>OZ001666.1:6314913-7792326 GCA_963924145.1 Pyrausta purpuralis | reverse complement strand
TTATCGTGCATTTTTTTTATTTGTGTTGAAAACTATGACACCTTGCACACTAGACCGTTCCGTCACCGACCACCACTATAGCGTGCCATGCATGGAGCGTGTCGGCACCGGCAAAATGCGTTCTCGTTCGCTCTCGCTCCATACAACGGTGAGACAGAACTCTGTCAATCCCGTTCAGTGGCTAAGGTAGATCGTATAGTATTTATTATCGTGATTTTTTTTTATTTGTGTTGAAAACTATGACACCTTGCACGCTAGACCGTTCCTTCACCGACCACCACTATAGCGTGCCATGCATGGAGCGTGTCGGCACCGGCAAAATGCGTTCTCGTTCGCTCTCGCTCCATACAACGGTGAGACAGAACGCTGTCAATCCGTTAGTGGGCAAGGTTGAGCGTATCGTGTTGCTTTTCGTGCCTGTAGGCATACTACTTAAATCGAAATATGCCCATGTGATTATTGCTTAGCGAATCTGAAGCATTTTTCAGATGCCTACTTTCAGGGCCTACTGACACGTTCAAAAGATTCAAAATTGTAAATTAGTTTATTTTGTACATAGGCTATTACTAGCACTTATACACGTCCCAACATTGGCCCTACCACAGCTGCGGGACAATTGTGGGCTAGTGATACTGAGAAGAAGCTGCGCAACTAACTCAGTCACTATTGTCAATGCCTCTTTTAAAAATATTACAATTTAAATTCGTTCCTAGCACGGTCATTGTATGGCACGATGCAATGGAAAAATACCCTTTAAGTAACCGCATTGGGTATAAGTATCCGAATTGGGTATTAGATGTATCAAAATGTTTTGACACAATTCACTGGGCCTACTGACACGTTGCTAGCACGGTCATGGTATGGCACGGTGCAGTGAGAAAATACCTTTTAAGTATCCGCATTGGGTATTAGATGTATCAAGATGTTTTGACACAATTCAGAGAAATTAGCTTTATGACAATTTAATCGAGGTTCCTCAGATTCAAGGCAATTTTTATCAGAACAATTAATTTATCAAAAAAATAAAATAAATTTGGTTTTTAACAGGTTAACCCGTCGAGCTTCCTTGGATGACTTGGAGCAGCAGTCGTGCGAGCTCGCGCCGAAAATTGAGAACAGAATCATTGTGCTGGACAAGAAAGAGGTAAATATTTTTTATTTGAAATATCATAGATAAACAAGCGGACCCAGCTAACTTTGCTTCGCTCCTAGCACCTTCCCGCCCCGGCCCCGTCTGGCCCAGCTCGTAATTTTAAAAGTTAAGAAAAACACTATAATTGATCAGTTATCGAGCGGAATGAAAAATGATCAAATTACTAAACTGGCTATAAAAAATAGGGTTGTATGTATTTTTTAATGCCACAGTATAAAAAAATAAAAACAAAAAAATCCGTCCAAAAATAAAATAAAAAATTAAGGATGAACAACCTTACTTTTTCTTATCACTTAGGGGTATGAAAAACACACAATTCAGAGCATTCCCAGCTAGTTTTATTTCGCCCTTAAATTACTAAAATGGCTATTAAAAAATAAGGGTTGATCGTAGATGGGCGAAAATTGAGGATTGTATGTATTTTTGTATGTTGTATCATAAAAAAATAGAAATTAAAAATTTTGTCTAAAAAATTAAAATAAAAATTTAGGGGTGGACTACCCCTAACATTTAGGGGGATGAAAAATAGATGTTGGCCGATTCTCATAGATACCGATTACCGGAAGCACAAAAAAACAATTTAAATAAACAAAAAAGGTAATTTTATTTTACACAAAAAAGGTCTCTTTACATTTTTGTCCAAAGTTTAAACTTTTTGACTTGAAGCATCATAAAAACTCAAAACTTCCGGTTTTTTGAGTATATCTTGAAAACTGAGGGTGTTAAAAAATTATATGAAATAACGATGATTAAATTATGTTACTTTTATTATATCTCAATTTCTTTTTATAAAGCTTCTCGACAATTTTCGTGGACTCGGAAAAAGTTACGCGTATCTGTATACAAAAGTATTATTAACAGGTACAGTTTCATATATGTATATTATTCAATAGCCTGGTAATCCTCAAATTGTTTATAGGTCTCGACGGCACCGTTGAATTACGCCATTTAGCTACCTCGCCCCCTAACCATGCGCGTCAGATTTTCGGAAGGGGTGGTAAGTAGGCCCCAAAGAAGCTCCCTTTAAAAAAACTGACGATTTCGGCGTGACCATAAGATACGATGAATTTTTGAAAATGCAAAAAAAAAAGTTTTTTTGAAATTCTCGAGCGCGTCAGATTTTTATCCTGAAAGCATATTTTCTTAATCTGACAAAAATGTTGGTGGGTTCTCTTAATCTGACCGGAAGGTTTTTTGGTTTCTTTTTTTTTCCTTTCTTCTTTCTTTTTAATAATTCTTCACTTCGTTTTGCTTACGGTACGTCCAAAAAACAATTTGAGGATCAACAGGCTATTGAATAATATACATATATGAAACTGTACATGTTAATAATACTTTTGTATACAGATACGCGTAACTTTTTCCGAGTCCACGAAAATTGTCGAGAAGCTTTATAAAAAAAAAAATTGAGATATAATAAAAGTAACATAATTTAATCATCGTTATTTCATATAATTTTTTTAACACCCTCAGTTTTCAAGATATACTCAAAAAACCGGGAGTTTGAGTTTTTATGATGCTTGAAGTCAAAAAGTTTTAACTTTGGACAAAAATGTAAAGAGACCTTTTTTGTGTAAAATAAAATTACCTTTTTTGTAAAATTATTTAAACTTTTTTTTTGGAAAATGAATCTTTCGCGACCTATATGCCGCAACGCGTTTTTCGGAAGACGAAATGGCTCCTCCACACTCCCGGTCATGCGGAAACTGGCAGATTTTGTATTTTTAGTACGTTTTAGATTATATTCTTCAAAATAAAAATAAAAAAATCGCGCTCGAGAATGCCGGATTAACGTTTTTTTTTTTTTTTACAAGTTCGCGACCCTTAAACTCGGCGGCGTCAAGGACTTATCGTCAGATTAGTTAAATTTAGTCTTAAAACACTAAAATCAACCCCCAATATCTTAATCTGACGCGCTCGAGTATTTCAGACTATCGTTTTTTTTTACTAATCTGATCGTCTATCCTAGGTGCGCGTCACTACATATAGAGCTAAATACTTTACAAGGTTATTCTATTAGCTAAGGTATCTCTCATATCTTAAACTGCCACGCTCGAGTATTACCGAAAATTCGCCTATTCGCCTCCCTAACTATAACCAAAGTCCAAAGCGTAATTGGGTCTATATTAAATACAACCAATACATACTAAAGTCTGTTTTACTTAGCTAGTCCAATATTTTTATGACTTTTTAAACTAAGCTTTATTAATAACAAACAAGAATAAATAAAACTAAGACATGCTACATAAAAAAAATAACTTAAATGTCTACCTCTTCAAAAACGAAACCATTTCCTTGAGGCAAGGAGGCTATGATGCTGGCTGCGTTGCCGCGTTAAATAGCTATGCTAATCCTTTGAGCTAGGAACCAGCCAGCTTTATTATTGGCTGTGACAGAATTTAATTATGGCGCAATTTTACCAAACAGCAATTTAGCAAAGGGTCCCCACAGCCCAAATGTTTCAACACCAAACGGCGCAAACACATAATCACTTGCAAGTGAGACGTACTTGCGACGCTTGGCGTTTTCAGCCAACTCCGCTGCTGCTCCAGCTTTAAGGGCTGATTCTCTGAGATGGGAGGGGGCCAAAGTATCGACACAAGTTGCATCCCAAACTAAGGCCCGACCCCGTTCCCAGGGAATAAGCGTGAGGCCATCGGGTCTCTTGCCATCGTCACGGACCAAACCACGTGGTTCCAACGTGGAAGGAACATTAATGGTGGCAAGAGCTCTTCTAATGGCGTCATTAAGGGTAGCGTGACGGGCGAGACGCCCAGCGCTTTGTTAGCAACAAAGGCAGTGGAGACCAAATTTGTCAACCTCCTTGCCACAGGGACACATAAAAACCTCACATATAGGGGCGCCAAGGCGGAGACCCACACACACCCGGAAAGACTCACCATCGAAAAGAGTGCCTAAATTTTTCGACGGCAAAGCATGAAGCCAGTGACCAGAATCTTTGCAGGAAACTGCCAAGAGCCTTGCTCGACTACTGTCACTGACGGAATTTTGAAGTAAAGAATTGAAGGTCTCTCTCGCAAGAGGGACATCCCAAAGTTTTTGTTGGTGACGTTCCTTTGGAATGTTTTCTCTACAGAGACCTTGCCAAAACTCCTCCGCCTCTCTCACCTCAGAAAGCTGGCGAGGATGCTCAAAGATTTTTCCGGCTTAACAATTAGGGGGATGAAAAATAGATGTTGGCCGATTCTCATAGATACCGATTACCACAAAAAATCTCATCAAAATCGGTCAAGCCGTTTCGGAGGAGTATGGCAACGAAAACTGTGACACGAGAATTTTATATATTAGATAGTATAATAATCTTATGAACCGTATTCTACTGGGACCGTGCGCGACGAAAGCGCCACAAACTATTGGCGGACGTTGAAAGGTCACCTGGATGGCTGTCATTACGAAAAGTAATTTTAATGAAATTTTTATTCTTTTAAACTTTATTGTAATGTAAATTGTACAACTGGCGGACTTAATGCCATAAATATTAGAAATAAATATAAATATTGGACACCAATCGCATACACAGACAACGGGTATTCCACAACACCCAGACCCGAGACAATATAGAAAATTATGATTTCTACATTGACCCGACCGGGAATCGAACCCGGGACCTCAGAGCGGCGATGCCTTGAAACCCAGCGTGCTTAGCCACTACACCACGGAGGCCGTCCGTATTTTATTATTTTATTCAATTAGGTTAATCTAAAGTGTCGATTTTAACTTATTAAAAAAATATAATGCATAGACACGTAAATGTTGTTCTAAAATTTGCTAGAAAAATAGTGACAGCTGCCTGCCAATGTTGTTTTTTTTGTCACTGCGAGCGCTTCCATCGATTCGGGTTCCCCCACCACCTACTCAGCGAATAGGCATCATATACTCGTTTTAATAACCACAGTCCAAAGCGAAATTGGGTCTATATGAAATACAACCAATACATACTAGTCTGGTTTACTTAGCTAGTCCAATATTTTTATGACTTTTTAAATAATATCAGTGAATTAAATTATTCAACTATTGGATTTAAAAACGATCTCAGTGTTTAACTATGAATTACCAGAGTTGGTTGTAAGTTTTTTGTTTATCTTATTATGAAATGAATCATTTCGTTTAAAAGAAATGTCAAGATTGTTTTCAATATTTAACTAGCTAAGGTTATCATAATAAAACCGGCTAAGTGCGAGTCGGACTCGCCCACTGAGGGTTCCGTGCCAACTTGAACTGAATTAGGGATCCACTTACTTCCACTAAACTAAAATACCACAATATTTTGTTGACAGCAAATATAACTTTGTTTGTCAGTGTTTGTATGAAAAACAAATTTATGTTAGCGGTTGTTGAAAATGTGCTATATCTCAAAAACTACTAGTTCGATCCCGTCCGAACTAATTTTCGTTGAAAGTATTTGTTAAGATCTACATTATATTTTTTTCAAAATTTACACTCGCTTAGTAGTTACAGAATAAAATAGCTGTGACATACGGACGGACAGACAGACATACAGGCTTAACAAAACTATAAGGGCTCCGTTTTTTACCATCCGGCTAGGGAACCCTTAAAATGGACCTGACCCTAGGCATGGAATTGAATGCTACTTTTTATTCATATTCATTTCATGTAATGTTTTTTTTTCATATGAAATCACATGCGAAATTTCATTGCCAATGATTTTTTCGCAGTATGAATTGCGACGCGAGTACTCGACTAATGAATTACTGAAAAAAAAAGATCTTAACTTTACGCCATGAGATTAAAATTAATTTTAACTGCTGGGCGGTGTTAGTCATAAACGACCGCACGTGTACATCCGGCCGTCTGAGCCAGGCTTCTATAGAGATCTTGCATATCTAGGCTTATAAGGAATCGTTAGTGACGCTGATGTATCCAGGTTTCATCGTTTGTGACGCAATAGTTTTCTTGGAAAATCAAAAAAACTAGGCTCAGACAGCCAGAATTTCGCATTTTCTGACTTTCCAGATCTCAACTATCAGAGGGTTTCAGGTCGCTGTTTCTTATAAAATGTGATGTGACGCGTTAGTGACGGTCATCCGAAGTAGTTTCATCCATTTTAATCCAGTACTTTTTGAGAAATCGTGATAAACGTGTGGCTCAGACAGCCTGATATCCGGTCGTCTGAGCCAACTTGTTTTTCTCTATATTTCACGAAATGTTACGTTTCGGACAAATGTTTTTCGGATTTACTGATGTGACGACGTTAGTGACAGCTCTCGACCAGATTTGAACCTTCGTGACGCACGCGTTTTGGAGAAATCGAGAAAAAACTGCTGGCTCAGACAGTCGGATGCTGGCTGTCTGAGCCACCCAGTTCTACCACTTCCAGGTGTTGTACGAAGCTGAAAACTCATCTAATCTGATGTGACGCGGCCTCTAAGTACAAAAAATCGTAAGTGACGGCTCTATATGCCGCCAATCAAAAGTTATAAGCATTTCAAATGTTTTCCATACATCGATGCATTTGGGTGGCCACACTTCGCACTCTTTATGGAAACGGAAAGACAATTTAGTAGAAAATGTAAGCTAAAACCCCTCATATCAAAGCGGATGCTTTCTCCTGCTATTTAAATATTCAATTACGTAGTCAATAACTACGCCGATGAAGGAAAATATGTTAATTATTTATGGTCTCAGGTATTCCATGGAAAAAAATCGTTAGATTACTATTTATTTGAAAACAACCGCTAGTTTATCGAAGGTACTACAATATTAGAGAATTTTGGTAAGGTACATACTACTTACATATTACTCGACTCTTCCCATGTGATTTTACGGCCGTAAAATCACATGGGACAAGATGCAAAAAATCAATATAAATACTAACTTAATCCTGCAAGTCGTTTCCTTTTTTGTTTGGATGGAAAACTTAGTAATTCATTGACTCGTCCCACCATGCCTATATAATATTTGGGACGACATGCGGAAAATCAAAGATATATTTACAAACTGCAGCTCGTCCTGTATAATTCTTAATGTGTAATTCTTAAACTTTCTCAACGTTTAAAAGAAGGCTTTTATTTTTATTTCTAGTTTAAAGAGATGATCTTACCAAGATTATCAGACCATGTACACTTGTACAGGCTCATATTTTATTCACCATTTAAAAATTAGGAATATGCTATCAAGTTAAAGAAAATATGTTTAATAAGAACATTAAAACACTTTTTAATCACTGTTAATTCGACATGCAAGATAGCGTCAGACGAAAAAGTAGACATTTGCAGTGATGACAGTTGCTGAAAAAAAATCCGCACTACTGATTAGTGACTGATGTACTGACAAGGAAACCTGCACTTACGAAGTTAATCATTAAAAAATGCATTTAAAGAAATTTATGGTGATAATATTGGGCTAGTTATACTAAAAGGGGGCACAAAGACTTATGACAACAATCAGGTATGTTTTGACGTGAGCTCCAGACTCAGACCTCAGTAAGCAGAGCAGTATTTAGTTGGACTACTTACTACTTTTACTAGGCGTAGTCAGCGTTCTCTTGAAAAAAGCTAGGCTCCAGGCTGACTAGGCATACTCAGCGCTTTGAACTTACTTTTTTACTCGGCGTTTAGATAGCTGTTTACTGATAATTCTAATATCACCCAACGTCTAAGAATTACCATGTGGAAGTCTCCTGTTATTGATATTTTAGTAAATAATAAAGTTATTTTACGAATTGTTTCTGCTGTAGCATTTATACAAATAGTACCTAGTTCATCAATTCATCCCATACATGTGTACAGCTTATTTTTTACGAGATGCAGATAATTTAATCAAATGATTTTTAACGTCATTTAATGTAATCAAAAAGTTAAAACTATCAATATGAGTATAATCAGAAAAAAAAAACAATAATATTGTTACAAAAAAGTTAACACAATTTTGTTGTATGAAAGGAAACCCTTTTAATGATTACAAAGTAAAATATAATATACATCTGATAAAACAATTTTAGTCAAATGTGAATAATACTCCTCGTAAATAGGTATACTATACTCGTCATAAAATCAATGAAGTCTACGAACTAAGTAAAAATCCACGAGCACAAAACTTATATCATTGCTTTATTAAAACAAAATAATTATTACTTGTCTTATGAACATAAACTTTAAAAGAAGATAAACGCTACAACCTGTGGTAATAAACATGACAGGTCCAAAACAAAATATATTTTTTTCATTTTATTTCATTATTTTCGTAAGTTGGTTTCTACGCACCTCTCTTACCGCCATATCCATAGTTACTTACTTACATTTTTATTTATTATGTATACATTTTGTGACATACATATTTAAACTTTCTTGTAAAATTCAACAACAATCTTTTGGGCTATAAAAATAAATGATATTAAGTGGATGATTTCTTTCCATCCTGCATAATTTTATAGTCTATCTATATATTTTTATATATATGATCAGCCATTTGACCACTATCACAACTGGTGGTAAGTGATGATGTCGTCAAGGATTGGTCATGTATGTCTGATCAGTAATAGCGTAATCATTCTTCTTTTGAAAATGCCCAAATTAAGGGTTTCGGGAACACCTCAGCCGGTAGCGCATTCCATTCTTTATTCCCCCGCATCAGAAATATTGTTCTAACAAAGATGGACACAAAGATGGCGCGCGTCTCGTGTTCCGAAGGTGAAATAAGGCTGGCTTAGTAATTTTAGTTCGTAATAATAATAATAAGCGGTCCCAGAGAACTGCGTTTCACCTTCTGCGCTGTTTTATGGTTATTATTTTGCACCCAAAAAAGCAGGAGACGATTTGCATAATGATTAAAATTAATTATTGCATCTTGTCCCAAATGGGCCGTAATAATATGGGACGAGTTGAGGAATGAGTACTTAGTATGTATTTAATACCGAAAAAGTCTTATATTGTAGTAACCAGCTGGAGCTAGTGATTATTTTTAAATAAAGAGTAATTTTGAAACCTGGAATACCCCATACATAATTAACATATTTTCCTTCATCGGCGTAGTTATTGACTACGTAATTAAATATTTAAATAGCAGGAGAAAGCATCCGCTTTGACATGAGGGGTTTTAGCTTACATTTTCTACTAAATTGTCTTTCCGTTTCCATAAAGAGTGCGAAGTGTGGCCACCCAAATGCATCGATGTATGGAAAACATTTGAAATGCTTATAACTTTTGATTGGCGGCATATAGAGCCGTCACTTACGATTTTTTGTACTTAGAGGCCGCGTCACATCAGATTAGATGAGTTTTCAGCTTCGTACAACACCTGGAAGTGGTACAACTGGGTGGCTCAGACAGCCAGCATCCGGCTGTCTGAGCCAGCAGTTTTTTCTCAATTTCTCCAAAACGCGTGCGTCACGAAGGTTCAAATCTGGTCGAGAGCTGTCACTAACGTCGTCGCATCAGTAAATCCGAAAAACATTTGTCCGAAACGTAACATTTCGTGAAATATAGAGAAAAACAAGTTGGCTCAGACGACCGGATATCAGGCTGTCTGAGCCACACGTTTATCACGATTTCTCAAAAAGTACTGGATTAAAATGGATGAAACTACTTCAGATGACCGTCACTAACGCGTCACATCACATTTTATAAGAAACAGCGACCTAAAACCCTCTGATAGTTGAGATCTGGAAAGTCAGAAAATGCGAAATTCTGGCTGTCTGAGCCTAGTTTTTTTGATTTTCCAAGAAAACTATTGCGTCACAAACGATGAAACCTGGATACATCAGCGTCACTAACGATTCCTTATAAGCCTAGATATGCAAGATCTCTATAGAAGCCTGGCTCAGACGGCCGGATGTACACGACCGCACAGAGCATAATCATTCCTACTCGCTCACACGCGCTCAAGGATTTCGCCCGCTACACTTCATTCGTCAATGAAATGAAATGCATGTTATGATCTACGATTTCGCTGAGTGCGATTTGTAGCAGTCTTTATGAAAAAAAGTAGCAGGTGTGAATTAATTTCATATGAAATTTCATCTGCCATTCATGAAATGTTCAAAGCCTACCTGTCACTGTCCCTGCGCGGCGAGAAAAGCGTATAAAAATGACTTTATTGACACAAAATAGATGACAGGTGGGCGAGCAGAGAAGCAGGAGGTACGTCTCATTGTAAGAAGTCCACTCTTTGATTAACCGGGTATTAATATTAACATTGACAAGAAAGAACTATAATAAAAAATAAAAAACATTTTCAAAACTCACCATGGATCCGCTTAATCTTTATATATATAATTCTTCTGTGAGTGTGTATGTCACTGAACTTCTCTCAAACGACTGGACCGATTTTGATGAAATTTTTTGTGTGTGTTCAAGGGGATCTGGGAATGGTTTAGATTCACATTTTTTTTTTTAATTTTCAAATTAAAGACGTGTAGACAGGACAACGTCTGTCGGGTCCGCTAGTCTTCTTATATAAATTATTGCAAATCTTTTCTAGAAACTACAAGCCTTGTTGGCTGATCGCGCCCGCTGGGAAGCCGACACGGTGATCAAAGAGGTCGACGAGGGCTCCCCATAAGAGTTACCCTACATGCTGCTCGGATGCTTCCTGCCGTACTACATAACGAAACCGTATACGTAACGTTATATTTTATTTCGTTATTTTATCAGTTATTTATCGTTACCGGCAACGTTATTTAGTAAGTTATTTATTTGTAACGGTATTTTAGTTGAGTGATAACGTTATTTTTGAAATAGAAAAGACATACTCAGTTTTAAAAAGACATACGTTATTTTAAACTTATTTTTACCAGCATTACGACATTCATGCAACAATGGTCTATAGATCATCAAGAATTATGATTCTTTTTTCCAACTCAGTTACTAGGACCTCATTTGTAAAAGTAAGATGTGCCTAGTATTCAATATCATTAAGAAATTATGTTATTTATCTATAGTTACGTTTTAATATAATTTTTAGTATTTAGTACAATGTTTTGATTACTTTTGAGTTTCGGAATTCATATGACAAATTGCTAAAAATTATGAACATTTTTTGTGCAAGAAAAGACCAAGCTCCAGACCAGGTATTTTTACTTATTTGAAGGAAAATAAGATAAAAGTAAAAAATATGATTTTCACAGGCAGAATTAATCCTTCCGTGTAGCGAATTTATCTTATGTGACGCAGCTGTAGTGAAGTATTTATTATACGTGATAGCTTATTCTTTACAATAATACGAAATATCTTTATTAAGAGTCAGTAATGGGCCTAAATCGGCAAAGAAAAGAAGATATAGGGTGTTTAAATTTAATCAAAACTGTGTATTTACTATTCAAGTGCAGTTCAACTCATTTAGTCTCAAATAATATTTGAAACATGAATCTTTAGTTCATGAATCATCGTAGCTGTAAGTGTTAAGTAATGCACATTTATCGGACGCATAATTATTTTTGTGTTTTAAAAATGCTCACATTATATTGTTACTTTTAAGTGATATTTATTTTAAGCGATTAAGTAAGGTGTTTGAACAGACTTGAATACGGAAACTGGCAACCAATAGCTGAAAAAGAAATGGTTATATTACGGCTGCGTTCCGTATTGCGCTGACAGCGAAAATATCACTGATATCGCGCTTACGAACCGTTCCGATTTGGCGTTAGCGAGTCAACGACAGCTGTAGTCACGTCACGGCTGACGTCACTATCACCGCCATCTTGCGCTCACAGTGCAATCGTTTTGCTGCGTTAGCACCGTGAGCGGCTGTGAGCGGACTGTCACTTTGACGCATTTGACGTCTTTTTGCTTCAAAGAATAGCAAATGTAATCTAAAACCGTTCCGAAATGAAATCGCGTCAACAGCGCTGTCAGCACGCTAATCAAATCGGAACGGCTTTTGACGCTCACAGTGCTGACAGTGATATTGGCGCAAAACGGAACGCAGCCTACATTTCAGATTAAACTTCGTAGTCAAATACCATTTATAATGCGCATCTACCTCAATAAGTAATGTAAAGACGCTTCACATTATTTAGTTATAATAAAAAATAGTCTTCCGTTATTTAATTTGCTATTTGATTGTATGAACCGACCAGTTAGAAAATTATTTGAAAAACGGAACGTTATACTTCTGTGTTTAATTGGTGTTTAGTTATAAATGGTGGCTATCATTAGTTGCTACGAAAAACATATCATGATCGAGTGATCTGAATATTCTAGCTAAAAGCACTTTACCCATTATTTTAAATGTTATTTAAATGTTTATACATAACACGTAATGTCATAATATATATTTAATTTTAAGAATTTGTTATTTAATGTTCAAAAATTACTATTATTCGGTAATTTGACTGCTTGTACGTAAAGTCAGTTTTTATAAAGTGCAAACTTACTTCTCATCTATTGATTATATTTTTTAATAACAAACAAGATAAAATAAAACTAAGACATGCAACATAAAAAAAAACTTAAAACCTAACTATTCAAGGACGAAACCATTTCCTTGCGACGACACAACTGATTAATATTTCATTTGCATATTTTTAAAAATGTAGTCATATCATGATTTATTAAAAAAATATTTGGTATTCGTAATAAATCGCATCATGTTTAAATGTCTAGAATATTTTTGGAATATTTAATGCACAATCGCAATAAAAAACATAATTACTCTTTGTATAATCATGAATCATTTGCACCAATTATTAATACTAACAAACATAAAAGTGTGGCAGGGTTTTAAGTTATCAGCTATAGATGGCGCCACTTCCAAACAGTCCTGTCAAGAAGTATTGCTTGAGTATTTTCATAATCTGTCAACATACTTTTAGGGCCATGCAGGATCATTAACTTCCATTACATTAAACTTATAGCAGTATTTTACTTTAAAGTAATAGAGTATAGCCAATATAGAGGTATATTTTTGAACGTAGGTATTAATTTATTGTTTTAATATATTTTTTGCATAAGAAGTCCATACTCTAGTAGATACCATGTTAAATATTTTAGATTGCCCACTTTGTCTTTTTTTTGTATTAAGTCTTAGAACAGTACGTCCAAAAGCAATATCACAAATTATATTTTAAATAAATCATCTTTGTTAAGCGCAGTTATTGTAAGGCTATATCCATATGATATTGATTTCAGAAGTTGTGTAGCAAATTGTGTTTTTTTTAACAAGTAAGTTAAATGTGTCTTTAATGTGAATTAATATTCATCACAAGGACGTATAAATTATTCAGAAAGCTTTTTCAGTGCCTTTTAAAATTGATGTTTAATCAAGTACAGTCGAACTCATATAAAATTGTAATAATTTATACAACGAACTCTCATATCTATGCTCTAAGTCTTAAGGCTTTCAAAGAAAATAAAGAAAAAACTGCCATTTATCTGTTAATTTGCGAAAATATTAAATTAGGGTATTTTTAATAACTTCATAGCGGGTTCGACTGTACTTTCAGCAGAAATATTATGTGTAATCGTCATTACTCTACTATAGAAGTTGTGCTTGTTGCGTTAATTAAATATGTATCGTCGTGTATAAGCAATATAATTGCTTCTTGTGAAATCTACCACCGTAGTAGTATAGAAAAAACAAAAAAGAACGCAAACATGTGCAATGGATGGCACTAAGACGTCGCGCAGACTAAAGACTTTTTATCGACAATTTGATCGTCTTCGAATCTGTATGGATACGGAGTCGTAATCAGCACTCTTGCAAACTTCTCCATTCTGATTAAGAAGCCGACGAAACTACCCATAAAATGTCTGCAATCTGCACGGGGTTTAAAGGTAGCAGATTCATATCGTCGATCGTCGATTGTCAATTGTCATTTGCACAAGTTTTGTTTTGGTTAGCGACGCCCGAATCAGAGGTTGTATTAACGATACGGATGCCTTTTTTTATCTATTTTTGCATTGGAAAACCCAAAAAAACAATTTATTATTACATTACTAGCGAGCGAGTCGAAACTACCTACGCCAGGTCGCCTCTTCGTAGCTCACTAGCTACGGCGTAGTATTTCGTAGATACGGCGCAAGAGTGCGAGTTTCCCCATTCGTTTTGATTTTTTAAATTTTGTGAAGGTTTTTTTTTATGAAAGTTGCATATAATTAAAAAAAATACCTTGTTTTGGATGTCACTGACCAAAACAACATGTTGTATAAGAATTTAAAAGCACTTCTGCAAAACGCAAATTGAATGCTTGTCTCAAGAACGATTCCACCGATCATTCAATTCATAATAATTTATTCTACGGTGGGTGTGAAAAGTCAATGTTGTGAATTGTATGTCCGATATTACTGTTAATTCCGTAGATAAGTATTTAATGTCATCCATATTGTTATCAGTTTTATAATAATTTAAACTTGTATTAAACAATTTTGTTGCTTAATATTATTGACGCGAGATACGAGATAGAGATTATGTAGCAGTGTGATATGCACTTCATTTTCAAGAGAGATTATTCTAGTTATAAGTTATGTAAGGGATTATTCTTGAGAAATAAAATATCGTTTTGTTACTCCATGGAGGGTTGATTTTACCAACGACACAAAGAATATTCGTTGAACACAATACGTCTCATTAGAAAGAAAGTGTGATTTATTTGTCAGTAGTTATTTATGTAATTGTCATTTAAAATCGGTCGTGTTATACTATTCAAAGTCTTATTTGACGTTGCTAAAATCGACACTCAGTCTATAAGTATCGAATTCATAAAGATGAAATAAAAAATCAAAAATTTGTGGTCTCTTATGAAAACGTCAATTGCGTGACGCTTTCATAAGAGACCACAAATTTCGCAGGGTCGGACTGACAGCACGGTAGCTCAATTGGTAAGAGCGTTTGGCCCGGTCAGCCAAAAGGTTGCTGGTTCAAGTACCGCCCGTTCGCAAATTTTTGGTTTCTTATTTCATCTTTATGAATATAAAATATGACACTGTGAGTGTTAAAAACATTCTAAAGCATAAGTATCGAATTTTTACGTTTTAATCGTTTTGAATAAAACATCGTCCAATTTTCTTTTTGCTACTGTTTTTGTAGCCATAGACGATTGACCATAATTTCGATTTAACTAACGCTCACACTTACGGATTTTTTCCTTGACAAATTCGATTACTTGCTAAGTTTTAATGATAATTTACTAAGAATAAATCCATACATATTTTGGTAAGTATAGGTGAATGAATTCGTGTTGTGACAGACCCGATTAGAATTAGCCGAAGGGCAGAGCTAGACCAGATTTGCACACTGTATTGATTTAGCTTGTGCACTTTATTAACATAAATTGGCTGTACACTCGTGAACAAAAATGATGTTTAGTATTAATGATTTAGCTAGTGTACTCTAAACTTGGATGAATTAACCACTGGATATGAAACGCAAGAGCGAATGTATGAAAATAACATTAGCCAATTTCTGCGGGGCGGGGGGAGCTTGTCGTGTCAATTATTGACATTTAGTGCATAAAAGTGTCGATATTTTTTTATCGATATGTGTGGAACGAATGAATGAACGAATCTTTTGTAAAATTATATAATTTTATCACTAAAACAATAAATTACATTATGGGCATGTAATGCACAAACCATCAAATGAACAATTGAAACATAGAACGTCGTTTTATATAAACGGTCTGCATGGGCGTGCATTTCATATAGGCAGTTAAGCAGTGCCTACCTCGTCATTATAATGGCAAATCAATATTACAATATATCTTTATACTAAGCTTAAACTAAAAGCATTTTTATTATCAACTTACATACATTAAGTACTAACGCTCAACTTTGAAACGAAAATATTTAGGTAGTAGGCTGCCCAGCGGCTGCTTGCTAAGTACACGCACACTGTTGCAATCGCCCCTCGTACCAACAATGTCACACAATGATGATATAAACCCGACCGAATTCAAAATGACGCTCTGTTCGTACAATTCAAGGTGACAGGTGATATTCGCATCATGGACTCCTAAAGTAGGCATGCATACTATCTTCTTTCTCTATCAGTTTCCTACTGGAGAGTGAGTTTGTCCTACTCGCGCGCAAATGACGTAAAATACTTCGGAGTCTAATCAAAACACATCTCTTAGGAGAAACTTTAATTTGGAATTAAGGTAGAAACATGGATTTATATTAATAAACCATGGTTTTAATTTAAAGTGATTGAGATATAGAAAAACTAATGTAACATTAATTGAAACAAATATAAATCTTTTCAAAGGAGATTGTGTGCAAGCGGAAATTTCCTTTTTACTCGTCTACCCGATACTAGATGGCGCGAAGTAGCAATTACGTACGCCTTTTTCCTAATTCATAATCTTTAATAATTTCTCAAACTAATGATATTATGAACACAGGAAAGTCCGTAATTTTACTTTAATTTACTTTTCTTATGCAAGTAATTCAACCTAGCAAAAGTGTTGGTTTAAAAGTAATGCAAACATTCTTTAAAAGTTTGCGGCAGCCATTTTTATTTATGGAGTTCTTGTTTTGCTATTCGCTTCTTTCCCGCGAGTGTTAAAAATCTTAAATTTCAAGTAAACAATTGTATGTCGATTGAATAACAGTGTTTTCGGCGTTTGTTTATTTTGCATTTGAAACGATAGTGAAATTGCAGTGTTACATTGAGTGCCATAAAAGTCATGTTGTGTGTGATGGGGGTTCAAAAGAAGATTCGTTTTGTTTTGAAAGTTTTAACTGTGCGCTGATGCCCTAACTAAAGGCAAAGACCTTTGCTTGTGAATAAGGAAGGCCAAAATCGTATCATAGCCACTATGGGTATCAGTTAAATGGCATGTCATTAGAAAATAATCCATTTCCTTGATTCTTGTGTGGTGTAAAATCATCGCAAACACAGCTTGTATGCTTCCTTCATAAATTGCACAGAAAAAATCTAGGTAAGTTATTATTTGCTGGTATTACACCGTCATTTTCATACAGCTCTATTCTAGACACAAAATCTAAGATCGATATTGAATTTGTTAAGAAGTTCGGAGTCAAAATTAGTATGTGCCTACTCCATCAAAAATTTATTGCACGCCCCTGACGGTCTGCCAAGTAACACTAACTAGAACTTCCTTAGACATATTGAAACAGCCCGTAAATAAACATAGCCTTGCACCATTAAAGTCTTCATAACGGATAATTAACCAGAAGATTTTTTTGCATTGGCATTATGTCACTCGGTGATGTTTTGTGGGGATCCATTTTGCCTCTCTTCGAACGGCT
Organism: Pyrausta purpuralis; assembly: GCA_963924145.1. Taxonomy (NCBI): domain Eukaryota; kingdom Metazoa; phylum Arthropoda; class Insecta; order Lepidoptera; family Crambidae; genus Pyrausta; species Pyrausta purpuralis. The sequence goes on along the minus strand of OZ001666.1, from coordinate 7,774,986 downwards.
TGTACCCACTTTATTTTCCATAATGGATCTACAGGAAATCTGAAATTATATTAGAAGGATGTATTGTCATATAATATGAAGTTTAAAATTTTAAAGCACACTGTTGTATATTTAAGATTACCTTAATCTACTCTCGAGTGAAACTTTTACAGATTTATAATTTTATTTTAAAAGTATTTATTATATTAAAAAAAAAGAACGTTTATCGATATGATTTATCGACATTTGTCAAGCACAATTGAAATTAAACTGACAAGAGAACGAATGATAAACAAACGACAATACTAAGTATACGTTATCTTGTTGATTTTGTAGTAACAGACCACCACTTTTTTAAATGGCAATGTTACTTTTCTCTTGAAAAACACTTTTCACTATTTTCATGAAAAATAACAGCTTTTTTGGGATAAAACGTTACTTACGAATGAAAATAAATATTTTTAAACTTGCTGCTTTAACTTTTTCACTAATATAAGCCACTTTTACTCATTTTTTCTGTAAATGTTTCTCACTGAGCTCTATCACCGTACTGACAAGACATCACCTGCAAGTGAGGCCAAAAAGCGCGCTTCGTGGCTAAGGGGGCACAAGCGAAATTGCCCGTCATTGCGCGTCCAGTGGTTTATTCGTCCAAGACTCTAAACATAAATTGGCTGTGCACTCGTGAACAGAAATTATGTCTAAAGTAGACCGCGAAATTGAGACTATAGAAGTATTACTCAAAGTTGATGTATACCTGAGGAACATGGTGTATAAGGCCTATAGTAAGAGACCCATGTTTCGGATCTGTATGTCATCACTGGTAAACACACACTGGTTGAAAACTTTGTCTTCAGGCAGACACTGAGGTGATTGAGATGAGAATTCGTTGTGCATATCAGAATTGGATTCATAGAAATACCTCTTTCTCAAAGACCTACCTAATTGGATCCCTTGTCCCAAGTAGATGTACTCGTCGACAATTTGGTATTTTTTTTTAAAAGAATTGCTAAAAAAAAAAGGATTTCGTCGATGATTCTTTTTCTCACGAGTGTACGTACATAAACACCATTGTATTATGGAAGTTTTTTACAAACTGAGTTAATTCATAATTATTGTATTGTGAGAATTTGTGATATGTTTTTATTATTGTATTTGAGAATTACGTTGCAGACACTATTTAATTATTTTATTAAATTAGTAACACATAGCGAACTGTTTTATTCAACCTCACTGATTCAAATAAAAATTATAAGGTACACTATAAAACAATATTTGTAGTTGATATTTGTTTATTTACACTTATTATAAAAATAATAAATACGCTACGCATCATCACAGTTATTTACAATGCAACAATCAACAAAGTATTATGCTAAATGTAATGTCATATATTTTCAAAAATGAAACAATTATCAAATCAAAATTCTAGCAAGCCCCAACTTTATGTTCGTAGTGAATGGGCCATAACACTTTAAAATATAAACAATATCTTGGCAACAAATCAAAATAAGCCAAAAACATGATCAACATTTGAATATGAGAATTATTTTACTGCATAATTATTTATCCCAAAATGTTTAAATATTTGGGATGTATACTTACCTGTGTGTATAAAATTGCAAAAATGTCATTCAAGTAATGCAATTTACCATGAAAAATGGTACTCTGAACTATTAACAGTAGTAAATTTTCATTCTAACCACCTAGATAGATTCTTTAATCGGGTTAAAAAAACTTAATTTGGTAATAAATAATAAATTTACTGCTAATCAATGACAATTGTTATACTTAGGCCTGATTTTTCCACTTGTTGGATAAGGTATATTCATCTAATAAAATACAACCTATTTATTGCAATGATTTATTAAATGTCATTTTAAAATTTGTATTTGTTGTCTTATCTAACATTGGTCAAATCGGCACTTGGTGTCAAGTTTACCCAAGTCAAATAAGGAATATTTGTCAAATGTAATACTCCAAACTTGAAAACGTCAGCAATCATTTAAGTAAATGTCATTATAAAATTTGTTGTTTTTCAGTGAGATAAGTCTTATCTAACGTTGGTAAAATCGACCTTTAAACATTCACACTTAATATTTTATTTTGACCACAGTATTTTAGTAACATTATAATTATGACATCAACTTGATAACAGTTAACTACTGTTTTCCCAATAATCTAGTTATAAGTTAGTGTTTCATTTAGTCCTAAGTTTGATCTTATTACAATCATTGGTTTTCAGAGATGAATTGAAACCATAAAAATATAGGTACTATATCAGGTTATGTTAGTTTTCCATTATGATTTTGCAATACACATTCATAATTTAGTACCTCCTAGGTTGTGTAAACCTACTTTTAGTATCTTTTTTTTAAATTATACTCCTATCACGACAATATACATTTTTAACATACATTTGGCAGAGTATAATCTACACTTATGCAACAGTCTTTATGCTCAGCCTGGTATGACGTTCCACTAGGTTCGAGATCTGAGTTTTAAAGTCACTGTAAATTCCTGATTGTGCCAAATTTCATAAGTCAACTTTAGCACCAATATTGCTCAATGGTATTGCTTGTAACTCTGTTCGGAGACATAGGAATTCTCCGGTGACACACATGATCGCTGCACAAGCTACGTTTAGGGTCCACCAGGAGAAAGTAGTGGGGAATGTTCCGTTGTAAATCCAGCAGATGATCAGGTGAATACCATAATAAGTGCAACTGAAATAATGAAAATTTGGTATAATTGTACAAAAATCATTGTAAAAACTATAAACAGTGCAAAATAATTATGTGTTTTACCTGAAGTCTAAGCACAGCTTTGTTCTACCAACAATAGTCCATAAAGCACAGGCTCCAATAATGGCATTGAGCACAAAGGCTGCTATCACAGACCGGCCTTCACTATCCTTGACATGGATTTCCTGAAATATTACAAAATTCATTGCTATTTTCTCATAGAACCCCTTACAAATGTATTTATAAACATTATTTTGCTATTCTTTTGTATACAAATCCGCAGGAAATCTATCCATCCATTGGCATTTTAAAAAGACTTATTTAGAAGAGAAAAGAGCATATGAAGTTAATCAGACCATGAAAAAGATGGGCACATGAACTCAATGCGACTGTAACTGTTATCAAAAATGCAGTTTAACTTGGAAAACTAATGTTTGTGTCAAAACACAATGTAAACTTGATAGGGACATAATATAGTAAACAGTACTTACATGATACTCGAATACATGATCCAAAGTCCTTGTGGAGTCAGTCAAGTCTTGCATTATAGCCATAATAATACAAAGAGAGAGGTACAAAAGAGACTGCATTGCCACTATTTGGGACACAATAAGACATGGGTCCCACTGTGTATAGCGGAACGAGCCAGTAAGCTTCTTCATTTTGGACATCTTTTACCAAATTTTGAGGAGACTTCTACAAAATATGAAGGAAAAAACACGCACGACTGATTTTCACACGTTGACCTCTAAGTTGGCAACAGTTTGCACAGCTGTTTTGATGTATTTGTGGACAGGTTCACTGTAAACATATGGAGTTTATTCAATGAAAACTGATGCAAAAACGAAAAAATTGAGATAATCGTTTGTAAAAATCGTCGATGGTCGTCGTAATTAGCTGTCTGTCAGTTTCATGAACTGTTAGTGTATGACATTGACGTTTTGCGTTTTGTTTTGTGTTCTAATTAACAGGGTTTGAAAACTTAATAGCAAATTGCTTTTAATTAAAATAATATTTTAATGATGTGGTGCAGCAATCCGCTTTTCTTCCAAAAATATTAGCTCAAACGCGGCAATCACTTCTCTTTCAAATCAATACGGAAGGAACTCCGCACATTACGTATCTATAATTAGGGAGTAGTGGGTGTCAATCCCCTGTGTAGTTTAGTCGACCGTAAGGTAACTTATTAAATGATTGGCGGCCATAATCTCTCACCCGTGGCTCCAAGTAGCTGTAACGCATGCAGCGGCCACACCCTGGTTAACCACGTCGACTCGTGGGCTAGACCCGGTGAGGGGACCGGCTGTTCCGGCACCGGTTTTCCGGATACCTCCCGCTTTTGCGTTAAATCTGTCCCGGCAATGATGGCACACCAATGCTGATAAGCAACTGGTGGTGGTAGATTTGGCGGGGCAGTGAAGTCTTGTCGAAGGCTTAGGGCGACGACAGTGGTGAAAAATGATCGTTGGCCATTCACTGCATCCAAACCCTTCTCTAGTCGTAGCGGTTCTCCGTTCCACTGGGCGTAGAATGAGGAAGGACGGGAGAGTGCGTCTGTGCCTGTGCAACCACTTACGCACTTATATATGTCACGCGCAACTGATTGCTTGCGATTACTGGACTCTGATCAAGACCTACAGCGATAGGCTGAGGTAGAGAGGTTGGGTTGTGGTGCAGACCTGGCTTTGTCTGAAGCCTGCACGTGAGGCGGCCTAAGGAGAGTGGTCGTTTCTGCACTGCATTGGGACAACAGTGTAGATTAGGCAGCACCTTAGGTGTCGTAGCAGCCCTTTTTAGGGAGGCACTGCCTCCCCCGCTCAGCCGGGGATGGGGCTAGAAAAGGTGTCCTAAAAAATGTTTGTCTCGACACATTGGGGGAGTAGCAACCGCGGCTGCTGAAGCACCCTACTAATGGCGGTCGACGTCACCACGGCGAGGAGACCACGGCGAGTCGAGATTAACGCAGTTTATTTATTAGATTAATATTCATTACATATTTATATCAGTTTTGCTTTACATTGTCTATTAACAAACTATGCAATAAAATATTAGTAACAAATTTGTTTGGAAATATGGACTTTAGTGAAGTAAAATTCGATGTTTCTAGAATTCTGCATATTAAAACTTACGTGGAAATTAAATTATGGGTAACAAAATAAAAAGCTAACGTTACTTTGATGAAATACGTAATTTATGAAAAGAAGTAACGATGAAGTATGTTTGTAGATAATAAGCATTCGACCAAATGAAATTGTGATGTAACAAGATTCTAGAATTTGTTGAATATTATTTTGAAACATCTGCGAATCGTTTTATGGGAAATAAAAATCGATGAAGAAAATTGCGATTAAGTGATGGGTTCTCCACAATACATCTCGGACCGTATTATTACATTGCGCTTTCACCTTCAAAATAACAACTTCCAGAATGTGATTAGTCCGAATGAGCAAATCCTGCTGCTAGGCGTTTTTAATGCAAGGGTTGGTAGAGACGCTGAGTTGTGGCCAGGCGTGATTGGTGGTAACGGTTTAGGCAATATGAATAGTAACGGACAGTTACTGCTTACACTCTGTGCTCAATTCGACCTTACCATTACTAACACTCTGTTTAGGCTTCGAGACAAATTTAAGACTTGGTACCTGTATGCACCCGCGTTCTAACCACTGGCACCTCCTTGATTACGCTGTAACCCGACGAAGAGACGTCTCTCAGGTACATATCACCCGTGTTATGCGCGGCGCTCATTGCTGGACAGACCACAGACTCTGATGACTAAATTGAGACCCCGATTACGCGTACCACGAAGACCATGCAGTGTCAAACCAACAACTCTCAATTTAGAACGATTTAATTGTTCTGAGCTTCGAAAAGATTACCAAAAAAGGCTCGCAGACACGCTAGATGCGTACGACGTCCAGCAGGGTGACTTAATTGCAAATTGGCAGCGGATCTCGTTCTCTATATTGACAGTGGCTACAGAAGTCATAGGACACAAAAAGCGTGTCAACGAGGACTGGTTTGACCAGAATGATGGTACCATAACTGAAGCATTGGAACAGCATCGATTGCTTATAAATATTCTGAGAAATATTCTGAGAAAAGTTCAGAGATACCCTGAACATCCGTCACCACTTTATTGTTATAGGTCATCATGTGAGGTATACTCGTAATTGATCTGCCTTTTTTACCATTAATGTGTCGCCAGAAGGCTCTTGGATTGTCGGCTAAAGATTCTTCAACTGTGGATAGGTAGATTTTGTAACATTGAGCAGTAAGAGACTTACACCTAGTTTTTAGAAGTCTAAACATATCGCGAGGGTTTGAGAACTTTTTGTAGCGCTTATGGACTTTATTTTTTTCTTTGATGCAGGAAATGAGTGCTGGACTGTACCAGGTAGGACATTTTTGATCTCGGTTTCTAACCAGTGGGGTGTATTTGGTTATGACCTCGTTGACTCTCTCGTAAAAGCTGTTGACTGTTTCGTTTATATCGGAGGACACATTTTCATTTTTAACACATTTTTCCAATCTATTCGGGACAGTTCGGATTTGATTTTTTTATAGTCACATTTATTGAAGTTAAATCGTTTCTTGTTTTTAATCTTTACGGACTTTTCGTTCTGAAAGCTACTATTTTCTATTTGATATGCAATATGGTGAACATCCACACGGCATAAAATATTGTCTTCTAATACAGAAATAGATGCTGAAGGCGTAGAGAGAACCAGGTCCAGGTATCGATCCCTCCTATTAGGTATAGAGTTATATTGATTTAAGTTACAAGTTGTCAATGTTTCAACAAGCATCACGGCTTTCTAATTCTGCGGGTTCAGTGGAGTCAAGATATTTGATTCGGTAGATTTCGTCCACGTAATTTCAGGTGTATTTAAATCCCCCAGCACCAAAAAAAGTCTCCCAACTTTGAATTACGTATAAATAAAAAAAAAACTGGTCTGAATTTTAGAAATGTTGGATTATTTAGTAAAGGTAAGGTAGTTAAGATAAGAGGTCCAAAATAAAATAACAGTAGTTAATTAAAGTTCATCATTATAATACTGGCTGCCGACGTCCAAAGACCGTTTCCTGACGACGTCTCTGTAGAAATGCGCAGAGAGACGCATGGTGCGCTTGCGCTGCGGGTCAGCGAAGTCCACCTCGCAGAGACCGAATTTGGTCCTGAAGATCAAAAAATTAAGTTATAATTTTCATCAGTCACTTTTGATCAAAACTCTTGACAAATCAGTAGAGTGTATTACAGGGATCTATGGATGATATCAAAGAAGAGCGATTTCATATTTCGAGAGTTAAGTTTTAATTTCATCAGTTACTTTTATCAAGACGATTGTAAAACCAGTAGGGTCTACAATATAAGATACAATATCAGGGATCTATGGATGATATCAAAGGAGAGCGATTCAAAGGAACTCTAGAATTATTTCATACGTCAATTTAAATTGTAGCTAGATGCAATGCTAGACGCCAATCTCTCGGATGTCGACTAGAGTGTGTTTGTTGTACTATTTAAGTTTACCATGAGAAGGGAGGTGAGGGAACAATTTAATTTACCTCTGTGGTAAAAGACGGAACTCGTTAGTAAATTATAATGTAAAAAATAAATAAAATAAAGTTACCTATAACCCTCTGTCCATTCGAAGTTGTCTATCAAAGTCCACGCGGTGTAGCCGATCACATTCACTTTGTCTTCGTGCATTGCCAGCAGTAACTGAAAATAAAAATGTCAATAAAATGGTTTATTATTTATTTCAGGTCCTAGTCTAACATTGCGGACTCAATTCTCCGTGCGCTATCTACCTCCGAGGGTCTTAACTGTCGTCCCATTCAAACTAAGAAACATTTTTACCTTATTTATTTGACTACATCCACAGAAAATATAATTATAATAGTACTACGTACAGAAGGATCACTGTGCTAAGAATGATAAAGTAAAAACAACTTTCGCTGCAACGCAATGAAGTGCAATTCACTTCGCACGATTTTAATTCAAGGTTGTTTCATCTACCTATCTATACTTGTCTCGTTCTAACACGTAACGCTTTCCCTGTTTCGCGGCCTTGAATGTGTCAGGGTTGAGAGCGGCGCGTGGCACGAACATACGCGTAGGCACACAACGCGCTACTCAAATAAAATAAATAGTCTAGAGGACCTAGCACATTTCTTGACTGTGTTCTATCGGAGAAAGTAATTGATAGTGTCAGCGTTCGTTTAATATTAAAATAAGTGTTTACTCTGTCTAATTTAATTATTTGGTACAAAAATACTGAATTCGGAGATATAAAAGTACAAACCAAACACACATGTATGTACGGACAACAGCACGTCATAGTAAACACTGACCGCAGTGCATAAGATACCGATCTTATGCAGTTGTAATAAGGGCTAGTTGGCAACAAAAGTGGATAACCTGATGTGTTGTCGACTGTACATCACACTTAACCAAATAAAATTGTATAGTAGAATTATTATTTTCTCCTGTCATGAATCATAGCTCGGCCTCAGCCCGGTTAGGGCGGTATGTTGCGCGGGCGCACCGCCGTTTTAAAATTTATATTTTTTTTTAAATTTAGTTTATTATAAATAATTTCAATAAATATAAAATTTTATATTGATTCATTTTTTTATAAAAAATATATAGTACAATCGCCAGCATCTTAGGTTACACACACTTTTGTTGCAAACTAGCCCTAATGTCAACTGCATAAGATACCAGTGTTAACCTTAATTTGCTGTTATCCGTACTTAACTACAAAAAGAGACTTTTGTTAATGTGAACCTTATCTATCGTACCTTTATAAATGCTATCAAAATCGAGATTAATTTTATTGGAATACCTAAAAATGCAATATGGTGAACATCCACACGGCATAAAATATTGTCTTCTAATACAGAAATAGATGCTGAAGGCGTAGAGAGAACCAGGTCCAGGTATCGATCCCTCCTATCAGGTATAGAGTTATATTGATATTATATAGCTAAAGTAAAATAATGAACTGTAGCTCTTGGACTATTAAATTTTGGACTACGTAAAATCCTAACACAAAATTACTTAAGTAATTTGGTAGGTACTTATAAATATTATGCTAAATTTAAAGTAAGTTTATTGACCTGTTTCCGTTTATTTTAAGTTAGATTGACGTAAGTAACTGGATAGGTATCTTAAACTCAAACCTATTTCTTTGAACAAGAAATGTTGAATACCTACCTACAAAATTTGTTTTGATAAATAATGTCATAATTAGGAACACATATCTCAAATTGTTAATAGTTATTTCGTTGTAACGAAGTCAGTCACAGGCTAAGAAAATAAACACAGTGACAGGCGCGTTGCGCGGTCCGCGAGCGGCAGCCCCTCATTTATGCTCGGCGTATCGAGTCGCTCGAACGTACCTAAACTTCGGAGTGACACCCCCCTGCTACATCTACTCTTTTTAGGGTTCCGTAGCCGAATGGCAAAAAGCGGAACCCTTATAGTTTCTTCAAGTTTATGTCTGTCTGTCCGTCCGTCCGTATGTCACAGCCACTTTATTCTGAAACTATTAGCATTACAAATTTAAAACGTTGTAGGTGTATTCTGTTAACCTTGGCCGGTTTTTTTGTATGGGAATCGTGATTCCCATACAAAAAAACCGGCCAAGTGCGAGTCGGACTCGCGCACTAAGGTCTGGTCACACAGCCGGCGGGGCGGGACGGCGACGCGACGCCGGCGGAACGCCAGCGCTATGAGGCAGTCACACTGCCGGCGTGACCGTCCCGCTGGCGTCGCGCCGGCCGTTCCGCCCGCAGTGTGACGTGATGGCAAGATTGCAGGCAGATTTCAGAGAATCTTTTTTATATTATTTGTGGCTAAGGTCCTTTATCAATGTGTAACCTCTGACTCATTCTATCAGACGTTCAATTGTTTCAACATCTTTTCTTTGGTACTAAAAGTTGTATAAAAATACAAAACTCCGTCCCGCCGAGCGCGACGCGTCCACGCTCCGCCGTCTGTGTGGCTACTAAATACGAACATCATATAACACAACGCTCGCCGTCCCGCTCACGCCACGCTCGGCGCGACGGTGGCCCGCCCCGCCGCGCTGTGTTTTGTATTCGCGCTCGGCGCGACGGCGACGCGACGCGCCAGTTACCGCCCCGCCGAGCGTGGCGGCGCTGTCTGTCATGTCTCCTATATTTCTATATTATACAACTCGTCCAACCCGCTGGCCTTCCGCCGGCGTCGCGTCGCCGTCCCGCCCCGCCGGCTGTGTGACCAGACCTTTTCCGTGCTTGGACGAATCAAGGTCTGGCCACACAGCCGGCGGGGCGGGACGGCGACGCGACGCCGGCGGAACGCCAGCGCTATGAGGCAGTCACACTGCCGGCGTTACCGTCCCGCTGGCGTCGCGCCGGCCGTTCCGCCCGCAGTGTGACGTGATGGCAAGATTGCAGGCAAGAAATGGCAGATTTCAGAGAATCTTTTTTATATTATTTGTGGCTAAGGTCGTTTATCAATGTGTAACCTCTGTCTCATTCTATCAGACGTTCAATTGTTTCAACATCTTTTCTTTGGTACTAAAAGTTGTATAAAAATACAAAACTCCGCCCCGCCGAGCGCGACGCGTCCACGCTCCGCCGTCTGTGTGGCTACTAAATACGAACATCATATAACACAACGCTCGCCGTCCCGCTCACGCCACGCTCGGCGCGACGGTGGCCCGCCCCGCCGCGCTGTGTTTTGTATTCGCGCTCGGCGCGACGGCGACGCGACGCGCCAGTTACCGCCCCGCCGAGCGTGGCGGCGCTGTCTGTCATGACTCCTATATTTCTATATTATACAACTCGTCCAACCCGCTGGCCTTCCGCCGGCGTCGCGTCGCCGTCCCGCCCCGCCGGCTGTGTGACCAGACCTTAAACCATTGGGCGCGCAATGACGGGCAATTTCGCTTGTGCTCCCTTAGCCACGAAACGGGCTTTTTGGCCTCACTTACAGGTGACGTCTTGTCAGTACGATGATAGAGCTCAGTGAGAAAGACAGAAAAAATGGGTAAATGTGGCTTATTTTAGTGTAAACATTATAGCGGCAAGTTAAAAAACATTTATTTTCATTCTTAAGTAACGTTTAATCCCAAAAAAGCTGTTATTTTTCATGAAAATAGTGAAATGTGTTTTTCAAGAGAAACGTTACATTGCCATTTAAAAAAGTGGAGGTCTGTTACTACAAAAACAACAAGATAACGTATACTTTATATGGTAGGATTGTCGTATGTTTATCATTCGTTCTCTTGTCAGTTTAATTTCAATTGTGCTTGACAAATGTCGATAAATCATATCGATAAACGTACTTATATTAAAATATAAATACTTTTTTTTTATAAATCTGTAAAATATTTCACTCGAGAGTAGATTAAGGTAATCTTACGTATACAACAGTTTGCTTTAAAAATTTTAAACTTATTATATGACAATACATCCTTCTAATATAATTTCAGATTTCCTGTAGATCCATTATGGAAAATAAAGTGGGTAGAAGCCGTCCGAAGAGAGACAAAATGGATCCCCACAAAACATCACCGAATGTGTGGTATCCATTTTACACCAAACGTGACATAATGCCAACGCAAAAAATCTTCTGGTTAATTATCCGTTATGAGGATTTTAATGGTGCAAGGCTATTTTTATTTACGGGCTGTTTCAATATGTCTTAGGAAGTTCTAGTTAGTGTTACTTGCCGACCGTTTATATAAAACGACGTTCTATGTTTCGATTGTTCATTTGATGGTTTGTGCATTACATGCCCACAATGTAATTTATTGTTCTGGTGATAAAATTATATAATTTTACAAAAGATTCGTTCATTCATTCGTTCCACACATATCGATGAAAAAATATCGACACTTTTATGCGCTAAATGTCAATTATTGACACGACAAGCTCCCCCCGCCCCGCAGAAATTAGCTAATCATGTTTTCATACATTCGCTCTTGCGTTTCATACATATCCAGTGGTTAATTCATCCAAGGTTCCGTGCCAACTTTAACTGAATTAGGGAATTCACTTACTTCCATTTAGAAAAATACCACAATATTTTGTTGACAGCAAATATAACTTCGTTTTTCATAGTATTTGTATGAAGTACAAAGTTATATTTGCGGTTGTTGAAAATGTGCTATATCTCAATAACTTCTCGTTCGATCCCCTCCGAACTAATTTTCGTTAAAAGGATTTGTTTAGATCCACATTAAATATTTTTTTCAAAATTTACACTTGCTTTAGTATAGAATAGAAGTTATAACTTTAGTATAGAAGTTAGATGGGGGGGGGGGGGGGGGGCATACACCCCACACGCATAGGTTTGACTAAAAATTTTTTTTTGTTTTAGTTTCATATATGGGAGCCCCCCTTAAATGTGACATACGGACGGACAGACAGACAGACAGATAGACTTGACGGAACTATAAGGGTTCCGTTTTTTGCCATTCGGCTACGGAACCCTAAAAAGGTATTTGATGGGAGGTTCACATGTATAGAACTAAATAAAATATAACAATTTTGCTCAAACAAATGCGTATAGATAGTTTTTGAGATATAGCACATTTTCAACAACCACAAATATAACTTTGTCCTTCATACAAACACTATGGGCAGGGGGCAAATGTTTGTGTGATAAGCACGAATATTTGTACCTGAGTCATGGATGTTTATTTGTAAGTATTTAAGTATTTATGGGAGACGCTCGCGTCATTAATCGTTGTCTGGTATTCGTAACACAAGGACGAAAATTCCTTACTTCAAAACCACGACAATTGCGTGTTGTCTGGCGCATATTTATTTATTTTACTATTCATAACAAAGTAGCCTGCTGACAACAGAATATTGTGGTATTTTGGTTAAGTAAGGGAGGGAGGGAGGAAAGAGGAGGAAGTAAGGGAACTCCAAATTCAGTTAAAATTGGCACGGAACCCTCAATGCGCGGGTCCGACACGCACTTAGCCGGTTTTTAATAGGTCTCTACCTGTTCCAAATACAGCCTGTAGTACTCAATCCTGTCGTAATCATCTAATTGGCCTCCCATACTCGAGTATCCGTTCTCCGTAATGAAAATCGGAATGTCTCCGTACTGGTCCTTTATCCACTTGAGCAGCAAACGCAAGCCTTCCGGGTATATCTGTAAGATTGCCATAGTATTAGACTCGTAAGTAAGGTTATAGCAATGATGGAGCGAGACGCCACACTGGCCTAGCGTTTCTGCTGCGTTGCGAGGGTCCATATCACTCATACGCATTGTATGTGACGATGCGCGACATACACCCTATGTCATGCCGTTCAGATTTGTATGTAAAACGACGGAGCTGCACCGCTCTTGACGTCAGAGCAACGCAACGCCAATGTGGCTTCACTATTATAAATGAAGCAATGACAGAGTCGACACGTAAGTTAGAAAACGTTGTTATATGGATAGCCAAGATATGTGATGATGTAGCCGAAAGGATAGATCAAATCTGACTAGAAACGACTAGTAACTTCTATAACTAACTATACTTTACCCGCAGCCACGTGGAACTGGCAGAGGGCCACTCAGGGCGGCTTTCGAAGACCACCCCCACATCAGGAGCGCCAGTGAAGATGAACCCGGTGTACTCCTCACCCGGTCGAGCCATGCGTACAGCTCTGCTGGTGTAATGGTTCAGCGCGAAGAAGTCGAAGGTTCCTGGGGAAAACGAAGACTTAAGTTAGACGTAGGTTTGTTAGCTGGTAGTTCACAAAGAGATTCTATAAAATCGATTTTTTTTAAAAAAAAAACTAGCCAAGTGCGAGTCAGACTCGCGCACTGAGGATTCCGTGACAATTTTAACTGTATTAGGGAATACACTTAGCTAAAATACCACAATTTTTGTTCACAGCAAATATAATTTTGCTTAACAAAGTGTTTGTATGAAGAACAAAGTTATGTTTGCAGTTGTCGAAAATGTGCTATATCTAAAAAACTACTAGTTCCATCCCGTTCAAACCAGTTTTCGTTGAAAGTATTTGTTAAGGTCTACATTCCTTTTTATTTAATTTACACTTGCTCAGTTTAGAAGATAGATGGGGGGTGGGGACGCCCATTTTAACACTTTGGAAGCGTCTATCTATCAAATGTTAGACTTTAAAATGGTAATAAATTTTTGGTTTTAGTTTCATGTATAAGAGGGGCCCTCTTATACATTCTTATACTTAGATATTATTATTTTGTATAAGACTCGTAAAGCTGTTAACAGAATACATCTTCCTACCAAAATTCAACAGTGTGATGCTTATAGTTACAGAATAAAGTGGCTGTGACATACGGACGGACAGACAGACAGACAGATTTGAAGAAACTATAAGGGTTCCGTTTTTTGCTATTCGGCTACGGAACCCTAATAAAAACATAAGCAACAACAGCTAGGTATGTTGGTATGTATGATGAAAGTGAAATGAATCTTAAAAAATATTCTAGCGACTACTTATTTTGGCGACTAAAAGTATCACTGCACCGTACCATACCATGAGCGTACAAAGAACGTATCAAACACGATAAGCAACACAATACGCTCTTCCTTGCCCATTTAACGAAAAAACAGCGTTCAATCTCATCCTTATATTACAAGAAGTTATAATCATCATCATCATTCTCAGCCAAAGGACGACCACTGCTGAACATGGGCCTCCCCCTCGGTTTTCCACAGCGATCGATCACTAGCGGTCTGCAATACAATTTGATCCTGCGATTTTTTTAAGGTCGTCTGTCCATCTTGTTGGTGGACGTCCTACGCTGCGTCTTTGGTCGAAGGGTCTCCAATCCAGAAATTTCCTGCCCCAACGGCCATCAGTTCTTCGCGCTATGTGCCCTGCCCATTGCCACTTGAGCTTACTGATTCTCAAGGCTATGTCCGTTACCTTAGTTCTTCTACGTATCTTCTCATTTCTGATTCGATCACGTAGAGAAACACCCAGCATAGCCCTCTCCATCGCTCATTGTGTGATTTTGAGCTTCTTTATGAAGCCCACAGTTAGAGGCCATGTTTCGGATCCGTATGTCATCACTGGTAACACACACTGGTTAAAGACTTTCGTCTTTAGATACTGAGGTAGATGAGATGAGAAGACACTCTTGCGTAATTTCCCGAACGCTGCCACACAAGAACAAGAAGCTAGCGAGAACGTAATTTGCCGGTGCCGACACGCTTCTTGCATGGCACGCTAAGGTATTGGTCGGTAACAGAACGGTCTAGGCGACATAGTTTGCAATACAAATAATATTTCTGTCCGGACGGCCATGTTGTGGACGGTGAACTGGGCAAAGATCTTGTTTGATCTTTCTTTTTCTAGATGACTTCAATAGGCAATGTCAATTTTAGAAAAAAACTTGCACCATCTATGAACTTGTGCTAGCTCCATATAATATGAAAATCACTCCTTTATTGTTATATCTACTTACCTTTAACCAACTCCTTTTCTTCTTCAGTAAACGCCGGCAGTCTCGACGTCAAATACCCTTCCGCCGCGCTTTTCTCTGCCAAAATCCTTTCGATGACAGGAGGCCATCCGCCTTCTTTGGAGTATATGGCATGGGTATGTCTTCCCGTCTGGAAGAAAAAATGAGGACAGAAAAATTAAGTGCTGAAGATCAAAAGACGACTTATGTCGGTCATAAGATTGCAGGAGACGCTTTCAATTAGTCAACATGGAATTCTATGGCAGGCATGTTTTGGAGTGAACGTCATGCGGGTGATGTAAGTACTATTATTTCTGGTGTAACACTATAACCAGGTATGTATTGGATCTTTGGTAACAAAACATCCTCTTAAACTTTGTGAAGTAAGTACTATTATTGCCTCTTTTAAACACTATAGCATAAGTCTTCAATAAGGCTTTTCATGCAATATTATCTTCCTGGCTCCTGTTAGGACTTAACAAGAACATATTTAGGCCAACAATCTACAGGTGTACCTATGATTTTAAAATGTACTTACAATATACTGATTGGCCAATTCTGCTGCCTCCTCATCATCTTTCGTTAAACCCTCATACCACGGTGATTGTGTAGCAAAGGAGATCTTACCTGCAAAAGAAAAGATATGCAGTTATTTCCAATCCCTAACACTGGTAAATCGTTACGCAGTAATAATAATGATTCTTCCATACTGCTGCATTGTATCATTTCTGTTGGTTGAAACAGGAAATAGAGGGAGAGCTTATCGCTTCAAAATCAGCAGATCTGTAACGATGAAAAGTACACTAGTTTTCTTAATAATGTGCTGAGTCTGAATGTAAAGGTCTGCCACGACTGAACCTGCCGGAAGTAAGGACAAAAAAGCTGATTCCTGGCTCAAATAAAGGAGCCCGATTTGATCCGTCTTACGCCGCAATAATATTGATGTCAGTAGATTCTTTTTTTTTTGTAGGGACCATAAAGTTACAATCCCTTTAGAATACGAGTATAACGACAAGAGCTAGATGTGCAAACTGTGTGATAAAAGAAATGGGAGATACGATGTAGCAGAACCGTTTTTGGCAACTGTCTGTCAGTTTGGAAGCCCATTAAGGCTCGCTAAAAATTTCTTTCATTGATTTTTTTTTAAGTAAGTGAAATTGTATATTTTGAACAAATAGTTCTCCTGAAACACGGTGACTTGATCGGTGATTGATTCTTGTTCATTACAGCGATATAAACCCACCCCAACAAATAATCATTAAACAGGTAAATTAGTTCAAATCGAAGCCTTTTAATATACCACTTATATTTACCAATGCGCTCCAAATTTAAAGTACGCAGTGATAAGTCTATTTAATAAACGTTAATTTACGTGAAAAATAAAGACAGAATGACACAGGTAATGCATATCTACGAATATTTTGTGTAAATAAATTATATTAATTTTTACACTAGAGCTGCATGTTCGATATTTTTTATCGACTGTTTATCATGCGGTAAACTAATAGATATGTTTAATTTAGGAAGATTGGTATAAATCACCTGAAAGAAAGATAATCTCATTTTAAGCTACAAATGTTACTTACTTAAGGGGCTACCCGGATTTTTAATGCGCACACTAGCGCCACTTTAGTTGAAAAATCATAACTCGTTAAGGGGCTACCCGGATTTTTAGCACACTTACTAGCGCCACTTTAGTAAAAAAAACTTAACTCGTTAAATAAAAGACCAATCAAAAATCTGGTAGATACGATTGTAGTACAGGTTCTATAGTTTATTTAGTACGTTTAAATTGTTTCTAAAGTAGTTAACTGTAGTTAGAGTTAGAAAAACTGCTAAATATGGCCACTTTTAGCATTTTTGCTAACTGTAACTGCAGATAACTGTGTTTAATTGAACTTAAACATTGTGTCTAAACTTCATAATCAGAGCTACAATCGTATCTACCAGATTTTTGATTGGTCTTTTATTTAACGAGTTATGATTTTTCTAGTAAAGTGGCGCTAGTGTGCGCGGTAAAAATCCGGGTAGCGCCTTAAATAAAAGACCAATCAAAAATCTGGTAGACACGATTGTAGAACAGGTTCTATAGTTTAGTTAGTACGTTTAAATTATTTCTAAAGTAGTTTACTGTAGTTAGAGTTAGAAAAACTGCTAAATTTGGCCACTCTTGGCAATTTTTCTAACTGTGACTGCAGATAACTCTGTTTTATTGAACTTAAACATTGTATGTAAACCACATAACCAGAGTTACAATCGCATCAATCAGATTTTCGATTGGTATTTTATTTAACGAGATAAGATTTTTCTACTAAAGTGGCGCTAGTGTGCGCGTTAAAAATCCGGGTAGCGCCTTAAGTTATTTACTGTCATCTTAAATCGGTTTCATTTGACAGCTTTTACTTGTCCTTCTCTTCCGATAGGAATATTAATTTTATGGTAGGTACAGATAATAGAGTCTGCCAGTATTATTGTTGCCGGAAGAGTTCGGCAGACGCTTTCAAAGGTGACCGCTGGAACCCATAATTTGACCCATTTGATACCACGATGAAACTTATTCGAGTCGATAAGTGTGAACCTAAAGATCAGGAAAATAAAAGTCTGCCAAAGCTTTTCTGCTGGAACACCTTGGCTGGCGCGATTAGGCAGTGGTTGGTTTAGAATCTACGACTACTCAATGGCTTTTTAGAAGGAATAACTGTGATCAGTCTATTTGCAAGTTAGAGCGAAGCCACATTGGCGTTAAATTGCGACCCCCGTTGCGTTACCGCTGCGACATCTAAGCGCTGCAGCTCTTTTGTTTTACATACTACTAATCTAAATTGAATGCATTGAGATACCACACGTTCTGTTGCGCCATCGAAACTCGCGTGCATCAGACACGTCATTACTCATTGTACGAGAAAAAAAACAATATTATTTACCCGTACTTACCCTGAAACCTGGGCTTGTATTTCTTCTGATAAATCCTGTACGCTTTCCCGTGCGCCACCAGCACGTGTTTCACGCACAAGTTCACAGCCATATCATCATCTATATCAGGTGGGAAGTTGAAGCCTTTCGAGTAGGCTACATCACAGAAGGCGACGGGCTCATTAAAGGTCAACCAAGTCTTCACGCGATCACCGAAGAGGGAGAATGCTACGTCGGCGAAGTCGGTGTACCAGTCAGTGATGAGAGGGTTAGCCCAACCACCTGAGGAAACGTCATAGTTGATAAGTAATAATCTAAGTGCACTATGAGCTTATTGATAGTTTGGCTGTGTGTAATGAACTAAGGACACCAAGGAGCTTGTTAGAATCGGATTATCGGACATTCCTCTGCATAGAGGAAATATTGTTAGGAGGATGTTGAGTTTGTGCAGTTGTAGAAGAAGATATACAAGGTTTTTCAAAACAATGATGATGAATTAAACCAAATTTCTCGTGAAAACATGGGTCGAAATAGGCCAAATAATATCGGCTCTTCATTAGAAATCCGACGGGTTGCGTCCGATTTAGTACGGGAAGCAATTTTTTAGCGTTATTCGAGCTACATTTCTAGAGAAAGTTGTTAAGTTACTGGCTCTAAAGCTCCCTTCATTATACTCGTATATAGATTTCTTTGAAACACCTGCATGCGTATTGTCATTTCGCATTATATTGAAAAAAATTTTATCATATGCTAACATAAATATTTATATCAATATCATTAAAGTATTGTTATTACATTAATACATTGATGGCCCCCCTGGCCCCCCATGGCTTCGCACAAGTGCTGATACTAAATAGGTATGTACATTACAAAAAAATGTTATTGTGAATTATCCCTGATATAAAGACATATAACATCTCGTTCTTTGGAGACCTTTTATGGAGTACAACACTGTAGTACATTATTTTGATCCATCTCGTAGGGTTACAGTCAGCGTTTGCAACGTGAGCGAAAAAAATTATTCATTTACGACTTCACTTAGAAACCTCTAAAATTATCAGTCTTTCACAACTATATACATGTTATTTACATAGGTTTATATAAACCTTCCTCTTCAATCTATCTATTTAAAAAAACTCCGCATGAAAATCTTTTGCTTCGTTTTAAAGATTATGCACTCATTCGGGGTTACTACGACAAAGTAGCTAAAGAACTGTTGAAGTTCCAAAGATACAAGGCTTGTGCAGTGACTAGAATACCTACTAATCGGCCACTGCAAACTGAACAAACATTTGTCCAATATGAACATGACTGAAGACACTCAGTGCAGATTCTGTAATACAGAAGAAGTTTCTTCTTCTGCATTACATGGCTATGCATATCCTCTACTCATGCGGTTCGCTTATGAGCAAAATAAGTAACCATCTCGGGCGACAAATCATGCACCCGGATGAGATAGCAGATATCACGCTCCTAAGAATCTGACAATTTATAGACTCAACGGGACTAAGCAGTTAACTTTAAACATAAGGGCTGCCAGATCATGGTCGAGTTGGCAACAATAGGGCCCAAAAAACAACTAATATTCTAATACATATTACAGACAGCTGGAAGCTACATTGTTTTTATATACTAAGCAGCGATATTCGTTCAAACTTAGTGGGAATTTAACTGCCTAAAAATTGAACGGATTTTAAGTAAGTACCAACGCACCAAACTCCTGTAGCCTTTGCGGTAGGTCCCAATGGTATATCGTGATGAGAGGCTCAATCCCTTTGGCCAGGAGTCCATCGATTAGGTTGTTGTAGTACCGCTTGCCATCTTCGCTGATGTAATTCGGGAAGCCAGTCGGCAGGATGCGAGGCCAGGATATGGAGAATCTGGGATTTTTAAGAAAAAGTTTATAGTTATAAATCTGTGGTTCATGTAGGTGCAATGTTCAATGCAATGTATTGAAAAATACGCTTGTAGGAACAGTTTAAGTCTTTTGACCTTTTATTGTCTTTATTTTTGATTGACTTAACATTTGATTAGAGCCATTGATATGTGATTTTTTTACTTAAAACTTATAACTGCGAGTCTATATGCGACGCATAGTATATAGTAGTTTTGTTACTACTCACACCCTCGACGTTTTAACGGTGTTGCAACCGTCGTGGTCACGAGGAGACTGGCGCTCGGCGTCTTCGTCTGCATCGGGCGGCCCGGTTCTTCTGCTACCCTCCAACTATCCGATATTTGTTGTGCATGTGAACTAGAGTCAGTAGGTTCAGTGCAACACACAACACTCACAGTATCCAGGTTAATGTTTATTGATAAAGGCGACACACACGGTTTGCACTTATGAATCACTGGATTCCAGGCCGATGACAATTTAAACCCGTCTTCCCGATTGAAAAAAATATTATACTTCTTGATTTCAATCGCTTCACGTATTACCTTAGTATAGTAATGGCGATCCGCGGAAATGATTTTCGGGTAATGTAACTCCATCCACTGATTAGCCTCCATATTAAGCAGATGTTCTGCCACCTCGGATTTATTAGTCTGCGGATTTTTCACTGCAGCAATGTGTTCCTTGACTCTTTCGGGTATAGTCCGTTTTGTCTGGCCAATGTACGAATTACCACAGCTGCAGTCTATTTTGTAAATTCCCGGAGTTTGAAAAGGCAATACACAAGGCAAAATAGCACAAATACTACTATCGCCTAAGGACTTAGGCGATAGTAGTATTTGTGCTATTTTAAGTAACGGAGTATATACAGTCTTAATGGAGTATTTACAAAGTACTGATCCAATTTTGTCCGTTACGCCTTTTACATACGGTAAAAAATGCTGCATGACGACTGGCCTCAAAAGCCGAGGTAGTAGAAGAAGGCGCAGGGAGAGGGGGAACTCCCTGCGCCCTCTTCTACTACATAATATGCATCGCGGATAGACCCGCAGTTATAAGTTTTAAGTTATAATGCAACGCGAAAGTTGAAAAAATGATTTTTTTACTGTCACGCAAAGGCTGTATTTCTAGTACCTACGCTGCTTGATCATTTTAACTACAACTTTTGAGAACCTACTCTATGAAATAGACTAAGCATGTTTTTTAGAACAATCTTGTTAACTCTATAGTGTTGTGAAAGAATAGTGCTGTTATTCTTTAAAAGAGAGGAAGATATGATTGCATAGCGTTTCGTTAGGTCTTCGTTGGCGTTGTGCCGACGCCCGTCATTTTATACAGACAGGCGCGTCGTTACGAACGAGCGTGCGACGTACCTATACACAGTCTGGCCATAAATACTGTTCCAATAAAAAATATACATATTACATTTGAATTTGGAATCTTTCATTTTTATACGATTGCTCATTGTATTTTGCGATATTAAAATGGAGCGGGGTGATAAAGAGAACCGAATCGCTGTGATTGCATTAGACAAAGTTGGTATGGAGCCAAATGCAAATTTTAAAACTCTCCATATGCTTGGTATTAGTCAAATGTTTGTGTACCGGGCTATCAATAGGTACAATGAGACCTCCTCTGTTTGTGACAGAAAAAGATCTGGCCGTCTAGTAGTTTTCGTACGAAAAAGGTGGTCAAAGCAGTAAGGGAAAGAATTCGCAGAAATCCTGTCCGATAGCAAAATAATTTATCTCGGGAGATGAAGATAGCACCCAGAACCATGTCGCGTGTTTTAAAAGATGTCTTAGGACTTGCAGCCTATAAGAGACGCACTGGTCATTTTTTTACTGATAATTTAAAAAATAATAGGGTGGTAAAATCGAAAAAACTACTGAAGTGTAGTGAAGTGTGGTGAAGTACTCAAAGGGAGGTCACAGAAATTTTTTATTAACGGATGAGAAAATCTTTACAATTGAGCAACATTTTAACAAACAAAATGACCGTATTTATGCTTCAGTGATGGTTTGGTGGGGTGTTAGCTATGAAGGAGTGACTGAGCCATATTTTTGTGAAAAAGGTATCAAAACATCGGCACAAGTGTATCAAGATACCATTCTTGAGAAGGTAGTTAAGCCCCTTAACAACACCATGTTCAATAACCAAGCATGGTCTTTCTAACAAGACTCGGCGCCGGGTGATAAAGCTCGGTCCACGCAGTCTTGGTTAGAAGCGAACGTTTCGGACTTCATCAGAGCTAAGACTGGCCGTCGTCTAGTCCCGATCTTAATGCGCTGGATTATGATTTGTGGTCAGTTTTAGAGAGTACGGCTAGCAAGCCGGCTAGCAAGCTCTAAATCAATCCATACGATTGGCAGTGAAGAATTTTCCCATGGAAAGAGTACGTGCTTCTATTGATAACTGACCTCAACGTTTATAGGACTGTATTGCAGCCAATGGAGACTACTTCCAATATTTTTTTTTATTTTAAATTGTTTTATATTTATGTATAAAACTAACACACTGTAAAAGTAATAAATATTATTTGCATTAAATTTTTTTTTTATCTTTGTGACAATCTTTCGTCATCGCAGAGAAACAAGACTCCCGTGTACACTCTTCAACATACTTCGTAACCCTCACTCTCCGACCTATGTGACACAGCGGTTCAACTATTTGACTTCTACAACTTCTCGCAACCTGCGCTCTTCCCATGGAAATCAGAACGTCCTCAAACAAACTTTCTTTTAAGAAGTCTCTCCGCACCCACTATCTTAACCTTGGCTCACTTCAGAATTAACAGCTGTCGGTAATATTTTAATAGATGTCATCAATATCTTCACTTCCCTATCTGTATTTTTTTTATTATTATTAAATATATGTATTCTATGTAAGTTCATTAATCCAATGCTTATATACTTACAAATATTTTTGTTTATCTATGTAATTTTAGTATGTATGTGTATGTTAATGCATTGTAACATTTAGGGCGCTAAGAAAAAGAACTACGTAGTAAGAATAAATTTATTACAAGCTAAAGACTAAAGTAATTGTAATGTAGACGCAGTTGGCAGAGTTGGGGATGGGTATACAATTACACTGAACCGATCCACGTTAAGGAAACCCAATCGTACCACTGGCCTGAATCTGAATCTGTACTGCGGGCGGTGATGACGGTGATGATGATGATGATAAGCTCCGGCATGTAGGTCAAGCACGTGAAGGAAGATCTTCTGCCCGGGCGGAGGTCCCTGGAATATTTGAGAAAACCAGACACTTTAGGAATGTTCTGCTGATTCACTGAGTGACGGTGACATTTCGTGCACAGCTGCGAAGCGATATACAGAACGCAGTACAATGAATACGATTAGCAAAAATAGTGATCAATGATGGGGCTTGCACAATGGGATAAATAGCTATGAGATTATTAAAATCTAGGATAGGCAAATATGATGATTTGATTACATTGTCTAGTAGTGTAAATTAAGTTTTATTAAATTGTATACAAAATCGAGCTTAGGCTCGCAAGCTTAATATCTAAGTACATTATTTTGGAATATTATGAAACTATAACGATGCAAGAATGGCAAGGTTAACGGCAGGATGATCGAGGTCAAGCAATGTCATGGATTTGTCAAAAGAAAATGGACGACAGTGCGCAAATAGCCAAAAGCGTTGATTAAGCAATCACATTTTGTGCATGATTAATTGTTTTAATACTGACACTGCGTAACTATCAACCGCTAAATATTAACTACGTGATAGATTCTACAACTAATTGCATAAAATAATACAATGCAACACTTACCCAATTCGGGGATAAAGAACAGGCACTATTTATAATTACGTGACTTAAAAATTTAGAGTAGTATTTACACCAAGTATTCAAATAATGTAAATCACAGAAAGTAGAAACGGAGGTTTCGAGTAGTAGAATAATAAAATGAGGTAAGAACGCGCGCACGTCTGTATCGTGTGCTCCCGCCAAGCGAATGTCAAGCTACATATTATTAATCTGTGATGTCAAGCTCCTCGACCGCTCGGCCTGCCGCCGGACCCATGCACGCGGCCGTGGCGTGATACAGTGCTACAGCCAGTATGCACTATCGGAGTTATTAAAAAGTGCCTTACGGACTACTGCATTGATTTTCAGTTTATGTAAATATTTAGTTATAGGCTTTTTGTTAATTGTCGATTTATTAATTTATATAGTTTGTTTTTAAAATAGTGTTTAGTTAGGATTAATTATTTATGTATTAATAAGGTTTTCAATTAATTAGCTTTTAAGTTGTTAGTTTTGTAACGAACCGTTACAGCATTTTAAATTTTTGTCCTTCTCAGTACTTTTAAATATTCCGCCACTGATTTTACTCTCTGCATTTCCCAAGCGGCTGACTGGTAGAGAATGCCATAAGGCATTAAGTCCGCCAATTGTACCATTAATGCTTCAACACCCGAGCGGTTGCAGGCAACCGCATAACAATAGAATTTGCATTGTGTCTCGTTCACATACGCTTGAGGGATTAACAGTGCAATAAAGTTTAAATAAATAAAATAAATATTTATGGCAAGAATAGGTATAGTCTCCTGTTTCTATAATGCAAACAAAGATACAGTTAAAATACTGTAACTTATAACGATTTGACCCTATATTTATGAGATGGTCCGACGCAATGCTAATTTTGCTTCGCTCTTAGTTAAGGCATTATTTTACATTAGATACTAAAGAAATAATACATTAGTAAGTTACGTGTAACGGATTTGTGTCTGTGTCCACTCTGAGTGCAGTGAGTGAGGTGATGAATGATGATGTCCTATGTCAATAAACTATTTTTCATTATTTTAAGAGAGAGATGAGATCTTTACTCACCTATAGAAGTCCAAAGACATGTTGGCAACGAGCTCGATATCCTTCTCCCACTGGTGGTAGGAGTCACAGGCCACGTCGCCAGTGGCGCCATCTGCAATCGCTCCCTCTACCGTGTGGGTGTACCGGTCCCAGACGCTTTCGCTTTTATCTGAGGAGAATAGTTTATTTTATGTGACTCAGAGCTGGATTGATAAGGTCTTATTGTCGAAAGAAGTATCAAAAAAATCACTTAAAAAAAGTTAAAACCGACTTCAAACCCAAAATTCACAAAGAATTTTATTTTTCGAAAAAAAAAGTCATTGCTTTATTAAGATCACGATTTCTATGCATGTCGATTTCATAATGGCCAATGATTTTAAAAAGAATACACTCACAGTGTCATATTTTATATTCATAAAGATGAAAGAAGAAACCAAAAATTTGCGCACGCGCAGGACTCGAACCAATAACATCTCGGCTAACCGGGCCAAACGCTCTACTAATTGGGCTACCGTGCTGTCGGTCTGACATTGCAAAATTTGTGGTCAATTATGGATACTTCATTACGCGTGACGTTTAGTGCCTTCTACCCGTCTGCTTATGCAACAGTGGGCCGTAGTATTTATTCTTAACAGAATAAATTCAACTTGGAAATTAATGACAATTCGCTTTTTAATGGTGTAGAATGTTAAAACGTCCTTATTAGACA
Organism: Pyrausta purpuralis; assembly: GCA_963924145.1. NCBI lineage: Eukaryota > Metazoa > Arthropoda > Insecta > Lepidoptera > Crambidae > Pyrausta > Pyrausta purpuralis. The sequence goes on along the minus strand of OZ001666.1, from coordinate 7,749,450 downwards.
TTCAAGTGTGCAGTGGAAAGCAGTGATTGGTTGACCAATCACTGCAGTGTGTAAACAAAATGTCACTTATACATGTACTACTTATACAGGGTGGTCTAAGTAGTGACGTCAATAATTTTTTTTTAGATTCCTCTCACCTGGGGGTATCCGAAAATACCCCATGTATGTTCCGCGATTTTTTGTAGTTTTCGAGTTATGATTTTTTTTTGTGTTTTTTTAATATTCTCTACCCGCGAGGATTCAAAAATTCATACATTTTTTTTCTATTATGTATTTTGCAATGTTTTTTTTTGTGCCGTGGTCGTTGTTAATGCTGTTTTAATAATAAAAATAATGCATCTTTTTAAACTTACTAAAAGGCACTAAAAAAAAACTTGAAAGTTCGAACTCTGATTTTTATTAGGATTTAATCAAAAATTCTACTTGAATTTAAAAATACAAAAAGTAGTTTCCATAGCTTCTGCTTAGGTTTAAAAACTTTGCGGGGTCCTAAGCTCCTAAGATCATTTAAAAAAAATGGTACTTAGTTGGCCTTTTTTTGTTGTAATCAGCCTTCGAAGGCGGATAGGCTAAAAATCGTTGAAATAAAATTAAAGCGTTAAAAATTCTTTTATCTACTTTTTATCATTCTTATGGTAAGTTTAAGTTAAAAATGTGATTAAAAGTCAATTTTAACTTAAAATCCTGTAAAATTACGGTAGCTCGTGTTATTTAACAATAATTTCGGTCTCAGTAAATTTTATGTTTCAAGTTGTGATGTTTGTGAAATAGTCGCGCACATGCCATCAGGTAGCAATGGGACCGGTTTTTATCTGCTACATGACCCGCTCTTTGTGCTATTCTGTTCAAAGGTACATTTTTATTTTAGTCGTTTCTTGCCATCGCGCGTGTTAAGACTGCTCGCTCTCGTTGACGTTATTTTCGACTAAAATAAAAATGTACCTTTGAACAGAATAGCACAAAGAGCGGGTCATGTAGCAGATAAAAACCGGTCCCATTGCTACCTGATGGCATGTGCGCGACTATTTCACAAACATCACAACTTGAAACATAAAATTTACTGAGACCGAAATTATTGTTAAATAACACGAGCTACCGTAATTTTACAGGATTTTAAGTTAAAATTGACTTTTAATCACATTTTTAACTTAAACTTACCATAAGAATGATAAAAAGTAGATAAAAGAATTTTTAACGCTTTAATTTTATTTCAACGATTTTTAGCCTATCCGCCTTCGAAGGCTGATTACAACAAAAAAAGGCCAACTAAGTACCATTTTTTTTAAATGATCTTAGGAGCTTAGGACCCCGCAAAGTTTTTAAACCTAAGCAGAAGCTATGGAAACTACTTTTTGTATTTTTAAATTCAAGTAGAATTTTTGATTAAATCCTAATAAAAATCAGAGTTCGAACTTTCAAGTTTTTTTTTAGTGCCTTTTAGTAAGTTTAAAAAGATGCATTATTTTTATTATTAAGACAGCATTAACAACGACCACGGCACAAAAAAAATCATTGCAAAATACATAATACAAAAAAAGATATGAATTTTTGAATCCTCACGGGTAGAGAATATTAAAAAAACACAAAAAAAAATCATAACTCGAAAACTACAAAAAATCGCGGAACATACATGGGGTATTTTCGGATACCCCCAGGTGAGAGGAATCTAAAAAAAATTTATTGACGTCACTACTTAGACCACCCTGTATGTGTACACTGCAGCGTAAGAGAAAATCACTCACTATCTCTTTTTTCTTACTGCAAAATTATGATATCTCTTTCACACATCGTCTAGGAATGTGGTTAATAAGAATTGCGCATGTATGCTGTTGCTATCGACCAGGCACAAATTTTGCGTTTTTTTGTGAGCGTATAACGTATCTATTCTTTTTTAATCATTGATTATGGCGTATGGATATATAACTTGTTTTTTTTTCTTTCAGAAAAACAGTAAAACTCATAATTGCATTACTGCACGAATAACGATTTCGATCGACGAGATAATCTGCCTCTCTAACCATAGAAAAAATGAATAAGGTTAGAATGGCCCCGGTCAGTGCGGCAGCGAGCTTAATTGTAGGCATATGCCTGCATTGAGCCGTAGCTACTTCAGTCGCGTGACAAGAGCGTTGCATTATTTTTTGTCAAAAATGCTGTCTTTTGCTATAATTACTTGAAGAGCGTGAAGCCAGGTCATAAAAAATGAGAGAGAAAGTGTATTTTTTCACCGGTAAGTAATAATACGTAGTTATTTCGACATTATTTGCAAAAAAACACTTTTTAATTATAATATTTCAAATGATAGCGGTTTTCTTGCACTAAGTTCAAAAAAAATATTCATTGATGACTGTTCACACATATTTTTAACAAATCTGCTATCTTAACACGCAATGTATCGCGTCCAATTTGCTTTGTTCGCTTGTATACGCATCACTAGGGATGTAGCTCACAGCACAGTAAAATTATCGATAAATGGTAATTTCCCTACTGATGTATTAAAAGATAAAAATAAGTTTTGTTTATTAATTATTTTAAACATAATTATGATAAAATAAATACAATAAAGTTGAAGAGTTCATATGTTGGAACGCGCTTATCTCAGGAACTATTAGAGCTATTTGAAAAAAAAAAGATATTATATTCTAATTCGTGCTGCCAAAATAACGTATTCCTGCAATAAAAATATAACTCAGCAAAAACGCACTGCTTAATCCTCAACTTTTCTACTTTCGCTGTTATTATCTTCGATTTTAATTTATCGTTTGGTCTATTTATTTGTAAAATAGGGTACGACAATTCACAGTTTAAAATCGATATGTGTTCAATACTCTTTCACAAGTTCTACATTGGTTTACTGTCAACAATCTACTCCCTTCGGCAGTGATACCGAAGTTAAACAACTTACGGCGCGATCGTGTTTTAATGAGTGACCATACCGACCATATTAAAGTGACCTAAACAACGAGCATTTCCGTGCTTCATGAAGCACGTTAAGCTAGTAAGCTAGTATCGGTTGATATTTTCTTACAGCATCTAAAAGCATTCGGTATTAATTTTATCATAATTTCGAAATCTCGTTTTCCTACAAAAACTTAAACAGAAAATTTCTTTAAAAATGGTTGACTTTTAGAAAGTATATTCTGGGATCAAGATTGTCCCAAATGAGGTTACCCGTCAACTCTTGGAAGGATCCGGTCATATTATCAATTACCCTGCATACAAATATTTTTGTAAGAGTTATTTGTAGTCAGCTACACACTTATTGTGAGTTTGTGTATAATTTTGTAATTTAACAAACCTCTGCAAAGCCCCTTTGGTGATGTGATTTAAATGCGAACAAAAGCACTGCAAGGTTAACTGTTGTATCATGCAGCTGTACATTTCTTTAACTTAACCACCATACTAACTTGGGTCATATTTATTTATTGAAAACTTGCACATGCACGAAACATAAAATTGTACATGTGGCGGACTTAATGCCAAAAGCATTCTATACCGGTCAACCATACGTCTATATGTATATTGTATTTTTTAAATTGTAATCTTAACTATTTTCGATTTGAGTTTGTTCTCTACCCTTCCGTCCCTGCGTAAAGTTCAAGCCTAAAGTCTTTCTCGATAAATTAGACATCCAACACAAAAACTTTTTTTTAATTGGTCCAATAGTTCCTGAGATTAGCGCGATTAAACACATACAAACTCTTCGGCTTTATGGTATTAGCTAAGAATACAAATGAATAAATAGCATGGTAAGATATAATACCTGAATAATGTAGACCATGGCCTTTATGCTTTTATATCTTTAAACGTTTTTCTTTACATTGGAATCTATTTGTCGTATATAAGTAATATTACTTATTCTTTATACAATGAATGATTCAATTCTACTAATAGAACTATTTTTAGAAACTAATGTTTAAATGTATAAGTTACTCTATTTCAAGTAACGTTTAGCAACTCATTTTAACTTCTATTGTTTTTACCGAAAGGCAATAGTAGTACCCTTTGTTGCGATCAAATGAGCTGTTATATTATCAAAATTATTTCAAACTTAAATCCTACATGTTTATTCACAAAGAGAAACAACATTACATCGGTAATTGAATTTATAATAATCGACCTTTACCACGTCACTAGTATTTTGACATAAAAGAACGAACGTATCTGAATGATGATTGGAGGTTTCACCGGTAGAAGCTCTGTGATTGGTAGTTGGTTTCAAGTACTAATTACACCAATCACAGAGTTCCTAGCGGAAATTGTGATTGGTTTGTGATATTGGTGCGTTAATTCATTGATTGGTACTTTTATCACTGCAGCAACAGCGCGGTAACTCCCACCGGCGACAGAGGTTTCCATACAAACGAACGATCAAAACCATTCTAACCTTATTCATTTTTTCTATGTCTCTAACAGATGTGAGATACAGAGCTAGGCGTTCGGCGGACAGAAAGATAAATATTAAGAACCACTCGTTACTGCGGCTTGAAAAATGCTGCAAGATAAAAAGACAACTATTTAAAACGTATCAAACTGAAAATAAAGATCATAAAGCTTAAAGTAGTCACGAATACAAAATCTATGCTAAAACTTTAAAACGATGTATACTTGGGCTCCAGAAACAAGGCAATTTAAGATTTGTTATGAATTCCAAAAATAGGTCCAAGGCTGTTTGGAAAATAATAAATTCTCTAGTATCGGAAACCCCATCTACAACTGAATTTGAGGAAGTTTACTATAATGACTCAACTGCTGTACATCCGACAGAAATAGCTAACACATTGAATTACCATTTTATAGAAAATACTAACATACCTCTCCAAAACAATAATTATAGTCGTATTAAACCTGCACTTGATCATTGTCATTCTACTATGTTCTATAACCCCACTCGGACATAAGAACTGCAACTCGGTTGGCTACCACGATATTTCGACTAAAATAATTAAATTAGTAGCAGAACCTATAGCAAAAGTTTTAAATCACATAGTGAATTTATCTCTCAGTGAAGGAGTATTTCCAAAAGCTTTAAAAATATCAATAGTTAAGCCCCTTTTTAAAACAGGTGACAAAAAGAATCCAAACAACTATTGACCAATTGCTTAAATACCAGTTTTTTTTAAAGGTTATTGAAAAAGTGGTACACACTCGTTTACTCAATTTTGTAAATAAAATGAATATTATAAAATATGAGCAAGATGGATTTCGACAAACTCATAGTAAAACTCTGGCTACACCCTGGGGTGCGATTGTGTAAAGCAATCGTATTCGTTTGACAGTTCAAAACGTACGGTATGGTCTGTCAAATGACAAAGAACAAAGGGTTTGACAGATCATATCGTACGTTTTGAACTGTCAAATGAATACTATTGCTTTACACAATTCCACCTCTGGTACAAAATGTAATAGAAAGTCTAGATACCAAAATTCCCGTATTTGCATTATCTTCAGATATGAGCAAAGCATTTGATTTTGTGAATCTTATCAGGCTTATAGAAAAATTTGATTACTGCTGAATAAGGGGATCAGTTAAAGACTGATTGACCAGCTATTTAAGTAATCGGTCTCAATGTGTGGTAATAAATAAAATCGAAAAGGATGGCCATAAACTAAATAAAACGGAATATAGGTCAGATCTCAAAGAAAATAAATATGGTGTGCCACAAGGCAGCAATTTAGGGTCAATATTGTTTATTTTATACATAAATGATCTTCCAAACGTACCAAAGCACAAATCGGTACTTACTGTTTGCTGATGACACTACATTTATTATTAAAGCCAAAAACAAAGAACTTCTAGAAAAAGAATTAAACTCGACTTTGACAACAGCAATTACCTGTTTCAAAGAAAATAATCTGAAAATAAATATAGATGAGACAAAATTAATACAGTTCCATACATACCAATCACCCAAAATCGACATGAATGTCAAATATGAAGGACAACTTATTCAAACTGTTGGGCGAATTTCAACAAGGTTGATATTTTTATCATTCCGGTGAACTTTTTTATTTTTAATTTTATCTTATTCAAACTATGGTTTATGATATTTCATGATGTTGTTTATATCCATACGTAACGCCATCAAAATATCTTAATGAAATAAAAGATACAGTTGCTCAAAATTTAATGACACCGAAATGAAATAACTCGTAACCGTAATGAAAACACTTATCCACCAACCGAAAACCTTCTAAACACTATAAGGTTTATGTCAAAGTTACTTTGAATGGTTTTGTCCTAATATAAAAATATCAAGTTCTCAGTCAATATGATTGTGTTAAAAACCCATCGTAACCTTTCCCGAATAAAAAACCGGCCAAGTGCGAGTCGGACTCGCGCACTGAGGGTTCCGTGCCAACTTTTACTGAATTTGGGAATCCACTTACTTCCACTTAGTAAAATCCACAATATTTTGTGGACAGCAAATATAACTTTGTTTTTCATAGTGTTTGTATGAAGTACAAAGTTATGTTTGCGGTTGTTGAAAATGTGCTATATCTCAAAAACTTCTCGTTCGATTCCGTCCGAACCAATTTTCGTTGAAAGTATTTATGAAGATCTAAATTATGTATTTTTTCAAAATTTACACTCGCTTAGTTTAGAAGTAAGATGGGGGGGGGACGCCCATTTTACCACTTTGGAAGCGTCTAGCTATGAAACGTTAGACTTTAAAAGAAAATGGTTTAAGAAACCTCGTTGTCATTTTAAAAGACCTATCTATAGACACCCCACACGTATAGGTTTATAAAAAAAATATTTTAGTTTCATGTATGGGAGCCCCCCCTTAAATGTCATATTTTTTAATTTTTTGTATAAGAATCGTAAAGCGGTTAACAGGATACATACTCTTACCAAATTTCAACAGTGTGGTGCTTATAGTTACAGAATAAAATGGCTGTGACATACGGACGGACAGACAGACAGATTTAACGAAACTATAAGGGTTCCGATTTTTGCCATTCGGCTACGGAACCCTAAAAATGAGCGTATCTAACACTTTTTCTTTTTTCATGTCGGCGCAGTAAGCTTTAAAATATTACTAGCGGTCCTTGCGACTTTTTCGGTATGGTTTGATTTTACTCCGTTCCCGTAGGTTTCAGCGTGACGTTTTACAGCCTTCCTCTATAAATAAGGATAGGCAAAACAAAAATATTTTTTCAAATTGTTTCTGAGATTACCGCGTTTAAATAAAAAACATACAAACTCTTCAGCTTAATAATCCTACTAATATTATAAACGTGAAAGTTTGTGAGGATGGATGGATGGATGTGTAGATGTATGTTTGTTACTCCTTCATGCAAAAACTGCTGCATGAATTACAGGAGGCTTTAATCCCTTTAATTAAAAAAAACATGGATTCCGTATCAGTAGTAAAGTTAAAAAAAAATGAGCAAGCCCGGCTCAAAGATCTCCAACGCCAAATCCGGAAGTTTCAGCTTAAGCTCTCCTATGAGTACACGTACAGTGAATCTGGGACTCTCTACTTTGCCTCATGTGACCGGACTCGACCGGAATTTCAAATCAAAATTTGGCTTTACAAGTCACGCTTGCGCCCACACCAGCTCATTCCAGCTAAGGGTGTCGCCGTCCACGGATACGTAAGGGAAGACATCATCATCAGTCGTCAAACACAGAGTACAGGGAGCGTGACTTTGGAGTAGGGATGCAACATCGTTCTGAAAAACATCGATATTTTAAATCATCGATGTTTTAATGAAAAACATCGATGTTAAAAACAGCAATGTTTTTGCCGATGTTTTACTTTTTTAATAGGATGCTTCCGTAACACTAGCATTAACACATTTTATTACATTAAAACACATTTTAATACACAAACGAACGTTTCAAGACTCTTGTTGCATATATTGCAAATAGCCTCCTTGTCACAAATTTTCTTATAATACATAGTTTCAAATTTTACTTTTTATTTTGCAGATAACTAACTATACCTTTCAAGGCATAGTTAGTTATCTGCAAAGAAACAAAAACATTGTTTATTTTTACAAGTAATTAAAAATAGTTTTTATTTTTATGTCATACATACATGCGCTCGAAAAACATTAACACCCCTACTTGCGCAGTCGGGTAAAAAAAATATACTATCGCTCGGTCTGTTTGATGCTCGATTAAGCGTTAATAAAAATAAGAATTATAAATTAAATTACTACAAAATTACTGTCATCATAAAATTAGGCAAATAAAAAAATATATCAACTGTTATTTCAGTAGCTGCTTATCATAACAAGCTATGCGTTTTTGTTAATTTCTTTTAACCTGAAATGACACGCTCACTTCGCACGTACTTACACAAACCTAATGAAAAAACAAAAAAACATAACCTAACTAAATTATAAATTAATATAACGAGTACATTACTCACCCAATCAAGAAATCCAAAATGTGTATAGGTATTGGGTAGTCAAATAATCGAATCGTATGATATTGAATCAAATTCATCCAAACCAACCATACACTTCACGTGTCAACACAACAAAGCAATGCGACGCGCGCGAACGTCACAGTGTTCAGTCCGAACAGACTGCAACAAGACTGACTGAACAACGATGTCGATGTTTGTGAATGTAGCAAACGATGTATCGACGATATATCACTCTTCAAAACATCGATGATAACATCGATGTTTATGACCGATACCTCGATGTTTTACAAACCTCGATGTATCGTTTGCATCCCTACTTTGAAGGCGATGGAAGTTTGAACTGCAACACATTCCTTCATATCAACTTACTGCCTAAGGTGAATCACCTAAAATATTTTTATTCGATGATAATAACTGACTCTTATACCGACAATGATGTGAACCATCCCCCTAACGCCGCTTGGCTTTAATAAAAGTCACCAGGCGTCCTCTGCGATCCTTAATTGCTTTTTTAAGTAAGAGAGGAGTTTTCAACATCGATAAGACCAGCTATGGTGTAATGGCGTAGAATATTTGACTTTTAAGCAAAAGCATGCGAACTAGCTACAAAATAAGGACCAGCGATGAGAGATAGACAGGACAGTCGTATAATCCTCAAAAAGTCTATTAGGAGATTGCTCAAAGTTGCCCAAAGTAAGACAAAGTTGTTTGCGATGGGTCAGATATAAATCAGGAGAACTACGCACAAAGAACCTCGGCGTCAGTGATCTGCATTTACAGCGGCTGACCGATGGACAAAGTTGGCACTAAAAGCTCTTACACCAGGAGCACATAACCATGTTAGCTACACAAGACTTCAACATACAATAGATAGATTCATTATACTCGTAGGTCTACACCACCTACCTACCGTTCTAACGTTGCAACCCTGGGTGAACTATGAACAGCTCTTTTATCATTATCATACTTATTATATATCGAACCTACTTAGAGGATGAAGCAGAATACCACTGCCTGTCTAGCGAATAAGCTGTTCTACAGCAAAATGAACTATCTACCCTCCTAAACCAATAACCCAGAACACAGCTCTGTGGCGCAAATGTACTAGGATACCCGATGGATTCCGATCCTGAAATAAGGACTAAAAATGATGAGTTGACTTAAATAACACGACACACGACATGTTTTGGTGCAGTGGTTAGCCTGCGACCGCTGGTTTAGTAGTTCTTGTGAAATGTTACCGATATTCTTGTGAAAACTAGAATTAATGCTCAAATAAACTTTGTGGACAAAGGAATAAAACAAGCTAGTAAAAGATAAGTTTTTGGTTTAATTAACTATAAGATAATTAAATACACTAATCATTTATAACTATTAGTTAAATACACAATTACTCCTTTACGAGGATAAGACGACGGTAGGACACACTTGAATACCAGAGTACTATTATGTAATTCCTATTTATTTTTGTGTTCAACTTACCACTGACATTCCACGCCCCTTCAACTTGGTATGACGCGGTGGCAGCTCCAAACTTGAAGCCAGGTGGAAACGTCAGATCTGAAGTGCATCCACTGTGCACTAGCGCACTGTGCACAAAAAGGATGATTTTACTTACCTACTGCCGAAATTAATAAGGTATTTATCATATAGGTAACTTTACTTTTGCCAAGCAGTGGGCAAAGGCCTTTCCTCAACTTTGAGGTAGCTCAAGCCATACTACACCACGCGGGCTCAGTGCGGCTTGGTGGAGGGTGTTTGCAAGGCAAGCGACTAACCCTGCTGTAAGATGTAATCAAGCCGCCCAATAGGCCTCTGACTAGTCTTAACGACTAATACAACCGATATTAGCCGGGAACAACGGCTTAACGTGCCTTCTGATGCTCGTAATATACGTCACTTATATGGTCGGAATGGTCACCCATCTAAACACGCAGTAGGTTGCTTCACTTCGGTATCACTATTAAATCGCTGCTACCACTGCGCTACGAGCACCTCACTGCGCTACGAGCACCTTTCGAAGTTTCGATAGGAGCATAAATCATCCAGTCTTTATTTTGAATAATGATTGTAATTATCATAAACGATACTGAGAAATAGCATTTTTAACACAAGCATAGGTAAACTTATGATGCACCGTTGACAAACTTATTCCGAAGAATGCATAAATTTTTGGATTCTTATAGAAAAGTTATTATTCGGCCGATAATCAAAAAGAGAACAGTGAACAAAACCATTTGTTAATCAGTCCAACTCGTGTTCCTATTGATTGAGTATTATCAATTTACTCATTAGAATAAATAGTTCATTATGTATATTACTAGATAAAATCGCTCAATTAAAAGGGGCAAGCAAAAAGTTTTTCTTATAATTTTGAACGACTGCAGTGAAGCCTAAAAGGAGTGGTTTTTAACTTGAAGTTTACAGAAGACTCATTATATTTTAAAATCCTAATAGTATTTTTTGTTATTTAACCACAAATGTCTGTCTATGTATTGTTTCAAAACTGTTGAATCACTTTGTCTTTATTGTTACTTGTTTTTATACTTTTTTTTTTCAAAATGTTTGAGTTAATTGCCTCTATGTATAGAATTGAGAATAAGATCAAAGGCTGAATAGACAACTCGATGGATCTGAGGAACAGAAAAATATTTGTTTCCAAGTGCAATTTACAATCTTAAGTTATCATACTGAATAACTTTATCATTATTAACGTTATCGATATAAAAACGAAAGTAAACTTTATCAATCGCTATCAAAGAAAGATAAGTTGTCTAAGTAGGTATACTGATACTCACGACAGAAAAAAAAGAATCCACATGTCTGACCAGCGACGAACTGACACTACCACTGTTTTTCCTAGAAAATGCTCTCCGTTTATATATAACGCTTCCAAATTACATTCTTATCTGAACACCGGGAAAGGGTTGTACCGCAGACAAACACTCACTGGTTCTGGGTGGCGTGCATTGGCACACAGGTATCTGCGATTAAATAATATTAATCTATTTGTAAAAATTAAAAGTCATGGAAAATATTTGTACGTAAATCTGCTTACACATTATTCAGCGGTACCGCCGTTAGTCACTTCAAACAAAAGACGACACGAGGTGGCGGCCATGACACCTTTAGTAACTATTTAATCATACTTGGATAAATAGAGGCTTCACTTTGGATTTGTATGAATCCTTCACGTGCCTGCCGCTGCGATCATAATGTATAAAGAGTCTTAGAGCGCTTTTACATTTAGGCGATTTTAGCAGCGCGATGATCGCGCGAGAGTCGCGCTGCTGATAATTGCATACATAAAAGGCAGCAGCAGCGCAGGGCCGTCGAGGAGCAGCATCGTACAGCGCCTCTGTTTTTTATTAAACGGTTTTATTTAGCTAACCCCGTTTGTTTTATTTATTATTTTTGGGTCAAATTTAGTAATTCAAATTTCACCCTCTTCCTGTCAACCGATTAATCTGAAATTTTGTATACACTTTGGATTTTGGTGACAATACAATTACATTTATTCATTATCATTATAAATTCAAGATGGCCGCCGCTACAAAATGGCGGATAATTTATGTTTTATTAATCCCATCAATATGGGTATCAAATGAAAGGGCTCAACAAGCAGAATACAATACACTATAAAAAATTGAAATCCAAGATGGCAGCCGCTACAAAATGGCGGATAACGTAAGTTTTATCAATCCCATCAATATGGGTATCAAATGAAAGGGCTCAACAAGCAGAATACAATATACTATACAAAATTGACATACAAGATGGCGGCCGCTACAAAATGGCGGATAACGTAGGTTTTACCAATCCCATCAATATGGGTATCAAATGAAAGTGCTCAACCAGTATAATACAATGTACTATATAATGTATAAAAATATAGGTATAAGAGATACCCCACTCTTACTTTTCAAAAGCTACCTCCAGAACAGAACACAGCAAGTAAAAATAGATGGTATCCATAGTGTAAAAGCAACAGTTAACTTCGGAGTGCCCCAGGGAAGTGTCCTTGGCCCGACTCTATTTTTAATATACATCAATGACCTATGTAATCTCCGAGAAGTTGGGGGGAGGATATTTTCGTACGCGGACGACACTGCGGTTGTCTTCACTGGTAACACCTGGGAATCTGTTTTTAAACTCACTGAGAGAGGCTTACATAATATCTCTAACTGGCTTGGTGATAATCTTCTGACGATAAATATTCAAAAAACTAATTATATATGCTTTACTCCATCTAATAAATCGCAGCCCGATAACCATTTCCAAGTTAAAATACATAACTGCCTCAACACCGTTAACCCAGACTGCACTTGTCCTCATATTGACAAAGTCAGCCAAACCAAATATCTTGGTATCATTTTGGACGAACGGTTAAGCTGAAAACCACATATGGAGCTGTTAATCAATAGAACCAGAAAGCTTATATGGGTTTTTAAATCACTTCGACAGGTTATGACATACGCACTTTTAAATAAAACCTACATAGCACTGGCTCAACCAGTTCTTACATATTGTATCCCGATATGGGGAGGTGCTGGCAAAACTCATATTCTGGAATTAGAGAAAGCGCAGAGATCTCTAATAAAAGTAATGTACTTTAAGCCATATCGCTTCCCTACAGATAAATTATACCGAATGAGTGGTTTACTATCAGTCAGAAAACTGTATGTTCTCAGTCTTGTCATGAAATGTCATAAGTCTTTGACTTATGTCGATCTTTCTCACAAGAGAAGGAAAGACGCAGTGGTACCTACCCCTACTACTCGCACAGCCTTTGCCAGAAGGCAATATTTGAGCCAGTCAGCCCTTGTATACAACAAATTAAATAAAGTACTTAAACTATATTCGATATTACCTTACACTTGTAAGAAAACCATAATGCAATGGCTGTGCACACTAAGGTATGAGGAAGTAGAGAATTTACTCAAAAGAACATCTTAAAGATATTCAACATCATGGTTCCTGTATGTGGTAAGCTCTGGCCGATCCCAAGGAGTCACTTCCGTAGGGCATACAGGAACAAATGCCTAGATATACTCGCTCTCCTGTACTTAAAACCTGGATACAAATTACATACGCAAGCACGCAAGCATGCACGCACGCACACACGCACGCACGCACGCACGCACGCTCGCACGCACGCACGCACGCACGCACGCACGCACGCACGCACGCACGCACGCACGCACGACACACACACACACACACACACACACACACACACACACACACACACACACACACACACACACACACACACACACACACACACACACACACACACACACGCACACACAGACCAACGAGCAAACTTAATACTTTTTTGTTATTAATCGTTTTATTTTCTGTCACATCGTTTATCATAAAATAGAAATTTAAGATAACCACGAGGGAAGAAGCGAGTTATTCCCACTACAAGTGTCCTTGACTACTTACCGGGAAAACTCAGTAACATACTTGTAAACTGTTTTTTTTGGAAATAAACGATTTATTTATTATTATATATAAAATTAAAATCCAAGATGGCGGCCTCTACAAAATGGCGGATAACTTAGGTTTTATCAATCCCATCAACATGGGTATCAAATGAAAGGTCTCAACAAGTAGAATACAATTTACTATGCAAAATTGAAATCTAAGATGGCCGCCGCTACCAAATGGCTGATAACAATTTTTTATCAATCCCACCAATATGGGTATCAAATAAAAGGGCTTGACAAGAAGAATACAGTGCACTATACAACCTCAATATTTAAGATGGGCGCAGCCACCAAATGACGTATAATAATAAGATTTAAATTTAGAAATTGAATCTGTAATTTAGGTATCTGATTAATCCAGCCTGAATCCACCACCCAAGTCACCCAAGTCCAATATTGACGTTTCAAAGGGATTAGTAAATGGCGCTATAGGCTACATCAACGAAATCGTTTGGCCTCAATTTCGTCGAACTCAGATGTATGCAACAGATGTACCTTCCGTCCGAATTGATTTCGCAAGAGACGGAGTACATCTTATACACCCGAAAGCCATACAGTTTCCAGCTAAGTGCAATTACGGGACGGCTGAAAGAAGAATGTAGCCTTTAATACTATCATGGGCTTCTACAATACATAAAATGCAGGGCAGCACTGCAGGATCACGCAGTCGTATACTTAGGTGCGAAACTGTTTGAAGAAGGTCAAGCCTACGTGGCTCTTAGTAGAGTAAGATCTTTGCAGGGACTACGTATAGAGGAGTTGGACTGCAATAAACTACGGGCAAGAAACCTTGCAATAATGAAGCACTAAATGAATTAAACAGAATGCGAAATAAAAACTAAAAACTAGAAAATAAAAATAGGTAAAAAAACTTTTTAAGTTAAACGGTTTTATGTTAAAGATACATTGCAATGTTTAAGATAAATGTACTAAGAACCAAAAAATAATAAAATAGATACAGTCGTGGGAATTATAAACATATGCATAGACTAGACTAAAATAAAACCGTGGGGCACGTCAATTGTCTACAATCGTTGATTAAAATGTTTGTTTTGTAATGTTACACTATAATTAGGCAGTTGTTCAACCGACAACGATGGACGTACACAGTCACAAAGGTTTTCAGGTAAGTTTAAGGGTAAAACACACGCGGAATTGAGTTCTGGTAGGTCAGTTAGTGTCGAGGGAACAAAGTCTCGAAAGCGACTACTTACTTTACGGGGTTCTCAAACAAGCAAAAAAAATAGGTAAGTATTCAAATGATGTGCGTAGGAGCACGCGCTACAATATAAGGATGGCAATACAGGTATCGATCAAATTATTGTAGTAAACGGGTTGCCTAAGGTGTTTATATTCTCAGCTTAAGGTATATGTTGGATGCTGGATCAAAAGGTGTCAGTCAGTGCAGTCATTTCCATATTTTAAACTCTTTGTTTCTTTTCAAGAAAACTTACATAACTGATAATTGTTATCAGCGATGCTGACAGATGTGAAAAGCAGGCGATAAACATGAATTTTAAGAAAATATTGCCAAGTGTCCAGCGCCGAATTTTCACTGTCGTGATTCTACACTCCATTATTTTATCAAAGTGTTGACTGACATAAAAAATAATTGGTAAAGTCTGTTTTCTTTGCTTGACGGATTTTGTAAACAATCTCATTATACCTTTCAAAATGATATCAGTTGTAACAAGACGATTCCCGATCCTAGTCTGCCCCACATATTTACTTAGTTCTGTAATAGTATACTTCAGCACTAAACAACATACTCACTGTGTGTGACTTATGTTACCCCACTGTATTTACTAAATTAATTACACATTCTCTTTGTCATATGTTCAATACATAAGACAAACATACAATAGACAAACGTTTGATGGAAATGCCGGAAGTATCCACCTTGTTGAATGTAATTCGGCTATGTATAAGAATAACTTGGATTAATCTTGAGTTTATTTATTTATTATAATAACATTGTATTTATTGAAATTGATTATTTAATGATTATTGGGAAACTCAATAGATTTTTATGTTTGCCTTGTTGTTGTATAAAAAGTGTTCATTTTGGCGCCAAAATGAAGTTGACTCTGATTGGATGGTGGAGGTTAGATTTATTTTAAAAATTGTAACTATTAGAATAATTATCTCAAAGGCTAATTAAATTCAGTACGATTAATCCCTCAAGCATATGTAAACGAGACACAATGGATATTCTATTGTTATGCGGTCGCATGCGACCGCTTCGGTGTTTATGCGTTAATAACTAAATAATTAATGAATTTACATATTTAATTAGCAAATTGTTTATCCCTACAAATAAATGCTTAGTAAATGTTCAGTTATGGAAACGGATGTCGTCCCCACTGTTTTCGACTGTTATTCAGGGTTTTGATTTGTATAAAAGCGAGCTGCATGCCAGAATATATGTCCTCTCTATTTGTATTTGTGCTATTTTGTTGCATAAACCTATTGGAGAAGAACCTAAAGATTTATACTACGTGCTTATTATTCAAGCACTCCAGACGCGGTCACACAGTAAATATAATCTAAGTGTTCAACGATGTATGTCGTGACGTAATGTAGGTTGTGAGATTTGTGTTTATCATATTTTAAAATGAATCATTTCTTTTATACACATAAAGATGAAATAAGAAACCTAAAAATTGCGCACGGGCGGGACTTGAACCAGCAACCTTTTGGCTGACCGGGCCAAACGCTCTTACCAATTGAGCTACCGTGCTGTCAGTCCGAACCTTCGAAATTTGTGGTCTCTTATGAAAACGTCAATTGCGTGACGCTTAACGCCATCTAGCCGTCTGTTTATGAAACAGATGGTCCAAGCAGTTATTCTTTACAGAATAAATTTAACTTGGAAGTTGATGACGCTTCGCTAAAATGCGTTTGGCCCGGTCAGCCAAAAGGTTGCTGGTTCAAGTCCCGCCCGTGCGCAAATTTTTGGTTTCTTATTTCATCTTTATGTGTATAAAATATGACACTGTGAGTGTTAAAAAAAAACATTCTAAAGCATTAGATAGCGAAGCATCATCAATTAACACAGATTAGCAGCATGCCAGATTAGAGAAAATCAAATAAAAGAATACACAAATAGGGGTTAAATAGTAATCGGGTAGGTAGAACACATTATTAAAATAAAATAAAAACATTACAAAAGGCAAAATTTAACAAAATATAAGATTCATTATATCTCTCGGTGAATCATTAATTTAAAACCATTAATTGCAGCATAATATTTGGTTTGATCCAGTGTTAAGTCACTCTAACTCTTCTTAAAGCTCATCATTATATTCGCTACCGACATCTAGCGACCTCCTCTTGACGACTTCGGCGTACAACTGCCCGGAAAGACGCATCGTGCGCGTGCGCTTCGGATCCGTGAAGTTCACCTCGACCAGACCGAATTTAGACCTAGAAGCATAGGAATAAAGTTTAGTTTACAACAGTTAATCTCCAAGAAAATAAATCGCCTTAAAAAACTGACTTAATAGCTCAAAATAAAGCATTTGCTATTTGCTTAGGAGAAACAAAATCATTTGGAGACGGTGCATGATTTGCGTAGACTAATGATGTGTAAGCTTGAGATCATGCACCAACTCCAAATGAGTTTTAGACAGTTTTTTAAGGCGGTAATTATTATTTTTCATGTCATAATATTTAGTTATTATATTTTAAATACTGCTAGACCGATTTTGATAAAACGTACGTTAGTGAAATATACCTGATTGAAATAAAAAAGAATCATAAAGGAGAAAAAAACACACACACAGATACCTACACACACTTACAAAATTTTGCACACGTGTTTGGAAGCCTCAAATTTTATCAAATTCTGACACATCGTTATACATCGAATTGAATACCTCTTTTTTTAAGTTGGTAAAAATATAGTTATACCGCTAGCCCCATAAGCAGCAACTCGCACCGTTCTCGCGCGGCATCGTGTATTTTTAAATAGCCAAAGGTTTAAAGAACTTAAACTTACAAACTAATAACACATTGGATTGGTTTAGCATAGTTAACTGGTATCCTATTGATTAAAGCCCTCTACTGGTACTTATAATCTAATGTCCAATAAAGTAATAATAGTCCCCCTAGCCGATTCTGTATACAGTGGCCAATCGACTAACCGACTGCGTGGGACATTTATAGTGCATAAACACAGGTGCACTCTCATAGCCTGATGGGACATCAATCTGACACGACCGGAGAGAGCAGGCGCAGGACCAACGGCGGAAGTCCTTTTCGAGGCACGGGGGTGAAACACTGCCAACTTCCAAACTCTGAGCTACTGAGAGTAGCTGAGAATTTCTGAACAGAAAAACTCAGGTATATATCTAGGGCCCGACCACTGGCGCAGCCGTCGTTTTAAAGTGCTACTCTCTAACCGCTGCGCCACTGAGGCAGATAACCAGTTAAATAATATCTAGGTAACTTTCATTCACCTATATCCATCCATCCACTCGAAATTGTCGATTAGAGTCCAAGCAGTGTAGCCAATCACGTTCACACCGTCCTCCTTCATTGCTAACAGCATCTGAAAAATAAAGATAGTGCTTTATCGTTTTTGGGTATCTTTATGAAATAAAGATAGCCAAAAACTAAGAAATACACCTATTTATTAAATATTTTTTATTTGGTATGATGAACCTGAAACTACTAAACTACCTTAACTATCGAACTACTATTACTAGCGTATGGAACTGATACCACGAACAAACTTCGTGCTCGATGAATTGACGCCACTTGTCATCAACTCATACAATCTGTTTCATATTCTAAATTCAAATCACAAGGTCTAGGCACGTAACAATCGTGCCGTCACATTTGCGACACATTTTTCGATTGGCATAGCTTGTCTACACGTAGTAATAACAACTCACGGTCGACGATGGATTAAGCTCATCAAGATGATGCCTATTCATTCTGTACCGTAACCACGAGTTAACTTGCTAGCCGCGACGGTTTTACTCGCTAGCGACAACGTCACTTTTTGTATGGGAAATTAGAGTTCTGTCAGTGACCGCTAGAGGCGCTGTGCAATTTTCCATAGACAATTTTTACGTCGTCGCTAGCGAGTAAAACCGTCGTAAACTCATGGTACTGATTTTAAACAATTTCGATATAATAGCACAGTTAATACGAACGCGGGTATTACGATATTAAGGAATTAAGATGATTTTGAGATATAGAAAATATTGTCTTTTTACTGCCATAGTATGTGTACTGATTCTCTCCATCCTCCAGTACCACATCTCAAATGCTTTTAGTCTCTCCCTATCATTCTTGGTCAACGTCCTCGTTTTACACCCAAAGAGTGCTATACTCCAGATGTACATATTCAAAAGTTTTTTGCAAACATTACTGGTTATCCTGCCTTTAGTAACTGTTTTTTAAAATAAAAAGCTTGTCTTGCCATCGCAATTCTATTGCTCTTATATTGGTAAGTCGGTGGCGTCCTCTACAGTACTAACCTGTTTCAAATAAGCTCTATAGTACTGGACCCTGTCGTGGTCCTCCAAGGTGCCTCCCATCGTCGAGTATCCGTTCTCCATGACGAAGACCGGAATGTCACCGTACTGTTCCCTAATCCATCCGAGTAGCTTGCGAAAGCCTTCTGGGTATACCTGTGAAAACGTCCTTTGTCATTATTTACTTTAGGAGCTTTAAGCGCTTGAGCCTTCTTAGAAAATGATAAGTAAGTGCAGCTTGTACATCCCACTGCTGGGCTAAGGTCTCCTCACTTCAAGTATGAGGTGGTATGAACCATACTCCGGGTTCAATGCGGATTGGTGGCGGGTTGTGTGCAAGACAAGCGAACCACTTTGCTGTCAGATTTTATCGACCTGCCGATACTACTCTGGCTAGGGTTACAACGACTATTACTAACCGATACAATTTTGAACGGATAAGCTAATTCAAAGGAGCTCGGTAGCTCGATTCTGCCCAGATATATATCTTTCAAATGCACTAATTAAGTTTTATTATGTAGAAAAAAATGTGAGAGCAAGTTGTTATTACATAAAGCCACTGGGAGGTTCCAACAATCCAGTCTGGCCGCTTGTCGAAAACGACCCCCAACTCCGGCACGCCATAGATGGGGTACCCCACGACTTTCTCCCCTGGGTGTGCCTTCCTTGCCACTCTGCTCGTATAGTGGTTCACTCCAAAGAAGTCAAAGGTCCCTGAAAATAATGACAACTTCAGTAACTATAACCTGGTTATCATAAGAATGGAAAATTGACAAGGAAAATTGTGCAAGAATGAACTGTATTGACACGAAACGGATGAGCGTGGGCTGGTGAGCGGGGAAGAAAGAGGGAGGAGCTGAATGTGATATGTATGACGGGTATCTTATGATAGTCGAATAGCACTTGGTGTGGTGTATGATGGACCGATGTAGACCTGAGGGATAATCCTCCTCATTCTAGCATTCAGAAGTCTAAAAGTAAGTAATCTATTAGGTTTCTGATGATGATGGAGATGTTAAACTGATGACTGCACCAACCGAAGTACTTTGGCCACTTTAGTAGGTGATGGTAGTGACTAGCAGGGATTTGGTTTAGTATTAACTCCGTAGAATGTTGTATTAGGAATGTATAGGAAATAAACTTAGCCCAGTATTTATATAAAAATATGTAAAAAGAAAACTAATTATAAAATACACACAAACTTTGTCATTCAAGGCACTTGGACATTTGACCGTTAACCACCAATGTTTTCTATACATCTCAGTCTAATCATTAAGCTATCTCCCTTATCGCGGACAGTGCCAGTCGGCTTCGGCCAGCGTAGTACGAGACGGTGAAAGGGAGGGGAGCAAACTTATAAGACGCGGACGAAGTCGCGGGGGACCGCTAGTTTTAAGAAAATAAGTGTCCTGGACTAGCTCTGCAAGGTGGCAAATGCTTTGTAATAAAAAAATCTTGCCGGTCGTTTTTGTTACCTCTCACCAGCTCCTTCTCTTCATCAGTGAACGTTGGCATGCGACTTTGGAAGTAGCCTTCTTTTTTGCTTTTCTCTGCAATGAACTCCTCAATGACCGGAGGCCAGCCTCCATTTGTTGAGAAGATAGGGTGGGCATATCTTCCAAGCTGCAGTTAATAATAAATGGTTTAACACAGCCTAAGTTGCTTTTTACAAGTGAAATTTATATTATTAAATTTAGGTTATTTTAGAAGAAAACAGGATCAAGGATTTTGCCAGCTGTGGGGCATACTAAATCAAGAAGGAAAACTATGGTGGCTTTCTGAAATCGAATAATTAGGATCTTCAGTTTATTAATCATCTAATGCAAATAAGTCTATCAGTAAAAATATACTTATAGAGTCAGTAATGTCTTTAAATCTCTTAGATTTATTGTGTGTATTTATCTATATGTGTACTTACGGTAAACTGATTGGCAAGCTCAGCTATCTCATCATCTTCTCTTGTCAAGCCTTCAATGCACAATGCTTGGTTAGTTAATGACACCATACCTGCAAATATATATCTTATCAGACAGAATACTAGAGTTGCCCGATAATCACAATCTAAAGCTTTTTTTTTTATTTTGGGAATCGTCAAATCGTCAGCATGTATTCTGGAAGGTCGAATACAAAAAAAGGCAGAAAAAAAAATGATTAAAAATAAACAATTCAATTACGTTACGAAAATAGATAAAGTTACGGCGATAGAATGTTAGTGCACCACACCCTTAATGATTTGGTACACTGACTGCGGTCTGCGGTCCGGTCCATAAAAAAAATGCCCGCATCCGGTCAAATTTGTATGGACCGCACTGCAGACCACAGTCAGTGTACCAAATCCTTAAGCTAAAAACTAAAACAGATCAACATTACCATGATATCTAGGCTTGTACTTCTTCTGATATATCCTATACGCCTTAGCATGAGCTATTAGAGCATTCTTCGAGCACAGATACATGCCAACTTCAGCATCGTCCACTCCAGGGGCTATAGGGAATCCTCTTGAGTATGAAGCATCGCAGAAGATAAGTGGCTCATTGATGGTCAGCCAGGTCTTCACGCGGTCAGCAAAGAGAGAGAAGACAACTTCTGCGTAGTCGGAGAACCAGTCTGTGATAAGGGGATTAGTCCATCCGCCTGGAAATTTTAATTTAATATGAGTATGAGCCGAACCTGTTAAGCTCGTTTGCATACTAACGTTTTAAAACTATTTATGCCCTTACGAAAAAACATGGCTACTCGTAAATACCTAACTACCCACATCCTAATTACAGTTGAGACAATCTAATGCAAAGTCTTTCGTATTATCAGTACACAACGTTTTCTACTGAAAAAAAACTGTAAGAAACCTCCAGATCGGTAAATCTCACGTATCCGGATCGAAGGACCAACTCGTTAGAAACAAGTGTTAATTAAGCATCGGCTTAGTTAGATGCCTAACTTGAGTTTTAAATGTAAATTTAACTCTGTTTCTGTCAACATTCAAAGTGAAGGCAAGAGAGTGAAAATTATACCAGATGAACCTTCTAAAACTACGCAATGTATGTGGCTTACCTAGGTCCTGAAGCCTCTGAGGCAGGTCCCAGTGGAATATAGTGACGACAGGTTCGATCCCTTTCTCCAGGAGAGCGTCGATCAGGGTGTTGTAGTAACGCTTGCCATCTTCGCTAATGTGGTTCGGGAAGCCGGTGGGAAGGAGACGAGTCCAGGATATTGAGAACCTGTTCTTACATAACGTTGGAAATGTCAAAAACTTTAAAGGCTGTTCCTGCTTTGATTTAATAAGGGTCTCTGGGAGATGACATGGAAGCCGGAATCAAGAGAGTTAAGATTTGTTTTCGTGAACGTAACACACTAAGGTGTGGTTGGTGCGGTTTGTCGCTGAGACGCAGCGTAAGCCATTGATATTATCCGTCTCTGCGGAAAAGTGGCCTGTTGATTTTTCCGCAGCTACCAACTTTATTTCTTGAAAATTAACTTTAATACAAAGGGTCAAGAGTTTATTTAAGACTTTTTAGGGCATTATGGTCTTGAAGTCAGTTTTCACTTTTTTAAAACCCTATTTTATTTTTAAGTGATTGCAGGAGAGGGGGGGAGGGGCAGGGAAGCTGCACCTTATGACTCTGTTCTTAAAAGAAGCGACAAGTTACTTATCATAAGTTTTGTCATTATAATTACTGAACTCCTAAGCGTTACGGAGTTCCACCATCAGCTTAGATGTTGTCTCCACAAGATGTGAACTATCAGACGTAACAACACGTCAACATTAAGATTCAGACAAAAAGTATAAAAACACACACAGACAACTAGTATAAAAACACTTTATGTGCATTTAAAATTTGAGGTTTTCCCTCGATTACACCAAGATTCCATCATCTGATCCCCAATTAGCAAAAATGAGACCAATAGAAAGTATACCCTAAAAAGGCGAAAAAAAATTTGAATCGGTCGACAAATGACTGAGATATAAGGTAACATAAATACAAAAAGAAACATACAGTTGAAATGATAGCCTGCTCCTGCTTTGAAGTCGGTTAAAAACAGTTATACCCGATGCGACTTTTAACAGTGATGTTGTCGTTCGTTCGTTATCGAGGGCCGGTTAATAGTGCGCTTCCTCTGTGTATCCGGCCAGTATCACCAGTGCCGTAATATGTTGTTACACTATAGGTATATTTTCTTCATACGAAATGACTGCGTGACAGCATCGATGCTAACAGTCGCAGGGCATTTTACGATGTAGCGACATCTATGTCAACCACAGTCACTTTAATTCAACGCAACACGCTGACTCGGCTCGACGCGACTAGATGGCGCTATAGTCGAAGTATTGAAACTGAACCGCAATTTTAAAGATTTAGAGTGGACTAACTACATATAAATAAACCAAGACAGTGATCATTGGACCTTGGTCCCAGGCCATAGCACCTTCCTACCTCAGTTGCGCCAAAACGATATCGAGGGCCGGTTAATTAATTAAAATATGGAACGTCATTTCGTATGAAGCACATTATGAAGTATTGGAGAGATATGCTAACAAGAACTTATTACAGCATTGTGAAACAGGTTTTTACAATCTCATTAAATAGGAAAAGAGGAACCACATGAACTTAGTTTGGCAGTTCTTCAAATCAGATAAATATTTCTATGGGCAGTTCATTTGGCACACTGCGTAGATACAATTATTGTGTAGAGAAAACATCACAAAAAGATCCGACCGTGTACCGCTCCTACTAACGTCTCGCTCACGTTTACAGTTAGATTTAAGTAAAACCCCAGTTTTGCATTTTTCTAATCACCTATAAAAGTCCAGGGACATTTTGACAGCGAGCTCGATATCCTCCTTCCACAGGTGGTAGGAGTCGCAAGCCACGTCTCCCGTGGCGCCATCTGCGATGATGCCGGTGGTAGTGTGCACGTATCTGTCCCAGATGCTTTCGCCTTTGTCTGTGAACAATACAAAAAACCGGCTTAGTGCGAGTCGGACTTACGCACTGAGGGTTACGTGATAACTTTAACTAAATTAGGGGTGCACTTACTTCGACTTATTCAAAATACCACAATATTTTGTTGACATAAATAACTTTGTTTTTCATAGTACTTGTACTTGTATGAAGGACCAAGTTATATCTGCGGTTGTTGAAAATGTGCTATCTCGTTCAAACTAATTTTAGTTGAAAGTATTTATAAAGATCTACATCATAAATTTTATTCAAAATTTATACCTACTCGCTTAGTTCAAAAGTTTGAGGGACGCCCATTTTACCACTTTGGAAGCGTCTGACAAACGTTTGACTTTCAGATGAAATGTTTTTTGAATCCTTTATGTTATTTTGAGAGACCTATCCACGGATTGCATGCATTTGAGCAATAAAATATATGTTTGTTTTAGTTCCATCTATGGGCTCCCATAAATTCATTCCATTCATTCCCTCTTCAAATTTCATTGTTTTTTATTTTTTGTATGGGAATTGTAAAGCGGTTGGCCGGATACATCTACCTGCCAAGTTTCATTTGTGCAATGCTAATAGTTTCAAAATAAAGTAGCTGTAACGGACGGGCAGACAGACAGACAGACTTGAAAAAACTATAAGGGTTCCGTTTTTTGCCATTGGAAAAAATTGCCATGAAATTTTTGCGATTTTGAAAAATGGTAAGATCGAGGCGAAAATGGCGTTGCGACGTTTTAGCGATCAGCTTTATTGCTCTGATATGCTAAATAACGTTCTTAAAGCTACTTACGGACATAATTAATCTAACGTAAGTGATGAAACTGACATAAAAATGTATGGAAATTAAGTAGGACGTATAGTCGTTTGGATTTGCTCAAAAGGATGACCTGTATAAAAGCTTCCCAAATCAATGATAACCATCAAAAGTCAGTATAACTGGTATAGACGGCCCAGAAAATCGAGAGAGAAATACAGCACTTTCAGAAATAAATAAAGTTGTATGGGTCTTACCACTGACATTCCAAGCCCCTTCGACCTGGTAGGCCGCCGTCGCCGCCCCGAACTTGAAGCCTGGGGGAAGGACAGGTCTGTAGCCTGTCCACCGTGAACAAGCGCACTGGAAACAGCATAAACATACCTAGTTTAAGATTTAAATAATGTCAGTATTATTGAGAGTAACCTCACAACGTTGAAGTAACGCTGCAACAAATGTGTTGTTTGAACGTTGAAAACACACGCGCGCACACACACACAGACACACACACACACACACGCACACACACATTGTTCTTATATTTGCTATATTTATACCTGTTTGTTTCTGGCTTACCCAATATTACCCAATTTAGACTGGTAAAGAAGCATTAAGTCCGCCATTTGTACTTCATTTTGTTTGTGCAATAAAGAATATATAAATAAATGAATTTGTTTTTTCTAATATCACAGTTATCATATTTGTTTTACTTGTAAAACCAAACCAAAAATAAATAGCGTAAATAAGGGAGAGCGAGGTCGTTAAACACATGCATTACTTGCTAAAATGGAGACCCCAACAAACCATGTAATTTTGCTTATCACCTATAAAAGTCCAGGGACATTTTGACAGCGAGCTCTATATCCTCCTCCCACAGGTGGTGAGTCCCAAGCCTAGCCTAATTTCGTGTTGGAATTGTTTTTATATAAATACGTT
This sequence comes from Pyrausta purpuralis, assembly GCA_963924145.1. NCBI lineage: Eukaryota > Metazoa > Arthropoda > Insecta > Lepidoptera > Crambidae > Pyrausta > Pyrausta purpuralis. Next base: position 7,723,446 of record OZ001666.1, on the reverse strand, counting down.
AAATACTTGGAGGAGGACAGCACTTTCTAACTGGCTTGTAAATGTCTGAGTGGCTGAGTGTTATGTGCATGACTTCGGGGAACTTAGGATGCGGCTGTTTGATTCCAGTCATTTTTAGGGTTCCGTAGCCGAATGGCAAAAAACGGAACCCTTATAGTATCGTCAAGTCTGTCTGTCTGTCTGTCTGTCTGTCTGTCCGTCCGTATGTCACAGCCATTTTATTCTGTAACTATAAGCATCACACTGTTGAAATTTGGTAGGAATATGTATTCTGTTAACCGCTTTACGATTCTCATACAAAAAATAAAAAAATGTGTCATTTAAGGGGGGGCTCCCATACATGAAACTAAAACCAAAAAAAATTTTTTAAGTCAAACCTATATGTGTGTCTATGGATAGGTCTTTTAAAATGATACCCAGGTTTCTAATACCATTTTCTTTTAAAGTCTAACGTTTCATATCTAGACGCTTCCAAAGTGGTAAAATGGGCGTCCCCCCAATCTAACTTTTAAACCAAGCAAGTGTAAATTTAGAAAAAAATATGAAATGTAGATCTTAACAAATACTTTCAACGAAAATTGGTTTGAACGAGATCAAAATAGTAGTTTTTGAGATATAGCACATTTTCAACAACCGCAAATATAATTTTGTACTTCATACAAACATTATGAAAAACAAAGTTATATTTGCAGTCAACAAAATATTGTGGTATTTTACTAAGTAGAAGTAAGTGAATTCCCTAATTCAGTTAAAGTTGGCACGGAACCCTCAGTGCGCGAGTCCGACTTGCACTTGGCCAGTTTTTTTAGGTTCCGTACACCGAAAGGAAATAAAGGGAACCCTTATAAGATCACTTTGTTGTCCGTCCATCTGCTTGTCCCTACCCTTTTGCTCAGAATCTCGTGGAGGTTTCAGGAAGGAATTATTTTTAATACTCAGGTATACGGTCCCTTAAAGTGCAATCAAAAGATACAGCCCTTAAATCCGCAAATTTCCACAAAATTCGACACTCGCATCTCTCAAGGGAAGCAAAACCTACAGGGTACCTACACTTCTATTGAACTTTGAATCTTAAGATTTCGTACAGTACAACGTCTTAAGTTTACATAAACAACAACCAAACACAAACACACTCACACACATACATACACACTAGTTTTGCCCAATGTAAAGACGACTGTAATACGAGGGTCAAACTGAAAGTTCTTAGAAAATCAAAAACTGATTACATTAGCCAGTTATTAGTTTTATTATATCTTTTCAAAATATTGTCCATTGACGTCAATACACCGCTGCATGCGATGGAACCACTGGGAAAAGCACTTTGCCCACTCGTCCTTAGGGGTCTCTTCAATGGCATCGCGATACGCAGCCACCGCTTCTTCAGCATTCATAAACCGCTTTCCTTTAAGTTGTTCTTTAATTTTTGGAAATAAATAAAAATCACAAGGCGCGAGGTCGGGGCTATACGGCGGGTGACCCACTAATTCAACGTTTGATGTCGCCAAATAGTCGATCGTTCGCTTGGCGGTGTGCGACGAGGCGTTGTCGTGGTGAAGGAGGATCCTACTGCGAGGTCGTTTCTCTCGAACTTTTTCCAAGACAAGTGGCAAACAATTGGTAGTGTACCATTCTGCAGAAACTGTTTTTTGATCCTCTAACACAATTGTTGCGAAATGACCTATCCTTCCAAAGAACGAGGCCACCATGTTTTTTCCCGCACTTCGATCTCTCTTCACTTTAGTTGGCAACTCCTCGAAAGGAAACACCCACTGAGCAGATTGTCTTTTGGTTTCAGGATCATAACAGTAAATCCAGCTTTCGTCACCTGTTAGTATGTCGAACACAGCATTTGAGTCACCTCCGTTAAATCTTTCAATCATTTTACGGCACCAATCCACACGATGGAGTTTTTGAGCCTTAGTCAAATTATGAGGTATCCACCGGGCGCAAAGCTTCCTGACCGCTAAATGTTCGTGGAGGATTTTGTGCACTTGACTCATACCGATGCCTAAGCTTGTCCGAATCTGCTGATAGGTCACTCTTTTGTCAGTCTCTATCATACGCCGCACAACACAGATGTTATTTTCAGTCGTCGCCGTAGAAGGCCGTCCCTCACGTACATCATCAGTGAGATTAGTGCGACCACGTTTAAACTCATTAAACCAGTTGTAAACAGTCGCACGAGATGGGGCTTCATCGTGAAAGGCCAATCGTAGTCTATCATAACTTTCTTGTTGACTTAAATGACATCGAAAATCGTAAAACAAATGACAAATGAATGAAATATATACTCAGTAATATTGGCAAAGAGTTCTATTTTCAAATTTTAGTTTTTTTTTTTATTATATTGTTTATAAGTGGCCAGTTCTAAGAACTTTCAGTTTGACCCTCGTAGTCCTCTAGATATTTATATAAAAAAAATTTTTGGCACTTTTGTTTTTTGTTTAACATGCAAAAAAATTTTTATTTTGTTAACAAGTGCTGTGAAAACTACATGTAATTCGTACACTGTTCCCCATAGGACAGGCATGCCTAGTATGGGGACCGATAACCTGTTGGTATATTTTACTGTCAATAAACATTTTTCATTTTTTGTTACATCAAACAGTGTGTCCCTGGCTTTAGTTCAATCCGAAAAGGTAGACCAAAAATGCAAAAAAAAAGAAAAGTTTTTTATTTAATATTATAGCTTGTATTAAACAATGAAATTATCATTTTGTATTTTAATATGAAAAAATGTCAATCGTATAATCTTGCATACATATTTTGTTTTAAGTAATGTTAATAGCACTTAAATAGAAAAAAAATCCTAAATATGAAACCCTCGGTGCACGAGTTCGACTCCCACTTGGCCGGTTTTTTCAATGCAACGTCTATCTCTCATTTGCAAAGCAAAAGCAACACGTTTATTCTTATTTATTGCCGCTTACTCACTTTAGCCTGTCTATTGTTTCTAAGTGCGAAATCATAACAATGACAATGTAAAAACGTTTTTTTAAATTGATATATTATAATAAGTACCTACCTGTTATAGTTTGAAAATGGAAACAGATTGTAGAGAGAATAAAAACAGGGGTATTATAAAATGCCTATCAGTATATATTATTTCGACACATGTACAGTAAATCTATTAATAAATGTAGAGCATACAAAATAAATGACTGCTTTGCAAAAAAAAATATTTAGTATGTATTTCCTCCAAAAAAAACATACACAAATCAACATGACCTTTTCTATTGAATTGTCACCAAAAATAGGCTTGGTACTCTCGCCAGCACATAAGGTTATACACTTCTCTAGAAAACTAACCCTTATTACAAGCGCATAAGATACTGCAGACCAATACTAACATGTACTCTAAATTGTACCTTAAAACTAAATTACTGAAACTGATTGTATGATAAAGGTGTGCACTATAATAAAGTGGATTCCCATCATCAAACAAACTACAAATTTACTAATCGTACATCCGTAATACATGAAACCTAACTTTATTTTCTTTTTTTCTACTCTATTTTACTTACAAAAAATATTATCGGAGCTCTACTGTAACAAGGTAAACATGACTTGTTTAATTGTGTTTTATTTAGAATAAAAGATGTGCCTAAAAGTATCTTAGGTCATGGTGACGATTTTCTTTAATATTTTTGTCGAACTAAATAACAGTAAATACTATTTGGACTATAGTTTAAGAGTTTTGTAATATTTTGTACGAAATTAGGGAATATAATACCGATGACAAAAAATATACTCACAGCTGACCCGCATAACATGTAAAATGGAATATAATATTTCCTTTATAATAATAACTCTTACCATAACACGACCAACAAGAAACTCATATTTAGATATACTAACTACGCGAGGTACCGATATAAAAAAATAGTGATTCAGAGGTGTACGTAATTAGCAACTGACTTATTCGAACTCTTTAAAATTATCAGTGTTTAGTAAACAGTTGATAATGTATCGATTTTAATGATAATTTAAATCCCTATCGGATAAAAGATGGTATGTAGGTCTCATGTTTGCATGTTTTAACCGTGCATTAAGGAATCCCAAAACAACAGACCTTAAATAAATTCTAAAGAGGGAAAAAAAATTCGTTGCCAAGCCAAGTGCTATGTATAAAATGACGACAGACAAAGTCGTCGCAGGGTGTTATTCATTTTTTTTGTACCGTCACCATAATGAAACAAAAATGAACAGTGTAACAAAAATGAAACCCGTAACAAAAAGATAACAAAGTGGAATTATTAGGGTCATTTCACAATAGAAAAAAAAACATTGACAAGGCCAATTAGGTATACTCGTGTGACGCACGCACTGCATTCCGGCAAGATCGATGATTGGTTTTTAGCAAGATCAGTCATCTGTCATTCGTGTGCGCATGTGCCGCGTTGTCAAAAAAACGTGGCCATGGCAACCGTGGCATAGTTATTAGTTATAGACCCCGACGTCACACACACCAAGCGCGCGAGAAAATGGGCGTTTAAAAATCTGATTTTCTCGGGGTATTTTCAATTATTATTATTTTTAACTAAACATCGTTATCCGTGCTGGTCTTTTTACTAGTATGAAAAAATGTAAATTATTTTATAAAAAAAATATCAAAAAAATACATGTATATTCCCTATAGGGAATATGCTTTTTTTAAAAATGGGAATTTTTACCATTTGGGTACGGAACCGTACAAATAGTCATATCCATGGTCCAATCCATTGAGAATTTATTTTGTAGTATCAGGTCATACTATCATAATTTAAAATTAATGTTTATGAAATTTTTTTTTTTTTATATTTAAATATAGTTATAAAAATAGTAAGTTTCCAGTATGTAATAGTCCTTACTTCCCTTTTGTTACGTCATCTTTGTAACGTAACAAATTTTTGTAACAAATGTCACAAAAATGAAAACAAAAATGGATACTTGAATGATTCGATAATAACCTCAAATTAAATTAATAGAAGCTGAGGCTACAACCAGAATCACTTACTATTCTAGAAAACAAATACTCTATAAATATAGAGAAACAGTTAAATATGAACTTACCGTAATAAAATCAAGGCAATAACCAAAAAGAACACTTTTTTTCTTGAAAATGCTGACAGACGAAACATTCATCAAATGCTCCGAAAAGAATGGACGCAGACAAAATGGCCAATGTCAACGCTAAGCTCCGTGATTGGTTGTTGTCAAATAAAGGTGTTAAAACACAAATCTTTTAAATTCTACTTAATTTTGTGATAACAATTATGTATAACAAATATGAAACAAAATGTGGACAGATTGTTTTATATAATCATTTTTATTATTTTATCGTTAATTAATATTTATGCTTATTCTAATATTCTAAAATTAGCAAAAATTATGTTATTTAGGACCAAATTTCAAAACTGTCCAATACAGAAAAAATACTTAATTTTTTGTTACGCTGGACTATTGTAGGACAATGATTTTTGTTTGAAAAATATTTGAGTCCAATTTTATTTTTATTTTTTAAATATATTTCCTTAATATATTTATGTTGTTAAGCGACTATATCATATTTTTACAACTTATATTCATACGTTGAGTTGTTACCAACTGTGCATATATCTTGATCTATAAACCTGGGACATTTGCTCTGGAGAGAAGGTACAAAAAATTGAATATGACTCTCGGGCCCGGCTGGGCAGCACCGCTGGCATGGTTTTCGCGCATACGGGCCCGAGAAATATCCTTTGGACAAATAAAATATATTTATTTGTACAAAGGATATTTATTCCGTAACTATAAGCATCACACTGTTGAAATTTGGTAGGAAGATGTATCCTGTTAACCGCTTTACGATTCTTATACAAAAAATCAAAAATAATGATATATAGGGGGGAGGGGGGGGGCTTCCATACATGAAGCTAAAACCGACGAAAAAAAATTCCGCCATATGTACCTTTTGTTTGTGCATGAAGTGTTTTAAAAAAAAAACACGTATAGCTTAGGCTTTATAATATTAGGTATTACACTCAAGTGGGAACATTGTTATTAAATTTCTCCCAAATAAGCACGCTATATTCTAAAACGGAAGATAGTAAACACAAAAATGATATATTTTTGGATATCTAGCGATATATTCTAAGATATAGTTTGGTCGAATCCATCCTTAAAAGTGGAGGTTCTCAAGTTTACAGAACGTAATTCAGAATTAAGAGCCTATTTTCCGCCGAAGAAATTTCAAAATCCTATTTACAGTGCCTTGTTTACCTATATAGCAACAAACAACACACAGTAGCTTAGTTTATCGTTAGATATTTATTGGAGATGATATGTAATCAATTGTTTTTAAAGATTAAAAAAAGATGTCCCGCCTCCAAGCAATTTTATGGCACTAAAAATATTTAAAAGAAAATTGTTTTAATACTCACCATACTGCGACCAACGCCTGCCACATTTTATAAAAGACTAACAAGTTGAAGGTGAATATTAAAATCAGGCTAACTTAAATATATCATTGCTTTCAGTTTATTTCAATTATATTTTTAGTGTTCCGTAACCGAATGCCAAAAACGGAACCCATATAGTTTCGTCAAGTCTGTCTGTCTGTCCGTCCGTATGTCACAGCCACATTAGTGATTAGTGAGAATAAAGTGGCTGAGTCACTTTATTCTTAATTTATTAGTATTATACAGTTGAAACTTAGTAAGTAAATGTATCCTGTTAACCGCTTTACGATTCTCATACAAAAAAAATAATGATATTTAAGGGTAATATTTATTCATCTTCTTATACATGAAACTAAAATAATATTAATCAACAACCGCAAACATAACTTTGTTACTCATACAAATACTATGAAAACAAAGTATATTTAACTTTGTTTTGCTGTCAACGAAATATTGTAAAATATTGTAGTTTGGCTTAGGGGAAGCCCAGATGTGGAAGTAAGTGGATCACTTAAAGTTGGCACCGAACCCTTAGTGTGCGAGTCCGTCTCGCACTTGGCCGTTTTTTTACAATCTTAGCTACTCACAAGAAATAAAAAAGAATTCAACGTTAATAATTAATTTAAATATCAACTGCCATAATTAAATTAAATGAAAAACTCTACCCGTTGATTGAAACCTCAACAGGTTAATTAATATCTAGGTTGTTAGCAATTATGATCCATTTTTCCCGTAATTATAACAATTTTAACAATTAATATTTGTAATAATGTTCAATTTATTGTTTAAAAAGGGCTAATAAAATAACGCAAACTGCATCACCAGATTTGATTGTCTTAGACATCACTTAGAGCCGTTTTTTTATGACGAAATAATTTATTTTAAAATTTAATAAATATTAGCCGCCAATAACGTACTGTAAAGATTTCTAGTGCATAATCAATTTCAAACGAAAATCGCTTGCACTATCACGATGCAAAAACTGTCACTTCAAACAATACGACGTGAGTTGCAACCAATATTGACTCTTTAGTAGCAGTCTCTTTAGTAAGGCGGCGTTGACCACAAAAGTACATTGCTCCGATCTGAAAAAGTGAGCTAAAGTACTGTTTATGAAAATTAGAAACAATGGTACAGTCTGTTTTTCTTTGCAAGTCTCATATTGTAAACAATCGTGACATTACTTTTTAACGAAATGATCAATTTTAAATTGATATAAACCCAACTCACATCTAACATGGGTTAATTCATCGTTTTTACTGAGATCTTTTTTAATTAAATACTTATATAATTTTAATCACTGATATTATTTTAAAAGTTATGCAAAGATTGTTTACATTATTGGGCTAGCCAAGAAAAACGGAGTATAGACATCATTATTTTCAGCCAAAGGAAATTCACTGTTATACATAGTCCTCCCTCTGGGTTATCACAGCGACGACCGATCACACGCGGTCTGCATCCAGTTTGATCCTGCGATCGTAACAGGGTCGTCTGTCCATCTTGTCGGTGGACGTCATACGCTGCGTCTTTGGTCAAAAGGTCTCCGAGTTAGAACTTTTATGCCCCTACGGCCATCAGTTCTTCGCGCTATATGCCCTGCCCATTACCACTGGAACTTACCGATTCTCAGGGCTATTTTCATTACCTTAGTTCCTCTTCGTATCTCCTGATATCTGATTCGATTTCGTAGAAAAACATCGAGTGTAGCCCTATCCATCGATACTATTAGAAAACCCGAGACAATTTAATAGAAAATTGTGATTTCTATATTGTCCCGACTGGGAATCGAACCCGGGATAGATTCCATCGTAAGTTTTTACTTCAAGGAGTCATCCTTCATCAAGAAAAAATGTGCTTACTCCACCAAGGTTCATTATAATGTCTACAACGCCACTTCCCGAGGTTCAGAAAAGCTGCTGTTTGGTAGTATTGACATCAATGTGTTGCAACTTGAACCTCCTTATTTATATATATACTTAGATTTAAAAACTTCTATATTTTTTAAACTTCTATTTAACTTGACTCGATAGTATCCATTCGTTAGAACTAGCTCGGGTCTTGTTGATAATCCTAATATACAACAAAAAAAATATTGGACCAACATTCTTTTGTTTTTCCCCATACTAGAGTGCTGATCAGCGGATGCTAGTTTGTATGGGGAAGTAATATTTTTTTTTTGGATTTCCGATGTTGGTTCCATACAATAAGTTACTGTATTTTAGCAACAGTATCAGCACCGAGAAGATTCAGTTAATTTTGTTAAACTCTGTATAATACCTAATCTCACTACACAGATTTTAAGTCTCTTAACGCCTCTCGTTTTAGAAAAGGCAATTTCTCAGTATTGTGCAGTAGCTGCTTCTACGCCTTTTTTTTATAAATATTGTGTTACTAACTCGAGGCTAAGTTGGTTAAGAGCTCACTTTGTTACTAACTACACTCATAAATGGGCTGTGTGGCCTGAAATAAATTATTTATTATAACTATTATATGCGGCTGAAAACCAACGTTTTTGTACGATTGTTTTAGTAGTTGATTACCCTCGTACCTCATCATAGCCTGTAAAAAATACTTCAGAAAAGTTCTAAGAATTACTTGAATACCAATAAAAATAATTTTTTTAGCTTCGGTCGTTCCGATTCCGATTATGTGATGTTACTTTGAGCCCACCTAGGAATGAAACCCAAGACACAGTCTTATAAATATATAATATATTACGAACGACATTTATTTATTTATTTAAAACACTTCATGCTCATTAAAGCATTCTCTACCAGTCAACCATAGGTCTATACAGAGAAATTGCTGGCGGTGCGAAAGAAGTGATAGAAGGGCAAAAGTGAGAGCTTGAATGAAACTACAATAGGTATTTAAACAAAAAAGAAACATACATACTACTTATTACATAAATACCGTATACATTAATACATAATTATGGAATAATAAACATACACATAGTACATATACTTAACAATAATACGACATAGATTTGGCCCCTATTTTTTTATCACTCACCTCAATATTGCTTTTGCTTTTGCTTTTCGTTAACTTATTCGATAATGTCCGATTTAAGAATGAAAATCAGTTGAAATTCACATGGTAGGGATGTTATTAGTATATTATTCACTAATAAGGGAATAAATAAATGTTTTAAGGCACGGTCGCCATCATGAGTAACGAGCGAAACGAAAGGATTATAATTTTGGATCCCGAGCGAAGTGAGGGAGGGACTAGTTTTAGGTACTCCCGAGCATCAGTGAGGGAGGTAATAGAGCATCCTGAGTGTAGCGAGTGTAGAGAATCCTGAGTGATTTAAGCTAGCTTAAGACGATTACAATATTATTCCCGAGGTTAATACTTTGCTTTTCGCTTCTCTTTGCGAGACAATTTATAAATTATCTTCTAAGTTCACACTAATTTTCACTTGTACGCAAACGTACGCAATGCGCTTTATTAAATCACAAGTTACCATTAATTATAAATACGGTTCACATCCGTAAGTATTCTGGAATTACTTATTTTGCAGCGCCCGATAGGGTTCAAAATGATCGCCTATTTTCAGTAGTAGTTTAATTCATCCCATTCATACGAAAATGCAATGGAACAGAGCCAAACCGCCTCATCTTCATTTTCTTTTCGTTTAACTTCATGCAGGTTACAAAAAGGACACTTTTTAGGGTTCCGCAGCCGAATGGCAAAAAACGGAACCCTTATAGTTTTATCAAGTCTGTCTGTCCGTCCGTATGTCACAGCTACTTTATTCTGTAACTATAAGCATCACACTGTTGAAATTTGGTAGAAAGATGTATCCTGTTAACCGCTTTACGATTCTTATACACAAAATAAAAAATAATGATATTTACGGGGCTCCCATACATAAAACTAAAACCGAAAAAAAAAAATGTCATACCAATACGTGTGGGGTGTCAATAGATAGGTCTTAAGGACATTTCTACAGAAGGGCACTTTTTTTCTCAATTCGGTGGTTGATTTTTAATTTGGATTTTGTTGTAGTTTAAATAATAAAAAATGAAGTTTACTCCATCCTAAAACATAAAATAACGATTTGCCTAAATTGTGTTGATTGATCTATGAGAAAAGTTAGGCTCCGAATTGAGAAAACGATGCACCGAATTGAGAAAATGAATTACCGAATTGAGAATAGATGCAACATTATCTAATGTATTGTATTGTATTGCATTCTATTGTGTATACATAATGTATTAGAATGATCAAAATAAAAAAAATACCTAAAACGTTATGTTAACTGACTGCTGGTCTTCGGTTCAATAGTTTATGTGCCTATCTATATCAATAATTCTTTGTAATGTTAATAATAAAAAACTGATCAACATGTTTATTTTTCGATATAACAATAATCAGTTTTTTTTTAAATTCAAACAATTTAAACATTAAAATTTTCAAAGAGGATAACACAATACTATTTATTATCGATATATTTATATCTTTATTGTTTTATATATTTATTTTGTCTTTTTATCTTTATTGACTTTATTGTATATATTTATATCTTATTCTCATCCTTATTCTTTATTGCTTTACTTAATTGAAGCGCTAAAGGAATCATTCTGCTAACTGAACGAAAGTTCAAATTCACCACATGGGAGCCGGTGGGGAGTTTTTAAAAACTAACTAAATAAATTAAAATTAAAATGCGAGTAATGTCTGCACCGATTCGAAGATGATTTATTACTGGCTAACTAATTCTAAATACAGGCACGGGCCGTTGAGGCTGAAACGGCTAAGTCGATAATAAAATACATGAGCTTGCCCTTAAATATGCTGAGGCAACCCTAATCTAAGACAGAAAGGCGAGGGGGTTCCATAACTAGCTACTTGGTGCAGCATGTTTGTTAGTAAATTATGTCTTCATAATATTTTGTTACATTTCATATTTAAATTCAATTAATCACATAAAATATTTTATAATAATTTAATATTTAAATACAATTAATCACATAAAATAGGAAATTGAATATGTTTGGTACGTTCGTAATATAATATTGTTGAATTGTTAATTTGTCAATTTTAAGACACTTGTTAGTATTTTTGTACTAACTTACTGATAATTTATAGGGAGATCTGTAATTGGCCATACCCAATGTATTAAAACGTGAGTTATAGCAATGAATGTGCTGTTGATTTTCTCGATAAACAACAATAATCAACAACAACAATTAGATAAATTAATAATATAAAAGTTAAACCTCAATTCGGTGTAAGTTTTCTCAATTCGGTGCACCATTTTCCACGGAATTGAGATCCATGGAATTGAGAAAATAACACAATACATCAAATTACCCAAAAATGTTATGAGTTACAGTAATTTCTACTAAACCTAACGATAGAAAGCTGTTAAACACTCAATAGTTTTAGCACAAATCTCATAAAATGCTTTAGATACATAATCGAAGTGGCACACCGATTTGAGAAATTACCCTGTTCCAAAAACACCGAACGATTTCGTACCTTTGAAAATTGCTCCTGAGTGCTACAGATCTCCCGTTAACACTGTTCGTCCGCTCAGGCGCAACTGTCAGATGACGGGAACAAGTAGTACGCGTTCCTATTATGCATAGTTAGTGCTACAGGTACATAAAAGTAAATTTCACCGAATTGAGGCACAAGCCCCGGACAAAATTTAAATGTGTCACTGTATTCAAATTAAAGGATTCACGATATATGTAAGCACGTATATAGCTTCATTATTTATTCCTTGTTATAGGAATAATAATCAGCAACTTATTATTTTAAAAGTTATGAAACGAAAACGAGTAAATTCTGGAAACCGGACACTCCATTTTAGGCCAAATTCTGCCCGTTTTTGAACTTTCCGATTTTTTTTGACCGTATGTACAACCTGGTGGTCTTCTTGATATGCTCTCCATCAGGCCAAGAGTTGTATAAATACGTGTGATTTTTTTCGGACATGTTATTCAATTTTAAAGGTAGGTTTTTTGCTCCAGTCGGTCATCTAACTTCTAAACTAAGAGAGTGTAAATGTAATGTAGATCCTAACAAATACTTTCAACGAAAATTTGTTTGGACGAAATCGAACAAGTATAAGTTTTTGAAATACTTATAGCACATTTTCAACAACCGCAAACATAACTTTGTTCTTCATACAAAAATTATGAAAAACAAAGTTATATTTGCAGTCAACCAAATATTATGGTATTTTACTAAGGGCCGATTTTTCAATGGTCAGATAAAACTTATCAGGCTGATAAATTATAAAGCGACAGATTTCAAAAAACGACAGTTATGTATGATTGCTGACAATTAGGTGACACTTTCATATTAGCCATATTGGATTTTGTTCGACGAATGGTTCTTATCTGACTATTGAAAAATCAGCCCTACAATCAATCGGAATATTAACGCGAGTGATTCAAAAATAGAGCTCCTGCTCGTTTAACCAATATTTATCAAAAAGTAATTATTGACATTATTTATTATCTTTCGGTTAATGAACTAGTAATGTCAATGCATTGGAAATATTTGCCCTCAATTGAATTTAATCTCAAATTTTACTTACTATTTATACATGTTCTTACAAAAAGGGAAAATGAAAAGTAATTTAATTAATCCCTCAAGCGTATGTGAACGAGACACAATGCAAATTCTATTGTTATGCGGTTGCCTGCAACCGCTCGGGTGTTGAAGCACTAAGACTCATCTTCTTATTCATCTATATTACTTTTAAAAGAAACAACTCAAAAACGGGTGAACCGATTTTCATGACTGTTACCTTGTTTGATTTGTTGCCGCCCCGATTAGAACATTATATTAGGTAACCGCTGAACAGGTTTTGACGAGATCTCGGCCGTAGGGGATGATATCTTGGAAAAACTTAAAAGGTTGTCATGTGTCATGAATCTGACTGTACAAGCCGCATAGCCGGTCTTCTTTCTTGTGACAAAGTGACGTAAAATCTGATTAATAACAATTACTTTATCTAGCAGTTAAGATAACTAGGTGTGTGTACCTACCGAGTACGTTTGCGTTTAGTGTGCAAAATGATTGGATCGCGACTGGTTGTTCTGTGGTGAGTTACTTTTGTTTTGTTTATTTACGGCTAGCGACCCGCCCCGGCTTCGCACAGGTACAATGAATTCGTATAAACCTTCCTCTTGAATCACTTTATCTATTTAAAAAACTGCATCAAAATCCGTTGCGTAGTTTATAGCGGGAAGCGACTTTACTTTATAATATGTAGATACTGAAAAAAAAACAAGCATATCATTCCAGAATAAATCCTTTTTAATTTCGTGTTAAAGCAACTAAGAACAAACGTTGCATGTCGTTTTTATTTAAGGAGTTGGCTTGAATGGTTTTTCAATCAATGCTAATCTATACTATAATTATAAAGCTGAAGAGTTTGTTTGAACGCTTATATTAGTTTATATCAGGAAGTGCTGGACCGATTTGATATTTTTTTTGTGTTGGATTGCTTATTTGTATAGGCTTTAGGCTATAAAACATCACGATCCTGGCTTATAAGAGCAGAACAATAATGAAAAATGTAGCAAAAACCGTTTAAGATATTACGGAGTTATTTCGCTTGAAAAGTTCTACAATAAAGTCTGCACCAGCATATGTATGTCTTATATGGTTTACTCGCTACAAAATTTTTATGTTCATAAATTTGATTAAAAAAAATGTACTATTTATAAAGGTGTTTTGATGCACACTGGTATATTACTTATATTATACTTATAAAACAAAACGTATTCGTTATCACTCACATCAGTTCATTTTTAACAAAATTCTCTTTACATCATTTGACTTCAATATAAAGCATCTTAAAAGCTATAACAGTTTTAAATTAACTCCCTAACAAAATAATGCTTGCAGCTTAAGTATTTATAACGCGCACATGCACCAAACGCTATGGCTACTTATTGCCTTTTACTTAAAATGAAAATGTAAATTTTGCGTTGAAATATTTTACAGGATATCCGAAATTCACGCGAGCGACGCCACAAGGGACCGCTATTAACTTATAAATAGTTATATTAACTTCTAATTGTATATAATTATTTATTGATTCTAATCGTAGAAAAAACAAAACGCATTTAAAAGTTTGGAAAAATAACGTAAATAAACAAATCATAAGAAGCCTGCGTAGATCATTGTAGTTATTATATATGTACTAAGATAATATCAAATTCCAAACATATCACATACAAACAGGTCATTTTGATAACCTAGTTTTCCTGTAGGTAAAGTAATCATATAGTAATAGCAGGAATAGAAAGGCATAGATAGGAAAGTAATAAATAAATGATGCACCGCGACCTCTGGAGTTCTAGACAATAATGTTTTCTTTCCTACAAGGTAAGTATAAGTACCTATGGGTGATACATTCTGTTTATTAGCAAACCGTAGATTTGATTGAATGACACTATCAGCTGCTTTGCGCCAGTTTTCTCTAGAATTCTTAGACCATGTAACTCGTAGCTAACGAGTAAGTAGGTAAATAGGTACTAAGAAGACGGATTGATTCAGATTTTGATAAAGAGACAGTAATTACATTTATCGGAACAAACATAATTTAAACTAAGACAAAACCAAAAGGCTTTTTTCAAAAGGTCAATGAGTATAGTGTTCTCAAAATAGTGAGGTTCATACTTTAGTCCATGAAATTTCAAATCAAGAAAAACAAAACCACCGGGTCTATGTCAATTTTTGGTACAGTCGGCATTAAAAGCTTGGCTTAGGGATGTGTGTTTTTATTTCTATGAAATAAAAGAATAAATTTAATTAGAAATACTAGGAGTGCATAAGTTCATAAGAGGTTTTGAAGCTTCTTTGACAAAAAAGTATAATGGGTTCAAAAATAGATTATGTAATTTTCGTCTAAAAAAATTTTGCAAAATTCAAAGAGTAAAAAATTTAAAAGAAAGTTTATAATAAGGTTTTTGATGCTCCTTGGTAAAAATCACGTAAAACTTAGCATAAAAAATAGGTATAGGGTAATTTGTCCTCTGTCAACAATGATATTTTATTAAGAACTAGATCACCGGTGAGAGGCTAAAAGATGGCTCAGCTAAACAACACCTCACTTCAAATTCGGGTCGTAATTTTGACGTTGTCTGCTTTTGATGGCGTCAGTGTCTTAATGCCTCAGTGCGCCTTTAAAACTGCAGAAACACCTCTAAATAAAAAATAAAACAGTCCGAATATCATATTTTCGTTAAGTAAATTGGATTTAATGATGCCTATCATTAATGATTGAAGTATTTTCAATAAAATTAGTGAGTTTTGTTTCTTAGCCAACCCACGGACTAAAATGGTCGATATTCTAAGACAGTGCTATACATGGAGTAGATTGGTACTATATTTTTTAATAATAATTTAACGACCGTCACAGTGTGGTGGTTTACGTTCCGAACTACAAAGATAACCAGTCACGGGTTCGAATCCCGCCCGCAAGACCCTAACAAAAATGTCTATGGAAATGTATGTTAATATGTCTGTTATATAACTATAAATTACACCTTCAATTTTTTTAAAGTAACAGCGTAGACGCTCACGGATCAAAAGGTCACCGGCACTCGCGTTAACAAAAGTATAACAAAAGACTGTTGATAAACACATCTGTGAGGGATGATCCTCACGATTGTAGAAAAAAATATGTACGCTCGTGAATGCCTAGCAGTGAACGTGACTCTGATATTGGCGCCATGGCGTTTCACGTGGGACATTTAAATTGCATTTATTAGAAAATTACTCAATATTTTAAATGTTAAATAGTTTGAAAATAATTTTTTTTTGTTGATTAATATACTACCGAGCTAAAGTGTGAACTCAATTTTAAAATTAGGCCAACTAGTCTATTGTAATGTACCTACATACTTTAAAATATATATTAAGAAATGCTACTCTATTAAGACTCTGTTCCGAATCTGATGTCTGATGTGGTAGATGTCAATCCATTGACATCCATTAATCAGACGGTGCCATATTTGAGTACTCTTTTAGTTCGCGAGGCGTAATCTACTTCTACGTTCTGCGGGACGTAAGGAGCTCCCTTAACCAAGACCCAAAGCTCCAAGCCATCCTCACCTTCACGCGGTGCGTCCTGTTTCAACAGACGAGGCTCTGGCGACCGACCGATGGCGGGATAACCATCCAACAAAAGGCGCAGTAAAATGTTGAGCTGTGACGGGCAGCAGCATCACAGCTGCAAGGGGCTGCGCCTCTGCGCTCGCCAACCCGCCTGCCAAGCGTGGCGAGTACTGGCAAAAACCCCCTAAATGGTAGGACACAAACAATCCAGGCCCCCAGTCTCCGGCAGCCCCGCTATTCCTGACTCCGGTAGCGGTCACGGTAACGGCGGGGCAGGGGGTGCTAAGAATCCCCGGAGGCGATCGCGCTACCACCCCCAACGACAACTGGCCCTGGTAACTTATAACGCGTGCACACTGAGGACAGACGAGAAGTTGCTCGAGCTGGAGGAAGAATTGAGCAGGTTACACTGGGAAATAGTGGGTTTATCAGAAGTCCGCAGAGAGGGCGAGGACACGATAACTCTGAAGTCCGGCAACCTGCTCTTCTACCGGGAGGATGACCAAAAGTCCCAAGGTGGTGTTGGGTTTCTTGTCCACAGGTCCCTCGTAAACAACATCGTAACCATCGAGAGTGTGTCGAACAGGGTGATATACCTTATACTCAGAATAACCGAAAGGTATTTGCTGAAGGTCATACAGGTATATGCACCGACCTCGAACCACCCGGATGAAGAGGTGGAGGAAATGTATGAGGACGTAAGTAGAGCCATACACACTTCCAAAACCTATTTCACTGTTGTTATGGGGGACTTCAACGCAAAACTCGGCAAGCGAGGCGAGGGTGAGTTGAAAGTGGGACCTTTTGGATATGGTCAAAGGAACGCCAGGGGAAATAGGCTGGCCGACTTTCTGGAGAAGGAGGGACTCTTTGCGATGAACTCTTTCTTCCAGAAGCCGCCTCAAAGGAAATGGACCTGGTTGAGTCCGGATGGCAAGGCGAGAAATGAGATAGACTTCATCATGACCACCAAGAGACGGTTATTCAATGATGTCTCCGTGATCAACAGGGTAAAAACCGGCAGTGATCACCGTATGGTTCGAGGCACATTGAATATAAATGTCAAATTGGAAAGGTCCCGCTTGATGAAGTCCACGCTCCGACCTACTCGTGCCCATATCCAAAATCCCGAGAGCTTTCAACTCGAGTTGTCAAACCGCTTTGATTGCCTAGAGAATTGCGTATCAGTGGACGAAATAAACAACGGGGTTGTGGAAACTGTCCAAACGGTCGGATCTAAGTTTTTTAGACCTGGCCGTAAAAATAGACCTCAAAAACTCTCGATCCACACTCTCGATCTTATGGCAGAACGTCGATCTATGGCACTGCAAACCTCCGTTAATGCTCAAACCTACAGGCAGCTTAATAGACGAATATTGAAGTCTCTGCGACATGACATTCGTTCCTTTAACACAAATAGTGTTAAAGAAACAATAGAGCGGAACCAAGGCTCCAAAGTGTTTGCAAGGGACATGTCTATTGGGCAAAGCCTGTTGACGAAGCTTAAGACGGAGGATGGCAGTGTAGCGTCGACGAAAGCAGAGGTTTTGAGGGAGATCGAAAGGTTCTATGGGCAGTTGTACACCTCAGTTGCCAAACCCGTTGATAGCTCGGTCAGAGACCCACGAGCTATCCTGACCCGACACTACACCGAAGACATCCCGGACATCAGCCTCTACGAGATTAGGATGGCCCTGAAACAGCTTAAACACAATAAGGCACCTGGCGAGGACGGAATCACAGCAGAGCTTTTGAAAGCGGGTGGAACACCGGTACTTAAAGTCCTTCAGAGACTATTTAATTCCGTTCTGCTAGAGGGCATCACGCCTGAGGCATGGAACAGGAGTGTGGTGGTGTTGTTCTTCAAAACAGGAGACAAAACCTTATTGAAGAACTATAGACCCATCTCACTCCTGAGCCATATCTACAAACTGTTCTCAAGGGTCATCACGAATCGTCTCGCACGTAGGTTTGATGACTTCCAGCCTCCCGAACAAGCCGGATTCCGAAAAGGCTACAGTACCATAGACCACATTCATACGCTTAGGCAAATTATACAGAAGTCCGAGGAGTATAATATGCCTCTATGTTTAGCTTTTGTGGACTATGAGAAGGCCTTTGATTCGTTCGAAACTTGGGCGGTGCTACGGTCTCTTCAGCGGTGTCACATTGACTATAGGTATATAGAGGTGTTAAAATGTCTATATATAGCAACGCCACCATGTCGGTCCGAGGACAGGAACAGAAGACGAGGGCGATTCCATTGCAAAGAGGAGTAAGACAGGGCGATGTAATATCTCCGAAACTGTTTACAGCGGCATTGGAAGACGCCTTCAAGCTCCTGGAATGGGAAGGATTCGGCATCTCCGTCAATGGCGAATACATAACACACCTTCGGTTTGCCGATGATATAGTCATTTTGGCAAAGACGCTGGATGATCTTGGCACTATGCTCGAAGACCTCGACCGAGTATCCCAACAAGTGGGTCTTAAAATGAACATGGAGAAGACGAAAATTATGTCGAGTTCCCTTGTTGTACCCACTCCAGTATCTGTTGGGAACTCAACTCTCGAAGTTGTCGACGAGTACGTCTACCTGGGACAAGTGATCCAATTGGGTAGGTCCAACTTTGAGAAAGAGGTCAATCGACGAATCCAACTCGGCTGGGCAGCGTTTGGGAAATTGCGCAAGAGCGTCTTCTCGTCTCAATTACCTCAGTGTCTGAAGACGAAAGTCTTCAACCAGTGTGTGTTACCAGTGATGACATACGGATCCGAAACGTGCTCTCTAACTATGGGCCTCATAAAGAAGTTCAAAACTACACAACGAGCGATGGAGCGGGCTATGCTCGGTGTTTCTCTACGAGATCGAATCAGAAACGAGGAGATACGTAGAAGAACCAAGGTAACGGACATAGCCTTGAGAATCAGTAAGCTTAAGTGGCAGTGGGCAGGGCACATAGCGCGAAGAACTGATGGCCGTTGGGGCAGGAAAGTTCTAGATTGGAGACCCTTCGACCAAAGACGCAGCGTAGGACGTCCACCAACAAGATGGACAGACGACCTTAAAAAGATCGCAGGATCAAACTGGATGCAGACCGCTAGTGATCGGTCGCTGTGGAAAGCCATGGGGGAGGCCTATGTTCAGCAGTGGACGTCCTTTGGCTGATAATGATGATGATGATGAATCTACTTCTAAATAAAATATCATTGTCTGTCAATAATCTTATTCTAAAACGCCGAAGTTATTATAAACCACTAATAAATACACTTTTTGATTTGTGGTAATATAGACATGTTTTCAAATGCGGAGAAATTTTCGGTTATATGGTTATAAATAAAAATCTTAATTCAAAGGTAAATAATAATTTGAGAATAGTACCTATGCTGGCTGTATGTGATACAGTAATCAAAATCGGGCTCCATTTCAGCCTTTCATTCGCAATATGACGATAGAGTTGCGGAATGCGACTACGCATGGTAGACTTTCGTACCTAAGTTTATTTTTTTGGTAATTAACTTCATACGAAGATAATGATAAGGTACAAATCAAACAGGTTTTTTTAATAATGCTATCTTGTAAATTACGTTGTTTTTATAACAATATTAGACCAATAAACATTAAACAATAGTTTTAAAGATATAATCTTACAATTAACACAATCATGCTCAGGATAATATCTAACTTGTTCAGTGTTTATCTTTGCAAGAGCAATTTAAAATCTTGACTATCTAATATTACAGTTTGGTATTATATTTGTTAGGGTACCGTAGCATAACAAGGAACCCTTATAGTTTCGCCATATCCGTCTGTCCGTAGTCTAGCTCAGAGACTTTAAGAACTAGAAAACTGTAATTTGGCATCGGTATGTAAGTATTCTGATGTGCCCGTCAGATGGTAAAATATTTTTTTTTAAATATTGAGTACTTCTCCTCTCATACAAGTAATGTGGTGATGTTTTTTTTTCTCTTGCCTAACCCATGGTGTGGGGTAATTGTTGAATGGGTCTTTTAAAATGATTATGAGTTTGCAGTCATCATTTTTTTTTAAGTTTAAGATGTCCCCACCTACTAAACGGTTGTAGGTAAAACGTGAAATTTTCAGAGCTGTAGCATGAGGTATGATGAATTTGAAAGGAAAACTGTTATGACCATGTTAAAAAATGCATTGTTGTAGTACATAAACTTCAAGCAAATTCATTATCATACAAAGTATACGACGACGACAACGTAGACGACCTCCGTGGTCGAGTGGCTAGCACGCTGGTTTCAAGCGTCGCCATCTCGTGAGGTTCCGGGTTCGATTCCCGGCCGATATTGTCTCGGGTCTGGGTGTTGTGGTACCACCGTTGTTTCTGATTTCCAAAACACAAGTGCTTTAGCAACAGCATAGGATCGGAGCAATGTATGTGATGTTGTCAAATATTTATTTATTTATATACGGAACCCTTTGTACGCGAGTCCAACTCGCACTGAGCCGGTTTTTTTTATTATATGTTGTTTCTTAATTGCCTACAAGATGAACTCAATGGTTAAAAGAAGCAATTTATTTTTTTAATTGAAAAGGTCAGCGTTTACTTATTTTTTGCATAAAAAGACTTGTAGTAGTATAAAATAATTATCATTTTATTACTAGGTTCTATTCATTATCATTGGCCTTTAGTTTTAAGATCTCAATGTAATCTGGCGAATGTTATCTGTGTTTACCTACACGTGGAAACGTGTGATAAAAATAGATATGTGCGGTTTTAATAAAAATTGTAATGAAAATAAACGAATTAAGTTATATTCCTAAAAAATAAAAAAGGTTAAGTTAGCCTGTAAACATCCCACTGCCAGGCAATGGTCTTACCTTGATTATAATAACTATAAGGTAGTATGAACCGTGCTCCACCACGCACGAACTCAAAAATCTCAAGTGACTCAAAATACTTTTGCAAAGAGGCATTGATAATAGTAACCGCGTTTCTTGCGCAGTTTCTTCTCAGCACTAGCCCACAATTGTCCCAAAGCTGTGGTAGGGTTTGTATTCGGACATGTAAAAGTGTCCTCAATTTAGCCTATTTGCATAAATAAATGACTTTTATACGTCCTTGAATGATATGTAATTTCAGTGCTTTAGCAGTTGGAGGGCTGGAGGCTTCCTTGCTCCAATTTCCTCACGACTTCAAGTTTGGAGCGGCCACTGCTGCATATCAAATTGAGGGGGCATGGAATGTCAGCGGTAGTAACCAAATCTTTATCAATGTTTATTATTTTTTACTTTTATACACAGTCTGGCCATAAATACTATTACAATTAAAATAAGAAAGATATAACATTTGAATTTGGAATCTGCCATTTTTATACGATTGCTCATTGTGTTTTCTAATTTTGGCGCCAATACATTTTATAATATTCTGCGATATCAAAATGGAGTGGGGTGATAAAGAGAACCGAATCGCTGTGAATGCAAAATTGTGTAATGCAAACACAAAGTTGGTATAGAGCCAAATGCAATTTTTGAAACTCTCCATACGCTTGGTATTAGTCAATAGGTACAATGAGACCTCCTCTGTTTGTGACAGAAAAAGATCTTGCCGTCCACGGAGTATTTCTACGAAAAAGGTGGTCAAAGCAGTAAGGGAAAGAATTCGTAGAAATCCTGTCCGAAAGCAAAAGATTTTATCTCCAGAGATGAACATAGCACCCAGAATCATTTCGCGTATTTTAAAAGATGACTTAGGACTTGCAGCCTATCAGAGACACACTTGTAATTTTTTAACTGATATTTTTTAAACAAATAAGGTGGTAAAATCGAAAAAACTACTGAAGGGGAGGTCACAGAAAAAAATTGTTTACGGATAAGAAAATCTTTACAGTTGCGCAACATTTTAACAAACAAAATGACCGTATTTATACTCAAACCTCTAAGGAAGCTTCCCAATTAGTTGGCAGAGTGCAAAGTGGACATTACCCGACTTCAGTAATGGTTTGTTGGAGTGTTAGCTATGAAGGAGTGACTGAGCCATATTTTTGTGGAAAAAGGTATCAAAACATCGGCAAAAGTGTATCAAGATACCATCCTTGAGAAGGTAGTTAAGCCCCTTAACAACACCATGTTCAATAACTAAGCATGGTCTTTCCAACAAGACTCGGCGCCGGGTCATAAACATAAAGCTCGGTCCACGCAGTCTTGGTTAGAAGCGAACGTTTTGGACTTCATCAGAGGGGAAGACTGGCCGTCGTCTAGTCCCGATCTTAATCCGCTGGATTATGATTTATGGTCAGTTTTAGAGAGTACGGATTGCTCTAAACGCCATGATAATTAGATGTCCCTACAACAATCCATACGATTGGCAGTGAAGAGTTTTCCCATGGAAAGAGTGCGTGCTTCTATTGATAACTGGCCTCAACGTTTAAAGGACTGTATTGCAGCCAATGGAGACCACTTCGAATAAACTTTTTATATTTTATATTGTTTTATATTTATGTACAAAACTAACACATTGTAAAAGTAATTAATATGATTTGCATTTTCTTTTTCTTTGTGACAATATTTATGGCAAGACTAGGTAATTGGGATGCACAGGCTTTTTAAAATCACGGGCTACTTTGGCAAATAGTGAGCTAATAACAGATCACCAACCAGGTGATAAATATCACATAGCTATTGTTTATAAAATAATTCATTACCGACAGTATAACTCTAAAATCTAAACTCTGAAAACGTCAAAAAAGTATAAAGGAAAGGCGAAAAAAGCGAGGGTAAAAAAAAATTGATGGCGGGCCAGTTAAACAGTGCCGCACCAGTTGGCCGAAGGCCCGCGGGCCACAGTCTGTGCACCCCTGTTCTAGTACCTACCTACCCTACCCGAGGTTAGATCTAGGACTTTAAAGTAAGATTACCAGTAAATACATAAATTGGTCCAAACAACAAATTTTCAGACACATTAAAATCGCAACAATTTTATGTTTCGTGCTTCGAAAAACACCATCGATCTTGCTTTACAAACTAATGCATAATATCTAATGTCTAATGTATTAGGTATGTATCAATTGCAATGTGTTTGCGGCGTTCACTGTAAAAACATAATCTGACATAGGTGGAAAAAAACGGTAAAAACAGATAGGACCAACTTTATACCCAAAAAACCTAGTCATAAGTGAAACGTCTCGCGCTAACACGTCAACTAGAAATGTGAGGAGAAAATGGTGGTCTACCATCAGCAATTATACTAAAATGTTTATTTATGTTAAGTGACTCTAATCTTCTATGACTTAATTTCTATGGGTTTCAGACAAAAGCATGAACATCTGGGATTATTACACCCACAAGCACCGAGACCTGATCTACGACGGTAGCGATGGAGACGTGGCTTGCGACTCCTACCACCAGTGGCAACGAGACATCGAGATGGCTGAAGAGCTAGGGCTGGACTTTTACAGGTATTCCTTCCCCTTAGCGTGTCGATGGTACCTAGACTTTAAATTTGTTGTGCCTTGTTGTCAACGCTGATTGCTTTGGCCTTTATCTTCCTAAGAACAGATATCAGGGCACGCTGGGTAAGGCAGAAGCGAGCCATATCACTTGTGGGGTCTTTTGAAACCATAAAAAACCTTAATGTGGTTTGGCGGCGGTGATCTCTATAGTATGAGTAGCATTAGAGTTTCGGTTTCCTTAGGTCAACAATCATGTTACTCCTTTCCTCTGCTTCAAAAAAAACATGCGTCTCTGATTCCAGATTCTCCATAGCCTGGACGCGATTGATGCCCAATCCCTTATCACGGGCAGTGAGCGAGGACGGAAAGGCGTACTATAATAACATCATTAACGGTCTATTGGAAAAGGGAATCGAGCCTGTAGTCACTTTGTACCATTGGGACGTCTCGCAGCGGTTGCAGGATTTGGGCAAGTAGCAAAGACTTAATCTTGATTAAGTGTAGTGGTACGGTGGAGAAGAAAACTAGAATTGCGATGAAGTCACCAACCCAGCACAAGCCACCATTGAATATATGTATTTAATTAACATATGCAACACACTCGCCAATATATCTTCTATTTAGACAAGATACTTAAAGAGAAGAATGTGGATATCCAAAAGAAAACTAAACTGTCTTGCACTCCACAAATGCAACTTACCACAAATTCACATAGAAATCTGAAATTTTTATTTCGACTTCTGGCAAAGATATAAATTAAAAGACTCACCGATAGATGTTAAGCAAACTCTAACGTCTTTTGAAAACGCAGGTGGCTGGGCCAACCCTCTCATAGTTGACTGGTTTGCCTCATACGCCAGGATAGCCTACACTATCTTTGGAGACCGTGTGAAGACCTGGATCACGATCAATGAGCCACTCCTCATCTGCGATGGCGCATACAACAGCTTTGTGGCACCAGGCATTGACGACGCCGAGATTGGAGTATATCTGTGCAACAAGAACGTGCTGATGGCTCACGCGAAGGCTTGGCGAATCTATGATGAAGAATTTAGGCCTAAATACCAAGGTAATTAAGGGTATCTCCGCTTCTGAGCGCATTGACAAGGTTGAAATCTTTTCTACGGTGAATTGATTATTATTCGGCAAGGAAATACCCAACATCGGTTTGTCGTTTACGGAGTAGCTGTATGCATAAATAATTATATAACTGGAAAGCAGGCAGAAATTTTCAGTAAGCGAAGGAACTTCTGACTTTCGGTAATTAAATACCTACCCATTATCTACTCAATCATAATATGTACAAACTGCGCCACGACTCGTTACATACTCTACATAACGTGAGTCATGTTCTATGGGAATTCCAGCAAATGCATTGCTGGGAAATCATGACCGTCAGCTATCTTTCACATAGTATCCATTTGACACATGGATGACTAGCCTATATTTAGTTCTTACTTCATATCAAGAGTTAACAAGATTGTATTCAATTAGATAAGACTTTACAAACATTAAAAATCATCAAAAATATTTTCAGGACAAGTATCGCTTTCCAACCATTTAATATGGTACGAGCCCGCGACGAAAGCGGACAAAGAACTCGCTGCGCTTGCGATGGAGCATTGCGTAAGTTTCCTACTTTTTACAGTTCTGTGCAGCTTGATCATGAGTTTTATTCTAAAAATTGATGAGCTGTTGACCGCTTCCTTTCTTTTAAAACTAAGTGAATTCCGCATTGGATCTCCATTGTAGAGTTTTGTCAACGATTAATAGTGTCATTTTGCGTTTAACCTCAGGCCTTTACAATTATAATGTCCAATGAAGAAAGAGCTGATATCTTGCCATTTTATTTAATTGCGTTCAGTCATATTATCGGCCTTAAATATCTTCTGTCCATCAAAGAAATAAACAACCATTTTAATGCCGATTAATTTTACTAAGGCATAATTATTTATCCAGACAGGTAGATACTCCCACCCCATCTTCTCGAAAGAAGGCGGATGGCCACCAACTCTGGAGAAGTTCATAGCTGAAAAGAGTCTGAAAGCTGGCTTCAAGAGGTCTAGGCTGCCACCTTTTACTCAAGAAGAAAAAGAGCTTGTTAGAGGTAAAAATCTTACCGTAAGATCCTATAAACTTCATCTCTTAAGTCCAATTGTTGGTCGGTAGGGTACGATCCAGAAAAGACAATAGATAAAAAATTCATCAGCTCCATTCATGTTTCGAGATCTCAACAAGGATGTTTTCTATAAACATTTCTTACAATATGACTCCATACTTTATT
The DNA here is from genome assembly GCA_963924145.1 of Pyrausta purpuralis. NCBI lineage: Eukaryota > Metazoa > Arthropoda > Insecta > Lepidoptera > Crambidae > Pyrausta > Pyrausta purpuralis. The sequence continues at coordinate 7,697,217 of OZ001666.1, read as the reverse complement.
CATGACGTAAAGGAATATGAGCTACCTACGTCTTGAATCTTTAGTTGCGTAAATTCCTGGTTCCGCTGGTAAGTGATGTAACTTATATGTTAGCTTCTCGTCATGAAATTTAATTGGTTCTTGTCGCTTGTCGATGGAGTTTTTTTTTCTTAGTGTGGTGGTTTCCCGCTTGCCTTTTACACCACTATTTAAGAACCAAGGGTTTCACGCCTGTAAAAACCCATTCAAAAGCCTTTCCTGAATAATACTTCAGCCGTATATCATCAGCCTTCTGCCAGGACTGATGTTGCTGCTACCCAACACAAACGGAACGATTATTTGATGGAGACATTTACTCGCCATGGCAGATGTCAGCCATGTCACCTTCTACAGCAGTGTTTTTGGAATAATAATGTTGTAATCATTACTGCGCTCATCCAGGGCTTGCATTCAGTTACCAAAACATCTCTGACACCGTCATAGGTTCAGCACAGATCGCTGATATTATTTCCATTGTAGTAACCATGTTCTCAACTTTTTCCACAGGCACCTACGATTTCTTTGGCTTGAACCATTACACGAGCAAACTGGTCCGCAGACCCAGAGCTGGTGAGACACCAGGAAGCTGGCCTATGTCCGGCTCCGAGGAGCTGGGGGTGGTGCTCGACATTCATCCGGACTGGGAGTCTACTACTTGCTGGTGGTTCAAGGTATGAAGTGAAAAAAAAATTAAAACTGATAAAATTATGTCTGTCTTATCTAAAAGGAGTAGTAAATTATTACCCTTCAAGCAAAGGAAAGGGTCGCGTGCCCATACATCGTTTGCCACAAAAGTAAAGTCTATACGTCAGACCAAAACTGAATAAAAAAACAATATTTTTTAATCTTTTTTTTTAAATATAAAATTAATTGTATCCGTATTTAACAGGCTTTTCAAGTTTAACGTAATAAACTATGTATGGAGTTAATCTCTTCCACACTGTCAAGGGCTCCCCATCCCACTAATTTATTCTAATTCTAACAAAATCACAATAGAATAGATCGTTTGGCCCATACTAAAACTACAGAATCGACCAAGTACCTAGCGCCATTTGTTCAGTCTAAGTGTAACATTTTAAATAAGCGCCATCTAGACCATTAAATGTAAAATCATAGCAAAGCGTCAATTCTATTGCCCAATCCACCATTCTGGCGAGCAGGCGTCACCTTGCTTATAAGGGCTATTTTCTATAAACCACAGGGGGTCGGATTTTTGTATTTTCAAACCCCGCTAGATATGCAAACTAAATATATTATTAACAATTTAATACTCTTTTTTGCAAAATACTGAAGTCATGTCTCTTGGTGTATTTCTCTAATCAAACATGAATAAGACTGTCTCCTTTTGTAGTTTTAGAGAAGGAACTCAGTGTGGCCATTACCAGTAAGATGAATGAAAAACTATAAAAAACTATTTGCACGGGTCATTGCGGAAACGTATGTTAAAGACATGTTTCATTAAGACCCAGCGTCTGCCAGATTTAGTATAGTACTTATACACAAAAAGACTCAAAGTAAATTCTCCAATATATTTAGTACCTAAATAACACACCTCTTTTTCACAGGCGAACCCTCAAGGTTTCCGCAGACTGCTGGTCTGGCTGAAGCAGCAGTATGGAGACCTTAAGTTCATGGTGACCGAGAACGGGTATCCGTCCAGAGGCAGCAACCTCGATGATACCAAGAGAGTGCGGTTCTTCAAAGACTATATGACACAGGTAATGTTAATTACAGGAAAATTGAGATTAAGAAATGCAGAGTTCCAGGGGTACAGACAGCAGGGTAGAAAGGCAAAGGCATTGTATTGTCACGTCTAATTGGGCATAAGTTTTTTTGATGACAGTGTATCATTGCCTTCCATGATATGGCATCACATTATCACATATTAATGAATAATGCAAAACAAATAACGTCTGAACGAAAGTCCGATTTTGGCAAGGTTCGGCATAAAAAAAGAAAAAAAATTAACATGCCTAAGAGAGTTTCAATTTCGGTCAAAACTATAACCTGGGTCAAAACTATAACTGAAATCAAAACCGAAGTTTTGGTTTCGGTTGATGCTGGTTTTGTTCGGTCACTTAATAAAAACGAATAATTTAGGTTTTTCAATAAGTTATTATTTTTGTAGATGCTGCTCGCCATGAAAAAAGACGGCGTGAAAATCACTGGATACACAGCGTGGTCACTTATGGACAACTTCGAATGGAGAGATGGATACTCGTGAGTAATTCAAATCCTTATTGTAAAATTCAATAAGCAGGTAGACAATAGTAAAAGCCCTATTACACTACGCGGTATTCAGACAGTCTTAGTACGACTGTCTTAAAATCTAACTCGGCAAGCTCGCTATTACACTGGGCTGAATACCGCATGCTTAACTTATTTGCAAAGCGTACGTAGTCGGTGACGGTTGTCGCGCGATGGGAAAACTTTCAAAGCACCAGAAAATCGCCATAGCTCTTGCCGCGTCTATTAATTTAAATACAAAAAAAGAAAAGAAAAATATGGGTGAAAGAGTATTTACTATTGCGAGAAAAATTATCAAATATGCAAATACTGAGTGTTTTGGAACCATGTGACTTAAGAAACTACCTTAGAGTAAGAGTTGCCGAGTTTGAATGTCTATTGAAATTAGTTTCTCCATACATTCATAGATATGGCATGTCTCGGTAGAAATCAAGAACATTGAAAAGTACTTCTTTTTCTTTCGAACACGCCATGGTGCACGCGGCCACAGCAAAAAAAACCGGCCAAGTGCGAGTCGGACTCGCGCACTGAGGGTTCCGTGCCAACTTTAACTGAATTAGGGAATCCATTTACTTCTACTTAGTATATTACCACAATATTTTGTTGACTGCAAATATAACTTCGTTTTTTATAGTGTGTGTATGAAGTACAAAGTTATGTTTGCGGTTGTTGAAAATATGCTATATCTCAAAAACTACTCGTTCGATCCCGTCCGAAACAATTTTCGTTGAAAGTATTTATTAAGATCTACATCATCATTTTTTTTCAAAATTTACACTTGCTTGTTTAAGAAATTAGATGGGGAGGGGGAAGCCCATTTTACCACTTTGGAAGCGTCTAGCTATGAAACGTTAGACTTTAAAAGAAAATGGTTTTAGGAACCTCGATGTCATTTTAAAAGACCTATCCATAGATACCCCACACACATAGGTTTGAGTAAAAAAAATTTTTTTGGTTTTAGTTTCATGTATGGGAGCCCCCTCTTAAATGACATTATTTTTTATTTTTTGTATGAGAATCGTAAAGCGGTTAACAGGATACATCTTCCTACCAAATTTCAATTGTGTAATGCTTATATGGACAGACAGACAGACAGACAGACAGACTTGACGGAACTATAAGGGTTCCGTTTTTTGCCATTCGGCTACGGAACCCTAAAAAGTATACGACCGTCTTCGCTCTGCGGCTGCCGCGCGCTGAGCGTGCTAAGTCTTATTATACTACGCGGTATTCAGCAAGCAAGCGAGTAAGCATGGCCGAACCCATTCGGTCAGTCTAATTAGACAGGCTAACTTGCTGGCACTTATTACATTAAGCTAAATCTTAGTAAGACTGTCTGAATACCGCATAGTGTAATAAGCCCTTAACAGGAGGAAATTCTTGCTGCTAATGACAGACAACGATTATGACGGGAATTTCCCCAAAAATACTTAGGTACTAAGGTACAAATGTTCGTGCTCATCACAAAAAAAAGGAATTTGAACCCGCGACCTCTGGCATAGGCATATAGGCTGATCTTTCGACTGAGACAGCTATTTTGTGTTTAAAGCAGACAATCAAATACTATACAGAGAGACACACGCCCATTTACGCTTGCTTCTTGGACCTGACGAAGGCATTTGACTTGGTAAACCACGACATTCTATGGCAAAAAATGCAGAGATATGCCAACATATCTCATTTAAATACTTCAATACTGGTATCTAAACCAGGTCAATATCGTCGGATGGTCAAAAGATTACTCGGAGCCATATACGCTGGAGTGTGGAGTGAGGCAGGGTGGTTTGAGTTCACCAGAGCTGTTTAACCTGTTCGTAAATGCGCTTATAGATGAGCTCAGTAGCACAAGCGTCGGATGTCATATTGACGGCATTTGCCTAAATAATATAAGTCACGCGGACGACGTGGTGCTGCTGAGCGCCTCTGTCTGTGGCTTGTCGAAATTACTGGGTATCTGTGAGGCGTACGCTCTCAGACATGATTTGATGTAGGTACAACATCAAGTAAGTGTATGGTCTTTCAAGTCAGAGGAAAACACACGCGAAACATACCTCCCATTAAACTTTATGATGTACCTTTGAAACGAGTACAGCAGTTCAAATATCTTGGGCACGTTGACGTCTGACTTGAGAGATGACGCAGATATGGAACGAGAACGTAGGGCGCTGTCTGTCAAGAGCGAATATGATCGCACGTAGGTTTGCTCGCTGCACTGTACATCTCTCTACACGAGCAGCCTGTGGCTTTCTTATGCGCAAAAAACCAATACAGCGCCCTACGGGTGCAGTACAATAATTCTTTTAGGATGCTGATGGGGTTACCTCGCTACTGCAGTGCCTCTGAAATGTTTGCTGACGCGAGGGTGGACTGTTTTTACACAGTCATGCGAAAGCGGTGTACATCCTTATCATTAGCGTCGCGGCTAGCTCTAGCAGCGACGTGAAAGCATGGTGTCAAGCTCAATGCAACGTTTTCCAAATTTAATTTATCCAAATTAATAATATCTTATAATTTGAAAACTCATGTCATAAGAATTATTAATCGAATACAATTGAATTGTTACAACACTATTGCACAACGCTTGTAACATGTAAAAAGAAAAAGTGCTATGGACACTGTCATTCTGGTCTATCTAATTAAAAATCAGAGTGAAACATTATCATATTTATTCCACAGAAACAAATTCGGCCTATACGAGGTAAACTTCACGGACCCGTCCCGCCCCCGTACCCCGCGCGCCTCCGCCTCTTTCTACGCTCGCGTCATCAGCACCCATTCCTTGGACACACCCGACGAATACAATTCATACCTTGTGTGGACGGTAATAGGGTCAATTTTAGGTTTCCTCGCCGTCAGCATACTGCTTTGCCGGTATTGCAAGAGCAGAAATAAGCCGGACTACGAAAGTGTTGCCATGCATAATAATATGAACCAGAAGCATTTGTATAATCAGTAGAATGAGAATGATGTAGAGTAGGTATCAGAAATTTGTGGAAAGTGTTGAAACCAAATGAGATTACTGGAGTTAATAATAAGTTGTAGCGCGGGGTATGGCCACAGACACGGCCGTCGACCAATCAGGTGGCCCGCTCATTTTTTGACATAACATTTTGACTTTAAATGACATTTGTGACATTTTGATTGTTTTTTGCGTATTTCCTGTTTCCATTCAGTAGAAATAAAACTTTTGTAATGGAGACGTGCATTTTTTAACTCTCTCCCGAATAAGTATCCAAGAACCCCAAATATACTCAGGACTGAGTTAGGCCTGCGCTACAAAGTGTAAAAAGATCGAAATAATGCTAACTGTACGGCAAACTCAGTTGATAACTAAGAATTGGTTGCACCATAACTATAAAAGTACCTACATAAATATATTTTTTTAGTATGTTATAGTATTAAAATCTTGATTGAAAGGAAGTAAGATAATGCAACAAACCCTAAGGGGATTTAAGACGACGAAAATGTACGATTAATTATTATCAATGAAATAAATAACGTGTACAACTGATTTTTATTCTAAGGAGGATTTTTTGAAACAACGTTTCATGCAAATACTAAACGTTTCCAATATAAAAATAACTTCATTCCTTGGGGCTAATTCTGATGCTCAAAATACGACAACTTTTTGTATGGGACCAACATCGTAATCCCAAAAATTATTTACTTTTTCATTCTAGAGTGCCGATCAGTTGATGCTAGTTTGAATAGAGAAGACATATTTTTTTAGGTTTTTGATGTTGGTCACACGCAAAATGCTCTCGTAACATGTCATGTCAAGATCTGTTTATAAGCGGGAAATATTTAGATTCATAAGTAATTGTAGCCATAAATTGCAACGGATTATCTATTAAACCACCTTATTACCTATCACATCTATGTTATTAATTATTACATCTCTGATATGATACCTTATCATACATCACACAAGACATACATAACACAAGAAAACAATTTTTTCTAACGATAAAATATGATAAACCGATCTCTTTTTGTCAAATCAAAAGATAACGAAAGGCTACTATTTTGTTATATAAAAAAACACTGTTCTGTATTTTTTATCATGCTACTAATTTTATATAGAGATAAGATTTTACTTAGGAATATTTCAATTAATAAAGTGATAAATATTAATCTGAAGTAAAACTGTTTAATATTAATGTGATAAAATTGTGGTAAAAAATATGATTTCTATACTGTGAGCAGTATTTGGAGTCAAACATTGTACTTAATTTTATATTTCTTGTAAAATAAATAATATGTATGTTACCATAGAGATATTTTATTTTATTACCATAGAGATATTTTATTTTATTTCAATAAACTATTGTCATTTCTTTGTCTTTTGTATGGTTGTACAAACAACATCATATCAAAGGAAATACTGCGATATCATATACAGTTGTAATAAGAGCTAGTTTGCAAAATAATTGGTAACGTGATGTACTGGTGGAGTACATTGCATTAAAAGAAAGTTTTAGTAAAATAGAGAATAAATTTATTTCTTTATCTTGTTTCTCTTTTGTTTTTGCAATTTCAACAAAGACTCATTTTTACTTTTCCTCTTCTCTTTTTTTATTTCTCCCGATTCCAGAGCTTTTTTCATAACCTGAAACACAAATATAAGTAAATAAATGTTTGCATTTACAAGATGTTTTAGAATTACCTATTAGGAATTAAGGGTATAGATATACTCAAAGTCAGATTAACTTTCTCCTATATATTTTTTTACTAAATCAGTCTACTCTTTACATGAATCAGACGAGTCACGTTCGTCTGATTCATGTAAAGAGTAGATATTTCGACTCATATCTCGAGGAGAAAGTCGTTAAAAGTAACTAATTTTGAGAAGCTCTTTTAATTTCTAACGAGGTGTTTAGAAATTAAATAAAAATGTACCCTATGGTTTCCAACTTAAGGTATATTTTTCACTAACCTGTAAAGCATTGTCTTCGCTTTGTACAAATACGGCCGGATCGTTCAGAGTGGGATACTTGAAAGAAAAGCCTTTGGGAAAGAGAGGGCGAGTGAGCATCGACTCTAGCTGTCTCTTTTTCGCGCGAAGAGCCTTGTCTATGGACGGGTCAACCTGCTTTACTGGTCTGTGATGTGGAGTTAAGTATTTATTTGAGTGTTAAACATGTTTTAATACCACAAAAAACTATATTTAATGTAAGTATAAATAATTTCAACAGAATTTAATCTGCAGAGCATAAAACATGTGTATCATAAAATTAAAAGAATGAAGTAAAAACATAGGTTGTAAATTGAAATAAAAACATCTATAAATAAAATCACACTAACTGTAGTGTGTAATTGCAATAAAAAAGTATTCGCGTAAACTTAAGAAACCAAATATAGATTAAAGTTGGTCAAGATATAAAAAAGTAGAAAAATATAGGTTCTTTTCTTTTAGAGATCTCAATAAAGGTTTAAGGCCCTTTGTTTAAATTGAAAGTGTTTTACGTTACGTTTTGATCTTCATTACTTAAAATATCAAAAACATGTGTCTATTATCTCTCATGGCTGATAAAGCTTGACGAAATTCAATTATCATCAAGTAAAAATCAGTAAGATTTTAAGTAGCGACATTGCTGCATTGTCGACGCTATTTCGGCCAAGTCATAAAGTCAGGAGCACACCAAATAATTACAAATATTATAAAAAAGAATCGCAAAATGTGTTTCGATTGTTATCGAATTTGGCCAATTTTTTTTTTAAATGTTCGTTAAAAAAATATTGAATAATTGCCGGAAAACCCATAAAAACAGCCCTTTTCTTTTCATACAAATGTTTTCTTACTACAACGTTGTCAATTTGAGCTTTATTGCTATTTTTAAAAACTACAGGACCGATTTGATTTTTTTTTGTGCTGAATAGCTTATTATTAAAGAGAGCTTCAGGCTATAAAACATCACGCTGCGACGGGAGAGGAAGCTCAAAAAACGCGGACGCAGTCGCGGGGGACCGCTAGTTATTTATAATTTTTCAAAAGGATACAAGTCTTCATCGTCGATGATCATGTCCATCTCTCTAGCGGCCTTCTCTCGCCAGCCAAGCGACTGTGCTGCCCTCTTCCGTTTGAGCTCTAACGCTTCGAGCTCACGAGCTATAGAAACGAGCTCACGGAGAGGGACGAGCTGTGCGGACGGCACTGGGAAGGTTGGCACCTCTGACGCTGTTAAACAGTTGGCACTCGTTAGGACCACAATTTTAAAACTTATGTTAACGTGGATACTTGGATGAATTAACCACTGGATATGAAACGCAAGAGCGAATGTATGAAAACATCATTAGATTTATATTTTATTTTAAAAGTATTTATTATATTCAAAAATTTAATAAAAGTCGTTTATCGATACGATTTATCGATATTTGACAAGCACAATTAAAACTAAACTGACAAAGGAACGAATGAGGAACGTACGACAATCCTACCGTATAAAGTATACGTTATCTTGTTGATTTTGTAGTAACTGACCACCACTTTTTTAAATGGCAATGTAACTGTTCTCTTGGAAAACACATTTCGCTATTTTCAAGTAAAAATAACAGCTTTTTTGGGATAAAAAGTTACGAACGGACGAAAATAAATATTTATTGTCTTGCCACTATAATTTTTGCACAAATTAAGCCACATATACTTATTTCTTCCGACATTGTTTCTCACTGAGCTCTATCACCGTACTGACAAGACGTCACCTGTTAGTGAAGCCAAAAAGCCCGCTTCGTGGCCAAGCGCCCACAAGCGAAATTGCACGTCATTACGCGTCCAGTGGTTTATTCGTCCAAGCGTGGATATCGACTAGCGCGCCCTAGCGTCGGACGACGGACATCACTAAGGAAGCTGTCAAGATGGAGGATCTGTCATGTCAGCGTGGTTGGAGTGCTCGATTGTCAAGTTTATCTAAATATAGTCTAAATCCGAAATAAAATCGTATTATTTGCAAACCCCGCTCACACTATAATTCTGAAAATCGTAAAAAAAATGCAAGAAATTAAAGTTGATGGAATGAAAAAAAAAACATACAATCATTCACCGTAAAAACAGTTTTTACAGAAAAGCTAGATACGCAAACTGTTAAATGTCCGACAAGGATTCTGTTTTTTAATACTGATTATACTAACACACACTACTAAATAGATGAAAGATAAAATCTAGGGTTTCCTTTTAAATCCCAAATGTAATAACTATTAATAATTATTCGCTGTGTGCGAAGTAGTTAACTAACTAGTTGTAACCTACTGCCTAAGTTTTTGTAATTATATTTGTAATTTTAATATTCTCAGTACCATTTTTACTGTATCTGCTATACCTACAGGACCTTTATAATTTCTGTGGATCTCTCTAACTGGCTAGATTCCATAATTAAGTTGTTATTGTCAACAAATGTATCTATGTATAAAATGCTGTTGAGTTTTCTTGATAAATAAATAATAAAAAACTAGGTGGTGAGAAAACCCGAATCGATGACAGCGCCTCCAGTGACCAAAAAAAAACAACATTTGATAATTTGTTATTTCAACGTCCACCAATCGTTTGTAATCGTCGCGAACTGCCCCAATAGGAAAAAGTTTTACCTAGCTAAGGCAATTAAGAGCCTTACACTGCAAGACATAAGGCAGTCTTTTGCTATGGCAATATAAACGCTCTGCTACAGACTTAAGCTCCTTGAAACAAAATACATTTGTAAACTTCTTTTGCTAGTAACTCTCTTTCGCTTGATGTGAACTAACAAATAAATACTTGGTTTAGAATGATTTTAACACTCACAGTGTAATATTTTATATTCATAAAGATGAAATAATAAACCAAAAATTACGCACAGGCGGGACTCGTACAAGCAACTTTCTGGCTAACCGGACCAAACGCTTTTCCAATTGAGCTGCCGCACCGAGTTTTTTGGTTTCTTATTTCATCTTTATGAATATAAAATATGACACTGTGAGTGTTAAAAACATTCTAAACCATTGGATAGCGAAGCGTTATTAAGTCAAGTAAGAATTTATTCAGTAATATATAACTACTTGGCCTACTGCTGTTGTAAAACAGTTGGGGTAGATAGCGCAGACGTCACGCGTAATGACGTAGGTATTATGAGAGACCAGATATTTCGCCCGGTTGGACCGAAGGCACAGTAGCTCAATTGAAAGAACGTTTCGCCCGGTTAGCCAGAAAGTTGCTGGTACGAGTCCCGCCTGTACGCAATTTTTGGTTTCTTATTTCATCTTTATGAATAAATAAACACTTATGTTGTATTTATTAAAAATGAGTTTATCTAAACTTTTAATCAACATTTGACGACCTCCGTGGTGTAGTGGCTAAGCACGCTGGGTTTCAAGGCGTCGCCGCTCCGAGGTCCCGGGTTCGATTCCCGGTCGGGTCAATATAGAAATAAAAATGTTCCATATTGTCTCGGGTCTGGGTATTGTGGTACCAACGTTGTGTCTGATTTCCATAACACAAGTGCATTAGCTACTTACTTTAGGATCAAAGCAATGTATGTGATTGTTCTCCAATATTTATTTATTTATTTATTAGTAGTTGGAAAAGGAATCGATGACAGCGCCTCCAGTGACCAAAAAAAAATTTGCTAATTTGTTATTTCAACGTCCACCAATCGTTTGTAATCGTAACGCACTGTTCAAAAGGCGGAAGTTTTTACCTAGCTAAGACAATAAAGACCTCACACTGCAAGACACAAGGCAGTCTTAAGCTCCTTGAAACAAAATACATTTGTAAACTTCTTTTGGCTAGTTTTGCACACAATCACCAAAAGTTAAAGGTGCATTTTCTGTCTCTTTTTCACTTGATGTGAACTAACAAATAAATACTTGGTTTAGAATGTTTTTAACACTCACAGTGTAATATTTTATATTCATAAAGATGAAATATGAAACCAAAAATTACGCACGGGCGGGACTCGAATCATCAACTTTCTGGCTTACCGGGCCAAACGCCTTTCCAATTGAGCTGCCGCACCGAGTTTTTTGGTTTCTTATTACAACAAACGTAGTAGTTGGAAAAGGGATCGATGATAGCGCCTCCATTAACAAATAAAACAACATTTTCTAATTTGTTATTTCAATGTCCACCAATCGTTTGTAATCCTCTCGAACTGTCCCAATAGGCCAAGTTTTTACCTAGCTAAGGCAATAAAGACATTACACTGCAAGATACAAGGCTCTTGAAACAAAATTCATTAGTAAACTTCTTTTGCTAGTTTTGCACACGATCGTCAATATTTTAAGGTGCATTTTCTGTCTTTCTTTTGCTTGTAATGTTGCGTATTTCGCACTAACAAATTAATACTTATTTTGTATTTTTTAAAAATGAGTTTATTTAAACTTTTCTAAAATCTTATATTCATAAAGATGAGATAAGAAATCGAACCAGCAACTTTCTAGCTTACCGGGCCAAACGCTCTTCCAATTGAGCTACCGTGTCGGTCCAACCGTGCGAAATTTTTGGTCTCTTATGAACACCTACGTCAATACGCATGACGTCTAAATCATATTCTAAAATCAACATACTACTTACATACATGACAATTTAAAGATACACTTACTCTTGTTAAGCGTTCGACACAGCTTGGAATACAGGAAGGCTTCAGCCGGCTCCATCATGAGAATCGTGAGCCCTTCTTTGTTGGCTCGCGCCGTACGGCCGCTGCGGTGAACGTAGTTCTGCAAATATGTGACATATTTCAATGGTGTTATGAGTGAAATTTGTTTGTAGTGTTATACAAATGTTAAAACAGTTTTATTTTTCTGTCAATGACATAGTTTAACAAGTTCAAACTAGGTAATATTGTAAACCGCAAGTTTATAATCTAACGCTTGAGATTGTTCTGTTGGTTTATTGTAAACAAGCTCAACAAGTTTAAGCATTTGTGTTTTTTTAAAGGGTGAATCGCTTCACCCACCCTGATCCACTATGCTCATTGATTAGTAATTTTAGTTTATCTACTAGTATATGAAGTTCAGCGTAGGACGTTCACCGACAAAATGACAGACAACCTTGTAAAAATCGCAGGATCACATTGGATGCAGATTGCTTTTGATTGGTGGAAACTAGGGGAGGAAGCCTACAATCAGCAGTGGACGTCCTTTGGTGATGATGATGATATATGAAGTTCGGTACAATTCACAATAATTCGACAAACTACAATATAACGGATTCAATACCTTCAGATTGTAATCTGTCGTTTTTTTACAATATAATAAATAATAATAAAAACGTGCCAGACAACACACCAATTGTCGTGGTTTCGAAGTAAGGAATTTTAGTTCCTGTGTAACGAATATCAGACAACGATTATAAGGGGGGCTATTTATTTATTTATTTTCCCCTTGCGGGATTCGAACCCACGATGGCCCGCATAATTGTCAGGAGCTCTAACCAATACATAGGGTAGATACGGCTTATCGCTTAACTTAGGGCATTCTTATTGTTATTCTTACTCGGTGAAATTCCATTTATAATCATTTTATTTTGTAACGATACTTTATATGTTTTTTTTAATGCATATCAATGATTTTTGTTTATTATTCTAAAAGGGCTCTTATTTTAAAATTATTCCTGCTTTTCAAACTCTGAGACAGTGAAAACAATGTGCTAAATCATCATTATTATCAGCAGCAGGACATCCACTTCTGAACGAAGGCTTTTTTCAGGGTTTTCCGCACCGATCGGTTGCAAGCAGAACCTTAACTTCAGATAGTGAACGCCCTTAATATTTTTAGAATATTTACCTTTACCTCTTGATAAATAAATTAGCATAGAACCTAACTGCACCTAACCAAATAGCTTCATTACTTACCTCGGCAGTCTTCGGCACTTGGTACCTTTTTATAAATAAATTAGCATAGAACCTAACTGCACTCAACTAAAAAGCTTCATTGCTTACCTCGGCAGTCTTCGGCACTTGGTACCTTTTTATAAATAAATTAGCATAGAACCTAACTGCACATAACCAAATAGCTTCACTGCTTACCTCGGCAGTCTTCGGCACTTGGTACCTTTTTATAAATAAATTAGCATAGAACCTAACTGCACATAACCAAATAGCTTCACTGCTTACCTCGGCAGTCTTCGGCACTTGGTTCCTTTTTATAAATAAATTAGCATAGTATAGTACCTAACTGGACTTAACTAAAAAGCTTCACTGCTTACCTCGGCAGTCTTCGGCACTTGGTAGTGTATCACGTGATCGACGTCAGGTATGTCCAACCCTCGGGCCGCAACGTCCGTCGCTATGAGCACCCCGTGTGGGTCGTCGCGGAATCTGACGAAACAATCAGATGATATCATTTCAGTGTTGGTAAAAATATATAATGGCAGGTATGACGACCCGTCTGGTGTAGTGGTCGAGAAATCGCCTACTACGCAGCGGGTGCGGGCTCGATCGCCGCACAATACAAACATTTGTGTGCATGAACACGTCTGTTTGTATTGGTCTGGGTTTTTTCTATGTATATCATGTATGTATTTACAAAAAAAAAGGATTTAAGTATTATATCCGTTGTCTGGCACCCATAACACAAGCTTTGAGTAGCTTACTTTGGGACTAGATGGCGATGTGTGGGAATGTCCAAGGGATATTTATTTATTTATTAGGTTTCCGGTTCGAAGGACCAATCAGAAACAAAATAGCGCTAGTAAAAACATACATACAAAAATACGAGTCGATTTTACCAACAGCAGATAGGACTTGTCCAAATGAATCCGTATAACACGACCGGATTCAAAATGACATTTACATAAATGATTGATGACACTTAGGTGACGTTTTCGAATTAGGCGTTTTGTATTGTATTCGGCGAATATTCCTTATCAGCCGTTAGTAAAATCGACTCTTAATCAAATAAATTTAATTTTAGTATATATTCGCGATTGACAGCTAGCTTTGTACCAGCAGGAAATCTTCGATGGAAAGGTTATTCTTACAATACAAATTGATGATAAAAAATATTGTATCATCAATATTGTATTGTATTGCTTTATCAGTGCTTTGTGGCTATATAAATGACAGTGATCTATTTCTGTACTTTTTTTTAAATCATCATCATTATCAGCCAAAGGATGTCCACTGCTGAACATAGGCCTCCCCCACGGCTTTCCACAGGGACCGATCACTAGCGGCCTGAATCCAGCTTGATCCTGCGACCTTTAAAAAGTCGTCTGTCCATCTTGTTTGTCGACATCCTAGGCTGCGTCTTGGGTGGAAGGGTCTCCTATCTAGAAATTTCCTGCTCCAACGGCCATCAGTTTTTCCGCTATGTGCCCTGCCTTGAGCTTCTATGTATATCATGTATGTATTACAAACAAAAAATTAACTTTAAAAAAGTAAAAACCGACTTCAAAACCAAAATGCACTAAAAAGTCCTAAATAAACCCTTGAACATTGAAAGGAAAGGAATCCATTTTAGGGAAACAATTTCTTTTTGGAGTCGGTGCTGCGACAGTTGAGGCTGAATTCGGTCTTGAAGTCTTGAAGGAATAAGGAAGGAATTGAAGTCGGTTTTTACTTTTTAAAGTTAATTTTATTTCTTAGGGGGGGGGGGGAGAAGTTGCACCTTATGACTCTGTTCTTTAAGAAGTTACAAACTACCTATCATATGTTCTGTCATTATAATTACTGAACTCCTAAGCGTTAAGGAGTTCTACTATCAGCTCAGCCCCACAAGATGTGGACTATCAGACGTAACAACACGTCAACATTAAGATTTTAGTAAAACAACACTATACGTGCCTTTAAAATTTGAGGGTTTCCCTCGATTACACCAAGATCCCATCTTCAGATCCCAAATCGGCAACAATGGGACCAACTAGAAGGTACACCCTCTAAGTAGGCGAAAAAAATTTTCGAATCGGTCGACTAACGTCTGAGATATGAGGTAACAAACATTCAAAAAAAAAACTTACAGTCGAATTGATAACCTCCTCCTTTTTTGAAGTCGGTTAAAAAGTATTTAAGTATTATATCCGTTGTCTGGCACCCATAACACAAGCTTTGAGTAGCTTACTTTGGGGCTAGATGGCGATGTGTGGGAATGTCCAAAGGATATTTAAAAAAAAGGACATTTAAAGCTTACTCGGCTGGGCAGCGTTCGGCGCAAGAAATTGCGCAAGAGTGTCTTCTCATCTCATCTACCTTAGTGTCTGAAGACGAAAGTCTTCAACCAGTGTGTGTTACCAGTGATGACATACGGATCCGAAACATGGTCTCTAACTATGGGTCTTATAAAAAAGCTCAAAATCACACAACAAGCGATGGAGAGGGCTATGCTAGGTGTTTCTCTACGGGGTCGAATCATAAATGAGGAGATACGTAGAAGAACTAAGGTAACGGAAATAGCCTTGAGAATTTTTAAATAAATAAAATCAAAGAACTGTCAGGTCAAGGATCAATACAATTTATTGGTTAGCTATTTGAATCAGGTTTAAATCATCGGTTGTTGCTGTCAGTTTGATAAAAATATAAACGTGTTCACATTTTAGCCTTGGTTTAGTTTGATAAACTTGGACTTCGTTTGTAAGCTTTGAATATACTTTTTATAATACGAGTACAGATTTATTTACATACTGTCATACAGTTACCCGTCTAGATTGTTCTAGAACTCTTTGCCGCTGCGGCATTCTAGCGTGTAGTGGCAGAGGTTTGCACTCGAGCGGTAGTAACAACTGCGCTAGTCATCACAAGCTGATTATTTAATAGCAGAACACTATAGTACGTAAGCTCTTTCTGCGTGGATAGAAACGACAATTAATATTAGAGAGTTATCCATTCCATCCTTATCCATTCTTAGGATAACCGGGTTATAATATAGTATTGTTGATAGTCACTTTATTGCGGCATGCTAGCATGCAGTGGCAGAGGTTTGCACTTGAACGTTGGTAACAACTGCGCTAGTCGTTTCACGCTGTTTAATGAGTCGCAGAAAACTATAGTCTGTCCTAAATGACGCTTTAGTATCTAGTAATGTACATAGTTACCACTCTAAATACAGTCAGTAGTATAGAAAATCAAAAGTTGCGGCATGCTAACGTGCAGTGGCAAAAGTTTGCATTTAACGCAAGTTACTATCTGCCCCGATGGGTGAGCGGGGAAGCGAGAGGTACGTGACATGTTTGTCAGGTCCATTTTTAGGATGACCGGGTCATAATGTAGTGTTTTTGATACTTACATTAGTTACCATTCTAGATTCTGAAGTCGTTACCTATGCGGCATGCGGCTAGCGTGTAGCGGCAGAGTTTTGGATTTAAGCGCTAGTTACAATTATACTAGTCACCTCACGCTGTTTATTGAGTTGCAGAACACTATATTACGCCCCGAGTGACGCTATATAGTATTTTCAACTGATAGTTTCAAGATTCTTAAGTCGCTGTCTCTGCGGCATGCTAACGTGCAGTGGCAGAGGTTTGCATTTGAGCGCTAGTAACAGCTGCTCTAGTCGTCTCACGCTGTTAATTGAGTTGCAGAAGACTATAGTCCATCCTAAATGACGCTTTGTTATGTACTATTGTACATAGTTACCACTCTAAATACAGTCAGTAGTATAGAAAATCAAAAGTTGCGGCATGCTAACGTGCAGTGGCAAAAGTTTGCATTTAACGCAAGTTACTATCTGCCCCGATGGGTGAGCGGGGAAGCGAGAGGTACGTGACATGTTTGTCAGGTCCATTTTTAGGATGACCGGGTCATAATGTAGTGTTTTTGATACTTACATTAGTTACCATTCTAGATTCTGAAGTCGTTACCTATGCGGCATGCGGCTAGCGTGTAGCGGCAGAGTTTTGGATTTAAGCGCTAGTTACAATTATACTAGTCACCTCACGCTGTTTATTGAGTTGCAGAACACTATATTACGCCCCGAGTGACGCTATATAGTATTTTCAACTGATAGTTTCAAGATTCTTAAGTCGCTGTCTCTGCGGCATGCTAGCGTGCAGTGGCAGAGGTTTGCATTTGAGCGCTAGTAACAGCTGCTCTAGTCGTCTCACGCTGTTAATTGAGTTGCAGAAGACTATAGTCCATCCTAAATGACGCTTTGTTATGTACTATTGTACATAGTTACCACTCTAAATACAGTAATTAGTATAATAGTAAATCAATAGTTACCTTTCTAGATTCTTAAGTCGTTGTCTCTGCGGCATGCTAGCGTGCAGTGGCAGAGGTTTGCACTTGAGCGCTAGTAACAGCTGCGCTAGTCGTCTCACGCTGTTTATCGAGTTGCAGAAGACTATAGTCCGGCCGGGGTGCCGTTTTAGTATGTAGTATAGGTACGCGTCTTTGTGTTCGAAAGCACAGGTTATGCGACTCTCTGTAAGGGTTTCTGCTGTGCCTAGAATGTGGAAGTTGTATGATTTAGTATTACCCACTTTTAACCGTTTAATAAACCCTTAAACTTAAGACACCTAAAGGTATTTCATGTAACAAATTGAGGCTAAATTGAACATCAATCAAGTAGAGGTTATTTCTCTATGTGACAGAGTCAGAATATAATATTTTTCCACGATGGTCGAACCAAAAAAAAACAATAAACTGAGTGGTATCTATTCAGCATTCATGTATGCACGCTTTTGTAAAGTTATTATTTTAAGTCACTAGCGGTCACCCGCGACCTCGTCCGCGTTTTTTGAGCTTCCCCTCCCGTCGCAGAGTGATGTTTTATAGCCTGAAGCTCTCTTCAATAATAAGCTATCCAGCACATTTGTTTTTTCAAATCGGTCCAGTGAATTCCAAAAATGGCAATAAACCACAAATTGACTACGTTTTAGTTTAAAAAAACATTTGTATGTGAAAAAGAAAAGGGCTGTTTTTAAGGGGTTTCCGGCAATTATTTATTATTTTTTCTCGCCGTAAAAACCATCCTTGAACTTCAACGAACTTTTTTTTTTAAATTGGCTAAATTGGTCAAGGCGTTGTTGAGTTATGCGCTTACCAACATATTTTGTGATTCATTTTTATATTATAGATTCATGACACTTATTAAAACGTTCACACATGATCTCAGTTTTATCTGATACATTTTTTACATCCCTCGCATATGAATTTTTATGAGCGACTTCGCACATGACAAGGTAGAATACAGTTATTAGTATCAATAGAATTCATTTTATATAAATTGCACTTGTAAAAAGCAACTTTGGCTGTGTGACAGACGAGGAATCGAACCCCGTGTCTTACGCTATCCGGGCGTATGCCTATACCACTTGGCCACCGTCACATTAGCAAGCCTATTGAATTTTGCAAGCGCTTTCTTTAACGCGTAGGCTGCGTGACGAAATCAATGTTGCGAGATTGCTCTCACAATATCCGAAGGAAATATTTTTACAAATATTTAACAATCGGTTAAGATGAACGAAGCCAATTTATAATTAAATTTTTGTTTTTATAGTGTTTTGTCACTATACAAACTTAATAATATAAATTGCACTTGTAAAAAGCAATTTTGGCTGTGTGACAGACGAGGAATCGAACCCCGTGTCTTACGCAATCCGGGGTTCGATCAATTTATATTATTAAGTTTGTATAGTGACAAAACACTATATAAACAAAAATTTAATTACGTTTGAACAGGTTGTAAGATGAGCTGAAGAGTTTGTTTGAACGCGCTAATCCTGGAACTACTGGACCGATTTGTTTTTTTCTTTTTGAGTTGGACAGCTTATTAATCGAAGCAGGCTTGAGGCAATAAGACATCACGCTGCGATAAGAGGGGAGGGACTTAACTTAAAATGTGCGAACGCAGTCGCAAGGGACAGCTAGTAAGTTATATTTACCCAAGTTCTGCGTAGTAATATCGACAACTTTTGGGTCAGTCATCCCAATCATATTGACCAGCCGCTTGATCTTCTGCTGCGGAGTCATCTTCTCGATCTTTCTGTTTATTATCTTGCCTCGCTTCGTAACCTACAAGCAATAAATAAATATTTATAATAACGATATGTAAATTACATCACTATCATCATCATCATCATTATCAGCCCACGGCTTTCCACAGCGACCGATCACTAGCGGTCTTCATCCAGTTTGATCCTGCGATCTTTACTAGGTCGTCTGTAATCTTATCGGTGGATGTCAAAGGGTCTCCAATCGAGAACTTTTCTGCCCCATCGGCCATCAGTTCTTCGCGCTTTGTGACCTGCCCATTGCCACTTGAGCTTGCTGATTATCAAGGTTATTTCCGTTACCTCAGTTATTCTACGTGTCTTATTTCTGATTCGATCTAGTAGAGAAACACCAAGCATATAGCCCTCTCCATTGCTCGTTGTGTGATTTTGAGTACAATCAATTTTGGCAAATAACGTGTTAAGGCAGCAGTGTCCTTAATACCAAAAATCGCTTGCACATACGAAACATCAACGGACGTCACCTAAAACAAATGTCGTCGCAGGATGCAAGCAATTTTGGCACTTAACGTGGGAAGGCGGTGGTGACCTCGATAACAAAAATCGCTTGAACATACAACACAAAAACTGGTGTCACAAACAAACGACGTCGCAATGTGCAAGGAATTTTGGAACTTAACGTGGTAAGGCGGCGATGACCTCAATAACAAAAACATCTTGCACATATGACACAAACGTGTGTCACCTAAAACATACGACGACGCAAAGCGCAAGCGATTTTTTATACAGGATGTTGTTTTGGTTAGTGACATCCAACTCAGGGATTATAATATGAGTTATACTTATTCTAAAAAAATATTTTTTTAAGTTCTAGACAAGATTTATACAAGAAAACCTCTTTACAACATTCAAAAAACTGACAAAACGAATGGGAAAACTCGCGCCCTAGCGCGTAGCTAGCGATATCTACGAAATACTACGCCGTAGCTACTAAGGTACGAAGCGGCGACCTGATGGCTGTATCGCATCAATAAATTAGTTTTGTGAGTTTTTTCCATTTCAAAAAAAAATTTTTTTTTGGCATCAGTATCGTTTGAACAGCCCTCCCTGAGTCGCTCGTCGCTGACCAAACCAACACCCTGTATATGGGTTTTGGGTATTAACTTCTGAACGTGGTAAGGCGGCTGTGACCTCATTATTACGTACCTTTTTTCCTCTCATATGCGACGGCAAGTCATGCACCATGGTCAGAGTAGCGGAGAACACAAAGTTCTGTCTCGCACCGCTGTGTGTTTCATCCGCGTTCAGTCGCTCCAGCAACGGTGTTAGCTCATCGAAGTGACCTCGCTCGATCATGCGGTCTGTCTCGTCTATGGCTAGGAATCTGCGAATACGTTTTTAAATATTAGTTAGGGGAAAAAGTTTCTTCGTCTTTTATATGAAAATTCAAACCTATTTTTTTTTCAAAGTATATTATTATTATTTATTTATTTATTTATTAATCAAACAATGTTTTACAATAAATTGCACTAGTCCTACAAACTATTTACATAGTTTCATCACTGAGAGTCTCTAACAAAATAAATATCAAAACTTAAATACTACCTAAGCTAAGTTAGCTAAAAAATACTTTTTAAGTTTTCTTTTAAAAACATTTTTATCTTCTTATTATATTCAGATATAGTGTTTTAAGGGGTTCCATAGCCGAATGACAAAAACGGAACCCTTATAGATTCGTCAAGTCTGTCCGTCTGTCTATCCGTCCATATGTCGAAGTCACTTTATTCTGAAACAATTAGCATTACACACATGGAAGTTGGTAGGTAGATGTGTTCCGTTAAACGCTTTACGATTCCTTAAAAAATATATGATGTTCATTTTTATTAAAAAAAATCATCAAAAATTGGTTCGGACGAGATCGAGCTAGTAGTTTTTAAGAAATAGCACATTTTCAACAACCGCAAAAATAACTTTGATCTTTATATATGAAAAACTATGAAAAACATGGTAATGTTTGCTGTCAACAGAATATTGTGCTATTTTGGCTTAGTGGAAGTTAGTGGATCCCTAATTCAGTTAAAGTTGGCATCATTCCGTGCCAACTTCTTTAACTGAATTAGGGATCCCTAATCACCTGACTCCTTGTCGGATGCGTATGTTTTAGAGTGCGGGGTGAGACAGGGGGGGTTATCATCTCCGAAGCTCTTCAACTTATACGTAGATGAACTCATCGTGGAGCTGAGCAGCATGCGTGTCGGTTGCCGGATAGATGGCATCAGTATAAACAATTTAAGCTACGCCGACATGGTGCTGCTGAGCCCCACGGTGGGGGGTCTAAAGCAGATGCTGAATGTCTGTGAGAAATATGCGGCTGTACATGGTCTTGCATATAATGTCAAAAAGACTGAGTACATGGTATTTGAGGCTGCTGGCAAATGTCCAGATAACATGACAAATATTACCCTAAATAGCGTAAACATCAAACGTGTGTATAAATTTAAATATCTGGGGCATGTCCTAACTAGCGGCCTCAAAGACGATGACGACATTGAAAGGGAGCGTAGGGCTCTGGCGGTTCGAGGCAATATGCTGACTCGCAGATTTTCACGTTGTACGGAGGACGTAAAAGTGACGTTATTTAAAGCGTATTGTCAAAGCATGTACACGGGAAATCTGTGGGTCAAACACACCAAAAAATCGCTAGACACCCTACGAATCCAATATAATAATGTCTTTAGGATGATGTTGGCTCTTCCACGTTTTTGCAGTGCATCAAGTATGTTTGCCGAGTATCTAACTGATGGCTTTGACGCCGTCATTCGTAAAAAAACTAGCTCCCTGATCAGTAGAGTGAGAAACAGTCCCAATACCATCCTAAAGACTTTAGCCGATAGGTTCACATCGCCGATGTGGAGATGTTTTGTGCAAAAGGTATCAAACACGGGGACATACCCCTTCTTGTAACTAGTTATTTAGTGTATGTGTGTGTGTATACTAACATATTTTCTAAGTCATGCTTTATATTTTACTAACATTTTAAATATGGATATTTTTTGTCCGAAATAAAAGATATTTTTTTTTATTTTTTTATTTTTTTTAATCACCCTCAGTGGGCGAATCCAACTCGCACTTGGCCGGTTTTTAAACGTTTTGACATGTTTTTGCTTTTTTGTTAGTTGTGTCATAATCCAACAAAAAACAGCAATATTGTAAAAAATTTGGGACTTCCGGTCAAAAAAACGCAACACTTAGCTGTGGCAACGGTGTTTTGATGTCAACCTGAGTCTGCCTAAGAATTTCTAAAAAGACCGAAATAGGCGAAATTGAAGACGCAAGGTCAGACTATAAGCGGTAACTCCCTATTTTTTTGCTGAGTAGCTGAAGATGTGTGTGATCTAGCGTTATTGCATAGTACAAACAGCACGTCGAGATACACACTGCGGTATCTTATGCAGTTGTAATAAGGGATAGTTTGCAACAAAAGTGGATAACCTGATGTGCTGGCGACTGTAACTAATTAAATATCCTTCAGACATTGCCTCTTTATAATATTAGTATAGATTTATATTTTTGAAATCTAACCTTTTTAGTGACATCAAAACCAGCCATTTACAAACAAGCAACAGCCATTTTTCGAGATATGACAAGAAAACATAATAAAAACCCAACAGTGAATCTTGGTATAGTAAACCTTCACACGTACAATCACAAATGTTGCTAGATTCGATTTATTATAATTTAAAAATTCGTACTTAATTTCTAAGGAAAAGGTTCTATTATCATCGACTAGCGGACCCAGCGAACCTTGTTTCGCCCCCAGCCCGTCTCACCCCGGCCCCGCTCGCCCAGCCCCGTTATTTAAAATTTTCAGCGGTCTCTGAGTAACTTAAAAAAATATGTGATGGGTATGAAAAATATATAGTAGCCAATTCTCAGACTTAGTGAATACGCATATAAAATTTGGTAAGAATCGGTAAAGCCGTTTCGGAGGAGTACGGGAACGAACATTGTGACAGTAGGATGTTGCGGACTTTTTTATATCCTTTTGTATTTTTCTTAATTTATGATTATTCTCTTGAGTCTATGGTTAGTTGCTTGAAAATGTCGGTGCAGTAAAAGTGTGAATTATTGAGTTTATTATTGTGTGGTGTTATTTTGGTTTGTGTACATATTTATTAAAGCCTGAGCTCTGTTAACCAGCATATTATTTTTATTTACAGTCCACCTTTCCCCATTCGTAACATTTAGATAAATTGTTTATTAATTACTTGACACTGGTCAGCTGCTGCAGATGTGGCTGTCCCTGCCCGATCAGCTCCCACAGCCTGCCCGGGGTGGCCACGACAATCTCTGGCCCGGACTTCAGTACCCTCTCTTGCTTTACTGCTGCCATGCCTCCAACAATGGTTGCTATTCTTATACCTGGAGAGAAAACTTAGAAAAATACTAAAAAATGCACATTTGATACTTGGTATCTTAGTGTTACGGTAATATATTATATATAATACTAGCGGACCCAGCGAACTTTGCTTCGCCCCCAGCCTCGTAATTTCAAAAGTTAATGCTTCAACACCCGAGCGGTTGCAGGCAACCGCATAACAATAGAATTTGCATTGTGTCTCGTTTACATACACTTGAGGGATTAAGAAAAACACTAATTGATCAGTTATCGAGCGGGATGAAAAATGATCAAATTACTAAAATGGCTATAAAAAATAGGGGTTGGTGACAAAAAAGTTAAATTTAGGGTTGTATGTATTTTTTAATGCCACATTATAAAAAAATAAAAACAAAAAGTTCGTCAAAAATTTTTTTTTTAAAAATGGTGAACTACCCTTATCACTTAGGGATATGAAAAATAGATAGTATTGAATCAGCCCTCCGCCCTATTGAATACGCATATAAAATTTGGTAACAATGGGTAAAGCCGTTTCGGAGGAGTATGGGAACGAACATTGTGACACGAGAATTTGATATACAAGATATTACGGTATAATGGTACGGTATTAACTGCCTCGGTGGCGCAGCGGTAAGTGGGTCGCACTTCAAAGCGACGGCTGCGCCAGAGGTTTCGTGTTCGTTCCTCAGGTCGGACCAAAAATATATATCTGAGGTTTTCTGATTAGAAATTCTTAGGGTAGCCCGGAGTTTAGGCCTCGGAAAAGCACGTTAAGTTAAGCCGTTGGTCCTGCGCCTGATCTCTCACCAGTCGTGTCAGATTGCCATCCCATCGGGCTACGAGAGTGAAAGGGATAAAGAGTGCACCTGTGTTTGCGCACACACTTGTGCACTATAATATGTCCCGCGCAGTTGGTTAGTTTTTGTGACTGGCCACCGTAGTCGAATTCGGCTAGGGGGACTATTATTATATTAGTATTGATAAGTTTCTAATTTTAACAGTTGATGGAATGAAAAGATGATAGACGCCATTTCAATTTTAGAAGATTATACATATGTTATTTTATGCGGAATCAGTATGTACGAAAATTATTCTTATTAAATATAAGAAAGGTAATTTTGAATTATGGCACAGTACACTTTAGATTTTTCGTACAGTAATAAATAAAAAGGGACTGAAAGTGATCAAACAAGTTATAAATTTATATCAATACCTGTATACTTAGCCACAGCTATCAAATGTCTGCTGATTTGTATAGCCAGTTCTCTAGTTGGAGTCAGGATCAGAGCATACAGGGGCTTGCCTGTTTTCACTACCACTTGTCCAGGTATCTCTATGTCATCTATGACCTTGACACAACCAATACCCTGTTCATTTTCATCAACTTCTTTCTCTTCATCATCATTATCAGAACCACTTTCATTGGATTCTTGGTCACTTTGATCAATTTCATCATCAGTCTCATCTAGTGTCACTTCATCTATATCATCATCACTGGCATTAACATCACTTTGAGTGTCATCATTACCAATTTTTGCAGATTCATTTTCTGAATCATCGTTATCATCTTCATGATTTTCATTTTCATCATCATCATTGCTACCTTCAGACTCCTCTGCACTTTCAGTTTCACTGTCATCTAATTTACTGTCATCTGTTGCAGACACAGTTCCATTATCAACTTTTTCTTCATCACTGGAGACAGCCAAATCATCAGAGTCAAAAATTTCTGATAGATGAATGTAGTTTTCACTGTCATCACTGTCATTCCCTTCATCAACTGGTGTTTCTTTGCGTTTAATAGGCACTACAATTTCTTCTCGATATTCATCATCATCATCTTTGTTATTTTTTACTGGTTTGACAACATTATTTACTTTTTTAAATTTAGTATCATATTTTTGTTTATCAGTAACTTTGTTTGTTGATTGTTCTTCAGAATCGGAATTTTCTTCATCAGTGCCATAACCATCTTCGGATGATTCTTTAGCCTTCTGTTCTGATTTCTTTTCTTTAACTTCTTGCTTTTTCTTATTTGGTTTTCCTTTTTTCTTCACTGGCTCAGGATCTTTATTTTTTCTTTTAACAGAGGTCTTTTTGTAGGGCAATTCGTAGACATCTAGGCCCATTTCTGCTTTTTCTTTCATTCTCATGATGCCGGTGAGTATTGGTAGGCCAAAAGCTAGGGTTTTGCCACTGCCTGTCTCAGCTGCTCCTAAGATGTCCCTCCGACCTGTAGAATGATTAAATATACCAAAATTCAAAATTCAACATAAAGGATACTAATAAATGCTACTTATGAATATATTATATTAGATAATTAATTAATATCAATCAATTATGGCCCATATGGGGCAAGAACATGTCTCCTTATCTTTTGGGCCTCACTAGCACTTCAAGATAAGACACTACCGTCTTCCACCACAACCACCATTAGTGAATTAAATAAAATAAATATTAGACACCAATCACATACATTGCTCTGATCCCAAAGTAAGTTGGTAATGCACTTATGTTATGGAAATCAGAAATAACAGTGGTACCACAACACTGAGACCCAAAACAATGGCAGAAAGTTGATTTCTACATTGACCTGACCAGAAATTGAACCCAGAACTTATTGTTGCCTTTATATAATTACCTGATAATATGAGTCTTTGTTTCTAGAAAAGTTTAATAGAAAACTAGTTAAACAGTCAATAAACTGATGAACTGTGTAGTTGTAATTTACTCAGAAAAAAATATTTTATTGGGTATGCATTGAGTTTTATTTGAGGAAACACTAACACAAATAAATGGTACAAAAGTAAAGTAAAGCCTGTGCAAATGTCACTGCTGAGCAAAGACTTCACCTCAAGTTTCAAAATAATCTAAGATTGCATTACTGATCAGCTTCTAATGTTAGTTACTCCTTAGTACTTACCATGAATGGCTGCAGGCAAAGAGAGCTCTTGTATCTTAGTAGGTTTCTTGAATCCCAGTTCCGTAAGAGCTTTCATTATCGGCTCTGGCAATTTAAACTCAGCCCAAGTCAACATATCCTCTGGTGTCAAATCTGACACTGAATCAGATGTTTTCTCACCTAATTTTGGCTTTGTATTCATGTTATTCTTTTTATTTATAACTTTAGGTTTATTAGCAACTTCTTTTGGCTTTTCCATGTTATTTTCTAATGATTTCTTTTTGTTTTTCTTACTTTTCCTACGTTTTTTCTTAGGTTTATCCTTTTCTAGGACAATTTCATTGGTGGTTGAAGGTTTAGACAAACCACAGGATTCTACAGTAAAACCGTTTGTAAGTTTTACAGGTTTTGCTTGGCTTTTACTAGTTTCCTTCTTTTGAGTAACTTTCGCCTTTTTAATAGGCACGTCTAAAACTTCCATGTCCTCATTTTTCCTTTTACTTTTTTGCTTTTGCTGAAAAAATTGATATTTGGATAAGAAAGTAGTGTTAATGCATGTGGTTATAATTTTTGAACAACCAACTCTTAGGCGACTTATAATGCATAGGAAAATTTTGATAAAACATATTCAACATTGAAAGGGAGTAATTGCTTGAAGTACATACCTTTTTACGTGATTTTGATTCTTTATCTAGGCCATAGTTAGTGCACTCTTCTAACCCCACAAACCCCTGAAATTTATCTGACATGGATACAGGAAATCCTTCCAAGGCCACGGACTCCCATTTTAAATTATTTAATTTCTTACTCATCCTATAATAATTAAGAAATTTTAATATTTTAACAAAATATTATCAGCACACGCTTAACCTGAAAAAGCGTGGTTTTGACATTGGTTGACGTTTCTTAGTAAACAATCGTTCAGGAATTTTTGGGAAAAAAATAAGTTAACCCTTAGTAGCCTACATTCCCAAATCCATTCCCACTGATTCTACAACCTACTGTTCTCCTCAACAGACTAAAATTAAATATCACCTTTCCATATTCAAACCTGGTTGATTTGGTGAAAAATAAGATTTCATACACTATAAAACAGTTATTAGCAAAGTTATTTCGATAAATCGCTTTTTTTATAGAATAAGTTAATATGCTGGCTGAATAAGTAGAATGTCTCTGGTGTGTAACACCAAAAGAAAAAATAAAATAGCACGCTGCCAACCATAGACAAAAGAGGGAGGAAGTTTGTGAGTGATCGATTTTACACCGGCCTCCTAAACTTTTCAACGGCATTTTTCTTTGTTTGCCATTACGTGTGTGAACAATATTTGAACTAAATCAGCGAGCCCGTGTCCAGTGGTTGAAATGGCGAACACGTTTCGCGGAGTGACGGTGTCCGCCGTCAACAATGAAGGCGCTCTGACGCCCCGCTTTAATTTTCCTACGAACGTAAACGTGGATTATGATCCACAAGGGTTGAGTGTAAAAGTGATCCGTGCTGACCCTGTGCTAGCGCAAGAGGTGCTCGAGTTCCCCGTCCACAGTCAGAGTGAGTGTTCGCGCGTAGCCGGCCAATCATATATCTTCACGATTGACAATGAGACTTTATTTTTCAAGTTTTCATCGGATGTCGATTGTCAAAATTTCCATCTGCTCGTCAGCAAAATCAAGGCGGGCAGATCCTCGTCGGTGTTCACAGTACGCACTGAGGATTCGTCGGCAATGCAATACTTTCAGTTTTATGGGTACCTGAGTCAGCAGCAGAACATGATGCAGGATTACGTGAGAACCAGTACGTATCAGCGCGCAATCTTGTCTAATATTAATGATTTCAAGAACAAAGTGGTGCTAGACGTTGGGGCGGGATCAGGTATATTGTCTTTTTTTGCCGCGCAGGCTGGGGCGCGGAAGGTCTATGCTGTAGAAGCTAGTAATATGGCGCATCATGCACAAGCATTAGTTCGCGCCAACGGCCTCCACGACCGAATCACGGTCGTCGCCGGGAAAATCGAAGAAATTGAGCTTCCAGAGAGTGTTGACATCATAATTTCCGAGCCCATGGGCTACATGTTGTATAATGAGCGTATGTTAGAAACATACTTGCATGCAAAGAAATGGCTGAAACCCAACGGCAATATGTTCCCTACCCGTGGTGACCTGCACATAGCACCCTTCACAGATGATGCACTATTCATGGAACAGTACAACAAAGCTAACTTCTGGTATCAAACTTGCTTCCATGGTGTTGATTTGAGTGCATTACGTACAGCAGCTATGAAAGAATACTTTAGACAGCCTATTGTTGATACATTTGATGTCCGTATATGTATGGCACGGTCTGTTAGACATGTGGTAGATTTTCTCAATGCCCATGAAACTGATTTACATCGCATTGAAGTACCCTTCAGATTTGAGCTAACCCAGTCTGGAACTTGCCATGGCTTGGCTTTCTGGTTCGATGTGTTGTTTGCAGGCAACACGCAGCACATATGGTTATCAACGGCGCCTACAGAGCCCCTCACTCATTGGTACCAAGTACGTTGTTTGTTAGAGACACCTATATTCGCAAAGCAAGGGCAAGTGCTGACCGGGCGGGTGTTGCTTCTAGCCAATAAGAGACAGAGCTATGATGTTACAATGGAGATTAATTTGGAGGGAACGAATATTTCGTCATCCAATACTTTGGATCTGAAGAATCCTTACTTCAGATACACAGGCGCGCCTGCTGCTCCTCCTCCTGGCGTGAATAATACATCGCCGAGTGAGTCTTACTGGAACTCTATTGAATCCACTGCCACGCTGAGCAATGGCCAGAGCGTCATCCTAACCGACGGCACACAGCAGTACTGCTCGACGCCCGATCAGACTATCGCCTACGGAGCCCCCAACATGATCAAGACGGTCATGCTCCAGGAGGAGTTCATCAAGCGGATCGGCATCAGCCAGAATGGCGACATTTAATCGTCAAAGATGCGCCGAGCGCGCCTTAGGGCTATAAGGAACCGTCGTAATCGGTTGTGAGCACTCTTCCGTTCAGACTTTGCTAGTGTGTAAGCGAACTTATTTATTTTAAAACAAACATCACAGTGAAGAGGGCTGCCCTTATTTTATATTAGAAACTTTGAAATTAATAAATAAGAGTGAAAAGGCACGCAATAAAAACTAAAAGTTGTGAATGATTTGTTTTTTAAGTTTGAATGATGCTTATTAGTGTAATTTGGATTGTGTAACTTGTTTGGATGAACTGGGGTATAAGGCCATGACACAACTGCATTAACCAAATACCAATCATCACAAAGCAACTGCACATACTGTGGCCGTCAAAACAAGGCGTAATACACTGTTTTAAATTTAGAAATTCATTGTAAATACTGTGGTGAAAGAAATCAACAACAATATTGGCAAACTATTGGGAATGGATTATTATGGAAAAACAATCTACAATCTGTTACTATGGTATATTGTAGATAGTTTTTTCATTATAACCATGAATAGATTAGAGCGGCAGCTCCGTGCTAGAGGTAATAAGTAATTTAGTGATTGAAGTACATTTAGGATAAGCAATAAGTGCTGATTTTAATGATAATGCTTACCATTGTCAATACTCATTTATCATTAGAGCAGGCTCAATCATAAATAGGTAGAGGAATCATAACATCAACACCAGTACTAAATTGCCTGTGGTTTTAAACAAAATGTGACTATTCGCTTTTGATTCCTTCTGTCTGCCAGTCTTATCGAGAGATTGTGGATTACATCTGAAATAAATTGATAGTTAAATATTTTTATACATTATGAGTAGCCATATGTGTTATGTTATACATTCTGTAAATATAGGATTAATATTCCTTATAATGTATGTATGTATCTCACCATAATATTGATCAGTATTGGTTTGTGTTCTTTTGCTTCACTAGAATGATCTAGGATGATTTAATTTACAATTGTAAAGTGATACTGAAATTAACTTAAATCATTAGTCAAACTGTAAAATTGTAAGATTTGAATAATATTTTTTCATATTCTGATGTGGTGATGTGTATTTTGCAATTACTTAATATATTTTTTACTCTGTTCACATGTTTCGATGTAAACCCCAGTTTCAGCAGTCCTATATTACTTAATATGAATAAATAAATCTGGTGCTCTATCCTTTTGCACAAAAATAGTTTTTGCATAACATTACTACCTCATGATTTGGCAGACAATTGGACTTATGACCAGAACTGTTTAAATGTTTGTATTACATGGATATCTTTGATTAGGGTTGCCAATTGTAAAATTAGCATGTCAACTTCCAGTGGCACTGTCATATCAATAAGGATTGAAAAAAAAGATGCGCTTATGACAATTTTAGCACTTTAAGTTACGTAGGGAGGTAGTTGTAGATGTAATTTTAATTTTACATTTAGACAGTTGTTGGCAACCCTTTGAGTGTTCCTCGTATATAATAAAGCCAATATCACTTGCCATTATTATCTTAATATGAGTATAACACTAAGATGGTGACTTTAATCTTTGATGGTAGAATGTTCAAAGGACATTGTAATAAATTTCAGTCTTAACTAGGTCCAGATTCAAAGACTGTAAATGTTTTTTTGTTGTTTCTCAGTGTTTCATCAAATAGAAAGCAATACTTAGATTGTAATGTAGTAAGAAGGTAGAATTTAAGGCGTAAGTATTGCAACAATGAATGTTGCTTGTTACAAAAATGTGCTGTGAAAAAGCTAGAGCCATTGTTGCCAGCCTGTGTTTTGTACCATTTGTGTATTTTTAATTCTGAGCAGAGATGTGTACCAGTTAATTGTAATGATTATGTATGTATATTTGTTTTTTTTTCTTCTATTTGATGTAAACTTAACTGGAGAAATTGACTTAGGTATTTGACCTAGAGATGTTAAGAACTCGAGTCTTTTGAGTCATTATTCTTAGACTCGGCTCAATTTTACACGACTCCGTGAACTAACTAAACACCGAGTCTTGAGTCGAACCGAGCTTCAGTCTTTCGAGCGCTTAAATAGAAGAACTCAAGTCTTAAAAAGAGCTCGAGTCTTGAGCGTATTAAGGTTTAATAGTGTTAATAGTTGCAAATTATTTCTGGCCTTTATACATACTTATATATACTTATTTACGCTGGTTTCAAGCGTCGCCATCTCGTTATTTATTTATGTACATGTGCGTCATCTAATCAATTTTGATTGCTTATAATTTTATTTGACCTATGTATTTTCTTCTGCGGATTACCTGATTTAAAAGGGAACTGCAAACGCAAAAGAACTTGAGCTCGATTCACCCCGTAAAAACGACTCGAGCGCTTAAAAATACTCTAGTTCCATATTGCGCTCAAGAGCTCATATAGAGTTCTCTAGTGTTGGGAGTCTTATTGTAACGAGTCGAGCTGAAAATTTAGGACTCAATAGACTCGAGTTCTTAACATCTTTAAATTGACCCAATTCAATTAAAAAACAGATTGTGTAAATATGAACAATGTTTGAAGCAGTTGGTCAGTTTGTTTAAGAATCAAAGAGCATTATGGTTGTGTATTAGGTGAATTGATTGAATCATGGTGATTGCTGTGCTATTTGCTCACTTTTTGACTAATTTCATGTTTGAATCTCGATATCAAATGTTTTTAAATTATGGACATCCACACTTATATTATAAATGCAAAGTGTGTCATTTTGTCTGTTACACAGCTGAACAGTTTTATCTCAGAAATAATTAAGTTAATTACAAAAAATACCGACTACCACTATGTCGGTAGTAGTAGTAGCAGACAGAAATCAGTCAAAAAGTAAACAATTTACTAAAATCATGCAGTACTATATTAGTGGTTGACGTAATATTGCATGCACGAGCTTTATTTCGGGGTCATTTTGCAAAATCATTCTGCATCCATTCAAACTATTCACTATCTCATTATTTTTCATCACACAAAGTAAGAGAAAACGAGACGAATCATACTGTTTGATTTGCATTGTAATGCAAGCAAGTCATCCGAAGTAAAATACTCAATTATTTTTTCAGTTCTAATATTGGCAACACTCAGTGGAGCCTGCCAGAAAGAAATCGCGCTATACAAAACTAAACATTTTATTTTTTACTAGCCGAGAACCGTTGTGATACAAAAGTGTTAATATTAATATGTTACAGAATGCTTTTGCAAAAAGATCCCCGCGAACACTGTAGTTTTGAAATGTTACTAAGTTTTTGTAAAATAGTTCTTTATAAGTGACGAATATGAACATTAGGACAATTTATTTTGTTTATCAGCCGTGATAGAAAATTATTTTTGAAATGTGAGGCACGTTGGAGTTAGTATTGTACTATCGCAATATTGATAGATGCGCAAGTTTAAGCTGCTGTTTGATTATCGCCCTTACTTCAAAGGGCATAAGTAAGTCAACTCGAAATTATAAACTCGCCATCTGTGAACCGTTTGATGTCATAGATTAAAAGTAGTCTTCTAGGGAGTACTTCTAGTGATATTTAATACTTATATGGGACTAACATCAACATACAACACTTGTAGGGAATGAGTCAAATACTCACGTGACATTGGCGAATGACATCACGATTAGCTTGTCCTTTTTGTAAATTTGCTTAAAGCTAATTTAACGATTTTATTTTTTTTGTTATTATTATATCCCCTGACGTGTACCTAAATGTTGCACACGTGTCTTTGGCGGAACGGTATACCAAGCAGCTGGTAAACAAGCCGTTGGAAACTCAATTCTCGAAGTTGTCGACGAGTACGTCTACCTGGGACAAGTGATCCAATTGGGTAGGTCTAACTTCGAGAAAGAGGTCAATCGACGAATCCAACTCGGCTGGGCAGCGTTCGGGAAATTACGCAAGAGTGTTTTGTCATCTCATTTACCTCAGTGTCTGAAGACGAAAGTCTTCAACCAGTGTGTGTTACCAGTGATGACATACGGATCCGAAACATGGTCTCTTAACTATGGGCCTTATAAGGAAGCTCAAAGTCACACAACGAGCGATGGAGAGGGATATGCTGGGTGTTTCTCTACGTGATGGAATCAGAAATGAGGAGATACGTAGAAGAACTAAGGTAACGGACATAGCCTTGAGAATCAGTAAGCTCAAGTGGCAATGGGCAGGGCACATAGCGCGAAGAACTGATGGCCGTTGGGGCAGGAAAGTTCTAGATTGGAGACCCTTCGACCAAAGACGCAGCGTAGGACGTCCACCAACAAGATGAACAGACGACCTTATAAAGATTGCAGGATCAAACTGGATGCAGACCGCTAGTAATCGGTCGCTGTGGAAATCCGTGGGGGAGGCCTATGTTCAGTAGTGGACGTCCTTTGGCTGATAATGATGAAAATGATGGTAAACATAAGTTCGTCGCCACAAAAGAAAAAGAAGAAGAACCCAACCCCAAAGAAACCCAAACGCTGCGTCAAAACTGCAACTTCAGATCGAGTTCGGCACGCGTAAGACAGAGAAAGACGCGCGTGCTTTGATCGGTTCGCTTGTCTTCTCTCTCACACACTGGCACACCGACGCGCTTAGATGAGGTAGAGGACGCATGACGCAATGTTATTATTTTTCAGTCCTCTTAGTTCGCGGAAATACTTAGAGAAAAATAATACTTTGAATCTTTTGAATTAGATGCATCCTAGATCTCTCGATCGCATAACGAGCGATACGCAAGATGCAGATGAGACAGTGATGGAGAAAGGTTGTTCCGAGAGTCGTTCTTCCGAATGATGCAGATACGTTTTACGGAGTCTCATCTTTTTAATACAGATACAAACGATACATTGTCAATGATAACACTCTTGCACACTCTAGTTGACAGCGGCAGAATGATAATTTAACAAAGAGTAAAGCTAATCTGCTCTAATATTATAAAGCTGAAAAATGATTTCAGGAATTACTGGGCTGATTTTGAAAATATTAATGTGTAATAATTATTATCCGCTTTTGGCTATTAACATCACGCTACTGTCCACGCGAAGGGAGTTAAATCGCCGTATGTCATATTTTAATAAAATTTTTGATCACTAAAAACACTCAAAAGGAAAAATAAATAAATAAATACATGCGCCTGACGAAACACCAGATGTCTTAGTTTCGAAGTAAGGAATTTTCTTCTTTGTGTTACGAATACCAGACAACGATTAGACAGGGGCGTCTCCCATAAATGCTCATCACAATCATTTGCCCCTTGCGGGATTCCGCGACCGCTGGTTCCGTATTCCAATTATATTTTTGCTTTTATAATGTTATTGTGCTTTTTCACTGTACGAATTGAATGTTATATATTGTATTTGTCATAGGATATTTGTATCGCAAGTGCAATTTATAATATTAAAGGTCTGTTTCACCATTCACTTGACAAGTAAGCACTAATAAACGAATAATTCAAATATGGAACATCAGCCGGTTAGCCAGAAAGTTACTGGTTCGAGTCCCGCCCGTGCGCATATTTTTGGTTTCTTATTTCATCTTAATGGAACATCATTTCGTATGAAGTATTGGGAAATAATAATTTCGAATGTTTTAACACTCAGTGTTATTTTTTATTCTTATAAGATGAAATAAGACACCTAAAACTGCGCAGGTGCGGGATTCAAACCTGCAACCTCTGGCAACTCGGGCCAACGCTCTTTTTAATCGAGCTGCCGTGGCCGTAGAGCCAACCGCGCGAATTTTGATTTCATGCGTAATGCCGCATCCATAAAGAAACCAGAAATTCGCGAGGTTGGATCGACGGCACGGATTAGAAAGAACGTTGGCTTGTTTCATTCTATAGAACCTAAGACATTGTGAAACAGTTCTTACTTAAGTCCCTAAAAGTAATCATACACAAGTTGTGATATCAAACGGCAATATGGCGATAGTCCTAAGATTCTCTCTAACCTGCAGTATTACTAAATGGTAATATTTTTTCTATACCACGTCCATTGTTTTTGTACAACATCAAATAAAATGAATTGTATGCAACTTACTTTATAATGACGATTATATGAGAAAGTTTGGACGGCGATTTTCGGTAATTATATCAAGTAATTCTAATCATAGTTGTTGTAGTTTATTTTTTCCTCATCCATATCTTTAGTTCCATCAAATTAAAAGGAAACAATTCAGTAATGTAAATAAATAATTTTATTCATCTAATAATCTTAATCATAGAACAATAATGGAATAACATGAATATAAAAACGCAATCACAACTTTTTGTAAGCTAAGACACTTAAGAATTGATATTCTAAACATTAAAAATCATGACTGTAAAGAAATTTTTCTTTCATAGAAACAGTCTCTAGATATTTGTGAGTCAACCAGGATAGTCCAGGTAAAGCAATTCGTATAGTTACTATCGAGGCCACAGCCGCTTTACCAGTTTATAAACAAAGGCGCTTGCACCAAGCGTCATCTTTTGTTTGAAGTGATAAGGCGGCAGAGTGGCGCCAGTATTATAAATCCGATAATGAGTTTTAATAGTTTCACCAACCAAAGTCAACTAAAATGGGACAGCACATTATTAAGCACAAACAATTGATTGTTATTACATTACCTACGTCAACTTAAGACATTCTAATACATCAGGCACCGTATCACTCCTATGTCTACAGAGCATTCTCAAAAGATGTAATTTCTTATCATTTGTTTTTGAAGATTCCAGTTCATATAACGTGCAGAGGTTTATAAGTAGTGATTCGTTTAGACCTCTCTCAGGATCTGAGTTGATCGCTTTCTGTAGAACTGCAATGGCTTCTTTTAGACGACCCATGTATAGTAAGCAGACTGCAATGTTGTTTGCTACCTGTAAAGTGAAATTTGAAAATTATTAGGTATAGTAATTTATAATTTAGTAATAATATCTTATTTATTTAAACTTTTAAGTTGTACAATTGGCGAACTTAATGCCTTGTGGCATTCTCTACCAGTCAACCACTGGGTAATGCAGAGAGTTTAATTATATGATACAAATACATAATGATACGTTTTCTTTTAAATAATGTGCAGATTTATTTTAAGTATCAAGTTATTTTTTTCTATGAAATGCAGTGTTTGCGCCAATTTTTATCACGCTTTTAATGTACCAGCTTGAGATATATCTATATATGTATGTATGTAATGGAATCGTTGAGCATTAATTAGACCAATTTCCAGAAATTTGATTAATTTGAAACTTTGCACACAAATCAAGGACGGATGACAATGCAATAATTTAATAACAGTTTCCCAATATTTAAATGAAATATCGAACTAAAAAATGAAAAATAAATTATAGTTTAAAAAAAGTAAAATAACACGCTTTTATAGCTAATCGAAGTAAAAAGTAGAAAATATTTTTAATTACAAAGAATTTATATTACAGTAGTAGAAGATCGGACAATGAATCATAACGTATTACTTCAAAACAAAATTATAATAAAATTAAAGTTATTAGGAGAATAAGAGTAATTCAATTCAGAGTAAAAGCGTACTCGGCGCATCTCTAGTAGATAGTAATAATAATGTCAGTCCGACGCAGATCGGCCCGGTGATATAACTGCCAAATATTATCTCGACAGAGCATTGTCCTTAGAGCAAGAAATAATCAGAAGTGTCAAAAAACTAAATCACCACATAAAACCATAAATTATTTTTTTACTATTTTTTTCTTTTCATACTCTACAACGTGTATTGTTAAATGCGCAAAACCTGCAAACTGAGCTGAATCAATTAAACCACTTTTTAATAAGGGTCGCGTTTTTAAAAAAAAATCTGCATTAAAAATTTTCCCTGTCCATTTATTAGTAAGACAAGCCATTACGTGCGCAAACCCGCCAAAATACGTGAACAAACAATTATTACTTCTTTATGAGCGTCGATAGTAATAATAATGTCAGTCCGACGCAGATCGGCCCGGTGATATAACTACTAACTCCTCCCTACAGAGCGTCGTCCGCAGAGCAAGAAATTATCATAAGTAATATATAAATATTGGACACCAATCACATACATTGCTTGCTCTGATCCCAAAGTAAGTAGCTAATTGCACTTGTGTTATGGAAATCAGATACATCGGTGGTACCGCAACACCCAGACCCGAGACAATATAGAAAATTTGAGTTCTATATTGACCCGACCGGGAATCGAACCCGGGACCTCACAGCGGCGACGCCTTGAAACCAGCGTGCTCACCCACTACACCACGGAGGTCGTCAAAAGTAAGTAAGTGCTAGTCAAACTAAAACACAACTTAAAACCTTATTTTTTTATTATTATTATTTGCTTTCAGAATAAGGTCAATTGAATTAAAAATCATTTGAGGTGTCTGGGGTTACACGCATTTAACATTACACGTTGTATAGCTAAAGTTATTTAATAAATAGATCACATAAATTTAAAAGTTGACTCACCATAATATTAGTAGGTTCCTGGTCAGCTGCCTTCACAAAGTTGTTGTACGCATCTTGGTATTTTCCGTTGGCAATGTCTATCAGGCCCAAGTCGACGTACTCCCGGACGTCAGGAGTTGGGCATCTGAGGACAGGAAATAATGGAACAATAATGATACAATTTAAAAAAAAATCGGCCAAGCGCACTGAGGGTTCCGTGCCAACTTTAAGTAAATTAGGGGTCCACTTACTTCCACTTAGCCAATATACCACAGTATTTTGTTGACAGCAAAAATAATTTTGTTTTTCATGGAGGACAAAGTTATATTTACTGTTAAATGTGCTATATCTCAAAAGCTACTAGTTCGATCACGTTCAAACCTTTTGTTGGAATCTACATCGGCTATTTTTTTAATTTTCACTAGCTTAGTCCAAAACCACGCCCATTTTACCACATTGGAAGCGTCTATCTTAAAAACGATTGACTTTAAGTAAAAATAGTTTTAGGAATCTTGATGTCATATAAAGAGACCTATCCATAGACAGCCCACATGCATAGATAAGAGCAATTTTTTTTTGTAGATTGCTTTCATGCTGTAACGCGAAAAAAGATTAACTCCATCAAAAAAAGAATGCTCGGTAGTCCCAACAGTATTTTCATGGTTTTAGCGATGGGATAGTGCCCTAATGAAGCATTCGAACACTGCCCTAATTAACCCAAAGTCGGACAAAATTTACTATGCAAATTAAATTTAATTGGTTTAATTTTTATTGTAATTTAATTATTTTAATCTAATCAAAGTTTTTACTAAAATTTACACCTAAGGACTCTGTTACTAACTAAAATAAATAAATTATCTAAAATAAATAAATTGAATTGAATTGGATTAGCTACTTACTAAGGGGTAGTGTGTGGATAAGGTAACGAATTAATGTGTACGCGATTTCACAATACGTACGAACGAATGATTGATACAACGAATGAGTTATCAAGTGAATGACTCATATGTGATGTCTTTCGTCTTTAGCTACTTCGAGATGACTTTATTTTTGAAGCGCGTCAAGATGGCGTGTGATATTGATTGATTATTGTCCAATTTTTAATGAAAAAATGAGTATAATTTCACACGGGAGTGTTTTAAAAAAAGATTATTGAATTTTGTGAGTATTAACGTCTATATTTCGCGTGCTTTCCATCGATATTTTTATGCGATTTCGAACAAAAATCACTCGCCATATTGAAGCGAGTGATTCAAAAATATCGCCACAGGCAACAGAGGGTAGCTGTAGATCACTCGCTTCTGTGTGGGCGTGCGATGTTGCACGCTACGCAAGACGAACGATTGAATCGACGATCGAGTTATCGAGTGAATGACTCACATGTGCTGCCTCGCGTCTCTGGCCACCTCGAGCTGCGCGCGCGCACGAATGAATGATCGATACAACGAACGAGTTATCGAGTGATTGACTCATGTGCTGCCGCGCATCTCTGGCTACTTCAAGCTACGCGCGCGCACGAACGAATGATTGATACAACGAACGAATTATCGAGTGAATGACTCATGTGCTGCCGCGCATCTCTGGCTACTTAAAGCTGCGCGCGCGCACGAACGAATGATTGATACAACGAACGAGTTATCGAGTGAACGACTCACATGTGCTGTCTGGCGTCTCTGGCCGCCTCGAGCTGCGCGCGCGCACGAATGAATGATCGATACAACGAACGAGTTATCGAGTGAACGACTCACATGTGCTGTCTCGCGTCTTTGGCTACTTCGAGCTGCGCGCGCGCACGAATGAATGATCGATACAACGAACGAGTTATCGAGTGAACGACTCACATGTGCTGTCTCGCGTCTCTGGCCACCTCGAGCTGCGCGCGCGCACGAATGAATGATCGATACAACGAACGAGTTATAGAGTGAACGACTCACATGTGGTGTCTCGCGTCTCTGGCCACCTCGAGCTGCGCGCGCGCACGAATGAATGATCGATACAACGAACGAGTTATAGAGTGAATGACTCACATGTGCTGTCTCGCATCTTTGGCTACCACGAGCTGCGCGCGCGCCGCTCTGACGTGCCCGGCTAGCAGTCTGTATTTTTGAATCGCGTCAAGATGGCGTTTGATATTTGATTGATTAGTGTCCCATTGTAAATGAAAATAGGTATAATTCCACACAGGAGTGTTTTAAAAAAAATATTTGTGAGTATAAGTCTATATTTCGCGTGATTACCATCGAAAATTTATGCGTTTACGAACAAAAATCACATCGCCATATTGAAAAATATAGCAACAGGCACCAGAGGCCGCTGTAGATCAATCGCTTCTGTTCGGCGTGGAGCGATGTGAGCGATGCAATAAATGATACAACGAACGAGTTATCGAGTGAACGACTCACATGTGCTGTCTCGCGTCTCTGGCCACCTCGAGCTGCGCGCGCGCACGAATGAATGATCGATACAACGAACGAGTTATCGAGTGAATGACTCACATGTGCTGTCTCGCGTCTCTGGCCACCTCGAGCTGCGCGCGCGCACGAATGAATGATCGATACAACGAACGAGTTATCGAGTGAATGACTCACATGTGCTGTCTCGCGTCTCTGGCCACCTCGAGCTGCGCGCGCGCACGAATGAATGATCGATACAACGAACGAGTTATCGAGTGAATGACTCACATGTGCTGTCTCGCGTCTCTGGCCACCTCGAGCTGCGCGCGCGCACGAATGAATGATCGATACAACGAACGAGTTATCGAGTGAATGACTCACATGTGCTGTCTCGCGTCTCTGGCCACCTCGAGCTGCGCGCGCGCACGAATGAATGATCGATACAACGAACGAGTTATCGAGTGAATGACTCACATGTGCTGTCTCGCGTCTCTGGCCACCTCGAGCTGCGCGCGCGCACGAATGAATGATCGATACAACGAACGAGTTATCGAGTGAATGACTCACATGTGCTGTCTCGCGTCTCTGGCCACCTCGAGCTGCGCGCGCGCACGAATGAATGATCGATACAACGAACGAGTTATCGAGTGAATGACTCACATGTGCTGTCTCGCGTCTCTGGCCACCTCGAGCTGCGCGCGCGCACGAATGAATGATCGATACAACGAACGAGTTATCGAGTGAATGACTCACATGTGCTGTCTCGCGTCTCTGGCCACCTCGAGCTGCGCGCGCGCACGAATGAATGATCGATACAACGAACGAGTTATCGAGTGAATGACTCACATGTGCTGTCTCGCGTCTCTGGCCACCTCGAGCTGCGCGCGCGCACGAATGAATGATCGATACAACGAACGAGTTATAGAGTGAATGACTCACATGTGCTGTCTCGCGTCTCTGGCCACCTCGAGCTGCGCGCGCGCACGAATGAATGATCGATACAACGAACGAGTTATCGAGTGAATGACTCACATGTGCTGTCTCGCGTCTCTGGCCACCTCGAGCTGCGCGCGCGCACGAATGAATGATCGATACAACGAACGAGTTATAGAGTGAATGACTCACATGTGCTGTCTCGCGTCTCTGGCCACCTCGAGCTGCGCGCGCGCACGAATGAATGATCGATACAACGAACGAGTTATCGAGTGAATGACTCACATGTGCTGTCTCGCGTCTCTGGCCACCTCGAGCTGCGCGCGCGCACGAATGAATGATCGATACAACGAACGAGTTATCGAGTGAATGACTCACATGTGCTGTCTCGCATCTTTGGCTGCTTCCAGCTGCGCGCGCGCCGCCCTGACGTGTCCGGCCAGCAGCCACAGACGACAGAGGGCGCTGGAGATCGCTCGCTTCTGTGTGGGCGTGGTCGCTTGCGCTTGGAGCGATGTTAGAATCTTGCCCGCTAGACGGTAGTCCTGGATAACACAGAGTTAATTAGGTATGAGATCTTGGTGAGATGGAATAAGAAACCAAAATATACGCACGGGCGGATTCGAACCTGCACCCCTGGATAAATTTTCCACTTTTTTTATTACAATATTCTTTTGTTTTTCTTGAGAAGACTTATTTCTGAGGCTGTTGTTGTTAGTTAAACAATTCAATATCCGAGTGTGGAGTTGCTAACAATTAAATGTGATATGACATTTTTATTATTTCAAAATTTGCGTAGATTAAAAAATATAACTATTTTACGTTTATTTGTTAAACAAGACCGACTCTGCATGTATAGGAAAGGCAACTTAAACATCACAACTGTTACGGTCGCGGACACTGCCGCCTTTCCAATTTCGACCGAAAATCGCTTCCACAGACAACGTCTCAAATCGGGTGTCACACGTTAAACAAAAGATGACACAGGTTGCAAGCGATTTTGGCTTTTAAACTGGTAAGGCGTCAGTATCCTCGATATAACTACATCAACGGAACGATTTAAGCAAGAAAATGAAAACAGGTACCATACCATACTAATAAAAAAAGTATATTATTTACCTTCAAAGAAATAGCGCAGTTGACAATAGAGTGAAGCACTCGAGTCTCTCTGCCCGTCCATAGACGAATAGACTCGGCTCTGTCTTGTTCTGACGTAATCACCCCAGTTCCATCTTCCGTCTTGCCTTCGCGGAGGTTTGATAGCATCTGCGGATGGATACACAGGAATTTCTATAAAAAAACTTTCTTGCTCGTAGCGCAGTGGTAGCAACGCTTTGGTAGTGATACCGAAGTGAAGCAACCTACAGCGCGGTCAAGTTTGGATGGGTGACCATTCCGACCTATAAGTGACTTATATCACGAGCATCTCCGTGCTTCGGAAAGCACGTTAAGTCGTTGGTCCCGGCTAATATCGGTTGATATTAGTCGTCCGAAGCCTAATTAGAGGCCTTAAGGGCGGCTTGATAACATCTGACAGCAGGGTTAGTCGCTTGCCTTGCAAACTCCCCTCCACCAACCCGCACTGAGCCCGCGTGGTGGCGTATGGCTCAAACTACCTCATAGTTGAGGGAAGGCCTTTTTCAGCAGTGAGACATTACAGGCTAATTTTATGCGCTCGTAGCGATATGCAATGTGACAATTTGTCAATTAATTCGTCAAAATGCCGTCTTGCGTTTTTAAAACATGCAACAATAAAACCCACAAGATATAAAAAGATAACGGCTTCATTATCCAGCGGTGAATAAATAAAATGATATCTGTAACCTACTTATTATTTTTTTCAAAAGTTTTAAATGTTCTGTATGAAATTGCCGCCATTTTATACGAAAATCAATGATTATAAAAAGTGACTCACACAGAATGGAAAAGTAGGTACTAAATGAGGTAAGGAAATGCGATGTTGTGTTATTTCTTAAAAAAAAAGTTTTAACATCGGTAGTTTTTCCCGAGTAATATTGTGTGAATTATTAAAATAAAGAAAATGATGAATTGAAAAATAATAA
Organism: Pyrausta purpuralis; assembly: GCA_963924145.1. NCBI lineage: Eukaryota > Metazoa > Arthropoda > Insecta > Lepidoptera > Crambidae > Pyrausta > Pyrausta purpuralis. The sequence continues at coordinate 7,654,047 of OZ001666.1, read as the reverse complement.
ATCTAACTGAACACTTTTTGTTCAAACAAACGAACTTTTCAGTTTCCAATACGGTTCTTGTATTTATCGAACTTTATTTCTTTAGCGTTTATAGATAAATATTAGTAACTTTTATACATTTAAGTAAAATAATATCCATTCAATGCAGTCAGGTATAATAGGCACAAAAGCCTGTGTCACTTCTGCAGTTTCATATTCAACATTCAAATTTCAAGAAATACATCAGTCTGTTGACAGTTCACGTCAAAATCTTATCAGAAATTTGCGCACACTTTTTGCTTGGCATAGCGTCTCTATACGTAGTAGTAATACCTTGATGGTCACTACAAACAAAAATCCACGCGAGCGGTACTCAAACGATTTTGGCTCTTAAGGTGGTAAGGCGGCAGTGACCTCACTTATAAATACCGAACGAGTCCCTAGATTTGAGTATGCCCAAGACAAGAGCCCGTGTAAAAAATAAATTTAAATTAATATTAATCAGTTACCTGGTGTATGACATCAATCATAGCATACAATTTATCAACGGCCTCCTCAGCCCTCCCCACGTGGCCTGGCAGCTCAGCGATCAGTAAACGCAGGGAAAACGGCACCAGGCTGCCGGTGCGACCCTCGTATGTGTCTGGGTAGAACTGTGGACAAAAGTAGGGTAATTACAATCAAAAGTAAGTAGATAGCAAAAGTTTGGGGATTATTTTTGCTGACTTCAAAAAAGGGAGGAATAAGGGAAAGGGAGGTATCAATGCAATGTGCTGATATGTGATATAGATACCTTTGTTTTTGTATTCAGATTAATTTCATTTTATTTCGATAGCAAATGTCTGTGGATTGTTTTTACCGACTTCAAAAAAGGGAGGTTATCAATGCAATGTGCTAGTTTGTTATATAGATATCGATGTTTTTGTGTTGAGATTAATTTCATTTTATTTCGATAGCAAAAGTCCTTGGATTGCTTTTACCATTCAACTCCAAAAAAATAAACTTTAAAAAAAAGTAAAAACCGACTTCAAAACCAAAATGCACTAAAAAGTCTTAAATAAACTCTTCACCATTGAAAGGAAAGGAATCCGTTTTAGGCAAACAATTTCTTTTTGGAGTCGGTGCGGTGTTTTTACTTTTTTTTAAAGTTTATTTTATTTCTTCATTTTTAGTGATTACATAAGAGGGGGGGGGAGTTGCACCTTATGATTCCATTTTTTAAGAAGCTACAAATTACCTTTCATAAGTTTTGTCATTACAATAACTGAACTCCTAAGCGTTAAGGAGTTCCACCATCAGCTCAGCCCCACAAGATGTTGACTATCAGACGTAACAACACGTCAACATTAAGATTCTAGTAAAGAAATACTATACGTGCCTTTAAAATTTGAGGGTTTCCCTCGATTACACCAAGATCCCATCATCAGATCCCAAAATGTAAAAAATGGGACCAACTAGAAAGTACACCCTCTAAGTAGGCGAAAAAATTTTTCGATTCGGTCGACAAACGACTGAGATATGAGGTAACATACATACAAAAAAAAAAAAAATGATAAAAAAAACATACAGTCGAATTGATAACCTCCTCCTTTTTTGAAGTCGGTTAAAAATCAATACAATGTGATATCGTTGGAATTTGAATATGTTGATCTATTATGGCTTTCAAACACGTGTGTGTATTTTGTAAGTGTACGTATGTTTGAATACAGTGTATTGTTTTGGTCAGTAACATCCAACTCAGGGATGATAATATGAGTAATGCTCAATCAAAAATCTTTAATTTTTATGCAAGTTGTATCAAAGAAAACCTCTTCACAACATTCAAAATAAATTCTAAACGAATGGGGAAATTAGCACCCTGCACCCTAGCGCGTTACTTCGAAATACTACCCCATAGTTAGTCAGCTACGAAGAGGCGACCTGTGGCCGTAGTGCGAGTCAGAGCGAGACTTACTCGATCAAACGCATCGAGCGCGTAAACGCTTTATATCGGATTGAAGCAGCGCCGTCTAGTGGCTAGCGGAAACATTAAAACAACCCCATATAAATTCACGTTTACGCGTTCGATGAGTTTGATCAAGTAAGTCTCGCTCCGACTCGCACTACGGATTCTGGTGGTTGGTAGTTTTGACTCACTCGCTAGTATCGAAATAATAAATTGATGTTGTGGGTTCTTTCCATTTAAATTCTATTTTATTTTTGGCATCAGTATTGTTTTTTCAATAACCCCTGATTCGCTCGTCGCTAACAAAAACAACATCCTGTATTCGTCCATGGATATCAAAAAACGAGAAGTCATAGCGAGACAATTCTTTTTTAGTTCATTCAGGTATATAAAACTTAGGATACAATATAAGTTTCATCAAAATCGGTACAGTAGTTTATGAGCTATAAATAAACGTAATACATAAAATGTATCTTGTATGAGTAAACAATCTAAGTCTGTTCACTTTCAATAGCAATACCCTCGTAAGTTTTTTTTTTAAATATAATACTTGTAGGTAACATGCTTTTAAAATATTATATTTTTTTGCCGATTTTTTGTCAAAAACAGTTACAATTCATACTTTTACACTGCTGCACAACACAAATTAAAACTTCAACTATTAACCTATACCATAATCAAATTATAAAACCATTTAGGGCTGATTTTTCAATAGTCAGATAAGAAATATTCGTTGAACAAAATACAATATGGCTAGTTTGAAAACGTAACCTAATTGACACCAATCATACTAGCTTTATAATTTATCAGTCTGATAAGTTTTATCTGACCATTGAAAAATCGGCCCTTAAAAGTGGGATCCCACCTAATGTCATTTTAATCTATCAAATTAAAAAACAAAGTATAAACATCGCACACCTGATAGAACATGTCCGGCTTGCTGAAGTCCCCGAAAGGCTCGGCCTCCTTTACCAACGGATCAAGGATGCGCACACGCAGCATCACCGCGAACCGGGTCAGCCACAGCTGGAGAGTGCGAGGAGTGTGTTTGGTTTGACGGTGCATACGGCCTACACCTGGTGAGAAAGAATAATATGTTTTATAATAAGCGTTGTAAGTCTACTGTAGCCTACCGAAACGCACAGAATCCTTCTGGTAAGATACGGAATACTAACAACCATATACTACGTAGGTTTCCTTGATACTGGTGACCTGTAATACAGGTTTTTTTATCTAGAAGAGGCACCAGCGATCCACAAACTAGATCATTAAAAGCAAACATCAATGTTTTCTTTCCATTCTCACATGTATAATTTTAATGTTCTTATGTCATAACTGTACTGTGTTTAGATTAGTTTGTGGTGACTAAATAAACAGTTTATTTATAACTTTTATTAAGGAAATTGCAAGATATAACAATAAATCATGGTTAAACACGGTTTTCCAAAAACAATTTTTGCGTCCAATTTCTAGTAGAGTTCTGAAACTGAAGCACAATTAGAAAAGTACCAAATGAGACATACATTTGTTTTAAGTTGAAAGAAAACTTTTTGAATAACTTTTTTGCTGTGACTATTTGAATCAAAATAAGTTATTTCAATCAATAATAGTCACTATTTAAGTTAAAAGACCATGATTCAGATTCTAGAAAATTAATTTCTCACCATAATATCTCGTAACGTAAGACCATTAATCAAACTAAGAAGGCTGCCGCACTGAATGGAAGGATTTCGAAGTCTAACGGAATGCTACTGCATACTTTGGTAGGATACATTGGACTAACAAATCTACTTATAATAGCAACAGAATAGAAAACTTAACAGTATTGGTGAAAGAAAGAAACGTTAATTAAAACTGTATTGCTGAAAGAAATAACAGTTCAAGAACTTGTGAATACATCTATATTAATATTATAAAGATGAAGAGTTTGTTTGTTTGTTTATACGCGCTAATCTCAGAAACTACTAGGCTAAACTAAACTACTATTTGAAAATGTATTTTTGTGTTGGATAGCTTATTTATCGAGGTAGGCTTTAAGCTATAAAACATCACGCTGCGTCGGGAGGTGGAGTAGCAAACTTAAAACACGCGGAAGAAGTCACGCGGGACTGCTAGTATTTGTTGAAAAAGCTAACTTTTTACCAGCTAATTGACATAACCGCTAACATAAACGCTCGTAGATGCACGATTATATCATTTCTTAAATTAAGTCTATCGATGTAACGGTTTTGCTGTATTTATTTTATGATAATTAATTACACAACAAAAATACAAAAAGCGTATGCTAAACATACACACACACACAACAAAAGTATCAAATATAGGTAAACCGCGAAACTTTGACGTTTCTGACGTAACTTTTGTCGTCTGCTCCTCGCAATTTATGTACAGTGGCCTGCACATCAGGTTCCCCACTTTTGTTGCAAACTAGCCCTTATTACAACTTAATAAGATAACGCAGTGTTTACCTTGACGTGCTGTTGTCCGTAGGTCCTACTTCATATTATAACAAGCGGTCCCCCGCCACTTAGTCCGCGCGTTTTGATTTTTAGTTTGCTTCTTCCCCTCCTGTCGCATCGTGATGTTTTATTTAAATTGTTTTAGCCTAAAGCCTTCTGCAATAAATCAGCTATCCAACACAAAAATATTTTTTCAAATCGGTCCAGTAGTTCCCGAGATTATTAATTAAATGTTCTCCATTAAGGTAAAAGAAGAGTTAAATACATAAGAACGATACGGAGTATATTAACTAGGAGGAAAATGAAAACGAAGGCGACAAAAGTGACGTCCTTAATGTCTAAGTTTTTCGGTCGATCCATAACTACCTACACAAGTATCTATCAACAAAAAAAAAACTGATGTGAAGTACAACTTACCCTTAAAAGAGGAGGTATTATAAATTAATACCAAAATTATGCACGGATGCCAGCACATCAGGTTACTCACTTTTGTTGCAAACTAGCCCTTATTATAACTGCATAAGATACCGCAGTGTTAACCTTGACGTCCTGTTGTCCATACAGAAAGTCATGACAAGAAACAATAATCATTTACCGACATATTCGGAGGCCTCGATTTGACGTCTAATCGAAGCCCTATCGAGACAAAACTGTATACAGTGTAACCAGGGTAAACTAAATAAAACATTTCCACGACTTATTGAATAGGAAACACCTGATAAAAACGCGATCTAAATGCGTACACTGACATCTAGTATGATTGATCGGAGTATGAAATGTTACAAAATATGTGGGTAAGATGATTCAACAGTTTATTAACATACCAACAAGTAACGTTATATTTTTAATTGAATAAATAATGTTAAGAGTCGCTTGCACGCACCATAAATCGTCACTTCAAAAAACAAAAGACGACGCGAAAAAATATATATTTTGGCTGTAAAGGTGCTAAGTCATTTAGAAAAGTATTAAATGTAACGAGATATACTCGATGTTCGGTGCCCATAGTTTACAATGGCACCATTTTCACTGCGAAATATAATCCATTAAATCCCGAGCTTATAATATTTTTGGAGCGATTCGAGAAAGACATATTTTACGTTCACCGCACGCCCTAAACTAAAAAAATATGTATATGCCATAGTGTTAACGGGTGATAGATAATGTTGGTGAAGATGTGTTTTGTATCAACATTCTTTTGTTTACGCGACGCGTCCTATCGATCCGTAAGCGTCTACATCATAGTGTTGTTTTTTAGGGTTCCGTAGCCGAATGGCAAAAAGCGGAACCCAAGTTTTAGTTTTGCCAAGTCTGTCAGTTCACAACATTAGACAAGCAAAAAAACAGAGTTTACTTAATTAATTTGTTTATTTAAATAATATATCTACAATATTTTTAAAGTGAATTAAAGAAAACCCATGACCATTGGCAAAATATTGAGATGTATGTTAGGTCTTTTACTTGGTCAAATATTATGCATTTTTACTAATTATAGTATTTCTCAAGTTGATACCTATTTATTAATTTATATTCTTTATTGCAACAAAATGTAATTTCAATGGCGGACCTAATGCTTTAAAGCATTGTCTACCAGTCAATAATTGTGTGAGGAGGAACAAGTTGAGATATATTTAACGGCCTCGGTAGCGCAGCGGCTCGAGGATCGCACTTTAAAGCGACGGCCATAGGTCTCGGGTTCGATGCCAGGGTCGGGCCAAAAATATGTAGCTGGGTTTTACTGTTCAGAAAATTGTCAGGGTAGCCCGGAGTTTGGAAGTTGGAGGTGTTTCACCCCCGTGCCTTGGAAAGCACGTTAAGCCGTTGGTCCTGCGCCTGCTCTCTCTCCGGTGGTATCCGATTGCTGTCCCATCGGGCTATGAGAGTGAAAGGAATAGAGAGTGCACCTTTGTTTGCGCACATACTTGTGCACTATAATATGTCCCGAGCAGTCGGTTAGTTTTTGTGATTGGCCACCGTAGTCGAAGTCGGCTAGGGTTATAGGCCCCTATTATTATTCGGCTGGATGTTCAACCAATTTACTGTGTCTCTCAACACAGGACAGTTCATTCGCAGTTCTATTAACATACCTTGTCCTGCAGCGCTGATTAGCTGAGCAGTCAAGTTGACGGCAGCACGGAAGTAGCCAGTCCTGAGCAGTTCACGCAGACCAGCCTCATCGCGACTCACATGTTCCGCCCTGACCACCCCTCGGGCACCGGCTGAACTCACACCTAGGTACTTCACAGCTACTTCTTGGAGGGCATCAGCCTAAGGAAAAGAACCGTTTGATTATTTATGAATTGCGATTATTTTTCTAAGAATGGCAAAAAACGGAACACTTATAGTTTCGTCAAGTCTGCCTGTCTATACGTCCGTCCGTATGTCACAGCCATTTTATTCTGTAACTTTATGCATCACACTGTTGAAATTTGGTAGGAAGATGTATCCTGTTAATCGTTTTACGATTCGTATACAAAAGGGGGGGCTCCCAAACATAAAACAAAAACCTTTTTTTAAAGTGGTAAAATGGGCGTCCCCCCCCCCCCCCTCCCATCTAATTTCTAAACTAAGCGAGTGTAAATTTTGAAAAAAATATATAATGTAGGTCTTAACAAATACTTTCAACGAAAATTGGTTTGGACGGGATCGAACAATTAGTTTTGATTAGGTGGGACCAACAGTGTGGTAGCTTAATTGGAAAAAGTGTTGGTCCGGTTAGCCAGACGTGGCAGGTTCAAGTCCCGTCTATGCTCTGTTTTGGTTTCATATTTCATCATCTAAGAAATCAAATATGACACTATAAGTGTTAAAAACATTTAAAAATATATATACATATTTCAAAATTTCAACCTTAAACTACTGAGACTTAACTTTTATTTTAATTAGGGTAACTATTATTTTTCTACTGGCTTAAAATACATTGGATCCTTGAAGAATAAGGGTATAACATATTACACATTTAAAATAGTACATAATGATACAAGTGTGCTAAGTTGACCATTATATACAAGGCGATATTGTGTGCGCACGAGCGAAAGCCAGTGCGCCATAAGAAAGCCGCGTATCATACGACGTTTTTCAACACACTTGCGAGGAAAAAACAAGACTCTTCATTTACAATTTTTTTTATTAATAAAACATTTAGTAAAAATACATTTCACTCTACTTTGAATGCAAAAGGCTATCGCACACGTTTTTCGCCTCGTTACGTATGTCCGGCAGAGTTAGCAATAGGTTTTCTTAATTTTCTTAAGTAGACATTTTTGTTAATATTAAACTTCACAATTAATCCAAACTTCGTCACAGCCGACAATTACCTGTTTACGAAAAATGGTGCATTGTTTTTTTTTCTTGCCGCGATACATCGGTATCAGCGCGCATCGGCGCGCGCAAGGCTAAGGCGCGAACTAGATCGGCCAACAGCCATGATAAAAAATCTAATAATTCGTGTTTAGGACACAAATTACAGAAAAAAAATAATGAAAAATCTGGATTTGCCATTTCTTGAAATAAATACTATGTAGAATACTGTTATTTTTCGCATAAATAAGTCTTTTGCTAAAATAAAAGATATAACCCTTACTTACTTACGACTTGGTACTAGGGTACAAACCTAAATTGGTCGGGTTAATAAACAAAAGGCACTAGTGCAATAATATAGGTACCGAAAAAGCACGCGTGTTTAATATTTTAGGATTATGTCCCAAAAATCGGTGCAATAAAAACGTCGTTTTGAGCAAGTGTGTTGAAATAGTACATTATGATACAAGTGTGCTAAGTTGACCATTATAAACAAGGCGATATTGTGTGCGCACGAGCGAAAGCGAGTGCGCCATAAGAAAGCCGCGTATATAATGGTCACAAGCACACGCGTATCATACGACGTTTTTCAACACACTTGCGAGGAAAAAACAAGACTCTTCATTTACTAAGTTTTTAATTTTTTAAACATTTGCTCGTAGTAAAAATACATTTCACTCGACTTTGATGGCAAAAGACTATCGCACGCGTTTTTCGTCTCGTTAAGTATGACCGCCAGAGTTAATAATAGGTTTTCTTCATTTTCTTTACTTGAAGTAGACATTTTCGTTAATATTAAACTTCACAATTAATCCAAACTTCGTCACAGCCGACAATTACCTTTTTACGAAAAATGGCGCATTGTTTTTTTTTCTTGCCGCGATACCGATGCGCGCGCAAGGCTAAGGGCGAACTAGATCGGCCAACAGCTAAGATTAAAAATCTAATAATTCGTGTTAAAAACACAAATTACAGAAAAATTAAAGGAAAAATCTGGATTTGCCATTTATTAAAATAAATACCTATGTAGAATACTGTTATTTTTCACATAAATAAAGTTTGTTGCTAAAATAAAAGTTATAACCCGACTAAATTACATAGCTTCTTCTTCTTACTTACGACTTGGTACTAGGGTACAAACCTAAATTGGTCGGGTTAATAAAGTAAAGGCACTAGTGCAATAATATAACGAAAAAGCACGCGTGTTTAATATCTAGGATTATGTGCCAAAAATCGGTGGAATAAAAACGTCATTTTGAGCAAGTGTGTTGAAAAAGTACATTATGATACAAGTGTGCTAAGTTGACCATTATATACAAGGCGGTATTGTGTACGCACGAGCGAAAGCGTGTGCGCCATAAGAAAGCCGCGTATATAATAGGTCACGGCACACGTGTTTCATACGACGTTTTTCAACACACTTGCCATTAATCAAAACTTCATCACACCACAGCCGACAATTATTTACGAAAAATGCACTTACTAATCTGTGGAAAAATGGCGCGTTGCTTTTTTTCTTGCCGCGAAACAGATGCGCGCGCAAGGCTAAGGCGCGAACTAGATCGGCCAACAGCCAAGATTAAAAATGTAACAATTCGTGTTTAAAACACAAATTACAGAAAATTTTAAATGAATTTGAGTCATTTTTAGTAATAAAGCTGTATTTACCATTTATTGAAATAAATATGTACATACTGTAATTTTTCGAATATATGTATGTACATTTTGTTCCTAAAATAAAAGTTATAACCCGACTAAATTATATCGCTTCATCTTCGTACTTACTACTTAGTACTAGGGTACAAATGTAAATTGGTTGGGTTAATAAACTAAAGGCACTAGTGTAATAATATACTGAAAAAGCACGCGTGTTTAATATCTCGGTGAAATAAAAACGTCGTTTTGAGCAAGTGTGTTGAAAAAAATATTAAGTACCTATTGGACACCAATCACATACATTGCTCTGATCCCAAAATAAGTAGCTAATGCACTTGTATTATGGAAATCAGACACAACAGTGGTACCACAACACCCAGACCTTGAGACAATATTAAAAATTTTGATTTCAACATTGACCCGACCGGGAATTGAACCCGGCGCCTGGGAGCGGCGACGCCTTGAAACCCAGGGTGCTTAGCCACTACACCACAGACTTTCAAGTCCTTCATTAAATCTGAAACTTACCAATTCTTCTTCTAAAACTAGCCCAGGCATTGTAAGCACTTCTCTTTCAGGGAAAAAAGAACCTTTTGGTGATGACTGGGCCTGTGAACAGAAAGTAATCAAATATTAAAACTAACCTATTGTCATTAATCTCTCATACCCTAACAACATTATATGGCAAGCAATATCAATTGGTTGGATTGTCTGGAATCTCTGTGTAAGTTTTGTTAGTTTTATTATGTAAACTATTAATAAGTTTTAGATGTAAGGGATGATTTTTTCAACATCAGACAAGACTCATCAGACTGAATAAGTATAAAATGACCAATTTTAAAATGACATTTACATAAATGATTGCTGAAAGATAGATGACAGTGATATGTTGGAAAAATCAGGCCTAAGTAATATAGTAGTGGTACCTTCATAAGAGTCTTCTTTGCTTCTTCATTTGGTATCCAAGCATCTCTTCTTCTATCAGCTTCCTTATCCACTGGTTGGTTCTGTTAAAAAATTTAACATATTTAATCTATACTAATATAATAAAGCTGAAGAGTTCTTTTGTTTGTTTGAATGCCTTAATCTCAGGAACTACTGGACTGATTTCTAAAAAATATTTTTGTAACTCAAAACTCGAGAACACGGGTGACCAATAGTTAGTAAACAATACTGAATTGTAAGATGTAATAAACATAATAAGTAAATGAAATAACAAAAAGTGTAGCTCAAAATGGAGTTTTGATTTAGAAGCCTGTTAGATAGTGTGCTTGTGTACTGTATAATTGACCATTGACAATAGTGACTGAGTTTGCTGCGCAGCTACTTCTCAGCACTAGCCCACAATTGTCCCGAAGCTGTGGTAGGGCCAATGTTGGGACTTGTATAAGTGCTAGCAATAGCCTATGTACAAAATAAAGTAATTTTGATTTTTTTATTTATTGTGAAAGTGTTCTTACTTTGATGCTCAGTCCATCAAGAGCTTCAGATAGCGTATTAGGATTTGCCATGGCGCTTTTGGGTGGCCCTAAAGTCGGTTCTGGGCCAATAGTGTCGAAGAATGTAGAAGGATCGGGTAGATTCTTCGTAGGAATAGCCGTGGACCCACTTACAGTAGGCAGAGCATTGGAAAAAGTTACTTCCTGCGCGCTACTCAGTTGCGAAAAAGAAGTCGTCATACTTGGCGAAAAAAGGTTTACTGCTGATGTTTGGCTGCCTGAAATAAGCAATGCACTTATATGAACGTCTCCCGAATAATAGAAACATATTAGATAGACCAAAACAAGGCAAATAATAATAAAAGTTACCTCCACTATCGCCCAAGTAAACACTTTGAATCATATCACTAGGGGATGTCCCAATTTCATCAAAAAATTGTGAAGCAGGCGGTACTTCAGTATCTCCGAAATACTGACTCAAAGATGGTTTGCTATCCATGATGGAGTTTTAAACCGATTATTTATTCAATTAATCTGGCAGCTGCCCCTAAGCCATAACACAAGTCAAGTCTGTCTGTTGTTGACATTTTTTTTTAAATACAAGTTTTACGTCTTTGGCTCAACGCCATACAGACTATTCTTTAGTCATTTTTAACTTTATAATACTTATAACTAAAACTAACCCTAAACTAGCCTATCTTAACCTACCTAACTTATTGAAATGTGAGGTGGTTGACATTTCAATGCTCTACAAGGAAGCTTGGCGCAGGAACAGCGATCCGGGTAAGGCGGCGCGATCAACTCGCTTCACTTAATTCCCCACTTTAATTGCATTGTTTTCTTCAAAAGCACAAATTATTATGACAATTCCACCACACAATCACAGTAATCGACCCGAAAAAAACAATAACTAAAACGAAGAAATAAGGTCCGTCCTTCCCTTTTCGTTTCCCGCGCAAACTCCAAGTTGTTGACAGAAATCAATCTGACATGTCATTTAATATTTTTTTAGTAGCTTTAAGGTAAACGCACACTTATCCGAACCGAACGCGCCGAAGCCGAACGCATCGACACCGATCGAGGAAAATCAACTTTACTTGAAGGAAAAGGGTTCAAATAGTGTTCCTGCAGTAAGAGTCCAAAGTACGATGCAAAACCAATAAATGTGCTTGCAAGAAAATTAATGTTCTGTGTAATTCACCATGCCACAAATCATCTTCATGGTTTAATAAATAAACGTAAATGTTTATGTTTTAAGATTATTGTTATTATGCAGACGCACAAAATAAATCTTTCATATACAGTAGATTTTTTTCCGTTTTACTGAATTAGTTCAGGTATTTGTTCAAATCACTAGATTTGTAGGAAATGATAAAATTATGTCATTATTTTAACATCCTCCATGATTTGATCAAATCACTTAGGGAATTGGTCAAATCGCTGTTTTTATCATAGCCCTGCGACATTATTATAACTAACTACTCGGTGCCTCGGTGGCGCAGCGGTTACAGGGTCGCCCTTTAAAGCGACGGTTGCGCTAGAGGTCCCGGTTTCGATCCCCGGGTCGGGCCAAAAATACGTACCTGCGTTTTTCTGTTAAGAAATTCTCAGGGTAGCCCGGAGTTTGGACGTTCGTGGTGTTTCACCCCCGTGCCTCGGGAAAGCACGTAAAGCCGTTGGTCCTGCGCCTGATCTCTCCTTGTTGTGTCAGATTGCTGGTGAAAGGAATAGAGAGTGCACCTGTGTTTGCGCACACACTTGTGCACTATAAAATGTCCCGCACAGTCGGTTAGTCATTGTGACTGGCCACCGTAGTCGAAATCAGCTAGGGGGACTATTATTACACACCACTACTACTACAGCAAAATTAGTCGAATGGGTAGCTAGCAGCTATACCGCCCAGCCTCTGAAATACCACTGTAAATAAAGGTTTATGTTCCAAATCTGATCAGCGCATAAAAACAAACAATAACTACTGTTTTATTATATATCTCATCAATACTATATCGGTCACTTTAAATAAAGGCCTATGGTCCCGAAAAGCAATAAATACAATCTATAATATTTGGAGTAGCAACCCGGATGAAACTGCTGTCAAAAATCTGTCAATTATCAGCCGATCAACACAACAACACCTTCGCTTTCGTAAAAATTCTCAAGAATTTCCTTATCAGCAGCTTTCGCTCACCTCTAACGTAAACTCAGGTTCGTTGCCTAACTGCCCTACTGTAATTACACACTGTATTTGCTCAAATGGCGCACATGAACCACCCATTTCTGTACACTTGGTCTACTGTTAGTTGTTGAATAATTGATAAATTTCATGCCGGAACTGGGTGTTGTAGTGATCAATTTGTTATTTATGTGCAGGCACAAATGACGAACCAGGCTTCCCCGGTTGAGGAGCAGGAGAAGCTCTTGGAAGAAGCTTTGAATGTTGTCAAAGTTCAGGTATGTTTTATAGTCTATTAGATACTATATCATTGTCTTTCAAATGATAGGTGGAAGCTTGAGTAGGCGTAGTGTGGTATTAGCAAACCTAAAAAGTTAATAGTATATAAACGAAGAAAACTTTTTTAAATTACCTACTTAAAGATGTTAAAAATTCCAAAAAAAGTTTTTCTAATTTCTTTCAAAGTTATGCCATATAAAGTTTTTTTATTGGTACACTGTGCATTATTATTGGGTATTGATAAAAAACCTTCAAATTTTTTTTACTAATAAATAAAGTTATCTGTCATAATCATTTTGTATAACTTATAATAGAGTTATTTGTACCTACCAATGTTTCCTCATGCAAAATGCTATATTTTAGATATAATTAAGTGGTAGTAATTGTTCAAAAACGTTATTACACAAATTTAAGGTGTTCTTTAAAGTCATTTTTTCTTGGCTAGTCTAATAATGTAAACAATCTTTTCATAACTATTATAAAAATATCAGTGCATAAAATTAATTAAATTATTGATTTAAAAAGATCTCAGTTTATAACGATGAATTCCCCATGTCTGTTGTCAGTATTGTGTTTATATGACTATTTTAAATTAATCAGGTTAAAAAGAAATGTTAAGATTGTTTAAAATATTCAACTAGCAAAGAGAAACGGACTGTAATTGTAAGAACATCTTTTGGCTGTCACATCTTTAGTTAAGTAGATTTATTTACATGGTCATGTTTACAATAAGTACTAACATTCTTTACAGGCATTTCAAATGAAAAGATGCCTGGACAAGTCCAAGCTGATGGATGCGTTAAAGCATGCGTCTACCATGCTGGGAGAGCTACGGACTTCATTGTTATCACCTAAGAGCTACTATGAACTCTGTATCCTTTTTCATTATATAATTATAACCACCAATTTAAATGCTCACGTACCAAATGGCCGCCGGCAGTTGCATAAACAAAAGACTTTCAATAAACGCATCCGTGAGAAATTAAGATACAAAAATAACAATGTATAGCCAGCAAAAAAAAACATATATCTTAGAGGCTGTTGGCATATAGGTAACAAATAAGTATTGGGTATTCTGTTGCCTTCCTAAATTATGCTTTCCTAACATATCAAATATTATGTATGATACATGATATAGGTGGGTTAAGTTACTGTGGTTAAGTTATGCATTCTCAATCTGAACTGGCTATGCACATTTAATTCCATGGTTGACTGGGTTTTACATACAATCTCATCTTACTTTTATTTTTAAGCTGAGAGAGATTTAAATCTATCTAAGATAGCAATAACTTTATTAGCTCACTCCAGAGTAAATATAGAATGAGTTATATGTTGCTGTAGGTATTTGTTTATTTAAGCAACTGGTGTATCTTAATATTTTACTTCCGGCCTCCAAAAGCAAGGAATTGAGCACTTGAGCACTTGAAAGTTGTGTTTAGGGGCCGTCCATTAATCACGTGAGGTCGTTTTTCTCATTTTTTGACACCCCCCCCCCCCCTGGTGATATTTGGTGAGGTTTGGGACCAATCCCCCCCTGGATCACGTGTATTTTTTTGGAAGTCTATGTAAAGGCTATTTTTGACGGGAAAAAAAAAAAAAAAAATGGTTATTGGAAAAACATTTATACGTATTGGCAATAAAATTAATATATAATTAATTAATGTTGTCTTAGTCCCACGGAGTTGCAAGACTTTTATTTAAGGTTACAACTGGTAAAGCTTCTTCTTCGCTGGCAGTTGTTTTTGGCAAAGAGGTTTGTGACAACAAATCGTTCAAATTTTTGCGCCGTTCAAAATTCCGGTTCAGAAATAGCGCTTTTTGACAAAAAATTAATAAAATTAATACACGTGATGTCAAACGAGACCCCCCCTCCCCTCCCCCTTCGTGATGTTTCGTGATGTTTTCCATACGAAGACGAGAACGAAATTATTGATCGTTCTTGTTCAATACAACGTGTTAAACCATAATTAACTTTTTTTCCCATTTTATCTCCATGCAATACAAAACAAAAATAATTTACATCCAGTCCAGTTGTTATTTTACGGCCTTGCAGATAGGTATACTAAGTAAACAGAGCGGAGCACACGCAATTTTTTTTATTTTCTTCCTGCGGTACAAAACGTTTTTAACGTTCTCACATTACGTTCTCATTCCATTTTTGTTCTAAACAAAATGGTATACAAGGAACGGTTCCGAACGTTTTAAAATCGTTATTTTGAACGTTTCCTTGCCCTGCCAATGACTGCTACTTCACAACAATAATTATACCAGTATAGCACTTGTTTTTCACCAATAATCCACCTTATCAACTACCAGATATGGCAATAACAGATGAGCTCCGTCACCTAGAGCTGTATCTACTGGAAGAGTTCCAGAAGGGCCGTAAAGTGGCCGACTTGTATGAACTGGTGCAGTACGCTGGCAACATCGTGCCTAGGCTGTACCTGCTCATCACTGTTGGACTGGTGTATATCAAGACTAACACTAATTTGAGGAGGGATTTGTTGAAGGTGAGTTAATTATTTTGCTTGTAATTTAGTCATAAATATACGGCCAACTATTTTAAAAATAATAGATACGTTGTACGCTCACAAACGAAAAATCTGTACCTGATCGAAAGCAGCAGCACACATGCGCAATTCTTATTAACCACATTCCTAGACGATGTGTGAAAGAGATATAACATAATTTTTACAGTAAGGAAAAAAGAGATAGTGAGTGATTCTCTGTCACGCTCCAGTGTAAACAAAATGTCAGTTATTGACCAATCACTGCTCTCCACTGCAAGCTTGAATTACTAATAACCAATCTATGATCGAGGACATTGCGTCCTTTTCACAATTGTAAAAGTAAAAATTTTCAACTAAGCGAGTGTAAATTTTGAAAAAATGTATATAATGTAGATCTTAACAAATACTTTCAACGAAAATTGGTTCGTACGGGATCGAACGAGAAGTTTTTGAGATATAGCACAATTTCAACAACCGCAAACATAACTTTGTACTTCATACAAACACTATGAAAAACAAAGTTATATTTGCAGTCAACAAAATATTGTGGTATTTTACAAAGTGGAAGTAAGTGGATTCCCTAATTCAGTTAAAGTTGGCACGGAACCCTCAGTGCGCGAGTCGGACTCGCACTTAGCCGGTTTTTATTTTTTTACTCGTGAAAGGTCTTACACATTCCGACGGGATTGTATGTGTGTGTGTGGTTTTTTTTAACACTTGCATTGCAAAGGTGTTAGAGCAGCATCTCCTATGTGCTGTATTGATGTTAAGTTACTGTCGACAACAGATCCGAGGCATCAATAGAAGTATGCAATATCTTGTGCAGACAAAGTAAATCATATCCCTCTCGGCAAACCCCTAATGGGAGCACACCAAATATAATCTGCCTCTCATCGTAACTTTTTTTTGGGTTCTTTTCTTTCCATTATGAAAAAGGCATAGGATTAAATCCATACAGCCTTGTCTTAAGTAAATAATTTTCTAGCGGTCGAAATATTTACATTTAACACTTTAAAACTAACACTAAACTAGCCTAGCCTAACCTAACTCATTGAAATGCAGGGCTGGCATTCGCATTTCAATGCTCAAGAAGGAAGTTTAGCACGAGATTCGACGATCCGAATCAGAGGGCGCGATCTTCGATCAGAGCACGCTTTACTTTGTTTCCTCCTTTGTCTTCATCGTTTACTTTAAAAGCACACATTATTATGATGATTCCAACACAAAATGACAATAAAATACTAGAAAAAAACAATTACTAAAATGAAGAAACAAAATCCTACATCCTCTTCTCGTTTCCCTCGCTAAACTCCCTGTCAGTCTCTCATCGTAACTCTTAAATGCTCTACATAGAAGCAATGGGACATCTTTGACTGACAGTCATATAAGAAAAGGGCTTGCTTCACTAGGAGCAGCGCCCTGAAACTCATTATTCCCCATACACAATATCTACTTATAGTCAGAAAGACTGATTGCATAATACATGTACTGTAGTATCCCGGCGTCCCGGGTATCGGCTCCTTCCGTCACCCTGTATAACACGTCCGTCCTTCACCGTGGTGGCGAGTTAAATATCCCCTCCACTACTCCGCCCCGGCTCCGTCGGGTAACCAGTCTGCGCAGGAGACGACAGAATACGTCCTTCTCTTTTACACATACACTACACGTACAACAACAAAAAAACGGGCAAGTGCGACAGTGAGGGTTCCTTGCCAAGAACTATTCACTTGCTTTATCACTGAGAATAAAATATATTAGTTAATTATCACAGACATATTTGACTTAAGGATAATCCTATAACTTTCAGGACCTAGTAGAGATGTGCCGAGGAGTCCAGCACCCGTTGAGAGGCCTCTTCCTCAGGAACTACCTTCTGCAGTGCACCAGGAATGTACTTCCCGACACCGCTGAGGCTCAGAACGAAAATGAGGGGACTGTGAGTTTTTTTTATACTGTATATTGCAGTTGTGATTAGATAACTGTTGTTATATATCTTTGAGAGTATATTCTTGTTTGTAGGTGAGGGATGCTATCGACTTTGTGCTGATGAATTTCGCTGAAATGAACAAGTTATGGGTCAGAATGCAGCATCAGGGGCATTCACGGTAAAAAAAAATACTTTCAATATACTCTTGTACTTTGACAAAAGGTTTGATTATAACAAACTATTGCAAAAAAACGACCATGTGCCAGTCGGACTGGCGCACTAAGGGTACCGTGCCAATTTTAATTGAATTAGGGAGTCCGCTTACTTACATTTAGCTAAAATATCACAATTTTTGTTGAAAGCAAATATAGAAGTTAGGGGGGGGGGAGGCATTTTAACAATTTGGAAGCATCTGTGCTGATTTGCTGTTAACTTAGGTACTCTGTCTTAATTAAATTTAATTTGTTCAATATTTAAGTAAGTAATGATAATAAGATGTTTGCTGTACCCTACCGGGTGTGCCATATGTAGTACATATTTAACTATGTAAAACACATCTAGTTTTTTCTGCAAATAAATTAATAATAATAACACGCAGGGCAGCTTGTGGCGAGCTGTTAGGCAGTAGCGACCCCACGTACCTGATTGCTCCTGGGAGAACCCCTGCTCTTCATCTCTGTCTTGCCTTCACTGGCCGGGCAGAGTGAACGCTGACGAGGGGCAGAATCCCACCTCTTGCTTGCCTTCATTGGCTGGCTTGAGCGGAGACTCGCTAGAGCGGAGATGCTCGGGGGAAGGAAGTGTGCCAGTAAGATGCTTGTAGGGATCTTGAACGATTACCGGAATTGTCCTGAGAGCCGTGGTACACCTCTCCACTCCCCTAGCACCTCAACTGGTGTTGCCCCCTTTGTCGTCTACGTCACTTAGTGCTAGCAACTAATTTGGGGGGCCCATCGACTGAGTGTGCAAGTCACCCCCCTGCCATTTTATCCGTGTGAGAAACATACGTCAGGCAGGGGCTATAGTTCTTCCATAGTCCTAGTTACCCGATCCACCTAACATCCACACCCATAACTCAGCATCTTTTTGTCCATATCTTGCAATAGCCCTACACAAACCGGGGGTTGTCCTTGGGTGCACTTGTATAGTGCATACAGGGATAATTGTCGGTTTGTGTCACACAGCTTTTAGATTAATGTTGTCGAACGGGCCTCTGCGTGTTGGCTTCGGCCCCATGTACGCCTTCCAAAGGTCCGGGACCCCATGGTCCCGAGAATCGAAAAGACACAACATAGTAATAATGTATCTATCAAACGTTTGACTTTAAAAGAAAATGGTTGGAGGAACCTCAATGTTATTTTAAAAGACCTATCTATAGTCACCCCACACGCATAGGTTTATAATTTAAAAAATAATAATCCGTTTTAGTTTCATGTATGGGATTAAGTGGTTGCTGTCAACAAAATATTGTAGTATTTTAGCTTAGTGAAAGTAAATGGATTACCTAATTCTGCATGGAAACCTCAGTGCGCGAGTCCGAGTCGCACTGGGTCGTTTTTTTTTTCCAAACAATCGAGCCATATACGTAGCAGACTTTTCGCTTCACTTGCTCAAAATCTATCGATTACACATCACATAATGTTGACTTAAATTGACACATCTCCAGTCATGGGCCGGAATATTGTATGAATATCCATCGCGGCCTATGTAGTGTTATGAGATTGAATTTGGAAAACGAGCTCGTATGAACAAGCCGGTGGGCGCGAGGATGCACCAACGAGGTCATAATTCGAAAATCGAGATGGCCACGTATCGCATCAATGAGAAAAACTGGCCAAGAGCGAGTCGGACTCGCACACTAGGGGTTCCGTGCCAACTTTAACTGCATTAGAGATCCACTTATTTCTTAACCAAAATACCACAATATTATGTTGGCAGCAAATATAACTTTGTTTTTCATAGTATTTGTATGAATAACAAAGTTATGTTTGCGGTTATTGAAAATGTGCTCTATCTCAAAAAATACTAGGTCGATCTCGTTTAAACCAATTTTCGTTGAAAGTCTTTGTCAAGATCTACATCATATTTTTTTACAAATTTAAGCTCTCTTTGTTTAAAAGTTAGATGGGCAGGGGGGGGGGGGAGACGCCCATTTTACCACTTTAGAAGCGTCTATTTCTCGACTTTTAGAGAAAATTGTTTTAGAATCCTCGACATCATTTTTTAGGACCTATCCAGACACCCAACATGCATAATGTTTGTCAATTTTTTTTTTAGGTTTTAGTTCCACGTATGCGCCCCCACTTAAATATAATGATATTTTTTTAATTAGAATCGTAAAGCGGTTAGCAGGATTCATCTACCTACTAAGTTTCAACTATGTAATACTAATAGTTTCAGAATGTGGTTAGTGTAGTGTGGTGACATACGAACGGACAGACAGACAGACTTGACGAAACTTCCGCTTCCAAAAAGGTTCCGCTTTTTGCCATTCGGCTAAGGAACCCTAAAAACGTAATAAAATATTATAATAAACGACAATAATTTTATATATAATACGCACCATACTATATACTCAAGTTTATAAACATATTAGTATACTTATATTACATACATAACAACCAAATATTTAAAAGATTTCAGAATAAACATACTTATACATATTTTACAAGTTTCACAATTTATTTAGCCAGAAACTTACGCAGTTTGTTCTTAAAAGATAATTTCGTCTCCGACCTTCTAATCTCTAGAGGAAGAGTTTTCCACAGCCGTGTAATCGTTACTTTGAACGGCTAGGAGTCGATTCGACCAAAAGAGATTGAATGTTGTTCTAGAATAAATCAGTAGTTATCTGAGAGTATATCAATTTTCCATTCTACCTACTAGTGTTCTAGAATATCGCGTTTAAGCTAAACTCACACTTATTCGAGCCGAACGCGCCGAACGAGTCGAACGAAACGAATTTTAGAATTATTTTATATGAAATCTTATGAAACCTTGCTCGCACACTTAATCGCGTCGAATCGTTCGAATGTGGAAGATCCTTAGAAATCCCAGATAAATTCAGATGACGTCATCAGATTCGGTGCAGCTAATGCGGTCGACTCGGACGATTCGAACGACTCGCCGGATAAAACCTTTAGATGTCACTCATAGCGCTATCTCATGATTTCTTCGATGCGGTCGATTCGTCCGACGCGGTCGGTTCGTCCGATGCGGTCGATTCGTTCGATGCGGATATGTGTGCGAGGCCTCCTTTACTTCGATTTGTTCGGCGCGTTCGGCTCGGATAAGTGTGCGTTCACCTCTATATGGAAGTAACTCTTATACCCACCGTGTTGCGTGAAATAACTGCTTATCGAAGTTCATCATAACGACGTATGCTTGCCATATGATTTATGTCAGAATATTTTGTCAAATTCAAAACTTCTGTCAGCTCGATATTCATATTCATTTATTTGCCAACTAAGTGTTACATACATACATATAGCAGGTTTTATGCTAGACAATTGCACTTATGACTTAGTAACCCTTTCAGTTTGGGTATTGCAAAATTATTTGAGGGCTATATTAAATTATTTAATAATAATCTTATAATAATAATACTTTTCCGCGGTATTATTGTTTAGTTGACAGTATTTTTGCTTTCAAACCAAACTGATTTATTGCATCATCGATTTGCGGGATAATATACATTAAAACCGACTTTGAGTTATTCGAATATAAAATCAAGAAACAAAATTATCCTTCGTATAGTTACGCGCATGTTATCCAATGTTCAGTCGAATCCAACCTTAGACTGATAAGAGGAGCGATAAGCAGATGATATTTAGATTCAATATATGTACTATAATTTATTAACAGGGACAAAGAACGCCGCGAACGTGAGCGCTCTGAGCTTCGTATCCTGGTCGGTACGAACTTAGTACGGCTATCTCAGCTGGAGTCCGTCACTGTGGACGACTACAGACGTCTGGTATTGCCGGGGATATTGGAGCAGGTCGTCAGCTGCAGAGACGCTATCGCCCAGGAGTATCTGATGGAGTGTATTATACAAGTTAGTATAAATATTAAGCTAGGGCACCAACCATCATCATCATCACTGGCCGATCTGGAAGTGCTTAAACGGGCTTCGGACTCAGGTTGGCCGAAGTAAAGAGAACATGGCCAGGTGGGGATTTTCGGCAAGCTCCGATGTGGACTGTGTTTGCGGTGCAGCGCAAACTATGGCACACTTAGCATCGTGCTCGGCGTGCCCCAGCACCTGCACGCCAGTGGATTTAAAAAGTCATAAAAGTAAAAGTCATAAAAGTAATTTATTTATGCAAATAGGCCCTCTGGGGGCACTTTTACACGTCCCAATATAAACCCTACCACAGCTTCGGGACAATTGTGGGCCAGTGCTGAGAAGAAGCTGCGCAAGAAACTCAGTCACTATTGTCAATGCCTCTTTTCAAAAGGTTTACAATGTTTGTAGTGATCATGCAAGTCCATACATTATTATCATTTAAATAATCATCTACTTTATAATACCCTTTCGTCATAAGGGTTTCTTTAATAACAGTTTTAAATTTATTAACCGGTAAGTTAATAATGTGTTCTGGTAGTTTATTGAAAAATTTTATACCTTTCCCCATGAAAGAATTACCAACCTTTCGAAGCCTAAATTGTGGAATAGCAAGCTTATCCTTATTTCTAGTATTATATTTGTGTATGTCACTATTTTTCGTGAATAAATGAAAATTTTTCCGTACATACATTAAATTTTCGTAAATATACTGAGAGGCTAGAGTTAATATTCTAATTTTTTTAAACACCTCTCGTAAGGAATCCTGAGGTTTAAGATTATAAATAGCTCGCACGGCTCTTTTTTGTAACACAAAAATTGTCTCTACATCAGCAGCCGCGCCCCACAGTAAAATGCCGTAGGACATCAAGCTATGGAAATAACTAAAATAAACTAACCTAGCTGTTTCTACATCAGTCAAACGTCTTATCGTCCTTACAGCAAAAGCAGCTGAGCTTAGTTTCCCTGACAAGGCCTCTATATGAGGACCCCATTGTAGTTTGGAGTCTAAAGTGATTCCCAAGAATGTTGTGGAATCAATAGTATCAAGCGGTTTGTCTTTTATCTTAACCTGAGTTGATGCCTGTCGGACATTAGGCATCGTAAACTTTACACATTTAGTTTTACTTCCATTAAGAAGAAGATTGTTAACAGTAAACCAATGTAATACTTGTGAAAGAGTATTATTTACATCGTCAAAATTTCCTTCACCTCTTGGAATTTTAAATATAAGTGAAGTATCATCTGCAAACAAAACTATATCACAAAGATTCCCCACAAAATGCGGGAGGTCATTTATATATATTAAAAATAAAAGAGGTCCTAATATAGATCCTTGGGGCACACCCATTGTTAGAGGTGCTCCAGAAGACTCAGTTCCGTTTATACATACTTTTTGCATTCTACCTGAAAGATATGAATTAATTAAATTTAACGAGTTCAATGATGCCCCATAGTGACATATTTTTTTAAGTAATGTTTCATGATCCACACAATCAAACGCTTTCGATAGATCACAGAAAATCCCTAAAGCATCATGCCTATTATCATAAGCATCAAATATATGTGTTAAAAGAGCAACTCCTGCATCCGTGGTGCTTCTTCCTTTAGTAAAACCGAATTTTTTGTTATGTAATAACTTGTTCGATGAAAAGTGTGCTAAAATTTGATTGAATATAATCTTTTCATATATTTTACTCAAGACTGGCAGAATCGATATTGGCCGGAAGTTTGAGGGGTCACTTTTGTCACCCGCTTTGAAAAGCGGTATTATTTTACTAATCTTCATTAAACAAGGAAACTGGCCGTCATCAATACACTTGTTAAAAATTAATGCTAGTTGAGGGGCTATTATGTTAATAATTTACTTAATAATATGCACAGATAGTCCCCAAAGATCCTCCGTTTTTTTCATATTTAACTCTCGAAATGTTTTTATTATTACTTCAGGTCCTACATGCCTAAAGTGCAGTTGAGAATTACATTCACTGACATTAAGTTTTAGAATAGATTCGGCTATTACTGAAGAAGAAGCAAGTTCTTTCGTTGTTGTTGGTGCAACATGTGAAAAAAACGATTCAAAAGCAGTTGCAACATCTAAATTTGAATTTATTGTTTTATCATTGATTTTTAATGCGAATTTACCATCTCTCAATTTATTTTTACAAGTTTCTTTATTTATGATGCTCCATGTAGCTTTTGCTTTATTTTTGGAGCTAGAGACTATTCTACGAAGGTAATGGGATTTTGCTGTAGCACAAACTTTTTTAAATATTTTTGAATAATTTCTAACGTATTCAATAAAGTTTTGGTCTTGAGAGTTTTCTCGTAGACTATATAATTCATATATAAATTATCCTACTTTTATGAATTCCCGGCGTGGCCCAATTATTAAATTGACATTGGACCTTATTTGATTTAGTCTTTTTTATGGGAAATATTTCATTAAATTCGTTTTTAATTAAGTTAAAAAGGTCTTCATATTGTTTATCTACACTATCACTAGTATTTTGTTTCACTGAATATAGTGTATCGTTAATTGTATCCCTAAATCTATCTAACCTATTTTCTGTGACAGGCCTATACATAGTTTCCACAGGTAAACTTGCGGTATGATTGTGTTCAAATAAAACTTTTTGACCTCTATGATCAGAACTGAGGCCAATTAAAATACCTTTATCAATGACACTTGCGTTTTTGTCACAAAAAATATTATCTAAGCAAGTGGCCGTGGTGGGAGTTACCCTTGTGGGTTCACAAAAGAGATTTTTTAAATTAAAAGATTTGAAAAGATTAAGAAATCGAATGGCGCTATTCCATTCCTTTAAAATATCAAAGTTAAAATCTCCACATACTATTATTTTCTTATTAGATTTTGAAACCTTTTCTAGCGCTGATTCCATAATTGGTTCAAAAAGTTGGTAAGTAGCGTCGGGGGGGCTATACACAGATAAAATTATATAATGTTCGAGCTCAATACACGCTAATTCGATAGTACGTTCTAAAGAGAGTGATACAATGTCCCTGCGATCTTTACAATTTAATTCATTATTTATAAGTATGAGTGACCCCCCTCTAGTTGTGGTCTCTCTTGAAAACGAACTACCGACTGTATAGTTTTCAATACTAATCATTATTTCACATTTTCTATACCAATGCTCTGTTACACACATTACATGAACACTTAAATCGTGTAGAACTAATGATAGTTCAAGCTCTTTGCCAGCCAGGCCTTGTATATTTTGGTGAACAACATTAAAACTAGACCTGGCCTTTGTCTGCCCTCTTAGTTTAAAGCCTCAGAGGTTGTCTTGTTGATAACATCAACATTACTATTATTACTTACAAGTTGATTACCATGTGATATGGTTTTGTTAATTATGCAATTAATGTTATATGCTAACAAATTAGCAATTAGTTTTTTGATTCTATATGGCAGGTGTATAGAGCCGCCAGTCAGCAAAAATGAGTTATTAGTAAATTTATTTGTGTCAAAAGACACAAATTTGTCACTATGTCGTTGGATTAAATTAAATAATAAAGTATTCAATACATGAATACAGTTATTTTCCTGTGCCATATGATTTTTTGAGAATGGAATTGCACAAATGATTATTTTATGTACATTTAAATTTAACAATATTGAATAATTTTTTAACAGATTTTTTTTACTTAAATTTTTACTAGTTCCTAACATTAACACAAGTATTGAACTTGAATTTAAATTACTATTTTGAATATTAATGACTATTTGATCTAGTGATGCATCAGGCATACAATTGTTTACTATATTACATTTAAGGTTTTTATTCAATAAGGAACCATAACCAATTCCTAATCTGTCTGAAAAAACAATAACATTGCTGCATTCATTATTGTTTTTTTTTGATGAACAATTATAATTAAGATTTTGTGATTGCAATTGTAAACTGTCATCCCCTTGCTGATCGAGGTCTTGTACGGAGTTTAGATTTATGTTTGGGAGTGAATTAAAATCAGAGTTAGGTGTGTTTAATTTCAGAAGTTTATTTGCAGCCAGGATATGTTCTGATATTTGTTCCTGGGAAGAGTTATATTTAATTGTCATGGAATGCAATGACTCCTGCAACCGGGAGATGTCAGTCTGCAATCGCTCAACAGTTTGTTCACATTGTGACCTACTTTCATGTAACTTATTTTGATATATTTCCAGACTGTCTAATAAATCTAACTTTTCCTTTCTAAGTTCAATATTTTTGAAAAAACGTTTATTTTTCTTGACAAGAATTTTAGTTTTCTTTATAAATTTACTAAGTTTTATATATTTTTTAACCCTATTTCTACCTGACAATTTAATATGAGCAGTTTTGTTTAGAGTTTGGTGTAAACTACAATTTAAGTCTGGATTGGTGACCACAGACCGACCACCGGGGGTACCAATCAGCTCCTCATACAGGTTCAAGGTTTGGATATGAGCTTGATCTTTCTTCTCTTCTTCCAAGTGCAGAATAGTTCTATTGGCATCCCGTAGCTCACTTTCCAGGTCATTATTGCGCATAAGTGTCTGCTCAAAAATGCTGCTGCACTGGTCGAAGGTGCTGACTGTGTTGAACTGTGTGTTAATGAACTGCAGTCGATCTGCAATACAAGTGGCTGAATTCTAGGCTGCTACAATGTAATCTCGTGTTCCATCGACACGCTAAGAAGAAGGAGATCATCATTACTATCAGCCAAAGGACGTCCGCTGCTGAACATAGGCCTCCTTCACGGTTTTTCAAAGTGACCGATCACTAGCGGTCTGCATCCAGTGTGATCTTGCGATCGTTACAAGGTCATCTGTCCATCTTGTCGGTGGACGTCCTACGGTACGCCTTTGGTCGAAGGGTCTCTAATTTTCTGCCCCAACGGTAATCAGTTTATCGCGCTATGTGCCCTGCCTATTGCCACTTGAGCTTACTGATTCGCAGGGCTATGTCCGATACCTTAGTTCTTTTACGTATTTCCTCATTTTTATTCGATTTCGTAAACAGGTTTTAACAAAATCAACTGCATTCCTTCTCGGTGGTGATTCTGTTGCTAAAATACAACAACTTTTTGTATGGGATCAACATCGAAATCCCAAGAAAAAATATGACTTCTCCATACAAACTAGAATCAGCTGATGGGCACTCTAGTATGGGAAAGTGAAATATTTCTATTTAATTACGATGTTGATCCCATACAAATAGTTGTTGTATTTGAGGTTCAGAATTAGCCCCAAGAATTAGAAAAATACAGTTAATTTTGTTAGACCCTATAGAGACACCGACCAAAGCGTCTCTAACCATAGCGTAAGGCTTTTTCTACACATGTATAGAGGCATAGCCTATATCTGAAGAATTTTATTTATTTTATTGTATGAAATTATAAGATCGCAGGATCACTATGGAGGCAGACAGGTACCGGTCGCTGTGCAGTGGCGCGATTCTCGTGCGATTCGTATAGGTACGATAAAATCGAATTGCTGATCGAATTTTACTCGTCGAAGAATTTTTTTTTTGTTTTCTCAGTTTAACGATTTCTATGTATTCAGATTTTCTTCGTGTGTTACGTGTTGATATTTTACTTGATTTTTTTAAAGTTAAACTCGCAATCGAATTACCACACGAAAAAAGTTCGATTGCCGCGAGAATCTGCTTTCAGGAAACTTATGTTCAACTGAAATCCTTTAGCTAAAAATGAATAAGTAATTATTAACTTCACCCACCAACCAGAATAAATCACAGATTGCATATTATATTCGGACAACAGCACGTCTAGGTAAACACTGTGGCGTCTGATGCACTTGTAATTGATAAATAAATAAATTCATTTAGTCACCAAAACGTGACGATTAACAATTATTTTCAACACACTTGCTCAAAACGACGTTTTTATTCCACCGATTTTTGGCTCATAATCATAGATATTAAACACGCGTGCTTTTTCATTATATTATTGCACTAGTGCTTTTAGTTTATTAACCCGACCAATTTACATTTGTACCCTAGTACCAAGTCGTAAGTAAGAAGAAGAAGCGATTTAATTTAGTCGGGTTATACAATACTTTTATTTTAGCAACAAACAGTATTTATGCGAAAAATAACAGTATCTACATATTTATTTCAATAAATGATAAATCCAGATTTGTTACTAAAAAGTAGCTCAAATTCATTTAACATTTTCTGTGATTTGTGTTTTTTCATTTTTAATCTTGGCTTTTGGCCGATCTAGTTCGCGCCTAAGCCTTGCGCGCGCATCGGTATCGCGGCAAGAAAAAAAAAACAACGCGCCATTTTTCGTAAATAATAATTGTCGGCTGTGACGAAGTTTGGATTAATTATGAAGTTTAATATTAATGAAAATGTCTACTTCAAGTGAAGAAAATGAAGAAAACCTATTATTAACTCCGCCGGACATACGTAACAAGGCGAAAAACGCGTGCGAAAGTCTTTGCCATCAAAATCGAGTGAAATGTATTTTTACTGTTTTAATAATTAAAAACTTGGTAAATGAAGAGTCTTGTTTTTTCCTCGCAAGTGTGTTGAAAAACGTCGTATGAAACACGTGTGCCTGTGACCATTATATACGCAGCTTTCTTATGGCGCACTCGCTTTCGCTCGTGCGCACACAATATCGCACTGTATATAATGGTCAACTTAGCACACTTGTATCATAATGTACTATGTTCATTCTTAGACCTATGAACTATGACTGACAATCGTGTTAATCTTGAGAATGTCCCTGCCAACTGAATTAGGATTAAACCTGTGTCTTAGAAGACAGTGATTCCTCCAAGGAGACAAAAGTAATGTAGGTAATTAAGAAAGAAAAAGGCTTAAAGTGATTTAAGTATTAAAGATAACAGATAATTAGGGCTAGTATGCAACAAATGTGGGTAACCTGGTGTGCTAGCGACTGTATATATTATTTTTAAATTATTCTGTTCGGAAAATTGAACTTTCATGTGAAGATAGACGGGTGGAATATAGCTTTTCCATCCCTAGGGTGGAAAGTGATTTGGTTTTAATTGCTACGATCAGTATGGAGCTAAAGGTAATTGAGTCACATTATATCATTAAAACAAACAAGCTTTTCATATTTTTAAGATTAGCTAAACATAAAAGCGTGTTTATTATGGTCACTGATTTGAAAAATGTAAAATCTACAATTATATTTCGGTTTCCCGCCATACATAGTGCCTCTTTTTTAACACTTTAAATTGTCACATTTTGTCTGTCTTTGACGATATATTTTTTTAGTTTGGTCGATTATTGCATAGATTATTAAGCAGGCAGAGGCGACTTGCCGCCATTTTTGTTGTTCATTAATCTTCTTACTCACTCCCACCTTTAGCTGTCATTCATAGCGCTATCTCATGAGGGAAAATTTAACCTGGAATTTGACATAATCTGTGGTAGTTTTGGTGACAAGTAACCTTGTTTTCGCAAGGTTGCTTTCTTCTCCTATTATTATTGTCTGTGAGAAAAAGTCGATCGATATTTTTAACAATGATTTGAAATATTTGATATCGTCCGCGTTTTATGTAGTACTCTGTTGTCTTCCGTGCTTTTACTGTCCTTCTAATTTTGTGTTTTATGTATAACGACAGTAAACAAACTGATGTGATGTAAAAATTTGTGATTTCATCGCTCGTCAAACAACATAATATCTAAATAAATTTATTTATTTTTCCTCACAGTCGAAATGAAAAATAGTATGTATAACTCGGGTGAAAGCACCCGTTTCACTCTCAAATTATTATTGCTCTCACTTCGTTCGAGCGCCAAGAACTTCTCGAGTGAAATGGGTCACTTTCTCCCCTTGTATAACAATCTACTATTAAACCATACTCCTTGTCGCCGCTAGGTGTTCCCTGACGAGTTCCATTTGGCCAACTTGCAACCATTCCTGAAGTCGTGCGCAGAGTTGCAGCCAGGGGTTAACATCAAGAACATAATCATTGCGCTGATCGAACGACTCGCCACTTTTAGCCAGGTGAGATATGGTGCTGTTTGTATGTGTGTGTGTGTTAGGATGTTTTTTTTTTTAAAAAAAAATAGCAGTGATCGGATAATCGGATGCATATTTACCTAAAAGTTCATTTTTGGCTAAGATACAATATGGAGGCAAGTTTAAAAAAAAATAGAATCGGGAATTCCAAACTAACTACAGAAACGACGTCTTTAGCATGTGGTATTTATTTTATGAAATCAGAAACTGGGATAACGTAATATTATTAATGTACTTGAAGTGAGTTTTAAACTCCCCAATTTAAATATGCTTTTGTAAGAAAAGTTGTAGACTGAACATACACACACAGGTAGTACACCCGATTCGGTTCTATAAAGAAAACACTAGATTTGTCAATTCGTGTGTGTGTGTGTGTGTGTAGTGCATTCCATATTAACCAACACCTGAACATTAGTAATTATACCACCTGACTCATTAACTAGTAATGTTATATACACACCTGATTTCATTCTATAGTAAAAAAACTAAATTTGTTTATTCGCGATCCCGTGATTTTTACGATTCAAAAGTGCATTCCATTAATAGTCCGGTCAAATTAGACATAAAAATAGGGGTAAGGTTACAAAAATTCCCACCTAGCTGAAAATTGGTAGGATTGTTTAAAACACCATCATAAATGAAATGTAGAAAGTCGCCATCGATCCGATACCTGGAAAAAAAGTTACTCCGGGTCAAATGTCACAAAAACGGGTTTTTCGCGATTTTCAGCAAAACGGTAAGTTTTATCATAAAATTAGCCAGACAAAAATTGTAGAGCAGATAAATATCTACAAAAAATGTCTATATACTTTTCTTCCTAAGAGCCACCGTTTTTGACATATAACGATCCAAAAAGTTGAAAAAGTTGTAATCGTCATAATATGTATAAGTACACCACGTATATACATCGCTGAAGCTGTAATACAAGTAAAAATATTATTCTATCGGTCAGTGTATCTTACACATAAAAAATATTATAATTATGAGAATGTCGGGTAACTCAAGAAGAAGTTATCACCAACGGAATTTGGTGTCTTCTCTCTATGTATGGAGCTCCTTAAAAAAACTACGTGCTTAGATAAGTTTCGATATGAATGTTTCGTTAAAAATACCCGAAATAAAAAACAAGTGCAGTTCGCTTGTCTTCTTCCAACCTCAGCGGCTGCTCATCAACATCTTTTTCGGGTATATTACCGAGTTTAAGTGTGGCTTGGTTATCAGCTAGACCCAAAAGAGTGGGGTTGGAAGTTGGTCGACAATACATTAGAACCAGTTCAAATTTTACTCCCACCTGCGCCGGAAAAACTGTTAAATACAATTTTTGCAACTGTAAAAAGGGATGTAGTGCTAAATGTAGTTGCAAAAAAGTTGACCTGTTTTGTTCTGTAGCATGTACTAATTGTCAAGACCGGTCGTGCTCCAATGTTGAATCACCAACAATTTAGGATTCATTTGATGTTAACGAGGAGACATGCGATTTGTCATTATTGGAGCAATTTACTTGCAGCGAGGATGAAGAAGAAGAACAAGGAGAAGAAGAAGCAGAAGTATTAGAGAATTATGAGTCAGATGAATAAATATCCCTATTTTTTTTAAACTTACACCGTTTTTATCACTTTCATCATTTTCAACGGTTGCCAATATATTTTATTATTCAATAGTTTCAACTTTTTGGATCGCTATATGTCAAAAACGGTGGCTCTTAGGAAGAAAAGTATATAGACATTTTTTGTAGATATTTATCTGCTCTACAATTTTTGTCGTGGCTAATTTTATTATACGAGGGTCAAACTGAAAGTTCTTAGAACTGGCCACTTATAAACAATATAATAAAAAAAATTTTCTAAAATTTGAAAATAGAACTCTTTGCCAATATTACTGAGTATATATTTCATTCATTTGTCATTTGTTTTACGATTTGGCGGCAAATTGAAAATTGTCTGTGTCACGTCAACATGAATTTAACACGAGAAAATTTTCGTGCAATGATTTTTTATGACTTTCGATGTCATTTAAGTCAACAAGAAAGTTATGATAGACTACGGTTGGCCTTTCACGATGAAGCCCCATCTCGTGCGACTGTTTACAACTGGTTTAATGAGTTTAAACGTGGTCGCACTAATCTCACTGATGATGTACGTGAGGGACGGCCTTCTACGGCGACGACTGAAAATAACATCTGTGTTGTGCGGCGTATGATAGAGACTGACAAAAGAGTGACCTATCAGCAGATTCGGACAAGCTTAGGCATCGGTATGAGTCAAGTGCACAAAATCCTCCACGAACATTTAGCGGTCAGGAAGCTTTGCGCCCGGTGGATACCTCATAATTTGACTAAGGCTCAAAAACTCCATCGTGTGGATTGGTGCCGTAAAATGATTGAAAGATTTAACGGAGGTGACTCAAATGCTGTGTTCGACATACTAACAGGTGACGAAAGCTGGATTTACTGTTATGATCCTGAAACCAAAAGACAATCTGCTCAGTGGGTGTTTCCTTTCGAGGAGTTGCCAACTAAAGTGAAGAGAGATCGAAGTGCGGGAAAAAAAATGGTGGCCTCGTTCTTTGGAAGGATAGGTCATTTCGCAACAATTGTGTTAGAGGATCAAAAAACAGTTTCTGCAGAATGGTACACTACCAATTGTTTGCCACTTGTCTTGGAAAAAGTTCGAGAGAAACGACCTCGCAGTAGGATCCTCCTTCACCACGACAACGCCTCGTCGCACACCGCCAAGCGAACGATCGACTATTTGGCGACATCAAACGTTGAATTACTGGGTCACCCGCCGTATAGCCCCGACCTCGCGCCTTGTGATTTTTATTTATTTCCAAAAATTAAAGAAAAACTTAAAGGAAAGCGGTTTATGAATGCTGAAGAAGCGGTGGCTGCGTATCGCGATGCCATTGAAGAGACCCCTAAGGACGAGTGGGCAAAGTGCTTTTCCCAGTGGTTCCATCGCATGCAGCGGTGTATTGACGTCAATGGACAATATTTTGAAAAGATATAATAAAACTAATAACTGGCTAATGTAATCAATTTTTGATTTTCTAAGAACTTTCAGTTTGACCCTCGTAATATTACCGTTTTGCTGAAAATCGTGAAAAACCCGTTTTTGTGACTTTTGACCCCGAGTAACTTTTTTTCCAGGTATCGGATCGATGGGGACTTTCTACATTTCATTTATGATGGTGTTTTAAACAATCCTACCAATTTTCAGCTAGGTGGGAGTTTTTGTAACCTTGGATGTCTAATTTGACCGGGCTATAAAGTCCGTTTCGTTTTGCTCGTCGAATATGGTATACAATCTTGACTTGATCTTTTATCGAAATAATTCGTTTTAAAATTAAATAAACACAAATGTCACCAACTACATAAGTTAAATTCGAAATCATAATTCGAATTCACAATTCTTTTTTTTTTATTACAACTTATAAAATAAACGTTACAGGATTATAAGAACCCCTTTTAAGCTAAGCGCTTGTGTTAAGTCAGCTAGGAGGAATGGTTTATGATATTTGCTAAGTAGGCTTTATATATGCTACTTTTAAGTAGCTTTATTAAATTCAGATTTCAATTTATGTCCTGATCAGTGATCACAAACTATCGAAATGATTTGAAAAAGTGTATTAAATGTCAGATGAATATAAATTTATTAATCTGATGAAAGATAAGACTTGATTTGCAAACACTGATAAAATACAATAGCTTTTATTTAATTTGAAGTATCAAGATCATAAAAAAAAATGTTTAAGATTTCTTAACGCATTGTTTAAGAAGTTTGTACGTTCTACTTTTAAAGAGAAACGAGGGTAACATCAACTTGAGCGTGGTGTTGGAAGACGGCAAAGAACAGGAAGTGCAGCTCTTCGAAGTGTTCTCTGACCAAGTGGCTGCTATCACTCAGGTATCTATATACTAATACTATAATATTGAATAAATTTTAATAAGTCACTAGTTATAATTCCTGATAGCCATTCACGTAATGTAAGTTTCAGTTTTTTTTTTTTTAAAGGAACTTATATATTAAGTTGCTAAAGAAATCATAGAATTCATTATTATTTGAGAAGTTATGCGAGATGTGATAAACATTTATTAAATAATTGCTTATATTAGGAGCCGAGAACATAATCAATTTCGCGCAGTCGGATCGACGGCACGCTTGAACAATTGGCAAGAGCATTGGCCCAGTTTACCAGAGGTTGCAGGTTCGAATCCTGCTCAATTTTCGAGGTCTTATTTCATCTTTAATTATTTTACTCATTCCAGAGTCGCACAGACATGCCTCCCGAAGATATGCTAGCCTTACAGTTGGCACTACTGAAACTGGCGCAGCGCTGCCATCCTGACAAACTGAACTACGTCGACCGAGTGCTCGCTCACACCGACACGATCTGTCAGGACATACACCAGGCCAGGTCAGTTGTCTGTTACTGCCGCTGCTTACTTCGAGATGTCGATAGATGGCGCTGTGTGAATCTTGCTTCGCAATATAACTTTGGTTTTTCTTATGGACGAAAACTTCTCGATGCATCAATATAGTCTTACTACCAAGTTTGTTACAAGACAAAAACCATTCATGAATGGTTACAACTACGTGGCCCGAGTGCTTGCGCACACCGACACGATCTGCCAGGACATACACCAGGCCAGGTCAGTTGTCTGTTACTGCCGCTGCTTACTTCGCGATGTCGATAGATGGCGCTGTGTGTATCTTGCTTCGCGCTAGACTTTTGGTTTTTCTTTACGACGAAAACTTTTGGATACATCAATAGAGTCATACAAAGTTTGTTATGAGACAAAAACCATTCACGAATGGTTACAACTACGTGGACGGAGTGCTCGCTCACACCGGCAAGATCTGCCAGGACATATACCAGGCTAGGTCAGTTGGCTGTGCCGCTGTTTACCGCAAGAAAGAGATGGCGCTGCGTGTATCTTGCCTCGCGCTAGCATTGCAGTTCAGAAAAGCTTCTCGATACATATGACACTATAATGACTAACCAAGACTTTTATGCAGTGTTCCCGGAGCCTATAAGCTTTTAGGCTTTAAATTAAGCCTATTAGTTCTTTTTTATGGCCATGATAGACTACTAGGCTTTTAAAAGCCTACTCATTTTAAAAAGCCTGTAGGTTGAAGTCTTTTTCGAGTAGTAGGCTTATTATAAGGCTATAGCCATTATTCGGATTATGGCTTTTTATAATTTAAACAAGTATTTTTGTATTGTACCTACTTTCAAATTAAAAGAAAAATATATTTTTTGAAATTTGAAAAAAATCTGTTCTTACTTGTTATACCTTATTTTGAGGATAGTTTGAAAATCATTAATAAGTCAGGAGTTCACAGTGCGACATTCATTCGTTGCTTGATTCATTTGTCCGATGTACGGTTAACACCCAGACACTCAAAGTTAACGCTTATGCCCCGGACATAAGGGCGGTAAAAAATCGTAAAAAAAAGTTGACGATTATTATACTCGAACAATAAACAAAATAGACCTAGCCTAAAGGACGAAAATTCTTAATAGGTTTTTAGCCTTTCAGCTCTTTTAAATATGTGCCTAGCCTAAAAAAAGGCTAAGAGCTTATAGTCATCGGATGGACAAAAAGGCTATGAAAAAGGCCTAGCCTACAGGCCTAAAAGACTTTTTAGGCTTTTATTCCGCTGTAGCCCCTAATTTATACGCTAGCCTTAAAAAAAGCCTAAAAGCCTATAGGCCTCGAGAATACTACTTTTATGCAGTGACGGTGACGGCTGAACCTTAAGTGCGCTCGTGCGCTGAACCACCAATTCAAATGATTTAAAAATTACAAAATATAAAGTACTTCATCTTCATTTTTAAATTACCATTTTAATAGTTATTTTTAGACATACAAAAACGTATAAAATATTAAATCTCCAATTATGCTGAAACAGTTTGAGCGCTTTACTAAACTATTAAGACTTATTTTCCTGCAAAGACAAATTCTCGTGCGCTTCGGCGAGTGCACGGGGACTGCTAATATAACTTGTAGGAGATACGAGTTAAAACTCCTGACGCGTGAAACAAAAGATAGTTCATAGAAATGTACCGAGTAATGAGTGCGTTGTCGAGCGCCGCACGTAAGAACCGAGGATTGCCGAGAGCACCCGATGTTTGACGAATTGGCCGGCCGGCATGCGCCCGAGGCGACGACGGCAGCCATGATTGACATCTCGTTATCAGACTACCAGTATAGTTTCACTGTATGTGTGACGCATAAATGAATTATTGTTAGGGTTCCGTAGCCGAATGGCAAAAAACGGAACCCAGATAGTTTCGTCAAGTCTGTATGTCTGTATGTCTGGCCGGGGGGCTCCCATACATGAAACTAATACCAAAAAAAAATTGTCAAACCTGTGCGTATGGGGTGTCTATGGATAGATCTTTTAAAATGACATAGAGGTTCCTAAAACCATTTTCTTTTAAAGTCTAACGTTTCATAGCAAGACGCTTCCAAATTGGTAAAATGGGCGTCCCCCCCATCTATCTTCTAAACTAAAAGAGTTTAAATTTTGAAAAAAATATATAATGCAGATCTTCACAAATTCTTTCAACGAAAATTGATTCGGACGGGATCGAACGAGATTTTTTTGAGATATAAGTAGCACATTTTCAACAACCGCCAACATAACTTTGTACTTCATAAAAATAGTATAAAAAACAAAGTTATATTTGCTCTCAACAAACTATTGTGGTATTTTACTAAGTGGAAGTTAGTTGATTCCCTAATTCAGTTAAAGTTGGCACGGAACCCTCAGTGCGCGAGTCCGACACGCAATTGGCCGATTTTTATTTATATTACAGTAATTGTTTTTAGTTTTTGTTTCGATTTTTTAAAGTGCACTAGCAGTTCGATAACCCACCAGCTGCCACTGCTTTTATGAGATAGAACTTATTACGTGGCACTGGCGCGTGGCTTCTATACCTGGTTTCCTGGATCCTGAGATGGTATTGTTGAAGCAAGATTTTCCAGGAAATCCACTAGGTCTGTCAGTCAGTTACAGCCGCTGTTCACAGCAATACAGTTCCTAAAATGTCAAGAGATGGCGCTGCTTGTGTCTTACCTCGCGGTACTAATTTTCTTACGAGATAGGCCAGTTATTTTTCAATTGATGGTCTATTAAACGAAACAATATAATCCTAATAACCGATTTCTAAATACATATTTTGACCGAAAGTATATAATTATGTCCTTAGTGGTACTATAGAAATAATTTATTACACCAAAGTGAAGATAATCTTAATATGCATTCGTTTATGCTTGATAATTTGTAAATAAACCTTCATTATTCAACCCTGTACTATCAATCTTGGGACCTTCATTAAAATATAACTGTGTTCAAAAATACACACTTTCGTATGGGTGCTTGTAGCGCAGTGGTAGCAGCGCTTTGGTAGTGATACCAAAGTGAAGCAACCTACAGCGCGGTTGTGTTTGGATGGGTGACCATTTCGACCTATAAGTGACGTATATCACGAGCATCTCCGTGCTTCGGAAGGCACGTTAAGCCTTTGGTCCCGGCTAATATCGGTTGATATTAGTCGTTAAATCTTGTCAAGAGGCCTTATGGGCGGCTTGATAACATCTGACAGCAGGGTTAGTCGCTTGCCTTGCAAACACCCCTCCAACAATCCGCACTGAGCCCGCGTGGTGGAGTATGGCTTGAACTACCTCATAGTTGAGGTAAAGCCTGGGTATGGCTAGTTTGACAGATTCTAACTTTTTTTTACCCACAGCGGCAAAACCCACCTGGAACACAACACACCAGTCTTCAAAGAACTGATGAAGATCCTCAAACTACCGGCAGACCATTACAAGAACATACTAACCTTAGTTCAGCTTTCAACGTATTCTGCGCTGATTCGACATTTGAATCATCCAGGCCGTACTATGATCGCACTCCATTTGGCTAATATTGTCTTAGAATCGGACGCAAACATTTCTACACCTGAAGATGTAAGTATAATTATTATAAATATCCTCATCGTTGATCATTGAAAGTCAGCTTTTAAAGACTGGTGGATAGTATTTGGTATTTCTTTGGTCAATAGCCCTTAATGGTCCTCAACGTAAATTAGCGTTTTATATTAAAGAGTTCGTTTGTTTGTTCAAACGCGCTAATCTCAGAAACAACTAGACAGTTTTAAAAAAAATGTGTTAGATAGCTAATTTATTAAAGAAGGCTTTAGGCTACAAAACATCACGCTGCGACGTAAAACGCGTGGACGAAGTCGCAGGGGACCGTAATAGTATTATATAGCTGAAGAGTTTGTTTGTTTTAACGCGCTAATATCAGGAACTACTTGACCGATTTAAAAAAATGATTTTGTGTTAGATAGCTAATTTATTGAAGAATGCTTTGGGCTATAAAACATCACTCTGCGACGGGAGGCGAGGGAGCAAACTCAAAACGCACAGACGCATTCGCGGGTGACTGCTAGTAACTTCATAAGTAGATAAATAAGTAACTCTTGATAGCACATTATAAAGGTCAGTAACAAATCAGCCAAAAACAAGTATTAGTGAGTGTTATTTGAGCTACGAAACTAAAAAAAGACGAAAGAGCGTTTGTTCTAACACTATGACATAAGAGTGATTTGTTTTGTGTCATTAGATTGTTACAATATGATGTTCGTTTTTAGGTCGAAGCAGTATTATCTATGGTCGACGTGTTGGTCAAAGACCAGCCTGATCAGCCCACAGAGGAACCAGACTTGGAAGACTTTATGGAGGAACAGGGATTACTTGCAAGGTAAGTTTTTAAGTATTTTTGTTTATTGCTTCCTAAAAGGAGGCTATGTTAGGAAATTTAAATTCGTGTATCAAATAAAGCTACATACGGTCAGGGTTTCTGGTGCCTTACCACTTTCATACTTTCATCACTTGTACACCTAATATACTACTTACGATTTGCCACATAAACGGGCGTCACTTCAAACAAAAGACAACAGGAGCCGCTTGACATGACATTAAACATTTCTTCATTTTAGACCAGAATAATCTCCTTGTGCTCATTTTAAATAGACATATGTCCTATTTTCATACCTTCTTTCTACAGAGACTCCAGATAGGTACAAATATAGATGCTAAACCATGATATCATGATATTAGAGCATGCAATAAATAATGGGATGAAGTGTAAGCACAATAGTCTATTCATAAAGATGAAATAAGAAACCAAAAATTTGCGCACGGCCGGGACTTGAACCAGCAACCTTTTGGCTGACCGGGCCAAACGCTCTTACCAATTGAGCTACCGTGCTGTCAGTCCGACCCTGCGAAATTTGTGGTCTCCTATGGATCCGTCATTGCGTGACGCTTAGCGCCATCTAGCCGTCTGTTTATGAAACCTCCCTCTCTCTGCCCTCTGTTTCATAAACAGACGGCTTCCAAGCAGTTATTCTTTACAGAATGAATTCAACTTGGAAATTGATGACGCTTCGCTATCTAATGGTTTAGAATGTTTTAAACACTCAAAACATTCTCACTCAATACTTTAAATATTCTGTAAAGAATAACTGCTTGGGCCTACTGTTTCACACACAGACGGCTAGATGGCGCTAAGCGCCACGCAATGACGGATCCATAAGAGACCACAAATTTCGCAGGGTCGGACTGACAGCACGGTAGGAGCGTTTGGCCCGGTCAGCCAAAAGGTTGCTGGTTCAAGTCCCGCCCGTGCGCAATTTTTTGGTTTCTTATTTCATCTTTATGAATATAAAATATGACACTGTAAGTGTTTAAAACATTCTAAACCATCACAATAGTCTAGTTTCCACTAGGAAGC
The DNA here is from genome assembly GCA_963924145.1 of Pyrausta purpuralis. Classification (NCBI taxonomy): domain Eukaryota; kingdom Metazoa; phylum Arthropoda; class Insecta; order Lepidoptera; family Crambidae; genus Pyrausta; species Pyrausta purpuralis. The sequence continues at coordinate 7,614,495 of OZ001666.1, read as the reverse complement.
AATTAATATTTTGCTATCAAGAAGACTCTTGTAAATGTTAAATATTTTGAAATATATAATATTTTGATGAATATATTTACCACTGTTAAGTATTACCCAGTTTTAAAAAATTTGGTCGAATAGCCTATACTGTGGATTCTTTATCATCGTCATTATCAGCCAAAGACATAGCCCACTACTGAACATAGGGCTCCCCCACGGTTTTCCACGATTAAACCTACACCCATAATCATCTTACAGACTAATCCACCACTTCAAATCCGATTCGGCCGATCAACAGTATCTAATACTGAGCGCGGCACGGAAGGCTTTACAAGGCGGGGGAGCGCGGCGTATTCAACACACCTTCCCACCAATCGTGTTCCACGCATACCGGCTCGCCTTCACTTACAAGGACTTGAAGGACCAGGTATGTAGTATTTATACTCTGAATTTTTATTAAATAAACCAAAATGACATTTGGTGGTTAGCCACTTTTTTGTAATTAAAAAATATAGTGATGTTCCTCAATAATTGATAAATTCATTTTTATTCATTCGATAACTTCAAATGTTTTTACTACTATCATTTGATAGTAGTGGCTTAAATTTATGTTGAGCTTCCTCACGCTGCTAATATATTTAATTCTGTATATAAGCATTTTTTTGAAACAGTGCTAAACTCAAAAACTCGCCATCAAAAAAAACTTTTTTAAAGTTGTGTTGCTTACAAATATCATCATTATTTCTAAATTATTTACAGAGTTTAAGTAAAAAAAGGTACAAAGCATAGAAAAATATTCGATATTCAAAAAACAGGCTTAGATTTTATACTCATTAAAATAAAAATATTAATTACGTCTGTTTATAGCTTTAAAGCAAAGTTTTACTCACATAATTTATCCGAATTAGTAAAATCACATTATTAAAAACTCGGGTCACAGTTCAATTAATCGCGCTCAATTCAAATGGTACACGCTATTGTACGCTTGCAACATTTAAAAAAGGGCCATTGAAGCTGTCACTCTGGTCTATCTAATTGAAAATCAGATTCTATTGCATGTAAAAATAGCCAATGTCGAACACATATAACGGGCGTCACATCAAACAGAAGACGACGCGAGTAGCAAGCGATTTAGGCTCTTAAGGCGTCTCGTTAGAACATTATTATGTTCTCCCGGCTAAATACGGCCACGGTGGCAAATGTCGCCTCTAGTCCTCTCGGGACATTTATACTACCCTGTATAGTGCGACATGGCCAACGGCAAAAATCGGAACTAACGCTGTCAAATTGAAAAAATGCGGTTGTCAGATCGAGTGTAGCGAAATCTCTCCAATCTTACAACATATTTTCCGGTTTTCCCCTTTTGTTTTATTTTCGTACGTGTTTCATTGAAATGATTGTGTTTAAATATCGTAGAGCTTAACTCCTCATATAAAGTTATAATTTTTAATACAATTGTTTTACAATGATAATAACATACTTACATATACAGGGTGTCCCAGAAATCAACGATAAACCGAAAACGGGTGATAGGCCAAGTCATGACAGTTATTAGAAAAATATAAAAAAAAATCTTTGTCGTGTATATTTCATATTATAAATATTTTAAAAAATATCGGAAAAACTGACATCCTGTGATGATCTTTCAAGTCCTAAGACTACAAATATTACTTTTTTGAATATTTTTTTTCTGCATTGTAGTCATGACTAACCCTTCTTTAAATAACAGTTCATATTTTAAACATACCTGCCTTAGTTTTAATAAAATGGTGTGTTTTTGCCCAACAATAAATTCAAAATAATTACTACACCCAACTTTAATCGTCTGTACTGTAAAAAAAAAATACTACCATATTTTGGCAAGTAACTTTAAAAGATGGCGCATTTAATCTGGATTCCAAAATGGTATGATACTTGTTAGATTACTTCTTAATTGAAGAAAAAAAAAAATTTTTTAACGGAACCGGGTTTCAAGCCAACTGTTTAATTATTTAAAATGTTGGAATTAAGTTGTTATGTGACGACTATGAGTGACGTCATCTTGTCTAGAGTGAGCGAGACAGATTGTGACGCTAAGTGCGAGTGCTTTTTTTTTTTTTTTTTTTTTTTTTTTTTTGATAAAAAAGCACTCGCACTTAGCGTCACAATCTGTCTCGCTCACTCTAGACAAGATGACGTCACTCATAGTCGTCACATAACAACTTAATTCCAACATTTTAAATAATTAAACAGTTGGCTTGAAACCCGGTTCCGTTAAAAAAATTTTTTTTTTCTTCAATTAAGAAGTAACCTAACAAGTATCATACCATTTTGGAATCCAGATTAAATGCGCCATCTTTTAAAGTTACTTGCCAAAATATGGTAGTATTTTTTTTTTACAGTACAGACGATTAAAGTTGGGTGTAGTAATTATTTTGAATTTATTGTTGGGCAAAAACACACCATTTTATTAAAACTAAGGCAGGTATGTTTAAAATATGAACTGTTATTTAAAGAAGGGTTAGTCATGACTACAATGCAGAAAAAAAATATTCAAAAAAGTAATATTTGTAGTCTTAGGACTTGAAAGATCATCACAGGATGTCAGTTTTTCCGATATTTTTTAAAATATTTATAATATGAAATATACACGACAAAGATTTTTTTTTATATTTTTCTAATAACTGTCATGACTTGGCCTATCACCCGTTTTCGGTTTATCGTTGATTTCTGGGACACCCTGTATATTACTACAAGCGGACCCAGCGAACATTGCTTCGCCCCTAGCACCCGCCCCGGCCCCGTCTCGCCCAGCCTCGTAATTTTAAAAGTTTAGATATACACTATAATTTATCAGTTATTGAGCGGGATGAACAATGATTAAATTACTAAAATGCCTGTAAAAAAATTGGGGTTGGTGATGAAAATTTAGGGTCGTTTGTATTTTTTAATGCCACATTATAAAAATATATAAAAACAAATAAAAACCGTCCAAAATTTTTTAAGGGTGAACAACCCTATCACTTAGGGGTATGAAAATTAGATAGTAGCCGATTCTCTGACCTACTGAATACGCATATAACATTTGGTAAGAATCGGTAAAGCCGTTTCGGAAGAGTAAGGTAAATAACATTGTGACATGGAAATCTATACTAATAATCGCGCTAATCTCAAAAACTGCGGGCCCGATTTGAAAAATTTTTTTTACGTTGGATAGTCCATTTAACGAGGAAGGCTTTAGGCTATATAACATAAAGATACGACTCATAAGACCACAGCAGAAATGAAAAATGTTGCGAAAACGGGAGAAAGATATTCCTTTTGAGAGCTTCCGCTGTATACGCTGCGGAAACCGCTTAAGTTACACAAAAATCATTTATGACAGGATTGTTCAGCATTAAGAGTTCTATAATAAAGTCCGCGACAGCATATGTCTATCTTTTATGGTTGACTTACTACAACCTTTTTTATGTTAATAAAGTAAAAAAATGATGCATTATTTTTAGAGGTGTATTATACACACAGGTATTTATTCTTATCAAAATAAATACATTCATCATCACAAGCATTTCATTTAGAACCAAGTTGCCCTTTATATCATTTGATTTCAATAAATATCTTAGGAGCTATCACAGTTTTAACAAAACTCCGCACAAAAATAATGTTCGCAGCTTAAGTACAACGTGCGCTTGCGCTAGTATATTATAAAGCTGAAGAGTTTGTTTGTTTGAACGCGCTTATCTCAGGAACTGCTGGACCGATTTGAAAAAATATTTCTGTGTTGGATAGCTTATTTATCGAGAAAGGCTTTAGGATATAAAACATGACGCTGCGACGGGAGGGGAGGGAGCAAACTCAAAACGCGCGGACGAAGTCGCGGGGGACCGCTAGTCTATACTAATATTATAAAGCTGAAGAGTTTGTTTGTTTGTTTGTTTGTTTGTTTGAACGCGCTAATCTCAGAAACTACTAGCCCGATTTGAAAAAATATTTTTATGTTGGATAGTCCATTTATCGAGGAAGGCTTTAAGCTATATAACATAAAGATACGACTCACAAAACCACAGCAGCAATGAAAAATGTTGCGAAAACGGGAGAAAGATATTCCTTTTGAGAGCTTCCGCTGCGTACGCTGCGGAAACCGCTTAAGTTACACAAAAATCATGTATGACAGGATTGTTCAGCATTGAGAGTTCTATAATAAAGTCCGCGACAGCATATGTCTATCTTTTATGGTTGACTTACTACAACCTTGCATCGTTTTTAGAGGTGTATTATACACACAGGTATTTATTCTTATCAAAATAAATACATTCATCATCACGAGCATTTCATTTAGAACAAAGTTGCCCTTTATATCATTTGATTCCAATAAATATCTCAGGAGCTATCACAGTTTTAACATAACTCCGCACCAAAATAATGTTCGCAGCTTAAGTACAACGTGCGCTTGCGCTAATTTTATTATAAAGCTAAAGAGTTTGTTGGTTTGAACGCGCTTATCTCAGGAACTGCTGAACCGATTTGAAAAAATATTTCTGTGTTAGATAGCTTATTTATTGAGAAAGGCTTAAGCATATAAAACATCACGCTGCGACGGGAAGGGAGGGAGCAAACTCAAAACGCGCGGACGAAATCGCGGGGGATCGCTAGTATATTATAAAGCTGAAGAGTTTGTTTGTTTGAACGCGCTTATCTCAGGAATTGCTGGACCGATTTGAAAAAATATTTCTGTGTTGGATAGCTTATTTATCGAGAAAGGCTTTAGGATATAAAACATGACGCTGCGACGGGAGGGGAGGGAGCAAACTCAAAACGCGCGGACGAAGTCGCGGGGGACCGCTAGTATATTATAAATCTGAAGAGTTTGCTTGTTTGAACGCGCTTATCTCAGGAACTGCTGGACCGATTTGAATAAATATTTCTGTGTTGGATAGCTTATTTATCGAGAAAGGCTTTAGGATATAAAACATGACGCTGCGACGGGAGGGGAGGGAGCAAACTCAAAACGCGCGGACGAAGTCGCGGGGGTTCGCTAGTATATTATAAATCTGAAGAGTTTGCTTGTTTGAACGCGCTTATCTCAGGAACTGCTGGACCGATTTGAATAAATATTTCTGTGTTGGATAGCTTATTTATCGAGAAAGGCTTTAGGATATAAAACATGACGCTGTGACGGGAGGGGAGAGAGCAAACTCAAAACGCGCGGACGAAGTCGCGGGGGACCGCTAGTTTTATATATAAGAAGATAATCATTACCATTCAACTTGGTACAAATAAAAAGACCCTAATGCTTAAATAGACTCCCTGAAGCAAATAAAATTTTCTTGCACTGACTACCCTCATTGAATGCTAGCGCCCCCTGTTAATGTCATCTATTGACTAGAAGATACTTGTCTTACTGTAAATATAAGCTGAGACGAGCAATCGGCGAGGGTTATTATTAACACCCTGTATAGCCAAGTGTTATTACCTGACATTATTTTATTTTTTGTTCTCAATAATTCTGAACTCTCTTACTCAATTTGTTTATTTATTTTATTCTTTACGTAATTTCAATACTTGTTTCTGGTCGGACAGGTTTTTTTACATATTGTAGTTTGTACACAATACACAAGGACACTCGCTGTTCCTTTACTCTCATAGCGCGGTGAGGCGGCTCCGACATGTTATAATTTTCACTGTTACATCCTAAAATCGTTTGTGCAATAAATAAAAATAAGTTTTAAATTAATGATTGTTCTTTTAGGACGAAATGTGGGAGAAGAAATGCCAGAAGATATTCCAGTTTTGCCATCAAACCATCACAATGCTCGCTAAAGCTGAATTGGCTGAGTTACCTTTGAGGTGAGTTGAAAGATTTGTAAATGAATATTTTTAGTTTTGACTCCTTAAAATTTAAGTCCGCTATACAAGGTTTAACAAAATTAACTGCATTCCTTCGGTGGTGGTTCTGTTGCTAAAACACAACAAATTTTTGTATGGGACCTACATCGAAATTCCAAATATAAATTGACTTCTCCATACAAACTAGCATCATCGGATTGGCACTAGTATGGGAAAGTGAAATATTTTTGTGGAATTACAATGTTGGTCCCATACAAAAAGTTGTTATATTTGTGCATAAAAATTAGCCCCAAGAAGGAATGCAGTTAATAGACCCTATATATACAAATCCCAGTGCAATAAGTGTAATAATTGATAGGTACCGTCCTTATTATTTAAATTTCTTCTATAATGCGTGTTTGTTATCTTCTAGAAATAAATTGGTACTTCTCTAGTGTGTCTAAATTTCTATAATTAGTTTAGCAGTCAAGCTATCACACGAGTTGGCAGTAGAATTCAGTAGATGAACGAACATATTACGTCTGTTAGCTAGCATTATTACATTTAAAAATCAATATGAACTATCTACCGTTTGCTACGACAAACACTTTCAGGTATGATAATTGATTTAAACTAACATGGTCACTAACATTAGAATGGATTCTAACGAAATTTCTACCATGCACCTACCTTATTATTTTCGAGTTCCCGATATTTAGGCAATGTTGCAAGTGTCATTGTCACAGCGTCACTGAAGGGTAAGCTGTTATTTTCAGACATATCGGTTTACCCTCCATGGAAGTCTACATTGTCATCATTTGCGATACCTTTGCTCACAAACTCAGTATTTTCTCGCATCTGTTCTCAACACAGTCACACAGTACTCACAGTACCGCAAGAAAAACGAAGTTTTGTTGATTTTTACGGTTTTTGCATTTACGAATCACTGGATGCCCAGACATTAGACAATTGAAACCCATCCCAACCCAGGCGTTCTGTTGAAATTATCTGAGGGTTATGTAACTCAATCCAGTGATTTGGACCCGATTCTAAAAAAGTTCCGCATTTGCTGACTTCTGTTTGACATTGTTTTTGACCGCTTTTATATGTTTCTTATTTTATTATTTTATAGTACATTTTAATCGGCCTATGTACAGTCGACAGCACATCAGGTTCCCACTTTTGTTGCAAACTAGCCCTTATTACAATTGCATAAGATACCGCAGTGTTTACCTAGTCACCATTGTGTACACCAGGTTTTACTTAAGGAAAACTGTCGTTGGGACATCGCAGACATTGTGCCACTTTTCTGAGTCGAAAATAATCGGCATTTCGAAAATGATAATGTAAAGTCCGTTTTTTTTGCCAGTCCAATATTGTAAACAATCTTTTCAAAATTTTTAACATCAGCGAATAAAACTAATTTACTATTTAAATCGTTGGGGTATAATAATAATAATAATTGGGGTTGCTCGTAGCGCAGTGGTCCCCGCGCTTTGGTAGTGATACCGAAGTGAAGCAACCTACGGCGCGGTCGTATTTGGATGGGTGACCACTCCGACCATATGAGTGACTTATATCACGAGCATCTTCGTGCTTCGGAAGGCACGTTAAGCCGTTGGTCCCGGCTAATATCGGTTGATGTTAGTCGTTAAACCTAGTCAAGAGGCCTTGTAGAAGGCTATACTCTATATCAATTGGTATTAGTCGTTTAGCCTTAGTCAGCGGCCTGATGGGCGGCTTGACAACATCAGCTGCCAGCAGGGTTAGTCACTTGCCTTGCAAACACCCCTCCATCGAACTGAGCCTGCGTGTTGGAGTATGTCTCGAACTTTCTTATAGTTAAGGTAAGGCCTTTGTCCAGCAGTGGGATGTTACAGGCTAACTCTACTTATACTAGTTGAATAAAAAATATCTCAGTATTTAATGAAGAATAGTCTATGTAAGCTTCAAGTTTTGTGTTGCCCTTATTTTAAAATGATTTATTTCGTTGAAAAGGAATATCAAGACTGTTTACAATATTCGACTAGCAAAGAAAAACGGACTATATGCGGTGGCAGCAATCCCGTTACAATCTACATTCAGATAATATTTTGCAGTCTAAAATGGGACTTAAACGTAAGATCTTTAAGGGCAGATTTTTCAATAGTCAGATAAGAAATATTCATCGAACAAAATACAATATGGCAAATTTAAAAACGTCATCTATTTGGCAGCAATCATACGTAACTTTTTTTCTTCTTTCTTCTTCAAATCTGACGCTTTATAATTTATCAGTCTGATAAGTTTTATCTGATCATTGAAAAATCGGCCCTGAGTCTAATGAAATATTTTTCTATTTCCCAGATTATACCTCCAAGGAGCGCTAGCGATCAGTGAGATCGGCTTCGCGAACCACGAGACGATAGCTTACGAGTATCTCTCTCAAGCGTTCTCGCTGTATGAAGACGAGATATCCGATAGCAAGGCGCAGTTGGCCGCTATCACTTTGATTATAGCCACTTTTGAGCAGATCAACTGCTTTGGTAAGTGAAACTAAAGAATATTTAAGAGACCCATTTTATGAACCTCCTATTTTACCTGCAAAATGATGGACTAATAATTCTTTAAAATACCTTATTTAGCCATACATATTTGACGCAACTGGGTTAGTAAGGCAAAGGGAAGCGCTTCCTACCAACCGGGTGTTATGGCCGTAAACTAAGGTCCTATGTTCACCGTGTTGGATTATTTATCCATTCTAAATCTTTAATATCGCGGTTCCGTCTCCATACTTCGACTATAGTTATTACTATTTAAAAACGTATTTACTGCTTTTTAAAGTAGTCTCCGCGAAATTTGACACATTTTTCCAAACGACGGAACCAATCATTGAAGCAACCATTCCATTTGGAAGTTTGCATCTCTAAAATGGCCGTTTTGTAGGCGTCCACAGCTTCTTCAGGTGAATATGACTATTTAAAAATTTATTTATTGCTTTTCAAAGTAGTCTCCGCGAAATTTGACACATTTTTCCAAACGACGGAACCAATCATTGAAGCAACCATTCCATTCGGAAGTTTACGTCTCCAAAATGGCCGTTTTGTAGGCGTCCACAGCTTCTTCAAGTGATGAAAATCTCTGAACACGCAATTCATTCTTTATTTTAGGGAAAGTATAGAAATCATTAGGGCTTAGGTCGGTGCTGTACGGCGGATGGTCTAATAATTCTATGTTTTCTTGCTCTAAAAACTCTTTTGTTCCGTGCGCGGTGTGAGAACTCGCACTGTCGTGATGGAGGATGATGCGGCGGTTGCAGTTCTCTTTACGGAGTTCAGAAGCGCCCTGTGACAAACAAATGCTAGCATACTAAACAAGTTTGACAAGACCGAGAATCTTTTTTTAAAATAAATAAATGGTAATCGATTCAAGGAGTTTGCAATCAAGGAGTTTGCAATTAAAAAGATTTTAATATGACAGTGAACAGTAAAAATATTCCATTCCTGATACTTTTAGTGCAGCCTTCGTATCTCGATGGTATTCTTGATAGTGGTTGGCTAATCGAGTTCGAAATAATTTATAAACTAAATTATTTCTCGTCAGGCGCAGAGAACGCGGAACCGATGCGTACGCAGTGCGCTCTAGCAGCGAGTAAACTACTAAAGAAACCCGACCAAAGTCGCGCGGTGGCCTTGTGCGCCCACCTCTTCTGGAAAGGCGCTAAGGACGGGAAGCAGGTCAGTTATTATTAGAGATGGGCCGAGTACTCGGTTAACACTCGGTACTCGGCGTACTCTGCAGATTTTTTGATAGTCGTACTTGGCCGAGTAACCTGGTTTTAATGCCGAGTATATTCGGTTTAATAAAGCTATAAATTGCGGTAGATATCATCTAAACAACAGGGGAGATCATTCACAATCATAATTATGATACGAAACGAGTAGAAATGAGGCGAATTAGTCAACTAAAAAAATCAAAATGTGAAATTTTATACAGTCAAATTATGATGCAGTAAAATATTAATATATCCTTTGGACATTCCCACACATCGCCATCTAGTCCCAAAGTTAGCTACTCAAAGCTTGTGTTTTTGCTTGGATTTTTGATTGGTCTTTTATTTAACGAGTTATAATTTTTCTATTAAAGTGGCGTTAGTGTGCGCGTAAAAAATCCGGGTAGCCCCTTAATAAGAAACTTACTTTTAATTGCCGAGAAGACATTCTACCCACAAAGGCACCCGCTGAAAATCAGCGTAGTGGTATGCGCTGCCACGACTTATGCTGAGCGGGGTGCTTTTTTGACTCAAGTAGCCTGCTTTTTGTATATATCGACTAGCGGACCCAGCGAACTTTGTTTCGCCCCCATCGTAGTCTTGCCCAGCTTCGTCCCGCCCAGCCACGTTATTAAAGAAAAATATTAAGGGTGGACAACCCTTATCACTAAGGGTTATGAAAAATAGATGTTGGCCGATTCTCAGACCTATTCAATATGCTCACATGCGAATTTGGTCAAGCCGTTTCGGAAGAGTACGGGAACGAACATTGTGACACGAGAATTTTATATACAGTGTGTCTGGCATAGGTATAGCGATATTGGAGGTACATATTTAAAAGCAAATTTACAAAAACTTTTGTAAATGATACAAAGTCGAAAACTTGAAAAAAAAAATTATAAAGCTTGGTAACATTTTAGTATGGAAAAGTGATTTTTATTTTCCAATTCGGTATTGTTTAATTAATTAAACTTTTTGCAAATTTGCTTTTAAATACGAACCTCCAATATCGCTATACCTATCCTGGACACACTGTATAAGATTGATTAATAAATGTAATGATGTTGATGTAATTATTTGAGTCAAATTAATTTATTTTCTTTCTTTTACCTTATTTTTTTAGTGGCCACTTAACGACGCGTCGCGTGCTCTGGACTGTCTCAAGAAAGCCGCTCGAGTGGCCCAGCAGTGTATGGACGGAGGCGTGCAAGCGCAGCTGTTGGCCGAACTGCTCGGCCGGTACGCGCTGCTCAGAGAGCGCGGGAACGCGAGCCTGACCACTGGCCTTATTGACGCTGTGAGTATCGTATACACTGTCTCAGGAAAGAACAAAATTGTCTCAGGAAAGCTGCTGAGTGGCCCAGCAGTGTATGGACGGAGGCGTGCAAGCGCAAATGTTGGCTGCTCAGAGAACAGGGAAACGCGAGTCTGACTACTGGCCTTTTTTTTAAAATTCTTTATTGCACTGATAAAACTAAAGTACAAATGGCGGACTTAATGCTTAAAGCATTCTCTACCAGTCAACCATTGGGTGAAACAGAAACGATTGAGGCAGCGTGAAATTACACATAAAAGCAACAAATTAATTTTAAACTACTAATATACTTACATAAATAATAATAAATAAACCTACTTAAACATACTTGAATACATACAATTATCTATACATAGACTAACAGAGATTAATATAGGGGAAACAGAGAAGGTCAAACCTTATCAAGCATCACGTGGTATTCTCACTGAGAAAAAGCTCACGAATAGACTTTTTGAACGAATACTTCGACGATGAAGTCTTGATAGTATCGGGGAGGGAGTTCCAGTCTTATAGCACTGAGGGTGAAGGAGTTAGAGACATAAGCAGTCTTGTGAAGAGGTGTGTATAGCTGGAGGGCATTGCTAGGACGGAGGGTTCGAGAACTTATGTCTCTCATAAATTTGATGCTGTGAGTATCATATAGACTGTCTCAAGAAAGCCGCTCAAGTGGCCCAGCAGATATATTGTAGCAGACAAAGTGACCAAATACTTCTGGACAGTTTAAAATGTCAATAAGTTCCATACACTACAAGTTACCATTAATATCAAAACATTCATTACTTCATTAATATCTGAGCAGAAGCTAGTCAATAACTTCTATACATATAACCAACAAATAAAAAAATAAATAAAATAAAATAAATTTAATTCAGGTAACAGAAAGACCCATACATTATTGTTAGTAAAAATTGAAAATAGAATCAAATACAATAAAATTTAATGAAATAATTAAGTATTAGTTTAATTTAAAGTAGCTATAAAAACATATAAATAATGATAATAATATAAATGGCGATAGACTCGGGAACGCTTAGTCCAGTGCTTTATGCCGTGGCATGCCGCCGTATCCAGCGCCCAAGTAGCGGTGAGTCACACCAATCTGCCATTGTGCTTAGGATGCTGTTAGAGCTGCCCCGCAAACGTTTCAGGAATGATGCCACTCGCTTCCTAATGATGGCATGGAAATCATCCGTCAGCATTTCCGCAAACATTCCTGACGCGCTGCTAAAACGAGGCAGCCCCATCAGCACCCTAAACACGTTATTATACTGGACCCGCAACCATCTGAACCCCAACAATATCTGAACACTCATAACGTCAAATGCTTGTACGCAGTCGGTTTTAAATATCTGAGCAATCGAGGAAAATTGCAGAAGGAAGTGCTTCCAACTTAACTATAAAAGTCATAATTAATTCACCCAAAAACCAGAAATAAGTAGGATTATTATAACAATTACAGATTAACTTACCTCTTCTCCCTGAACCTGCCATTGGTGTAACCTGATTTTGACATAATGTCATTTTTTCTTTTTTTTAAGTTTGTAATGTTGCCATAATCTGGTTACAAGTTTATTCACTTAGAAATTCGGATACATCAATTTTACCGGGCGCGAAATTTAAAATGGAAATATCAAGATTTACAATAAGTCCTACTGGTAGGACCGTGGGTCACCATTAGTTGTTGGGATATGCGATTGCTGGGTTTGAATGACTATTTTAATAAGTACTAATAGTAGGACCGTGGGCCTTAGGAGGTTAATGACTGCTTAACAAAATAGCGCTATAATTTTGTGGATTTCTTCATTTATATACGAAACACGTGTTGCAAAACTATTATGTCCTATGGGTAGGACCGAGGATTACAATGACTACTATTGTTATATTCGAAATATTATTAGTTTTTATAAAATTAGTTGCCAATACTAACGTTTTTTTTAAAATACTAACACATAATATCAAAAGCTACCTATACGCATAAGTTTATTTGCTGGAATTGCTTGATGTCCTATACGCATAAATTTATTTGCTGAATTTTTGCTGGAATTGCTTAACTTGAACAATAAAATTTCTATTGTGTCTGGAGTACTGTCCGTGAATGGGTTAAGGTTATTTGAAAATATATTATTAAAAGGCTGATCTCTGATTATTATAGTGATAAGTACAATAAAAGCATAATATTGTTTTGTTTTCTGGTAATTTTGCCTCGAGATTGTTTTTCGATTATATTTTTGTTTTGATACTGTGAATTTTTGTTTCGAGATTGCTTGGTAAATGGAAAAGTCTGAGATAGAAAAGAAAATGTGACTGAAAAAAAGGCTGATTATTATTCCAATTAGTAAAAAAGAGCATTATTGATTATAACAAAAAAGGGCATTTTTATTTATTTTTCAAATTTATCTTTAAAAAATATCTTACATCTAAGTAAAGCCTGAGGTCCTACCAGTAGTACTTATTATTTTATAATTAGATGATCATAAATAGTATCTTAAGATGACAACTAACATGCCCTGAAACAATGTCTGAGATATAACTATTCTAAGTTAAAAAAAAAGGCAAAATGCTGTTGGGTCTGAATGACTACAAAGCTTTAGTCCTACTGGTAGGACCTCAGGAGGATATATACTGTTTAAAAATAGGAACTCTTTTAATAGTTTATATCATAGTAAGGTGACGCTGGCAGTTTGTAACGCTTTGTAGTTTTCAGTATTGTCATCACTGTCATGAAAGTGTCATGCAATAAATAAATCCAGGTAAGGGAGTTTTGCGCGGGAAACGAAAAGGGAAGGACGGACCTTATTTCTCCGTTTTAGTAATTGGTTTTTTCGGGTCAATTATTGTGATTGTGTGGTGGAATTGCCATGATAATTTGTGCTTTTGAAGAAAACAATGCAATTAAAGTGGGGAATTAAGTGAAGCGAGCTCTGATCGCGCCGTCTTACCCGGATCGCTGTTCCTGCGCTGAGATTCCTTGTTGAACATTGAAATGCGAACCACCTCGCATTTCAATGGGTTAGGTTAAGATAGGTTAGGCTAGGATATAGGTAGGCTAGTTTAGTGTTAGTTTAAGTTTTAAGTGTTAAAATACTGAAAATTCACTTAAGTATTGTCTGTATGGCCTAGAGCCGAAGACGTTAAACATGTATTTAAAAAAGAAAAAAAACCAGGTAAGGGAGTTTTGCGCGGGAAACGAAAAGGGAAGGACGGACCATGTTTCTTCATTTGAGAAATTGTTTCTTTCGGGTCAATTATTGTGATTGTGCGGTGGAATTGACAACATTTCATTTATGTAAAGGTATGAAAATTCGAAAACCATTCCAAGATTTTGCATTTCAAAACACGTTGAACATTTTTTCAGTTTTTTTTTCTGCTATATTTTAAAGCAAAATGAAAAAGACTGAAAAGATCATGGAAATTGGCATTTCACAGGTTACGCCTTTGCAATGACGTTGAATGCAGAAAAAAAAATGTTTTTGAACTTTGAGCATGCTGTCAGTTGTCACTTTGACGTTTAGTGTTGTTGTTGTTTCCGGTATTGTATTGGACATTATCGATAAATTACGATGTGGTAAATTGAAGATTTTATATACAAAATTAAATTTTTAGATACAAAATAATAATGATGATTCCTCATTCGAAATATGATTGATATTTGTAGTTATGAGAAAATATTTCAGACATCATAATAATATTAAATAATAAAGGTTTCTGCGTTGTATTATTGGTTACTTTTACCATAACTTAAATTAGCTAATGTAACATAATAAAGAAAAAAATTCAATGGACTCAATGGATATACCATTGATATCGACATCTTAATTCTACAATTGATATAGACCACAACACTATAAACGTCAGATATTTTTTTTATACAACATAGCAAAGACGTGACCTCGTAACATCCATCATCCTGTACTTACGCTCTTTTAGAATGAAAAGTTTTTCAACTATTATTATTAAAAGAAATACTGAAAAGAAAAGAAAATGAAATATATGGGTGCCTTAATTTTTGAAGTTTTTTCAGGAAAAAAATAAAAATGTGCATATGAAAAATTTGAAATGTTGTCAATTGTCATGATAATTTGTGCTTTTGAAGAAAACAATGAAGTCAAAGTGAGAATTATGGTGAAGCGAGCTCTTATCGCGTCGTCTTACCCGGATCGTTGTTCCTGCGCTTAGCTTCCTTGTTGAGCATTGTAATGCGGACCATCTCGCATTTCAATGAGTTAGGTTAAGTTAGGCTAGTTTAGTGTTAGTTTTAGTTTTAAGTGTTGAAAAATGAAAATTTAATTAATGAAGAATTGTCTGTATGGCGTACAGCCAATGACGTAAAACTTGTATAAAAAAAAACATGTAAGTGAGTGTTCAGATATTATTGGTTAGTTGTGTGTACAGAAGTTGTTGACTAACATCTGCTCAGATATTAATGAAGTAATTAATGTTCTGATATTAATGGTCACTATTAGTGTATGAAACTGATTGACATTTAAAACTGTTCAGAAGTATTTGGTCACTTTGACTGCTCCAATATATCTGACGGTGGCTGTACAAGCGCAACTGTTGGAACTGCTCGGCCGGTACGCGCTGCTCAGAGAGCGCGGGAACGCGAGCCTAACCACTGGTCTTATTGACGCTGTGAGTATCATATGATTTATACAGGTTGTAGAAAATGTACGAGCCGAATTCAAGGGAATGGTTAAGAGTGAAGTCTTTAGTGTGTCTGGTCACCGGTATCCGACCCGGTAGGGCGCAGTAGTATGATCAATTTTATCGTTAAATTTAAAAAAAAACAGCTTTTTTTTTGGTTTGTCCGATTGGATTTATTAATTTAGCAATATGTTTAGATCTATACAGAACCTGTCAACATAAAGACGAATTCATTCGATAGCAAAAAGATAGGCAATAAGTTGACTTCGACCTAAAACCTCCCATTGAAATCGTTAAAACCACATCCTCCATACTTGCAAGAGCGCTTCCAATTCATGCATCCGCCCCAGGGTCGTGATATGCGGTCCTTCAAAACACTTCGCCACCTTTTTCCTCATGTTTCTCGTAAGTACTCACGATCTTTTACTATACAGGCAATCCGTTTAACGCTGTCTACTTTTAAAAGTAAAGTAAAAGCCTTTATCATGTCTCGTTTATAATTTCTATAGTATCTACTTACTTACTACTGCCTTATTCTTCATTGGCTCTCGGATCGGCTGGTTGCAACTGATTATGCATTTATTTTTACCTATTTATTTATGTAAATGTGTTTAAATATGTATTAGTTTATATATTTTGTATTATGGTGTGTATTTTATGATCATTTATTGACATTTAATGTTATATAATGTGTACTTATCATCTTCTTTTATGTTACCATATAAAAACCTGACCACTTCAAATTTGTTTTAAAATATTTCATCGCCATGCCTCTTCTTTCATTCTTCATGCTTTTCTTTACCTGAAGGTTGTCTGGAAGAAATTGGTTCAAGCAATTAGACTGCCTAAATTGTACTTATATCAATATATAAGATAATATCCTGTGTAATTATTATGTTTATGGTGTGCGTCGTATTTTATTAATATTGACATAAATACATTTTTTATATTTTTACCAGGTAATTCAAAAGATTCGCGAAGAGCTAGCCAACCTCGATCAGTCGGAAGAAGTGGAACAGATCACGAAACACTTTCACAACACGCTGCAACATGTCAAGAACAGAATGGAGTGCCCTGACCCTGATCAACTAGGTTATGATGGTTTAGTTCTTTCTTAGTTAATGACTGTGAACTAATAAAAAAGACCTACATTTCGAAGCATAAAGTCGCAAGACCACATGAGCATTGAAGTCACAATTTTTTACTAAAAACTACCAAAATGGTAGTTTTTGTGGTGTGGTAGAAATATCATGGAATGTAAGAAAGTTAAAAGCATTCCTTATGTACCTAAGGATGTAAGTTCAAAAGATAATGTTATATGATCTGCCAATCGATTTAACGTATTCTTTTTAGCTTAGTTATACCTGTTTTGTTAAAGTCCGTATTTGAATGCACTGGATGTATATTTATTTTGTATTTTAAAATCATGAGCTATATAAATACACGGACGATATAATTATTTCTGCAATATCTTTGCATTCATGTTTCCATCACGTGTCTTTAAAATGCACAGATATTTTAGTTAGGTTACTAAAAAAATACTTCAGTATTTTTGTGGTTATATCAAAAGTAGCTTTATGTAAGATAAGATTGAACTTATTTTCTTTGACGCCTGTACGTTAACGAATATAATAGATATATATGTAGATAATATTAACGCAATATAATTATTTCGTGTTAAATAAAAATTATGTTTTATTTAATAGTTTCCTTATGCACTTTATTTGGCGTTTGCTATAGGTAAGTGGTGCATAATTCCAGATTTATCCACCAACTTGTTATTGAATAGATATTAAGCAAAGATAAGGACCAAAAATATAAATAAAAGGAAATTTAAATTAAACCAGCACATATCTTACAGTTAAAATATACTATGGATATATGAGCCACATAACACTTATAATATTTTATTCCCCTGAACGTTATTTCTGTTGTTCATCATGATCTTCTCCTGGCGCTTTTTCTCTTCTTTAAATGCTTCTTTGTTTGCTTTCTTCTCTATTCTTCTTTCTTTCCTGTACTCTTTGAGGAGACGTTTTCTTTCTTTCTTCTCTTCTGCGCTTTCGTCTTTCGGCCTGAAAATAATTACGAATTCTCTAATTAGTTTTGAAAGCACATAAAAATTATATTTTCTGTCAGCGATTTCTTCTCAGGATCACGACGGTAAATTAGAACACGCTAAGACTTGAAATTATACTCTTAAATTTTTACTAGTACGTCTTTAACACTCAATATAAGAGTTGCACTAAGCTTTAATATTTGGTCATTAATCTAAACAACTACAATTTTTCAAAATATTGGACACCAATCACATACATTGCTCTGATCCCAAAGTAAGTAGCTAATGCGCTTGTGTTATGGAAATCAGACACAACGGTGGTACCATAACACCCAGACCCGAGACAATATATAAAATTTGGATTTCTATATTGACCCGACCGGGAATCGAACCCGGGACCTCGGAAATAAAACTCATGCGCTAGGGATTGAGGCTAGCGCATGCACGCGTTTATTAACAACTGTGCAGTGAGCGAGCAGTGCAATTATTTCTTCAATCAATCATTTCTTTGCCGAGAATACAGTAAAAAAAATCTTTAAATAATGGTAGTGCGTGTTTTCCGCCTCCATGCTGGCTGGCATGCAAACATTGAAATATAATTTTATTCTAATACAAATGTCAAATACGATGTCTTAATATCACTATTAATCTTTAAGGCTGCATGAACAGTACGTCAATATTAATTAACCAACTTTTTTAAAACAATATTCCGTCTAGTTTTTATAAATTTCGATTGTCATATTTCATATATTTTTCTTATAAATATCCATATGACAAGGATGATAATATTGTATTTATACAATAGTTCCTTAAATTTCTCTTTTTTTGACGAGGTATTACATCGCTCCGTTTCCTTAAGTAAGGGTAAGTTTTTACAAAAAATAAATACGTCTCTAATGTACATACATGGAAAAGGCAATACTTTATATTTCCTGTATAGAGGTTTACAGCTATCTATAAAACGAAACAGCTTATTTTTTTGCAATTTGAACGCCTTACCCGAATCGACCAAGTTACTTTACAATAGCAGACCATAGCATAAAACTGACGGCACATGGTACTCCTTAAGGCCAGAGAGTGTAAAAGAGAGATAAGTATGCGCTGTCGCAGTCACACGTTTTGCTACCGCAGAGGAAGCGAGTGTTTAATATTACTGTACGTTAGGTGCCCGTTTTATTGCACACCTGTGTAATATTTAAGAAATTGTCTCGTCAGGCAATGAGAGTGAAAGGAGAGAGTGCACCTGTGTTCGCGCACACACTTGTGCACTATGACATGTCCCGCGCAGTCGGCTAGTCGTTGTGAATGGCTCCCGTAGTCGAAATCGGCTAGTAGGATTATATACACCTATAGTCCGTTTTAATTTGACAGTCGAATATTGTAAACAATCGTGACATTCCTTTTTTAATGAAATGATTAATTTTAAAATGAGATAAACACGAAACTCACAACTTGCATGGGTAATTCATTGTTTTATACTTAGATCTTATTAAATCAAATAGTTTATTAATTTTATTCACTGATATGATTTTAAAAGATATGAAAAGAAGAATTAGAAGATCACTCAACTGAACATAGTGCATTCTGATAGATCTATATAAATCGTTCTAAATCTTAAACCTGGCTTTGAAACGATTCGAAAACTTGTTAAGCAGCTTTCACAAATTCTTCACAATTATTTCAAATGCAAATTATAAACACATACGTAGTATATTCTTGGATGCGTGTTATGATTTATTCTTCAGGCGTCCAGATTGAGTGATCTAGTTAATTAGTTTTAAATTTCTTTATTTACGTTTCACAAATTTTATACCTTACCATTACGTTTTCACAATTATTTCCTAAATCCTCGTATAATTTGGTTCAGGTTGGTTGAGTTTTTTTGAAGATATCTCCCAGACCACACGTACATTGAAAAGATTGTTTACATTGTTGGACTAGCCATGAAAAACGGAGTTTAGTCTGTAAGCTTCTGTCCAGCAGTGGGGACGTCCACCAATTAATATTTCTTACCTAATAGAAAGAACACTTAGAGTAGACAGCACGGACTCTGCATGCGTTCTGCCGTCATCATCAGAGCTGCTGCCATCGGATTCGTGTTGCGCGTTGAATTTCGCCAACGTTTTCAGTGTTAGTTTGTTTTCGTTACCGAGCACGTCTTTTGGCATGCCAGTTTTGGCGTTGATTTGAATCTTTTTAGGTTTCTGAAAACAAAAGATATGTGATAAGATGGTAAAGTTTTTTTTTTTATATTGGACACCAATCACATACATTGCTCTGATCTCAAAGTAAGTAGCTAATGCACTTGTGTTATGGAAATCAGACACAATGGTGTTACCACAACACCCAGACCCGAGACAATATAGAAAATGTAGATTTCTATATTGACCCAACCGGGAATCGAACCCGGGACCTCGGAGCGGCGACACCTTTAAACCAGCGTGCTTAGCCACTACACCACGGAGGTCGTCATTTGTGATATATTTCGTTAGATCATCAAAAGAATAAAAATGTAGGGCCTTTGATTCAGCAGTGGACGTCCCTTGGCTGGTAATGTTTTGATGTTTAAACAGGGAGGGAGCCAGATTCAAGACACGTAGTCAATCAATTGTTATAGCGACCCAGAGCTTAAGGGATTAAATATTTAACTTTATATATAAGGTCAAATCGTTTTAAGTGATAATATTTTAACCATGTATTTGTATACATCATAGAAACAGGAATCTATCATTATATTTTGGAAGTTTGAGATTTTATTATTTTATTTTCTCTAAGAAATATATTGATGTATCGTGTTGCGATGAACAATATGAAAAAATAATAATAACGTATATGATATTTTTAAAAGATTTCAAAATATAAATAAGGATTGTAAGTGTTTTTTTTTCCTATTTACCAATATTGTCAAATAAAAACAGACAGAATGCTTACAATCCGATCAATGGGCAAGGTAAAGCATATCGTATTTTCGTGCCTGTGGGCCTACTACGAAAAACGAAACGCCCGTCAATACGAACATGTTTTTTTTCGAACCATTTTATGTATGCAACAGTACCATTCGAACCATTTTATATATACAAAATGCTTCGGATCCGCAAAACGATTATCGAATTGACGGATTTCGTTTTTCGTAGTAGGCCTGACTGACTGACACGTTCCTAGCTGGTGTGGTACGGTTCAGTGGGGAAAAACCTTTAAACACCGTCCAACTACTGATCCTGCAATCGTAGAACTTCTACCTTCGCTTTTTGTTTATAAAAAGTATTAACTTAATATGCGCAATAAAAATAATTACCTTAGGCTCTTCAATGAGTTTCGGATGGTTGTAGAGGTTGGAATACGTGGAAAGGATGGTCTCGCAGTCCCATTTCTCCTTGGGCTCTACTTCCACGGTGACCAGATCGTCTTCCGATTCCTCTGATATCTCCTGCAGTCTTTGTATTCTGAAAAGATTTGATTTTGACTCAGTTAACGCTTTCAGAATTCACGGCTTCATACCGGTCACACATTGGCTTTAATCCCTAAAGCGTATGTAAACGAGACACAATATTATTTTTTTTATTTTTTTTTATTTTTTATTGATAAGGTACACCAACAGTACATATATATGACAATCTTAAAAATTATATTTTTTACAAAGTGTTCTTATATACGTACCTATTACAGGCGTACACAACATTGAAAATTAAAAAAAAAAAACTAAATTCTAGTAAATATAAATATGTATACACTACTCCGTACAGTCGGAGAGCAATTTGCGTAAAGCTTTTTTGAATGTCGGTAGCTTGTCGTGAAAAACGTCCAGATCTCCATCGATAGATTTCGCGTTCAGCGCATTATACTGCTCACAGCATCTGACCAGCGGAGCCTGCCTGTCTACATTGGTTTTAAACATGAGAAGAGCAAAGGTTTTGCGTAATGGTTTACGAGGAATGCGTGATGGGACAGAAACAGGTACACTTCCTACAAGCTTGACACTTTTGCGTGACTCAGGAAGGATACCATGGAGAAATGCCAGGTCTCGAATAGATCGCCTAAGTCGTAAGCAGTCCATACCCAGGAATGAGAGTCTTTCATTGTAGGGAGCTCTGTGAGATATGCCAGAAGATATGAAAGCAAGATGCCTAGTGAATGATCTCTGAATACTTTCGATCCGCTGCGAGTGCACTGCGTATATGGGGTTCCATGCTACACTGGCGTATTCTAGAATGCTCCGTACTAACGCATTGTACAGTATGATCCGCGTGTAGGTGGTTCGAAAGTTTTTGGTAGCCCTTTTGATGAACCCTACCATCATTGCCGCTTTCTTGACGATGTTATCAATATGAGGTACAAATGATAATTTGTGATCAATGACTATACCAAGGTCACGTATCTCATTAACTTCGGATATAACGACGCCGCCGTTGATGTTATATTCAGATGGAATAACATTTTTGTTCTTAGATATTTTAATATGGTAGCATTTGCTGGCATTCATTGACATCGCGTTTTTGTCGCACCAGTGTTGAACACTATTTATGTCGTCCTGAATCAGATTCGCATCCTCACTAGACACCACAGTTTTATAGATTTTAAGGTCGTCAGCAAAGAGTGAGTATTCGTAATGGTTTATCGATAAAGTGAGGTCGTCTATGAACACTAGAAAGAGTGTTGGTCCCAAATGTGACCCCTGCGGAACTCCTGATGTTGCGTAATACTCCTCAGACTCATATCCCTGCACTGCGACAACCTGTGGTCTCTCTTTTAGGTATGAACGAAACCATTGTGCCAACCCACCGACGATGCCGTGTAATTCAAGTTTGGTCAGAAGTATCTCATGGTTGACTTTGTCGAAGGCACTACTAAAATCGGTATATATGACATCAGTTTGAATGCTACGATCCATGTTCTTTGAAATGTCCGTCACAAAAAGAGCCAGATTAGTTTCGGTGGAGCGACCACGTCGGAAACCATGTTGATGGTCAGACAGGCCGTTGTCCACGTGATGGCTGACAATAGGGTGTACAAGAGACTCAAATAATTTTGAGAAGGTTGACAATATCGAGATGGGACGGTAATTTTTAATATCACTAGACTCGCCTTTTTTAAAAATCGGAACGATTTTTGTTTTTTTCCATTCCGCAGGATAAACACCGTCGCATAAAGATCTATTGAATATTAGAGTTAGAGGTTGGGATAAAACGGAATGACATCGTCTGACAAAAATAGGTGGGATGCTGTCAGGGCCTGGTCCCTTCTGGATGTCAAGTTCTTTTATTTTATTTGAAACATCAGAAGCAGCGAACTGGATGTGTGACAAATTTAAGTGCGACGTCGTGCTAGTAGTGTCTAAGCATGGGTTTGGATTAGTTATAGTATACGTTGAAGCAAAGTGCTGAGCGAATAGATTGACAATGTCCGAGCCTGACTTAGCTACGGTGCTATTCAACTTCATTTGCGATGGTAAAGAGGATGAACTGCTTCGATTTTGATTAATGTAGCGCCAGAATGATTTAATGTTGCGAGAGATATCTTTTTCAATGTTGGTTTTGTAGTCTATGTAGCATTTGTTAATAAGTTTCTGACAGCGATTGCGCAGAATCTCAAATTCAATCTTGTCTCTTGGGTTACCATATTTACGATATTTTGACCGAATCTTGTCTTTTTCCGAAAGCATTTTGATTAGAGTGTTGCTAAACCATTTTGGAAATTTTGATGACCTAGGTGCGCGCTTGGGTACATGCCTCTCAATAGAATTATTAAGTAACTTATAAAATTTTTCGACCATTTCATCTACATTATTACACTTTTGAAATTCGTTATTCCAGTCAATGCATTCTAGCTCAGTAATTATGGTTTCGTAGTTGGCCTTATAAAAGTTGAGATCTGTTCGCGTATTAGGCTTGAGTTGAGGTTCTGCCGAACGCTGCAAAGACACCAACAGTCCTGGATGCTTAGGATCAAGCTTGCTAAGAAGGTCCAAAGGTTCCGTTAGATGGAGAGAGGGGATATTTGTCACTACAAGGTCTAAGTGTCTATTATTACAATTGGGTACGTAGTTAAGCTGCCTTAGGTCATTAAAAGAAAAGAAGTCTATAAAACAGTGACCAAGAGCGCAGTCGTAGTTACTTGGGATTAATTAATTGCAGTCTTCAGAATCATTAGACCAGGACATAAACCATAAATTAAAATCACCAATCAAAATAATTTTGTCAGCTTTGCTTATTACGTCGTTTGTATTCCGGACAAATTGAGAAAGGTTATCTAGTTGTAATGGCACAACCTGCACATATGGCGACGGTAGACATCGTGCCATTGCATTTAACTTGTATGGAGACCCACAAGTCTTCGCAATCACTCTCCCATCGTTCAATACGGGTAGAGGGTATATGACGCGCTACGGCCACCAGAACTCCCCCGCCATCCAATTTAGTGGATTTAGAAATATCCCGATCTTTACGATAAACAATATACCTGGAATCAAATAATTCGCTACTGTTTATGCCTTTGTTTAGCCAAGTTTCGGTAAATATGATTATATCGTATTGGTTCAATAAGACATTTTTGACATCTCAGCACGTCGCCAGTTTTGGTTCTTAAGCCGCATACGTTTTGGTAGTAGATTTCGAGAGCTGTGGTAACGACCATTTCAGGATCTTTGAGCGCAGTTCATCGAGTCCAAGCTGTCCAAGTTACGTATTATAAAAGCCTGACTGAACTCGTCCTTTCTTACGAAGATACGACCATTACGCACCCACACAAATTTGTAAGAATCCTTCTTTGCTCTCAGGCGGGCTGCAGCATGCAAGGATTTGTTAGAAGGAGTCAGATGCTCTGCCACATAGACTGGTTTTGGTGGTGCAGCCATTCCAAGATGAATAGTTGATAATTTGTCTTTTGGGTTTTCAGAAGTAAGATGCTCAGATGCCAATAGTAATAATCCCCATAGCCGATTACGACTACGGTGGCCAATCACAAGGACTTACCAACTGCGCGGGACATATTAGTGCACAAGTGTGTGCGCAAACACAGGTGCATTCTGTATTCCTTTCACTCGCTTCACGCGACCGGAGATAAATCAGGCGCGGGACCCACGGCGCTCCGAGGCACGGGGGTGAAACTTCGCCAACTTCCAAGTCCTCCCTGAAAATTTCTAAGCAGAAAATTCCAGGTACACACTTTTGGCCCAACCCGGGGATCCAATCCGGGACCTCTGACGTAGCCGTCGCTTTCAAGTACGACCCCCAAACTGCTGCGCCACCGAAAATAACTCATAGGTTCCTCACCTAGCAATCTCCTTTTCCTTATCGAGCTGGTACCTCCTCCTCGACTCCTCAAAGTCTTCGGCAGCGCGGAGCAGCATGTCGTGCGTGTCGGGCATGAAGCCCTCGATCTCTTCCAGGTCTAACGGACCTAGTTCTGCTTACAATCGTCACCTGGCGATCTCCTCGTACGCACAGAGCTGGTACTCCAAGATACCATCCACTGTCTAAAACCAAGTGTCTCTTACCGAGCAATAGAGTTGTTTGTAGCACAATGGTTGCAGCACTTTGCTAGTCACTACCGAAACTAATCAACCTACAGCGCGGTCATGTTTGGATGAGTGACCGTTCCTACCTCATAGGTGACGTCTATTACGAACATTTAAGTGTTTTAAAAGCAGGTTCTAGTTTAGTAGCTAGAAGCTTAGCCTAGACAAAGACCTTAGGGCTGGATAACATCTGACAGCAGGGTTGGTCGCTTGCCTTGCTAACACCGGTCTACCAATCCGCACTGAGGTGTGACCATGGCCCAGCAGTAAGATGCTTAGATGCCAATAGTAATAATCCCCATATCCGATTTCGACTACGGTGGCCAGTCACAAGGACTTACCGACTGCGCGGGACATATTATAGTGCACAAGTGTGTGCGCAAACACAGGTGCACTGTGTATTCCTTTCACTCAGTTCACGCGACCGGAGAGAAATCAGGCGCAAGACCCACGGCGCACCGAGGCACGGGGGTGAAACTTCGCCAACTTCCAAGTCCTCCCTGAAAATTTCTAAGCAGAAAATTCCAGGTACACACTTTTGGCCCAACCCGGGGATCCAATCCGGGACCTCTGGCGTAGCCGTCGCTTTCAAGTGCGACCCCCAAACTGCTGCGCCACCGATAATAACTCATAGGTTCCTTACCTAGCAATCTCCTTTTCCTTATCGAGGTGGTACCTCCTCCTCGACTCCTCAAAGTCTTCGGCAGCGCGGAGCAGCATGTCGTGCGTGTCGGGCATGAAGCCCTCGATCTCTTCCAGGTCTAACGGACCTAGTTCTGTGTCGTCGTATTCGGCGAACATCTGGAAATGGCATACTAATTAAATATTACATATTCATACGGTTGCACTTAATACTATTCGAGACAACATCATGTCTAGACGGACGAACTGAATATACAGTGTGTCCAGGCATGTAGTAGAGAAACTTTAAGGGTAATATCTACAATGAATTTCATCGAAAAAATACCCCATATTCCACACTTTATTCTGAAACTATTAGGATTACACAGTTGAAATTTAGTAGGTAGGTGTATACTGTTAACCACTTTACGATTCTCGTAAAAAAAGACATTTAAGGGGGCTCACATACATGAAACTAAAACCTATTTTTACCTACCTATGCGTGTAGGGTGTCTATGGATAGGTCTTTTAAAATTACATCGAGGTTTCTAAAACCATTTTCTCTAAAAGTCTAACGTTTGAGAGATAGACGCTTCCAAAGTGGTAAGATGGGCGTTCTCCCATCTAACTTTTTAAACTAAGCGAATATAAATTTTGAAAAAAACAATACATGACGTAGATCTTGACAAAAACTTTCAACGAAAATTTGTTTGAACGAGATCGAACTAGTCGTTTTTGAGAAAGAGCACATTTTCAACAACCGCAAACATAACTTTTAGGGGGACTATTAACTATTAATTTTTCTGAGGAAAAAATTGCATTGTGAAGAAAACGCAGTCTGAATTATAATTAATTAACATATTATAAGCCTGAATCAAACTCTCCTAGCATGACACTACTTTCGTAAATTATTTTTTTCTTTTCTGACATGTCGTTAGTTGGCCTAAAATCAACGTAGTTTTTGCCATTAATCATCTTACCGTTTTCTTTCTCGAATTGAGGATTATAGCGATTTCCTTGAGAATCCCAGGAAACAAAAGCAATGTTGCCATAACAAAATTTGTTAGGTTGACAGACTGGGTTTTGTTTTACGCAGTCTTTGATGAAATGCTTACAACAACTATCTAACTAATCTTACAACTATCTAACTAATCGTAACTAAGAATGGTAATACGGTGATATTATGATGACACGGTTACGGTAATACATCTTTACCTAGACGGTAGATAAATGCCAGATTACGGTGAATCTACGGTAATTACCGTATATATGGAGACACTGCGCGTTAGTATCGATGCAGTCGCCAATATACAGATACAGTCGTCAATGGTCAGCTTCTGCATCGCGACAGCAACTCTATTTCTGTTTGTGGCCTTGACTGTGCTAGGATTGCAATCGTCTTGCGTTTTAATTAATTATAACATTCGAAAACATTGATGGTATGATATTTGTGGTTGCATCGAGAAAGTACTAAGTAGGTGATTCGCTCTTGAGCTGTTTTTAACGACTTCAAAATTTTTCATTTAGGGTACAGTGTAAGATAAATAAAAACCGGTCCAGTAATTTTTAAGATATGGGTTAATAACGAAAGTCATAAAATAAAAAATAATTTAAGCTACCTTCAAAAACTGTCAAAAAGCTTAAAATAACGCATTTGATATCTACTTAAGATGCATGATGTCAAGCTTACCTACACAAACAGTGTACACTCATCATGCAACGACTCCAAATGAATTTGTTTATATATATTTGTTATATAAAGCTTTTGAAAAGCTGTTTTTGAAAGCAATTTCATTTTTAGGGTTCCGTAGCCGAATGGCAAAAAACGGAACCCTTATAGTTTCGTCAAGTCTGTCCGTCTGTCTGTCTGTCCGTCCGTATGTCACAGCCATTTTATTCTGTATACCCTATTCACCCGGCCAAGTCTATAAATGTAAACAAACATGGCGGCTTGAATACCATAGACAAACTTTAGTGCTGAGAAAAAGTAGAGGAATTTAGTCAATTGAACTGATACAATATACACTCGATTGTTATTAATGAAAAATAAAGAAAATTGAAATGATTAAACTTTGCAAATATTTAATATCGGTCTTATTACGTGTAAATAAAACAGGAAATTGAGAAGTGATTTTATTATAATTTAAAGATACTTTAGTCATGAATACTTTAAGGTTAAATGTCCGTTTAATATCTTACGTTTAGAAACAAAATTCACATCCAAACAAAAAAAGAGGAACGGTCACACACAATTATGAAATTGTATATAGAAATTGAATATAAATTTAATCAAACGTTTGTATGGGTGATGACTGATAACATTTAGTAATTTTAAAAGGTTAAGCACAAATTATTAATCCTTCATTTAAAAAAATGCGTATTATTTAGTAGTGTAGTTTAGGTAGGTAGTTATATCACCAGCATAGTTATATTACCATGAGCTTACGGCGGACTTACTCGCTAACGACGATGTAACATTTTGTATCAAAAATTTTAGTTCTGTAAGTAACCGCTAGGGGTGCTGTGCAATTTTCCGTAGAGTTTTACGTCGTAAACTAAATCTAAATTATAAAAGTTTCAGATTTTGCGCACACAACGTTACGCGTTGTATATCCAATTATAATAATATTATTTTGTTTACAACAATTTACTTACAATGATTAAAAACAAACCATTTCATGAACATTAATATTTTAATAAATCAACAAAATTTTGTTATCATTCCTTTCTAGAAACTCGCACGTTTAGTAATATTGACCCTATTGCCCTATCTTATTAATATTGCCCTAAATGCGAGTTTCGAATAACCAATTGAATCGATCAATTGAACGAAATTGGTGTCCCAACACTAAATTAAAAAATATAAAGTTTTTCGTCATCTTTTTGTCTTTGTCAAAATGGTGGTATTTTTCGTATGAATCACGATTTTTACTTTAAATGAGTGTGTTTGAATGCAATAATCATATTTATATTGTTACGGTTTAATTGGTAAAGGTGTTTGCGAGATCTGTGAAGAAATTTACGTGTGTATGTGCCGAGATTTTTCTGATAATAAGGTTAATAGGTTAGGCAGTGGTTTGTTTACATTTATGGACTTTGCTTTGTGAATAGGGTATAACTATAAGCATTACACAATTCGAATTCGGTAGGAAGATGTATCCTGTTAACCGCTTACCGATTCTCATACAAAAAATAAAAAGTAATGACATTTAAGGGGGGACTCCCATACATGAAACTAAAACCAAAAAATTTTTTTTTAGTCAAACCTATGCGTGTGGGGTGTCTATGAATAGGTCTTTTAAAATGACACTGAGGTTCCTTAAACCATTTTCTTTTAAAGTCTAACGTTTCAAAGCTAGACGCTTCCAAAGTGGTAAAATGGGCGTCCCCCCATCTAACTTCTAAACCAAGCAAGTGTAAATTTTGAAAAAAATATGGAATGTAGATCTTAACAAATACTTTCAACGAAAATTGGTTCGGACGGGATCGAACAAGTAGTTTTTGGGATATAGCACATTTTCAACGACCGCAAACATAACTTTGTACTTCATACAAACACTGCGAAAAACAAAGTTATATTTGCAGTCAACAAAATATTGTGGTATTTTACTAAGTAGAAGAAGTGGATTCCCTAATTCAGTTAAGGTTGGCACGGAACCCTCAGTGCGCGAGTCCGACTCGCACTTGGCCGGTTATTAAAATTATTTTTTTATTCGTTGGAACGTAGACGTGTGTGCGGGGCAGTCCGCAAGCGGCAGCCTAGTTGTTTCTGCTCAGAGCATCACATCGTTCGCGGGGTACCTAAACATCGGAATGACACCCTCCTGCTAGTGGTACACACCCTTAGAAGATAAGTATGAAAAGTAGGGATGGAAATGAATGCTATTTTTTATTCAATTTCATTTCACGAAATTATATTTTTAAATCATATTAAATCACATGTGAAATTTCATTGACAATGATTTTTTCGCCGTGTCAATTGCGACGCGAGTACGTGACTAATACATTTTATATGAGTTTTATTGTTACCAATTAATGCGTTTTTTGTATTGACTCGCTTCAAAATCATTACAAGGTGATCTCAACTTTTTGCCTTTCAGATAAAGTTCACATTTAATTTACTGGGCGTCATAAGTCATATACGTGTACTACGACCGCATAGAGCATAATCATTCCTACTCGCTCGCGCCCAAGGATTTCACCCGCCCCATTTCATTCGTCAATAAAATTAAATACGTATGATCTATGATTTCGCAGAGTGCGATTTGTAACAGTGAAAACAGTTGCAGGTGTGAGTAATAGTTTTCATTTCATATGCTATTCAAGAAATGTTCCATGCCTAATTAAAAGTAATGCTACATTTTTCTAATACCCTAAACTATTATATACTATTACTTACTATGAAATAACTTTAGATATACGTTCATAGTCAAAGGGTTACCTTTTCAAACCGGTTATCCAACAGTGACAGTCCCTGGTTGCGGCGGATCACGCTAGAAGACATGGAGTATTGAGAGAAGCGAGACTTGGTGTCGTCTTTATTATCGTCCCAAGATGGCATCTTGCCTCGTTGGCGGGGCTGGAAACAAATACAATAAATAAGTGGTAATAACTATTTTTTTAAAAATACGTTTCATCTGTGTAGCACCGTAGGCTAATTTTCTGTGGGATGTGAGACTTTCATGGTCACTAACATCAGAATAGTTGGATACGGGATTGCTACCATGTATCTTATTATTTATGAGTTTCCGATATTTCGGCACTGTTAATAGCGCCATGATCACGGAGTTACTGAAGAGAACTTTCGGGTGGGTTGTTATTGGCAGACATATCGGTATACCCTCCTTCGAAGTCGTTTATTCCGCTCGCCGCCGGTACTATAGTACTACTTCCGGTACAGTAAGCTAACAGAATATAATTGTGACTGCCAAATAATAGACAAATAATTTGCAATAAAATAATATTGCGACTTTAAATTGACATGTAACCTATCCTATCTTTCAAGTGGGACCAAATTGCACACGTTGTGCAAAATTTGATTAAAATCGGTTAAGTAGTTTATGAGTTCATCGCGGACAAACATGTGACACGTAATCTAATATATAAAATTCTCGTGTCACAGTTTTCGTTGCCATACTCCTCCGAAACGGCTTGACCGATTTTGATGATTTTTTTTTTGTGCTTATCCGGTATCTATGAGAATCGGCCAACATCTATTTTTCATCCCACTAAATGTCCAAAATGGGGTAGTCCACCCCTAATTTTTTTTTTTTTTTTAGACAAAATTTTTAATTTCAATTTTTTTATGATACAACATACAAAAATACATACAATCCTCAATTTTCACTCTTCTACGATCAACCCTTATTTTTTAATAGACATTTAGTAATTTAAGGGTGAAACAAAATTCGCTGGGAATGCTTAACTTTTAAAATTACGGGACTCGGCGGGACGGGGCTGGGGCGGGACGGGGCTGGGGGCGAAACAAAGTTCGCTGGGTCCGCTAATTTTTATACATAAAGATTACACTAGATACATGTAATAAACTCTGAAGATTGCTTTGTAGACTCAAAAGCATGAATAGGCCGTATCAAGCCAAGCAGTGAAGGAAGTTTATGATATTCAAAGTGATAACTAGTGATCGGATATTCGGATGCATACTTACCTAAGGTTGAGGTGTTGGCTATTATGGAATACACTTTTGAATCGAAAAAAAACCCGGAATTTCGAAATTGGCATTTTTTTTACTATATAATCAAATTGGGTGGTACATTTACTTATTTCAAGATGCTGGCTTATGGGATGCACTTTTATAACGAAACTCTTGATGGAGAGCTTGAAATTAACTTTAAGTACATACATATTTGCTCGTAGCGCAGTGGTAGCAGCGCTTTGGTAGTGATACCGAAGTGGAGCAACCTACAGCGCGGTCGTGTTTGGATGGGTGACCATTCCGATCATATCACGAGCATCTCCGTGCTTCGTAAGGCACGTTAAGCCGTTGGTCCCGGCTAATATCGGTTGCTATTAGTCGTTAAGTCTAGTCAGAGGCCTCATTGGCGGCTTAATAACATCTGACAGCAGGGTTAGTCGCTTGCCTTGCAAACTCCCCTCCACCAATCCGCACTGAGACCGCGTGGGACGTTACAGGCTAACTTTACTTACATACATATTAATTAAACTAGCGGTCCCCCGCGACTTCGTCCGCGCGTTTTGAGTTTGCTCCCTCCCCTCCCGTCGCAGCGTCAGGTTTTATATCCTTTAGCCTTTCTCGATAAATAAGCTATCCAACACAGAAATATTTTTGCAAATCGGTCCAGCAGTTCCTGATATAAGCGCGTTCAAACAAACAAACTCTTCAGCTTTATAATATATTAGCGCAAGCGCACGTTGTACTTAAGCTACGAACATTATTTTGGTGGGGAGTTATGTTAAAACTGTGATAGCTCCTAAGATATTTATTGAAATCAAATGATATAAAGGGTAACTTGGTTTTTAATGAAATGCTCGTGATGATGAATGTATTTATTTTGATAAGAATAAATACTTGTGTGTATAATACACCTCTAAAAATAATGCATTATTTTTTTACAAATTTATTAACATAAAACAGGTTGTAGTAAGTCAACCATAAAAGATAGACATATGCTGTCGCGGACTTTATTATAGAACTCTTAATGTTGAACAATCCTGTCATACATGATTTTTGTGTAACTTAAGCGGTTTTCGCAGCGTACGCAGCGGAAGCTCTCAAAAGGAATATCTTTCTCCCGTTTTCGCAACATTCTTCATTTCTGTTGTGGTCTTATGAGTCGTATCTTTATGTTTTATAGCCTAAAGCCTTCCCCGATAAATGGACTATCGAACGTAAATTTTTTTTTTCAAATCGGGCCAGTAGTTTTTGAGATTAGCGCGTTCAAACAAACAAACAAACAAACAAACTCTTCAGCTTTATAATATTAGTATAGATTAAAATAAATACTACATGCAAAAGATGTCGTCCTCGCCATTTTACGGACTAGTTTTGCATTCCCGAATTTTCTGGAACCCCGGGATTTATATTTAAAAAAAAAACACAAGCCACCTCCACACTATCTTAGCCTAAAATTATCTTTATGTAAATATGCATCTGATTATCCAATCACTGGGGATAACAAAACAATTACCTGCTGGTCACTGTCGTCATCAGAGTCCAGATCAGATGCGAACGCTTTGTCGGAATCATCGCCTCCTGAAACGCTATCGCCATCCTCGACTTCTTCATCATACTCTTCATCACCAGAACCTGGTGAGAAATTCAATCCAAATGAAAAACTATGTTTTTCTTTGCCAGTTGAATAATGTTAACATTTTTTTATAAAATAATATTTTATAAAAAAAACTTATCTACTGATTGATTTTAAAATATATCAATGCTAAAGAATAAATTACCTATGTTGTTAATTGGTGAGGTTTGTGTTTATTTTATTTTCAAAATAAGTATTTCGTGAAAAAAGGTATGTCAAGATTGTTTACAATATTCGACAAGTAAAAAGAAACAGAGTTTAGAAGAAGTGATTATCCCATGGGGTGATAAATTAGGCAAATCAAAAAACAAAGCTGGGAATATTTTTTTAAGTTGACGATTAATAAAATACTTCCTAGTGCTAAACAGTGTTTGTTTAGTAATAAAAAGTATTTTTATGTAGGACCCATCACAATCTGATTTTATGGTAACAAAACTGTAGACATTCACCGTTTGATATTACGCCTGTGGTCGCGTAAACAACACAAAATATCGTAAAAATTGAATCGACTTTAAAAACGAACACTTGTAACAAATGTAGAGCTCGCAACTCGAAATCTGGCAGTTCAGTTGTTTTGCCACGAACATGAAAAAATAATTGTTTGTTAAAAAATAATCTTGTATGTTTATTACGTAATTATCTTTTGTCAAGTGAAATTAAAACAGATGTTGAAATACGGCGTTGTTATTGGATATACTTCCCATTGGCAAGCGACGAATACATAAATTATGCCGAATCATGGACCGTCAAAATGGAGTCCAAACACTAAAAGAACTAGACTAACAAACTCGTTTGAAGTCAGTGCATGATGTTCGTACGTAGACTGCTGCTGTCCGTTAAGGTTTACATCATGCACCAACTTCAAATGAGTTTGTTTCTCCTATAAGCGGTATTTTACCCAACAAACAAATACGTCTTATAAGTCTTGACTTGTACAACCTAAAGTTGGATAGCAGTCTTACAATGGTAATGAGATGACTACCAGGCATGGGCGTGCATTTCATATAGGCAGTTAAGCAGTGCCTACCTCGCCATTATAATGGCAAATCAATAGTACAATATAACTTTAAACTAAGCTCAAAATAAAAGTATTTTTATTATCAACTTACATACATTAAGTACTAACGCTCAACTTTGAAACGAAAATATTTAGGTAGTAGGCTGCCCAGCGGCTGCTTGCTAAATACACGCACACTCTTGCAATCGCCCCTCGTACCTACAATGTCACACAATGATGATATAAACCCGACCGAATTGAAAATGACGCTCTGTTCGTACAATTCAAGGTGACAGGTAATATTCGCATCATGGACTCCTAAAGTAGGCATGCATACTATCTTCTTTCTCTATCAGTTTCCTACTGGAGAGTGATTTTGTCCTACTCGCGCGCAAATGACGTAAAATACTTCGGAGTCTAATCAAAACACATCCCTGAGAAGAAACTTTAATTTGGGATTAAGGTAGAAACATATATTCATATCAATAAACTATGGTTTTAATTTAAAGTGATTGTGATATAGAAAAACTAATGTAACATTAATTAAAAGAAATATAAATCTTTCAAAGGAGATTGTGTGTAAGCGGAAATTTCATTGTTACTCGTCTACCCGATACTAGATGGCGCGACGTTGCAATTTCCTACGCCTTTTTCCTAATTTATAATCTTTAATAATTCTCAAACTAATGATATTGTGAACACAGGAAAGTCCGTAATTTTACTTTAATTTATTTTTCTTATGCAAGTAATTCAACCCAGCTAAAGTGTTGGTTGGTATAAAAGTAATACAAACATTCTTTAGAAGTTTGCGGCAGCCATTTTCATCTATGTAGTTCTTGTTTTGCTTTTCGCTTCCTTCCCGCGAGTGTTAAAAATCTTAAATTTCAAGTAAAAAGTTGTATTTCGATTGAGTAAAAGTGTTTTCGGGGTTTGTTTATTTTGCATTCGAAAGGATAGTGAAATTGCAGTGTTACTTTGAGTGCCATAAAAGTCATGTTGTGTGTGATGAGGGTTCAAAAGAAGATTCGTTTTGTTTTGAAAGTTTTGACTGTGCGCTGATGCCCTAAATAAAGGCAAGACCTTTGCTTGTGAATAAGGCCAAAATCGTATCATAGCCACTATGGGTATCAGTGAAATAGCATGTCATTATAAAATCATCCGTTTCCTTGATACTTGTGTGTGGTGTAAAATCATCGCAAACACAGCTTGTATGCTTCCTTCATTAATTGCACAGAAATAAACCTAGGTAAGTAATTTTTTGCTGGTATTACACCGTCATTTTCATATAGCTCTATACTAGATACAAAATCTAAGATCGATATTTAATTTGTTAAGAAGTTCGGAATCATAATTAGTGTATGCATACTCCATCAAAAATTTAATGCACGCCCCTGTACCAGGTCCTATAGATGTCTTTAATGCAACTAATTAGTCGTGCGACGAATATGTCATAGTAAACTGGTATTAGCAACGTTGGGGAGACTAAACGATAAGACGTTATATTACAGTCTTAGCTAAAACGTTTGTACGACAACGCAATAGTCATACTAACGTTATAGTCCAATAAACGTTTTAAACACACCAAATTATGTTTTTGGAAAACCTTTATACGACATTTATACAAGGTGGATGTTATATAGACGTTTTCATAGTACCGTTTATATAACAATCAGTACCTTGTTTTACAGCGGTCAATTAAATACTCTTAAATGACTGGGTTGTTTATTGACGACTCAAATATAACCTTTATATTACATGATGTCCGTTTAAAGCCCTGTCCTGACTTTAATCAAACTTGCAGTCGCATTTAAGTCAGGTTTTGACTTTATAATGATAAGACGGCCATATTTACGGAAGTTACTCTAATAGCTAGCTGTCATGGCGACCATGATCATCATCATCAGGTCGTACAGAGGTAAGTGTGCGACAAAAGCAACATATTATATATGTCGGACATTTTTAGAAAAAAAAAACTATTTTTGTTAATGAAAATATAATGATTTTAACACAAAATTACGAGGGGGCATGAAAATCTAAATAGTATTCACATAGGTATATTATCATAAAACTTTAGTTCCCAGTCAAACTAAATAGCATGAGAGACAGATAAAGTAAGCAAGATATGAAAATTAAATAACACTTGTATTTTCTTGTAGTATTTATTTTAAACTAAATTAAATCTTCGAACCACAAACGACTACTGCGCGACGAAAGTGGTTATCACATAACATTTGTACGACTGTTGAATGACGTTAACGAAGTTGGCTCGAGCTTTCTGTATGACCATTATACGACCATTTAGGTCGTATAACTGGGGCCATTTTCGCGTTTAGTAAACGTTATTATAACGTTAGTATGACTTTATTATAGCGATGTATGGTATTCAGATAACGTTTACTTAACCTTTATACGACGTTAAATTGTTACTTGGGTTGTTCCTCAATGAACTGTTTGTTTTTGAAGGCAGTTCAATTATTACGAAAAAAAACGTCGTTTTTAGTTATTTTTAAATTACAATGTGCAGTGGCCAGCACATCAGATTGTTTTGTTGCAAACTAGCCCTTATTACAATTGATTAAGATACCGCAGTGTTTACCTTGACGTGCTGTCGTCCGTAATTTATTGAACTAAAAAAGTGACTAAAACCTTCTCCTTAGTGTAAAAAATACTTAAGTGAAAAGCGCATGAAAATCGGTCTAGCCAAACGCGAGATATACGCGGACAAACAAACATACAGGTTGAACGGTCGTTAAAGTCAGTTAAAATATGATAATAATCAAATCCATGACAGGTATCATAGTATCTTTAGAACCAGCTCCTATTAACCAAATAATTCAGTCACTTCGTAACCATACAACTCAACTGCTGTAGTTTTGAAAGTTTACGAGACATATTTATAATAGCCTCACCTTCCCCCTCCCCCATCGCCAGTTCAATGAAATTGTCTTCTAGCTGATTGTCCGGATCATCGAAATCAAAGTCCTCATCAAGGGCTGCAACTACCTCAGGGTCCAACTCCAAACATAGACCTGGAAATACATTAGTAGTAATGAATAATGTAGAAAGACGGTACAAAAAAAAACAGTTGTATTGTAGACACACTGTGAATGTTAGTATTGATGCAGTGGCGATACTGTCGCGATGCAGCATCGGTGCAAACGCAAATGGTCAACCTTTACACTCTTGTGTGACTCTCAGCACCGACGCAGTAGCGATGCTGTCGCAAATTGTCAACCTTTACACACTTGTGCGATTTTTATCATCTATACAGTCGCGTTTACTAAAGTTTTTCAGCCTTACTACAAATTATTAATTAAACTAGGTTTGGACAATTGGTTAAAGGCCAACTTCGTTTCACAGCCCTTGGCAGCCCTATCACTGTTCCATGGGTATTACCCTATGTATATTTTATTACTGTTTAAACCTTAATAAAATTATTCCAGAAAAAAAAAAGCCAAAATCAGTTCTCGAGTTTTAGCAAAGCATATAAATAAATAATAAATAAATAAATATCCTTTGGACATTCCCACACATCGCCATCTAGTCCCAAAGTAAGCTACTCAAAGCTTGTGTTATGGGTGCCAGACAACGGATATAATACTTAAATACTTTTTTTTTGTAAATGCATACATGATATACATAGAAAACACCCAGACCAATACAAACAGACATGTTCATGCACACAAATGTTTGTATTGTGCGGGGATCGAACCCGCACCCGCTGCGTAGTAGGCGATTTCTCGACCACTACACCAGACGGGTCGTCTGGTGTAGTGGTCAAATATACAAATAGCAATTCATTTTTGCATACTGTATAGATTTTTGAACAATTTGAATATAATCACAGTAATACCTTGTGTAGCAGCCTTATTTAGCAATCCAACATCTTCTTCCACCTCTGATGCAAACACTGAACTGGGCAGTTGCAGCGTGTCCGTGACTGACTTAACGGGTATCAATTCTTCATCATTATCTTCTAACGCTTCTGTGCCTTCCACTGTGGATTTTGGTCTCCTTTTGTGAACTGTTTTCTATAAAAAAAGGTTACGAAGAACAAATGTTCTTTTGAATAAAC
Organism: Pyrausta purpuralis; assembly: GCA_963924145.1. Lineage (NCBI taxonomy): Eukaryota > Metazoa > Arthropoda > Insecta > Lepidoptera > Crambidae > Pyrausta > Pyrausta purpuralis. The sequence continues at coordinate 7,576,447 of OZ001666.1, read as the reverse complement.
CGGGAACCGCAAATTGTTTTAGAGTATGTAAATACATTTTTAAGTTTTGAATTTGTTAATTATCATTTAAGCTTATTATAGTAGGGGAGTCCGGGATGCTAAATCGGGATTTACTCGAGCGTCAAAAAGACCTATTGGATTGCGAAGCTTAGATGATAAGAAGAAAAAAATGACATATAATATATATACTTTCATCGGTGGGGGAAGCGGCCATAAATTTTCAAAAATGTAAAAAAAAAAAACAGTTGCATGGACATACTCGAGCGCGTCAGATATTAATAGCAACCATATCCTACGTATTTATGTTAATCTCATTGTTTCCATGATGGGGGTGGTCCTACGTAAGGGTTGAAAACGGAAAAAAAAATCGAGCGCGTCAGATTTTCAAAGGCCATATCCTACGTATTTTTGAAAACATACGTATGTTAATCTGATTGTTTCCATGATGGGGTGGTCCTACGTAAGGGTTGAAAACGGAAAAAAATATTTAATCGAGCGCAAATAATTGGATTTAATTTAATAAGTGAACCTAAAAGAAGGCCCAAACTCGCGGCCATTATTAGAATGTGCAAAAAAAATCGCCTTTATGAAATACTCGAGCGCGTCAAATTAAGATATACATGATATATAATGATTTATTTATATACCCTAAACGTGCTGTCTCATAATCTGACAATTATCTTTTTTTTTTTTTTATTGTTATAAAATTCACAGCTCTTATTCCAAAAACTTAGCTTATCTTACGTTCTAAACTTACAGCCAATAATGAATTTACTTTATATACATATTGCAAGAAATTATCAAAGTTGACACGGTTTGACTTGACACAAACTACAAGTGATATAATGTGACCCGCCAATAATACTCAAAAATTCAATATTTATATTAAATAGAGATATGTGTTTATATATATTTATTTATTGTTTATATATGAATTATATTTAAAGTTAAGTACAACTGTTTAAACTAATAGATTTAACACACGAATTACAATTTATTTTTCACAACGAGAGAGTGGCTCAAGTACTCTTATTACACTTGTTTTGAACGCTGCCTTCGATAGGTGGAACACGTCCACCGAGGAGAAAAGCTTATTATACGTATTAAGAGTTCGGGATACTACAGAGTTACGTGCATAGTTGGTCCGTGAAAATGGTGTATGAAACAAGGATGAGGCCGCGTGTCTAGTGCGGGTGACTGGAGCAAATAACTTCAAAAATGAATTTGATAACCTTACCGAGTCGATCTCCCCATTACAGATATCAAACAAGAAAGACATATCAATAAGCGTCCGTCTATGCTCAAGGGTAGAGATTCCATGAAAACTGCATGCATCATCATAATTTTCGAATGATTTAAATGAGCGGTAATTTAAATGTTTGACGAATAATGCTTGAATTTTTTCTAGATTTTGTTTATACGTAATATATTGTGGGGACCATATGTTACTACAGTATTCAAGAATACTACGTACGTAGGAATAATATAAAATTTTAACACAATGGACATCAGAGAATGGTTGGGTTACACGTAGTATAAATCCCAAGTTCATATAAGCCTTATTAATTATTGTTGAAATGTGTTCGGAAAACATTAATTTTGAGTCTAAAAGTACACCTAAATCTCGTATTAATAATTCTCGTTTTAATATTCTTTCATTCAATTTGTATTCAAACCTAATAACTTTTTTCTTACGCGTAAAACTGACGATTGAACACTTATTGACATTCACCCCTATACGATTTTTAAAGTAATAAGCAGAAAGAGAGTTTAAATCTTCCTGCAATCTCAAGCAATCAGAGGTGTTACTAACCGGCATGTAAATCTTTGTATCATCCGCATACATCAGGAATTTAGAATTTTGGACGCAATCACCAATATCGTATAAGTAAATAACATACAAAAGAGGGCCGAGAATTGATCCTTGAGGGACGCCTGACGGTATAGTTATGAAGTTGGATCTACAGCCACCGATAACCACAGCCTGACTCCTGTTACGAAGATATGATTCAAACCACCTCAATAGATTACCACATATACCCAGCTCTTGCAGTTTATTTAACAATATAACATGATCCACCCGATCAAATGCTTTTTCAAAGTCAGTATATATAACGTCCACCTGGCCACCACCATCCATGGCTCCAAATACGTCACCTGTGAATACTGCTAAGTTAGTATTAGTGGAGCGTCCCTTTATAAACCCATGCTGTTGTAGTGGAACTGAAGACTGTATCACTGGATACATTTGATTGTGAACTACTCTTTCCAAAAGCTTACTAAGGGTGTTTAGAATTGAGATGGGCCTGTAGTTGCTGATTTCCTTTTTAATATCCTTTTTTGGGACTGGAACTATCAAGGCTCTTTTCCAGAGTTCGGGACAACATCCAATGCGCAAGCATTTATTAAATATAAGAGTGACAGGTACTGCCAAGGATTCTGCACAATTTTTGAAAAATAGTGGTGGTATGCCATCGCATCCCGGGCCTTTTGTAGTATCCAACCCCTTCAATAGCTTTAGTACACAAGCTTCAGTGACCATAATACAGTGCAAAGCATCATTATTATGCTGTTTATTATTCTTAGGAACACAGTGTGCCGAGTAATCAGTAGCAGGTTCAGTAAAGTTATTCAGGAAAAAATCACTAAACGCTTCACATATAGCTTTGTCGTCTTTTAATAATTCGTCTTTGTAATGCATTATCTTAGGGTATGCCGAATGACGTTTTCTTTTTGTTTTTACATAGTTCCAGAAAAACTTCATCTGGAGGGATTCGCCTAATCTGACAATGGAAATTATCCTTTTTGTATTTTTTCAAATCTTTTAACTTAACAAATTAAAGAGCAGAAAAACTAGCATGCAAATAAAACAGTATGTATTCTTTGAAAAACAAAACTTTTATTTGTCAGAAAATAAGTAAAAAACACATTTTTTTTATTTAGAATTTTTATTTTCCTCTTCTGGCTCAAAAATAATTTCAGGCGATACAAATACGTTGTAAACAAAACCATATGCACAATTAGCTGTCATGGCGTCATGGCAAAAGAACCCAAAGTGGGAACGGAATGAAAGAGTCATATGGTTTCAAATGTTTTTAACACTTACAGTGTCATATTTTATATTCACAAAACTGTCCTTACTCCGGCCTTACTAAGAGCGTTTGGCCCGGTTAGCCAAGAGGTTGCTGGTTCGAGTACCGCCAGTGCGCAAATTTTTGGTTTCTTATTTTATCTTTGTGAATATAAAATATAACACTGTGAGTATTAAAAACATTCTAAACCATTAAGGCTGCGTTCCGTATTGCGCTGACAGCGAAAATATCACTGATATCGCGCTTACAAACCGTTCCGATTTGGCGTTAGCGAGTCAACGATAGCTGTAGTGACGTCACGGCTGACGTCACTATCACCGCCATCTTGCGTTCACAGTGCAATCGTTTTGCTGCGTTAGCACCGTGAGCGTCTTTGAGCGGACTGTCACATTGACGCATTTGACGTCTTTTTGCTTCAAAGAACAGCAAATGTAATCTAAAGCCGTTCCGAAATGAAATCGCGTCAACAGCGCTGTCAGCACGCTAATAAAATCGGAACGGCTTTTGACGCTCACAGTGCTAACAGTGATATTGGCGCAAATCGGAACGCAGCCTAAATAGTGCAGCGTCATCAATTTCCAAGTTGAATTTATTCTGTATAGAATAACTACTTGGGCCACTGTTGCATAGTCAGACGGTCAGATGGCGCTAAACGTCACGCGTAATACGTATCCATAAGAGACCACAAATTTCGCAAGGTCGAACCGACAGCACGGTAGCTCAATTGGTAGAGCGTTTGGCCCGGTTAACCAAGAGGCTGCTGGTTCGAGTCTCGCCCGTGCGCAAAATTTTTGGTTTCTTATTTCATCTTTGAGAGCATTCAAGTATACGTAACGCAATTTGGGGGGAGGGGTCTCGTAAAACGTAACGGTGCGTTACAGGCGCGGGAGGGGGTCTTTTTTACAAGACGTTACGTTACATTATTTCTTTTTTAATAAAAATTAAGGGAATTAAAACTCTCAAATTGACAACCCTTTTCGTTTACTTTTTACGGGGAACCCTCGTTTGTATTGTCTGGTCGTCATATGTCATTTGTTCTCGCAAGTTGACAAACCTTTTTGTTTATATTTTACCGGGAATCCCTAGATTGTATTGATCGTCATTTAATGTAGTTTTCATTGCCAGCATTCGTTTCAGTTTATGCAGAAGCACATTGCTTTAATTTGTATTATTAAAGTAAGTTCATAGTGTTCATACTGTAATGTTCTCAAAAGAGAGAGATTTGTATAATCAGCTGTTTTTTACTTATAAAGGCTCTCATGCTGACTTACCAGCGCAACTGTGTCAAAAAAATGCAAACGAAATTTGGAAAACGGCTAAAACTTAAAAATAAAGAAAAGTTTATAGAACATATAAATGATGTTATAGAAGGGCAATGAGCTTCTCTGCATTGTGTGTTGTTATGAAACATCGTCTGAGGATGCCGACTAGCTCGACGAAGACGAAGTTTATGCAAGTGGCTTGACAGAACCGTCTTCGTCTGCACTCCAGGTGCCAATGAAAGAATCTGAGTGGCTAGCAAACCTGGACAGAGGAGCTGTAATTTCAATTGAGTTGTTTTTATAGATCTAATTAGATACTTGGTTAATAGTTGATTATTTTTTAATTTTGTTAAAAAAGGGTTTCATTTCGAGTAAAATGATTAATTTCAGTTGGTTTTCTGTTTATAATTTCATTCCTAAGGGTTAAAATAAACATGTTTTGTATTTTAAGAGTTTATTAGTAAAAAAAGCTAAAATAGGATAGGAATGACGGAGAAAATTGTGTGTGTGTAAAGCCAAAAATTCATAGAAAAATCAACAAAATACGCACGATTAAAAATCTCTTGTTTTATTTAGTATGATTACCGCAAAAGCAATTAAAACTATACCAAGGACGAAAACACTAGGTATAGGGTAAAAAGTGACCATTTTTAAGAAAAGAGGGGGGGGGGGGTGTACAGGTAAACGTTACGGTGCGTTACAAGGGGGGAGGGGGAGTCTAAATTCTTCTAAAATTGCGTTACGTTATACTTAATTGCTCCCTTTGAGAGAGTCATAGATAGAGAAAGAGTGAGAGAGGAATTGAAACGCGAGAAGGGGAATACCGGCATCACGTAGCTGCACGCATTAAACTTTATCGATTATTTTTCCTTACTTCGTCTTACGGAAATCATCAGATTATATATATTTCATGAACGTTGAATTATTACCTTCCAAATAAATAAAAAAAATAGCCACGCTTGAGAAAGTCGAGATGACTTTTTTTACAAGTTTGTATCCCACCCACTTCTTATTGTCAAAAGAAAATTGACAGATTAGTGAAATATGCACTTTTTAGCATATAACTAACTTACCCTACCATAATCTGACGCGCTCGAGAATTTCAGATGATCATTTTTTTTTTACTAATCTGATCCTTTATCCTTGACGTGCGGCCACATATACGGGGCTTATACTTGGTGGAGGTATTTAATGGGGTACTAGGTTCCTCCCTGTATGTTAATTTGCCGCGCTTTAGTAAATCCCAAATTCCCTTCTTGGGCTCTCCTAAGGGCCTCAGAGCATAGTACAACTTGATTTTAATTAATAAAAATATATACACCAGACAAGACAGTAATTGTCTTGGTTTGGAAGTGAGGTTGTCTTCTTTATGTTATGAATACAAGACGACATTTGATAGGTGCATCTCCCAAAAAACATTTAAACACATGATTTTGGTAAAAAACCCTACACTAAATGTGTTAGTAGGCATAATGGTACTTACAGGCTGCATAACCATAGTAACTTCTCTTGTATCTTTGAGATGTTGCAGGTAATTGTAGTCGTCATCAAAATAGATGCCATACTTATGTTGTTCTTCTTTTCGTTGCTCTGGAGTAAGATCCTGCAAAAGAAAGAACTCATTTTAGAGCAGTAAAAATTATTAATGAAGAGACATTAGACTGATTTTTGTAAGTCTTTCTAATTTTAAAGGTGTATGTATAATGTAACACTGTATCGTTAAAGGTTTTGAAAAGTTACAAAGCAGCAAAACCTAGAGGTGAGTCCAGCTTTTTAAATTATAATTTGTAGAACTGCAGCTTATGATTTAAAAGGTATAATAATATAGGTACAATAATATTTGTATATAGGTATATTTATAAGGTATAATTTATAAGGTGCAGGTTATGTCACTTACTGGATCTTTCTCTTTTCTCGGCGGAACAGCTGCATTTACAGGCACCAGAACCCTCTGCGGGGCTGTCTCATCTGCTGCAAGTGGATCACGTTGCGAACGATGTACCAAGTTGAAAGTTACAGCCTTTTTACGATCAATGAACTTCTTCTTTGATTTAGGCTAGAAAAAATGGATTATTAGTAGTACAACTTTATTATTAGATAATGTGACTGAGCTGTATTAGGAGGTAAACATTACCATGGTGGTTTAATCAAAACACGCGAAAGAAATCAGAAATTACAAAATAAATACATGCGAAACATGTGTTGTTTTGGAAATGGCGCACGTCAAAAGACAGTGACAGCAATAAAAGACGTTCAGAAACACTCGATATGGAACAAAATGGTTAACCTTTATGTACCTACCACAGATTATAGTCAGACCAAAAAAAGTTATTGACTTAATACGATTATGATGTATGGTAATAATAATAATGGTCGATTGTTAAATAAAATATAAGCGACTACATCACTAAACCATAGAAATTTTTTCAATTTTTTTTTTTTTTGTTATTTTCGTTCCATTTTGGAACAGGCTAAGGTCAAAGACCATGCTGCCTTGTCGTAGGTTTTTCATTTCTTTTGTCAAATTAGGGAAAATAAAGTCTTCAGTATTTGTGATTCTTCAATCCATGGCTTAGTCATTCATTTCAAATGTAAAGCAAAATACACTTAAAATCCAGTAGAGTACAATGTCATAAGTTTGTTTATTTATCTAGTACATTTAGGGATAATTAATTCTTTAGTTTTATATGCATGTCTTATCCTAGAAATCAGTCTTTTTTGAGATAGTTAGATCCATTTTTATTTAAATGTATTAAGTAAAATCCAATAGAGCACAGGTATAAAAATCCATGTGGGATCAAAATGTCATAACCAGGGAACGAAGCGACGTATCAAACGTCAATGTCAAATTCAAAAATTATCAACAAACAAGCAATTACAAAAAATAACAACAAGAAAGTTTTATACACCATTGACTAATTCAAAGTTTTTACAACGTTTTAACCACAACTAAATTTATACATATTTACAAAAACATTAGATTCTGCAAACTGTACAGAGAATAAATTTGTAGAGAGGTATGTAAGTCAGGCTATTTACAAGAAGAGCTTGAATGGAGCGCGGCACCAAATCAGGCTTGCCATAAATTTTAATCAGCTCGTCCATAAGCACAAGGCGCTGAATGCCAAAGGCCGAGCAAACAAAGAAAATGTGTGATAGAGTTTGCTCTACCACAAAATCACAATAATCACAATGAGAGCTATCCACCATTTTCAATCGGAAGAGATGAAAGTTCAAATTACAGTGTCCAAATCGTAGCCTTAGAATTGAAATGTAAAATTTCCTGTTTAAATAGGTGTCACCTTTGCAGAACCAAGGCATAATTCCAATTTGGGTTTTACACTCATCATACCACACACCTTTCTTTTCAATTTGAACTTTATGTTTATAATGTTTTCTCCAAATGTCAATGTACCTTTTCTTCAAAAGAGGAACAATATCAGAACAAGGTACATGGACATCTAGATTACTACTAGAATCAGGGACTATTGTAGCACAATTTGTTATGGTTCTAGCTAAAAAGTCAGCTCTCTCATTACCTATGACACCAACATGAGACGGTACCCAAATAAAAGAAACATTAAAATTATTCATTGTTATTAATTCCAACCATAACTGTTTGATTGCAACAATCAAATAGTTAGTGTTGGCATTAAATTTATTATTTTTAAGATTTTCTAAGACACTCATACTGTCACTGACTATTATCCATTTAAGACAACCACTATTTTTGTGTTTTATATGTTTCAAAGCAGCAAGAATAGCCACAGCCTCAGCTGTGAATATGCTTGTGTTTGAATTTATTTTATAACCAGAACCAGTATTCAATAAACTATCAAAAATAGCAAAAGAAACAGCAGACTCAGTTTTGGACCCATCAGTAAAGATAAATCTACAATCATCAAATTCAGAGAATTTACTATATACATCTTCTTTTGAGAACAAATTATGATCAATTATAATGTTGATTGCAGGAAAGTGACTTTGGAAGACTCCAACATAACATGGAAGTACAGAAGACCTATGTATTTGCAAAGTTTCAAGGAAATTTAGGAATTGACTGAATCCCTGCAATATGTAAAGGGGATTACGTAAGGGAGGAGGTGGGGCAAGTTTTAGGTTAAGAAACAGGTGATTATTAATTTTACTGTAAAGTTTCAATATGAATCTCTCTTTTAAATATGAGAACCTTATGCTTAAAGGTGGAAGTCTACATTCAACTTGCATTGCATTTATAGGAGTGCTTTTAAATGCTCCAGTTATAAGCCTCAAACTTTTATTTTGTATTTTTTCTAAGACATTAACCAGTCTAGTGTCATTGGCAAAACAAAGGAAACCATATTCAAAATGACTTCGAATCAAAGATTTGTACAACATTAACACTATCTTTGGATCAGCTCCCCAAGATGTTCTACATAATGATTTCAAAATATTGAAGGCTTTATTAGCTCTAGAAGCTATTAAATCAATGTAATTTTTCCAGGAAAGGTTATGAGTGAAAGTAACACCTAAAAACTTAACTTCATGAGAAACAGGGATAGGAACTTGATTGTAGACAATTTCAGGGGTAGAATTTCTAACATTTCCAAATACTAAGAGTTTTGATTTTGATGCATTAATTTCAAGATTTAAGTATGAGAAATAAGTAAACAATCCTTCCAATGACTTATTTATAAGGGTTCTAACATTAGCTAAACTTTTTCCAGATGTATAAACTACTAAGTCATCAGCAAATTGAAGATTTTTAACATCAGAACCCAAGATCATATTCAAACGACGAATATAGAGAATAAAAATTAACGGGGACAAGATGCCACCTTGGTTTGTGCCAACTGAAGCAAATCTTGGACCATACAACAATCCATTATATTTAACATAAATTTCCCTTTCTATCAAAAAATTTTGAATCCAATGAACCACTTTGCTTGGAATCCCAATAGAAAGTAGTTCATTGCCCAAAATATCAACATTTACACTATTAAAAGCTCCAGAAACATCAAAAAACACAGACAACACGAAATTATTTTTATATAAACTACTTTGAATATCAAGCTGTAATTGAGAAATGCTTTCACGAGCAGACATACCCCTACGAAATCCATATTGATTAGAAGGTAGAAGGTTATTTTTTTCTATATAAAATTCCAGTCGTTGCTTCAATAACTGTTCAAATACCTTTCCTACACAAGATGTAACTGCGATAGGGCGATAGGAGTCTGGACTAGATCGCTGCTTATCTGGTTTTAATATGGGAACTATACAATCAGTCTTCCATGCATGTGGGATATTGTTTGTTAGCCATAGATTGTTCAGAATGAACAGGAGCATGTCCAATCCTTTGGTGCTAAGCTTTTTTAACATCATGTATGGCACACCATCAAGACCAAAAGCACCATCCTTTCTAGAATACAAGGCAGATATTAACTCTTGCTTGGTAAAGGAATCGGTCAAGAAACTATTTACAGAATTAGCATCACTAATGAAAGGAATGTTTGTTTTATTATTTACATAATCAGGAGTGTACTTACAAAGAAAATCTAGAACCCAACTGTCATCATTATTTGTCCAGGAGTATGTTTTATTAAATTTTCGCATAAAATTCCAGATTGTCGACAAGGGAGTACATCGATTAAAAGAGTTGCACAATTCTATCCAGCTATTGGATCTAACCGTTTTCAAGGTAAGTTTTTTAACAGCTTGTAAACGCTTAAATTCAATATATGTCTCATCTGAAGGGTTGTTTTTAAAGTTAATATATGCAGATTTAGACTTTTGGACAGCATCTGAACATGTTTTGTTCCACCAAGGAAGGGGAGGGTATTTGAATTTTTTTTTAAGTGTACTATTAAAAGTAGTAGTAACAGTAGTATTACTATTGCTATTAGCAGTAGTAGGGAAAGACATAGATACTTTTTGGTTTGGAAGGCACTTATTTACAGCAGTGTGCAAAATTTTTATGAAAGTGGAGTATGCATCCAGTGGAGAATAATTTTCAATTTGAAAGTCAGACAGCTCAAAATCTAGGATTTGCCCATACATTTTCCAATTTACACTTTTAAAGTTAGGGTAAATTGGAGAATGCATGATACCATTATTATACAACTGATCTCTATTTACATTATTATTTACAAAGACTTTTATGATTACAGGAAGATGATAGCTGCTGCCAAGAGGATCGTTATGTACGGACCAGTCACAAGAAAGAGCTAATGATGAGGAAACCAACGATAAATCCAATGCATTTGAACGCCACGATAGAGATCCAACAGTTGTTACATGACCATTATTTAATAATACCAAATCACTGTTGTCAATTATATCTAAAATGTCTCTGCCTCTAGAATCTATAGAGTGACAACCCCAATGTGTGTGATGAGCGTTAAAATCACCTGCAAAAATCATTGGTTCAGGTATTGAATCTATTAAAGACTGGAATTTAAGTTTATCAAAAGATGGTGTGGAATTCGCTGGGCAATAAAAACTAACAATACTTATTTCTACACTATGTAAAGTTATTCTAACACAAATGTTTTGTAAAGAATTGTCAGAAAATGTGTTGATTTTTTTGTAATTTATACTATTGTGAATTAAAATAGCTACTCCATTGTGTTTGTTGCCTATATCATTTCTTTCGGTTATATATCCTTTAATATTAAAACTTTTAATTGGCGTAAGCCAAGTTTCAGAAATAATAGCTATGTGTATATTGTTATCATATAAATATTTTGTAAGTGAAATCTTATTACTGATTATACTTTGTGCATTCCATTGAATAAAGTTAAGTTCCATTTACGGGAAAAGAAGCGTTGTTTCGGAAGGTTAGGTGTAGGGTTTCTTTAATAGTTGTAGAGTTTATTGGGTTTTCTTTTTGATTCAAAATTAATTTGGTGACTGCGTTAGTCAGAATGTTCATAAAAAAATCTGATTTAGTAAGATTTTCTAACTGAGTTTCTATGTTTCTTAGTGACAAATGAGGGAAAGAATTTTCTTTAAATAGTTCGGAATAAGTGGTAGCTCTGGATTTGATTTTATTTTCTTCAATTTTGGCTTTCTTTTGTGGGCATGAATTTGAAATAGCAACATGGTTACCACTACAGTTTATACATTTGGCATCTTTTTGTTCAACTGTACAAGATTTGAAACTGTGAGAACCTGAGCAGATAGAGCATACTTCAGCATTTTTACAATATTGAGCGATATGGCCAAACCTCATACAGCGCAGACACTGCTTGACCGGCGGCACGTACACACTTACCTCATGTCTCCACGAGTCGAGGTATACGTACTGCGGGAGCTCTGTGGAGGCGAACGTCACCGCAACAGTCTGAGTGGGCTGGTACGAGACCGCACCACCCTCACTACGCACTCGACGCATAAACCGTCGGACTTGTATGACATTACGTGAGCTGCCAATAAGAGCCGAAATCTTTTTATTTGATAAATCGGTGGGTACTGAAGTGAGAACCCCAGTCACCTCCGTGTCGCTTGCCGGAATTGTACCTTTTAGACCTAAATCATCCAGAAGTTTCCTGTTTTGTAAGAATACATTGGCATTGTTAGATAAATCAAAAGTTATACCGATTTTGTACTTATTGATGGACTTTAGATGGAGTATACCAGTCACGCAATACTTTCGTATGGCGTGAGAAATTGCTAGTCTATCTTTGTCGCTAAAAGGCTTTTCTTCTTTGTGGGATACAAAAACTATGTACTCGGATTTTTTACTATTTTCAGGGTACTTTCTGGAGTACCCTGGTACCTTAAAGATTTGATATTTCGATGAAGCATCTTCTTCATCAGATGATGAGTCACTTATTGGAGGCCCATCGGGAGGGTCTTGCTTTTTCCTCTTCTTGCTACCCCCCATGACTCCAACACTTTCACATAAGAAACAAACTATTTACTATATATTTACAACGATATTAACAAGAAATGTACAGTAATAATAATAAACTTTGAATTTTTTAAAAATTGGGCGCCTTTCTCTAACAAGGTTCCCGCGCTTTTCCTTTTTTCGAAATTTTTTCAAGCAAATGTCATACTTGTCAAATTTAATTGTATAACCTAAAAATATGTTTACTTTCAGAAATACTAATAAATTATACACAAAATATGTGAAAATTGTTGGAAAATGGAGTTGCGCAAATTGTGTGCGTGCAAAGAGTTCGGTTGAGCCCAAAACCAAAGCATATTCACATACCATTCTCACCCCAAAAACAAATTTCCCAGCTAGATCTAACAATGCCAAAAAAGAAGAAGTTATAAAGGTATTTACTCCCTAATTGCAGCGTTTTCAATATTTATCACCTTCCTAATGCTGCCTTAATTGTTGTATATACAAATGAAGGTGTTGTTAGGTAGTTTATCGATGGTAAGTCAGTGTAAAAGTTTGGGTGTATTTTACAGGTAGCTCAATTTTCTGAGCTCTATAACTGGCAAAGAGAAAATTTAAAAGGTACAGAATTTGTGCTACATGATGGCCCACCATATGCCAATGGAGATCTACATATGGGACATGCAGTAAACAAGGTAGGGATAAATATACATATTTCTGATGATAGATATTTTTTAATTCAGCAGTAGCTGTTTTGTGGTAACATATAGACTTAAAATGTTATTCCTTGCAGATAATCAAAGATATAAACAATAGAAGCCAGATACTTCAAGGCAACAAAGTACATTACATGCCAGGATGGGACTGTCATGGTTTACCCATAGAATTGAAAGCTTTACAAAAGTCTAAAAAGGGTGCAAAGAAAAATGAACCTTCTGACCCTGTACAAATAAGACAAACTGCAAGAAACTTTGCATTAGAAACTGTAGAGAGACAAAAAGAGGCATTCAAAAGCTGGGGAGTTATGGCTGATTGGGAGAATCAGTGTTATTTGACATTAAATAAAAGCTATGTACAGAATCAACTGAAACAATTCTACAAAATGTGTCAATCTGGCTTGATTTTTCGGGCTTTGAAACCAGTTTACTGGTCACCATCTTCCAAGTAAATATTATAAAGAAATAATCATTAAAAAAAACACAATAAATAATGATAAATTTTATAATCTTATTTTTCTTTTGCTAATTTTATAAGTTATTGCGCTTGGTTTTTAAGGCGTAATTGCTCCAAGACCAGGGTCCAATCACCTGTTGGATCATGTAGAAATCAAAATTTTCTACATCATCTTGGGTTTGGGTGCTGTAAATTATAACACAAGTGGATTGGCTACTTACTTTGGGATCAGAAGGCCTACTGCGAAAAACAAAATTGATCAATACAACAATCATTTTGCCAATCTGAAACAAATAATAGTAAGGTTTTCATACTAAAGATATTTTGGATCCGAAAAAACGATAATTGTATTGTCGGATTTTGATTTTTGTTGTAGGCCTCTAGAGCAATGTTATGTAAATAAGCAGTAGAATAAGAAAATCATCCAGGTTTTTCTTTCAGAACTGCCCTGGCAGAAGCAGAACTGGAGTATGATCCTCAGTTCAAAAGCAAAGAGGTGTATGTCACATTTCCCATTGAGACATTACCTCCTAAATTAAAAAATGCTGTGTCAGGGTAAGACATCACATGTTTTATTAGTATACTACTTAGCAGTATAACTTACTAACAATACCAGCGACCTTTGTTTTGCCTCCAGCCTAGAGATGTTAAGAACTCGAGTCTTTTGAGTCCTAATTCTTGGACTTGGCTCAATTTTACACGACTCAGTGAACTAATTAAACTCCGAGTCTTGAGTCGAACCGAGCTTCGGTCTTTCGAGCGCCAAAATAGAACTCGGGTCTTACAAAAGGCTCGAGTCTTAAAAAGAGCTCGAGTCTTAAATAGAGCTAAGCCTTAAAAAAGCTTGAGTCTCAAAAGTTATTAGTTAAGTTAATAGTTGCAAATTATTCTGGCCTTTATACATACTCATATGTGCGTCATCAGATCAATTTTGATTGCTTGTGATTATAATTTTTTGAATATAAAAAGAATTTTTCATGATGATTAAAATGATTTTCCTATCAATTAACGCTTTTATTTTTTCAAAATACGCTTCTGATTACGAATAAAAGGAACTCCAAACGGAAGAGAACTCAAGCTCGACTCGCCCCGTAAAAAAGACTCGAGCGCTTAAAAAGACTTGAGTTCCATGTTGAGCTCAAGAGCTCATACAGACTTTAGACAACTAAACAAGTCTTGAGAGTCTTGTTGTAACGAGTTGAGTCGTGCAATTTGTCAGTCGAGCTCAAAATTTAGGACTCAAAAGACTCGAGTTCTTAACATCTCTACTCCAGCCACATCCTGCTCAGCCTTGTTTTACGGTTATTATCTTATTCCGGGCTAAGACTCCAACAAAGTAAAAATCATGAAAATCAGTCCACCTGTTCTTAAGTTATAAGTAGTGTTACTAACACGACTTTCTTCTATGTTTTTATCTTCTAGTTTGTTGTAATAAAAGTATAGCTAAGTTTTTTATGCTCATTAAGAAAAGTACCAGGAGTTGGTATTCATTATCATGGTCATAATTCCATCAACTTCTAGAGAGATAACTACATGACAAAGGTAGCTTCTAACAAACTAACACTTTATTGAAAAAAAGCTTAAGGCACTACCCGGATTTTCAACGCGCACACTAGCGCCACTTTAGTAGAAAAATCATAACTCGTTAAATAAGAGACCAATCAAAAATCTGGTAAACACGATTGTAGAACAGGTTCTATAGTTTATTTAGTACGTTTAAATGGTTTCTAAAGTTGTTTACTGTAGTTAGAGTTAGAAAAAACTGCTAAATATGGCCACTTTTGGCAATTTTTCTAACTGAAACTACAGATAACTATTTAAGAAACAATTTAAACGTACTAAATAAACTATAGAACCTGTACTACAATCTTGTTTACCAGATTTTTGATTGGTCTTTTATTTAACGAGTTATGATTTTTCAACTAAAGTGGCGCTAGTGTGTGCGTTAAAAATCCGGGTAGCCCCTTAACTCAATTTAACTTTTTTCCAGTCGAACTGTCCAAGCTATAATTTGGACCACAACACCCTGGACACTAGTTGCCAACCGCGCCATATGCTACAGTCCACAACTGAAGTACAGCCTGGTGACACTCAGCAGTAAACCTGGAGCCCTGTTCCTTGTCGGCAGTGGCCTCATTGAGGATCTGGAGAAAACGTTAGGCGTGGAGATTGGGAAAGTAGTGGAGTTTGATGGTGAGTTAATTATAGTAGATTTTGGTGTCAGTCTATAGCCTATTAACATGACGACCTCCATGGTCGAGTGGCTAGCAGGCTGGTTTGAAGCGTCCCCATTTCGTGAGGTTCCGGGTTCGATTCCCGGTCGGGTCAATGTAGAAAATGATCTTTTCTATATTTTATATTTATAAAGATGAAATAAGAAACCAATAATTTGCGCACGGGCGGGACTTGAACCAGCAACCTTTTGGCATACTGGGCCAAACGCTCTTACCAATTGAGCTACCGTGCTGTCAGTCCGAACCAGCGAAATTTGTGGTTTCTTATCGTCAATTGCGTGACGCTTAGCGTTTAGCGCTTAGCGCAAGTTGAATTTATTCTGTAAAGAATAACTGCTTGGGCCATCTGTTTCATAAACAGACGGCTAGATGGCGCTAAGCGTCACGCAATTGAAGTTTTCATAGGAAACCACAAATTTCGCCGGTTCGGACTGACAGCACGGTAGCTCAATTGGTAAGAGCGTTTGGCCCGGTTTGCCAAAAGGTTGCTGGTTCAAGTCCCGCCCGTGCGCAAAATTTTTGGTTTCTTATTTCATTTTTAAAAATATAAAATATGACACTGTGAGTGTTAAAAACATTCTAAAGCATTTTCTATATTTTCTCGGGTCTGGGTGTTGTGGTACCACCGTTGTTTCCGATTTCCATAACACAAGTGCTTTAGCTACTTAGCTTGGGATCGGAGCAATGTATGTGATGTTGTCAAATATTTATTTATATTTTTATTTAACATAGTACCAAGAGTAGGTTTTCCATCACAATAGCGAGGATGTATATGAAACTTAGTTTACACAAACCCCCCGCTCTCTTGGATCCATACAAATTCTAATTCAGCCTTTGCGGTAGAATTTTCACTGAAGAGTTCGCCGGCGTCTTACTAAAGGCTCCGAGCGTCTTGTTTTGGTGTTTTTTTTTTGTTTAAAAGTAGGTAAGTTAGCAGACCATCACAATAGAGTATTTATATGAAACTCAGATTACACAAACGCACCGTTCGCTGTAATCCACACAAATTTTAGTGTACCAGTGCCATCGCGATAGAATTTGTAATCGGTTGCACCTCATGTCGTCTTTACCTAAAACCGTACCGTACGTAATAAATAAATATATTGGACACCAATCACATACATTGCTCTGATCCCAAAGTAAGTAGCCAATGCACTTGTGTTATGGAAATCAGACGCAACGGTGGTACCACAACACCCAGACCCGAGACAATATAGAAAAGATCGTTTTATACATTGACCCGACCGGGAATCGAACCCGGAACCTCACGAGATGGCGACGCTTTGAACCAGCGTGCTAGCCACTCGACCACGGGGGTCGTCGTACGTAAATGTCTGGTCTACTCTGATTATGTCTATTGAAATATTTGTACACTTTCAGGCCAAGACCTACAAGGCATGACATACACTAACAAGCTAGTGCAGGAAACATTACCTTTTCTTACCGGAGATCACGTCACGGAAAGCAAGGGCACAGGGCTAGTGCACACGGCGCCGGCGCACGGCCCTGATGACTTCTTGGTTGCGCTGAGGAATAATATGACTGTGGTATGTAGATGTAGACAAACGGCTTATTTTAATTTGATTTAAAGACTTGATTGCACAAATCATAGTGTACAAAGGTGGACTTAATGCTCAAAGCATTCTTTGCCGGTCAAAGACCTAATTATCGCCATCATTGTCAGCAGCTGGAAGTCCACTGCTGTACATAAGCCTCCCATGGGTTTCCACATTTGCAGCGGTCTTCATCCAGTCCTGCGATCTATACAAGATTGTTTTTGTTTTTCAATTTCCAATTCGTTTATTATCATTAAGTGTGATTTACCACAGACAATTCTAGGACCACTGAGGGTCAAGGTCCAATAGTCGTTGTCTATGTTGTTGTAGTTTGCACTAAACCTTACTTTATTGCAATTCAAGCTCCATACAGCGCCATCTAGTCGTAGGGAGCGTGTAACGATGTTATGCGACGACAGCGCTAGATGTCGCTATAGCGGTAAGACGAAAACGTAAGGAGTAAAATGTAGGTAGGATCTTTTGATTTATGTATGTAAGTCTCTAATGTATATATTATGAACCTGTATTTCATTTAAAATCTTAAGCCTGATATAAATAAATAAAACATATCTTAGGTAATATTGTATGAAAACTGTAATTTTAGTATTTTTTATCTCATTTAATACACATTTTAGATATTATTAATTTAATACATATAATACTTTAATTAATATTCCTATCGGAATAGAAGGACAAGTAAAAGCTGTCAAACGAAACCGATTAAGGATGTCAGTAACTAACATAAGTAAGTAACATTAAGAGCTTTAAATGAGATAACCTTTCGATCAGGTGATTAAAAACAATGTTCCTAAGATAAACATATAAGTTTACTGCATGATAAACAGCCGACACAAAATATTGAACATGCAGCTCTAGTGTAAAACTAAATATTATTTCATTATATAAAATATTCATATATACATTCCCTGTGTTATTCTGTCTTTACTTTTTACGTAAATTAACGTTTGTAGAATAGAATAATCAAATTGCGTACTTTAAATTTGAAGCGCATTGGTAAATATAAGTCGTATATTAAGAGGCTTCGCTTTGGACTAATTTACCTGTTGAATGATTATTTGTTGGGTTATTCCGCTGTAATGAACAACAATCAATCACCGATCAAGTCACCATGTTTCAACAGAAATATTTCTTCAAATTATACACAATTTCACATAAATTTTCAAAAACTCAAATGAGAGAAATTTTCAGCAAGCTTTCATAAGCCTCCGAACTGTTTGACATCTGCCAAAAATGGTTCTGCTACCCATCTCTTTTTAACACACAGTTTGCTGCTAGTGACATCTCGCTTTTGTCGTTCTATTCCAAAGGGATAATAATTTTATGATCTATACTTAATATTATAAAGTTGAAGAGTATGTTTGTTTGTTTGAACGCGCTAATCTCAGGAACAACGGATCCCATTTAAAATATATATTTTTGTGTTGGATAGCTTATTTGTTGAGGAAGGTTTTAGGCTATAAAATATCAAACTGCGACGAGACAGAGAGGGGAGGAAGCAAGCTCAAAACGCGGAGAACTGTTAGTATTTGAGAAAAAAAAAAAAAAAAAGTGGGTAGAGTAAAGACGTACCTTATTTTTGCTCCTCATATTTATTATTAAAAACAGCATAATACCTAATTAAAAATCACAACAAACACAAGTGCAAGTAAAGTGCAAACATAACACATTATCACTTCCACAATATATCAACGCGACAGTGTTTTTTCCGTTTTTGAAATGCCGCGCTTGGATGACGACTGCGACCGCAGATGCTGCAGTGGCTGCAGGCAGGAAATAGACCACCGTCGGTTCCTCACTTGCAGTCTATGCCAGATGCACTACGATCTGGAGTGCGCAGGTGTGTCGGAACAGCGCTTCTATAACACCTTAACGGGAGAGCACAGGGCCGCCTGGAGTTGCGTTACATGCAAGAGTAAGCGGCCTAAGGGTGACAACACTAACACTCCCGTGCGTGCTGCGGACGTCGGACGTGAAGACGGAGTTACCCTGCGACGCGGGGCATCCAGGCCGGTAGAGATGGACGCGTCTATGCTCGATGACACTGCACTCAATATGTCCGTTGAGCTGACCGACTTTCAGCTGTTCGTGGTGGAAATGCGCCAATTCAGGGAAGAGATGCGAGCGGAGGCGAAAGCGACCCAGTCCAGGATCGATGCTCTTCGCGATGATGTGCTGGCGCTCTCCGGCAGGGTCGTCCGCTGCGAGGCACGTTTAAGTGACGTCGAGGAGCGTGTCCGTGCAATCGAAATGGCCGCCAGCACCGCCGGCGTCGCCGTCGGGGCGCGCATCGACGCCGTAGAGTACAGGCTGGACGCCGCGGACCGGCGCCGAGCGGAGGCCGACCCGGACGCCGAGGCGGGCGTCGTCGCGGGGCTGGAGCGGACCGTCGCGGAGCTCAAGCTCGAGCTCAACGACCGAGAGCAGGAGGCGCTGCTGTCCGACCTCGAGATTGGCCAGCTCCCGGAGCAGAAGGGAGAGAGCGTCATGCACGCCGTGCTGGTGCTGGCCGGGCGCCTGGGCGTGCCGCTGGAGGAGCGCGACGTGGTGTTCGCGGAGCGCGTGGGCGCGCCCCCGGCGGAGGCCAGCGGGGCCCGCGCGCGCCGCGTCGTGGTGCGCCTGGCGCGCCGCCACCTGCGCGACGAGCTGCTGCGCGCCGCGCGCGTACGCCGGGGCCTGGTGGCCGAGGGCGGCGGCCGGGTGTACGTCAACGAGCGCCTGACGCGCTCCAACCGCCAGCTTTTTCACCGGGTGCGTGAGGAGAGCCGACGGCTGCAGTGGAGGTACGCCTGGACGCGAAGAGGCCGCATCTTTGCCCGCAAGGAAGACGGGGCGCAGGTCTATCAGATCCGGACGATGGGTGACATCGAGAGGGTCTTCCCTCCTGTGCCCCAGTCGGGACACGGCGAAACCAGGCACTGAAAGAGGACATTCCACTATTAAAGCATGTAAGACAAAGGTAAAATATAAACATATAATTGATTGCATTAGAATATCCTGTCACTTACCTTGCAATTTGCTGCTGTCTCCATGCATTACTTGTTATTTAGGAAGGGTATTGCCCAAGCACATAACTGATATTGGAACATTGACACTTCGGATTCACTTTGTTAGTTCAGTCAACCTAAAAATAGAAAGAAGACATATTACATATGAGATTATTGTGATAATTATTGTAACTGATAGCAATCAACTAATTATTCCTATATTATATTTAAATTATTCTCAAATTAATTCCATTATTCATTCACATCTAATTAAAAATAATCATTTAATATCATTTTTCTATTGTATTGTTATAATTTTTATTATTAATTCACATCTAATTAAAATTAATCATTTGATGTCATTCTTCTATTGTATTGTTGTAATTTTGCCCAATAATATACTGCCTTATTGGTTTTTATTTAACTTACCCATGACAACACAGGCGGCGGGTTAAATAACCTAGTAGTTGGTCTATTCAATGCGGGTTCTCTGGGGACAAGACAGGAGGAGCTTATAGTGGCAGTGGAGAAAGAGGAACCAGATTTGTTAGCTATCAATGAAACCTGGATGGAAGACCAGGATGACTGACGTGCTCCAAGACTAGCAGGGTATCAACTGAAGCACATACCGAGACCCAGTAGCATACCTAGGGATCGTGGGGGGGGGGTGTGGGCTTCTACATTCGCAGAGGCATTAATGCACGAATATGCCAGCACCCTAACACTGACACTACAGTGCAACAAATGTGGCTGTCTCTACGGCTGCATAACAGGGTCTTGGTGGTTGGCACGGCATACAAGCCCCCATGGCAGAGTGTGAGGGTGTTCCTTGATGCAGTTACTGAATCTGTGATATCTTTTGGTGGGGCTGATGGTATAATATTGGTCGGAGACTTTAACATTGACCAGCTGAAGGAGGGTTGCCCCCAATATAGAGCATTCACTCAGTTCATACAAGCCCTAAATTTACTACAGCTAGTAGAGGAGCCTACTCACTTCACTGACCACAGCAGCACACTAATTGATGTGGTGTGTACTGATGTACCTGCTTCTCGGGTAGTAGTGAGGTACTCCCCAGACATGGGAGCGCATGGTATGATCCTGGCAGAGTTTAAAATCAAAAAGGTCAAACCTAGTCCCAGATGGGTAACATACAGACCCCTTAAGAACATACTATTGGATCAGCTAAATAAAGACCTGTCTTTAGTGGATTGGAAATTTTTTGAGAGACCACTCGGTGCTGGTGTCAATAAGCTTGTTGATGCCTTTACACTTTGCATTCGGGGACTAATGGATCTGCATGCTCCCACAAAAACCAGAAAATTTAGAAATCCTCCACACCCTTGGGTCACGGATACTGTCAGGGAAATGATGCGCATCAGGGATAGATACTTTAAGCAACTTAAAAGACATGGCACCTCATCTCTTAAAGGCAGTTATAAGATGATGAAACAAATAGTACAAGGGGCAATAGAGAGAGAGAAAGCCTGTTTCTTTACCAAACATATTAATAGTAACCTAAGGGAGCCAAAAAAACTATGGAAAAATTTGAAGGGTACAATACTGCCCGATAAAAAGACACCTGTGGACTTGCCTCCCCATTTCAATGATCCTAACCTTATTAATGCTTACTTTCTGGATGCACCGGGCTGTGGAAAAGTTTCTATGTCACAGCTAACTTATTTTGTAACACATAGATTCAGTGATCGGGCTCTATTCTCTTTTCAGACTGTAAGCAGGGACCTAGTCATGAAGACTATAAGCCGACTGCGCTCAAATGCTCAGGGGAATGATGAAATCTCATTGGACATGCTTCTGCTAACTCTGCCACACTCACTGGATGCCATCACCTCCATAATAAACCAATCTTTGATGGAACACACATTCCCTGACAGTTGGAAGGTAGCAGTTGTGAGGCCACTACCGAAGATCACTTCACCGGAAACATTGCAGGACCTTCGCCCTATTAGCATACTGCCCTGTTTGTCAAAGGTACTAGAGAGAATAGTCTGCGATCAGCTGACAAAATATCTAGAAGACAATGACATGCTACCTCGCCATCAGTCTGGATTCCGTAAGGGCCATGGAACAGGAACTGCGCTCTCAAAAGTGGTGGATGACCTGCTGTCTGCACGGGATCAGGGGAATGTCACATTCTTGCTTCTACTAGATTTTTCACGGGCATTTGACTCCATCAGCATTCCCCTGCTACTCTCGAAGCTAACTTATTACGGACTAGATTCCAAAGCTGTAAGGTGGTTTCACAGTTATCTTTGCCAGAGACAGCGGTATGTGGAGATATGTAGATTGGACGGAGTCAAAGAGCAATCTGCACCACAAATGGTGAGCAGAGGCGTCCCTCAGGGCTCAATCTTGGGACCAATTCTCTACATCCTGTACAGTGCCGATATCACCACATGTGTAACTCAATGTAGCCACCATCTTTACGCAGACGATCTGCAACTGTACCTCTCTTTTGATCCTAAACATTGCAGCAGTGCAGTGACTACAGTGAATAATGAGCTGGAAAATATAAACAAGTGGTGCCAGAAGAACTGTCTCACACTCAATCCCAAAAAGTCCAAACTCTTGATTATAGGAACACCCAAAAACATTTCAAAACTAGACATCAATTCAATAAATATAACAATAAATGGAGAACCAGTAGAAAGGGTAGACAGGGCAAGAAACTTGGGCCTACTATTTGATAGCAACCTGAGATTTGAGAGCCACATAGCAGAATGTATGAGAAACTGTTTTTATAGACTTAGGCTTCTATACAAAATAAGACCATATCTGAGTGAGGCAATCAGGAAAACCCTTTGCGAGTCACTCGTGCTATCCAAGCTCAATTATTGCGACACAGTGTATGGTCCGTGTCTGCTAGCGAGGTCAGCGAAGATGATTCAGCGAGTGCAGAATGCCTGCGTGCGTTTTTGCTATCCTATCCCACCTCGGACTCATGTCAGCCCATACATTAGTGATGCAAGCATGCTTCGGATGGAGGCTCGCAGAAAACTCCACTTAGCAAGCCTGATGTTTGAAATCATTAAGACACAGAAACCAAGCTACTTACATGAGAACTTGGTATGGGCTCGGGGCGGGAGGGGGTGTGGGAGAAGGGAATGTGTAGGCGTCTTTCTGACCCCAAGACACCGCACAATAACTTTCCGCGGCTCTTTCAAATTTGCTGCGACACGGTGCTGGAACTCGCTGCCCCCGCCGTTGCGCGCCCTGAAGGTGAAATCAACGTTTAAAATGAAACTAAAGCAACACTTATTACAAATCCAACGTGAAAACGAAAAGCACGCGTTCACTTACCAACGGGGTATGCGCGTCGAGCGAGGGGGTCGCAAATCCAAACATAGTTGAGCCCGTGCAACGTGTCACCGTTCACGCCGAAAAACACTTATCATTACATGATTTGTCCGCGTAAGCTCCTTCAGGACCCCATGTGTCCGTCGCCGTCATTCGTACAGTCCGGTTATTTTGCGCGATTGTTTGGGGTTATCCAGGGCTCCCCTTCCTTGTAGACTGAAGTCATCAATGTCAACGTGTTTCCTTATCTTGTATTGGTAAATTACGTACGTGGCAGCCGTGGCACTATCTTTTACGTGGCATTTTTATCTCGGTGAGCCTCGGACTTTGTCGGATTCGTAAATAAAATGGCTGCCGGACGAGCCGAGCACAAGAAGAACGGAGACTTTTTTTTTTTTTTCTTTACTTTTTCTTCTCCGAATCTTGAGTTTGGCCACGTTCCGTTCCACGAACGCAGTAAAAATCGCAGAGCTCACAATAGGCTCACCAAGGTGACCCGAAATAATGGTGTATTATTATTAATTAAATTAATTGTTATGCTATTTGATTTGATTTATGTTTTTATTATTTATATTATAATTTGCAATTGTTCATACAATATGTCAAAATCAATTTGTGATTATTCGAATGATAGATTAATGTTTTGTTTTTGTGCTATTTTATGTCATTTTTTTGTACCCACAAAGGCACTCGCTGAAAATCAGCGTCGTGGTATGAGTTCTGCTGCTGCCACGACCAATGCTGAGCGGGTGCCTTATTCGGCCTAAGTAGACTAGTACATGTATTTTTGTTAATGTTATTCATTTTTGGGTCGAATAAATTCATTTTCTTTCTTTCTTTCTTTCTATTTAATTAAATATGTTTGAAAGATAAGTCTGCTTATTATTTTCTTTTTAGTAACCCACTTTTAAATTTCTTAATTTATCGTTAATAACCGTGTGAAGGCTTGTAACGTGATATTTACGGAACAAAGTGTCGGACCCATTAAGTTTGGACGCCATAAACAAGAAGAAAGAAGTACTGTTTGTCAGTATTACAATACTATTTGTAAATTTAAAAACGAATCAGAAAGAAACACATTATAAAGTCCGTTTATCATTGCTTGTCCAATAATTAAATATTATCAGCGGTAAAAAATAATTAATCATTTGATGAAAGAAGATCTCAGTATTCAACAATGAATTACCTATGTGAGTAGAGAGTTATATCTGTCATTTTGTTAAAACGGAATGTCTAACAGATTGTTAACAATATTCGACTAGCAAAGAAAAACTGATTTAATATTATGACATGTATATTTGTCAACAGCAATGCAACGTAGATGAGTCTGGCCGCTATATCAACTTAGACCCGGACTTAAACGGTCTCCCAGTCCTGACCTCTGGTCAAGACGTGGTCATCTCCCGCCTCGCCGACGCCGTGTTACACCAAGGCGTCTATGTGCACTCGTACCCTTTGGACTGGCGCACTAAGAAGCCAGTGATCATCAGAGCGAGCCAGCAGTGGTTCATTGATACTGCTGCTCTGAAGGAGAAGGCTTTGGTGAGTCAATAGCAATACTTTGAAAGGTCGTCAGTCCTGATCACTGGTCAAGACGTGGTGATCTCCCGCCTCACCGACGCCGTGATACCCAAGGCGTCTATGTGCACTCGTACCCTTTGAACTGGCGCACTAAGAAGCCAGTGATCATCAGAGCGAGCCAGCAGTGGTTCATTGATACTGCTGCTCTGAAGGAGAAGGCTTTGGTGAGTCAATAGAAATACTTTGAAAGGTCTCCCAGTCCTGATGACTGGTCAATATGTGGTGATCTCCCGACTCGGCGACGCCGTGTTACACCAGGGCGTATATGTGCACTCGTTATCTTTGGACTGGCGCACTAAGAAGCCCGTGATCATCAGAGCGAGCCAGCAGTGGTTTATTGATACCGCTGCGCTGGAGGAGAAAGCTTTGGTGAGTCATTAATAATACTTTGAAGGGACTCCCAGTCCTGATGACTGTTCAAGACGTGGTCATCTCCCGCCTCGCCGACGCCGTGATACCCAGGGCGTATATGTGCACTCGTTATCGTTGGACTGGCGCACTAAGAAGCCCGTGATCATCAGAGCGAGCCAGCAGTGGTTCATTGATACTGCTGCTCTGAAGGAGAAAGCTTTGGTAAATAATAATAAATAATCTTTGGACATTCCCACACATCGCCATCTAGTCCCAAAGTAAGCTACTCAAAGCTTGTGTTATGGGTGCCAGACAACGGATATAATACTTAAATACTTTTTGTTTGTAAATACGTACATGATATACATAGAAAACACCCAGACCAATACAAACAGACATGTTCATGCACACAAATGAGTTTGGTGAGTCAAAAATATTACTTTGAAAGGTCTTTCAGTCCTGATCATTGCGCAAGACGTGGCCATACCCTAACTCGCTGACGCCGTGATACCCTTAATTCTGCGCTCTTAGAAGCCATCATAAGGGCGAGTCAGCAGTGGCTTATCGATACTGTGTCTTTGTACGAAAAGGCTTCGGTGAGTCATTAATAAAACTTTGAAAGGTCTTTCAGTCCTGATCACTAGTCCAGACGTGATCATCTCCCGCCTCGCCTACGCCGTGAGACACCAGTACCGTTACCACGAGTTTACTCGATAGCGACGACGGTTTTACTCGCTAGCGACGACGTAACTTTTTGTATGGAAAAAAATAGTTCTGTCAGTGCTTTTGGTGAGTCAATAGCAATACTTCGAAAGGTCGAGTCCTTATCACTGGTCAAGTACCTTAGGACTGCGCACTAAGAAGCCATCATAAGGCGAGTCAGCAGTGGTTTATCGATACTGTGGCTTTGAAGGAATAGGCTTTTGGTGAGTCAATAGCAATACTTTGGAAGGTCCTGATCACTAGTCCAAACGTGGTGTTCTTCCGCCTCGGCGACGCTATGATCCACCAGGCTGTCTATGTGAACTCGCACCCTTAAGACTGCGCACTTAAAAAACAGTGATCGTAAGGGTGAGACAGCAGGGGTTTATTGATACTGCAGCTTTGAAAGAGGAGTCTCTGTTAGTTAAGAGTAGTAGTTACAGATTGAGGCGATAAAAACCAATAAAGTTCATTTTTCTTTGCTAGTCGAATAATTTACTATTTTTTCGGTGCTAAATGATGAATTACCTTTGTAGCTGGTGAGTTTTGTTTCTTATTTAAAAAATGAATTATTTCGGACAAAATGATTGATACGATTAATAACAATATTCGACAAGCAAAAAGAAATGGACTTTACTTAAAGGTACTAAGCATATTATAGTGCAAAAGTGAATAAAACATTAGTCCACTGGAACAGCTCCAACATGATGTGAGGAATAAGGCGCAGGACCAGCGGCCTATCACACCAAGTCCCTGAAGCATGCCCTAAGGTAAGTTAAACCCCATAAGTAAACCTGCCTGACAGTTTTTTGCTAGCTTTACTTTGGAGAGTGTGCAAAGGAAATCCATGAGCTCATCCCATCAGCTCCTTTCTTCTATCGCACAACAAGACGCACTGCGGATACCACCCATACCTTGTTGATATTCCACTGACTCGAACTAAGGGATTTTCAATTAACTTTCATAATGTGCACAGCAAAAGAGTGGAACTCTCTAACCACATCTGTGTTTCCAACAGTCTTTAACCCTGTTTTTTTAAAAAAAAGAGTGAACAGGCTTCTTCTGGGTGAGCTCGCTGTAACGTCATCCCTGTCTATGCCTCTTCTGGTATAGTCTGGAGACAAGAGAAATCCCATGTCATATTAAAAACCGGCCAAGTGCGAGTCGGACTCGCGCACTGAGGGTTCCGTGCCAACTTTAACTGAATTAGGGAATCCACTAACTTCCACTTAGTTAAAATACCACAATATTTTGTTGACAGCAAATATAACTTGGTTTTTCATAGTGTTTGTATGAAGAACAAAGTTATGTTTGCGGTTGTTGAAAATGTGCTATATCTCAAAAACTACTAGTTCGACCTCGTTCAAACCAATTTACGTTGAAAGCATTTACTAAAATCTACATAATATGTTTTTTTCAAAATTTTCTGTTTCCACTTATTTTTTGCGACTTCAAAAAAGGGAGGTACTTAATCAATTCTATGTGTATGTACGTAATATCGTATGAGTTATAATAGTCCCCTAGCCGATTTCGTCTACGGTGGCCAATCACAACGACTAACCGACTGCGCGGGACATATTATAGTGCACAAGTGTGTGCGCAAACACAGGTGCACTCTCTATTCCTTTCACTCGGGTAAATAATAATAAGTCAATGTAAAAAAATATGAAAAAAATCTACTTTAAAAAAAACGACTTCAAAATACTGACTAAAAGATTAAAATAACGCATTTGTCTTCTTTTTAAGAGAATCATGATGATGCACGATGTCAAGCTTACGTATACCAATAGTCTACGCACATCAGTTTTTTTTTGAAGTCGGTTTAATTTTTTAAGGCAAGGCAATTTTTGTAGCCCAGATTTGTTTTTGGTATATTCGAGCCCATGATCTTTTTGGGAGCGACCATTAATAATGACTATTAGGAAAAATAACTACGAGTACTTATTTCGCCTTTTTAAATTAATCAGTGATTTTTTATCGATAAGAAATATACTTTTATCTGGAAAGTTGATTTACTTTACATGTTCTGATACATTTATATTTCTATTTTATATTTTATTTTTATGCATTATATTTATTTATTGAAATACTTTATTGCACAAAAGTACTCTTATGTGTTAATTTTTTGGACCTCAAAAATTGCACTACTTCATAACAAAACACAAACTACATAGATCACTCTTAACACTCAATCATATGTCCAAAAAGCAATTCGTATAGAATAAAAAAAGCAAATCGAAATGACTCGTGAAGGATTTGAACCTCCGCCCTCCGATAGTCAAGTATAGGCTTATATCGGCGCTCTAACCTACTGAGCTAACGAGTCTTGCTCGGAGCGGGCGAATACTTGCACCGCTATCGTACAGTGACGTCACACAGCGATGACGTCACGCGCTACGGACGCTCCGACAGACAATGTATTAAGTAGATAACGCAAGTCCTACCGCACCGCTGCACCGACGCAGACTGTATAAAAATCATGCAACACTAATTATACCGCTATCATGACAATCGTTCGCTTATCTGATTTATAGTTGGTTTCACCAACGTCAGATAAGTAATATTCGTCGAATATGATACTGAACGCCTAATTTGAAAACGTCACCTATTTGAGAGCAATCACTTATTAAAATGGCATTTACATAAATGATTGCTTCACAAAAATAAATGTCATTTTCAAATTAGACGTATTGTGTTCTATTCAACGAATATTCCTTATCTGGCGTTGGTAAAATCGACTCTTAGTTATATAAATTGCAGTCCGTCCTAATCATAACTAAATATATTAAAAAACAAATTTTCAGTTTGTCACTAAATATTTATTCAAAAACGAAAATTTTTATCATTGTGTGTGAATCTAGAGGCCGTGAGCCGTATAAAATGCTGTTAAAGTCGCGAAACGCTGTGCAATGCATTTTGTAAAAATCTGTTTTTTGAAACGTGAAGTACACACACCTACGTCTTCTATTAGAGAGTTACTCTGTGGACGCTCCGATGAGTCAACCAAACAGGTTGGATAGCAATAGGGAGGATCGGAATGTGAACTTTGATGCGTTCAGTTAAAGACGATTATTTAGGGATTGGAGATAAGGCGTGGGTAGCCGAATCGTTTGTATGTAAGCAGTCGTGCGTGAAGACAGAATTAGCGATATTTTTGGATTATAAAATAAGTGCGTGGCTGATAATTTTGTCAGGTTTCTTTTTACTGCATCTCAATTATAATGTTCCTGCGAAATGTAATGAAATGAAATGAATATATTTTTTGTCTTTGAAAAATGGTACATTTTTGTAGCTGTTATAAATATAGCGGTTCAGCTTTTCCAGCTATCAGAAATAGCATGTAAATATTTTACAATCTTATTATATTATTAACTATGAATATAGAATATTATCATCACAATACCTTCGTAATATTCTAATTTAAGTCACACGTTTACTATTACACTATCATTACATTACAATTATGAATACTATTTTACTAAAAAAGTCAATTGAAAATTTTATTTAGAATTACCTACGTGTCATTCAAAAATTCATCAACCTTATAAAAGCATTTTTCTTGTTGCCACTTTATGAAGACACATTTAAATCTGTTTAAGGGCAAGTCTTTTATTTTCGGGGGTAATCTTACTCCTCCGAAACGACTTTACCAAATTTTATATGCGTATTCAGTAGGTCTGAGAATCGGCTACTATCTATTTTTCATACCCCTAAGTGATAAAGGTTGTTCACCCTTTTTTTTAAATTTTTGGACGGTTTTTTGTTTTTATTTTTTTAAATGTGGCATTAAAAATACATACACCCCTAAATTTTTATCACCAACTCCTATTTGTTTAAAGCCATTTTAGTAATTTGATCTTTTTTCATCCCGCTCGATAACTGATCAATTATAGTGTTTTTCTTAACTTTTAAAATTACGAGGCTGCGCGAGACGGGGCCGGAACGGGACGGTGCTAGGGGCGAAGCAAAGTTCGCAGGGTCCGCTAGTTTTTTTATATAATAAGCGTGCATTTAAAATTGTTTTCAAATTTTGCACTTTTTGGTATGGCATCTGTAACAAGTCAATCGCCGTTTCTTTTGTTTCGCGAGTAAACCTCTTGAAATAAGCCGAGGATCAGGGGCATTGTTTCTTTTTTCATACTATGCCTTTCATAAAAGCAGACTCGGCGAACTTCGTATGCCTCGCCCTGTCTGGCCCTGTCCCCGTAAATTTCGATATTTTAATAGTAATTCTGTTATTCCGAGTGAAGACAAATCCATAAAAGTTAAAATTATAAAATCCACCCGTTCTGTAATATAATAAGAGATCGAGTGAAAAGCAGTAGTAACTAACACGACTTTCTTTTACGTAAAGAAATAGAAGATTAACCTTCCTTACGTTCTAATAGAGTGGCTAGCATGCTGGTGTCAAGCGTCGCCATCTCGTGAGGTTCCGGGTTCGATTCCCGGTCGGGTCTATGCAGAAAACAATCTTTTCTGGTCTGGGTGTTGTGGTGACACCGTCGTGTCTGATTTCCACAGGCACGACATAACACAAGTGCATTGGCTATTTACTTTGGGATCAGAGCAATGTTTGTGATTGGTGTCCAATATTTATTTATTTACATCTTTATTTAATGTCCGTTTTTTAGGGTTCCGTAGCCGAATGGCAAAAAACGGAACCCTTATAGTTTCGTCAACTCTGTCTGTCTGTCTGTCTGTCTGTCCGTCCGTGTGTCACAGCCATTTTATTCTGTAACTATATCACACTGTTGAAATTTGGTAGGAATGTGTATCCTGTTAACCGCTTTACGATCCTCATACAAAAAATAAAAAATAATGACATTTAAGGGGGGGCTCCCATACATGAAACTAAAACCAAAAAAATTTTTTTTGTCAAACCAAATAGGTATAGGTATTTTAAAATAACATAGAGGTTTTTAAAACCATTTTACTTTAAAGTCTAACGTTTCAAAGATAGACGCTTCCAAAGTGGAAAAATGGCCGTCCCCCCCATCTAACTTCTAAACTAAGCGAGTGTAAATTTTGAAAAAAATATATTATGTAGATCTTAACAAATACTTTCAACGAAAATTGGTTCGGACGGGATCGAACGAGAAGTTTTTGAGATATAGCACATTTTCAACAACCGCAAACATAACTTTGTACTTTATACAAACACTATGAAAAACAAAGTTATATTTCCTGTCAACATAATATTGTGGTATTTACTAAGTGGATTCCCTAATTTAGTTAAAGTTGGCACGGAACCCTCAGTGCGCGAGTCCGACTCGCACTTGGCCGGTTTTCTTTGCTAGTCCAATAATGTAAACAATCTTTTTAAAACTTTTAATATCATCAGTGATTAAAATTAATTAGCGATTTGATTTAAAAGATCTTAGTATTCAGTGATGAATTACCTGTGTAAGTAGTGAGATTTGAGTTTATCTTGTTTTAAAATTAATCATATTGTTTACAATATTCGACTAGCAAAGAAAAATAGACTTTTTTTAAAAGAAAATTGTGTTAGTTACTACTAACACGACTATAACAATCCTTAGGTACATCTTTACTTACTTATTCCTATCTTAATGGGTAAAGTGTAACAAACGTCACATTTCAACTTAGTCTTAAGTTCATGAAATTTTGAAAGTCCACTCAAAGACCCCTAACACACTTTTAGCATTGATGATGCAATCGCGCGTTTGGACGACAGCATCGCGACTCATGCAATTAACAGATTTAATTTGGCATCGATGCAGTCGCCAATATACAGTGCATTATTTGTCAATGTCCAGCTTCTGCATCACGACATGTCGGGATTGTATCTATGCTAACTCGCGACCGCATCGCGATTGTATCGATGCTGCATTGCGAATGCATCGCTGCAAAAAGTCGCAGTGTTCAAAAGATCTAAATATAGTCGCGGACTCAGGGTTAAGATTATGCGCTTTCATCGTAGCCTCGTAGGCTTTCTTTTTCGTATTCAATTTATGGGAACTTCAGGGGGCCGTCGTATTTTTAACAGACTTCAAAAAGGGAGGAGGTTATAAATTTGACTGATTTTTTTGTATCTATGTTACCTCATATTTCAGTCATTAGTCGCACGATTCGAAAAAAAAAAATCGCCTACCTAGACGTTATACCTTCTAGTTGGTCCCATTGTTGCCAAGTCGGGATCTGATGATGGGATCTTGGTGCAATCGAGGGAAAATCTCGAGTTTAAAAGGCACATTTAGTGTTTTTGTACTACTTAGAATCTTAATGAAGACTTGTTGTTGCGTCTAATAGTCGGCATTGTGTGGAGCTGATGATGGAACTCCTAACTGCTAAGGAGTTCAGTGATTTTAATAACAGAACTTATTCGTAGTTTAATTATTAAAGAACATAGTCAAAAGGTACCTACTGTTATCTCAAAAAAACAGCAAATAAAATTATCCTTTAAAAGGAATTTAGACGAACAATTTCTTTTTGGAGTCGGTGCCATCACTTTGACCATCTCAAGTATTATCTATCGGAGCACCAACTCCAAAAAGACATTGTTCGCCTAAAATAGATCCTTTTCTTTAAAGGGTCAAGAGTTTATTCAAGGCTTTTCGGTCTTGAAGTCGGTTTTTACTGGTTTAGCGTATTTTAACACTCACAGTGTCATATTTTATATACATAAAGATGAAATAAGAAACCAAAAACTTGCGCAGGGGCGGGACTCGGACCAGCAACTTTCTGGCTAACCGGGCTAAACGCTCTACCAATTGAGCAACCGTGCGTCATTATGCGTGACGTTTTGCGCCACCTACCCGTTTGTTTATGCTAAACATTTAGATAGCGAAGCGTCCTCAACTTACACGTTGAATTTATTCTGTAAAGAAAGAATAACTACTTGGCCCACTATTGCATAAACAGACGGGTAGATGGCGCTAAACGTCACGCATAATGACGTATCCATAAGAGACCACAAATTTCGCAAGGTCGCACTGACAGCACGGTAGCTCAATATTGGTACAGCGTTTAGCCCGGTTAGCCAGAAAGTTGCTGGTTCGAGTCTTTGGTTTCTTATTTCATTTTGATGAATCGGTTTTGACTTTTTCTTCATTTCGTTCTCTCTCAGGCTGCCCTGGACAAAGTTTCGATCCTGCCCGTGTCTTCAGGAGCGCAGTCTCGGCAAGGGTTCCGCGCTCAGCTGGAGAAACGCCCCTATTGGTGCATATCACGGCAACGGGCCTGGGGCGTGCCTATACCGGCGGTTTATAAGGGCGATGACGTGGTGGTCGATGAGTAAGATGCAATTTATCATTTTTTATTTTATTTTTTGACGACCTCCGTGGTGTGGTGGCTAAGCACGCTGGTTTTAAGGTGTCGCCGCTCCGAGGACCCGGGTTCGATTCCCGGTCGGGTCAATATAGAAATCAAAATTTTCTATACTGTCTCGGGTCTGGGTGTTGTGTCTGATTTCCATAACACAAGTGCAATTAGCAACTTACTTTGGGATCAGAGCAATGTATGTGATTGGTGTCCAATATTACTTTTTTTTATACATTTTAGTAGCATAATCAACTAGGTAGGTGTTGGTTTCTACTATCGGTCAAAACGCTATCAACGGATTTTATATGGAAAATAATTATACAACTAGCGGTCCCCCGCGACTTCATTCGCGCGTTTTGAGTTTGCTCCATCCCCTCCCGTCGCAGCGTGATGTTTTATAGCCTAAAGCCTTCCTCAACAAAAAAATATTTTTCAAACCGGTCCAGTAGTTTCTGAGATAAGTGCGTTCAAACAAACACACAAACTCATTAGCTTTATTATATTAGTAATATAATAATAATAGTCCCCCTAGCCGATTTCGATTTCTGTGGCCAATCACAACGGCTAACCGACTGCGCGGGACATATAATAGTGCACAAGTGTGTGCGCAAACACAGGTGCACTCTATTCCTCTCACTCTCATAGCCCTATGGGACAGCAATCTGACACGACCGAAAAGAGATCAAGCGCAGGACAAACGGCTTAACGTGCACGGGGTACGGGGGTTAAACACCGCAACTTTCAAACTCCGGGCTACCTTGAAAATTTCTGAACAGAAAAACCCAGGTACATATTTTTGGCCCGACCCGGGAATCGAAATCAGAACCTCTGGCGCAGCCGTCGCTTTAAAGTGCTACCCTCTAACCGCTGCGCCACTGATCCAGTTATACGATAATATTAATGTTAGTTTTGCTTATTTATTTCAATTTGTCAGGTTTTACTTGTATTTTGAAACCCCCGTCGCAAAAATATGGGTGTTTTATGTTTGACCAATATGTGTATGAATGTATCTGTTGTTCTGTAGCTTCTAAACGAGTGTACTGTTTTATGTGCGTTTTTTTTGGTAGGCGAATTCAGACATGACGATAAAGTGGGTGACCTAATACCCATCACCCAATATCCATAGTAGCCTAAACTAAAAAAAAAAACAAGTTCACAAGCTTTAAACCAGGTATTTTCTTGTGAAAGCGTTTTTTCTTGTGCACGTGAAGCAAATTCCGTAGATCTAACTAAAACGCACAATGTTTTTCAGGCGAATCATCGACAGACTATGTTCGCTGATAGAATCCAAAGGCCCGGATGTTTGGTGGACTTGCGACGTAAAGGAACTGCTGCCTGATGTTGTAGTGGAACAACATGAATTGAAGGATAAGGAGGTTACTAAGGGACATGTTGGTATTTGAAAGACAATTTATGCTTTGATAGAATGATGAATCGTATATTTTTGATAAGATATATACCTAAAGCTGAAGCTTATAAAGCTGAAAGGTTTGTTTGTTTGTTTGAATGCTCTAATTTCAGGAAATATTAGACCGATTTGAAATAAAAATTTACTATTTTTAAAAGGTGTTTTGATGCACACGGATTTATTTATTCTTATCAACATAAACATTTTCATCAACACAAGCATCACATTTTGAACAAAATTGCCTTTTACATCTTTTGATTTTAATTAATATCTCTGAACCTATCACAGTTTTAAAATAATTTTGCACCAAAGTTATGCTCGCAGCTTAAGCTCGTAGCTTGGAGTTTTTGAACTATTACTTCCAATGAAAATATGTGTATTGCGTTAAACTTTTTTTACGAGAAATCCGAAATTTTCGCGGCGAGGCCGCGGGGGACTGCTTTTCTATAATTATATTATAAATCTGAAGAGTTTGTTTGTTTGTTTGAATGCGCTAATCTCATGAACTACTAGACTGATTTGAAAAAATATTTTTGTGTTGCATAGCTTATTTATTGAGAAAGGCTTTAGGCTATGAAAACGTAAAAAAAAACGCGCGGACGCAGTCGCGGGGGTTTGGTAGTAGCGATAATTCCGATAATAGCTAAAACTATACTTCCGATAATAACTTCAACTAACTATAACTATTATCATTATTACAAATAAAATATGTAACATAATTGGATGATCAAACGAACTTACCTTAAGTGAAGTTCGATCCAAATTGTCCTGACTTCGACGAAGAGATTTAATTGACCATGTAGTATGCCCTACTACGCGTCCATTCACTCGCACACAGGTTTAGCGCAAGAAAGAGAAGGTAAATGACCTCACTCCCTCCCACGCCTCACAGCACTGCCAGCCGCCTGTCGCTCATTCATTTCAGAGCAAGGAGACCGATGTATGAGATGTACAACATTGATTATACTTATTGTAAGGGTGACGATTATTTTTGCATAAAAAACGTACACGGGAATTGGGAAGGGTGGGACCTTAAATCTCTTCGTCGAAGTCAGGACAATTTGGATCGAACTTCACTTAAGGTAAGTTCGTTTGATCATCCAATTGTCCTGCCTTCGACTCTGAGATTTAATTGACCATGTAGATGTTTGGAGTAAAATCAATGTTGTCACAATAGAATAAGTTGACATCTCTGATGTTAGTAGTGATTGATCATTAAAACGATCATTTTAAACAACAATTCATTGTTCATGTCGCTATCTTTGACATATACATGTATCACTATTACTAAAAAACATTAGTTGTATGATAACTATGATAAGTTATAACTTTCTACTAATAAAAATATCTTTATTAGAAAGAAAGAAGATATTTGTTAGTATTTTTTATTAATGATTAACTAAAAATTGATTAACTAAAAATTGATAATTTATTTATTTTAGTAATCTTAAGTTGAAATAAAGCATTTCTGTTTAATTGTGGCATGTTATAAAAATTGCAAACAATACAGAAGACGTATTGTTGGGCTGAGACGGTTTGCGAATAATATAGTTTTACACACTGAATTTGGCACGTAAAACAAATGATAATTTTATTACGAGGAAAGCCACATACAGAAAACACCTTTTAGTTAGCGCCTTATCTTTGGTAAGATAAAGGGCGTGAAGGTAATGTCGTCTGAAAAATCGTTATCTTATTCTTGCAGTATTTAGCATATTTTATAATTATAGTTTTGAAATACGTATGTACATGCTATTCTATTGCTTTTCAGTATGGGATATGTAGGTATTAATGCGACTGTTTGAAAAATATTCGATCGAATACCAAACACATAAATAATATTTTATAAATTAAAATTTCGAATACCTGAGAAAATTTATAAACTTAATTTGGTTATAAAATGTGTTTATGATTTGTATAAAAGTAATTGATTAAAAGATTCATTCTTAGGAATGTAATTATTTTAAGATCATGATTATATTCACGGGTGTCTATCAATGATATATGATTATTTGCTGTGTAAGAAAAAGAATACAATAATTCAATGGCTTTGAAATATTATCGTTATCAGAAAGTTTAAGGCATAGGTAGGTAAGTAATGATTTTTTATGTATTATTTATATTTCATTAAGTATATTAGTTTTTTTATTTTTTAAATAAGATTTAAAATCGGCTTCTGGGAGCTTTATAAGGGCAAACGACCGCAAACGATTTCTCCGATATAAGTTTTGGTACCACCCGGCCCCGACCAAATTCGTTTGCCTAATATTCGACTAATCGACCAGGAATGTTCGCCGAGTATTCGATAGTTGGCACATGTTCAGATTTATATATATGATGTATATGATAAATTTAATCATAATTTTATTGCCTGGGTAAATGTCTGGATTACTTTTAAGGATTACAATAAATATCAATCCTATGTTTCAGGTTGGTTGCTATGAGTTTTTTATTTATTTAACTTTATATATATTTTTAAGTTTGACAAATATTTGTAACATATTTGGCTACAGATGAGACTTGTTTCAATATTATAAGCTGTGTCAAAAAAAAAAACTGATGATGACTTAGAATAAGGGTACCTATTTTGACACGAAATCCAAAAATAAACGGATATCGTATTAAAAGTACCTATGTCATATCGAGATCCCAAGGGTAAACTGGTTTTATACATATTTAAAAACATCTTTACATATGGTTAATAAAAAACATAGATAATTTGGTTTGAAATAATTAATTGATTCAAATTTTAATAAATAGTCGAATCACATGACGTCCTCTGGCGTAAGAATTAAGGAAAAGTCCATTAAAAAAAAAATCATTTTCAAAATAAAATACTTTTTCTCAACCATACCACCCGACCTATTTTATTATTAATTTTTAATTTTCAATTGTTCCACCGTATGTAAGTAACTGGTGAATATCAAGACAAAATGTCCTTTGAAAAATTATTAAACACAGTATATCGAATACTATAAACATCAAACAATAAAATGCATATAATAAGTACCTATTTTATTGCTTATTAGAGCAACGTTTTCAAGGAACAGTTCCTTAATAACTTAGTGGCTTTCTGGGGAAGATTGTTGGGGAGTGGGTGGATGTAATTGATTACAAAAAACTGATGATTAGAGAATATATTTACTTGATGTACTTTATTCTTAAATCACAGAATAAATAGTAGGAAAATAAACATGGTTCATATTTCCAATAACTCGAATTAGATTATTATAGTGCATTTTGATTCGAATGCTGCATTGCATTTAGGATACGTCAGTTTTTTTTTTATATTTTTATTTTTTATTTATATATATATATATATATATATATATATATATATATAAATAATAATTTCCTAGCCTTTTGTTAAAAAATATTGATAGTGATATTTTTGTAATAATGAATATGGCTTGTATTTATTTCACGTCAAACGTAGGTGTGTGTGTAAATGGCAAATAAAAATAACCGAATTATATGAAATATTGTAATAATACTTGAGAAAATAAAATTGTGTCAATTTATATGCTTTGCTTATGCGTTTCCATAAAAAGCAAAAAATGCATTATCTTCATAAAATGAGCTTGTTTCAATTTAATAGCTACCTACTCTTATGGTATATCTAACAATGTGTCGATAAGTTTTGGTTTATGCTATCTGCCGCATACTTCAATACAATAGAACCTTTGATTTGAATTATTCTTAGGTGGTGCTTGAAACAAGGTCATAGAAACAAAGGTCAATTCCAGGTGACCAAAGGTTGTCACAATTTTTACTGGGCGTTGGCTGGCTTTCCCAAAGATAAAGGACACAGATCTTTATTAAGTTTTCTCGACTCGAGATTAAGTACCGAACTTTGCGACGGTTAAATGAACGTATTCATAAAAAAGCATATCACTTTCACAGCATATTTTTCGAAAAACGAAATAACCTCTAAAACAATGGAATACAGCGCACCCTAATAAATCTTATATGACGGTAGTACTATATTGATTTCGGGGTTTGATAAGATGTCTCATTGGCATATTTAAAAAAAATACGCTTTCCAGGTAGTTGTTATTGCTTCAGTAAATAAAATCTAAGCTTTTCCGAATTATTTACTGAGAAGTTGATTTAATCTTAGTTGGATATAAAATAAATACGGCAAATTTCCTACCATTCAGAATCATACATTTGCCAGGTATTTAGCAAAGCTCATTCTCATTTTTATTATAGCTGTTAAAATTAAAAGCATTTAATGGAGTTTTTAAACGGACTGGTTTTTATATAGACCCAACCATATTTTGGTACGTCCTGGGCAAGCTTACAGCTTGCTTGCTTGCTAGTTATAATCAAAGAGCCAACCACAAGCTAAATGGCTATAGGTATGAGCAGCAAGCAGAATTGTATGTAGAAAAATCTTGCTTTCTTAAAAAGTACATTGTTTTCTTTTTACAAAATCTATTAAATTCAATATTTTAAGTAGTATTATTAAGCAATTAATGTTTACCATAGCATTGTCTAGTTAGACAATTTTATAGCCATTGGCAAGAAATAAGTACAAAAGAGTTGTGATCAATGGATAAGGACCCTAACCACCCATAACTATGTGAGCTATGGTGGGATGCTATGCTACCGTTTTTAGAGCTTTGTGGAAAACATATTAGGAACGTGTACTGCAGGTTGCAGAGTACGTGTATTTATGATTAAGGTCTAAGTTGTTAAAGTGTTTTTGAGTCTCTCATGTTTACTATTCTGAGTAAAAATTTACAAAATAAATATTAATTTATTCGATTTGAAATAAATCTTCTGCCACTATTATTACTTGGTAAACCATTTTATTGCTATTTTGGTTTGTACGTGTGATAGCTCACATTATGCTCCATTTTAATATTTGCCTAAATATTGGCTGAGACAAGTGTTCGGTCGTGGTTTTGCCACGAGTGGAATACGGTAGCCCGTAATAAGTACATGTACGTACGGCCTTAAGGTGATATAACAAAGCATTCATAAGAGCACATACCTTTTTTGGTCGGATTCTGATTCCGAGTGCGAGACGTTTAAAACACGCTGGAATTGTGACGGTAGATCACCGTTGCGAAGCAATTCGCGGCGCGTCATGGGCCACACACATCACAGGTATGGCCGGATGAGTGCGGGCGAGGGCCGCTGATTCATACTTAGAGGCCATAGTGGCGCATCGTCAGCGCTGCTTAATATTAATCATGAATGTCTTTGGCTGTAATTTATTATTATAGCATCAAAGAACAATTGGCTGTAAATTCAGCTAACTGGTTTCCCTTTTTTCGCAATGAAAATGAGGGTAGGATATTGGAAGCAACGCATACCAAAATTCTCAGATAAGATCTAGAATAATCTAGATAATTAGGACTGGCTGACCTCACGTGTCAGCTCTGCCAGTATTTGCTACAGATCAATCTCGCGTATTGATTCGGAGCGGAAAATGCGGACTGGCTAGCATCGCGTGCTAGCTCGGCCGCGAAGCGTAAAGCATGCATGGTGCAGCCACGCTGGGTAGTGCGTTTTACTTCACATTCACTTGTTAAATTAATAACAAAAACATTTTTGAACTAACATGTCACTATAAGATAAATTTCGTTTAGCACGAAATAAAAACTTAAAGGTTATATACTGTGGTTACTGCGTGCGTTGGAACGGCGCGCGCGCACGGACACGAATGAGCGACAGGCGGCTGGCAGTGCTGTGAGGCGTGGGAGGGAGTGAGGTCATTTACCTTCTCTTTCTTGCGCTAAACCTGTGTGCGAGTGAATGGACGCGTAGTAGGGCATACTACATGGTCAATTAAATCTCAGAGTCGAAGGCAGGACAATTACATTTTGTTTCTATACTTTTTGTCACTATACAAACTTAATAATAAAAATTGCACTTGTAAAAATAAACTTTGGCTGTGTAACAGACGAGGAATCGAACCCCGTGTCTTACGCAAGCCGGGCGCATGCCTATACCACTCGGCCACCGTCACATTAGCAAGCCCGTTGAATGTTGCAAACGCTTTCTTTAACGCGTAGGCTGCGTGACATCATCAATGCTGCGAGATTGTTCTCACAATATCCGAAGGAAATATTTTTACTAATGTTTCGTTTTTATAGTGTTTTGTCACGTATTTCGAGTTTAGTTTTGCTATGGATTGGGAGTCGATGGCCATGGATAGAGATAGATGGAGGAGTTTGGGGGCGACCTTTGCCCAGCAGGGATTTTTCGTAAGCTCACATTTAAAACTACTGAATCATAATAGCTTCTCAGATACCGGATGATGTCAGATTGGGCACAGTTAATGTTGTGCTAATTAACTTTGTCTGTCGATTAGTGATTTAATTTCTTTCCAGGACATAATGGACATCTGGTTCGATTCCGGCATATCCTGGAGCGCGCTGGACGGCGTCAGGGCGCAACTCTACTGCGAAGGATACGATCAGCTGACCGGCTGGTTCCAGGCTTCGCTGCTCACTTCATTGGCGTTAATCGGAGAGGCGCCTTACAAGTGAGCAACTGTCACAGTGACAGTCATTTGATAGTTATACTGTTATTATAGCAGTCAACGTCAACAAGCGATGGAGAGGGCTATGCTGGGTGTTTCTCTACGTGATCGAATCAGAAATGAGGACATACGTAGAAGAACTAAGGTAACCGACATAGCCTTGAGAATCAGTTAGCTCAAGTGGCAATGGGCAGGGAACATAGCGCGAAGAACTGATGGCCGTTGGGGCAGGAAAGTTCTAGATTGGAGACCCTTCGACCAAAGACGCAGCGTAGGACGTCCACCAACAAGATGGACAGACGACCTTTAAAAGATCGCTGGATCAAACTGGATACAAACCGCTAGTGATCGGTCGCTGTGGAAAGCCGTGGGGGAGGCCTATGTTCAGCAGTTGACGTCCTTTGGCTGAGAATGATGATGATGATGATGATAGCAGTCAAGCCTCAACTCTACTGCGAGGGTTACGACCAGCTGACCGGCTGGTTCCAGGCTTCGCTGCTCACTTCTTGGTATTGACCGGAGAGACGCTTTACAAGTGAGTGCATATTGAAAAAAAAACTGCCTTCAAAAAACTGACAAGCTTAAAATAATGATTTTTAGTTAAGACCCATATCTCAAAACCTACAGGAACGATTTTGATGAAACTTACACTGTACCCTTAGTTGACTATACCTGACTTCTCGTTTCCGAGAAATCCTGAGACAAACATTCAAATATCAAAACTTAAAAATAACATAGACTTACAAAATTTTGCAAACTAACATGTGTGCCGGCAGTCTTAATAGATCAACATGCTAAAAATATATCCAATTCCGTCGACAAAAAATCAGAAGATTCTGTTCACTTCAGATATTTTTTGGGAATTTATTTCAGCCCATTTGGTTATTTGAAATGTTTTCTGGGAGTTTTGAAAACGACCAATATATTATATCTCAAAGATTTTGACGTGCT
This sequence comes from Pyrausta purpuralis, assembly GCA_963924145.1. Classification (NCBI taxonomy): domain Eukaryota; kingdom Metazoa; phylum Arthropoda; class Insecta; order Lepidoptera; family Crambidae; genus Pyrausta; species Pyrausta purpuralis. The sequence goes on along the minus strand of OZ001666.1, from coordinate 7,534,203 downwards.
CTTTTCGAATTTCAATTTTGCCACCTCGTATTTAGACGAAGTATTGACTATTTTTTTAAATTTGGTCAACTATGTATTTCTACGGGGGCGCCTAGACTATACAAGGTGACTTGAAGATGGGTGCAAAGCTTGGAGGCGAAAGTAGTATAGACCATTTAGAACCATTGGAGCCATGCTTGTCTTAGGTGAAGTTTCACTATTTAATATTTTTTTTACAATTAATTGCTAATAAAGGCCAATTTTAATGATAAGTGAGTATTTTTTTTATTTTTCTTAATCAAAGCAATCTAACAAAACATGTTCTAAACTTAAAATTAATTGATTCAATTCATGTTTAATTCATGTGATCATTAAGTTAAGTTTCATTAAGTTAAATTCATGTGATCAAACATGCGACGACCCGTCTGGTGTAGTGGTCGAGAAATCGCCTACTACGCAGCGGTTGCGGGTTCGATCCCCGCACAATACAAACATTTGTGTGCATGAACATGTCTGTTTGTATTGGTCTGGGTGTTTTCTATGTATATCATGTATGTATTAAATTTAACAAAAAGTATTTAAGTATTATATCCGTTGTCTGGCACCCATAACACAAGCTTTGAGTAGCTTACTTTGGGACTAGATGGCGATGTGTGGGAATGTCCAAAGGATATTTATTTAAGGAAGGATATTTATTTATTTAAGGAACATTTTTTACAAACATTTAAAGTCATGAAAATTTCGAAGATTTAATTAGACATAATAAGTATTAAAAAATAATAATAGTGAAACTTAGTCTAAGACAACCATGGCTCAAATGGTTCTAAATGGTCTATACTTCTTTCGCCTCGAAGCTTATTGCACCCATCTTCAAGTCACCCTGTATTATAGGTACTATTGTGACCGTGCGCGAGGTCAGTGCCACAAACTATAAGGGGATGTTACAAAAAGTAATTAAACTTAAGTAATTAGTGCTTTAGAATGTTTTTAAAACTCACAGTGTCATATTTTATATTTATAAAGATGAAATAAGAAACCAAAAATTTGCGCACGGGCGGGACTTGAACAAGCAACTGGTAAGAGCGTTTGGCCCATTCTAAAGCATTAGATAGCGAAGCGACATCAATTTCCAAGTTGAATTTATTCTGTAAAGAATAACTGCTTGGGCCATCTGTTTCATAAACAGACGGCTAGATGGCGCTAAGCGTCACGCAATTGACGTTTTCATAAGAAACCACAAATTTCGCCGGGTCGGACTGACAGCACGGTAGCTCAATTGGTAAGAGCGTTTGGCCCGGTTTGCCAAAAGGTTGCTGGTTCAAGTCCCGCCCGTGCGCATTTTTTTAAGTAATTAGTGTTATTACAATAAAATATAGTATTATGCATATTCTTCTTCTTCAATTTAAGAGCCGCGCTCTTGTCGGTGGAGTAATCGCCATTCTTTTCTACAGTCTGCTTTCCTCTTTACTTTCTGATATGATTATTCATATATTCAATTACATTAATCTATAGTCTGTAGTGTTGATTTTAACAAGACATATTGCACGGATACGTAAATTTGGACTAATATTGCTAGAGAAATAGTGACAAACGTCCTCCAACGTTGTTTTCTTTGGCCACTGCGAGCGCTGTCATCGATTCGGTTTCCCCCACCACCTACTTCGCAAACAATCGAAAAAGTATAGTAATTAAAAGCTGCACTATCGATATAAAGATAGCATACTCTATAGTTTTCGGGTGCTTGTGTGTGTCTCCATAGTGGTAGCAGCGATTCGGTAATGATACCGAAGTGAAGCAACTTACAGCGCGGTCGAGTTTGGATGGGTGACCATTCCGAGCATATAAGTTATGTATATCACGAGCATCTCCGTGCTTCGGAAGGCACGTTAAGCCGTTGGTCCCGGCTAATATCGGTTGATATTAGTCGGTAAGCCAAGTCAGAGACCTTATGGGTGGCTTGATAACATCTGACAGCAGGGTTTGTCGCTTGCCTTGCTAACACCCCTCCACCAATCCGCACTGAGCCCGCGTGGTGGAGTATGGCTCGAACTACCTCATAGTTGAGGTAAGGCCTTTGCCCAGTGGGACGTTACAGGCTTACTTTACTTTTTTACTCCATAGTTTAATCGCCTTTTGATTAACGTATTTATTTACCAGGTCAATCTTCGTCCACGGCTTTGTAGTTGACGACAAGAAGCGCAAGATGTCTAAGTCTATCGGAAACGTAATCGAACCTGCGACCATCATACACGGAGGCAAGGATAAGAATAGTCAGCCAGCTTATGGTATTGACACTTTGAGGTAAGAATAGTGTTGAGGTTCTATCGAGGTCAGTGCAGCCTTACCACATTAAGAGCCAAAATCGCATCGTCTTTTGTTTGAAATGATGCCCGTTTTCTTGTCGTGTGTGCAAGCGATTTTATGAACATGGTAAGGCGGCGGTGCCCTCGTCCGTACTTACTCTTGATATTATAGGTATGATTCCCACAGGGATAAAAGTTAATTTGGTCCTTTAATAAATAAATATTCTATGATTTACAAACGTCAGAGTAAATAGTAGTTAAGAGTAGTTGTATTTTTTTATTTAAAATACAGAATCATCCAATCATCAATTTAGTTAGTTAGTGTATTCATCTCACAAGTAAAATTAGATCGATTGAGCAATCCTAGAAAGTTCACACAAGAATTCGCATTATTACAATGAATTTTGATTGTTAAAGAATCTACTTTTCAACCCCTTCTCAGTGTATTTCGAAAAAAGTTTTTTTTCAATAGGTTTTACGGCGTTGGACGAATCCTTACTGGCAAATCTTAAATGTTGCTATCTTTTCTTAACTTTTTTAACCATAATTGTTGTTTTGTCGTTATTGTTACGTGATGTAAAGTGTGACTTAATATTCATCTCAATATCTTATAAACGCGTGCATTACACAGTTTGAAATGTAGAAATCACGTATTTAAATATTTCTTCACATGTTTCCGTGTTCTTTAACAAAGATTGCCATCTTTATTATATATCTTCATTAAGCCATCTATAAATACCATTCTTTGCAAAGTAAAGGCAGGGCAATTAAGCATCAAGTGATCCAAGGTGGCTCTGTCATTTATGCAAATGTCACAAATGTCTGAACGTATGAGATTGATTCTTTTCGAAAAAAGTTTAAGATATCCTGCGGACGAATATAGATTATATTGTATTATTTACTGGATGACAAACGAAAACTTTGTTTTTTAGATGGTGGGTAGCCAGCCACGCCACACAGCACTCCCAAATCGTCATCAGCAAGAAACTTCTAGACGACTGCCAATCGGAAATCATCAGGATACGAAACATCATCAAATACCTTCTAGGAGTTATCTCAGATTTGGACGCGCGCCATTTCAGCCAACAACCTAACCTTAACTTTTTCGACACTTATATAGTTCATGAAACCAATGAGTTTTTAAACCAAATCAACGAACATTACAATAATTATAGGTATAATCATGTAGCGCAAACGATACTTAATTTTATCAGTAACAAAGTATCAGGTCTATATTGTCATTGTATTAAAGACAGATTGTACTGTTCTAGCAAAGAATCTAACGAAAGAGTATCAGTTCAGTTGGTCGTTCATACGATTTTGACCTCTTTATTCAAAGCGTTAGGACCCGTTTTGCCTCATCTAGTCGAAGAAGCATGGCAATACCACCCCTTGTATGAAAAACCGTTTTATTTTTCAAAGGAAATACATGTGCTGCCAGCGAAAACTGTTGACGTATCATTGATGGACACGATTTTGGATATAAAAAGAGATATCTGTGTTTTAACTAAAAACGAAGCCCTGAAGAAGTTTAATGCGGTAATTAAATTAAATTCAAATCTATTTTATAAGTTAGAAGAATTAAATAAGACGGACGACATTAATGAAAGTGTGTTATGTGAAATTTTAGAGCTGTCAAAAGTGGATTTGGAGGTTATAAATGGCGGGAAAAGTTGGCTCATAGAAATAAAAGAAAGTAAAACAAATCAGTGCTTTAGATGTAGGAAATATAATGTTTTTGATGATAGTGATAAATGTGTAAGATGCGAAAAGGTATTGAACTCAGTATAAAAATTGGTAGAATGCAAGGGATAATGCTTATGCCAATGATATTTAAAAATAATAGATAGGTTATACGCTCACAAAACAAACGTGAAATCTGTGTTAGTTGAGAGGGACTAGTCTTGTTCTTAATCGGACACTGAATGGAGCGCTCCGAACTAGTACAATTACTCAAAGGAACTAGTTCGGTCTTTTAGTACTGTTAGTTCAATGGTTCACCGATTACTCTGACATCAGTCGTCCGTCGTACACAGCGAATATGGTCGTACGTCAATGTCGTTCAATTTAGTACATCTTCTATCACGCTCTGGCACACGCGTCCGTCTCGGTCTCGCTTTACTAGTTCATTTTCCGTCACACTCACGCACACGCGTCTGTCTCGTTCTCGCGCAATCTAGTACATCTTCCATCACGTTCACGCACGCGCGTTTGTAATCGTCCAACTCACTCTGACACTTGGAATTATTCGTTCTTAGTCGGCTCTAGCGAGCTAAACTGAACTATAGACATACAAGATTTGCTTAAAGAAATGTACTAAAGACCGATTTGAACGACCAGAAGTGAATAGTTCGTACTCGGTCACATGTATGAACTAGTTCCTAATAGTACATCGTACTGTACTACACAAGCCTAATGACTGCTCACAAGCGCAATTCTTATAAACTACATTCCTAGACGAAAGAGGTAGAATAAGTAAGAAATAATGAGTAATTCTCTGTTACGCTCAAATGTAAACCTAATGTCTTATTATGTCTCTTATTGACAAATCACTCCGTACTATGAATGACTAATCTAACGAATCTATGATTGACTTGGTGTCGAGGACATTGTGTCTTTAATCGCACTTGTAAAATTAACAATTTACTCTTTCACCTTTGTAACCGTATTGCTTAATCGATTTAAAATATTTTTTTTTGATTATGCGTAATTCTTGTTTACCTACATGTCATACGAGATCCCCGGAGTTTATTTTACTTTTTATCATAGTTTGTACACTTTCGAAACACACACGATGACATTTTGTAGAATTTACAATCACTAACTGAGACGTTACACTTGTATAGCTATTCGCAGACTAAGGGTAAGAGTCCTAATTAGGTCGTTTTGGCATCTTAACTCTTCTCGCCCGGGTAACATGATATCTTTTATTTTTAAATATCATTGGCTAGTGTGAACTAATATCAAACAACACCATCAGTGACAGACGATACAAAACATACGTATAATATTCACAAAATACGACTAGTCTGGATGATCATAGAATTGATGGTTACATCTCTTACTTATTAATTTTAAGTTGCATTTTCAATATAAGTAATTTACTGTTAAAAACTTAAATGTTACCGTTTCCAAGTATATTAAAAGAATATGTTAGAAAAATGTGTTTCAAGTAATTATTTAACTCCCTAAGAACTAATTTAATCCAACCAAATAAATTCCAATTATTTAAAAAATGTTTTTTAAATAATTGGAATTTATTTGGAATAATATTATAAATTTTAGAATATAATTGGAATATTAAATTATTTAAAAAAAAAATATTCTTCTTCAATGTGGAATAATAAATCAAGTTACTACTCAAATGAAGTAACAAATAAACAAGAAAATATAATTAAAATGTCCCTGTTTTTAGTTGCGACAATACCTAATTAACGAAGCTAAACCATACATAATGAAGTTACTCAGTCCACTGCCGGATAAGCCGGATCACGGATAATGCAGATACGGACAACCGGTTATCCAGCCGCGTTGGACTCGTTAGACACGCAATTAGTGAATATTCCCTGGTAGAATTGAAAATATAGGATTCTGCGACTAGGTCTCAATTCTCATCCGAAAGATTTCGCCAATCGATTTTTTTTATAGTAAAAAAAGTGTTTGCCTTATCAAAGTCACAATTTTTTGTGCGGTAGGTATTTTTTATATGTGCATATTTACTTGATTTTATTGGGACTGCTGAAGCTCGCTGTGGGAATCAAGTTAGTTATATTAATTCCTATTCTATATCTCAAATCCATATGTTGTGTTAAAGATGGCGCGTTGATGGCGCTGAAGGTACGTAAGTGACCTGACCTGAACGCCATTGCAGTGCCAGGTCAACAGTTATTTAATATTCATAACGGCCATCCGATTGGGAAGGGGTCTACTCCGTTAGCTGTCCATATTTACAACGTTAGTTGAATTCATCTTTCTATTTCCTTTTACACAGTCGATGTTTGACAACCTCTGTGGTTTTGTGGCTAAGCACGCTGGATTTCAAGGTGTCGCCGCTCTGAGGTCTCGGGTTGGATTTCCGGTTGGGTCGATGTAGAAATCACAATTTTCTGTATTGTCTTGGTTCTTATTGCAAATATCGGGAAACCTGTTTGGCTTAACTTTTTTTCATGAATCAACTTTTTTGTAAAAACAAATTATTTATAAGCTGTTAGTTAGTAATAATAATAAATATTATTTATGGCACACCATATACAAAGAATAATTACAGAAAACATTTAAATATAATATAGGACAATTCAGGCGGTCTTATTGCTTGAAGCAATTTCTTCCAGACAACCTTCAGACAAGGAAAACATAAAAAATTAAGGAAGATGGTTTTTTCAATAAATAAAATAAATATAATTTAAAAGTTGTTCTCTATTGTTGTTAGTTTTTATCTTCTTTTTTTTATTTATGGCTAAAAGAGAAGGAGTTAAACACCATTTTTATGACACTAGCGGTCCGCCACGATTTCGTCCGCGCGTTTTGAGTTTGCTCCTTCGCCTCCCGCCGCAGCGTAATGTAAATAGCATAAAACCTTCCTCGATTTGCAAGCTATCGAACACAAAATGTTTTTTTTTCAAATCTGTCCTGTAGTTCCTGAGATTAGTGCGTTCAAACAAACACACTCTTCAGATTTATAATAAGTATTTATAAGTTCTTTTACGTGTAAGGGTAATAGTTTCATCAGAACCACTTATACAAATTAAATATATATACATATTGGACACTAATCACATACATTGCCTTGATCCCAAAGAAAGTAGTAAGTAATGCATTTGTGTTATGGAAACTGGACACAACGGTGGTACCACAACACCCAGAGCCGAGACAATATACATTTTTTTATTTCTATATTGACCCCACCGGGAATCGAACCCGGGACCTCAGAGGGGCGACGGCTTGAAACCAGCGTGCTTAGCCACACAACACAGGTCGTTAGTGTCTAAACACACTCTGCCGAAGTTACGCGACCGAAGTTCGGCATGAATACGCCTGCAATGCTATTTGAATTACCGACGACACATTAAAGCTGAAACGTTGGAACGTAAAATGAGCCGCGGAACTTCGGTCGCGTATATACCTTCGTCATAGCGTGTTTAGTGAGACACGAAGACGTACATATTAAGTAAGTGCGGCGCTGATAGTGTGTCATATCAGCCGAATACGTCGGAACGTGAAATGTGCCGCGGGACTTCGCGTAACTTCGGCATAGTGTGTTTAGACACTTATAGTTACTTATAATAGAGCGAAAAATAGAAGGAAGAGAGGAAGACAAAGAACAAGCTATATATACGAGTATCTAGTAATACAAAAGGTGAATGTTGCGTCGTATCAATACGTCAAGAGAATCGCGGAAGAGCGTAAAGAATGGAAAAATACTCCGCCGCCAAGAGCCTTGCTCTTTAATTAGATCATGAAGGGTAATATTATATTCCTTCCATTTTATCTTATCCAGTAAATAAATGAATAATTTTACGATTTACCTAGTAGGAGTCCGGCTACGAACTCCGCATGATATCAGCGGTAATAATAACGGCTCGCCAAGCCGCACCGGACCTGTGAATTTGAGATGTACCTGCGGTATCTGGTTACGACGGATGCAGGGTTGCCAGGATAAATAAATTAAGAAAGTCTTATACATGGTTGAAAAAGTACAAAAATATGTGAAACATTGACCAACCGAAAGACTTCAAAAATTCAAAAATTCTAAATTTGGGATAGTACTTCTATGCATGGTAAGAATGGATCTGTCACTGTCATTGAGCGGTGATAAAAGTGTGCAAAAATGACTCCTATAAGAATCCTTACACACTGCGACTTTTAGAATCTAAGCAGTCGCGCGTTTAGAAAAGTGTGCAAAAATGACCCCTATAAGAATCCTTACACTCTGCGACTTTTAGAATCTATGCAGTCGCGCGTTTAGAAAAGTGAGCAAAAATGACCCCTATAAGAATCCTTACACACTGCGCTGCGACTTTTACACACACCAAATTCCTAGACGAAAGAGGTAGAATAAGTAAGAAAAAAAAGAAATAATGAGTAATTCTCTGTTACAGTCAAGTGTAAACTTGATGTCACTTATTGACCAATCACTGCTCTCCATTGCACACTTGAATGACTAATCTAACGAATTTATGATCGACTTGGTGTCGACGACATTGTGTCTTTTTTGCACTTGTAAAATTGACAATTTACGTTCTCTTTCACCTTTGCAACGGTATTGTGAAATAGATTTAAAGTAAAAATATTAAAAATTTCATGATTAGCCGTATTTCTTGTTTACCTACATGCCATACGAGATCCCCTGAGCTTATTTTACTTTCTTATCATAGTTTGTACACTTTTGCAACACACACGATGACAGTTTGTAGAATTTAAAATCACTAACAGAGACGTTACACTTATATAGCTATTCGAAGACCGAGGGCAAGACGTCCTTATTACTAAGGTCATTTTAGCGTCTTCACTTTTCTCACCCGGCTAACATATCTATTATTTTTAAATATCATTGGTTCATGCGAACTAATATCAAGCAACGCCATCTGTGACAGACGATACAAAACATACGTATAATATTCATAAAATATGACTAGTCTGAATGGTCATAGAATTGATGGTTACATCACTTACTTATTGATTTTAAGTTTCTTTTTTTATTAAGTAATTTACTGTTAAAAACTAAAATGTTACTGTTCCCAAAAACAATATAAGAATATGTTAGAAAAATGTGTTTCAATTAATTATTTAGCTCCCTAAAACCTAATTTAATGCAACAAAATAAATTGTTATAACTTTAAAATTGTTTTATAAATCATCGAAAATAGACTTTCACTATTTATTTATACTTTATTGCATAACCAATTTTTTTACAAAAGGTGGATTTAAGGCCATATGGCATTCTCTACCAGTCATACCTTTGGGCTAAGGAGAAATGATTGTGGACGGTGCGACAAAAGAAAAGAAAATGAGTTACAATTTCCAAAAATAAAATACGTAAACAATATTATATCATAAAACAAAAACAAAATGAATACAATTTACAATAAATACAATATAAACTAATATATTATAACATATACATAACATAAGCGATGAAATAAATAGATATACCTATAATATAATAATTATATATTATGACGATGTTGTAGAAGCTTTTGGATTACGATTGTTGATGCTTCCGGTATTATGTAGAAAGTGTGCACGGACGAGTCTCTTAAATGAAAATTTAGTGGGATCCTGTTGAATTTTTACTCTTATGCTACAATAAATAAGCATTATTTTATTCGCAGAGTTTTTGCTTCTTTTTCAGTGTGGTATAATAAATGACGTTACTACAAAAGTTAATAATAAAAAAATGACCCTGTTTTTAGTTGCGAGAATACCTAGTTGCAGCATACATAATGAAGTTAATCAGTCCACTGCCGGGTAAGCCGGATCACGGATAATGCAGATACGGACAACCGGTTATCCGGCCGCGTTGGACTCGTTAGATACGCAATTAGTGAATATTCCCTGCTAGAATTGAAAATAGAATTCTGCGAATAGGCCTCAACTAATCGTTCGCTAATCGAATGTTTTTTATAGAAAAAAGTGTTTGACGAATCAAATTCAAAATTTTTTCGTGCGGTAGTATTTTTTATATGTGGCTATTTGCTTGATTTTATTGGAACTGCTGAAGCTTGCTGTAGGAATCAAGTTAGTAATATCAATATTCTATATCTCAAATCCTATATATGTTCATAAATATGAAATAAGAAACCAAAAATTTGCGCACAGGTGGGACTTGAACCAGCAACTTCTTGGCTAACCGGGCCAAACGCTCTACTAATTGAACTACCGTGCTGTCTTTCCGTCTCTTACACTGTTGCATAAACAGACTGGTAGATGGCGCTTAACGTCAGGCGTAATGACGTATCCCTAAGAGACCACAAATTTCGCAAGGTCAGACAGACAGCACAGTAGCTCAATTGGTAGAGCGTTTGGCCCGGTTAGCCAAGAAGTTGTTGGTTCAAGTCCCGCCTGTGCGCAATTTTTTGGTTACTTATTTCATATTTATGAATATAAAATATGACACTCTGAGTGTTAAAAACATTCTAAATCATTTGATAGCGAAGCGTCATCAATTTCCAAGTTGAATTTATTCTGTAAAGAATAACTACTTGGCCCACTGTTGCATAAACAGACACGGGTAGATGGCGCTTAACGTCACGCGTAATGACGTATTCCTAAGAGACCACAAATTTCGCTAAGTTGGACAGACCGCTAAGTGGCCCAGTTAGCCTAGAAGTTACTGGTTCAAGTCCCGCCTGTGCGTATTTTTTATTATTATTTCATCTTTGTGAATATAAAATATGACACTGTGAGTGTTAGAAACATCTAAATCATCCTATATATGTTGTGTTAAAAGATGGCGCTGAAGGTACCTAGGTAAGTGACCTGACCCGAACGCCATTGCAGTGCCAGGTCAACAGTTATTTAATATTCAAAACGGCCAACCGATTGGGCTGGGGTCTACTCCGTAAGCTGTCAGTATTTACAACGTAAGTTAAATTTTATGTTTCTACTACTTCTCAAACTGCCGATCTTTGACGACCTCCGTGGTTTTGTTGCTAAGCACGCTGGGTTTCAAGGCGTCGCCGATTCGAGGTCGCGAGTTCGATTCCTGGTCGGGTCAATGAAATCATAATTTTCTGTTGTGTCTGGTCTGGGTGATGAGGTACCACCGTTGTGTCTGATTTCCATAACACAAGTGCATTGGCTACTTACTTTGTGATCAGTGCAATGTATTTTGTGTATCACGTATTGGTGTCCAAAATTAAAATAAATTTAATTCGAATCTTCTAAATTTTAAGCAGGACGAATAAAACGAAGAGAAGAAGACCGCTATAAGCTATATGCATCAAATAAAGCAAAAGTTAAATATTGCGTCGACCTATTGATAGGTCAAGACAATGGCGGAAGAGAGCGTAAATAATGGAAAAACTCCACCGCCGCAATTAGATCATGAAGGGTAATATTGTATTCCTTCCATTTTATCTTATCCAGTAAATAAATAAATAATTTTACGTTTTACGTAGTAGGAGTCCGGCTACGAGTCCGCATGATATCAGCGGGTAATAATAACGGCTCGCCAAGCCGCACCGGACCTGTGAATGTGAGATGTACCTGCGGAATCTGGTTACGACGGCTGTAGGGTTGTCACGATAAATAAATTATGAAACTCTCTTATACATATAATTTCATTTATTTGTTTCCTTTCCTTTTCCTTCGGATATTGTGAGAGCAATGTCGCAATATTGATGATGTTACGCAGCCAGCAGCAGTTAAACTAAGCGCTTGCAAAATTCAACACGCTTGCTAATGTGACGGTGGCCGCGTGGTATAGGCATACGCCCGGATAACGTAAGACACGGGGTTCGTCGTCTGTCACACAGCCAAAGTTGCTTTTTACAAGTGCAATTCATATCTCTTATACATGGGTAAAAAAGTACAAAAATATGTGAAACATTGACCAACCGACAGACTAAACCGAGCGTTCGCAGGACAAAAATACTATCTGGTAAGAATGGTCCTGTCCTGTTACTATCACTGCCAGGTGAGAAAAGTGTGCAAAAATGACCCCTATAAGAATCCTTACACACTGCGAATTTTAGAATATACCCAGTCGCACGTTTTGGATAGGCGTGTTAGCATCGCGACTCTCGCAATGAACAGATTTTGGCATTGATGCTGAAGCGCGTTAGTATCGATGCAGTCGCGCGTTTGTGACTGTATCGATGTTAAAATACCCTAACCCCCTTATTCATAATAACGCAAACAGCCTACTATACCTGTTTAAACTATTACACTGTTTTGTCTCGTATTTTCTAGGCGCTGTCATCATTTGACAGAAGGTGCGAAACAGTGTATAAAATAGGTTTATTAGACTGTTTGAGTTATTATAAATAAGGGGGTAAGTGTGTAAAGGTTGACATTTTGCGACTGCATCGATGCTGCATCGCCACTGCATCGCTGCTAAAAGTAGCGCAAGTGTGTAAAGGTTGACGTTTTACGACGACATCGATGCTGCGTCGCGACTGCATCGCTGCTAAAATTCCCATTGTGAAAAGGGGTCCTAAGATCATAGGTTTTGTTGAATATTCTTATACACATACGCAATGCTATTTTTCACGGGCAGGGCAGTAACTGCACGGTGGCTCGGTAGATCGTAGGTTCAAATACCTAATACAATTTTGATGACCCGTCTGGTGTAGTGGTCGAGAAATTGCCTACTACGCAGCGGGTTGCGGGTTCGATCCCCGCACAATACAAACATTTGAGTGCATGAACATGTCTGTTTGTATTGGTCTGGGTGTTTTCTATGAATATCATGTATGTATTTACAAACTAAAAGTATTTAAGTATTATATCCGTTGTCTGGCACCCATAACACAAGCTTTGAGTAGCTTACTTTGCGACTAGATGGCGATGTGTAAGAATGTCCAAAGGATTTAAAAAAAACACCCGCGCGTGAATATTTAGTTTCTTATTTAATCTTATAACATCAGTTTAGTTTCCTTCTCAAAATCCTAGTGACAACCCTGTCCACTATCTAGTTGGCAGATTACCGCCTTTCACGTGGTACGCCACGTATTGTCCTACCCGCATGTTCGTCCCATTGTCATATCGACCAATCGACGCCCGATAGGGCCCATTGAATCTTAGCCAGCAACATATTGCCGAGATTCATAGTATTTTCGTAGATATATGAAGTTCAGGTAAATATGAGCTATCGGAAAAAAAATATTATTAAAAATTTACTTGATTCGACTACAGATTGGAAAAAAAAACAACTAAAGGACAGAGAAGTATTTTAAAGAAAAATCTCTCTTATTAAGATGCGTGCCTAATTATCATTTATAATCAATCGATAAATTTCAAACGCCTTACAAATTAAGGCGTTTAATCATATTTAAAAGCAATTACAATTAAAATAACTAGAATTTTAACTATATTTTTTTCGGTCCCTCTCAGTACTTTTAAATATTCCGCCACTGATTTAACTCTCTGCATTTCCCAAGCGGTTGACTGGTAGAGAATGCCATAAGGCATTAGGTCCGCCAATTGTACCATTAACAGTGCAATAAAGTTTAAATAAATAAATAAAATAGAATTACCATATAAGTGATAAAAACGTGAGAAAACAGGGAAAACATGTTGTTTAGGAAAAAAAGTTATTTTATCGATGCGATGAACGATATCAAGGCGATATCATTCTGTAGGCCTAACATGCGCAGGCCTACAGAATGATCTTTCAAAACTCAGTGCTTTGAATAACAAATTAATATCCAAATATTCCAACAAGCACCTAAGAAGCGTAAGCTACGTGACCGTTGCAGATGAGTTGCGTCGACGCTGCGTCGTCAGACCGACATCCGAGGACTGCTGCGTTTAGATGATGGACGGAACGTAGGTACTGTCTTTCAAATTGCAACAAAAATCGGAGCAAGCGACACGACACGACAAAGGCGTTGATTTTGAGCTTCTCTATGAGGCCGATAGTTAGTACGTACTCGTATTACTCAAGTGACCAAATATACTATTTACCGTACGTAGATAGCCACGATAATCCGTGTACTTATGTAACAACAACGCATCCCAAAAAATTCATACTTTATGCATGCATGCATGCATTTCCCAGCAACTTTAACAATGGTATATAATTCCGGAGCCCACTACGCGTGGCAGCAGCAGACGACGTGTCGCAGCAACATGTCGTGGTGTCATGTCACTTCAGTCATAATTCCGAAACCTCGACGCTTTTCGCCACACACGTGGCATCCTTAGGATGCGTCGAGATTTTTTGCACGTTGGTGTTGGGTACTAATAATTGCATCAGCTGTGCCGCATGCGTATTGAGGAAGGGTGGGTGGTGCATCCTGCATTTGCCTGAACTAATACATAACGCGGTGATGGTTAGTGTTGTTAGTTGCCTGCGCCGGCGTCGCTTAGCGGAAATTTAAAGCAAAATATTTTTATAAATTTCAACTTAATAATGGATTTCCGCAAAGTAACGCCGGATTCCATTAATTATCTAATGATTATTTGCCCAGCTTGTTTTGATAATAAATAATAGTCGCCCTAGCCGATTTCGACTACGGTGGCCAGTCACAGTTACGACGACTAACCGACTGTGTGTGACATATTATGCACAAGTGTGTGCGTGCACAAATAATTCGGTCGATTCGGCCGAATCGAATATGTGGAGAGGCCTGCTTCACTTCGATTTGTTCGGCGCGTTCGGCTCGGATAAATGTGCGTTCACCTTTAAGGAGACTCGTGTGCGGTCACCCTTCTCGATCCCTGCGGAGAAGCGAGCATTTCACAAACAATACACCGGCTAATGATGTTGACATTCCGTATTGATGCAGCTGTAATATTGATTTGTGTGCCGTCAGTCCAATTACCATCACGATCACAGGATCTAACCGGACCGGAACAGGATCGGCCCGTGGCTCTTGACTAGACCATTTCAATCGCATGTCTTGTCTAGAGATAGATCATGAGAATCGCGGCAAAAATGAGAACTAACGCTGTCAAATTCAAAAATGTTTTTCTATTTTAGTTCAATGAAGTACCTATATTGTAACTTAAACAATAACTAATAACGACAATTTTTATTTACATCCCCGCCTTAAAAAAAGGTCTAAAATAAGCAAAAATAGGAGAAACAACTCATTTGACGTCGGCGCATGATGTTAACTTTAACTGACAGTAGCAGTCTACGTAGCCACATCATGCACCGACTTCAAATGAGTTTGTTTCTCATATTAGCGTTATTTATAGTTTTTTTTGGAGGCGGTACATTTTATGTTATAATATAAATTTGTGTCATAATTAAAATAATGATATGATATAAAGGAATGTAAGAATGACTACAATATTCGCTAAGAAAGCAAAATTTAAAGATAATTCCACTAAACTAACTAGCTGAATAGGGATCCCTATTTTTGAATCACTCGTTTCGAAATGGCGAGTGATTTTCGTTCGAAGATGAATTAAAAGTCATAGAAAAAAACTCGTTGTTGAACGAAAATCTCTCGCCGTTTCGAAACGAGTGATTCAAAAATAGGGCCTCTGAGCTTTCACAATCCTCAAGCATACATCAATGTTACAAGACATATTCGGGAACTCAATTTCCTTGGACATATTACACGTCAACAGCAAGATCGTCCTGAAAACTATTCAGAAACTAACCAAGGAATATGTATGCAATATTCGTACACTAGTTTGAAACAGGCTTGTAATAGTTACACGGTTTTGTGGCCAGATTTTAGAAAGTATTGAACATGCTTTGTAGTAAAAATAAGTTCTTACTATGCAACTACCAATAAGCAAGGTTTAACATTTTTAACACACTTAAAAAAAATGAGCTCCTCAGATCAACCTGTAAGTTTGTTTGTATGTATGTATGTATGTCCGCGAAAATCTCGCATTCGGCTGAATCGATTGTGATGCGGCTTTCACGAAAATATTTGTTAGACTGAGAAAAAAAAATGGTTGCGAATGTTTTTAACACTCACAGTGTCATATTTTACATTCATAAAGATGAAATAAGAAACCCAAAATTTTGCGCACGGGCGGGACTTGAACCAGCAACTTCATGGCTACCCGTGCTGTTTGTCCGACCTTGCGAAATTTGTGGTCTCTTATGGATACATTCTTATTTGTTTATTCTTCTTATTTCATCTTTATGAAAAATAAAATATTTGTCGTCGCTTTTAAAATGACTATAATAACGCTTATAGGAGAAACAAACTTATTTGAAGTCTGTGCATGATGTCAACCTTAACGGCTACGGCTCTACGTAGTCTAGTATCTACGCACATCATGCACCGACTTCAAATGATTTTGTTCTCTTATTAGCGTTATTTTAGTGTTTGCTTTTGAAGGCGGTTCAATTTTTATGAAAAAAAATAAAAAATTATAAAACATGATTGTTCAAACCCCAACGACATCAAGTAGGCCGCGATAACAAATTGATTGGCAATTGTTTCTGGGATCTCGGCGCTTTAATGTTCAGTCATAAAAGTATTTTGAGACAAAAATAAAACAGTTTTTAGGCCATGCCGAACGATAATAAACTTTCGCACCGCGAAACGGAGACGTTTATGACGTAACTTTTGTCGACTTCTACTACCGATTTATATAGGTACCTACTGATGTTTCAAAGCCTTTCGTGGTCACAGGCAGACTAAATTTCTTTTGACCCTTAATTAGTTGGAAACTCTCTTTGGGACAAACCTTTGGCTTTTGGTAAGCACACTGGAGAAGTTATCTAATTGAAAGCATGTAAAAAAAAGCAGTGCATAAATTAAAGGTAGGTTAGTTACGCAGAGTTACATACAATTTCGCAATATCATGCTGTTGCTAAGTAATCCAATAACATGCAAAATTTACTTTAGAAGTTAACACTGAACTAAAGCAAACGTAAAAATGCTACCGGAGCACTGCTACGCCGTAGCATATATCCCGTAGTTCGAAGCCCGTAGCATGACTACGAGCTACGGATAAACTACGAACAATATGATTCGAACTACGAGTGACAGGACTGTAACGTTTATTACAGTTAGGATACGGTTATAGAATAGTTAGTCGGTGGTCGGTTAGATGAAACCACGGTAATATGGAAACCGGATCCTGATGAGAGTGAAAGCTTACCTACAACTTTTTGACGTGACAACGTCTTAAATTAGGTTGCGGCTGGGAGTCACTTATGAAAAAGTGTAACGCTCGGTAACGTTACGATGAGTCACCGAACGAGAGAGAGGCCCGCGCGCGCAGCACTGAGAGCGAGTGAGAGGCACGCGTAAGAACGAGAGAGACAGACATAAAAAGTCGTTGTCACGTAAAACTTTCGCCCGTATACCGACTTTACAGGCAACCAATTTTTTTTCTTTTTTTATAAATAAATAATTCTTTATCGAGCCATATTACAGTAATGTCAGCTTAGACTAATGTAGTACTTTGGGACTAGATGGAGATGTGTGGGAATGTCCAAAGGAAAGGATATTTATATTTATAAAGGATATTGAAACAATTGAGAACCTGCGAATGGTGATGTCGTAATTGGAGCCTCCAAGTCGAGCGTGAAGCAAACTATGCTGTCCCATCCTTTACTGGAACCATTTCGCCGCATTTGCAGGCCCCTTTATGAGTGAGAACCTTTGGATATGGCCATATTTTTAAATCACTCGCGTCAAGATAGCGTGTGACATCAATAAATTAATGTCAGATTTTCCAATGAAAATGAGTATAATTTTACACAGGAGTAATAAAAAAAGATAACTACATTTTGGGATACTAACGTCTATATTTTGCGCAATTTCCATTGATATTTCATTCGTCATCGATCAACAATCACACCCCATATTCAAGAAAGTGATACAAAAATAGGGCCCCGCAGAAACGCAGAAATTTTCTTCATCCAGTATTCTATAATCACATACTTAAAATCCAAAATTTTCAGTCTGTAGGTAATTTAGTGCTGAAGTTAATCAAAAGCAAAGTTTCGCATTTATGACACTAATTCATATACTCACAGAATAGAACTAGTACTTCCCATAAACTCAGACGGCTGAATTTTGGTACAGAGTTATCCCCTTATTCATAATATCTCAAACAGTCCAACCTATTTAGCTGATGACAGCGCCTAGAAAGAACGAGAGAAAACCACTACCACACTAACCACAAACACTTACCAGATGGCGCTCGGAAAAAGTTCGTATTTTCGATATTTTACTGATTGAGAAATGTTTTCGTGACATTCAAATAATTTTTTTTTTTATTTTATTTTTTTAAATACAGATATAATCCGTTAAGGGGATGCCCGGATTTTTAACGCGCACACTAGCGCCACTTTAATAGAAAAATCATAACTCGTTAAATAAAACAGCAATCAAAAATCTGGTAGACGCGATTGTAGTACAGGTTCTTTACTTTATTTAGTACGTTTAAATTGTTTCTAAAGTAGTTTACTGTAGATAGAGTTAGAAAAACTGCTAAATATGGCCACTTTTGGCATTTTTTCTAACTGTAACTGCAGATAACTCTGTTTTATCGAACTTAAACATTGTATCTAAACCACATAACCAGAGCTACAATCGCATCAATCAGATTTTCGATTGGTCTTTTATTAAACGAGTTATGATTTTTCTACTAAAGTGGCGCTAGTGTGCGCGTTAAAAATCAGGGTTGCGCCTTAAAATACGAGAATACGATTTTTGTCTCAGCGTTTTCGTGCGGTCGATATGGTATTCGACAGGCAAAACAGTGGCGAGACTACTATCTCTGGAAAACATAATAAAACTATCAATACGTATGATGTTATTGTTAGAAAAAAAAGAGTTAAGTTTTGAGCTAGGCTAGCTTCACACTTAAAATTTGTCTTTCTTTAAGCTTATATTTCTTGTTTCTTTGTGCATACGTCCTAATCTTTTTCCAGCATTCTGTTTGTACCCTTTTCGGTTTGCATTTTAGCTCGTATGTTGCCTTATTGCTATTGTGGTACAATGTATTTTATAAACCTGGACCGTTTGAAGCATTTTTCGATTTGAGTTTATCGCATTATTGTGTGCTAAGCTATTTAAATTCTTACGACTCAATATTGCTGACTTTGTAAATCCCTAGGACTTGTTTCCAATAATTGGCAGTTAGGTATCTTTTATCTCGAATAAACTTAACTGTGGTTTATTTTCTACAAAATTTTGATTATATTCGATATTATTTATATTATATTATTTTGAATATATCTTTAATGTTCTGTAGTCAAATTGCTAAAAACGGAACCCTTAAAGTTGCGTCAAGTCTCTCTATCAGTTTGTCCGTCCGTATGCCTCAGTTACTTTATTTCAAAACTAGCGGTTCCAGCGAGCATCGCTTCGACCCCGTCCCATGCCGCCCAAGCCCCTGCCCCGTCGAACGGGATAAAAGTAGCCTATGTCCTTCTTCTGGAGGCCGATTCTCGTGGGATCGAACTTTTTTCGTGTGGTAATTCGATTGCGAGTTTAACCGTTTAAAAATAAAGTCGGTTAAAAATAGCGTTTCAGCTCTCTGCAAACGATGTCTTATTTATGCAGTGCACCTAACCTGGCTGTAAAACGTTAGTCTATAAATAAGGCCGTCTCATTGGATTTATTTCGGGCCCCCGAGACCCCGGTAAGTCTTGCCCGGGGCCGCAAATCAGCCAACGACGGGGCAAGGGGTTAAGGGCCCTACGCAAGTTTAGGGTTAGATTTTTGGTGCTTATAATGGTGAATGTTGGGACACGGACACAAGTGTCCGTGTCCCAACATTCGTGTCGTATCAAATGCTTGATACGACACGACGGTTTCATCAGAACGATAATAAAAGTATAAGTATTGGACACCAATCACAAACATTACTCTGATTCCAAAGTAAGTAGTTATTTGCACTTGTGTTTTGGTAATCAGACACAGCGGTGGAACCACAACACCCAGATGCGAGACAATATAGAAAAAATATGATTTCTATATTGACCCGACCGGGAATCGAACCCGGGACCTCGGAGCGGCGACGCCTTGAAACCAGCGTGCTGAGCCACTTCACCACGGAGGTCGTCAATAATAGAGGGAAGAATAGTAGGAAGACAAAAAGAGGAAGTCCAAGAATAAGCAATAAGCATTAAAGAAAGCAATAGTTGAATGTTGCTTCAAAAGGTCAAGAGAATGGCGGAAGAGCATAAAGAATGGAAAACACTCTACCGAAAAGAGCTTAGCTCTTAAATTAGATGATGATAATGGTAAAATTTAAAGTCTGTTTGTACATTTATTACACCAATAAAAATATTTAAAACTAAGACGTGCAAAAAACATATAAAAAAAACTTAAGACCTACATATTCAAAAGCATTTCCTCTTCGGAAAGAAGACTATGATATTGGCTGCGTTGCCACGTTGGATAGCATAATAATCCTTAGATTAATATTTAAGTTTGATAATCAAGAAAAAAATAAAACATTAGGCTATGATGCTAGCTGCGTTGCCGCGTTGGATAGCTGTGCTAATCCTTTGAGCTAGGAACCAGCTAGATATTTTATTGGCTGTTACAGAATTTTATTTTGGCGTAATTTTTCTAACCAGCAATTTACGTTAATTAATGTCCCCACGGGGCGCAAACACATAATCACTTGCAAGTGAGACGTACTTACGACGCTTGGCGTTTTCTGCCAACTCCAATGCTGCTCCAGCTTTATGGGCTAATTCTCTGAGATCGAGTATATAGGCAAAGCTTCGACACAAGTTGATCCCAAACTAATAATAATAATTAATGACTTAAAGTTGAATTCACGTATTGTTGAATTACGCAAGAAAGTACGAGTATATACTCGTTTTCTTTAGCAATTTGGCGTTCCAGGATCAAATGCTTTGTAACGAGTATTTTATTTTCCTAAGTATTAATAAAGGTGGGACTTACTTCTGCTTGAGTCCTGCTTCCATTAAATATATTTCGGCACGAATTAAATAAAATACAGCCAGTCATGTCGAATCTGAATTGTTTTAAATATAAATGATATCCTAAACACTGTAGTCTAGTATAAATGTTCCGCAGTGTTCTCATGTTTTGTTTAAAAAAAATTAAAAACGACTGGTATTGAAAGTAAAATTTAAACTAACAAATACAATGTTAAGATTTCTGTGACGTAGGTCCCTTAAGAGTGTTGAATTCCAAAAAACACAGGTTAAATGTATTGAAGTGACCACGGAGGGTTTGCTTTAATATTTATGTGAATAGAATTAACTACTGAATATTATATGTAATTTATTTTAAATTAATTAAATCTATTTTGTATTTTATTGGAGTGTTGGGGTAGGGTATCGTATGTCGGAATAATTTAAACTTTGCCTTTCCAGTGAAAAGTGCCTTCGGAAATGTAAAATTATTGGATTAACAAAGATCGTATAAGTCTGAAAAATGAAAGGCGCAGAATAGAGCGGCAATTTAATAAAAATCAGGTGTACAATGTGTCAAAAGAATGTATTTCATAAAAAAAAAACATCGTGATCCTTTTATTCATTTAATTGTTTAAATTAATTCGCAGTTTTTTTTAAGAACCAAGTTGTTTTTTTCTATGAAAACGCTGTATGCACCTATTTTTTTAAAATTGCCGCTCTATTCTGCGCCTTTCATTTGTCACTAGGGACGGTAAGTAGCAATCACTTTGTCCGGTATTTAGGGCGAAATTATCCAACGTCAGACAGGTAAGACTTATCGGACTGAATAAGTATAAAACGACCTATTCTAAATGACATTTATATAAATAATTGCTGACAAATAGGTGACGTTTACAAAATCGGCGTATTGTACTTTATGCGATGAATGACCCTTATATGACGTTGGATAAATCAGGCCTTAATAGCTGTCTACGTAAGTTTTTAACATAGAAGTACTATTCCCTATCGGAATAATAATTTTGTGGTTTTTAAACCTTTTTAAAGCGAATAATATTAAATTTTAAACTGTTGCGATATTTTTATTAAGTAAAACCTGTAAATCTTCAAAGATATTCCAAAAAGATACGAAAGATTTCGAACAACAGATATTAAAAATGGCGACAAAGCTGCGTAAAGTTTCTGACCCGCAGGGTTTTTGTCAAACTTCATCGTTTTCTAATTGCAATCGAAGGTTGCACTAAAGTCCGTTTTGCTTTGCTTGTCAAATATTGTAAAAAATCTTATTTTTACATTAAAATTAAATAACAATATAATATCATATATATTTTTTTACTATTATTTGCATTTAGGTATATGCAGATAGTAAGTTATGTGTTTGTGTTGTGTATTTCATTCTAAACTGCATCATTTCGTTAAAAAGGAGTGTCAAGTTTGTTTACGATATTGGACAAGCAAAGAAAAACGTACTTTTGCTTGCATTCAAAAGTATTACCAAAAAACTGTTCGGAAAAGTTTTTTTCAAACATTTGTTAACTCTGAATTCGTTATCATCAAACGAGGAAAAGCTAAGGAGAGCCTCCGTACCTACTCCGAGTCTAATGTGTCTTGATTCGTAATTACGTAATACCACTGCCGATTTACAGCTTGCTTAAAAAGATTTTAGTTTAATTAAAACGTTCTATCCCAAGTTACGTACCCCCTTTGACGAAGTTTCCAAAGTTGGGGACGCGAGTGTATCCGCGACTTTAGATTAGGCCGAGCGCAGAAGTTCGTACTTATATTATTTTTGCAAAGAATAAATTTTTCTTTAGTCTGACTACCTTTCTTTAGAAATAAGTAGATTAAAAAAACGTTAAAGTAAACAAGTTCTCTTTTCCTAATGAGCGCGTGAAAGAATTGATATCCTGTTTTCAATTTATATACTATGGAAAAAGCCGCTGCGGCATCCGCTGTACTTGCAGCGACCATAGCGGCTGGCGCAAGCGCGCGTCGTACGTACAGTCGACAGCACATCGGGTTACCCACTTTTGTTGCAAACTAGCCCATATTACAACTGCATAAGATACCGCAGTGTTTACCTTGATGCGCTGTTGTCCGTACCTACTTTAGCTATGAGCATTATTTTGGAGTTATTATTCAACAGGTCAGTTGTTTAGAGATAATCGCGCTCGAGATATACATAGTATTAAAATAATAATAATATAATATAATATACAGGGTGTTGTTTAGGTCAGTGACATCCAACTCAGGGATGATAATATGAGTTATGCTTATTCTAATAAGAATGTTTTCTTTAAATTCTGAGCAATTTTTGAAGTGAAAACTTCTTTAGCGGCAATGAGCACTTTTGTGGGATGGGGGAAAAATGTGAAACTCGCGTCAGGACACGTGGGCTGATCGAAAAACCGTAAGACGGTTAGCGAAACTATGGATGTAAGTTGATTTTTCTGAGAGATAAACTTTTTAATGTAATTTAATATAATATAAATTGCAATGTTTGTGTACGATAGCGCAATAAATAAATATTGTATTCTATAAAAATATTATATTATTATTATTATTATTGTATTATTATTATTATTGTATTCTATTACAAAAATGATAGTACTTTTATATTGATAATAAGAGCAATTCATTCAAAATTATTCCCTAACTATTCCAAAAAATCAAAAATGCACAACGTTGATATTCAAGTTTTCACTTCTGCCGGCACTCCCGGAGTGCATTTTTTTATATAAGAAAACCTCTTCACAACATTAAAAAAAATACAAAACTAATGGGAAAACTCGCACCCTAGCGCGTAAATAGCGCTTATCTACGAGATACTACGTTGTAGCTAGTAAGCTACGAAGAGGCGACCTGGTGTTGGTGGTTTTTACTCGCAAACTAGTCTGCAGTAATAAATTGTACTTTTGGGGTTTTTCCGTTTATTTTATTTTTTTAATATTTTTTGGCATCAGTATTGTCTTTACAACCACCCCTGACCCGCTCGTCGCTGACCAAAACAACATTCTGTATATTAACCCGGCCGGAAATCGATCCCAGGACCTCGGAGCGACGACGCCTTGAAACCAGCGTGCTTAGCCTCTACACCGCGGAGGTCGTCTAAATATAAATATGGTACCTAATAGTCGGCGGGTTATGTATTAAAGTCTATCAGCTTGCACTTTCAACGCAAAACAAATTATTTCATGGTAAGTATAATAACCCAGCAACCATAGCGGTTAGTGCAAGCGTACGTTGTTCTTCAATAATGTTATACTGTTTTAAAACTGTGATACCTTCTAATATATTTATTGAAATTATATGATGTACCGTGCGATTTTGTTCAAAATGAAATGCTCGTGATGATGAATATGATTATTTTGATGAGAATAATTAATTACCCAAAACGCCTTTGAAAATAATACATTATTTTTTTATCTGACTACTAAACATAAAAAAGTTGTGAGTAAACCATACAAGGTAGACATATGCTGTCGCGGATTTTATTGTAGAACTTTTAAAGCGGAACAATCCCGTGATACGTGATTTTTGTGTATCTTAAACAGTTTACGCTGCGAACGCAAGGAAAGCTCTTAAAGGGAATATTTCCCCCCCGTTTTTGCATCATTTATCATGGTTGCTCTGCTCTTAATAGCACCGCAGATAATACTATAATATAACTAGTACCTTGCTATGCCAAGTATGTGCCTGACTGCCTCGGTGGCGCAGCGGTTAGAGGGTCATGCTTTAAAGCGACTGCTGCGGAGGTCCCGGGTTCGATCCCCGGGTCGGATCAAAAATATGTACCTGGGTTTTTATGTTCAGAAATTCTCAGGCTAGCCCGGAGTTCGGAAGTTGGCGGTGTTTCACCCTCGTGCCTCGGAAAGTACGTAAAGCCGGTGGTTCTGCGCCTGATCTCTCTCCGATCGTGTCAGATTGCTGTCCCATCGGGCTATGAGAGTGAAAGGAATAGAGAGTGCACCTGTGTTTGCGTGTACTATAATTTGTCCCGTGCAGTCGGTTAGTAGTTGTGACTGGCCACCGTAGTAAAAATATTTTACCATCGGAATCGGGAGTAAAACTGCTGTTCTTCGCGCGTCACACCGAGTTGACGCTCAGTTTAAAAACTTATGTCTTGCTGAGCTTTTACATTATAATAACATTATATATATGTCAAAAATTGGACATATAGTCAGGATAAGTTAAATTGAGGTGGGAAAATCCGTCATTAGATTTAAATTTAATATAATTAATTTTGTGTCGGTCACACGATTTTAGCATTTCCGAAAATGTGACACATAAATGCTCATAACTTCAAAAAGGTTCAACCTTTCGACACAAACCAAAGGTCCGCAGAAACTTCAGACGCGTTAAAACACCAATAGAAGACAAATTAATATCTCACAGCAATGATATAGCTTATTACAGACCCTAGTTCATGTGACCCTTCATGGGTGATGTTTTAAGATTATAAGTCAGCGTTACGAATAAATGTCTACTATTGAATCATAAAACTCATAGTCAAGATTCATTTGAGCTGATTAGATTACATAAGCGTTAGTTACTTAATTAAATATTTCTGAAAATGTAAAATTGTCGTCACTTGCGTGGCACAACTTTCGTGGTCAATTACCCACGAAAGTTACAAATCATACCACGAAAGGTTATTAAAGTGTACTGATCTCTCTTGATTGTATATCAAAATGTGTACCGTACCGACATCTAGTGTATTTTATGTTAACTGTATCTATGTAATTGTCTATGATAATAACACGCAATTTCCAACGCACTCGGTTGTTTCAATTAAGACGTTATGGGCCCAGTACGCTTCCACTGCGCCATGATAACCAGAGTGCACACAAGTTGTTATATAATCCTGTATTTCACAATAGAACAAAGCACATAGACATAAGATTCCACTTTGGTAGAGAATGTATTAAAATAATATAATTAAAATTGAGTATCTTCAGACAGATCTAATGCCAGCTGACATACTCACAAAGTCTTTAAATTCTGTAAAACATTATAAATTTCTAGAATTGTTGGGAGTTCAACAAAAGTAAAAATTGTAATTTCATTTTGATATAGTGGGGGTATTGATTGTATATCAAAATGTGTACCGTAGCGACATTTAGTGTACTTTATGTTAACTGTATCTATGTAATTGTCTATGATAATAAACACAGGTCAGTCTGTCTTTTCCAACGCACTCGGTTGTTTCAATTAAGAATCTCACTAGAAATTATATTTTATTGTTTGTAAATGCAGTTAAAATAACCGCCTTAACGTTTTATACTTGTTTTTTTCTACTGAGACAGTTTCCAGACACAGTTATGATTTATAGAAATAATTTAGCTTACTAGAAAAATATGTAGAACATGACGTCTTAAATATTGATTTTCATTCGGCTTTGAATCGCCTGATCAATCTATTTACTAATTATATAACAGCGTAAAGTAATCATAATAAGTTACTCTAAAAAAGCATACTCATTAATTAATTAATTTTCGTGCATTATTCGTAATTACCCCAATTTGTGTTGTTTACATGAGAAAATAATGAATATCACAAAAGCAAACCTTGAAAATAATTATTTGCCACTAATAAGAATGATGGCAGTTTATGCCAGTTGTCTTTATTTAATCAACCAAGCGGCATGGCTAAATTTTGAGACTGGTCTAAAGCTGGAAATTGTCGACTAGACCGTTAAAAGAGCCTTCTTTGAGGCTACTAGATAAAGACTGTAAATCATGAGTTTGTTTCACGGGATAAATACAATAAAAACTGATACTATACATCCAAGGTTTGACAATAAGTGCGTGACGACAATAAGTTTAATTCTTAATTGGATAAGAAAAGGTCGTATTTTGAACGCTCTTACAGCTATGATCCCGCAGCTAGTAAATATTCTCACTCCAGGGAAGAAAAATATCTGAAAGACTAATTTCTTGCTTGTAAAGTTTATGAGGGGAATAATTTATGCATTTGACTTTGAAAATAAGTACTGACTCTTCTCATAATAGCCGGCAAATATAACTACTATAATGCAAGGTTACCTATATGTAATTTGAGGCACTACTTTGGAGGGTAAAGAGTTGATTGCTACAGATTTGCTACCATGTACCTTAGCATAACTTTATAACCCCAGATAATTTCGACAGAATGCGAATACTAACCAAGATTTGTCAAGGAAGTGATTAGGTTACAAAACACTAAAAATTCCATCGTGAGTATGGGTTTAAAATGTCGAATGTCAAAATACCATTGATTTGAAAGTGTGAAACCGTAAAATTTAATAAAGTATCCTATCGCTGGCAGATACTGTCAGTGTTATATGTCGAGAACAAATGCGAGTAAACAGTGAATTTGAGGTAAGAAATACCGCAAATGAGTGCAATAAATGAAGAAGGAGGGTAGACCATTAAGTCTGCAAATAACTGCACACTCCCAACAGTTTTAGGTACCCTGTGATCATGGCACTTGCGACAGTGTTGTTATATCAGATACTCGTAAATAATTTGGTACATAGTAGCAATATCGAAGGTAATATATTGCTTCCGACCGATTTCGGCCATGGCGACCACTTCGACTCCTAATTGGCTCTGCGCTGATGCGCACGAAAATGGCTTACGTAGCCTATCTTCGTTACAATTTCACGTGCACAATATGGGCACGTGAGTTTGCCATTGACATAATTATAGGAGATGGCAGCCGGCGTGCGGGCTTTCAACTGGTCACGCTTAGCGTCGAGATCAGCTTGACGCTGCTCTTCGAAATCGCGTACTTGTAGGAGCACACGTCTACGCCACTCAGGCCGCTGTGCTGCCAAATCCTCCCATCGAGAAGGCTCAATGTTGCACCTTTTCATGTGGCGTTTCTGAACGTCTTTATATCGGAGGAGTTGTCCGCCGCGTTTCCGCTTGCCCTCCTCAAGTTCAGAATAAAAGATGCGCTTTGCCACTCTCTCCTCCGCCATACGCGTTACATGACCACACCACCGAAGCTGCCGACGCATAACGTAAGCCTCAATGCCACCAACATTGGCACGTCGCAGAACTTCGGTGTTACGCACACGATCAGACCACTTGATGTTCATGATTTTACGCAGACATTTAAGGTGGAAGCGGTCTAGTGTGCGTATCTGGTGACGGTACAAGCACCACGTCTCAGAGGAATAAAGAAGATTTGGCAGCACAATTGCCATGTAAACAGATATTTTAGTTGGCAGCTTAATATCGTGCGAATAGAAAACCTTGGAACACAGCTTGCCAAACGCTGCTGCTGCAGCACCGACTCTGCTGTTTATTTCAGCGTCAAGGTCACACTTGGATGTTAAAGTGCTCCCCAGGTATCGGAAACTTTTTACTTGCTTTAAAGAGTCTTCACCAAGTTTCATGTCTAGTGTCTCATGACCATGACCATCCAGAGACATTACCTCCGTCTTTTTGACACTGATTTTTAAGCCAAACTTGCAACACGCTTGGTGAAATGCTGATATAAGTCTTTGCAAACCGTCTGGGGATTCTGCTAAGAAGCACAGGTCGTCAGCATACATGATCTCAGTGATCACTGCATGCGACACTTTAGTGCGTGCCTTAAGTCTGGACAAGTTAAAAAGGCCGCCATCAGTGCGAAATCGGATGCGTACACCTTCAGAAACAGACTGCAAGACTTCCTTCACGACTACCGCAAAGTATAAGGCGAACAATGTGGGTGCGATAACACAACCTTGTTTCACCCCACAGGTAACGGAGAAGAAATCAGATTGTTCGCCATCTACAATGACGCAGCATTGCATATCGTCATGCAAGAGTCGTATAAGTCTTACGAATTTGTCTGTGCATCCTAATTTTTTCAGTACTATCCATAAAGCTTCACGTGGCACGCTGTCGAACGCTTTCTCTAGGTCAACAAAGCAGAGGTACAACTGGCGACCTTGTTCTCTGCTTTTTTCCTGCAATTGACGCACAGAGAAGATAGCATCACAGGTGCCGCGTTCTGGCCGGAAGCCAAACTGGGTTTCAGGCAGAATTGTTTCGGACAATTTAAGCAGTCGGTTTAATAAAACTCGGGCAAAAGCCTTTCCAGGTGTCGACAGAAGAGAAATGCCACGGTAGGAGTTGCAGTCAGAA
This sequence comes from Pyrausta purpuralis, assembly GCA_963924145.1. NCBI lineage: Eukaryota > Metazoa > Arthropoda > Insecta > Lepidoptera > Crambidae > Pyrausta > Pyrausta purpuralis. The sequence continues at coordinate 7,505,311 of OZ001666.1, read as the reverse complement.
CGATCACCTTTGTTCTTATAAAGAGCGCTAACACAAGACACTTTAAAGTCATCTGGGACTCGCTCTTCCTCCCACATTCGAACAAAGAGATCCCAGACTTGGCTGTGAAACTCTTCACCACTATATTTCAGCAGTTCTCCCGGTATACGGTCAATGCCTACCGCCCGCTTATTATGCTGCTGTCTGATGGCAGTAACTACTTCGTCACGCGACAAGGGCTCATCCAGCTCAATTGCTAAGGGGAGTTGGGTGAGTAAGTTGATTTGCTGCAGATCTGCTGATCGATCTACATTAAGCAGAGTATCGAAATGTTCTGCCCAACGTTTGGTAACATCCTCCTTGCTAGTTATGAGATGCCTACCGTCAAGTGACCTTAAAGGTATCTTCGCACGGCTGAACGTAGCAATCAATTTACGCACTTCGGTATAAAACTCTCCGAGCTGATTTGTGTCTGCAAGCCACTGCATATGACAAGCTTTGTTATGCCACCACCTGTCTTTACATTGCCGAGACAGCTTACGAAGTTCTAGTTCACTCTCTTTGACCATTGCATCGCTTCCACCACGCCAAGCATGTTGTTGCAGGAGAGCCCGATGTTTGTCAAGTGCTTTTCTGAGGGCCGCGTCATTCTCATCGAACCAGTCTTCATTGCGTCGTGCTTTTGTGCCTAGAATGACTGAAGCGGTTTCTTTGAGGTGAGACGTCAGCGTCCCCCAGTCAGCTCTTACATCGTCCGTCTTGTTAACAGGCAGCAACTTTTCGGCTAGTGCTTCAGCAAATTTCTCCTTGACCACTTTACAGTTCAATTTGTCCAGATTCAGGCATGCTGGTTTTACCACTTTTGATCTGCGTGGTCGACGAAGACGTAGTCGCAGTTTTGTGACAATAAGCCGGTGATCAGTCCAGCAGTGTGCACCACGCATAACTCGGGTAACTTGGACTTGGCAGATGTCTCTTTGCCGGACGATGGCATAATCAATTAGATGCCAGTGCTTTGATCTTGGGTGCATCCACGTCGTCTTGTGCTATAAGCTATTCTTATGTTAGTGTTCATCATGAATTTTACAAAATATATGTAATACCTAAACACATTACTTTTTGTCTCATCTTCATTTAAATTAATGATTATACTCATGGCTGTAAAATAACCAGTCACATTTAAGGATACCGAATTATCTACCCAAAAAGACGCTGCGTAACTTTCGTGACTCGGTGAGTAACTTTCGTGGCTGACGAAATTTCAATATTAAATATCTACATGAATAATGAACCGATTTTCATGAAATAACAGATTTTGTTACAGTTTGATAGCTTCTTTAAAGCAGTATTTTTTTCATTCGAATAATATCAGTATAAATTTTCGCCACGAAGGTGACACGAAGAACACTTTCTGAAGAAATGCCCATGTGATTGAGATGAATAACCTATTTGAAGCACAGCTACAAATAAACAAGATAAAGTGTAGTTTTCTTATTGTTTAAAGTTATATTTATGTATTTTTTCTGGGAAGATGCAATATGGCAAAGTGAATTTGATAAATCACGTCGTCGTCATGTTTTATAGCCTTCCTTGATAAATAAGCTATCCAATACAAAATTTTTTTTTCAAATCGGTCCAGTAGTTCCTGAGATAAGCGCGTTCAACAAACAAACAAACTCTTTAGCTTTATGATATTAGTATAGATAGGGTGCAGCTGCGCGTGCCATTAAATAAAAGCTTATGTGAACCGCTTGCGGCCACCCTTATTGAATAAAGGTTCAATGCAAGTCGTCTGTTTCACTTAAACTTTAGTTGGCGACTCTCATTGGACAAGGCGTGAAAAACAACCGCTCAAATCGACTAATAATAATGAATGTAGACTCCGTATAATTGGGTTAATAATGTTTGTTTTTCTAGAAGTATACTAAAATAATTATAATGCTAACAGCGCTACCGCAAATCACTTAAGGCCGATCCGTACACAACACAGTGCCGGCACAGTGCCGATCAGTAACGTATACTCCGTTTTTCTTGGCTAGTCCAATAATGTAAACAATCTTTACATAGCTTTTAAAATGTGAATAAAATTATTTAACTATTTGATTTAAAAAGATCTCAGTACAAAACGATGAATAAACCTATGTTAGATGTGAGTTGGGTTTATATAAATTTAAAATTGATCATTTCGTAAAAAAGTAATGTCGCGATTGTTAACAATATGAGACTTGCCAAGAAAAATGGACTGTACCGAACGCCACTGAGAGTCACTGTCACTGACGAATGCGCATAGTGATGTACGGACAACAGCACGTCAAGGTAAACACTGCGATATCTTACACAGTTGTAATAAGGGTTAGTTTTCAACAAAAATGTTTAGCCTGATGTATAGCCGGCTGTCGACTGAACAAGATGTTTGCAACTTACTATAATCTGATTTTTAATTAGATGGACCAAAATGACATTAAGTGGGTGGCCACTTTTTTGTAATTTAAAAATAGTGTTGTTGTCTAATCTCACAACACTATCGCCTTCGCGTTAAAGAAATCACATCGGTGGTCGAGTGGTTTGGGCAAGCGAACGGATAGCGTAAGATACAGGGTTCGATTCCATGTCGGACACAGTTGCTTTATACCGACTTCAAAAAAATATATTTTATAGTTATTGTATTTAGTGATATCGTTTGATTTGTATCATATTTGAGTATATTGATCTATTAATTACCTGCAAGTGCAATTTAGTGTGCAATTGCTTACGCCAATGATTTGAGTCAATTTTGTATCCAAGTTCTGCGTCCACTTTGATACTATTCCGAGAATCTTGATAAGAATTACTGTATAATGAGTTGTTCACTTCAAGTATCCGGATCTCGGAGAGGCATTTAGTCGAATGAAGATTGATTCCGTTACGCGTAATCGAATAATGTACGAGCCGCAACGTAAAGCGCAATTTAAATCGACGTTTTAGTAAAACGAATGTCCGTTTTAGTAAAACACCCGTAATAGATTTTTTTGTGTCTTGAATGAATAAAACTCACGAACTCTAGTGAAGAAGCATGCAAAGCTGAATAATTTCGGCCATCCAGTTTGCGGCCTAAGAGACAACAAACAGAATGACGGTCCGACAGCACGATAGCTCAATTGGTAGAGCGTTTGGCCCGGTTAGACAAGAAGTTGCTGGTACGATTCCCGCCCGTGCGCAAATTTTTAGGGTTCCGTAGCCGAATGGCAAAAAACGGAACCCTTATAGTTTCGTCAAGTCTGTCTGTCTGTCTGTCTGTCTGTCCGTCCGTATGACACAGCAATTTTATTCTGTAACTATAAGCATTACACTGTTGAAATTTGGTAGAAAGATGTATCCTGTTAACCGCTTACCGATTCTCATACAAAAAATAAAAAAAATGTCATTTAAGGGGGGGCATATACATGAAACTAAAACCAAAAAAATTTTTTTTAGTCAAACCTATGCGTGTCTATGGATAGGTCTTTACAAATAATATTGAGGTTCCTAAAACCATTTTCTTTTACAGTCTAACGTTTCATAGCTATCCGCTTCCAAAGTGGTAAAATGGGCGTCCCCCCATCTAACTTCTAAACCAAGAGAGTGTAAATTTTGAAAAAAATATGTAATATAGATCGTAACAAATACTTTCAACGAAAATTAGCTTGGACGAGATCAAACGAGTAGTTTTTGAGATATAGCGTGTTTTCAACAACCGTAAACATAACTTTGTAATTCATACAAACACTATGAAAAACAAAGTTATATTTGCAGTCAAGAAAATATTGTGGTATTTTATAAAGTAGAAGTAAGTGGATTCCCTAATTCAGTTAAAGTTGGCACGGAACCCTCAGTGCGCGAGTCCGACTCGCACTTGGCCGGTTTTTATTGGTTTCTTATTTCAGCTCTATAGGCGTTTTATTGTTAAAAACACTCTAGTGGTCGTGTGAAGCCTCTGGGAATTGACAATCCTAGGAGAAGCAGGCATGAGTACACAGCCTAAATTTTTCAGAATTACTTCGAAAATTTTGAATTATTTCAAAATTCAAACCAATATTCTTACCTATAATTTTATAACCTGAAGTTTTATTAATTGCATTTGTAAAAAGCAACTGTGTAAGACAACCTAAGGAAATCAAGACATAGTTGCTTTTTCACAAGTAGAATGAATACAAGTTTGTTTAGTGAACAAACCCTACAAAGGCCTGTTTCACCATCGACTAATAAGCACTACCCGACGTCTAATTAATATATGACACGTATGAAGTAAGACAGATAACGGCACGTAATTATAATGGTGTATCCACACCACCCGGCGGCATATGTAAATAAATAACTATCAGATACTATGATAAAAGCTGTTGTGTCATCTGCGGCAGGCGCAGCGGTTCGTGTGGCTTGGCCGTCGGTACGGCCGCCATGCGGTGTGGATAAACCATAATGGCGTAATGCCGCTGCGGCATTTTCCATAGTATCTGACAGTTAATTGACGTATGCGACCGGCAAAGCCGTCGGGCGGTGTGGATACACGATAAAGAATTTAGCCCTGTCATGTCTTATACTTATTTAAATGCAACGCGAAAGTCTTAAATCTTAAGATCGTAAATAAAATTCGTCTGAAGCAGCCATACAGTTACCAAGTAACTTAGGAGGCATGTTGTTGACACTAACCTATAATGTATTTTTACAAATTAACTAAACATTTTTGCCATCGGTACCCCAGTCTAGGTCCCCCGTGATCCGGAACTAATTCGGCGCACTATTTCTATTCCTAGGTAATCGCAGCGTGGATTGAAACTAGTCTGAATTCTAACCTAGAACTTATATGTTAAAAGTCACTGAATCGCTTTCAAATTGCTATTGATTTTATGACGAGATTACGGTATTTCAAAGTACCGCTCTCTAAGCTCTGAAGCGAACGCCTTACGGCTTGACTTTGTCAACAAAATATTTTCTTAAATTAAACCTTCTTCAAAAAAATTTTTAAAAATCTTAAGAAACGCATTCGTCAGGGTGTTGCTTTGGTCAGCGACGAGCGACTCAGGGGTCGCTGTACAAACGATACTGATGCCAAAAAAATAGAAATATTTTTTTTTTGAAATGGAAAAAACCCACAAAATCAATTTTTATATGCGGTAAGTACAGTCTTAAATTAGGTAATACGCCTGCGAGTCGGACTACTGTTTTCCCGGACCGGAACAATAATATGCCCTCTCTCTGATTTAATGCAAACGTAACATCAATGTTGTTTGTAGGTCAGTACGTTTCTAGTTAATATTCATTATACTGGGCATCGTAAAGGTTCTTCTGCGTTATGTCGGTCATGTACGGAATGAGACCAGCTGGTCTGAGGCAAAATTTTTGATATTTCGCGTAAAAAACGCTGAGACAAAAAAACCGGCAAAACCGGCGGTTAGTTGACAGCAAATATAACTTTGGTTTTGATAGTATTTGTATAAATAACAAAGTTATTTTTGCGGTTATTGATAATGTGCTCTATCTTATAAACCACTAGTTCATTCTCGTTCAAACTAATTTTGTCTTTGTCAAGATCTACATCATTTTTTCTACACTCGCTTAGTTTAGTAGTTAGGTGTGTGGGGGGGGGGGGGGGGGGAGGGCACCCATGTTACCGTTTAGGAAGTTTCTATCTCTCAAACGTTAGACTTTAAAAGAAAATGGTTTAAGGAACCTCGATATCACTTTTAAAGACCTATCCATAGACACACTACACGCATAGGTTTGACATTAAAAAAATAGATGTTAGTTTCATGCAGTGGTTTCATGTATGAGAGTTTCTGAGATAAGCGCGTTCAAACACATAGCCTAGCCTACTCAAAGCAATGTATAACCTGACTTCCTTTAAAGCTGATAGGCAGTCCAAATATACAATCGTGTTCATAAATCTGCTAGGTTAGACCGAGGCATTAATCCGGGCAGCCCACAGAATTTAATCTGCTCCGGTCGAGCGTCCTACTATCTAAGCCAATATCTGAAAGTAAAAAGTAAAGTTAGCCTGTAAGCCACTGCTGGGCTAAGGCTTAACTTCAAATTTGAGGTAGTATAAGTATAAGCCATACTCCACCACGCGGGCTCAGTGCGGATTGGTGGAAGGGTGTTTGCAAACCAAGCGACCAACTTTACAGTCAGATTTTATCAAGCCGCTGATAGGGCCTCTGACTGGGCTTAACGATTTATTTATTATATTATATTACCCGGGATCAACTGCTTAACGTGCCTTCCGAAGCACGGAGTTGCTCGTTATATACGTCTCTTACATGATCGGATTGGTCATCCACCCAAACACAACCCGCCGTAAAGTGCTTAAGCACTGCCACCATTGCGCTAATAGCATGTTTTTCCATAATTTTCCACTCACTCTAGTGAGAAAGAGAGATTTATATAAATCCCAAAAAAGGATTATGTCTTATAGGGAATTTTGCTTTCTAAAGCACTATTAACTCTGTTTCCTCTACTACCTAACGGTTGCTAGAAAGGTAGGTATTTTTTTGTAAAACTCTTTTTAAGTCGGTATTATGGTGGGTATAATAAACTAGCTGTGCCCGCGACTTCGTCCGCGTGGAATAGTGACTTTGGGTAGATTTTTTAATTATTTAGGCTAATTATTTTACTAAAAAGATATACCGCGAAAATGTTGCAGCAATATTCTCAAATAATAGCATTCAGTTTGAGACGGATGGACGTTGTAGACGTGGCAGACTGCCGAGAAAGCTGAGTCCTTTTTCTAGGCATTCTACTTATTAATTCAGTACGTACTTTTTTATTAAAAATTATAATTTGGTAAGTAATTTTAAAATGTAGAGAAGATAAACAAAACTTAACAATTTTGTTATAAAAAATGTCCAAAACGTCAAAGAAAAAAAAACAATACCCAATTACAATAAAATCAAATTTTGCATTAAGATTGGTAAATATAAATTTAGTCAACCAACCTATTAATTCAGCATTAATAATGTAATCAATCACTTTACAGAGAATAAGAAGAACAATATCAAATCAAATTACCTACTACAAAATCAAATTATAAATGCACATTTAGATTTAATACCTACCTCCTACCTTCTTTAAATGGTACTTATTACTAAGTCAAGAAAAACTTTTATTACATGCTGAGATGAGCTATCGCAGTTACTTATAACTGCATAAATCTGAAGAAAGAATTTTAACCAAAAGTATTACCGAATCTACCTAATAGAAAATATCTGCACTCAAAATAATGAGCTGAAGTCCTTTACTACTCAGTAGCGAAAGGAAAACTATGTATAACGCGCTGAAATCACTTGAAGTATCGCAAAAAAAGCAGTTGCGCGGGACAACCGTTCCGTAGGGAGCCGACTAAATTAATCTAATAACTGATAAGGAAAATATTTCAACGCAAAACACATATTTTAATGTAAGTGAGAAGCCACCAACCATACTTAGCGCAAGCTCGCGTTGTAAGTACTTAAGCTGCGAGTATTATTTTAATGTGGAGTTATTTCAAAACCGTGATAGCTTCTAAGATATTTATTGAAATCAAATGATGTGAACTTTGTTCAAAATGAAATGCTCGTGGTGATGAATGTATTTATTTTGATAAGAATCAATACCCGTGTGTATAAAACACCTTCAAAAATAATGTTCGAATAAAAATAGTAAAATATTTTAACGCAAAACATACGCAGTTTTATTATAACTAAGAAGAAGCCAGCAACCATAGCAATTACCGCAAGCGCACGTTGTACTCAAGCTGCGAACGTTATTTTGGTGCGGAGTTATGTTAAAACTGTGATAGCTCCTAAGATATTTATTGAAATCAAATTATATAAAGGGCAACTTTGTTCTAAATGAATGCTCGTGATGATGAATCTATTTATTTTGATAAGAATAAATACCTGTGTGTATAATACAGCTCTAAAAATATTGCATTATTTTTTTACAAATTTATTAACATAAAAAGGTTGTAGTCAGTCAACCATAAAAGATAGACATATGCTGTCGCGGACTTTATTATATTATATATATAGAATTATATAGAACTCTTGGTGCTGAACAATCCTGTCATACATGATTTTTGTGTAACTTAAGCGGTTTCCGCAGCGTACGCAGCAGAAGCTCTCAAAAGGAATATCTTTATCCCGTTTTCGCATCATTTTTCATTGCTGCTGTGGTCTTATGAGTCGTATCTTTATGTTATATAGCCTAAAGCCTTCCTCGATAAATGGACTATCCAAAGTAAAAATATTTTTTCAAATCGGGCCAGTAGTTTCTGAGATTAGCAGGTTCAAACAAACAAACAAACAAACTCTTCAGCTTTATAATATTAGTATAAATATACATAGCCTAAAGCCTTCCTCGATAAATGGACTATCCAACGTAAAAATAATTTTTCAAATCGGGCCAGTAGTTTATGAGATTAGCAGGTTCAAACAAACAAACAAACAAACTCTTCAGCTTTATAATATTAATATAGATAGTATAAATAAGATAGTAGGACCCCTAGGCTGTCTGACCGGCGCAAACCGGGCTAAACCGGTTATATTCGGCTTTCTCTGGTTCAAAATGGACGTTTAACTGACTTCCGGTTTGTGTAGTTTTTGATTGTGTTTGGTTTCAGCTATCAATTTTCTGCCTATTTCGAAAGAAATATGAATGATTATGTTATAACCAAAGACAAATGATGTTCGCGACGGCTATGTTATAACAAAGGCACGGCAAGACTGCCACCGAAAAGATGGACTGATATTGTGAAGATCGTAGGATTACACTGAAAGCAGTCCACTTGCGACCGGTTGCTGTGGAAAAAATGATGTAAAGAAATTTGAACCGCCTTCAGAAACAAACACTAAAAGGACTAAAATTACGCTAAAAGGAGAAACAAACTCATTTTAAGTCGGTGCATGAAGTGTGTCCGTACGAGCTGCTGTCCGTTAAGGTTGACATCATGTACGTCGGTACAAAATAATTAAAAAAAAGTTATACGGCGGTTTATTTTATATTAATAATTTTTATTTCACAATTTTTAGTTATTACTCAAATATCAAAACCTACTGGATCGATTTAGATGAAACTTACACTGTGCCCTGAGTTAATCTTTACCTAATCGAACTAAAAAAGAATCATCTCGCTAATATGACTTCTCGTTTCCCAGAAATCCTGAGACAAACATACATACACTTACAAAATATTGCATACATATTAGAAACTATTAATACGTAGTTCAACTTACTAAAATTGTATCCATTTTCAACGATATCACATACATACAGGGCGAATTGATTATCTCCTTTTTTGAAGATGGTAAAAACTGTGAGGAAGGCCAACGCGCAGCAGTGGACGTACTTTGGCTGATAATGATAATGATACCTGTATGATAATAATTCCCTCAAAAAAGGCTCAGCAACGCATTAATTTATGGCAAAATCTAATTGCAAACACATGAGGGGCTTAACTTTATTCAAAATACGGTAATGTAAAACATTATTGCATTATAAATTTATAAAATTAGCCCTTTCGCAGGTAAGCCTCTTATAATTCGAGATAATGGGTTGGGTCGGAGTTATCCTGTTTAAGCAAATACAACAAAGGCGCAATGTCTCATTAAACTACTATTACCCGCGTATCGAACTGACACCAGGTTCAAATTTCGTGCTCCATAAATAGACTCTACTTTTCATCAATTCATACAAACGGTTTCATATTCCAAATACAAAATCAAGGAATACGTCACAATCTTGCCGTCGTATTTGCGAATCATTACGGTTCCGTAGCCGAATGGCAAAAAACGGAACCCTTATAGTTTCGTCAAGTCTGTCTGTCTGTCTGTCCGTCCGTATGTCACAGCCATTTTATTCTGTTACTATAAGCATGACACTGTTGAAATTTGGTAGGAGTATGTATCCTGGTAACCGCTTTACGATTCTCATACAAAAAATCAAAATAATGACATTTAAGGGTAGTAATATACCACAATATTTTGTTTACAGCAAATATAACTTTGTTTTTCATAGTGTTTGTATGAAAAACAAAGTTATGTTTACGGTTGTTGAAAATGTGCTATATCTCAAACAAAAAAAAACTTCTCTTTCGATTCCGTCCAACCCAATTTTCTTTGAAAATATTTGTTATGGTCTACATAACATATTTTTTTCAAAATTTACACTCGCTTAGTTTAGAAGTTAGATGAGGGGGGACGCCCATTTTACCACTTTGGAAGCGTCTATCTATAAAACTTTAGACTTTGAGAGAAAATAGTTTTCGCAACCTCTATGTCATTTTTAAAGACCTATCCATAGACACACGCATAGATTTGACGTTTTTTTTTTTGTATTAGTTTCATGCATGGGAGTCCCCCACCCCCCTCATGTCATTATTTATATTTTTCCATATTAGAATCGTAAAGCGGTTAACAGGATACATCTTCCTACCAAATTTCAACAATGTGATGCTTATAGTTACAGGTTATAGTCTGCCCGTCTTTATATCACAGCCACTTTATACTGAAACTATTAGTATTACCCCAGATAATATTACACAGTTAAAACTTAGTAGGTAGATGTATCCTGTTAACCGTTTAACGGTTTTTACACAAAAAATAAAAGATAATGATATTTAAGGAGGTTTTTTTATTTATCTACATTAGTTAAATGGAACCCAATGTTAAAATCCTCGAAAACAAGAAGGTAATTTTCATCTCTCTAAATTACTTATGAAACAGCACAATCTCCATTTTATTGAGAACCCCTTCGAAAACTTTTTGAGTGATGAAATGGATGAATACTGACTAATTAGACGAATTAGCCGCGATTCGAATCCCGACTGTCAAAATGAATTTGAAAAAGGAACGACAACCATTACGAATTCAAACAAGCCGTCCGTTTCAATTGGCCACCGCGATTTTAGCGGAAAACTTTATGGGAATTTAATCTGTGCGATTGAGCATTATTATTTTACAATTGTAATGGCTCAAAGACGAAGAAAAAATATAAATGATTTTTAAAAAAACTTAAAAACCAAAATGCACCAAAAAGTCTTAAATAAACTCTAAAGGTTGCACCTTATGACACTATTGACGACCCATCTGGAGTAGTGGTCGAGAAATCGCCTACTACGCAGCGTGTGCGGGTTCGATCCCCGCACAATACAAACATTTGTGTGCATGAACATGTCTGTATGTATTGGTCTGGGCGTTTTCTATGTATATCATGTATGTATTTACAAAAAAAAAGTATTTAAGTATTATATCCGTTGTCTGGCACCCATAACACAAGCTTTGAGTAGCTTACTTTGGGACTAGATGGCGATGTGTGGGAATGTCCAAAGGATATTTATTTTATTTATTTATTGTTAAAAGAGCTACAAATTACCTATCATAAGTTCTGTTATTATAGTCACTAAGCGTTAAGGAGTTCCACCATCAGCTCAGATCAATACAATAGTCATCATCAGACGTAACGACACGTCAAAATTAAGAACAGAATTAAAAATAAAGTATCGGGAAGAGCTACAGAAAGGGAACTTGACTATCATCCGCTACGATAATCTTACAATCAAAAACCCCAATTTGGTAAAAGCGTTTGGCCCGGTCTGCCAAAAGGTTGCTGGTTCAAGTCCCGCCCGTGCGCAAATTTTTGGTTTCTTATTTCATCTTTATGAATATAAAATATGACACTGTGAGTGTTAAAAACATTCTAAAGCATTAGATAGCGAAGCGACATCAATTTCCAAGTTGAATTTATTCTGTAAAGAATAACTGCTTGGGCCATCTGTTTTATAAACAGACGGCTAGATGGCGCTAAGCATCACGCAATTGACGTTTTCATAAGAAACCACAAATTTCGCCGGGTCGGATTGACAGCACGGTAGCTCAATTGGCAAGAGCGTTTGGCCCGGTCTGCCAAAAGGTTGCTGGTTCAAGTCCCGCCCGTGAGAAAATTTTTGGTTTCTTATTTCATCTTTATGAATATAAAATATGACACTGTGAGTGTTGAAAACATTCTAAAGCATTAAATGGCACCAAATAAAATAAACGCCTTTGCAAAAATGTCAAGGGCACATCCAAGAACAAGCCAGCAATGACAACCAATCCACAGGCAGCCCAAAGACAGAGAACATACTCAACAAAACAAAGTAGTAATCTCAAACACTGGAAACAAAATAGAACTAAATTCAAACCCATATAAAGACAACAAACACCAGCCTAATCCGGCTGATCACCGAGGGGAGATCGACCAAAACCCTCAAACAACCTCTACCTCAAGCGTGAAAAAGGACTCGAAACACCAGCGAATGCACAAAACAAACAAAAGCAGGAAGCCGCGCCAAAACGAAACTAAAATATATACATATGTGCACTAAACTGTGGTATTCACTGATATCAAATGGAACATCATTGGTATAAGCGCAATGAGAAGACTTGGAGAAGAGATAGAAGTAAAAGACAACTACGTCATGTACTACAAAAAAGAAGTAGCAGGACAAAGAGGAGTGGGTTTCCTAGTGAAATCTAAACACAAAAGTTATATCAAAGGCTTTGAAGGATTTTCAGATTGAATGGCATTAATGCACATAAACTTCCAAGGACACAAGAAAATATGGTCAATTATACAAGTGCATGCACCAACGGAACAAAGTAGCAAAACAGAAAAAGATACTTTCTATGAAAATCTATCTGAAGCAACAATAGCACATGCCAATAATTCAAATATTATTATATTTAATAATCGGGGACTTTAACGCACAAGTGGGAAGCAGGCGAGATGGCGAAGATCGAAATATCGGCAAATACGGCTACGGAAAAAGAAGTGACAACGGACACAAATTAGTAGAGTTCCTGTTGGAACTGAACTCTGTTTTCAACAAAAATCCTAAAACAAAGTGGACTTGGGTATCACCTGACGCCAAGGTCAAAAACGAAATTGACTATATTATTACGAACAAGCCTAAGAAATTCACTGACACCGGTTTCATACAGAACCTAAACTATAACTCGAATCATCGTATGGTGAGAAGCTGCTTAACCCAATGCCACAATAAAATGGCTAGACCGATATCCAAGTTTGCTATACCCCAATCATGGACCAACACCAACAAGACATTTGAAAAGCAAGCTACGCAAGATCTTTTGCATATTGCTACATTTAACTTACCAACAATAGACAAATACCTAGTCTTGCCATAAATATTTTCACAAAGAAAAACAAAAATACAAATGATATTTATTACTTTTACAGTGTGTTAGCTTTATACATAATTATAAAACAATTTAAAATATAAAAGCTTATTCGAAGTGGTCTCCATTGGCTGCAATACAATCCTTGAAACGTTGAGGCCAGTTATCAATAGAAGCACGCACTCTTTCCACGGAAAAAATCTTCACTGCCAATCGTATGGATTGTTTTAGGGACTCCAAATTATCATGGCGTTAAGAGCAAGCCGTACTCTCCAAAACTGACCATAAATCATAATCCAGCGGATTAAGATCGGGACTAGACGACGGCCAGTCTTCAGCTCTAACCAAGACTGCGTGGACCGAGCTTTGTGACCCGGCGTCGTCTTGTTGGAAAGACCATGCTTGGTTATTGAACATGGTGTTGTTAAGAAGCTTAACTACCTTTACAAGAGTGGTATCTTGATACACTTGTGCCGATGTTTTGATACCTTTTTTACAAAAATATGGCTCAGTCACTCCTTCATAGCTAACACCCCACCAAACCATCACTCATCATCATCATTATCTGCTAAAGGACGTCCACTGCTGAACATTGGCCTCCCCACGGCTTTTCACAGCGACCGGTCACTAGCGGTCTGCATCCAGTTTGATCCCGCGATCTTTATAAGGTCGTCTGTCCATCTTGTTGGTGGACGTCCCACGCTGCGTCTTCGGTCGAAGGGTCTCCAATCTAGAACTTTCCTGCCCCAACGGCCATCAGTTCTTCGCGCTATGTGCCCTGCCCACTGCCACTTAAGCTTACTGATTCTCGAGGCTATGTTCGTTACCTTAGTTCTTCTACGTATCTCCCCGTTTCTGATTCGATCTCGTAGAGAAACACCGAGCATAGCCCGCTCCGTCGCTCGTTGTGTAATTTTGAGCTTCTTTATGAGGCCCATAGTTAGAGACCACGTTTCGGATCCGTATGTCATCACTGGTAACACACACTGGTTGGAGACTTTCGTCTTCAGACACTGAGGTAATTGAGACGAGAAGACGCTCTTGCGCAGTTTCCCAAACGCTGCCCAGCCGAGTTGGATTCGTCGATTGACCTCTTTCTCAAAGTTGGACCTACCCAATGAGATCACTTGTCCCAGGAAGACGTATTCGCCAAACCATCACTGAAGTCGGGTAATGCCCACGTTGCACTCTGCCGACTAATTGGGAAGCTTCCTTAGAGGTTTGAGTATAAATACAGTCATTTTGTTTGTTAAAATGTTGCTCAATTGTAAAGATATTCTCATCCGTAAACAATTTTTTTTCTGTGCCCTCCCTTTGCGTACCGCTTCAGTAGTTTTTTCGATTTTACCACCCTATTCTTTTTTAAATTATCAGTTAAAAAATGACCAGTGCGTCTCTTATAGGCTGCAAGTCTTAAGTCATCTTTTAAAATACGCGAAATGGTTCTGGGTGATATGTTCATCTCCCGAGATAAAATATTTTGCTTTCGGACAGGATTTCTGCGAAGTTTTTCGTACGACCACTACGTGGACAGCCAGATATTTTTCTGCCACAAACAGAGGAGGTCTTATTGTACCTATTGATAGCCCAGTACACAAACATTTGACTCATACCAAGCGTATGGAGAGTTTTAAAAATTGCATTTGGCTCCATACCAACTTTATGTAATGCAATCACAGCGATTCAGTTCTCTTTATCACCCCACTCCATTTTAACATTGCAAAATATTATAAAATGTATTGGCGCCAAAATTAGAAAACACAATGAGCAATCGTATAAAAATGACAGATTCCTTATTCAAATGTAATATCTTTCTTATTTTTAATTGTAACAGTATTTATGGCCAGACTGTATATAACAAAATTGAAAACTAAATTAAGCAGGCCAAGATGTTTACCCAAAGAAGCGGTAACATGGAGATCCAGCTCAACGCAAAGACTATAAAGCTCATGAAGGAAAGAAAGGAGCTGATATCCGAACGACAAAGGAAATATAACCATAACAAATCTCAGAGCTTAGCAAGAAGATCAGGCAAAACATGAGAAAGGACAGAAAAACAAAATTAGACAAGTAATAAATTACTGTAGCGGCTCGATGACGCTACAGTTTTGCGTCATGAGCAGTGTCGGGGCTCGCGATGTAAATTAGGCATTCGTCACCCGCCGCGCTTCCCGACCACTCATATCCATTGTTATAATTATGTATTTGGTGCACCAGTAAAGTATTTATCATGAAGACCCAAGACTTCTCATTTCACCACAACCACACACAGACCCCCGTCACCACACCTAGCCTCAACACTGGTGACCCCGACGTGATGAAGATTTGAAGACCAACAACGTGACGGAAACCGACGCTATGTAAAATGATCCATCGGAATGTCGACGTTCAAGAACCTTCCAATGCGGTGCGTGCGTGTGAAACATGAGGGCGACTAAGTTTCGGCGAAGTTGGAGCGCGGCACCTCAAAATTCCCTACATCGTGTTAGTAATCATCATCATCATATTAATGAAGATACCCGTTTAATGAATTCGAAGTCGTAACTCGTGGAAACAGTTACGCAGCTACAACGTGGCACATGCGGCTATTTCCATAGCATCATGCAGCAGCGCTTACGGCAGTGATGTGGAACAGGTTCAGCAGCCCACAGCCGGTATGGTGCACATTTTCACCGGTGTGACAGAAACTGCAAGATGACTTTCACGGAACTGGCAAGACCTTTTTGTACATGTGACTCTAGAAAATGGACGGAGCATACCAGCAGCGTGTTAAAACTTACCTCGTATTATGAATAAATGTGTGAGAGAAAAATACTTTCCGACGTCTACAAAGAGTGAAATAAATTAGCCACGCAGACAGACGAACGAGATATATCACGAAATGCTCATGAAGTGTAATATATAGAAGAATACTTTTGCTCGCCATTTCACCATGCAGATCGTTTGGGCATCAGGGACCACGACCATTGAACGGGGCTGGAGCAGAGCAGTTCAAGTACCGCAGCAGACGCCAGGCTATTTAAGGCTCGCCGCAGACGCAACGGCTGGAGCAGTGTTCAGTATTTCCTATGTATCGTCAAGAGTGCGGATGTTATGTTACCTATTTGGTTACGCAGTAGAGCTAATTTTTGTAACCGAGGTTAAGATGACGCGTTTGTTGAAAATTACCGAAGTATGTAATAATTAAGGCTGGTTTGTCATTTTTGTAGTATCTATGTGTAATTTTTGTGATGATAATTACTAAATGTAATGAAATATTTTGTTTAATTGGTAAAATACTTTTATTCTCGTTGAGGCAACTTTTTGTGGTAAAATATAACACGCAAATCTTTCTGATGAATTTATTTTGTAAATATTTATATATATTTCATTTGTGAATATTTTAGAAAGCAATCTTTATTAGTGATCATTTTTGCAGTTCATAAAATTTACTTAATTCAATGTATTAAAGTAACGTTTGTAACTAGACTTAATAATTTTATATTTGTATTGCAATAAGTAGGTCACGATTATGTGTAAATTACTACGATATATATAACGCGATACTTGTAATTATTCGGAACGCTCCTTGCATCGTAAGCTTTTTCTTTACCGGAACGTGTGACTGATTTGATTTGTGTAACTTAAATTGGTAAATTAGTTTTATAGTTTGATTGATTATTTTAATAACCATACCCGAATTCAGATTTTTTTTTTTAAAAAGGGGGGGTATGATGTAGCGGCTCGATGACGCTACAGTTTTGCATCATGAGCAGTGTCGGGGCTCGCGATGTAAATCAGGCAGTCGTCACCCGCCGTGCTTCCCGACCACTCATATCCATTGTTATAATTATGTATTTGGTGCACCAGTAAAGTATTTATCATGAAGACCCAAGACTTCTCATTTCACCACCACCGCACACGAGCCCCGACACCACACTAAGCCTCAACAATACCATATCCGAAAAACAGGAGGCATTAAGAAAGCTCTCAAGGAACTCAGAGGAAGAGGAAAAGAGTGGATAGTTAAAGCACGAAATAGACAAGCAATAACCACAATCGAACGTGCAGAAATTCAAAGCTTGGCCACAGAATACTATCGCTCGCTATATTCGAAACAACAAGGTTCAAAAGAGTCTCATTTGTTACCAGAAGGTTCTGACAGTACGCCAGTCGACGAGGATGGAGTACCCGAATTACTGACAGAAGAAGTAATGAAAGCCATTAATAGCCAAAAATTTGAGAAAGCCCCAGGGCCGCATAAGATACCTAACGAGATTCTAAGAGGAACAATGGACGAAATCAGCCCGGCACTGGCAAATTTATTTAACGATATCCTTTAAATAGTTTAGGTAAATAATTAAACAATGGACAAACTCCCACATAATACTATAACATAAAAAGGGACCAAAAGACGACATTGGTAACTACAGACCCATTTCTCTGATATCAAAAATTTACAAAATATTTGCGAAAGTTATACTCGAAAGAATATCTGGCAAGCTAGACGAAAACAGACTATAATGTAAAAAAAACCTATATAAATATATATATACAGGGTGTGGCGTAAATAGTGGTCCAAAGCAAAGGTGTGGATACACTGTACACTGAAGCACCACATACCAGTATTAAAAAAAATGTATGTTCAGGGTTTTCAAAAAAAAAATATATTTTTTTAAAAAAATCGTTACCTTGCCTTACAAATTTTAAGTAACTGAAATTTGTAAGGCAAGGTAACGATTTTTAAAAAAATAAAAAAAAAATTTTTTTGAAAACCCTGTACATACCATTTTTTTAAATACTGGTATGTAGTACTTCAGTGTACAGTGTATCCACACCTTTGCTTTGGACCACTATATATATAATATAGGTTAAACCTAAACAAAAGTAGAACAAAAATGGCATTCATAGACTATGCCAAGGATTTTGACAGTCTTAATCATGACTGCATATGGGAAAGCTTAAAGGAGCAGGGAATTAATAAAATGTACATAAAATCTATAAAAAACATCTACAAAGAAGGACAAGCTTGCATTAAGCTAGAATCTATAGGTTCTCCATTCCCAAAAAACAAAGGAGTTAGACAGGGGGATCAGCTCTCACCTAAACTCTTTTCAGCCGTTCTTGAGCAAACTTTCAGGAAAATGGACTGGGATAACCTTGGCTTAAACATAAATGGATCTCGTCTAAATCATCTTCGCTTCGCGGATGATCTTGTGATACTAGAAGAAGATCCCTCTCTCTTAAATCAAATGATCCAAAATCTAGTAGACAAAAGTTCAGAAGTCGGTCTTGAAATGAACCCAAAGAAGACCAAGATTATGACAAACAGAGAAGAAGTCGAAATAATCATATATGGACTGCCTCTGGAATATGTGAGTGAATATGTGTACCTAGGCCAAATAATTTTCCCCAATGACCAGATGGATAAAGAAATCGAGTAAAGGATAGTTAATAGCTGGAAAATATACTGGAGTCTGACAGAAATAATGAAGAACAGTGACCTAAATATGCACATAAAAGCAAACACTTTCAACACATGCATTCTTCCATCAATGACACACGGCTGCGAGACGTGGGCACTCACTGAAAAACATAGAGAGTCAATTGCTAAATGCCAAAGAGCAATGGAGAGAAGCATGCTGGGTGTAAAACTAAGGGATAAAATAATGAGCATAGACATTAGAAAGAAATCCAAGCTCAAGGATGCGCTCACTCATATATATCATCTGAAGTGGGGTTGGACGGGCCACATACTGCGCTGCACAGTGAACAAATGGAGCAAGCAGGTCACTCTCTAGTACCCAAGAGAAGGAACAAGAAAGCGGACCTAACATTGACACTCAATCAAATATTAGGTCGCTCAAATATTATGAAGCTTCTCATTTTGTATTTCAAGTAACGCAATTTTTTTGTAAGATAAGATAAGCCTTTATTTCCAAATTACATACTATACAAACAATACTACTTATGTAAAATAGCTTACAAAATGTCCCGTGTGGTCTCTCGGCCAGTGTGGTCCCAAGGTGAGCTTGAGTTCATCTTGCCATCTTTTGATCGGGCGTCCCTCCATATTTGGAAAATGCTTTTTTTATATTGAGCGGTATTTTATCTTAAATGAAGTGTTCCGAATGCAAAAGCTACTTTGAAAAATATTATTATGAGCTGCGTATTATGAGCCTACATTTAAATGAAAAATGATCTTATGAAATAACAATTTGAAGGAACATTATTCTATTAGCGGTAAAAAGTAATGTTGATATGCTCGTAGCGCAGTGGTAGCAGCGCTTTGGTAGTGATACCGAAGTGAAGCAACCTACTGCGCGGTCGTGTTTCGATGGGTGACCATTCCGACCTTATAAGTGACGTACATCACGAGCACCTCCGTGCTTCGGAAGCCACGTTAAGCCGTTGGTCCCGGCTAATATCGGTTTATATTAGTCGTAAAGCCTAATCAGAGGCCTAATGGGCGGCTTAATAACATCTGACAGCAGGGTTAGTCACTTGCCTTGTAAACACCCCTCCACCAACCCGCACTGAGCCCGTATGGTGGAGTATGTGGCTCAAACTACCTCATAGTTGGTAAGGCCTTTGCCTAGCAGTGGGATGAAACAGGCTAATTTTCCTTTACTAAATAAAATTATATTTTCATAAATGAAATCATCAAAAAAAAAATGAGACTCTTCAGTCAAACAAAAAAGAAAACCTTATTAATAAGGTTCATTGATTGGTATGAGGATTGAGGAGCCCTACCTACTCGTTTCGTTTTCTTTTTTGTCCAATAGGTATCAGTTTTGCTTTCAGTGGCGGTGTTGTTAATTTAAGCCGAATTGCTAGACCCAAAATGTGTTTGCATATATATTTTTTAATTCGGGACAGTCGCAAGATCCTTTGTGGTTTTCTGGAAAGCAACTGATAGTTTTTTATACTCGTCGAAAGATTGCCAGCGATCATTGTAAAAATCTGTCACTTTTTCGTTGCGAACTAAATATACTTTTTTGGTAGGCTCAGATGCTTTTAATTATGCATTTCTTCTCCCAGATGTAAGCTTCCGTCCATTGTGGAAGCTCGATAGAAGGTGCCTCTGGTAACACAATGGTTTGTATGCCGAAATATTTAACCAAATACCTGCATTAAATACAAATAAAAATGACTATACTGACCTAACTATATGCCCATTGGTCTCCTTAATGTTTATGGGAAACTTCTGGAAAGACTTATAACTACCCGCCTCACGTATCACTTGAATACAACAGACTCTAGCTCACACAAGCAATTTGGCTTCAAGACACAAACATCTACAGTCCAAGCCATCAAATCAACTGTGCCTTAAATACAATTAATGCTGCTAAGTCCAAGGGAGACCAAGTCATCGCTGTCTCCCTTGATATCAAAGCGGCGTTTGATCGCGCTTGGTGGCCGGCTATTTTTAAAAGACTACATGATTCTGGGTAACCGGAAAACCTTTATTGTCTTCTCTTAAGCTACGTTAAAGACCAAAAAGTCTGTATTAACTTCGCGGACCGTCAAGTAAGCAAGTTTATGACACGCGGCTGCATTCAAGGCTCCGTCATCGGTCCAACACTATGGAACCATATCCTTGATGAGCTTCTGTTTGCACCGATGCCAGATGGATGCAGGTTACAAGCCTACGCAGACGACGTCCTACTTGTTGCCCATCACCAAGATGTCAACCAACTACAGCATAAAATCAACACCGCTTTGGAGCACATAGTGACATGGGGTGAGAGAGTGAAGCTAGAATTCGGCCCTTCAAAGACTCAGATCATAGCTTTCACCAACCGAGCCACCACGTGCAACATCCGTCTCCGCTCAACCACTCTTTCATACGTTGACGATATCAAATACCTTGGCCTCATCATCGACAAGAGGCTTCGTTTTATCAAACACGTCAACCACGTCGTCGAAAAGGCCAAAAAAGTCTATGCCAAATTATCTCTTTACGTACGACCGACATGGGGTATAAATGCAGACAACGTTCGAATCATCTACCAACAAGTCATTGAACCAATCATTGCGTACGGCGCTGGAATCTGGGCAGGCGCCCTTAAGTATAAGTGTGCTACTAAAAAACTGTTGCAACTACAAAGATTCTTTGCAATTAAAATAATTCAGGGTTTCCGGACTGTAAGCACAGCGGCCTCTATCACTCTGGCCCAACTAACGCCACTTCCCGCCAGAGTCGCGGCTATCGCTGACGTCGAAAAATCTAAGCTTTTGGGAAATTCTAATTATTTACCAGCTGACACGTACCTCTTGAGAAACTTTGCATCCCGTCCGAACTACTTCACCCATCCGAGCGAAAAGGCGTAACATATTCCGAAATTTCCTCTGTCTTAGACCTTGCACAAATGGAAGCCGACTACACCTGGCGGTTTTACACAGACGGGAGCAAACACGATAGTAAGGTCGGAGCGGCCTTTGTTGTCCATAGCCCGAATGGGGGACGGGTAGCGACAGTGAAGCTCAAACTTCACGATTGCTTCTCCGTCTTCCAGGCAGAGCTGTTTGCACTCCAACAAGCCTGCGAATACACCCTACAACGGATAATATCTCCTTGCACAATACTTTCTGACTGCAAGTCTGGGCTAGACGAACTATCCAATGCAACCAGCCATAACCCATTTGTTGTGAAGATTCACCGGTATCTACAACAAGCACGATCAGAGGAGCTCACCGTCAAATTCGCGTGGGTGAAAGCTCACGTCGGATTCGAAGGGAATGAGCAAGCTGACACGGAGGCAAAATCTGCAGCATCCCTCCACCGCAGCCCTGACTATCAGGCAATACCAATTAGTTTTATTAAACTCAAAGCAAACTCAAATCTGAAGACGCATCAGAAATACTATACATGAGCCCCGACACTTGCATATATAGGTACCAAATCACTTTTCCCCACCTATTCGCAAATAACCCAATACCTTTGCACGTCCCAATTTCTTTACAACGCAATATCTAACTAATCACGGATAGCACAAAGAATACCTCAAACGTTTCCATATTGTCGATGACGACACTTGTCCCTGAGACAATCAAGTATCACAATCTTGGAAGCACCTAATAGAAGATTGTCCTCGATACTCTGCCAAACGCTCAGACCACGTAACAGTATGCAATACATTAAACATAGACCCGTTCATTATGTCTCAGATTCTGACAAAAGAAACCACCATAAACACTTTTCACAATTTCCTTAAACATATATGTTCATTAAATGATTTTAGATTGTTTACTATAATTTATCATTTAATGAACCCCCACAGCCACCAATAAACAACCACTAAACCAAATCACTCCTCATCTATGCTCGCGGAGTAATCCAATAGCTCCACGAGTATAGTGGAACCTCGTAAAAAACACACACATTTAAAAAAAAACCTACATTATAATCGCATCGGTCGCTTCGCGCTCCTGATGGCTCGGCAAACACGTCGATATGGGCATCCTGGGCGTTTATCACTTCATAAATCCATGTGAAGAGTTTTAGGTAGGTTCTGTGGCACCTTTTACGGGTTTTCCACGCGCGCATGATTATTTAAATATCTCGGCGTGATTGATTAATCACGCCGAGATATTTAAACGTTTTTCACTAGTAATTTTATAGGAGCGCAGTCATTGCGTACGCAGTAAGAGATTTCAACTGTTTTTTTTTGCGGATGTAGATGGCGCTAAAATGACGAGCGCGCTCATCAAGTAGCCAATCACCGAGGATTGCTTGGCAAAACGAAACAATTGCTATACAGGAAATGGCTTTCAAATTCCGAAATACAAACCCTTTTAATAGTTGATTGTATCTAACATGTTTCTTTTATCACAGGTATGATCATAAATCATAAAATAAATTAACAAGTTGTTTGACTTGAAAACAAAATGATGGAATCTTATTCCAGTACGAAACACACAGAGTTTTCTAATGACCATTGGGCTACCATATCAGTAGCAACAGACAGAAATCGTGACATAGAAAATCGTTCTCGCAGTCGCAACGCTCTTGGTCCGCTCTGCAGGTCCGCAGCCCAACTCACCTGACTGTTTCGAATATTCGCCCCGCCCCCATTCGAATTCGCGTGCTGTAACAGTCTGTAGTTTCCTTTAAAAAAGCGTGAAAATAATGAAACATGAGACCTCAAATATAATATAACCAATATTCATTTATAATGCAGCTCACAAAACTTTGCTTAGAATTAACTTTTTTGTAGTTCGTTAAGTAAAACCACAATTAGAAAAATCGAATGTATCTTAGTTTTACAGTTGCCCTCTCTGTATTTCTAGTCGCTCACTTAGTTATTTAGTAGCCTGGATAGTATATTTATATCTGGAATGTAATATATAATCAAAACCCAACTTTTTGTAAGCTCGTTCTGGATTTTATTGTAAGTTTGGTTAATTTTTTGCTAAAATTCAAATTAATATCGCTCAAGGTATTAAAACAGTATGCCATCATCAGTCGCTAAGTTTTTTTTTGTCCCCATTTGTTAAATTTTGCCTAAAAAAAAGATATTTATTGAAATATATAAGAAAATAATATTTTGTGCTAATTACTAAATTTGAAATGTGGCTAAAAATCAATATCTTCAAAGTCTTGATAGTTTTTTAGGGTTCCGTCGCCGAATGGCAAAAAATGGAACCCTTTTAGTTTCGTCAAGTCTGTCTGTCTGTCTGTCTGTCCGTCCGTATGTCACAGCCATTTAATTGTGTAACTATAAGTATCTCACTATTGAAAATTAGTAGGAAGATGTATCTTGTTAACCGCTTCACGACTGTCATACAAAAAATAAGAAATAATAACATTTAAGGGGGGGGGCTCCCATACATGAAACTAAAACCAAAAAGTTTTTTTTAAAAATCAAACCTATGCGTGTGGGGTGTCTATGGATAGGTCTCTTAAAATGACATAGAGGTTCCTGAAACCATTTTCTTTTAAAGTCTAACGTTTCATAGCTAGACGCTTCCAAAGTGGTAAAATGGGCGTCCCCCCCTCATCTAACTTCTAAACTAAGCGAGTGTAAATTTTGAAAAAAATATATGATGTAGATCTTACCAAATATTTTCAACGAAAATATTTGGTAAGATCTAAATACCTCCAAAGAACGTCTACTCAGACGGGATCGAACAAAAAGTTTTTGAGATATAGCACATTTTCAACAACCGCTAACTTAACTTTGTTCTTCATACAAACACTATGTAAAACAAAGTTATATTTGCTGTCAACAAAATATTGTGGTATTTTACTAAATGGAAGTAAGTGGATTATCTTATTCAGTTAAAGTTGGCACGGAACCCTCAGTGCGCGAGTCCGACTCGCACTTGGCCGGTTTTTTTCCCATCTAATTGTTCTACTCAGGCGAAACGTTTCCTAATCAAAATCAAATAAATAATGTAGGCCATGATAATGGTTGCGCAATTGCCATAAAATGAATAAAGAAGGCAACGAAACGCAGCTATTTTGTTGTATCAAAACAGGGTTATGAAACAAGAATGCGGCCAAACGATGAGTTTTACATACCCACTATGCGCATATTTAAAAGCTAGTACTGATTTGTATATTAACAAGTTCAAGTTTTGTAAATATACTAAGTACCAGCTACCAAAAAGTAAATATATTAAGGTCATCAATTATAAATTTAATCGTTCACGCACGGTATTGATCTTCCGAAAAAAACTGGTCGTAGCGCGAGTTAATACCGTCCAACGACACCTAGTGAGGCAAGTGTGCAACTGTGTGTGAATAAGTGTAAAAATAGACTGCCTGCACTATATTTTGTAAATACACACTACAATAAAATAATTTAAATTACTATTGGAGTACCCCTATATAAGTTCAAGTCAAGAGTAATTTTATTAAAAAACATTGTATAATGTAAGGTTTGTACAGAAAGGATTATGATGCTAATAAAATTTGTTTAATAGAAAACACAATAATATTAATCCGTTAAAAAGAGGCCTTGACAGAAGTGGCTGATAGTTTTTCCAGAGCACTGGTTGGGTTTATGTTGTTTTGAGATGTGTTATGTGCTTCTCGTGATATTTCATGCAATTTAAAGATGAATATGGTAGCAAGATAACTCTTTAAGGTCAGTTTAAAAGGGTTACAGTAAATGTATAAAAAAATGAATGTTTTAATCTATACTAATATTATAAAGCTGAAGAGTTTGTTTGTTTGAACGCGCTAATCTCAGAAACTACTGGCCCGATTTGAAAAATTATTTTTATGTTGGATAGTCCATTTATCGAGGAAGGCTTTAAGCCATATAACATAAAGATACGACTCACAGGACCACAGCAGCAATGAAATTTGTTGCGAAAACGGGAGAAAGATATTCCTTTTGAGAGCTTCCGCTGCGTACGCTGCGGAAACCGCAAAAGTTACACAAAAATCATGTATGACAAGATTGTTCAGCATTAAGAGTTCTATAATAAAGTCCGCGACAGCATAAGTCTATCTTTTATGGTTGACTTACTACAACCTTTTTTATGTTAATAAATTTGTAAAAAAATAATGCATCATTTTTAGAGGTGTATTATACACACAGGTATTTATTCTTATTAAAATAAATTCATTCATCATCACGAGCATTTCATTTAGAACAAAAATGCCCTTTATATCATTTGATTCCAATAAATATCTTAGGAGCTATCACAGTTTTAACATAACTCCGCACCAAAATAATGTTCGCAGCTTAAGTACAACGTGCGCTTGCGCTAATCTATACTAATATTATAAAGCTGAAGAGTTTGTTTGTTTGTTTGTTTGTTTGTTTGTTTGTTTGTTTGTTTGTTTGAACGCGCTAATCTCAGAAACTACTGGCCCGATTTGAAAAAATATTTTTATGTTGGATAGTCCATTTATCGAGGAAGGCTTTAAGCTATATAACATAAAGATACGACTCACAAGACCACAGCAGCAATGAAAAATGTTGCGAAAACGGGAGAAAGATATTCCTTTTGAGAGCTTCCGCTGCGTACGCTGCGGAAACCGCTAAAGTTACACAAAAATCATGTATGACAAGATTGTTCAACATTAAGAGTTCTATAATAAAGTCCGCGACAGCATAAGTCTATCTTTTATGGTTGACTTACTACAACCTTTTTTATGTTAATAAATTTGTAAAAAAATAATGCATCATATTTAGAGGTGTATTATACACACAGGTATTTATGTTTATCAAAATAAATAGATTCATTATCACGAGCATTTCATTTAGAACAAAGTTGCCCTTTATATCATTTGATTCCAATAAATATCTTAGGAGCTATCACAGTTTTAACATAACTCTGCACCAAAATAATGTACGCAACTTAAGTACAACGTGCGCTTGCGCTAATTTATATTATAAACCTGAAGAGTTTGTTGGTTTGAACGCGCTTATCTCAGGAACTGCTGAACCGATTTGAAATATTTTTTCTGTGTTAGATAGCTTATTTATTGAGAAAGGCTTAAGGATATAAAACATCACGCTGCGACGGGAGGGGAGGGAGCAAACTCAAAACGCGCGGACGAAGTCGCGGGGGACCGCTATAATATTATAAAGCTGAAGAGTTTGTTTGTTTGAACGCGCTTATCTCAGGAACTGCTGGACCAATTTGTAAAAATATTTCTGTTTTGGATAGCTTATTTATCGAGAAAGGCTTTAGGGTATAAAACATCACGCTGCGACGGGAGGGGAGGGAGCAAACTCAAAACGCGCGGACGAAGTCGCGGGGGACGCTAGTTATATTATAAAGCTGAAGAGTTTGTTGGTTTGAACGCGCTTATCTCAGGAACTGCTGAACCGATTTGAAAAAATATTTCTGTGTTAGATAGTTTATTCATTGAGAAAGGCTTTAGGATATAAAACATCACGCTGCGACGGGAGGGGAGGGAGCAAACTCAAAACGCGCGGACGAAGTCGCGGGGGACCGCTAGTTACTTAAATAAATGTTTTCGCTTACAAATGTTTGTTATAATTTTTTCACAACTTTAAAATAAATATCTACTGACTAACATCAATATTAACAAATTATTACTAAGATGTACAGGCCATCTATAGTATTCATTAAAAGTTATTGAAAAGCTTGTCCGATAAATATAATCAACAAATTTAAATTATAACATCAATAAATAATTACCAAAGCTAAATCAAAATTTTCTTGAACTAACCCAATAGACAATTCTAAAATATTTCATTACTTGAAAATACAAAAACAAATATTTATGGCAAGAACTTATAATTTGCATTGAAAATGTAGAATAGATATAGGTTACACACATGATACACATCAGATCCACACAATGTTGACTATCAGACGTAACAACTCGTCAAAATTAAAGTTCTAGTACAAAAAACTCTATGCGTGCCTTTAAAATTTGAGGGTTTGTCTCGATTGCACCATCATCAGTTCCCGGCTAGTCCACAATGGGACCAACTAGAAGTTTTTATACGTAATTGTGATACGAGCTACTCAGCCACATAGAAAACATACAGTCGAATTGATAGCCTCCTCTTTTGAAGTCGGTTAAAAAAGTTTTCACTCACGTTCAATGCCGGTTGTCTGGGATGACGCTCACCAAGCGGCAGCACTTGGGCGTCAGGCCACAGAAGATATTTAAATAGCATGACGTAGTACCAGTACGTACTACGTACGTACGTCAGCCCCCTGATTAAGAAACATTCGGTTACGGATTCGGTCACGATTCGATAATTTTCTACAAATTAATAAATTTAAATAACCTTGATTTAACCGATGCATGTATATTATTTTGTTCTTTGATTATATTTATTACCAGACATATCGACATGCGATCAAACTGCGACATTACAATTTTATGAATTGAAAATCTAGCCGAAACCCAAGCCGCATAGCTTATCGAACGTTCTGAATCGCCCTGCAGGTCCGGAAACGCCAAATGTGCTAGAGAGCGCGTATAGTTTTGTGATTGTATTTTTAGTGTTTATTAATTAAAATAAACAAAAAGAGTCATTTTATATTCATAAAGATGAAAAAAGAAACCAATAATTTGCGCACGGGCGAGACTCGAACCAGCAACTTTCTGGCTAACCGGGCAAAACGCTCTACCAATTGAGCTACCGTGCTAAAAGTCCGACCTTGCGAAATGTGTGGTCTCTTATGGATACTTCATTATGCGTGACGTTAAGCGCCATTTATGCATCAATGGGCCAAGTAGTTATTCTATACAGAATAAAGTCAACTTGGAAAAAGATGACGCTTCGCTATCTAATGGTTTAGTGTATTTTTAATACTCACAGTGACATATTTTATATTCATAAAGATGAAATAAGAAACCAAAAATTTGCGCACGGGCGGGACTCGAACCAGCAACTTTCTTGCTAACCGGGCCAAACGCTCTACTTTAAAAATAAGGGCCAAGTTTATTATTATTTTTACTCAGATACCTTTTTCATTCGTTCAATGTACTTGAATTATACATTTTCTAATAAAATGACGAAGGTTTAACACTGAAAACGATTACTAAAACAATGCAATAGTTATACAAGGGGAGAAAGTGACTCATTCCACTTGAGATGTTTTTGGCGCTCGAACGGAGTGAGAGCGCTAATAATTCGAGAGTGAATAGGGTACTT
Source organism: Pyrausta purpuralis (assembly GCA_963924145.1). Lineage (NCBI taxonomy): Eukaryota > Metazoa > Arthropoda > Insecta > Lepidoptera > Crambidae > Pyrausta > Pyrausta purpuralis. The sequence goes on along the minus strand of OZ001666.1, from coordinate 7,476,580 downwards.
TCACCCGAGTGAACCTTCTATTTTTTCTTTTCGACTGTGAGAAAAAATGAATAAAATTATCTGTGTGATTGTTATGCGATGATGAGATATTATGTTCTTTGGCGAGAGATGTAACCTCAAGAGATTTTACATCACGTCATTTCAGTTTGTCTACTGTCGTTATACATAAAACACAAGATTAGAAGGACAGTAACGGCACGGAAGACAACAGAGTACATAAAACGCTGACGTTATCAAATATTTCAAATCATTGTTAAAAATATCGATAGATTCACCAAAACTACCTCAGGTTATGTCAAATTCGAGGTTCAATTTTGCCTCATGAGATAGCGCTATGAGTGACATCTGAAGGTGGGAGTGAGTAAGAAGATTAATGAACATCAAAATCGCCGCAAGTCGCCTCCGCCTGCTTAATAATCTGTGCAATAATAGACCAAACTAAAAAAAATATATTGACAAAGAAAAACAAAATGTGACAATTTAAAATGAAAAAAAGTGTCACTATTCATGGCGGACAACCGAATATTATACACTTCTGGACACATCTATTGGCCCACCTTAGAGCTTAGGTTTCGATGGCCCCACCGAAATATGATTGGTAGATTAAACAAAAACTGTTGATGCAGTTTTAAACCTGATACATTTTACCATCTTTTTCGATCGTATTGTTTTAAATTTGAATTCAGAATACCATACGTCATGGAGCTACGCCTAACAAGTCGGATTTGCGCCTTGTTAAAGGCAATTGATTTTTGAATAAAAAACATATATTATCAGATAAAGGTTTACTTTGATAACGCGTGTTGCCTCCATGGGCATCTACTACAGCTCTCATACGATTAGGCATAGAGTTTATCAACCGCTCTATGAAATTTTGAGGGATCATCTCCCATTCCTCTTCTATGGCCGTTTTCAACTCCTGCATCGTCTGGGCAACTGGCTGACGAGCCCTAACACGTCTTTTTAGCTCGTCCCACATGTGCTCAATGGGGTTCATGTCTGGGCTTCTGGCTGGCCAGTCCATAACTGTGATGTTCACATCCCGAAAATATTCCCTGACGATGCCGGCCGTATGGGCTCTTGTATTATCATGCATAAAAAGGAAATTTGGGCCCACATAGTCCGCGTATGGTATCACGTGAGGTTCTCTAAGCACTCACGAATGTACCTTTCAGCATTTAATGTTGGCAACCGTGGTCCTGTAACAACCTCCAGTTGAGTTTTGCCGCTCGCGGATATACCGCCTCAGACAGTCCACGAGCCACCGCCATAAGCAACCCTCTCTTCAAAGCAGCATTGTGCGAAACGCTCTCCCTTACGTCGGTAGACCTTTTTCCTTCCATCATTGCCATGTAACACAATTTTAGACTCATCAGAAAAGAGTACACGGCTCCAATCTTGCTGTGTCCAATTTCAATGACTGCGTGCGAAATGAAGGCGCGGTGTTCGGTGGGCTCGCGTTAGTTTGGGCCCATTAGTTGGCTTGTGTGGTACCATATCGCGTTCTTTTAACCTTCTCCGAACAGTTCGAGCGCTCACAGATACTCCGTGGAAGTCGCGAAGTTGGTTTTGTATTTCAATGGAGGTAAGGTGACGATTTCTCAAGCTGGTCGTCACGATGAATCGATCCTGCCTTTCAGTTGTGACCCGAGATCGTGGCCTTCCTTGGCGATGAACAAAACCGCCAGTCTCTAGGAACTTTCGATAAACATTTCGGACCGCAGATCGACTTAAATTAAGTTGAGCACTCACGTTTCTTTGACTGTGTCCGGCCTGAATAAATGCCACAGCTTGGATGGCGACTTCAGGTAAAGTATCCATAGTTTATTGATAGAACCTCACCTTCATGTTAAGAATAAGTAATGTTTGTTGCAAAACCAAAGATATCAATCACTTTTTCAAGAATGAAATCCAAGTATTCGATTGTTTGATATCAACAAACAGGCAACAAATTGTCTTTTGTTTCTTTAATTATGTGTACGAAATTCAAAAAAAGACTACTGAATGAAATTGTGAATGTGCCAGGTTCAAAACTGCATAAAACTTTTTGCTCGACCTAATATAAAATTTTAGCTAGGACCAAACGAAACTGAAAATACAAGGTGGGCCAATAGATGTGTCCAGAAGTGTATTTGAAGATTTTTTAATTGTTAAAAATTAGACCAGTTGTATTTTTTTTAAATCGGTGACCATAATAAACACGCTTTTAATGTTAAGCTAATCTTACAAATATGAAAGCTTGTTTATTATAATAAAATGATGTGACTCAATTATCTTTAACTCCATGTCTGATTGTAGCAATTAAAACTAAATTACTTTCCACCCAAGGATGGAAAAGCTTTTTTCCACCCGTCTATCTTCACATGAAAGTTAAATTTTCCGAACAGAAGAGATGCAAAAGCATGTTTCTACATGGCGTGCGTAGGACGGCAGAGCTATTGACTCAGTGGCGCCAACTGGTGGCGTTCGCAACAACTCTCATTGCTTTGCCGCATAACGTACAATGTTGTCAAAGCAATAAAAACCGGCCAAGTGCGAGTCGGGTTCGCGCACTGAGGGTTCCGTGGCAACTTTAACTGAATCACGGAATCCACTTTCTTCCACTTAGTAAAATAGCACAATATTTTGTTGACAGCAAATATAACTTTGTTTTTCATAGTGTTTGTATGAAGTACAAAGTTATGTTTGCGGTTGTTGAAAATGTACTTTATCTCAACAACTTCTCGTTTGATCCCGTCCGAATCAATTTTTAACTGACTTCAAAATAGGAGGAGGTTATCAATTAGACTGTATGTTTTTTTTTGTGTGTGTCTAAGTTACCTCATATCTCAGTCGTTTGTCGACCGATTCGAAATTATTTTTCGCCTACTAAGAGGGTATACCTTCTCGTTGGTCTCATTGTTGCCAATTTGGGATCTGATGATGGGATCTTGGTGAAATCGAGGGAAACCCTTATATTTTAAAGTCACTTATAGTGTTTCTTTACTAGAATCTTAATGTTGACGTGTTGTTACGTCTGATAGTAACATCTTGTGGGGCTGAGCTGATGGTGGGACTTCTTAACGCTTAGGAGTTCAGTAACTATAATCCCATCAAAAACAATACTTGTCAAAAAAACCAAGTCTCGCAACTCAGTTGTTCTGCGGTAAAAAGTTGTGAGATCCATGTAATACCAAGTCGGTTATTAATTTATTCAGTCTCTACTTTAGCGACTTTCTGTCTTTACGTCCAGTCTCTAAGACCACGATCGTGGTCCATAACAATTGAAAATCAATTGTGTCTGGAATCTCCGTACTCGAAGCATTAAGTTGATACGTAATAATTAACAGCATCTTATAGTGACGCATATCAATATTAAAATTCTTTAATGTGTTATATAAATATATTGAGACTTGGAAACTGTTCGCGCTGAACATAAGCTCTATTAATAATTTCAAATTTAGTTTTAACCGGACAAAGTTCGTAAACATGTTCGTTATTAAATGTAACACAATGTATATTTTCTTAATGATTTTTGTATTATACGGATCAACCTTTACTCTTTGCACTATACCGATAGAACCATTAACTAAACCAAGACTCACATCAATATTTAGCCTAAGCATGACTTTTGCTCCTATTTTTAACCGACTTCAAAAAGGAGAAGGTTATCAATTCGACGGTATGTTTTTTTTTTGTATGTTTGTTACCTCATATCTCAGTCTTTAGTCGACCGATTCGAAAAATTTTTTCGCCCACTTAGAGGATGTACTTTCTAGTTGGTCCCATTGTTGCCGATTTGGGATCTGAAGATGGGATCTTGGTTTAATCGAGGGAAACCCTCAAATTTTAAAGGCACGTATAGTGTTGTTTTAAAAAAATCTTAATATTGACGTATTGTTACGTCTGATAATCCACATCTTGTGGGGCTGAGCTGATGGTGGAACTCCTTAACGCTTAGGAGTTCAGTAATTATAATGACAGAACATATGATAGGTAGTTTGTAACTTCTTAAAGAACAGAGTCATAAGGTGCAACTTCTCCCCCCCCCCCCCCCCTCTCTTGTAAACTCTGAAAATGGAGAAATAAAATTAACTTTAAAAAAGTAAAAACCGACTTCAAAACCAAAATGCACTAAAAAGTTTTAGATTAACTTTTTAACATGGAAAGGAAAGGAATCCATTTAAGGGAAACAATTTCTTTTTGGAGTCGGTGCCATCACTTTGAAAATTCAGCCTCACCTGTCGCAGCACCAACTCCAAAAAGCAGTTGTTTCCCTAAAATGGATTCCTTTCCTTTCCATGTTAAAAAGTTTATTTAAGACTTTTTAGTGCATTTTGGTTTTGAAGTCGGTTTTTACTTTTTTAAAGTTAATTTTATTTTTATAATTATGTTTTCTTATCACCACCGAATGATGCTCTCAAAAGGCCGTTATCGTAAACCTCGAAAGCATACGGATACAAAGCGGCGGCCGCCATGAGTTCAGACGCGGAACCATAAGTACTGGTTTTTACCATTGCCGTTGTATACAAATTAGCGTTAATGTAGGTGTCTCCATGCTCGTCACAAGTATACACTTGTAACTCATCCCAATGCGCTACCACATACTCGATTATAGCAAGTCTAATATCATACGATGACTCAATATTCCCATACATAGAGATTGACAAAGAATGAAATAAACACGAACCTTCACCAGGTATAGGCACAACCCAGTGTGGACAAGGCTGATCATTCACATACAGTATTACTGAATCCATTGCGACTACCTACAAGTTAGATTGCAAAGTTATTTTTATGCAGAAATACGATTAGGTAATAAGAAATTTATAAATACTTAGGTACTTAAAGTATCAATATTTCATATAAATTATTTATCCGAACAACGTCCAAATTGTAAGCAAATAATATCAGTAAACCAATGAGAGTAGCCTTGAGTCGTCAAACTAATATAGCAATCGAAATTATCAATGAAAATCGCAAACTTATAGTCCGAACAGTATTGGGTCGCTCGCGCATATGAGTGAGCGCGGCTGCTGCTCGCTCGGCGACATTCACCTTTCCGCGCGCCCCGCCACTGTCCCCGCCCCGCGCCCTCGCGCTAGCACCGCGCAGCGCGTAGTAACGGCCCGCGCTCACTCACTAGCATCGCAGCGCGTGGTATAATAATTAATTTACAACCTTACGCACTCGTAATAAGTACGAATACGCACGTAGGTACGTTTTTTGCATTAAATAATTTAATTTACACGTGTTTTCATGACGGGAATATCCATTTTTTGCTCGATTTGGCAGGGGCATTACCATGCGCCTATATTTATATGGGACTAGCTTAAACCCGCGGCTTCGCACGCAATAATAATAACTGCCGTAAAACATCGTTACGAATAAAGCCAATATTGAAAAAAATAACTGAAGACTTGGCTGTATGGGCTTAATTTTCTTTGCGGTCTTTTCTAGATTTTTTAGTTTTTTCTTGATTCATACACCAAACACTACTTATATTCCAAATTTGAAGCTTCTAGGTATGCTAGAAGTGCCTTAGAATTTTGATGATCGGTGAGTCAGTGAGAGACAAAATTAAGAAATTTGACCCGTTATAATTCTTAAAATACTAGTTCAAATTGAATGAAATTTGAAATATACTGTGTCTTTACAATGCCTGCATGGTTACTAAAAATTACAGTCTTCTAGTTTTATCCACAACGAAGTTACAGGGGGTCGAAAATGGTCTGAATTGCTTCGAGAAAAGGATGGTACGGCCGTGACGCTTTTTTGCACTGCCGTGCCCCCAGATTAGTTCTCTCGGCGGAGCGTCAACCTCATTGCAAGTGTCTTTAATAGCTCGCCAAAAAGCCGCTAAGCTCGATTATAAAAAGAAAGTGGTTGCATTGAAGCTAGAAGCTTTAAAAACAGCTACGGAACAAGCTACCAGGAAGCAGGAGCTTTTCTTGGCACAAGAGGAAGAGGCACGCGCTACCTTCGAAGCCGAAACTGCGGCCCTCGACGCAGAAAGGGCTTCTAGTCGCTCCTCGTCAATAATTTCCGAGCATACCACCCAATGGGTTAATGCTTGAGCATCCTACCATGCTCGAGAGTTTACAAAGGGGCACCCGTGGAGAAGCATTTTCACCGCCCCAGCCTGTGGCACAGGTGGCACAGGAACCTAATGATTGTTACTCTTTTCACCGAAACCACTGCACCGTTCCTGATCAGGACGCATTGGATATAGGAGAACAATCAGGTACGCACAAAGCGTTTAATGATGGTTAACCCAGAGCAAATCAGGCATGCAATTTTGACTCTTTGGCTAACTCAATAGCCCTTTTTGCGAAAAATGTAGTTGCTAGACCTTGTAATCTGCCCACCTTCGATGGGGATATAAATGAGTAGCTGCTCTTCAAGAAAAGCTACGATGAATCCTTTTCATCATTTACTGCACATGAGAATATGTCTCAATTACGCTTAGCCATTCTAGGCGAAGCTAAAGAAACCGTCAGAACTTTACTGCTGCCTTCAAGTAATCCAAATGACGTTTTACGTAACCTGGAGCTTCGATATGCGCGCCAGAGCTTATAATTTTAAGGGAAGTTGAGACAATCAAGGCTTTACCTGCATTAAGAGAAAACGTCAATGATATTATCAACCTTTCAGTTCATGTACAAAACTGCTTATGTGGTACTAGCGGTCCCCCGCGACTTCGTCCGCGCGTTTTGAGTTTGCTCCCTCCCCTCCCGTCGCAGCGTCATGTTTTATATCCAAAAGCCTTTCTCGATAAATAAGCTATCCAACACAGAAATATTTTTTTAAATCGGTCCAGCAGTTCCTGTGATAAGCGCGTTCAAACAAACAAACTCAGCTTTATAATATAATTAGCGCAAGCGCACGTTGTAGTTAAGTTGCGAACATTATTTTGGTGCGGAGTTATGTTAAAACTGTGATAGCTCCTAAGATATTTATTGGAATCAAATGATATAAAGGGCAACTTTGTTCTAAATGAAATGCTCGTGATGATGAATGTATTTATTTTGATAAGAATAAATACCTGTGTGTATAATACACCTCTAAAAATAATGCATTATTTTTTTTCAAATTTATTGACATAAAAAAGGTTGTAGTAAGTCAACCATAAAAGATAGACATATGCTGTCGCGGACTTTATTATAGAACTCTTGATGCTGAACAATCCTGTTATACATGAGTTTTGTGTAACTTAAGCGGTTTCCGCAGCGTATGCAGCGGAAGCTCTCAAAAGGAATATCTTTCTCCCGTTTTTGCAACATTTTTTCATTTCTGCTGTGGCCTTATGAGTTGTATCTTTATGTTATATAACCTAAAGCCTTCCTCGATAAATAGACTATCCAACGTAAAAATATTTTTTCAAATCGGGCCAGTAGTTTTTGAGATTAGCGCGTTCAAACAAACAAACAAACAAACAAACAAACAAACAAACAAACAAACAAACAAACAAACTCTTCAGCTTTATAATATTAGTATAGATTAAAATACTAGAAAGGTCTGAATATATTTATTCACCAGATTTATTACAAAACCTCCTTAAAAAATTAACTCCTATGGTGCAGAGTAAGTGGTGTGAATTTGCAGAGCAGCGTTATTGTAGTGGCGTTTCCTAGCTCCAGTTGTTGGCTGCATTCTTGGAACGCGAGGCCAGCATCCAAGCGCGCTTTGGTCCAAACGATTTGCAGCTGAGCAGCGATGCCACTGCTGCAGGACCAACGACCTCTATGTTACACTAGACACGCTGTCTAGAACAAAATTTGTTCTACAGTAAGTTAAGGCCAAATGGAGCATCTGTGTTTAGTCTGTTGCCATAAACTACCATGTCAAAACGTCCCTTACGTCAAAAGACGAAATAAATAAATTACTTAAATATGTGTTATAGCGCCCGTATTTTAACCTAATTTGAAAGCAATGTTTTTGTTTAGTTGTATGTAGTAAATTAAAGTGATTCGAAGATTCGTTGACGGCGTTAAAGTATTAATTTTCGTTTTCTCACAATTTTCATAGAAACCCAAAGATCAACCAAAAACAGACATGCCAAAACTCTAATAGGTAGAATATGAATTATCAATGTGTACCCTTTAGAATTATAAGGCCAAGTTATATCTATGAAGTATGAGTTTTATTTCAATTGCCTTTATCATTAAAGTCCAATTTTCTGAGCAAGTCCAAACTTGTAAACAATATTTTAAAACTTTTATAATAATATCAGTGACTAAATTTACTATCTAATAGAAAATATATCAGTTTAAACGATTATTGCCTTTGTAAAATTTGAGTTTTGTATTTCTTATTTTAAAATGAATAATTTTGTTAAAAAGATATGTCAAGCAAGATTGTTTACAATATTCGACTAGAAAATAAAAACGGACTTTAACTAAATATCTGTCTGTACAGTAGTATTGTAAGATAATTGGTACAAATTATGTTGTTATAATATTGGTAGGCATATTATTACCCTTTTATGTGGAAAGATCACATAAACATTATCATTTAAAATAATAGGCATATGTAATAATACTAGTACATATATCGAATGATAGGCAGAAAACTAAATACCAGCAAGGTGTCATATCTGTTCGATTACTCTTTGCTACCTTTGACAGCTCAGTGTTGTTGTTGTAATGGCTATTGTCATGTTTGGAAGAAATGGGGAAAAATTATCGATGTGATATCTTTTTGGGATTTGTTTATTTTTTAAGTGATTTGTTTTCTCTATTGCTTGAAAACGTTTTCAAATATCACGATGTTGAAATGTATGTGCTATAGTAGCTTAAGATTGATTGTCCACAAAGAAACACGACAATAAATAATCTGTATCAAACAGAAGAAACCAAAAAGATTAAATAGCAACACTTCATACTTCTTTCATTTTAAAAATGTGACACAAAATTTGTTCTGAACAGCGTGTCTAGTAGAATACATATAAGTCTATGTGCAGGACTTCTAACGAATCCTTCGCGCCAACAAACCATCACTGCCGCTAATATTTGCCTGTTCTGTTCTGCAGGTCACAACATCAAATCTTGTAACTTTGCAGCCTTGCAGATAAGTGAGCGTTTTGCCTGGGCAAGGCAAACAAAGGTTTGTACTAAGTGCTTACGTAAAGATAAGCACGATTTTCGCCTGTGCCGAGCAAAATGTGTTCAATGTTATGGCTCTCATAATAAACTTTTTCACCCAATTTCACAAATTTCATCAAACAATTTAACTACTGAAAACACAATAACAATTCCGACTATTCCATCGAATTCAGAACGTCAATTAAATGAAATTCAACTTGACACTGCTTTGACATTGTCTGAAGTGACAACCGTTGACAATGGTCAACCTGCCACTGATTTGACTTTACCTAGGACGCCATAGCGAAAAAGAAGAAGAAGAAGAAGAAGGCTTTACCTATAGAGGCCAGTATAAATAATAGTACATTACCCGAAGAGTATAGGTCAAAACCTAAAAAGATTTCATTAAAAATTTTGCCCGTTACAATTTTAGCTTCGGGGAAGGAGGTAAAAACTTTCGCGCTTTTAAATGATGGCTCTCAAGCTATTTTGATTGACGAGGAAGTTGCAAATAATTTAGATTTCCTAAGGAGTCAATCCTATTAGGAGGCATTGCCGGAGCTCAAAAGTTTACCTCCAGTCGCGTCGGATTCATGATTAAAGGAAGGGATTGCTCCGAAGTATTTAAGATTAACAACGCTTTTGTAGTACCGAAACTTAATCTAGCCAGTCTAGTAGTTCCTTCGGCCGATATTTTATCATAAATCAGCATCTGCAAGATCTACATAATTCTTTAAGCTACGAGGAGGCAATTCCAAAAATTTTAATCGGAATTTGTGATTGGTTTCTTCTATTTGGTAAGGAACATCGTTTCGGAACGTCGAACTAATTAGCAGCAGTACGTACTCCTCTAGGTTGGGCAGCTTATGGTTCAAATTCTAAATTCATAAAGCCTATTACTTTAATCAATCACTGCAGGGTATCCTCCAAAGATGAAGAGTTGAATCAAATTGTCAAAGAACATTATCGTTTAGATTCTATTGGTATCAATAATAAAGAATCTTACTCAACGCAGGAGCTCAGAGCAATTAAGATTTTAGATAAAACTACGCGTCGTCTTCCAAATGGACGATTTGAGGTCGGGCTTCCGTGGCGCGATGACTCTGTTCGCGTTTCTGATAGCCACTATCATGCTCAAAATCGTTTGAATTCTTTAGTAAGGAGACTGAAGCGCGATACCGAGTATTGCGATTTGTATATCATTAATATTGAAGCGTACTTAAAAAAAGGTTACGCAGAACCGTGCTCTGACTCTCATGAGGAACCGAACGACACATCCAAGCATTGGTATTTACCACATTTCGGTGTCACTAATGTAAATAAGCCAGGTAAATTAAGAATAGTTCATGATGCAGCAGCTACAATAAATGGTATTAGCTTATATTCGCTATTATTGACGACCCGTCTGGTGTTGTGGTCGAGAAATCGCCTACTATGCAGCGGGTTGCGGGTTCGATCCCCGCACAATACAAACATTTGTGTGCATGAACATGTCTGTTTGTATTGGTCTGGGTGTTTTCTATGTATATTATGTATGTATTTACAAACAAAAAGTATTTAAGTATTATATCCGTTGTCTGGCACCCATAACACAAGCTTTGAGTAGCTTACTTTGGGGCTAGATGGCGATGTGTGGGAATGTCCAAAGAATATAATATATATATATATATATATATATATATATATATATATATATATATATATATATATATATATATATATATATATATATTATATTCTTTGGATATAATATATATATATATATATATCTTTGGATATAATATATATAACTATATATAAATATATAGTTTTCTGCCTATCATTCGATATATGTACTAGTATTATTACATATGCCTATTATTTTAAATGATAATGTTTATGTGATCTTTCCACATAAAAGGGTAATAATATGCCTACCAATATTATAACAACATAATTTGTACCAATTATCTTACAATACTACTGTACAGACAGATATTTAGTTAAAGTCCGTTTTTATTTTCTAGTCGAATATTGTAAACAATCTTGCTTGACATATCTTTTTAACAAAATTATTCATTTTAAAATAAGAAATACAAAACTCAAATTTTACAAAGGCAATAATCGTTTAAACTGATATATTTTCTATTAGATAGTAAATTTAGTCACTGATATTATTATAAAAGTTTTAAAATATTGTTTACAAGTTTGGACTTGCTCAGAAAATTGGACTTTAATGATAAAGGCAATTGAAATAAAACTCATACTTCATAGATATAACTTGGCCTTATAATTCTAAAGGGTACACATTGATAATTCATATTCTACCTATTAGAGTTTTGGCATGTCTGTTTTTGGTTGATCTTTGGGTTTCTATGAAAATTGTGAGAAAACGAAAATTAATACTTTAACGCCGTCAACGAATCTTCGAATCACTTTAATTTACTACATACAACTAAACAAAAACATTGCTTTCAAATTAGGTTAAAATACGGGCGCTATAACACATATTTAAGTAATTTATTTATTTCGTCTTTTGACGTAAGGGACGTTTTGACATGGTAGTTTATGGCAACAGACTAAACACAGATGCTCCATTTGGCCTTAACTTACTGTAGAACAAATTTTGTTCTAGACAGCGTGTCTAGTGTAACATAGAGGTCGTTGGTCCTGCAGCAGTGGCATCGCTGCTCAGCTGCAAATCGTTTGGACCAAAGCGCGCTTGGATGCTGGCCTCGCGTTCCAAGAATGCAGCCAACAACTGGAGCTAGGAAACGCCACTACAATAACGCTGCTCTGCAAATTCACACCACTTACTCTGCACCATAGGAGTTAATTTTTTAAGGAGGTTTTGTAATAAATCTGGTGAATAAATATATTCAGACCTTTCTAGTATTTTAATCTATACTAATATTATAAAGCTGAAGAGTTTGTTTGTTTGTTTGTTTGTTTGTTTGTTTGTTTGTTTGTTTGTTTGTTTGTTTGAACGCGCTAATCTCAAAAACTACTGGCCCGATTTGAAAAAATATTTTTACGTTGGATAGTCTATTTATCGAGGAAGGCTTTAGGTTATATAACATAAAGATACAACTCATAAGGCCACAGCAGAAATGAAAAAATGTTGCAAAAACGGGAGAAAGATATTCCTTTTGAGAGCTTCCGCTGCATACGCTGCGGAAACCGCTTAAGTTACACAAAACTCATGTATAACAGGATTGTTCAGCATCAAGAGTTCTATAATAAAGTCCGCGACAGCATATGTCTATCTTTTATGGTTGACTTACTACAACCTTTTTTATGTCAATAAATTTGAAAAAAAATAATGCATTATTTTTAGAGGTGTATTATACACACAGGTATTTATTCTTATCAAAATAAATACATTCATCATCACGAGCATTTCATTTAGAACAAAGTTGCCCTTTATATCATTTGATTCCAATAAATATCTTAGGAGCTATCACAGTTTTAACATAACTCCGCACCAAAATAATGTTCGCAACTTAACTACAACGTGCGCTTGCGCTAATTATATTATAAAGCTGAGTTTGTTTGTTTGAACGCGCTTATCACAGGAACTGCTGGACCGATTTAAAAAAATATTTCTGTGTTGGATAGCTTATTTATCGAGAAAGGCTTTTGGATATAAAACATGACGCTGCGACGGGAGGGGAGGGAGCAAACTCAAAACGCGCGGACGAAGTCGCGGGGGACCGCTAGTACCACATAAGCAGTTTTGTACATGAACTGAAAGGTTGATAATATCATTGACGTTTTCTCTTAATGCAGGTAAAGCCTTGATTGTCTCAACTTCCCTTAAAATTATAAGCTCTGGCGCGCATATCGAAGCTCCAGGTTACGTAAAACGTCATTTGGATTACTTGAAGGCAGCAGTAAAGTTCTGACGGTTTCTTTAGCTTCGCCTAGAATGGCTAAGCGTAATTGAGACATATTCTCATGTGCAGTAAATGATGAAAAGGATTCATCGTAGCTTTTCTTGAAGAGCAGCTACTCATTTATATCCCCATCGAAGGTGGGCAGATTACAAGGTCTAGCAACTACATTTTTCGCAAAAAGGGCTATTGAGTTAGCCAAAGAGTCAAAATTGCATGCCTGATTTGCTCTGGGTTAACCATCATTAAACGCTTTGTGCGTACCTGATTGTTCTCCTATATCCAATGCGTCCTGATCAGGAACGGTGCAGTGGTTTCGGTGAAAAGAGTAACAATCATTAGGTTCCTGTGCCACCTGTGCCACAGGCTGGGGCGGTGAAAATGCTTCTCCACGGGTGCCCCTTTGTAAACTCTCGAGCATGGTAGGATGCTCAAGCATTAACCCATTGGGTGGTATGCTCGGAAATTATTGACGAGGAGCGACTAGAAGCCCTTTCTGCGTCGAGGGCCGCAGTTTCGGCTTCGAAGGTAGCGCGTGCCTCTTCCTCTTGTGCCAAGAAAAGCTCCTGCTTCCTGGTAGCTTGTTCCGTAGCTGTTTTTAAAGCTTCTAGCTTCAATGCAACCACTTTCTTTTTATAATCGAGCTTAGCGGCTTTTTGGCGAGCTATTAAAGACACTTGCAATGAGGTTGACGCTCCGCCGAGAGAACTAATCTGGGGGCACGGCAGTGCAAAAAAGCGTCACGGCCGTACCATCCTTTTCTCGAAGCAATTCAGACCATTTTCGACCCCCTGTAACTTCGTTGTGGATAAAACTAGAAGACTGTAATTTTTAGTAACCATGCAGGCATTGTAAAGACACGGTATATTTCAAATTTCATTCAATTTGAACTAGTATTTTAAGAATTATAACGGGTCAAATTTCTTAATTTTGTCTCTCACTGACTCACCGATCATCAAAATTCTAAGGCACTTCTAGCATACCTAGAAGCTTCAAATTTGGAATATAAGTAGTGTTTGGTGTATGAATCAAGAAAAAACTAAAAAATCTAGAAAAGACCGCAAAGAAAATTAAGCCCATACAGCCAAGTCTTCAGTTATTTTTTTCAATATTGGCTTTATTCGTAACGATGTTTTACGGCAGTTATTATTATTGCATGCGAAGCCGCGGGTTTAAGCTAGTCCCATATAAATATAGGCGCATGGTAATGCCCCTGCCAAATCGAGCAAAAAATGGATATTCCCGTCATGAAAACACGTGTAAATTAAATTATTTAATGCAAAAAACGTACCTACGTGCGTATTCGTACTTATTACGAGTGCGTAAGGTTGTAAATTAATTATTATACCACGCGCTGCGATGCTAGTGAGTGAGCGCGGGCCGTTACTACGCGCTGCGCGGTGCTAGCGCGAGGGCGCGGGGCGGGGACAGTGGCGGGGCGCGCGGAAAGGTGAATGTCGCCGAGCGAGCAGCAGCCGCGCTCACTCATATGCGCGAGCGACCCAATACTGTTCGGACTATAAGTTTGCGATTTTCATTGATAATTTCGATTGCTATATTAGTTTGACGACTCAAGGCTACTCTCATTGGTTTACTGATATTATTTGCTTACAATTTGGACGTTGTTCGGATAAATAATTTATATGAAATATTGATACTTTAAGTACCTAAGTATTTATAAATTTCTTATTACCTAATCGTATTTCTGCATAAAAATAACTTTGCAATCTAACTTGTAGGTAGTCGCAATGGATTCAGTAATACTGTATGTGAATGATCAGCCTTGTCCACACTGGGTTGTGCCTATACCTGGTGAAGGTTCGTGTTTATTTCATTCTTTGTCAATCTCTATGTATGGGAATATTGAGTCATCGTATGATATTAGACTTGCTATAATCGAGTATGTGGTAGCGCATTGGGATGAGTTACAAGTGTATACTTGTGACGAGCATGGAGACACCTACATTAACGCTAATTTGTATACAACGGCAATGGTAAAAACCAGTACTTATGGTTCCGCGTCTGAACTCATGGCGGCCGCCGCTTTGTATCCGTATGCTTTCGAGGTTTACGATAACGGCCTTTTGAGAGCATCATTCGGTGGTGATAAGAAAACATAATTATAAAAATAAAATTAACTTTAAAAAAGTAAAAACCGACTTCAAAACCAAAATGCACTAAAAAGTCTTAAATAAACTTTTTAACATGGAAAGGAAAGGAATCCATTTTAGGGAAACAACTGCTTTTTGGAGTTGGTGCTGCGACAGGTGAGGCTGAATTTTCAAAGTGATGGCACCGACTCCAAAAAGAAATTGTTTCCCTTAAATGGATTCCTTTCCTTTCCATGTTAAAAAGTTAATCTAAAACTTTTTAGTGCATTTTGGTTTTGAAGTCGGTTTTTACTTTTTTAAAGTTAATTTTATTTCTCCATTTTCAGAGTTTACAAGAGAGGGGGGGGGGGAGAAGTTGCACCTTATGACTCTGTTCTTTAAGAAGTTACAAACTACCTATCATATGTTCTGTCATTATAATTACTGAACTCCTAAGCGTTAAGGAGTTCCACCATCAGCTCAGCCCCACAAGATGTGGATTATCAGACGTAACAATACGTCAATATTAAGATTTTTTTAAAACAACACTATACGTGCCTTTAAAATTTGAGGGTTTCCCTCGATTAAACCAAGATCCCATCTTCAGATCCCAAATCGGCAACAATGGGACCAACTAGAAAGTACATCCTCTAAGTGGGCGAAAAAATTTTTCGAATCGGTCGACTAAAGACTGAGATATGAGGTAACAAACATACAAAAAAAAAACATACCGTCGAATTGATAACCTTCTCCTTTTTGAAGTCGGTTAAAAATAGGAGCAAAAGTCATGCTTAGGCTAAATATTGATGTGAGTCTTGGTTTAGTTAATGGTTCTATCGGTATAGTGCAAAGAGTAAAGGTTGATCCGTATAATACAAAAATCATTAAGAAAATATACATTGTGTTACATTTAATAACGAACATGTTTACGAACTTTGTCCGGTTAAAACTAAATTTGAAATTATTAATAGAGCTTATGTTCAGCGCGAACAGTTTCCAAGTCTCAATATATTTATATAACACATTAAAGAATTTTAATATTGATATGCGTCACTATAAGATGCTGTTAATTATTACGTATCAACTTAATGCTTCGAGTACGGAGATTCCAGACACAATTGATTTTCAATTGTTATGGACCACGATCGTGGTCTTAGAGACTGGACGTAAAGACAGAAAGTCGCTAAAGTAGAGACTGAATAAATTAATAACCGACTTGGTATTACATGGATCTCACAACTTTTTACCGCAGAACAACTGAGTTGCGAGACTTGGTTTTTTTGACAAGTATTGTTTTTGATGGGATTATAGTTACTGAACTCCTAAGCGTTAAGAAGTCCCACCATCAGCTCAGCCCCACAAGATGTTACTATCAGACGTAACAACACGTCAACATTAAGATTCTAGTAAAGAAACACTATAAGTGACTTTAAAATATAAGGGTTTCCCTCGATTTCACCAAGATCCCATCATCAGATCCCAAATTGGCAACAATGAGACCAACGAGAAGGTATACCCTCTTAGTAGGCGAAAAATAATTTCGAATCGGTCGACAAACGACTGAGATATGAGGTAACTTAGACACACACAAAAAAAAACATACAGTCTAATTGATAACCTCCTCCTATTTTGAAGTCAGTTAAAAATTGATTCGGACGGGATCAAACGAGAAGTTGTTGAGATAAAGTACATTTTCAACAACCGCAAACATAACTTTGTACTTCATACAAACACTATGAAAAACAAAGTTATATTTGCTGTCAACAAAATATTGTGCTATTTTACTAAGTGGAAGAAAGTGGATTCCGTGATTCAGTTAAAGTTGCCACGGAACCCTCAGTGCGCGAACCCGACTCGCACTTGGCCGGTTTTTATTGCTTTGACAACATTGTACGTTATGCGGCAAAGCAATGAGAGTTGTTGCGAACGCCACCAGTTGGCGCCACTGAGTCAATAGCTCTGCCGTCCTACGCACGCCATGTAGAAACATGCTTTTGCATCTCTTCTGTTCGGAAAATTTAACTTTCATGTGAAGATAGACGGGTGGAAAAAAGCTTTTCCATCCTTGGGTGGAAAGTAATTTAGTTTTAATTGCTACAATCAGACATGGAGTTAAAGATAATTGAGTCACATCATTTTATTATAATAAACAAGCTTTCATATTTGTAAGATTAGCTTAACATTAAAAGCGTGTTTATTATGGTCACCGATTTAAAAAAAATACAACTGGTCTAATTTTTAACAATTAAAAAATCTTCAAATACACTTCTGGACACATCTATTGGCCCACCTTGTATTTTCAGTTTCGTTTGGTCCTAGCTAAAATTTTATATTAGGTCGAGCAAAAAGTTTTATGCAGTTTTGAACCTGGCACATTCACAATTTCATTCAGTAGTCTTTTTTTGAATTTCGTACACATAATTAAAGAAACAAAAGACAATTTGTTGCCTGTTTGTTGATATCAAACAATCGAATACTTGGATTTCATTCTTGAAAAAGTGATTGATATCTTTGGTTTTGCAACAAACATTACTTATTCTTAACATGAAGGTGAGGTTCTATCAATAAACTATGGATACTTTACCTGAAGTCGCCATCCAAGCTGTGGCATTTATTCAGGCCGGACACAGTCAAAGAAACGTGAGTGCTCAACTTAATTTAAGTCGATCTGCGGTCCGAAATGTTTATCGAAAGTTCCTAGAGACTGGCGGTTTTGTTCATCGCCAAGGAAGGCCACGATCTCGGGTCACAACTGAAAGGCAGGATCGATTCATCGTGACGACCAGCTTGAGAAATCGTCACCTTACCTCCATTGAAATACAAAACCAACTTCGCGACTTCCACGGAGTATCTGTGAGCGCTCGAACTGTTCGGAGAAGGTTAAAAGAACGCGATATGGTACCACACAAGCCAACTAATGGGCCCAAACTAACGCGAGCCCACCGAACACCGCGCCTTCATTTCGCACGCAGTCATTGAAATTGGACACAGCAAGATTGGAGCCGTGTACTCTTTTCTGATGAGTCTAAAATTGTGTTACATGGCAATGATGGAAGGAAAAAGGTCTACCGACGTAAGGGAGAGCGTTTCGCACAATGCTGCTTTGAAGAGAGGGTTGCTTATGGCGGTGGCTCGTGGACTGTCTGAGGCGGTATATCCGCGAGCGGCAAAACTCAACTGGAGGTTGTTACAGGACCACGGTTGCCAACATTAAATGCTGAAAGGTACATTCGTGAGTGCTTAGAGAACCTCACGTGATACCATACGCGGACTATGTGGGCCCAAATTTCCTTTTTATGCATGATAATACAAGAGCCCATACGGCCGGCATCGTCAGGGAATATTTTCGGGATGTGAACATCACAGTTATGGACTGGCCAGCCAGAAGCCCAGACATGAACCCCATTGAGCACATGTGGGACGAGCTAAAAAGACGTGTTAGGGCTCGTCAGCCAGTTGCCCAGACGATGCAGGAGTTGAAAACGGCCATAGAAGAGGAATGGGAGATGATCCCTCAAAATTTCATAGAGCGGTTGATAAACTCTATGCCTAATCGTATGAGAGCTGTAGTAGATGCCCATGGAGGCAACACGCGTTATCAAAGTAAACCTTTATCTGATAATATATGTTTTTTATTCAAAAATCAATTGCCTTTAACAAGGCGCAAATCCGACTTGTTAGGCGTAGCTCCATGACGTATGGTATTCTGAATTCAAATTTAAAACAATACGATCGAAAAAGATGGTAAAATGTATCAGGTTTAAAACTGCATCAACAGTTTTTGTTTAATCTACCAATCATATTTCGGTGGGGCCATCGAAACCTAAGCTCTAAGGTGGGCCAATAGATGTGTCCAGAAGTGTATAATATTCGGTTGTCCGCCATGAATAGTGACACTTTTTTTCATTTTAAATTGTCACATTTTGTTTTTCTTTGTCAATATATTTTTTTTAGTTTGGTCTATTATTGCACAGATTATTAAGCAGGCGGAGGCGACTTGCGGCGATTTTGATGTTCATTAATCTTCTTACTCACTCCCACCTTCAGATGTCACTCATAGCGCTATCTCATGAGGCAAAATTGAACCTCGAATTTGACATAACCTGAGGTAGTTTTGGTGAATCTATCGATATTTTTAACAATGATTTGAAATATTTGATAACGTCAGCGTTTTATGTACTCTGTTGTCTTCCGTGCCGTTACTGTCCTTCTAATCTTGTGTTTTATGTATAACGACAGTAGACAAACTGAAATGACGTGATGTAAAATCTCTTGAGGTTACATCTCTCGCCAAAGAACATAATATCTCATCATCGCATAACAATCACACAGATAATTTTATTCATTTTTTCTCACAGTCGAAAAGAAAAAATAGAAGGTTCACTCGGGTGAAAGTACCCTATTCACTCTCGAATTATTAGCGCTATCACTCCGTTCGAGCGCCAAAAACATCTCAAGTGGAATGAGTCACTTTCTCCCCTTGTATAACTATTGCATTGTTTTAGTAATCGTTTTCAGTGTTAAACCTTCGTCATTTTATTAGAAAATGTATAATTCAAGTACATTGAACGAATGAAAAAGGTATCTGAGTAAAAAAAATAATAAACTTGGCCCTTATTTTTAAAGTAGAGCGTTTGGCCCGGTTAGCAAGAAAGTTGCTGGTTCGAGTCCCGCCCGTGCGCAAATTTTTGGTTTCTTATTTCATCTTTATGAATATAAAATATGACACTGTGAGTATTAAAAATACACTAAACCATTAGATAGCGAAGCGTCATCTTTTTCCAAGTTGACTTTATTCTGTATAGAATAACTACTTGGCCCATTGATGCATAAATGGCGCTTAACGTCACGCATAATGAAGTATCCATAAGAGACCACACATTTCGCAAGGTCGGACTTTTAGCACGGTAGCTCAATTGGTAGAGCGTTTTGCCCGGTTAGCCAGAAAGTTGCTGGTTCGAGTCCCGCCCGTGCGCAAATTATTGGTTTCTTTTTTCATCTTTATGAATATAAAATGACTCTTTTTGTTTATTTTAATTAATAAACACTAAAAATACAATCACAAAACTATACGCGCTCTCTAGCACATTTGGCGTTTCCGGACCTGCAGGGCGATTCAGAACGTTCGATAAGCTATGCGGCTTGGGTTTCGGCTAGATTTTCAATTCATAAAATTGTAATGTCGCAGTTTGATCGCATGTCGATATGTCTGGTAATAAATATAATCAAAGAACAAAATAATATACATGCATCGGTTAAATCAAGGTTATTTAAATTTATTAATTTGTAGAAAATTATCGAATCGTGACCGAATCCGTAACCGAATGTTTCTTAATCAGGGGGCTGACGTACGTACGTAGTACGTACTGGTACTACGTCATGCTATTTAAATATCTTCTGTGGCCTGACGCCCAAGTGCTGCCGCTTGGTGAGCGTCATCCCAGACAACCGGCATTGAACGTGAGTGAAAACTTTTTTAACCGACTTCAAAAGAGGAGGCTATCAATTCGACTGTATGTTTTCTATGTGGCTGAGTAGCTCGTATCACAATTACGTATAAAAACTTCTAGTTGGTCCCATTGTGGACTAGCCGGGAACTGATGATGGTGCAATCGAGACAAACCCTCAAATTTTAAAGGCACGCATAGAGTTTTTTGTACTAGAACTTTAATTTTGACGAGTTGTTACGTCTGATAGTCAACATTGTGTGGATCTGATGTGTATCATGTGTGTAACCTATATCAATTCTACATTTTCAATGCAAATTATAAGTTCTTGCCATAAATATTTGTTTTTGTATTTTCAAGTAATGAAATATTTTAGAATTGTCTATTGGGTTAGTTCAAGAAAATTTTGATTTAGCTTTGGTAATTATTTATTGATGTTATAATTTAAATTTGTTGATTATATTTATCGGACAAGCTTTTCAATAACTTTTAATGAATACTATAGATGGCCTGTACATCTTAGTAATAATTTGTTAATATTGATGTTAGTCAGTAGATATTTATTTTAAAGTTGTGAAAAAATTATAACAAACATTTGTAAGCGAAAACATTTATTTAAGTAACTAGCGGTCCCCCGCGACTTCGTCCGCGCGTTTTGAGTTTGCTCCCTCCCCTCCCGTCGCAGCGTGATGTTTTATATCCTAAAGCCTTTCTCAATGAATAAACTATCTAACACAGAAATATTTTTTCAAATCGGTTCAGCAGTTCCTGAGATAAGCGCGTTCAAACCAACAAACTCTTCAGCTTTATAATATAACTAGCGTCCCCCGCGACTTCGTCCGCGCGTTTTGAGTTTGCTCCCTCCCCTCCCGTCGCAGCGTGATGTTTTATACCCTAAAGCCTTTCTCGATAAATAAGCTATCCAAAACAGAAATATTTTTACAAATTGGTCCAGCAGTTCCTGAGATAAGCGCGTTCAAACAAACAAACTCTTCAGCTTTATAATATTATAGCGGTCCCCCGCGACTTCGTCCGCGCGTTTTGAGTTTGCTCCCTCCCCTCCCGTCGCAGCGTGATGTTTTATATCCTAAAGCCTTTCTCAATAAATAAGCTATCTAACACAGAAAAAATATTTCAAATCGGTTCAGCAGTTCCTGAGATAAGCGCGTTCAAACCAACAAACTCTTCAGGTTTATAATATAAATTAGCGCAAGCGCACGTTGTACTTAAGTTGCGTACATTATTTTGGTGCAGAGTTATGTTAAAACTGTGATAGCTCCTAAGATATTTATTGGAATCAAATGATATAAAGGGCAACTTTGTTCTAAATGAAATGCTCGTGATAATGAATCTATTTATTTTGATAAACATAAATACCTGTGTGTATAATACACCTCTAAATATGATGCATTATTTTTTTACAAATTTATTAACATAAAAAAGGTTGTAGTAAGTCAACCATAAAAGATAGACTTATGCTGTCGCGGACTTTATTATAGAACTCTTAATGTTGAACAATCTTGTCATACATGATTTTTGTGTAACTTTAGCGGTTTCCGCAGCGTACGCAGCGGAAGCTCTCAAAAGGAATATCTTTCTCCCGTTTTCGCAACATTTTTCATTGCTGCTGTGGTCTTGTGAGTCGTATCTTTATGTTATATAGCTTAAAGCCTTCCTCGATAAATGGACTATCCAACATAAAAATATTTTTTCAAATCGGGCCAGTAGTTTCTGAGATTAGCGCGTTCAAACAAACAAACAAACAAACAAACAAACAAACAAACAAACAAACAAACTCTTCAGCTTTATAATATTAGTATAGATTAGCGCAAGCGCACGTTGTACTTAAGCTGCGAACATTATTTTGGTGCGGAGTTATGTTAAAACTGTGATAGCTCCTAAGATATTTATTGGAATCAAATGATATAAAGGGCATTTTTGTTCTAAATGAAATGCTCGTGATGATGAATGAATTTATTTTAATAAGAATAAATACCTGTGTGTATAATACACCTCTAAAAATGATGCATTATTTTTTTACAAATTTATTAACATAAAAAAGGTTGTAGTAAGTCAACCATAAAAGATAGACTTATGCTGTCGCGGACTTTATTATAGAACTCTTAATGCTGAACAATCTTGTCATACATGATTTTTGTGTAACTTTTGCGGTTTCCGCAGCGACGACCAGCTTGAGAAATCGTCACCTTACCTCCATTGAAATACAAAACCAACTTCGCGACTTCCACGGAGTATCTGTGAGCGCTCGAACTGTTCGGAGAAGGTTAAAAGAACGCGATATGGTACCACACAAGCCAACTAATGGGCCCAAACTAACGCGAGCCCACCGAACACCGCGCCTTCATTTCGCACGCAGTCATTGAAATTGGACACAGCAAGATTGGAGCCGTGTACTCTTTTCTGATGAGTCTAAAATTGTGTTACATGGCAATGATGGAAGGAAAAAGGTCTACCGACGTAAGGGAGAGCGTTTCGCACAATGCTGCTTTGAAGAGAGGGTTGCTTATGGCGGTGGCTCGTGGACTGTCTGAGGCGGTATATCCGCGAGCGGCAAAACTCAACTGGAGGTTGTTACAGGACCACGGTTGCCAACATTAAATGCTGAAAGGTACATTCGTGAGTGCTTAGAGAACCTCACGTGATACCATACGCGGACTATGTGGGCCCAAATTTCCTTTTTATGCATGATAATACAAGAGCCCATACGGCCGGCATCGTCAGGGAATATTTTCGGGATGTGAACATCACAGTTATGGACTGGCCAGCCAGAAGCCCAGACATGAACCCCATTGAGCACATGTGGGACGAGCTAAAAAGACGTGTTAGGGCTCGTCAGCCAGTTGCCCAGACGATGCAGGAGTTGAAAACGGCCATAGAAGAGGAATGGGAGATGATCCCTCAAAATTTCATAGAGCGGTTGATAAACTCTATGCCTAATCGTATGAGAGCTGTAGTAGATGCCCATGGAGGCAACACGCGTTATCAAAGTAAACCTTTATCTGATAATATATGTTTTTTATTCAAAAATCAATTGCCTTTAACAAGGCGCAAATCCGACTTGTTAGGCGTAGCTCCATGACGTATGGTATTCTGAATTCAAATTTAAAACAATACGATCGAAAAAGATGGTAAAATGTATCAGGTTTAAAACTGCATCAACAGTTTTTGTTTAATCTACCAATCATATTTCGGTGGGGCCATCGAAACCTAAGCTCTAAGGTGGGCCAATAGATGTGTCCAGAAGTGTATAATATTCGGTTGTCCGCCATGAATAGTGACACTTTTTTTCATTTTAAATTGTCACATTTTGTTTTTCTTTGTCAATATATTTTTTTTAGTTTGGTCTATTATTGCACAGATTATTAAGCAGGCGGAGGCGACTTGCGGCGATTTTGATGTTCATTAATCTTCTTACTCACTCCCACCTTCAGATGTCACTCATAGCGCTATCTCATGAGGCAAAATTGAACCTCGAATTTGACATAACCTGAGGTAGTTTTGGTGAATCTATCGATATTTTTAACAATGATTTGAAATATTTGATAACGTCAGCGTTTTATGTACTCTGTTGTCTTCCGTGCCGTTACTGTCCTTCTAATCTTGTGTTTTATGTATAACGACAGTAGACAAACTGAAATGACGTGATGTAAAATCTCTTGAGGTTACATCTCTCGCCAAAGAACATAATATCTCATCATCGCATAACAATCACACAGATAATTTTATTCATTTTTTCTCACAGTCGAAAAGAAAAAATAGAAGGTTCACTCGGGTGAAAGTACCCTATTCACTCTCGAATTATTAGCGCTCTCACTCCGTTCGAGCGCCAAAAACATCTCAAGTGGAATGAGTCACTTTCTCCCCTTGTATAACTATTGCATTGTTTTAGTAATCGTTTTCAGTGTTAAACCTTCGTCATTTTATTAGAAAATGTATAATTCAAGTACATTGAACGAATGAAAAAGGTATCTGAGTAAAAATAATAATAAACTTGGCCCTTATTTTTAAAGTAGAGCGTTTGGCCCGGTTAGCAAGAAAGTTGCTGGTTCGAGTCCCGCCCGTGCGCAAATTTTTGGTTTCTTATTTCATCTTTATGAATATAAAATATGACACTGTGAGTATTAAAAATACACTAAACCATTAGATAGCGAAGCGTCATCTTTTTCCAAGTTGACTTTATTCTGTATAGAATAACTACTTGGCCCATTGATGCATAAATGGCGCTTAACGTCACGCATAATGAAGTATCCATAAGAGACCACACATTTCGCAAGGTCGGACTTTTAGCACGGTAGCTCAATTGGTAGAGCGTTTTGCCCGGTTAGCCAGAAAGTTGCTGGTTCGAGTCCCGCCCGTGCGCAAATTATTGGTTTCTTTTTTCATCTTTATGAATATAAAATGACTCTTTTTGTTTATTTTAATTAATAAACACTAAAAATACAATCACAAAACTATACGCGCTCTCTAGCACATTTGGCGTTTCCGGACCTGCAGGGCGATTCAGAACGTTCGATAAGCTATGCGGCTTGGGTTTCGGCTAGATTTTCAATTCATAAAATTGTAATGTCGCAGTTTGATCGCATGTCGATATGTCTGGTAATAAATATAATCAAAGAACAAAATAATATACATGCATCGGTTAAATCAAGGTTATTTAAATTTATTAATTTGTAGAAAATTATCGAATCGTGACCGAATCCGTAACCGAATGTTTCTTAATCAGGGGGCTGACGTACGTACGTAGTACGTACTGGTACTACGTCATGCTATTTAAATATCTTCTGTGGTCTGACGCCCAAGTGCTGCCGCTTGGTGAGCGTCATCCCAGACAACCGGCATTGAACGTGAGTGAAAACTTTTTTAACCGACTTCAAAAGAGGAGGCTATCAATTCGACTGTATGTTTTCTATGTGGCTGAGTAGCTCGTATCACAATTACGTATAAAAACTTCTAGTTGGTCCCATTGTGGACTAGCCGGGAACTGATGATGGTGCAATCGAGACAAACCCTCAAATTTTAAAGGCACGCATAGAGTTTTTTGTACTAGAACTTTAATTTTGACGAGTTGTTACGTCTGATAGTCAACATTGTGTGGATCTGATGTGTATCATGTGTGTAACCTATATCAATTCTACATTTTCAATGCAAATTATAAGTTCTTGCCATAAATATTTGTTTTTGTATTTTCAAGTAATGAAATATTTTAGAATTGTCTATTGGGTTAGTTCAAGAAAATTTTGATTTAGCTTTGGTAATTATTTATTGATGTTATAATTTAAATTTGTTGATTATATTTATCGGACAAGCTTTTCAATAACTTTTAATGAATACTATAGATGGCCTGTACATCTTAGTAATAATTTGTTAATATTGATGTTAGTCAGTAGATATTTATTTTAAAGTTGTGAAAAAATTATAACAAACATTTGTAAGCGAAAACATTTATTTAAGTAACTAGCGGTCCCCCGCGACTTCGTCCGCGCGTTTTGAGTTTGCTCCCTCCCCTCCCGTCGCAGCGTGATGTTTTATATCCTAAAGCCTTTCTCAATGAATAAACTATCTAACACAGAAATATTTTTTCAAATCGGTTCAGCAGTTCCTGAGATAAGCGCGTTCAAACCAACAAACTCTTCAGCTTTATAATATAACTAGCGTCCCCCGCGACTTCGTCCGCGCGTTTTGAGTTTGCTCCCTCCCCTCCCGTCGCAGCGTGATGTTTTATACCCTAAAGCCTTTCTCGATAAATAAGCTATCCAAAACAGAAATATTTTTACAAATTGGTCCAGCAGTTCCTGAGATAAGCGCGTTCAAACAAACAAACTCTTCAGCTTTATAATATTATAGCGGTCCCCCGCGACTTCGTCCGCGCGTTTTGAGTTTGCTCCCTCCCCTCCCGTCGCAGCGTGATGTTTTATATCCTAAAGCCTTTCTCAATAAATAAGCTATCTAACACAGAAAAAATATTTCAAATCGGTTCAGCAGTTCCTGAGATAAGCGCGTTCAAACCAACAAACTCTTCAGGTTTATAATATAAATTAGCGCAAGCGCACGTTGTACTTAAGTTGCGTACATTATTTTGGTGCAGAGTTATGTTAAAACTGTGATAGCTCCTAAGATATTTATTGGAATCAAATGATATAAAGGGCAACTTTGTTCTAAATGAAATGCTCGTGATAATGAATCTATTTATTTTGATAAACATAAATACCTGTGTGTATAATACACCTCTAAATATGATGCATTATTTTTTTACAAATTTATTAACATAAAAAAGGTTGTAGTAAGTCAACCATAAAAGATAGACTTATGCTGTCGCGGACTTTATTATAGAACTCTTAATGTTGAACAATCTTGTCATACATGATTTTTGTGTAACTTTAGCGGTTTCCGCAGCGTACGCAGCGGAAGCTCTCAAAAGGAATATCTTTCTCCCGTTTTCGCAACATTTTTCATTGCTGCTGTGGTCTTGTGAGTCGTATCTTTATGTTATATAGCTTAAAGCCTTCCTCGATAAATGGACTATCCAACATAAAAATATTTTTTCAAATCGGGCCAGTAGTTTCTGAGATTAGCGCGTTCAAACAAACAAACAAACAAACAAACAAACAAACAAACAAACAAACAAACTCTTCAGCTTTATAATATTAGTATAGATTAGCGCAAGCGCACGTTGTACTTAAGCTGCGAACATTATTTTGGTGCGGAGTTATGTTAAAACTGTGATAGCTCCTAAGATATTTATTGGAATCAAATGATATAAAGGGCATTTTTGTTCTAAATGAAATGCTCGTGATGATGAATGAATTTATTTTAATAAGAATAAATACCTGTGTGTATAATACACCTCTAAAAATGATGCATTATTTTTTTACAAATTTATTAACATAAAAAAGGTTGTAGTAAGTCAACCATAAAAGATAGACTTATGCTGTCGCGGACTTTATTATAGAACTCTTAATGCTGAACAATCTTGTCATACATGATTTTTGTGTAACTTTTGCGGTTTCCGCAGCGTACGCAGCGGAAGCTCTCAAAAGGAATATCTTTCTCCCGTTTTCGCAACAAATTTCATTGCTGCTGTGGTCCTGTGAGTCGTATCTTTATGTTATATGGCTTAAAGCCTTCCTCGATAAATGGACTATCCAACATAAAAATAATTTTTCAAATCGGGCCAGTAGTTTCTGAGATTAGCGCGTTCAAACAAACAAACTCTTCAGCTTTATAATATTAGTATAGATTAAAACATTCATTTTTTTATACATTTACTGTAACCCTTTTAAACTGACCTTAAAGAGTTATCTTGCTACCATATTCATCTTTAAATTGCATGAAATATCACGAGAAGCACATAACACATCTCAAAACAACATAAACCCAACCAGTGCTCTGGAAAAACTATCAGCCACTTCTGTCAAGGCCTCTTTTTAACGGATTAATATTATTGTGTTTTCTATTAAACAAATTTTATTAGCATCATAATCCTTTCTGTACAAACCTTACATTATACAATGTTTTTTAATAAAATTACTCTTGACTTGAACTTATATAGGGGTACTCCAATAGTAATTTAAATTATTTTATTGTAGTGTGTATTTACAAAATATAGTGCAGGCAGTCTATTTTTACACTTATTCACACACAGTTGCACACTTGCCTCACTAGGTGTCGTTGGACGGTATTAACTCGCGCTACGACCAGTTTTTTTCGGAAGATCAATACCGTGCGTGAACGATTAAATTTATAATTGATGACCTTAATATATTTACTTTTTGGTAGCTGGTACTTAGTATATTTACAAAACTTGAACTTGTTAATATACAAATCAGTACTAGCTTTTAAATATGCGCATAGTGGGTATGTAAAACTCATCGTTTGGCCGCATTCTTGTTTCATAACCCTGTTTTGATACAACAAAATAGCTGCGTTTCGTTGCCTTCTTTATTCATTTTATGGCAATTGCGCAACCATTATCATGGCCTACATTATTTATTTGATTTTGATTAGGAAACGTTTCGCCTGAGTAGAACAATTAGATGGGAAAAAAACCGGCCAAGTGCGAGTCGGACTCGCGCACTGAGGGTTCCGTGCCAACTTTAACTGAATAAGATAATCCACTTATTTCCATTTAGTAAAATACCACAATATTTTGTTGACAGCAAATATAACTTTGTTTTACATAGTGTTTGTATGAAGAACAAAGTTAAGTTAGCGGTTGTTGAAAATGTGCTATATCTCAAAAACTTTTTGTTCGATCCCGTCTGAGTAGACGTTCTTTGGAGGTATTTAGATCTTACCAAATATTTTCGTTGAAAATATTTGGTAAGATCTACATCATATATTTTTTTCAAAATTTACACTCGCTTAGTTTAGAAGTTAGATGAGGGGGGGACGCCCATTTTACCACTTTGGAAGCGTCTAGCTATGAAACGTTAGACTTTAAAAGAAAATGGTTTCAGGAACCTCTATGTCATTTTAAGAGACCTATCCATAGACACCCCACACGCATAGGTTTGATTTTTAAAAAAAACTTTTTGGTTTTAGTTTCATGTATGGGAGCCCCCCCCCTTAAATGTTATTATTTCTTATTTTTTGTATGACAGTCGTGAAGCGGTTAACAAGATACATCTTCCTACTAATTTTCAATAGTGAGATACTTATAGTTACACAATTAAATGGCTGTGACATACGGACGGACAGACAGACAGACAGACAGACTTGACGAAACTAAAAGGGTTCCATTTTTTGCCATTCGGCGACGGAACCCTAAAAAACTATCAAGACTTTGAAGATATTGATTTTTAGCCACATTTCAAATTTAGTAATTAGCACAAAATATTATTTTCTTATATATTTCAATAAATATCTTTTTTTTAGGCAAAATTTAACAAATGGGGACAAAAAAAAACTTAGCGACTGATGATGGCATACTGTTTTAATACCTTGAGCGATATTAATTTGAATTTTAGCAAAAAATTAACCAAACTATTTTTATATATATTTTTATTTATTTTTATATATATTATTGCCAGGGCCTGACTTGTTAAAAGTTTATTAGGTATTTTGATCAGATTTAGGGAAGGTCAAGTTGCGCTCACGGGTGACATAAGAGAGATGTTTTCTCAGATTAAAATTAGAAAGGAAGAACGCAACTGCCAGAGATATCTTTGGCGGTCAAAAGGCGTAGATTCTCCTATTAAAGAATTTAGAATATCTTCTCTTATTTTCGGTGCAACATCGTCCCTGTTTTCGGCTATTTATGTTAAGAATCTAAATTCTGAAGATTTTCAACTTGAATTTCCTGAGGCGGTCAAAAATATAATTGAAAATCATTATATGGACGATTTTTTGGGTTCCGTTGACAGTATAAACCAGGCAGTTAAGCTTGCGTGTGCTATAGTTCATGTTCACAGTATGTGCGGTTTTGAAATGCGTTCTTGGGTATCAAATAAGCCTAATGCTTTAAAACTGTTACCATATAGGCTTATCGCGGAAGGCATTGAAAATATTGAAATTAATTTAGATAAGCCTGGTCTGCAAATTCGCGTCTTAGGCATGCATTGGGCCCCAAAAGAAGATGTATTTCGTTTCAAAATATATTTTTCTGAAACAGACTCAGGAAAACTAACTAAGCGGCAAGTTTTACGAGATTTAATGAAAATATTTCTCAAAACGATAAACCTTTTCAAAAAACTTGGCGAACTATGACTTCGTGGGACGATATATTACCCGCTAGTGACCAAGTGCGTTGGGAAGAGTGGTACCAAAACGTATTATCATTGAAATCTCTCTCTATTCCACGTTGCTATGCCAATCTCACAAATCCTGTAGTAATTGAGTGACATATCTTTTCTGATGCTAGTGACGATGCATATGCTAGCGTCGCCTATTGGCGTTTTATTTTCAAAGATGAATCAGTCAGATTACTTTGTTGCCAGTAAGTCTCGCGTCGCGCCATTGAAGCCAGTGTCAGTAGCGCGACTCGAGCTTCAGGCCGCTTTATTGGGTGTTCGTTTAGGCCAGACAGTTTGTGATCAAAGCAGTTCTAAACCAACTAAACGATACTAGGTCTAGGTCCGAAATGATGCCAGTCGTTTCAAAACTTTTGTGCGCAATCGTATTGGTGAGATTAATGAATTGAGTAGTTTATCCAATTGGTATTGGGTTCCCTCTCGGTATAACGTCGCTGACGACGCTACTCGGGTTGTCAAGGGTGTTGAAACGTTTGGCGTCGATAGGTGGCTTTGAGGCCCAAGTTTTTACATGAAAGTGTCGCAGTCACTCCCGGCTAGTGTGGACAAAGGGTGTTTAAAAGGTACTAATATTCGAATGAAATAAAGAAATCCGGGTATAGCATTTGGCAACAAAAGTTTATTCAAATTTGCTATTACACATCTACCTTTTAACACCTTTAAACAAATCAAATTCAAAACTTAATAGCTCAGAATACAGTAGAGACTAGGTTAGGTTCTAATTTAGTTATCAATATCTATACTATTACAAATCTTAATGTTCACAAATTTCTAATTAAATAAAGATAAACCACCAATTTAAGTGTTTAATTACCTAAATAAATTCCAAAATTTATCCTCAAAGGGATTCCTAAATTATGCCTAAATTAATAGCTAAATTATCCCACTTTTCACTAAAGTTAAAGTAATACAAGGAAAACCAACCTTTGATTTCAACGGAGGTTACTATTTCAAATCTTTGTTGCATCAAACTACAAACAATTCTGCAACATTACCCCAAAATTTCACCGATATCGATCCATCCTCAAAACAGCAGACAAGAAGCAAATCAATCCATAAGGAAGTTCTGACTTCAAAAATTAATCCAAATGAGGTCTTAGTAAGGTCTAAGTAAGGTTATAGTAAGGTCTAAGTAAGGTCACTGAAAAGAATTTACAAAAGGTTAGTTCAACGCACAAACCAAAGTAAAAGTTAAAAAACACTAACTTTTCATAATAAATATTTACCCGAGGTTACAACATGATCACCAAATTGTGACTGTTCAACTTACAGACACATATCAAAAGCGAAACCTAGAAATAAAAGAAAGTTCTAGTTAACAACCAATTTTTTTTTTCTAAGTGAGGGTGGTTATACTTTTCATCACCCTATTTATGAAATCTATAATAAACCAATTTAATACCTGCAAAAGCTGGCTCGCCATATAATTTCTGAATTGATTACTAAACATTTATGCTAATTATTCTATTTGAGACCTGAAATGATAAAAATTACAACTCTCAATACAATATGCCCAGATGTAGGTAGGCTACATTTTCTTTACAAGGATTTCCAAAGGAGTTTCTCAACATACTTACCATTTTTCCAGTCATTTATATCAAATCATTTTCGAAATTAATTCATCCAAATTGACATGTTGGCGGCGTCTGAAACGATAAAAAGAACCATGTGCTCAGACTCTAAGAAATGTCTCGCAACAAACAAAAATCAACGCAAACCTTTCTGCAGATACTTACCAGGAATAACTATCAAACTACAAAATAATTTGGGGCGTGCCCCATATTCAAATATCTAATTTTTCATTTTCCACACACGTTCCACTCCGACGCACGACCAACAGTGCGGAACCGGAAAAAAAAGCAGCTGTCACACTTGACAAATGTCAGTGTCATCATATCTATGCCAAAATATGGACTGGAGTCCTACATCCATTCAGCTTTTCGTTTCACGCGAACTTATATAAAAATATACAACGTTACAATACCCCCCTCCCAAAGAAAAGAGGTTCACTACAGTGAACCGAAAGCTGTCCCCAGCTTCCGTAACTGTAAAAATATGTACTGTTACCAAATGCCAAAATAAAATCAAAATAATTTCCTTCCACTATCCAACAAGTTCAAACTAACCTAAGAAGACATTCTATTTACTATATCACTAGTTGATATTATTTGAAGGATCCAAAAGTATAAACCAAAAACTACATCTAAGAGGCCTCAAAATAAAACTCCTAACCATAAATAAGTACAAAGCTTCGAAGCTCAAAAAAATAAAAATAAACCCGCAATCCATACAGCCATTTCATGCATAATGACTATATAATATCCTTATATTTTCTTACCGTGAAAGAAAACACAGTAACAAACATCCTCAACCTTTTTTATTATTATAATTTACTCATAATCATTAAGTAAATTATGTTAAAATCCTGAAAAAAAAAACATCGCCAAACCAATCTGGAATGACCTAAAGCTAGACAACAATTCAAAGTCATAAGTTACAAGAGACTCTCCTTAAAGGTTTCAGCTAAAACAAATCCCCAACCAAAGTTATATCATTCATCCACAAACAAACCATTCTATCAACCTCGCCATTCATACTTCATCATACAAAACAAACAGTTTTATTTCCAAATTCAAATAAAACTGAACTCTTTCACTTTTGTGTTTAGAATTTTCATCAATTTAAACACAACTAAAGAAACTCTAGTCGAACCAGAACTTATGCTTTAATATCCTTAATATGCCACGAACCGAGTGAATGACCATCCATCGTCTCCAACTCGTAAACCAATGGTGACAAAACTTTAGTGATCCTGCACTTAATAAACTTTGGCGCCAACTTGGCCATTTTAAAGTTTTGGGCATCACTTTGAGTGTAGTTGGTCTTCCAAACTACATCACCAACCGAAAATTTCGCATTTCTGCGCCTCAAATTATAATAAGTGGCATTTCTAGCATAAGCATTTAGCATGTGTGCACGAACCTTCCCAAAAATGTCCTTCAGACAACCGAACTCACCGGCATACTCCTCCCTAGGCATATTCACTGAATACTCCGCCTCGGTATCCCTGTAGAATGATCCGTTGATGACTGGTTCCCTAGCATGTACTAGGAAGAATGGAGAAAACCCAGTCGATTCGTTGACAGCACTATTGATTGCGAATTGTATCTTGTGCAGGTGTCTGTCCCACGAACGATGGTTTTCCTGAACGAAAGAAGCTACCGCAGTCATCACGGTTTTGTTGTACCTTTCCACAAGGTTTACCTGGGGCGTGTATCTGGGTGTGTAATGATGTTTCGGAATGTTGTAACGAACCAGTAACTCCCTAAATTCTGATCCCGTAAATTGTGTCCCGTTATCCACAATCACGGTTTCAGGAACTCCATGGGTTAATATAACATGATTTTCAAAATTTTTTGCAACATTCGCACTAGTAGCCCGCCTAAGTGGAAATAACAAAGTGAATTTACTAAAACAACACGTCACAACTAACAAAAAGGTAAACCCTGATTGTGACCTGGGTAGAGGACCAACTAAATCAACGGAAACCACTTGGAATGGTCTCTGACAAACCTTAGGATTACCCATCAACCCCAGAGTTCGCTTGGTGGAGTGTTTATAAGCAGCGCAAGTATCACAGTTCTTAATGAATCTTTGGACGTCAGCAAACATTCCGGGCCAAAAATATCTCAAACAAAGTTTTCTGTGCGTTTTAAATACCCCTAAATGTGCTGCTGTCGGTACTGAATGATTCTCGCGGATAATTGTTTCTCTGCGATCCTTACGAACGACTTCCTTCCAATCAAACTCTGACGTCAAACTGTACTTACCTTTACTGTACCTGTACAGTATACCATCCTTAATTTGGTAATTTGGGACATTGGTCGGGTTATCCTGACAATTTTTAAACAAACGGTCATACCAAGGATCATCGACCTTTTGTGACGTTTCTACATCATTTATGACACTAACAGGCAAAAGTCTAGATAGTGCATCAGGGACTACGTTATCCGTACCTCTCCTATGCTCTATCTCAAAATTGAACTGGGATAAGCGACAACCCCAACGAGCTAATCTTCCCGACGGGTTTTCAAGTTTAAGAAACCATTTTAATGAGGAATGGTCAGTAACAACCTTGAATTTCCTAGAACCCAAATATGCCTGAAATTTTTCAACTGCAAAAATAACCGCAAGAGCTTCCCGCTCGGTTGCACCATAGTTTTGCTCAGCTTTGTTCAATGACCGGCTAACGTAAGCAATAGGATGTTCACGGCCATCAATTTCTTGAGCGAGCATACCACCCAAACCGTACGCAGAAGCATCGCAGTGTACCGTGAAAGGTTTACTGAAATCAGGCATAGCCAAAATAGGTGCCGTAACTAAAGCATCATTCAGCTTATTGAAGGCTTCTTCGGCTTCATCAGACCATTTAAACGGAGGTGAATTTTTGCCCTTCGAAGTCAACCTGTTTAAAGGCGCGGCTATTGTTGAAAAGTTCCGAATGAATCTGCGATACCATGAGCACATTCCTAAAAATACTTTAACATCATGAGCTGAAGTTGGTGTTCTAAATTCCATTATAGATGCTACTTTACCAGGATCAGTTCTTAAACCATGCTCATCAATAACATATCCCAGATATTTAAGAGATTCTCTAAAAAATTTGCATTTTTCCCTGTTAATTGTCAAGTTAGCCATTTTAAGTTTTTCCAAAACTCGATTTAACAACAAAAGATGACAAGAAAACGAATTTGAACAAATAATTATATCATCTATGTAACAAAATACTTTACCGCCCTCTATATCACTACAAAAGTTCTGATTGAACAGCATGTCCATCAGTCTTTGCTGTCTAGAAGGAGCTCCACAAAGACCAAAGGCCATAACTTTAAATTTAAAAGAACCTCGACCCGGAACTGTAAATGTTGTCTTTTCCTGTGACGCAGCATTTAAAGGGATTTGCCAAAAACTAGAAGATAAATCAATAGAGGACAGAAACCTGGCTTCCTTTAAGCTGTCTAAGATTTGAGGAATATATGGAATGCCATAAGAATCACTTTTAGTGACAGCATTTAACTTACGACTGTCCAAACAAAATCTCCATTCATCGTTTGGCTTTGGGACCAAAAGTACTGGATTGTTCCATGGACTTTCACTTGGAGCTACCACATCAAGGCTCAACATCCTGTCTAACTCCTTGCCTAAGGCTTCCTTTTTCTCTGGAGACAAAGGATATTGTCTGGCCTTAATAGGTGCAGCATCACCGGTGTCAATCACATGTTCAATCAGTGTTGTCCTACCTAAACCTGCCTTTTCAGTTGAAATTTCCTCAAACTTGTCAATCACAGTAGCTGCAAGCTCACGTTGTTCTGGAGTCAAATTGCCATAAGGTGTTATACAGTGAAACTGATCTGAATTTGTAAAAATGTTATACGAAAAAATATGTTCCGGGGATCTTCTATAATCAATACGTTCAAAAATTTCAGGGGCCAAGTTAAATCGTTTCCAAAAGTCACAACCTAATATCACATCAGAAACTACTGACGGAATAACATAAAACTGAATAACATGAGTTTGATTGTTGAACGTCACTGGCAAATAAAAACGTCCAATTGTTTCCAACTTACAACCATTCGCAACACTACACGACATATTTTGTTCATGCACGAACGTAAAACCCAAATTTTCAAAGTATGTATGCGAATTATTTCCTAAAATTGAAACACAAGCACCAGAGTCCAACAAACCAATCGTTTCCAAATCCTGAATCTTAAATTTTAGATACGGCCGAACATCATCCTTATTTGTTGCAAACCGGACTGTAGCAATTGAGCTAAAACTGTAGTACTTCCTAACTGAATCTAAGCATTTATTATTTTCTACAATGTTATTGTTACAGTCCAAGCTGCCTAGTTTTTTGGATCTTTAGCCTGTTCGCCTATTTTATTTAAGCAATTTCTAGCAAAATGACCATCTTTACCACACTTGAAGCATGACAATGGTTTAAAATTTCCATTTGTGTAGGTTTTGCACAATTTAAAATTGTGGTTAGGTTTACCACATTTAAAACAAAGTTTTTTACCCTTGGTAGTACCGGAAACACTCGAAACATTGCTGTCACTTTCCACATTATTTACTTTCAAATCGTGTTTGACACTTTGCTTCGAAACACTAGCTACCGAAGAAGATTGTGACTGCTTTTTCGGTTTATACAAAAACTCAGACGTAAGTACCGAAAACTTTTGTTTTTCCGGTTCAGAAAAATCCAAACAACGCTGACGCGTAACCTCAATGACCTTGCATCTACGCAACAACTCATCTACCGAAGTAACCTCAACAAAAGCCAACTGCTGTGAATAGAATGGTCTAATATTACGAAGTAAAATCTCTAATTTTTCTGTTTCAGGAAGCTGTTTTCTCAACCTGTCAAACATACACTTCATTATAGAAAAGTAAATATGAAGCGGTTCATCCGTTCCCTGTGTGCGAAGACGAATCTCACCTAAGAGCTTGTAATCGTAATCCACAACACTAAAATCCTCCAACAATAAAGATTTAAGTTCACTCCACGATGACACATTTGAACGCACTGCCCTATACCAAATCAGTGCCTGGTCTACAAAAAGTCGTGCTGCAGAATTTAAAAGTTTCTAGTCAGAAACCCCGTCAGCTCTTTGCAAGTCTTCAACCCGATCAAGGAAAGATCTCGGATCTGAAACACCATTGAACTGAACGTTCCACTTCGAAACACATTTGTCACCAACTTGACTGCCATCTGTAACAGCCAATTTTTCTACCTGAAGATCCCTGACTTCAACGTCTTCCTCCTCTATGTTGCTAGAAGTTGTTTGTTCCAACATGGCAAGTAAAGTTTTTAATGAACCGAAACAAAAACTTACCTTTTGTTTTATTGAAACATCCTCCACTGCAACCCTCTTCAACCTGTAATGTAAGTGGCAAGCTAATGTTTTTGATCTATTTAGTGAACAACCAGAAGGTGACCTACTCTGTTTAATGATATTTTCTTGTAAATCTTTAAGTTTTTGTTCAATGACTACTAACTCCTCTTTTGGATCCAAATCAGTTTCTGATATTTGATCCGAAGGATTATCATTCAGCAAATTTCTCAATTGTTTTCTAAGAGCATCAACTGTACTTTCTGGTGTCTCCTCTCTAATTTTGACTTCATATACCAATTCATCTTTATTTAAATGTGACGGAATAACTTCCTTACAAGCCATTATTAAATTTAAATTTTTTCAACTAATTTGCAATGCAAACTTATATAAATTACACTGTTATATCACTGTTAAATCAAATTATTTACTATTTCTTTTGGTGGTTTATATTTTTACAAGTTGTGACCTAGGCAAATGTTTTCTTTTTACAACAAAGTTATAATGGTTAAAATAGGTGTGAAAATATCACAATCAAAACAAATACAAAATATACCTCAATACATATACAGGTTTAGAGAATTTCATTAATGCTAGGTAAAAGCAAACAAAAGGTTTTGGGATTTCACAAAATAAGGTTTACACCATAACAATAACTTTTATTTGGTTAGTAAATACAAATTGTTTGATGCAACACTAAACTTGTGGGATAATTCCTAACCAGTTAGTAACACAGGCAAAATAAACCTAAGCTAAATAATATGGTGGTTAATTAGCATTCCAAAAAAATTCTAACAACAAAGTGCTCAAAATTGTACTAATAACTAATTCTAAAGTTGGGCGCCATTTGTCGCAGTCACTCCCGGCTAGTGTGGACAAAGGGTGTTTAAAAGGTTCTAATATTCGAATGAAATAAAGAAATCCGGGTATAGCATTTGGCAACAAAAGTTTATTCAAATTTGCTATTACACATCTACCTTTTAACACCTTTAAACAAATCAAATTCAAAACTTAATAGCTCAGAATACAGTAGAGACTAGGTTAGGTTCTAATTTAGTTATCAATATCTATACTATTACAAATCTTAATGTTCACAAATTTCTAATTAAATAAAGATAAACCACCAATTTAAGTGTTTAATTACCTAAATAAATTCCAAAATTTATCCTCAAAGGGATTCCTAAATTATGCCTAAATTAATAGCTAAATTATCCCACTTTTCACTAAAGTTAAAGTAATACAAGGAAAACGAACCTTTGATTTCAACGGAGGTTACTATTTCAAATCTTTGTTGCATCAAACTACAAACAATTCTGCAACATTACCCCAAAATTTCACCGATACCGATCCATCCTCAAAACAGCATACAAGAAGCAAATCAATCCATAAGGAAGTTCTGACTTCAAAAATTAATCCAAATGAGGTCTTAGTAAGGTCTAAGTAAGGTCTTAGTAAGGTCTAAGTAAGGTCACTGAAAAGAATTTACAAAAGGTTAGTTCAACGCACAAACCAAAGTAAAAGTTAAAAAACACTAACTTTTCATAATAAATATTTACCCGAGGTTACAACATGATCACCAAATTGTGACTGTTCAACTTACAGACACATATCAAAAGCGAAACCTAGAAATAAAAGAAAGTTCTAGTTAACAACCAATTTTTTTTTTTCTAAGTGAGGGTGGTTATACTTTTCATCACCCTATTTATGAAATCTATAATAAACCAATTTAATACCTGCAAAAGCTGGCTCGCCATATAATTTCTGAATTGATTACTAAACATTTATGCTAATTATTCTATTTGAGACCTGAAATGATAAAAATTACAACTCTCAATACAATATGCCCAGATGTAGGTAGGCTACATTTTCTTTACAAGGATTTCCAAAGGAGTTTCTCAACATACTTACCATTTTTCCAGTCATTTATATCAAATCATTTTCGAAATTAATTCATCCAAATTGACATGTTGGCGGCGTCTGAAACGATAAAAAGAACCATGTGCTCAGACTCTAAGAAATGTCTCGCAACAAACAAAAATCAACGCAAACCTTTCTGCAGATACTTACCAGGAATAACTATCAAACTACAAAATAATTTGGGGCGTGCCCCATATTCAAATATCTAATTTTTCATTTTCCACACACGTTCCACTCCGACGCACGACCAACAGTGCGGAACCGGAAAAAAAAGCAGCTGTCACACTTGACAAATGTCAGTGTCATCATATCTATGCCAAAATATGGACTGGAGTCCTACATCCATTCAGCTTTTCGTTTCACGCGAACTTATATAAAAATATACAACGTTACAAAAGAAATATTATGCATCCCATAGAACCTTCTAAATGCATTACCGAAGATTTTCTTGAGTTAAAGACGTGTCTGATTGTACATACTATTCGGTTTAATATTGTTCCAAATTTTAGTCGCTTTAGTTCTTGGCTCAGATTACTACGAGCTACAGCTCGAATATATCAATTTGTACGTATTTTACGAGAAAATATTTCTGATCAGTCCAAAACCAGGACTACTATTATGGGAACGTTACGCCCATTGTCTGCTAAAGATTTACAAAAAGCGGAACTCAAAATTCTACGACAATGCCAAACAGAAAGCCTTACCGAAAATGTGCTAAAGAACTTATCGTCGAAAGTGGATGATGATGGCTTAATTCGTCTCGATGGGCGGATCGATGCTGTAGAAGACGTAGAGCCACAGATGAAAAGACCCATTATTCTTAATGGCCGGCACTACGTGACTCGATTAATCGTTGCACACTATCACATTTGGGCAGGACACGGTGGTCGAGAGACGGTTGTAAATGAGCTACGTCAACGATTCTGGATCACATGACTTCGCCCTACAGTAAGATCAGTCGCTGCGTCTTGTCCGAAATGCAGGATCCGCAAGGCCTCACCAAGAGTGCCGTCCATGAGTGATCTTCCAGAAGAATGATTACGGCATCACCAGCGTCCATTTTCGATAGTTGGTCTTGATTATTTTGGCCCGATTGATGTTACCATAGGCCGACGAAGAGAAAAGAGGTAGGTCGCCCTTTTTACATGTTTTTCGACTAGAGCAGTTCATTTGGAAGGGGTGTCTAGCCTTTCAGCTGACTCTGCTATAATGGCTTTGCGCCGATTTATGGCCAGACGTGGTTGCCCGATCAAGATTTATTCCGACAACGGGACAGCCTTTGTTAGAGCCAGTCGAGAATTAAAAAGAGAACTGAAAGAAATGGACCATAATCAAGTTGCAGATTTTGCAGCAAACAAGGAAATACAATGGCACTTTATTCCATCATCATCATCAGTTTGGAGTTTGAAACCTTCGTAATTTTATTATAAAATGTATAATTCAGGTGCATTCAACAGATGAAAAAGGTATCTGAGTAAAAAAGCTTAAATGTGCCCACTTATTCACGTCAAGTTGGCGTGTGATATTCATTGATTAATGTCCGATTTTCCAATGAAAATTAGTATAATTTCAGTCGGGAATGATTCGAAAAATAAAAAAACTGAATTTTCTTAGTACTAACGTGTACATTTCGCGTGATTTTCATTAATATTAAATTCGTTTTCAAACGAAACCCACACGATATAATTCAAGCGAGTGATTTAAAATACCCCACATGTTACAAAATTGTTTAAAGTAAAATCGCTTATATTTTGTTTCTGTTATTATCGTCAATTCATATCATTCGTTGCGTTTCGATTTTGATAAAATAATGACTCTTTTTGTTTATTTCAATTAAAACCTAAATACTAAAAATACAGGCACGAAACTATACACGCTCTCTAGCACATTTCTAGACCAGAAGCACAATTCTCGTGAAGCAGTACTTTTTCCGTGTGATAATTCGTATACGAAGTTCACAGTTCTATTGTTACAGTTCGAGTGATAAATAAAACTGCTATTCTCATGCACCGATAGAACATTTTACGTTCGAATTTCATTACAACGTTCCATTACAGCGAACGTACGGGCGTTTTTAAAAACGCCGAAATAAAGTATATTTAAGTCCACCTAAAAAAATGAATTTTGGTGAAATTAGACACTAAATCTATTTGTTTGTTTAATTTGATATACATATTTACAAAACTATACATATTGTTAAAAATATAATAACGGTAGATCAATTATTAAAATTTCATTATTCATGCATAGCATGAAATGAAACGCAGCGACGCGCCATATTACCTTACTCTATGGCCCTAAATGACAATGTGTGTGTGTGTGTGTGTGTCGAAATTGTTGCAAATATCGATTTTTCAGTGACTGTTATGAAAAATTACTTGTTTTCTCAACTTTTACCTAAAATAAGAATAAGTAAGAATTACGATGCTAAATACAAACAAAAACTAGATATTTTCTAAGGTTGGTATGACGCTGTTTTTAATAATATGCTTTTTTTATTTACTTAACTACAAGAAACAGGAATACAATAATTCTTTAGTAGTAATAGGTTCTGTTAACTAACATCACAGATATTAGTGCACCTTCTTAATGTGGAGCCTGGATAAAGTTTTTAATATCCTTTGTAGATAAGTAGTGTTCTTACAAAACAAACTATTTTTATTTACAGATTGGCTGGATTATGTTGAAGCAGAGAGAATAATTAGTTGCCAATCTAATGCGATGAAAGACTGGTTAAAATACGTGGGAATACTTGAATACTTTAATTCTTTTGTATCTAGGTAAGTACCTAAATAACTAGACACATAATAGTTTTATTTTTATAATTTATAAATCAAACCATGAGATTTTCCATTTATAACCTAAATCTATGTGTTTTATAGTATTGCCTATAGTTACCTTATTATAAACAAATAGTACATTAGCAATCCGTTCTATGAGTGCTTGAATGTGTTCAAACATAGTTTATGGTACCACTTACAAGTATCTACAATAATCATTATTATCCCAGAAAAGAGATACTGAGCTAGAAAAATATGATGGTGTTCAAGTTTTCGTTCCGTGGCGCGATGACTCTGTTCGCGTTTCTGATAGCCACTATCATGCTCAAAATCGTTTGAATTCTTTAGTAAGGAGACTGAAGCGCGATACCGAGTATTGCGATTTGTATATCATTAATATTGAAGCGTACTTAAAAAAAGGTTACGCAGAACCGTGCTCTGACTCTCATGAGGAACCGAACGACACATCCAAGCATTGGTATTTACCACATTTCGGTGTCACTAATGTAAATAAGCCAGGTAAATTAAGAATAGTTCATGATGCAGCAGCTACAATAAATGGTATTAGCTTATATTCGCTATTATTGACGACCCGTCTGGTGTTGTGGTCGAGAAATCGCCTACTATGCAGCGGGTTGCGGGTTCGATCCCCGCACAATACAAACATTTGTGTGCATGAACATGTCTGTTTGTATTGGTCTGGGTGTTTTCTATGTATATTATGTATGTATTTACATACATAAGTAAAGTTATAGACGCAATAAAAGATAAGAGAATAGCGATAGAGATAACTATAATACGATGATAAACATACATACTGCCGATTACTTATATACGATTATATAAAAAATAATGAAATAATATATTTATTATATAAACATACACATCATTTAAATATACATAATATGGTACACATAGATAAATTAATGTCAATAAGACGGGTCAGTGAGTTCGTCTCTATATAGTGTTCGCAATGCCTTTTTAAAGGTAAATTTCGAGGTAGATGTTTGGACACTTTTTGGAAGCCCATTCCAAAGTCGAATGGCTGTGAAAGTAAAGGAATTGGACATAAAGCCAGAAGTGTGACGGGGAGTGAATAGTTGAAGAGAGCTACTAGAGCGAAGGGACCGGTCATGAGAAGAGTGGAGGTATGAGAATTTATCTTTAAGATAGGACGGAGAGTTAGAATCGAAGACAACGGAGTATAGCATGCAAAGTGTCCGAATGTGCCTACGCTGCCGAATGGGAAGCCAGCCTAACTGGTTGCGAAACTGGGATATATGGTCAAATTTACGTAGACTGAACACAAATCTTATACAATTGTTGAGGAGCCGGTCCATTTTACTAAGGAGATATTGGGAGACATTTGTGCAGCAAACGTCGGCGTAGTCGAAAATGGGCAGAACCAGAGACTGTACGAGCAGAGCCTTCGTGCTAGAAGGGAGGAAATGCTTGAATCTGTATAGTGCTCGTAAAGTTCCGGTAACTTTCCTACTCATTTCTTTCACGTGGTGACCCCAGCTTAGTGTGCAGTCGATGTGAAGCCCAAGGTTCTTCACATGAGGCGAATAGGTCTGTTTAGCCCAAAGGTATTTCTGGTAGAGAATGCCTTATGGCGTTAAGTCCACCTTTTATACAAATTTTTGGTAGTGTAATAAAGTATAAATAAATAAATAAATATTAAGGAAAACATATACTTACGTAAACACATAAAGTATTTCACTTTTAATGAAGATTGCAAAATTATCATCATTTATAATTTAATAAATTTGATAAAAATTATAACTTTTACACACACAATTGCTGAATTGGAGTATTTATTTAACTAAGTTGAAAATATACTGTATATCATTATGGAAATAAATGTGTATGAGCCTTTAAAACAAGGAAAATATTGTTAAAACTGCCTCTGTGCCTTAGCACAGGTGCCTCCTTCTACCTTACAGGCATCCTCTTCTCACACTAACAAAAAGAGAAAAAACCGGCCAAGTACGAGCCGGGTTCGCGCACTGAGGGTTCCGTGGCAACTTTAGCTGAATCACGGAATCCACTTACTTCCACTTAGCTAAAATACCACAATATTTTGTTTTCATAGTGTTTGTGTGAAGAAAAAAGTTATGTTTGCGGATGTCTCATAAACTACTTTTCGTTGAAACTAGTTGTTAAAAACTGCATCGTTTTATTTTTTCAAAATTCACACTCATTTAGTTTAGAAATTAGAGTGGGGCGACGCCCATATTACCACTATGGAAGCGTCAATCTATCAAACGTTAGATTTTAAAAGAAAGTGGTTTTAGAAACTTTTATGTCATTCTAAAAGAACTATCCATAGAGACCTTACACGTATATGTTTTTTTTTTAAAAAAAATATCGGTTTTAATTATAAGAGTCGTGAAGCATACATTTTCATACTTAATTTCAACAGTGTGATGCAAATATTTATGGTATAAAGTGGACAGACGAACGGATGGACGGTCGGACGGACGGACGGACGGAAAGACGGACGGACGGTCGGACGGACGGTCGGACGGACGGTCGGACGGACGGATAGACGGACAGACGGACAGACTTTGCTCGCTAGGTGTCGCTGGACGGTATTAACTCGCGCTAAAAACAGTTTTTTTCGGAAGATCAATACCGTGATCAATAGGTAAAGCAATAGCATCTTATTTATACTTTACGATTGTAATTTTTGATAGTT
Organism: Pyrausta purpuralis; assembly: GCA_963924145.1. Taxonomy (NCBI): domain Eukaryota; kingdom Metazoa; phylum Arthropoda; class Insecta; order Lepidoptera; family Crambidae; genus Pyrausta; species Pyrausta purpuralis. The sequence goes on along the minus strand of OZ001666.1, from coordinate 7,432,045 downwards.
TGCACGTAGTATATTAATTACAAAAAACTATCAAGACTTTGAAGATATTGTTTTTAAATAACAATATCTTCAACGTCTTGATAGTTTTTTTCCCACCCAATTGCACTACTCAGGTGAAACGTTTTCTAATTAAAATCAAATAATGTAGGCCATGATACTGGTTGCGCAAGCGCCATAAAATGAAAAAAAAGGTAACGAAACGCAGCTTTTTTGTAGTATCAATTCAGGGTTAAGAAACAGGATATCGGCCAAACAGCGAATTACACATACTACTACATACTTTGCGTTTGATTAGGAGCTTGCACTGATTTGTATATTAACAAGTGTAACTGTACCTAATATACTACGTGCAAACCATCAAAAATTAATAAAATAAGTATGAATTCAATGCTAATGCTTTTCCTATCGATAACGGTATTTATCTTCCGAAAAAAACTGGTCCTAGCGCGGGTTAATACCGTCCAGCGACACCTAGCGAGGCAAGTGTGCAACTATGTGGGTAACATGAGTAGAGCTCAGATGCACATGTTTGCGCAGCCGTCATTACAATTATCTTTTCGTGGATCCGAAGCATTTCAAGTAACGTAAAAAATAGCATAGTACTTAAGCCCACAACGCGTTCGTCTTCTATTAAGGAGAAACAAATCCTTTCGGAGTCGGCATTACTTACATGTGTGTTGGTGTAGATTATCTTGACATCATGCACCGACTCCAACCAAAACGATTTGTTTCGTTTAAAGGCGGTTTAATTCTTTTTTTGAAGCCACCCTTATTAAATAAAGGTTCTATGCAAGTCGTCTGTTTCACTTAAACTTTAGTTGGCGACTCTCATTCGACAAGGCGTGAAAAACAACCGCTTAACTCGACTAGGTACTTTTCTCTTCGAATAATAATGAATGTTTACTCATATGGGTTAATAATGTTTGTTATTCTAGAAGTATACTTAAATAATTATAATACTAACAGCGCTACCGCAAATCACTTAAGGCCGATTCGTACACAACAGTGCCGGCACAGTGCCGATCAGTAACGTATACTCCGTTTTTCTTGGCTAGTCCAATAATGTAAACAATCTTTACATAACTTTTAAAATAATATAAGTGAATAAAATTATTAAAATATTTGATTTAAAAAGATCTCAATATAAAACGATGAGTTAACCCATGTTAGATGTGAGTTGGGTTTATATCAATTTAAAATTGATCATTTCGTTAAAAAGTAATGTCACGATTGTTTACAATATGAGACTTGCCAAGAAAAACCGGCCAAGTGCGAGTCGGACTCGCGCACTGAGGTTTCCGTGCCAACTTTAACTGAATTTAGGAATCCACTTATTTGCACTTAGTAAAATCCGATATATTTTGATCCGACGATATTTTGTGGACAGCAAATATAACTTTGTTTTTCATAGTGTTTGTATGAAGTACAAAGTTATATTTGCGGTTGTTGAAAATGTGCTATATCTCAAAAACTTCTCGTTCGATTCCGTCCGAACCAATTGTAGTTGAAAGTATTTGTTAAGATCTACATTACATATTTATTTCAAAATTTACACTCGCTTAGTTAAGGTTAGATGGGGGGGGGGGACGCCCATTTTACCACTTTGGAAGCGTCTAGCTATGAAACGTTAGACTTTAAAAGAAAATGGTGTTGGGAACCTCCATGTCATTTTAAAAGACCTATCTATAAACACCCCACACGAATAGGTTTGACAAAAAAAGTTTTTGAAGTGAAAACTTCTTTAGCGGCGTTGAGCACTTTTGTGGGATGGGGGAAAAATGTGAAACTCGCGTCAGGACACGTGGGCTGATCGAAAAACCGTAAGACGATTGGCGAAATTATGGATGTAAGTTGATTTTTCTGAGAGATAAACTTTTTATGTAATTTAATATAGTATAAATTGTAATGTTTGTGTACGATAGCGCAATAAATAAATATTGTATTCTATAAAAATATTATTATTATTATTATTATTATTATAATTGTATTCTATCACAAAAATGATAGTACTTTTATATTGATAATAAGAGCAATTCATTCAAAATTATTCCCTAACTATTCCAAAAAATCAAAAATGCACAACGTTGATATTCAGGTTTTCACTTCTGCCGGCACTCCCGGAGTGCAATTTTGTGTTTTTGAAGTGAAAACTTCTTTAGCGGCGTTGAGCACTTTTGTGGGATGGGGGAAAAATGTGAAACTCGCGTCAGGACACGTGACCTGATCGAAAAACCGTAAGACGGTTGGCGAAATTATGGATGTAAGTTGATTTTTCTGAGAGATAAACTTTTTAATGTAATTTAATATAATATAAATTGTAATGTTTGTGTACGATAGCGCAATAAATAAATATTGTATTCTATTAAAATATTATATTATTATTATTATTGTATTATTATTATTATTATTATTATTGTATTCTATCACAAAAATGATAGTACTTTTATATTGATAATAACTTTTTCAAAAAATCAAAAATGCACAACGTTGATATTCAAGTTTTCACTTCTGCCGGCACTCCCGGAGTGCTTTCACAGTTTTTTTTTAATAAAATTACTCTTGGCTTGAACTTATATACGGGTATTCCAATAGTAATTTAAAATCTTTTATTGTAGTGTGTATTTACAAAATATAGTGCAGGCAGTCTATTTTTACACTTAAGTCTATTTAAACACAGTTGCACACTTGCCTCACTAGGTGTCGTTGGACGGTATTAACTCGCGCTACGACCAGTTTTTTTCGGAAGATCAATACCATGGACGATAATAAAACTTTAAATATGCCCAGGAAAACCGTCCTCCTTAAAACTGTTCTAGAGGAACAAAAAGTGGACATTGCCCTCATCCAAGAGACTCATTGGAGGCCAAACTCCAAAGTCACCTACCCTGGATTTCACCTTTATAGGAAGGAGGAGGTCACCTCTCAAGGAAGAGCCTATAGGGGCCTGGCTATCCTCGTCAGAAGAGGGATCCCGCATCAACTCCTTCCTATACCAACCTTACAGAGCACCTACGCACTTGGCATCGAAATCCTGCTGGAGGACACTCCATGCAATGTGTTTTCATTTTACAAGCCGCCACACAACAACTTCGAGACGGAGGACCTCCGAGAAATTCTCGAGGGGTCCACAAAGGCCATCGTCGCAGGTGACTTTAACTGCAAACACATTGCATGGAACTCATCTGTGAGCAACATCAATGGCATCCGACTTTTTGACGAAGCCCAGAGGTGCGGATATAACATTATCGGCCCAGACGCCCCAACGCACTACCCAGGTAACATAGCGTACAACCCGGACGTGATAGACCTGGCCCTCACAAAAGGAATAGAGAACCCGCCTACAGCACTAGTACTCGATTACCATATGCTATCAGACCACCAACCTGTACTGGTTCTCTACGATTACAAGCCATATAGGACGCCCCCACGTCCCGCAAGGAGAAAGGTGAACTGGGACACATTTCAGGCCCACCTAGTCGAAAAGACCGAGTCCTTCCCCGTTGCGACAGAGGAAGAGGTGGACCGCCTTGCAAACAGCATCACGGACCACATACAAGAAGCCCTGTCCAAAGCAGAAACCGCTGCAACCGCCCCTCAGAAAAAGCCTCTCCCTCATTTCATAACAGAAATGATTAAGGAGAAGAGGAAAATGAGACGCGAGTGGCAGCGAAATAGACACCCGGACCTCAAGACGAAACTAAACAAGATTGCCGAGAAGGTGAAAATCGCAATTGCCTCTGAAGCTGAGGCCTCTTGGCTACGCGAGGTGGACTCGGCTAGCGAGGACTGGAACAGCATACACCAGCTCTGCCGCCGGTTCACTAGCACTCCAACTCCGGTCAATCCCCTATTAGCCAGTGATGGAAATCTCCGTTACAGGGCAGAAGACAGGGCAGAAATCTTCGCTGACCATCTCGAGACCCAATTCTCGCCGAATCCGACACAAAATGCGGCCCATGAAGCGGAAGTCCAAGACTACCTGGGCAAGTACTTTGAGAGCCACATCGAGCCGACTGAAGACCCTATTGTATTTTCTCCCACAGAGGTACTAAGGGTCATCAGAAAGGCACCCTTGAAGAAAGCCCCTGGCCCGGACCGCATTCCAAATGAAGCCCTACGAAGACTGCCCATGCGCACAATAGCAGCCATGACAAGGCTCTTTAACGGCGTCTTGCGTACAGGCTACTTCCCCAAGAACTGGAAAAAAGGAAGGGTGATTATGCTTCACAAGCCGGGTAAGAGCACCCAAAGACCAGAAGGCTACCGACCAATCACCCTCCTACAGACCCAGTCGAAGATCCTCGAGAGACTATTGCTGCCTCACTTGATGCCCCATATCGAGCCACGACCAGAGCAGTTCGGCTTCCGTCAAGAGCACTCGACAACACTCCAACTCACGAGAGTTCTTCACCACGTGTCAGCCGCCCTTAACAGAAGAGAACACCCGGTAGGAGTGTTTCTCGACATGGAGAAGGCGTTTGACCGCGTGTGGCACGACGGCCTTGTCTTTAAAATAGCCAATTCTCCTGCGCCCAGAAGACTGACCAAGGTGGTTCAGTCGTTCCTTCAGGACAGAGAGTTCCAAGTAGCAGTTGATGACATGGTATCAACACCTCGCCCGATCCGAGCAGGAGTCCCACAGGGCAGCTGCCTGTCACCAATCTGCTACTCAACATATACAAACGACATCCCCCTGGACGAAGGAGCGATCTTGGCCCTGTATGCAGACGACGCGGCCTACATCGCTACATCAATAAAGGCACATCACGCGGCTATCAAAGTCCAACGCTCACTGGATCTTCTCCCGAAGTGGCTAGAAGATTGGAAGCTGTCAGTGAACGTTGGGAAAACTCAAGCCATCCTCTTTGGCAAGAAGAAGGATCACCCGGAGAACCTCAAGCTACAAGGGCAGAAAGTCGAATGGTCTAACAAGGTCAAATACCTTGGACTGACCATAGACCGCAAACTCAAAATGAAGCCACACGTCCTTGACATCACCAGCAAAGCGGTGGCAGCGCGAGCACGACTGAGGCCAGTCCTGGACTCACACCTGCCACTCCGAGTAAAATTGGCCATCTATAAAACTTACATCCGCCCAAGACTGACTTATGCCGCCCCAGCATGGTACGCTTTGCTTGGTGATAGACTGAAGAAGCGACTAGAAGCCCAGCAAATGAAGACGCTCCGGATGATCCTAAAAGCGCCACGATTCGTCAGAAATGATGTTATAAAACGAGACCTAAAAATGGATAGTCTCCAGGTTGTCATTGAAAACCTGGCTAAAGGCATGATACAGAGAGCAGACGATTCGCTCCATCCGCACATCCGCGACATCGCTCCGTATCATAGCCGCCCCCCGGACCAACCTACGCGAATTGGTAAAGACTATCCATTCCCAAGAGACCTGACGAAATAAATAGTGCCCCATCCGCCCGATGAACGGACACAAGAAGGAAAATAAATAGATAAAGACGCCAAGGGACATCCCGCCCCAATGACCTTGTCATATTAATGACAAGCGTAGACAAAAACCACCGAAAGAGGCCATAGCCTCGAGCGGTTTCCCCGCTCCCCCCTTCGGGGGTCGCGAGACGACTTAGATGACTTTAAATATGAAACAAATGCTATATAAATATTATTTTGGTAGCTTGTACTCAGTATAATAACAGAACCGAAACTTGTTACTATACAAATCAGTATAAACTTTTAATTATACGCAAAGTAGGTATCGTTTGACCGCAGTCTTGTATCTTAACCCTGATTTGATGCAACAAAATAGCTGCGTTTCGTTGCCTTTTTAGGGTTCCGTAGCCGAATGGCAAAAAACGGAACCCATATAGTTTCGTCAAGTCTGTCTGTCTGTCTGTCTCTCCGTCCGTATGTCACAGCCATTTTATTCTGTAACTATAAGCATTACACAATTGAAATTTGGTAGGAAGATGTATCCTGTTAACCGCTAACCGATTCTCATACAAAAAATAAAAAATAATGTCATTTAAGGGGGGGCTCCCATACATAAAACTAAAACCAAAAAAATTAAAATTTAGTCAAACCTATGCGTGTGGGGTGTCTATAGATAAGTCTTTTAAAATGACACTAAGGTTCCTAAAACCATTTTCTTTTAAAGTCTAACATTTCATAGCTAGACGCTTCCAAAGTGGTAAAATGGGCGTCCCCCCCCCCATCTAACTTCTAAACCAAGCAAGTGTAAATTTTGAAAAAAATATATAATGTAGATCTTAACAAATACTTTCAACGAAAATTGGTTCGGACGGGATCGAACTAGTAGTTTTTGAGATATAGCACATTTTCAACAACCGCAAACATAACTTTGTACTTCATACAAACACTATGAAAAACAAAGTTATATTTGCAGTCAACAAAGTATTGTGGTATTTTACTAAGTAGAAGTATGTGGATTCCCTAATTCAGTTTCTAAGTCTAATAGCTCCTTACTTATCTTATATCTTTAATGAATGTATTGACCAAAATCAGTTTCCAAATTTATTGAAACATAGTAAGGTTGTCCCTTTATTTAAATCGGGAGACAAAAGTGACCCCAGCAATTTTAGGCCTATTTCAATATTACCCACAATAAGTAAAATTTTTGAAAAACTCATTTATAATCAATTGCTTTCCCATTTTAAACTTAATAATTTACTACACAAAAAACAGTTTGGGTTCTCTAAAGGTAGAAATACAACTAATGCCGGAGTAGCACTCATCAGACACATTCTTGATGCTTATGAAGACAAACATGATGCCGTAGGTGTATTCTGTGATTTATCAAAGGCGTTTGATTGTGTAGACCATCAGACACTGCTCATTAAGTTAGAACACTATGGTGTCTCGGAAAACTCATCTAAGTTGTTAAGTTCGTACTTATCAGGTAGAATACAATCAGTTAACATAAATGGTACCTACTCTTCCGGAGCCCCTCTTCAAATGGGGGTCCCCCAGGGCTCAATATTGGGGCCTTTGCTTTTCCTGATATATGTAAACGACCTGCCATTTTATTCCACAAATCTTTGTGAGATAGTTCTGTTTGCTGATGATACTTCTTTGATTTTTAAAATGAAAAGACATGAAGAAAATTTTGACGAAGTAAACAATACTCTCTCCAAAGTATTGAATTGGTTCACCACCAATAACTTGTTGCTGAATGCTAGTAAAACTAAATGTGTAAAATTCACTTTGCCTAATGTAAAACAACTTACACCAAATATTGTACTAAATGGTAATAATCTAGTTTTAATAGACTCCACTGTATTTCTGGGCATTACACTTGACTCAAAATTACAGTGGGGACCTCATATTGAAGCCCTAGCTAGGAGGCTAAGCTCGGCTGCCTTTGCAGTTAGAAAAATAAGGTATCTGACTGATGTTGAAACGGCGAGGCTTGTGTATTTTAGTTACTTCCACAGTATTATGTCTTACGGTCTTCTCTTGTGGGGTTCTGCTGCAGACATTGATACCATATTTATTTTGCAGAAAAGAGCCATTCGTGCTATTTATAAACTTAGTCCTCGCGACTCCCTGAGAGAGGTCTTTAAGAAAATCAACATATTAACTGTGGCTTCTCAATACATTTTTGACAATATAATGTACGTCCGTAAAAATTTAGATTATTTCATGAAGAAGAGCGACATTCACTCATATAACACAAGAAATAAACACAAGCTTGTCGTTCCTAACTTCAGATTAGTTAAAACTAGTAATTCGTTCATGGGAAATTGTATAAAATTCTGTAATAATATACCACACAATCTTGTCGAATTGCCGGTTGATAAATTTAAGAAACACGTTAAAAACACGCTTATGTCTAAAGGCTATTATAAGGTTCAAGACTATCTAAACGACACGAATGTGTGGTCTGTCCAGCCTGCACCGACTGATGTACTTACCTTTGATGATTTTGATTTTACGGCAGCTAGTGGTGACTGAGTTTGTTCCGGCGTTTCTTCTCAGCACTTGCCTAATTGTCTGTGTTCTGTCTCGAAGCGCTGGTAGGGCCCAAAAGATAAGGAGACATGATTCGGCCCCTTCAGGGCACAATTATTTTTATTTTATTTTTCACTGTACATTTGACGTTCATAAGTGGCATATTGTGTCCTAAATTGAATAAATATTTTTTGATTTGATTTGATTTGATTTGAGTTAAAGTTGGCACGGAACCCTCAGTGCGCGAGTCCGACTCGCACTTGGCAGGTTTTTTTATTCATTTTATGGCATTTGGGCAACCATTATTATGACCTACATTATTTATTTGTTTTTGATTCGGAAACGTTTCGCCTGAGTAGAACAATTGGATGGAAAAAAACTTTCAAGACTTTGAAGATATTGATTTTTAGCCACATTCCAAATTTAGTAATTAGCACAAAATATTATTTTCTTATATATATTTCAACAAATTTCATTTTTTTTTGGCAAAATTTAACAAATGGAGACTAAAAAAAACTTAGCGACTGATGATGGCACACTGTTTTAATACCTTGAGCGATATTAATTTGAATAAGCGAAAAATTTACCAAACTTACGACGAATATTGATCAATAATAAAATCCAGAACGAGCTTACAAAAAGGTGGGTATTGATTATTACATTCCAGATATAAAAATACTATCCGGGCGACTATATTACTAAGTGGGCGACTAAAAATACAGAGAGGGTAACCTTAAAACTTAGATAGATTCGATCTTCCTAATTGAGGTTTTACTTTACGAACTACAAAAAAGTTATTTCGAAGCAAAGTTTTGGGAGCTGTATTATTAATGATTATTGATTATATGAGGTATATTTGAGGTCTCATGATTTATTAATTTAACGCTTTTTTAAGGAAACCACAGACTGTTACAGCGCGCGAATTCAAATGGGGGCGGGGCGAATAATCGAAACAGTCAGGTGAGTTGGGCTGCGGACCAAGAGCGTTGCGATTGCGAGAACGATTTTCTATGTCACGATTTCTTTCTGTTGCTACTGATATGGTAGCCTAATGGTCATTAGAAACTCCGTGTTACCAGAGGCTCCTACTATCGAGCTTTGAAAAAGGACGGAAGCTTACATCTGGGAGAAGAAATGCATAAATTAAAGCATCTGAAGCCTACCAAAAAAGTATATTTGGTTCGCAACGAAAATCTGACAGATTTTTACTACAATGATCGCTGGCAATCTTTCGACGAGTATAAAAAACTATTAGTTGCTTTCCAGAAAACCACACTGCCAAATTTGGACTGGCAAAACGGATCGTGCGACTGTCCCGAATTAAAAAAATATATTAGCAAACACGTATTGAGTGGGTCTAGCAATTCGGCTTAAATTAACAACACCGCCATCTGGAAGCAAAACTGATACCTATTGAACAAAAAAGAAAACGAAACCGGCCTGCTAAGTGCAAGCCAGCAAATATCATACAGCGACGATGAGTAGGTAGAGCTCCTCAATCCTCATACCAATCAATGAACCTCAGTAATAAGGTTAAATTCTTTTTAGTTGACTGAAGAATCTAATTTTATTTTGGTGTTTTGATGATTTGATTTAAGAAAGTATAAATTTATTTAATAAAGGAAATCCTGATTCATCCCACTGCTGGGAAAGGCCTTACCCCATTTTTGAGGTAGTTTGAGCCATACTCCACCACACGGGCTCAGTGCGGGTTGGTGGAGGGGTGTTTGCTAGGCAAGTGACTATCCCTGCTGACAGATGGTATTAAGCCGCCCATTAGGCCTCTGACTACGATTAACTGAAATTTATGACTAATATTAACCGATATTAGCCGATACCAACGGCTTGACGTGGCATCCGAAGCAAGGAGGTGCTCGTGATGTACGTCACTTATAAGGTATGAATGGTCACCCATCTAAACACGACCGCGCTGTAGGTTGCTTCACTTCGGTATCACTGCCAAAGCGCTGCTACCACTGCGCTACGAGCACTTCAACTTTGCTTTTTACCGCTAATAGAATAATGTTCCTTCAAATTTTTATTTCATAAGATCATTTTTTATTTTAATGTAGGCTCATAATACGCAGCTCATAATAATATTTTTCAAAGTAGCTTTTGCATTCGGAACACTTCATTTGAGTTAAAATACCGCTCAATACTCGTATAAAAAAATCCAAATATTAAAAAAAATGCAGGACCTAAAATTACGAAGCTTCTCATTTTGTATTTTAATTTACTAATTTTTTTTTTGTAAGTTGCTGTTCTTTTCATTTTTCGTCACTCGCACTTAGTCGCTCACTTAGTAATTCATTTAACCCACATTAATTATTATTGGCACCTAAAACATTTTACAGTCACTTGTTTAAATACTACTTTTAACAAATTAATGATCAGGAGTAGAAATCTTGCGGTTTATCAATATGATCTATTTAAATATTCTTTAATCAACCTGAGAATAGCAAACCAGGGACCAAATGTTTTAATCACTGAAGACGAATTAAAAATCATTGAAAACTTCAGGTAATATAGACTTAAGTACGCACAAAATTTACTCCCGGAGATTATATCAATGAATATCACACGCCAACTTGACGTGAGTGATTTAAAATAGGGGCCCAGGAGGCCGATTCTCGCATGATCGAAAAAAGTTCACACACGTAAAAATGTTCACCACTCGAATTTTTTTCGAAGGAAACAAGGCTTGTATATTCTCAGACCTTCACAGTCGAACTAATTCGATGGAACGTCACACGAACATTTCGATTGCTGGAGACCAATAGATTTCAAAATTCGTATACGAACTATTGAGGTTCTAATCGGGCAAAATGATAACCTAACCTAAAATTGAGAAAATTTACATTGACTTTGAAGGATTTTTAGCCGACTTCAAATAAAGAAGGTTTTCTGTGTCCAATATATCAAGATTTATTTGCCCTCTATTATATCATGTTTGGCTAAACTGATTTTGATGTGGTTTTCAGAAGAGTAGGTACTTGTACGATTTAGAGAAGTTTCTAGTATATGAATTGACTTACAAAAAACAGGATCTCCGTTTGTCCGGCATGCCTAGGCCGTGGTCACTACCACTTTCAAAGGAAAACCGCTTGCACACAAGACACGAAATAGGCGTCGGTTCAAACTAAAGTCTACACAAGGTGCAAGCGAATTCAGCTCTTAAGATGGTTAGGCAGCGGTGACCTCGATAGGACTTAATATTATGTTAAGAGCTATCCAACCCTGGATACGCTAGAGACAAAGTAAGTAGTTCACAAGTCGAATCTTACGAGTCCAACTCGATTAGGTTTTGTTGTCTTATCAAGGTACTCCGTGTACCTTTGTTCACCTTCAGCTTCATTCTCAGACCCTGGTTTTATATTTTGACTCTGTTTCAAGCTCATGAACATGGATTGCCCCTATGTATTTAAAACAATCCTGAATTTAAATTTTTTAATGTCAATGACTAAGGAAGATTAAACAGACTTATCCTTCAAGCGTATGTGAATGAGACACAATAGATATTCTATTGTTATGCGGTCTCGTGCGACCGCTCGGGTGTTGAAGCATTAAATAAATAACATACAAATAAAAAATACCAATTTAGCAAGTGGTTTTATTTTCTTCATACATCAGTCAAAACACAAAACATTTAAGAAGCAGAAATGTTATTGTTAAAAAAAAAACAATTTAAAGCCATTGGTCATATCAGGAAAGTTTCCATCCTTTAATCCAATGCACTTACATTTCTAACTAATCATTTATTTTGTTGTGAAATGCATGCGGTTGTGTTCCCAGGAGTATTTAAAATCCCTTCATTTGGCGCTCCTTCCTTTTGGATTATTATAATTTGTTCTACTGCTTGCTTCTGTAAAAAACAATAACAAACATAAATATCACAGAAAGTTACCTACTACACACATAATAAAAACAAAACTTGAACACCATCATGTTTTAGCTTAGTATCTCTTTTCTGGGATAATAATGATTATTGTAGATATTTGTAGGTGGAATTCATAAACTATGTTTGAACACATTCAAGCACGCATAGAACAGATTGCTAATGTACTATTTGTTTATAATAAGGCAACGATAGGCAATACTATAACACACAGATTTAGATTATAAATGGAAAATCTGATGGTTTGATTTATAAATTGTGAAAATAAAACTATCATTATGTATGTGTCTAGTTAATTAGGTACTTACCTAGATATCAGAGAATTAATAATCGATATTTGGAACAATTTTGACACACACATTGACATTTAGGGCCATAGAGAAAGGTAATATGGCGCGTCGCTGCGTTTCATTTCATGCTATGTATGAATAATGAAATTTTAATAATTGATCTACCGTTATTATATTTTTAACAATATGTACAGTTTTGTGAATATATACACCAAATTAAACAAACAAATAGATTTATTGTCTAATTTCACCAAAATTAAAATTTTTAGATGGACTTAAATATACTTTATTTCGGCGTTTTTAAAAACGCCCGTACGATCTCTGCAATGGAACGTTGTAATGAAATTCGAACGTGAAATGTTCTATCGGTGCATGAGAATAGCACTTTTATGTATCACTCGAACTTTTACAATAGAATTGTGAACTTCGTATACGAATTACCACACGGAAAAAGTACTACTTCACGAGAATTGGCCCCCAGGAAATGATAGATTAAACACTTTCAAAGGTCTTTGTTGATTGTTATTTAATTTAATTACCTATGGATTATATTAACTGACTGTACCATACTTAAAAATTAAAAATCATCAAAGGTATGTTTGCCCAAACGCCTCATAATGTATGAAGTTTAAACTGAAACTTTTGTGTATATGTAACAGGAAATTTATGATATCCGTCATTATATACAATACCCAGGCATTGTTTATAATTCCTAAAATAACCCGGAAATGTATCATATAGTTTTTATTGGTAACATTTCCAGGGAAATTAATATTCTTTCTAAATATCAACCGGAAAGTCTCAATGAGAAACTATATTTCCTAAATTTTCAAGAGGTAAAAAGATATTATAATTTAGAAACAGTATGATTGTTACTTGATTGTCTCAATGAGATTTCAGTTTTAAAAAACTCTAGTTCTTCATTCAAAATCATGTTTTATTTATTTTATTCACACATAGTGTTCCTTTAAAAAAAAACTCTTAAATGATATTGGAATTCTATTATTAAGTTTCCTAGAAAATGTGTGTTCCTAGCATATGAAAATAATCTCTGAATCAATATTTTAAACTTTTTCTTAATAGCTTTCAAAATTGTATAAATTTCTTAGGAATTGTAGAATTCAAACATTTCCTGCAACATATATTTAATGAGGGTTGTGAAGCGGTAAGGTATAAAACGTGCAAAAGAGACAATTTTGATTACAAATGACTGAACTTATATTTTATTTATCTGACACTCTAAAAAAACCTGAACTAGGTTTATCTCGAATATATTACATGTAAGCGTAACTCGCCTATTGTATCGTATATTTGTTCTCAGGATATAAGTGCCAGCCAATTTAAATAACTACTTTATTATTAAAAGTAACGCACGACAAAATTGTACGATAAACAAAAGCGGCAAAGTAATGAGGGTTGCTGAACGCCACCAGTTGGCGCCACTGAGCCAACAGCTCTGCTTAGACTTCGTCCGCGCGTTTTGAGTTTGCTCCCTCCCCTCCCGTCGCAGCGTAATGTTTTATATCCTAAAGCCTTTCTCAATAAATAAGCTATCTAACACAGAAGTTCCTGCGATAAGCGCGTTCAACTTCAAACCAACAAACTCTTCAGCTTTATAATATAATTAGCGCAAGCGCACGTTGTACTTAAACTGCGAACATTATTTTGGTGCAGAGTTATGTTAAAACTGTGATAGCTCCTAAGATATTTATTGGAATCAAATGATATAAAGGGCAACTTTGTTCTAAATGAAATGCTCGTGATGATGAATCTATTTATTTTGATAAGAATAAATACCTGTGTGTATAATACACCTCTAAAAATGATGCATTATTTTTTTACAAATTTATTAACATATGTAGTAAGTCAACCATAAAAGATAGACTTATACTGTCGCGGACTTTATTATAGAACTCTTAATGCTAAACAATCCTGTCATACATGATTTTTGTGTAACTTTAGCGGTTTCCGCAGCGTACGCAGCGGAAGCTCTCAAAAGGAATATCTTTCTCCCGTTTTCGCAACATTTTTCATTGCTGCTGTGGTCTTGTGAGTTGTATCTTTATGTTATATAGCTTAAAGCCTTCCTCGATAAATGGACTATCCAACATAAAAAAAAATTTTCAAATCGGGCCAGTAGTTTCTGAGATTAGCGCGTTCAAACAAACAAACAAACAAACAAACAAACAAACAAACAAACAAACAAACAAACAAACAAACTCTTCAGCTTTATAATATTAGTATAGATGTATAATTCAGGTGCATTCAACAAAAATGTATCTGAGTAAAAAAGGTTAAATGTGCCTACTTATTTTTTTCATAACTCACGTCAAGTTGGCGTGTGATATTCATTGGTTAATGTCCGATTTTCCAATAAAAATTAGTATAATTTCACTCGGGAATGATTCCAAAAAAAGATAACTTAATTTTGTGAGTACTAATATGTACATTTCGCGTGATTTTCTTCGATTTTAAATTCGTTTTCAAACGAAATTCACACGATATAATTCAAGCGAGTGATTTAAAATGCCCCACTAAAAACACACCCACCCCTTAAAGACGAGACAGACACACACACCCACAGGGTAAAAAAATATTTAAAGTAACGCACTGGGAATGTCTAGACAGCAGGAATATGTAGGTAGGCAAATCTTTATAAATATTTTACATCGCAACACTTGTAGCGGCTGTAAGTTGATTTTATTGGACAGCCATGTGGTATTGGGCTTGCTAGGTACTCGAGATGACATGCATTTATTTATTTATTTTATATGTTACCATTTATGTTTTTGATAATTTTTGTAATTTTTCCGTAACTATGTATTATTATGTATTTATTTACGTACGTAGTATTGGCGTCTCTTTTCGTGTACCTCACTCGGCAAGGGCGTTGGGGGCCTTTTTTTTTTTTTTTTTTTTTTTAACGTCAGGAAATGCAATTACGCACCGTACCTCTCCGTCGGGGAACGGAGGGTCGTGTGTGGGACTTCCCCGGATACGCCCCCGGGTATACCCACTAAAACCTGACGACGCCCGCCGCGTTTGGTGGCTTTGACAGCAGGGGCCGCGGTGTCTCAACAGTCCCGCGACCCTTGCCAGCGCAACCTCCACCCTCCATAAGGAGGGCGGATCTCCACGGAGTGGGGCGATCCCACTCCCGACGGCACACTGGCGCCTCAGGACGGTCCCTTGTGATTGGACAGAGGTGTCCCCACACCGTCTGTCCGAGACCTTCCCGACGAGGCGAGCCACGCCCGACGGCAGATGCACGCCGAGCTCGCCCAGAGGACCAAAGTCCTCAGGACATCCCCTGCCTCCTCTGATACACCAGAGGGGTGCCGGGAGTCCAACGACTTTTAGTGAGCCGCCGCTCGATGCGAGACAGACGCGACTCACTATGGCCACTGCCGCCCGATACGGGAACAGACGCAGCGGCACTCTCCACGGGGCATCTTGGCTTCACCTGCCGCTGGATTGCGACAGGCTACTGAGCCCCCTCGCCACGACAAGGCGTGCTCCATTCGAGGGGGAAGGGCGTTGGGGGCCTGGCATATGCTGAGTGAGGTCCTCTTGATTGGGACATTACAGACGCACAACGGAGACTGGCTATGCTTATTAATAGTTTTGTTTGCTGTCATTATTTTTTGCTTCCACTTTTTTATGTTTTGTTTTAATTTTGTGTGTGTGTGTGATGTCCTTAATTAATAAATGTATTTTCTTTCTTTCTTTCAAAAATCGTTTATATCTCGTTTCTGTCATTTTCGTCAATTCATATCATTCGTTGCGTTTCAATTTTGATAAAATAATGACTCTTTTTGTTTATTTCAATTAATAAATACTAAAAATACAAGCACGAAACTAAACACGCTCGTTAGTACATTTGGCGTTTCTAGACCTGCAAGACCATCCAGAACGTTCGATAAGATTTTCAATTTATTTTAAAGAAATGTTGCAGTTTGATCGCATGTCGATATGTCAAAGAACAAAATACAATACATGCATCGGATTAATCAACGTTCTTTTAATTTATTAATTTGTGGAAAATTATCGAATCGTTACCGAATCCGTAACCGAATGGTTCTGAATCAGGGGGCTGACCCAGTACGCACTACGTTGTGCTATTCAAATAAATATATGCTGTGACCTGACGCCCACGTGCTGCCGCTTGGTGAGCGTCATTTCAGACAACCGGCATTGAACGTGAGTGGCAACTTTTTAAACCGACTTCAAAAAAGGAGGAAGTTATCGATTCGAGTGTATGTTTTTTTTGCCTGTTTTACCTTGTATGCTAAAAGCTTTTGATACCGTAAGTCATAAGCTTCTTTTGAATAAGTTGAAAAGCATCGGTATCAAAGGCAATGCTCTAAAATTACTCGAGTCCTACTTAAAAAATAGATCGCAAATAGTAAAAATCAATGAACACCAGAGTAGTGCGGTACCAGTAACGTATGGCTTGCCTCAAGGTTTTTAATCTATATTAACGACATCACTAGCTTAACTAGCAAAAACATGTCGTAAGCACGTTTCTCTTGCAGCAATCAGTCGTAAGATGGATCTTAAAAATGTCGTATGAAAGCTCTATCCACGTTTTCTCAACGCGATTTGGGCGCACTTCTCTCAGCTTTAAATGCTGTAAACATCGTAAGATTATCGTCGCAATAGCTAAATAATCGAAAGAATATCGAGTATTCGCAACGCGAATGTTATAAAGTGCCATGAAAGCCATCAGTATGCTTTTATTCCACACTTTAGCTTTCCTCAAGTCGAGAAATGCTCTTTCATTCGATTTATTTGTCGTATTAAAGCTGTGCGGTTGCAATCACTCGACTCTTTGATTGTGTGAATGCAACCAAGCTGCTCTCATACAACGTGTTTTATTTCTTAACCAAAATGGTGTTTAATATTGTTGGTGTTGGTGAAAAGAAAAAAGAAAATAAATGTAAGTAACTGTTTTTTCACAAATGCCATAAAGTTTTTTATCCATCTAAATAGGTTACGCGTATGACCATTTAAAGTTTGCTTTTTCATATGCGAAATTAACTTTATCGTATATATTGTTTACATTATTGATAATATTTCCATGGGCCACAAGGTTTCTTAGTTATTAACGATTTAAAAATAATATTAATTTAATAATTAAAATGATTTCGCCATTAATACACACAATTGCCATTACAGAGCATAATCACTCGACTTTTAGTCGTAAAATAGCAATCCGGTTGCCATTTTACAACTAATCAGGGCGCCATTGTAGTTAGTTTAGGGTTCCTCACTGCAAATGGGTACTCCAGAAAAACGAATTTTTTTTCTATCAAATTAACCTAGAACATCTATCGTTAACTATATTTTTATTGAATTGAGTTTTAGTATGATAGGTCAGTGTATTTATTATAGTTCATAAATAATTGTCCTGCCTTCGACTCTGAGATTTAATTGACCATGTAGTATGCCCTGCTACGCGTCTATTAACTCGCACACAGGTTTAGCGCAAGAAAGAGAAGGTAAATGACCTCACTCCCTCCCACGCCTCACAGCACTGCCAGCCGCCTGTAGCTCATTCGTGTCCGTGCGCGCGCGCCGTTACAACGCACGCAGTAACCACAGTATAGTTCGTGAAGTTTTTATTTCGTGCTAAACGAAACTTACCTTATAGTGATACGTATATATTCATAAAGTGAATGTGAAGTAAAACGCACTACCCAGCGTGGCTGCACCATGCATGCTTTACGCTTCGCGGCCGAGCTAGCACGCGATGCTAGCCAGTCCGCATTTTCCGCTCCGAATCAATACGCGATATTGATCTGTAGCAAATACCGGCCGAGCTGACACGCGATGTCAGCCAGTCCTAATTATCTAGATCATTTTTGATCTCAGCTGAGACTTTTGGTATGCGTTGCTTCCAATATCCTACCCTCATTTTCATTGCGAAAAAGAGGAACAAGTTGGGTGAATTTACAGCCAAAGGCATTCATATATAATTCCACATACTAAGCAGCGCTGACGATGCGCCATCATGGCCTCTAAGTATGAAGCAGCGGCCCTCGCCCGCACTCATCCGGCCCAACAGGCGCCTGCCTGGGTATGTTCTACCTGTGCGAACGCGACGGCCCATGATGCGCGGCGAATTACTTCGTAACGGTGATCTACCGTCACAACTGCAGCGTTTTTTCAACGTTTCGCACTTGGAATCAGAATCCGACCAAAAAAGGTATGTGTTTTTATGAAAGCTTTATTATATCACCTTAAAGCCGTACGTACATATGTACTTATTACGGGCTACCGTATTCCACTCGTGGCGAAACCACGACCGAACACTTGTCTCAGCCAATCTTTTGATAAATATTAAAATGGAGCATAATGTAAGCCATCACACTAACAAACAAAAATAGCAATAAAATAATACAAAGCACCTTTTCGTAAGTACCGAAAAATAGTTGCGGCAGATTTATTTCAAATCGAATAAATTTTTATTTATTTTGTACATTTTTGCTCGGAAAAGTAAAATTAAAAACACTTTTACTGCCTAGACCTTAATCATAAATACACGTATACCCTATTCACAAAGGAAAGTCCATAAATGTAAACAAACCATTGACTAACCTATTAACCTTAATATCTGAAAATTCTCGGCACATACACAAATAAACTTCTTCACAGATCTCACAAACACCTTTACCAATTATGCCGTAACAATATAAATATGATTATTGCATTCAAACACACTTATTTAAAGTAAAAATCGTGATTCATAGGAAAAATACCACCATTTTGACAAAGACAAGAAGATGACGAAAAACTTCATATTTTTTAATTTAGTGTTGGGACACCAATTTCGTTCAATTGATCAATTCAATTGGTTATTCGAAACTCGCATGTATAGTAATATTAGGGTCAATATTACTAAACGTGCGAGTTTCTAGAAAGGATTGATATCAAAATTTTGTTGTTTTACTGTGCATGAAATGGTTTGTTGTTAATCATTGTAAGTAAATTGTTGTTTACAAAATAATATTATTTTAATTGAATGTACAACGCGTAACGTTGTGTGCGCAAAAACCTGAAAATTGTATGATTAAGATTTAGTTGACGACGTAAAAGTCTATGGAAAATTGCACAGCACCCCTAGCGGTAAAATTTTCGATACAAAAAGTTACATCGTCGTTAGCGAGTAAAACCGCGTAAGCTTATGGTAAAATAACTATGCTGGTGATATAACTACCTACCGAATCCTATCTCGACAGAGCATCGTCCGCAGAGCATGAAATGATCAGAAGTGTCAAATAAACTATTACACCCCATTAAATCTTAAATTATTTATAAATAAATTTCTTTCTATTAGAATTTTGTCATTTGAAACAAAAATCATATGGGTTGTCTGAGTTTATTTTATTTTATTATAATGAACTAAAATTATTTTTTCCAATTACTAATTAGAGTTATTTAAATATTGCTATACTAAATACATTTATCCGACTTAAAAATGAGGTATGTATATTTCCGCGATTATCTAGCATTTTGATGCACCGATTTGGATGCCGTTTCAGCAAAGTATTCTTACTTCAAAAAATCAAACTCACTAAACAAACTTAAATAACACTTTAAGGTTTTTAAATTTCATATTGTCGAACTATTTTGTCAATTAATTGAATGGCTCAAACATGGTGTTATAGAAATCATCAATTTCATGTAAATAATACGCATTTTTAAAATGAAGGATTAATAATTCGTGTTTAACCTTTTAAAATTACTTAATCAGTCATCACCCATACAAACGTTTGATTAAATTTATATTCAATTCTATATACAATTTCGTAATTGTGTGTGACCGTTCATATTTTTTTTTGTTTGGATGTGAATTTTGTTTCTAAATGTAAGATATTATATTCACGGACATTCAAACTCAAAGTATTCATGACTAAAGTATCTTTAAATTGTAATAAAATCACTTCTTAATTTCCTATGTTTCGATTACACGTAAAAAGATCGATATTAAATATTTGCAAAGTTAATTTTCTTTATTTTTCATGAATAGCAATCGATTGTATATTGTACCAGTTCAATTGACTAAATTCCTCTATATTTTCTCAGCACTAAAGTTTGTCTATGGTATTCAAGCCGCCATGTTTGTTTACATTTATAGACTTTGCCTGGTGAATAGGGTATATTCTGCAACCTGCAGTACACGCTCCAAATTTTTTCCCAAAGCTCTAAAAACGGTAGCATGGCATCCCTCCATAGCTCACGTAGTTATGGGTGGTTTTGGTCTTATATCCGCCATTGATTACAACTCTTTTGTACTTATTTCTTGCCAATGACTATAAAATGGTCTAATTAGACAATGCTATGGTCAACGCAACACTGCTTAATAATACTACTTAAAATATCGAATTTAATAGATTGTGTAAAAAGATAACAATTTACTTTTTTTGAAAGCAAGTTTCTACATACATTTCTGCTTTCTGTTTATACCTATAACTATTCAGCTTGTGGTTGGCTCTTTTATTATAAATAGCAAGCAAGCAAGCTGTAAGCTTGCCCAGTGCGTACCAAAATATGGTTGGGTCCATATTAAAACCGGTCCGTTTAAAAACCCCATTTTTTGCTTTCAATTTTAACAGCTATGATAAAAATGAGAATGAGCTTTGCTCAATACCTGGCATATGTATGATTCTGAATGGTAGAAAATTTGACGTATTTAGTTTTGAAATCCAACTAAGATTTAATCAATTTCTCAGGAAATATAACGGTAAAGCTTAGATTTTATTTACCGATGCAATAACAACTAGCTGGAAAGCGTGATTGTTTTGAAATGTATCTTATCAAATTCTCTAATCAATATAGTACTACCGACATATAAGATTTATTAAGGTGCTCGCGGTATTCCATGGTTTTAGAGTTGATTATATTTTTAGAAAAATATGCTGTGACAGTGATACGCTTTTTTATGAATGCATTCATATAACCGTTGCAAAGTTCGGTACTTAATCTCGAGTCGAGAAAACTGTGTCCTTTATCTTTGGAAAAGTCAGCCACCGACCAGTCAAGATTGTGACAACCTTTGGTCACCTTAAATTAATTTACTTTTGTTTCTATGAGCTTGTTTTTTAACAAATGCTACCACGATCACCACCGAAGAATAATTCAAATAATATCAATCCCTTGCCGCAAGGAAATGGTTTCGTGTTTGAATAGGTATTAATATTAAGTTATTTTTTTATTTGCATGTCTTAGTTTAATTTTTTCTTGTTTGTTATTAGTATAATATTATTATATTTAATATTCTTCGGTTATTTTTATTTGTCATGTGCCACATGCCACACGTAAAACGTAGGGACGTTTAAAGTGTGATAAATACAAGACATGTTCATTATTACGCAAATACTACTATCGATATTTTTTTTAACAAAAGGCAATTATTATATATTAAAATAAATAAATAAAACTGGCGTATCCTAAATGCAATGCTGCATTAGACCCAAATTGCACTACAATTATCTAATTTGAGTTATTGGAAATATGAACCATGTTAATTTTCCTACTATTTATTCTGTGATTTAATAATAAACTACATCAAATAAATATATTCTCTAATCATCAGTTTTTTTCACCCAATTACATTTTTCCACTCCACAACAATCTTCCCCAGAAAGCCACTAAGTTACTAAGGAACGATTCTTTGGAAACGTTGCTCCAATTAGTAATAAAATAGATACTGATAATATGAACTTTATCGTTTGATGTTTAAAGAATTCGATAAACTGTGTTTAATAAATTTTCAAAGGACATTTCATCTTAATATTCACCAGTTACTAAGGTATGGTGGAACAATTGTAGAATTAAAATTAATAACAAAACAGGTCTAGTGGCACGATAGTCCGGCCCGCCTCCTAGTTGATATATTTCATTTTCAAAATGTTTTTTTTTAAAGGACTTTCCCTTCACTCTTACGCCAGAGGACGTCATGTGATACGACAATTCATTAAAATTTGAGTCAAATAATTATTGTAAACCAAATAATTCTTGTTTTTTTTTATGAACCTTATATATAAGAATGTTTTTAAATATGTATGAAACCAGTCTACCTTGGGATCTCGATATGACAAAGGTACTTGTATACGATATCAGTTTATTTTTAGATTTTTTGTCCAAATAGGTACCCTAATTCTGAATCATAATCAGATTTTTTTTGACACTGCTCATAATATTTAAACAAGTCAATATTTGTCAAACTTAAATATATATATAATTAAATAAATAAAAAACTCATAGTAACTGACTCGAAAGATAGTAACTAACTCGAAAGATATATACTATAATCCTTAAAAGTTATCCAGGCAATAAAATCGTGAGTAAATTTACAACGAGAAATCTGACCATGTGCCGACTATCGAATATTCGGCGAACATTCCTGGTCGATTAGTCGAATATAAGATAAACGTATTTGGCCGGGGCCGGGTAGTACCAAAACTTCTGTCGGAGAAATTGTTTGCGGTCGTTCGCCCTTATTAAGTCACAAAGTTCTCAGAAGCCGATTTTTAATCTTCTTCATTTCTGAAGAAGATTGTATATTGTAAATTGATTGATATAGTTACTTTTCAGTAACTAAAATACTTATTGAATTTTTAATTATATACAAATAAATAAAAAATCATTACTTACCTACTTACCCATGCCTTAAAATTTCTGATAACGACAATATTTCAAAGCCATTGAATTTTCGTATTCTTTTGGTAACTCAGCAAATAATCATATAGCATTGATAGATACCTGTAAATATTTCATGATCTTAAGAGAATTTCATTCCTTAAAATAAATAAATTAATCAATTGCTTTTATATCAATCATCTAACACTTTTTATAACCAAATGTTTTCTCAGGTATTCGAAATTTAAATGTATAAAATATTATTTATATGTTTGGTATTCGGACGTATATCTTTAAAACAGTCACATTAATACCTAAATATCCCATTCTAAAAAGCAATAGAATATCATGTATGTATTTCAAATCTATAATTATAAAATATGTTAAAAAATTGCAAGACAAGATAACGATTTGTCAGACTTACCTTCCAGCCCGTTACCTTATCAAAGATAATGCGCTTACTAAAAAGTGTTTTCTGTATGTAGCTTTCCTCGTAATAAAATTATCATTTGTTTTACGTGCCAAATTCAGTGTGTAAAACTATAAAATTCGCAAACCGTCTCAGCTCAACAATACGTATTCCGTATTGTTTGTTATTTATTTAACACGCCACAATAAAAATAAGAAATAAAACTATTTCAGTTTCAGATTCCTAAAATAAATAAATTATATATTTTTAGTTAATCATTAAAAAAAAAACTCACAAATATCTTCTTTCTTCCTAGTAAAAATATTTGTTTATAGTAGATAGTTATAACTTATCATAGTTATCATACATCCATTCTTTTTTAGTAATAGTAATACATCTAAATGTCAAAGATGGTGACGTGAACAATAAATTGTTATTTAATATGATCGTTCTAATGATCAAACACTAACAGAGATGTCAACTTATTCTGTTGTAACAACATTGATTTTACTCCGAACATCTACATGGTCAATTAAATCTCAGAGTCGAAGGCAGGACAATTGGATGATCAAACGAACTTACCTTAAGTGAAGTTCGATCCAAATTCGTATAAGTATAATCAATGTTGTACATCTCATACATCGGTCTCCTTGCTCTGAAATGAATGAGCTACAGGCGGCTGGCAGTGCTGTGAGGCGTGGGAGGGAGTGAGGTCATTTACCTTCTCTTTCTTGCGCTAAACCTGTGTGCGAGTTAATAGACGCGTAGCAGGGCATACTACATGGTCAATTAAATCTTTTCGTCGAAGTCAGGACAATTTGGATCGAACTTCACTTAAGGTAAGTTCGTTTGATCATCCAATAATAGTTCATAATATTTAACAATGTCGTTTTTTTTAGAGGTGACAACTAAATGGTAGTCTTCTTAGATACAGATAAATTCATAACAAAAGACGACTTAAGGCAGCTAAGCAAGTCGAAATGGCCTTGGAAGAAAACACATTTTTTAATAATGCAGAAATGTTACGCATGTCGCACTGTTATTGATAACAGCACTGGATCAAAACCAATTCACTTTGTATTGTCTGATATAAGAATTAAATTATTACTGCGCTTATCGTTTTCGAAATTAGGCCTGTCACTGTCATTACTATCTAAATCCGAACCATGATAAGTGGAGCTATTTTCGGAAGGAGAAATAGTAGACGGTTCACATATGTCACTAGAAGCATGATTCATATTTTCTGCGGAACCCTCCCTGATATTTTTTGTTCCTCTTCACCCGTATTGAAATCCGATGCTGACGCAGATAATTTTAATCTTGAATACATGTTGTTTACTTTTCGCCGGAATCCTCCACTCCTTTTAATTCTTTTCCACCGATTATAATCCATTTTTGCTATATAAAACCAATTAAACACATTTATCTCAACTTTAATCAACGATGTCCGACAAAATGGCGTTTGCAGTGCTGTAAAAAATTTTGTTCAATTTTCATACAACTATTACGCTGTATGATGGCTTCCAAATAATGTTAATAGAATCTTTGTGGCTATGATAGTTCAGTTTACAGCGTTTTCTCAACTAATATTTTCAAATCGAGAGAAAGCCTCTCAAATAACAATCATATGACAGTATGTGCTATGAAAGTAACCGTGATGCTATTTAGTTGAATGAACCGCTTTTATTCCACAATAATGCTGTAATAACTATATATCGAAAGATAGTGGTATAAAAGCAAATTTAATGACGAAGTAGCAATTCAGTCGCTTTCATAAAGCTATCATACGACTTACAGTTGTATTAAGGCTGTGTGAGATATCTTTATACAGTTTTCGAGTAAACGTGATATGAATTCGTCGAGTCAACGTTTACTCAGCATATTTAAAGAACCAAAAAGCGTTACATGCCAAAATATCTAGAAGGCTACTTTTATACGGCTTTTTGACAAATTGCGAGCTTTCATACGAGTGACTTTCGATCTATAGTCGTAAAAACGTAATCTCATTACGTCTTTTTGCTAGTTGGGAGGACTTAGTGGTCAGACAACATTATATGCCGATGACACATGTTTATTTTATTTTGGGACTGACATTCATAATTTAATTCAAGACGCTAACAAAGATTTAAAAGTATTAACAGAGTGGTTTAAGAAGAATTTATTAACGGTTAACACTTGTAAAACTTGTTACATTGTTTTTAGAGCAAGAAATAAAATAATTGAATCGCACGCACCCTTATTATAGAAAGCGTCCCCTTAGAAAGAAAAAACACTGAAAAATACCTTGGCCTGCGACTGGACCAATATCTATCATGGAATAACCAGATTGATTATGTAAGGAATAAACTTTCATCTTTGATTGGCTCCCTTCGCAATACAAGTTAATGCATTCCTAAAAAACTGCGTTACAATATTTATAACTCACTCATCAAATCTCAACTATTATATCTTATTGAAATTTGGGGCAGTGCTCCAAAGACAAAATTACAGGGACTACAAAGAATGCAAAACAAAGTTATTAAATTATTATTTAACTATCCATTTTTAACGCCTACTGATAAAATCTACGAAGATACGAAAATTATGAATATTAAAGAGCTGTTCATTTATAACACTTGCATATTAATTAGAAAAATTCTTGATAAGTCCATTCATATAAATTTGACACTCATAAAAAAATCCCAAATAAGTAAACGCAATCTCCGTCGACCAAGTTTGCTTGTCTTGCCAAAAGTACGCACAAATTATGCCAAAAAAGTATCACATTTGAGGGAGCACGGCTTTATAATAAACTGCCATCTGGTTTAAAAAATATAAGTTCTTTTAATAGTTTTAAATCCAAATTGTCAGAATTTATAGTTCAAAACAACACACTGTTTGTTGTATAATTTATAGCATGTAATTTATTATTATATTTTTGTTAGTTTGGCGTTAAAATTTAGATTATTTAACTCTAAGTTATTCTATTCTCATGTAAGTGGCTTGTCTTTTTTTGAGAATAAACTCTTCAAACCTAAACCTAAACCTATGACAGTCATTTATTGACCGGTTTGAATTTTTTTTCGCCTTCCTAGGGGTTATTATATCTTCGAGTTGGTCCCATTGCATTGTTGCCAAGTCGGGGACTGATCATGGGATCTTGGTGCAATCGAGGGAAAGCCTCGTTTTTTAGCTACTATCTACTACATCACTTTGACCATCTCAAGCATCAACTTTTAGAGCACCAACTCCTTAAATGGATTCCATGCCGTTTTCCTCACGAAAGTGTTTACCAACAGTTTTTTGTTATGCTTTGGTTTATGCGACCGCCGGCGGCCTTTTGATCCGTGATCAAGGCGTTTAATTAAGGCTTTAAGGTTCATTTTGGTTTTGAAGTCGGCTTATGTTTTTTTAAATCATTTATATTATTTCTTCGCCAGTACAATTGTAAAATAATAATACTCAATCCCACAGATTAGATTCCCATAAAGTTTTCCGCCAAAATCGCGGTGGCTAATTAAAACGGACGCCTCGTTTGAATTCGTAATGGCTGTCGTTCTTTTTTCAAATTCATATTTGACAGTCGGGATTCGAATCGCGGCTAATTCGTCTAAATAGCCAGTATTCATCCATTTCAATGTGGTATTAACCATAAAATTATTATCCCTTTGGAATAGAACGACAAAAGCGAGATGTCACTAGCAGCAAACTGTGTAATAAAAAGAGATGGGTAGCAGAAGGGCATTTCTTCAGAAAGTGTTCTTGGTGTCACCTTCGTGGCGAAAATTTATACTGATATTATTCAAATGAAAAAAATACTGCTTTAAAGAAGCTATCAAACAGTAACAAAATCTGTTAATTCATGAAAAAAGGTTCATTATTCATGTAGATATTTAATGTTGAAATTTCGTCAACCAGGAAAGTTACTCACAGTGACACGAAAGTTACGCAGCGTCTTTTTGGATAGATAATTCGGTAATAAAAGTATCAATTACTTAAAATATTACCTCATATTGAACTTTATACATAATCAAATACTGCATTTTTTACACTTGTAGCAGCAACTGTAATAAATGCAGTATTTGATTATATGATAAAAGATAATTTGACATAACATAAATTTTATTGAATGTTATTATCGTTCATTAGCCTTTACAAACTTACAAAAATCATTATAATAAAAATCTAAGTACATATCCATTCATGTGACTGGTTATTTTACAGCCATGAGTATAATCATTAATTTAAATGAAGATTAGACAAAAAGTAATGTGGTTAGGTATTACATATATTTTTAAACATTCATGATGAACACTAACATAAGAATAGTTTGTTACCTTCAACATTGCTACTATGTACCAAATTATTTATGAGTATCCGATATTTCAACACTGTCGCAAGTGCCATGATCACAGGGTACCTAAAACTGTTGATGTGAGCTGTTATTTGCAGACTTAATGGTCTACCCTGCTTCGAAGTCTTTTATTGCACTCACTTGCGGTATCACTGACCTCAAATTCACTGTTTACTCGCATTTGTTCTCGACACATAACACTGACAGTATCTGCCAGCGATAGGATACTTTGTTAAATTTTACAGTTTCACACTTTCGAATCAATGGTATTTTGACATTCGACAATTTAAACCCATACTCACGATCGAATTTTTAGTACTTTGTTACTTAATCACTTCCTTGACCAATCTTACAACACTGTCGTAAGTATTTGCATTCTGTCGAAATTATCTGGGGTTATAAAAATAAGGGTCAGCTAAGGTACATGGTAGCAAATCTGTAGCAATCAACTCTTTACCCTCCAAAGTAGTGCCTCAAATTACATATAGGTAACCCTGCATTTTAGTAATCAGATATTTGCCGGCTATTATGAGAAGAGTCATAACTCATTTTCACAGTTAAGTCTACAAAGGCCGAGGAGATTGTAGAGTACATCAGAGTGAAGACCAAATACTTGCTGAGGGTCGAACGGTTGGAATCTCGTCACAATTCGTTTGTAGTGAGAGTTCCGACCGAAAAGCTGTCGACCTTCATGAAAGCAGAGTTTTGGTCGAAGAGTGTTCTGTATCGTCGGTTCCGAGGACGGTTACCGGACACCAAGTTGCGCAATACTACGCCGGAAAAATAGTGTTTTGTTTTAATATTATTTCTGTTTGTTATTCTTATTATGTCATGCTGTATGTATGTTAGTCTGTTAGGTATTTATTCTATAGGCCTAATTGCTTATGTAATTATTTGTAGCCTAATTATAGAGAAATAAATAAAAAAATAAATGCATAAGGTGATTCCCTTCATAAACTTTACAAGCAATAAATTAGTCTTCCAGACATTTTTCTTGTCTGGAGTGTTTAGACTACTAGCTGCTGGATCATAGCCGTAAGAGCGTTCAAAATACGACCTTTTCTAATCCAATTAAGAATTAAACTATTAGCATAATGATGCTTATAGTCTTTATTTCCAATGGGAAATAAACACCAGACGTCACGCACTTATTGTCAAACCTTGGATGTTATAGTATCAGTTTTTATTGTATTTTATTCCCGTGAAGCAAACCCATGATTTCAAGTCTTTATCTAGTAGCCTGAAAGAAGACTCTTTTATCGGTCTAGTCGAACTTTCCAACTTTACACCAGGCTCAAATTTTAGCCACGCCGCTTGGTTGATTAAATTAAGAGGACTGGCATAAACTGCCATCATTTTTATTATTGGCAAATAATTATTTTCAAGGTTTGCTTTTGTGATATTCATTATTTTCTCATGTAAACTACACAAATTGGGTTAATCACGAATAATGCATTTTAGAGTTACTTATTGTGATTACTTTACGCAGTTATATAATTAGTAAATAGATTGATCAGGCGATTCAAAGCCGAATGAAAATCAAAATTTAAGACGTCATGTTCTAAATACTTTTCTAGTAAGCTATATTATTTCTATAAATCATATCTGTGCCTCTGGAAACTGTCTAAGTAGAAAAAATCTAGTATAAAACGTTAAGGCGGTTATTTTAACTGCATTTACAAACCATAAAATATAAATTCTAGTGAGATCAGTACACTTTCATAACCTTTCGTGGTATGATTTGTAACTTTCGTGGGCAATTGACCACGAAAGTTGTGCCACGCAGGTGATGAAAATTTTACATTTTCAGAAATATTACATTAAGTTACTAACGCTTATGAAATCTAATCAGCTCAAATGAATCTTGACTATGAGTTTTATGATTCAATAGTAGACATTTATTCGGAACGCTGACTTATATTCTTAAAACCTCACCCATGAAGGGTCACATGAACTAGGGTCTGAAGAAAAAAATAAAAAGCAAGGAGCTGTAATAAGCTATATAATTGCTGTGAGATATTTATTTGTCTTCTATTGGTGTTTTAACCCGTCTGAAGTTTCTGCGGTCCTATGGTTTGTATCGATAGGTTGAACCTTTTTGAAGTTATGAGCATTTATGTGTCACATTTTCGAAAATGCTAAAATCGTGTGACCGACACTAAATTAATTATATTAAATTTAAATCTAAAGACGGATTTTTTCCACCTCAATATAACTTATCCTGACTATATGTCCAATTTTTTGACATATACTTTGTTAGTATAATGTAAAAGCTCAGCAAGACATAAGTGTTTAAACTGAGCGCCAAATCGGTGTGACGCGCGAAGAACAGCAGTTTTACTCCCGATTCCGATGGAAAAATATTTTTCCCTACAAAACTACAAATATTATTACACATTTCAAAGTGAATTCATATAGATAGATACATGATAAAACATACAAAAAATATTCTTACATTAAATATTGAATATGTTTGGAATCACAAACGTGTGACCGTCAAAAAACGGTGCTCAAATAATGGCCCAGAACCATTTTTGTCAGATGTCAAACAGTTGACCGCCCTGCAGAAGCTTGCTGAAAATTACGTGCATTTGATTTTTTATATTTAAAAGTGAAATTGTGTATATTTTGGAGAAATAATGCGTCTGAAACATGGTGACTTGATCGGTGATTGATTGTTATGTATTATAGCGGCATAACCCCAACAAATAACCATTTAACAAGTAGATTAGTCCAAATCGAAGCCTCTTAATATACGACTTATATTTACCAATGCGCTTCAAATTTAAAGTTTGATTATTCTATTCTACAAACGTTAATTTACGTAAAAAATAAAGACAGAATAACACAGGGATTGTATATCAAACAATATTTTGTATAATAAAATAACATTTAGTTTTACACTAGAGCTGCATGTTCAATATTTTGTGTCGACTATTTATCATGCAGTAAACTACTATATTTAACTTAGGAACATAGTTATAAATCACTTGATCGAAAGGTTATCTCATTTAAAGCTACAAATGTTACTTACTTATGTTAGTTACTGACATCTTAAATCGGTTTCGTTTGACAGCTTTTACTTGTCCTTCTATTCCGATAGGAATATTAATTTTATGGTATTAACTCAAAAAGTTTTTGAAGGGGTTCTCAATATAACAGAGATTGTGCTGTTTCATTAGGTAATTTAGAGAGATGAAAATTACCTTCTTGTTTTTGAGAATTTTAACACTGGAGTCCATTTAACTAAAGAATTTCCTGATTTTGTTTCGTGGGTACCTACCCACTTAAATATTGGCAAAAGAGGTATTCTTGGAAACTTGGATGGTGTTTCCAAGTGGTTATTTTAATCGCTAGCGACAACGTAAAACAAGTGCGAGTCTGACTCGCACAGAAAGGGTTCCGTGCCAACTTTAACTGAATTAGAGACCCACTTACTTCCACTTTGCCTAAAATACCACAATATTTTGTTGACAGCAAATATGACTTTGTTTTTCATAGTGTTTGTATAAAGAAAAAAGTTATGTATGCGTTTGTTGAAAATGTGCTCTATCCCAAAAACACTTAGTTCGATCTCGTTCAAACCAATTTTCGTTGAAAGTCTTTGTTCTTATTTTTTTTTTCGAAATTTACATTTGCTTGGTTTAAAAGTAAGATGGAGAGACGACCATTTTACCACTTTGGAAGCGTGTTTTTTTTGGGATTAAGTTTCATTTATGGGAGCCCCTCCGTGAATATCATTATTTTTTATTTTTTGTATGAAAATCGTTAAACTGTTATCAGGATACATCTACCTGCTAAGTTTTAACTGTGTAACACTAATAGTTTCAGTATAAAGTGGCTGTGATATACGGACGGTCAGACAGACAGACTTGACGAAACTATGGCTACGGAACCCTAAAAAGTCAAGAATAAGTTGAAAAGCATCGGTATCAAAGGCAATGCTCTAAAATTACTCGAGTCCTACTTAAAAAATAGATCGCAAATAGTAAAAATCAATGAACACCAGAGTAGTGCGTTACCAGTAACGTATGGCGTGCCTCAAGGTTTTTAATCTATATTAACGACATCACTAGCTTAACTAGCAAAAACATGTCGTAAGCACGTTTCTCTTGCAGCAATCAGTCGTAAGATGGATCTTAAAAATGTCGTATGAAAGCTCTATGCACGTTTTCTCAACGCGATTTGGGCGCACTTCTCTCAGCTTTAAATGCTGTAAACATCGTAAGATTATCGTCGCAATAGCTAAATAATCGAAAGAATATCGAGTATTCGCAACGCGAATGTTATAAAGTGCCATGAAAGCCATCAGTATGCTTTTATTCCACACTTTAGCTTTCCTCAAGTCGAGAAATGCTCTTTCATTCGATTTATTTGTCGTATTAAAGCTGTGCGGTTGCAATCACTCGACTCTTTGATTGTGTGAATGCAACCAAGCTGCTCTCATACAACGTGTTTTATTTCTTAACCAAAATGGTGTTTAATATTGTTGGTGTTGGTGAAAAGAAAAAAGAAAATAAATGTAAGTAACTGTTTTTTCACAAATGCCATAAAGTTTTTTATCCATCTAAATAGGTTACGCGTATGACCATTTAAAGTTTGCTTTTTCATATGCGAAATTAACTTTATCGTATATATTGTTTACATTATTGATAATATTTCCATGGGCCACAAGGTTTCTTAGTTATTAACGATTTAAAAATAATATTAATTTAATAATTAAAATGATTTCGCCATTAATACACACAATTGCCATTACAGAGCATAATCACTCGACTTTTAGTCGTAAAATAGCAATCCGGTTGCCATTTTACAACTAATCAGGGCGCCATTGTAGTTAGTTTAGGGTTCCTCACTGCAAATGGGTACTCCAGAAAAACGAATTTTTTTTCTATCAAATTAACCTAGAACATCTATCGTTAACTATATTTTTATTGAATTGAGTTTTAGTATGATAGGTCAGTGTATTTATTATAGTTCATAAATAATAATAGTTCATAATATTTAACAATGTCGTTTTTTTTAGAGGTGACAACTAAATGGTAGTCTTCTTAGATACAGATAAATTCATAACAAAAGACGACTTAAGGCAGCTAAGCAAGTCGAAATGGCCTTGGAAGAAAACACATTTTTTAATAATGCAGAAATGTTACGCATGTCGCACTGTTATTGATAACAGCACTGGATCAAAACCAATTCACTTTGTATTGTCTGATATAAGAATTAAATTATTACTGCGCTTATCGTTTTCGAAATTAGGCCTGTCACTGTCATTACTATCTAAATCCGAACCATGATAAGTGGAGCTATTTTCGGAAGGAGAAATAGTAGACGGTTCACATATGTCACTAGAAGCATGATTCATATTTTCTGCGGAACCCTCCCTGATATTTTTTGTTCCTCTTCACCCGTATTGAAATCCGATGCTGACGCAGATTATTTTAATCTTGAATACATGTTGTTTACTTTTCGCCGGAATCCTCCACTCCTTTTAATTCTTTTCCACCGATTATAATCCATTTTTGCTATATAAAACCAATTAAACACATTTATCTCAACTTTAATCAACGATGTCCGACAAAATGGCGTTTGCAGTGCTGTAAAAAATTTTGTTCAATTTTCATACAACTATTACGCTGTATGATGGCTTCCAAATAATGTTAATAGAATCTTTGTGGCTATGATAGTTCAGTTTACAGCGTTTTCTCAACTAATATTTTCAAATCGAGAGAAAGCCTCTCAAATAACAATCATATGACAGTATGTGCTATGAAAGTAACCGTGATGCTATTTAGTTGAATGAACCGCTTTTATTCCACAATAATGCTGTAATAACTATATATCGAAAGATAGTGGTATAAAAGCAAATTTAATGACGAAGTAGCAATTCAGTCGCTTTCATAAAGCTATCATACGACTTACAGTTGTATTAAGGCTGTGTGTGATATCTTTATACAGTTTTCGAGTAAACGTAATATGAATTCGTCGAGTCAACGTTTACTCAGCATATTTAAAGAACCAAAAAGCGTTAAATGCCAAAATATCTAGAAAGCTACTTTTATACGGCTTTTTGACAAATTGCGAGCTTTCATACGAGTGACTTTCGATCTATAGTCGTAAAAACGTAATCTCATTACGTCTTTTTGCTAGTTGGGAGGACTTAGTGGTCAGACAACATTATATGCCGATGACACATGTTTATTTTATTTTGGGACTGACATTCATAATTTAATTCAAGACGCTAACAAAGATTTAAAAGTATTAACAGAGTGGTTTAAGAAGAATTTATTAACGGTTAACACTTGTAAAACTTGTTACATTGTTTTTAGAGCAAAAAATAAAATAATTGAATCGCACGCACCCTTATTATAGAAAGCGTCCCCTTAGAAAAAAAAAACACTGAAAAATACCTTGGCCTGCGACTGGACCAATATCTATCATGGAATAACCAGATTGATTATGTAAGGAATAAACTTTCATCTTTGATTGGCTCCCTTCGCAATACAAGTTAATGCATTCCTAAAAAACTGCGTTACAATATTTATAACTCACTCATCAAATCTCAACTATTATATCTTATTGAAATTTGGGGCAGTGCTCCAAAGACAAAATTACAGGGACTACAAAGAATGCAAAACAAAGTTATTAAATTATTATTTAACTATCCATTTTTAACGCCTACTGATAAAATCTACGAAGATACGAAAATTATGAATATTAAAGAGCTGTTCATTTATAACACTTGCATATTAATTAGAAAAATTCTTGATAAGTCCATTCATATAAATTTGACACTCATAAAAAAATCCCAAATAAGTAAACGCAATCTCCGTCGACCAAGTTTGCTTGTCTTGCCAAAAGTACGCACAAATTATGCCAAAAAAGTATCACATTTGAGGTAGCACGGCTTTATAATAAACTGCCATCTGGTTTAAAAAATATAAGTTCTTTTAATAGTTTTAAATCCAAATTGTCAGAATTTATAGTTCAAAACAACACACTGTTTGTTGTATAATTTATAGCATGTAATTTATTATTATATTTTTGTTAGTTTGGCGTTAAAATTTAGATTATTTAACTCTAAGTTATTCTATTCTCATGTAAGTGGCTTGTCTTTTTTTGAGAATAAACTCTTCAAACCTAAACCTAAACCTATGACAGTCATTTATTGACCGGTTTGAATTTTTTTTCGCCTTCCTAGGGGTTATTATATCTTCGAGTTGGTCCCATTGCATTGTTGCCAAGTCGGGGACTGATCATGGGATCTTGGTGCAATCGAGGGAAAGCCTCGTTTTTTAGCTCCTAAAGTCATAAAGTGCCCCCTCCTCTAACCACAAAAAATTAAGAAATAAAATTACTTTAAAAAAAGTTAAAACCGAGTTCAAAACTAAAATGCACTAAAAACGCCTTGACAATTTATAGGAAAGGAATCCATTTTATGCGAACAAATATATTTCTGTTTGAAGTCGGTGCCATCACTTTGACCATCTCAAGCATCAACTTTTAGAGCACCAACTCCTTAAATGGATTCCATGCCGTTTTCCTCACGAAAGTGTTTACCAACAGTTTTTTGTTATGCTTTGGTTTATGCGACCGCCGGCGGCCTTTTGATCCGTGATCAAGGCGTTTAATTAAGGCTTTAAGGTTCATTTTGGTTTTGAAGTCGGCTTATGTTTTTTTAAATCATTTATATTATTTCTTCGCCAGTACAATTGTAAAATAATAATACTCAATCCCACAGATTAGATTCCCATAAAGTTTTCCGCCAAAATCGCGGTGGCTAATTAAAACGGACGCCTCGTTTGAATTCGTAATGGCTGTCGTTCTTTTTTCAAATTCATATTTGACAGTCGGGATTCGAATCGCGGCTAATTCGTCTAAATAGCCAGTATTCATCCATTTCAATGTGGTATTAACCATAAAATTATTATCCCTTTGGAATAGAACGACAAAAGCGAGATGTCACTAGCAGCAAACTGTGTAATAAAAAGAGATGGGTAGCAGAAGGGCATTTCTTCAGAAAGTGTTCTTGGTGTCACCTTCGTGGCGAAAATTTATACTGATATTATTCAAATGAAAAAAATACTGCTTTAAAGAAGCTATCAAACAGTAACAAAATCTGTTAATTCATGAAAAAAGGTTCATTATTCATGTAGATATTTAATGTTGAAATTTCGTCAACCAGGAAAGTTACTCACAGTGACACGAAAGTTACGCAGCGTCTTTTTGGATAGATAATTCGGTAATAAAAGTATCAATTACTTAAAATATTACCTCATATTGAACTTTATACATAATCAAATACTGCATTTTTTACACTTGTAGCAGCAACTGTAATAAATGCAGTATTTGATTATATGATAAAAGATAATTTGACATAACATAAATTTTATTGAATGTTATTATCGTTCATTAGCCTTTACAAACTTACAAAAATCATTATAATAAAAATCTAAGTACATATCCATTCATGTGACTGGTTATTTTACAGCCATGAGTATAATCATTAATTTAAATGAAGATTAGACAAAAAGTAATGTGGTTAGGTATTACATATATTTTTAAACATTCATGATGAACACTAACATAAGAATAGTTTGTTACCTTCAACATTGCTACTATGTACCAAATTATTTATGAGTATCCGATATTTCAACACTGTCGCAAGTGCCATGATCACAGGGTACCTAAAACTGTTGATGTGAGCTGTTATTTGCAGACTTAATGGTCTACCCTGCTTCGAAGTCTTTTATTGCACTCACTTGCGGTATCACTGACCTCAAATTCACTGTTTACTCGCATTTGTTCTCGACACATAACACTGACAGTATCTGCCAGCGATAGGATACTTTGTTAAATTTTACAGTTTCACACTTTCGAATCAATGGTATTTTGACATTCGACAATTTAAACCCATACTCACGATCGAATTTTTAGTACTTTGTTACTTAATCACTTCCTTGACCAATCTTACAACACTGTCGTAAGTATTTGCATTCTGTCGAAATTATCTGGGGTTATAAAAATAAGGGTCAGCTAAGGTACATGGTAGCAAATCTGTAGCAATCAACTCTTTACCCTCCAAAGTAGTGCCTCAAATTACATATAGGTAACCCTGCATTTTAGTAATCAGATATTTGCCGGCTATTATGAGAAGAGTCATAACTCATTTTCACAGTTAAGTCTACAAAGGCCGAGGAGATTGTAGAGTACATCAGAGTGAAGACCAAATACTTGCTGAGGGTCGAACGGTTGGAATCTCGTCACAATTCGTTTGTAGTGAGAGTTCCGACCGAAAAGCTGTCGACCTTCATGAAAGCAGAGTTTTGGTCGAAGAGTGTTCTGTATCGTCGGTTCCGAGGACGGTTACCGGACACCAAGTTGCGCAATACTACGCCGGAAAAATAGTGTTTTGTTTTAATATTATTTCTGTTTGTTATTCTTATTATGTCATGCTGTATGTATGTTAGTCTGTTAGGTATTTATTCTATAGGCCTAATTGCTTATGTAATTATTTGTAGCCTAATTATAGAGAAATAAATAAAAAAATAAATGCATAAGGTGATTCCCTTCATAAACTTTACAAGCAATAAATTAGTCTTCCAGACATTTTTCTTGTCTGGAGTGTTTAGACTACTAGCTGCTGGATCATAGCCGTAAGAGCGTTCAAAATACGACCTTTTCTAATCCAATTAAGAATTAAACTATTAGCATAATGATGCTTATAGTCTTTATTTCCAATGGGAAATAAACACCAGACGTCACGCACTTATTGTCAAACCTTGGATGTTATAGTATCAGTTTTTATTGTATTTTATTCCCGTGAAGCAAACCCATGATTTCAAGTCTTTATCTAGTAGCCTGAAAGAAGACTCTTTTATCGGTCTAGTCGAACTTTCCAACTTTACACCAGGCTCAAATTTTAGCCACGCCGCTTGGTTGATTAAATTAAGAGGACTGGCATAAACTGCCATCATTTTTATTATTGGCAAATAATTATTTTCAAGGTTTGCTTTTGTGATATTCATTATTTTCTCATGTAAACTACACAAATTGGGTTAATCACGAATAATGCATTTTAGAGTTACTTATTGTGATTACTTTACGCAGTTATATAATTAGTAAATAGATTGATCAGGCGATTCAAAGCCGAATGAAAATCAAAATTTAAGACGTCATGTTCTAAATACTTTTCTAGTAAGCTATATTATTTCTATAAATCATATCTGTGCCTCTGGAAACTGTCTAAGTAGAAAAAATCTAGTATAAAACGTTAAGGCGGTTATTTTAACTGCATTTACAAACCATAAAATATAAATTCTAGTGAGATCAGTACACTTTCATAACCTTTCGTGGTATGATTTGTAACTTTCGTGGGCAATTGACCACGAAAGTTGTGCCACGCAGGTGATGAAAATTTTACATTTTCAGAAATATTACATTAAGTTACTAACGCTTATGAAATCTAATCAGCTCAAATGAATCTTGACTATGAGTTTTATGATTCAATAGTAGACATTTATTCGGAACGCTGACTTATATTCTTAAAACCTCACCCATGAAGGGTCACATGAACTAGGGTCTGAAGAAAAAAATAAAAAGCAAGGAGCTGTAATAAGCTATATAATTGCTGTGAGATATTTATTTGTCTTCTATTGGTGTTTTAACCCGTCTGAAGTTTCTGCGGTCCTATGGTTTGTATCGATAGGTTGAACCTTTTTGAAGTTATGAGCATTTATGTGTCACATTTTCGAAAATGCTAAAATCGTGTGACCGACACTAAATTAATTATATTAAATTTAAATCTAAAGACGGATTTTTTCCACCTCAATATAACTTATCCTGACTATATGTCCAATTTTTTGACATATACTTTGTTAGTATAATGTAAAAGCTCAGCAAGACATAAGTGTTTAAACTGAGCGCCAAATCGGTGTGACGCGCGAAGAACAGCAGTTTTACTCCCGATTCCGATGGAAAAATATTTTTCCCTACAAAACTACAAATATTATTACACATTTCAAAGTGAATTCATATAGATAGATACATGATAAAACATACAAAAAATATTCTTACATTAAATATTGAATATGTTTGGAATCACAAACGTGTGACCGTCAAAAAACGGTGCTCAAATAATGGCCCAGAACCATTTTTGTCAGATGTCAAACAGTTGACCGCCCTGCAGAAGCTTGCTGAAAATTACGTGCATTTGATTTTTTATATTTAAAAGTGAAATTGTGTATATTTTGGAGAAATAATGCGTCTGAAACATGGTGACTTGATCGGTGATTGATTGTTATGTATTATAGCGGCATAACCCCAACAAATAACCATTTAACAAGTAGATTAGTCCAAATCGAAGCCTCTTAATATACGACTTATATTTACCAATGCGCTTCAAATTTAAAGTTTGATTATTCTATTCTACAAACGTTAATTTACGTAAAAAATAAAGACAGAATAACACAGGGATTGTATATCAAACAATATTTTGTATAATAAAATAACATTTAGTTTTACACTAGAGCTGCATGTTCAATATTTTGTGTCGACTATTTATCATGCAGTAAACTACTATATTTAACTTAGGAACATAGTTATAAATCACTTGATCGAAAGGTTATCTCATTTAAAGCTACAAATGTTACTTACTTATGTTAGTTACTGACATCTTAAATCGGTTTCGTTTGACAGCTTTTACTTGTCCTTCTATTCCGATAGGAATATTAATTTTATGGTATTAACTCAAAAAGTTTTTGAAGGGGTTCTCAATATAACAGAGATTGTGCTGTTTCATTAGGTAATTTAGAGAGATGAAAATTACCTTCTTGTTTTTGAGAATTTTAACACTGGAGTCCATTTAACTAAAGAATTTCCTGATTTTGTTTCGTGGGTACCTACCCACTTAAATATTGGCAAAAGAGGTATTCTTGGAAACTTGGATGGTGTTTCCAAGTGGTTATTTTAATCGCTAGCGACAACGTAAAACAAGTGCGAGTCTGACTCGCACAGAAAGGGTTCCGTGCCAACTTTAACTGAATTAGAGACCCACTTACTTCCACTTTGCCTAAAATACCACAATATTTTGTTGACAGCAAATATGACTTTGTTTTTCATAGTGTTTGTATAAAGAAAAAAGTTATGTATGCGTTTGTTGAAAATGTGCTCTATCCCAAAAACACTTAGTTCGATCTCGTTCAAACCAATTTTCGTTGAAAGTCTTTGTTCTTATTTTTTTTTTCGAAATTTACATTTGCTTGGTTTAAAAGTAAGATGGAGAGACGACCATTTTACCACTTTGGAAGCGTGTTTTTTTTGGGATTAAGTTTCATTTATGGGAGCCCCTCCGTGAATATCATTATTTTTTATTTTTTGTATGAAAATCGTTAAACTGTTATCAGGATACATCTACCTGCTAAGTTTTAACTGTGTAACACTAATAGTTTCAGTATAAAGTGGCTGTGATATACGGACGGTCAGACAGACAGACTTGACGAAACTATGGCTACGGAACCCTAAAAAGTCAAGAATAAGTTGAAAAGCATCGGTATCAAAGGCAATGCTCTAAAATTACTCGAGTCCTACTTAAAAAATAGATCGCAAATAGTAAAAATCAATGAACACCAGAGTAGTGCGTTACCAGTAACGTATGGCGTGCCTCAAGGTTTTTAATCTATATTAACGACATCACTAGCTTAACTAGCAAAAACATGTCGTAAGCACGTTTCTCTTGCAGCAATCAGTCGTAAGATGGATCTTAAAAATGTCGTATGAAAGCTCTATGCACGTTTTCTCAACGCGATTTGGGCGCACTTCTCTCAGCTTTAAATGCTGTAAACATCGTAAGATTATCGTCGCAATAGCTAAATAATCGAAAGAATATCGAGTATTCGCAACGCGAATGTTATAAAGTGCCATGAAAGCCATCAGTATGCTTTTATTCCACACTTTAGCTTTCCTCAAGTCGAGAAATGCTCTTTCATTCGATTTATTTGTCGTATTAAAGCTGTGCGGTTGCAATCACTCGACTCTTTGATTGTGTGAATGCAACCAAGCTGCTCTCATACAACGTGTTTTATTTCTTAACCAAAATGGTGTTTAATATTGTTGGTGTTGGTGAAAAGAAAAAAGAAAATAAATGTAAGTAACTGTTTTTTCACAAATGCCATAAAGTTTTTTATCCATCTAAATAGGTTACGCGTATGACCATTTAAAGTTTGCTTTTTCATATGCGAAATTAACTTTATCGTATATATTGTTTACATTATTGATAATATTTCCATGGGCCACAAGGTTTCTTAGTTATTAACGATTTAAAAATAATATTAATTTAATAATTAAAATGATTTCGCCATTAATACACACAATTGCCATTACAGAGCATAATCACTCGACTTTTAGTCGTAAAATAGCAATCCGGTTGCCATTTTACAACTAATCAGGGCGCCATTGTAGTTAGTTTAGGGTTCCTCACTGCAAATGGGTACTCCAGAAAAACGAATTTTTTTTCTATCAAATTAACCTAGAACATCTATCGTTAACTATATTTTTATTGAATTGAGTTTTAGTATGATAGGTCAGTGTATTTATTATAGTTCATAAATAATAATAGTTCATAATATTTAACAATGTCGTTTTTTTTAGAGGTGACAACTAAATGGTAGTCTTCTTAGATACAGATAAATTCATAACAAAAGACGACTTAAGGCAGCTAAGCAAGTCGAAATGGCCTTGGAAGAAAACACATTTTTTAATAATGCAGAAATGTTACGCATGTCGCACTGTTATTGATAACAGCACTGGATCAAAACCAATTCACTTTGTATTGTCTGATATAAGAATTAAATTATTACTGCGCTTATCGTTTTCGAAATTAGGCCTGTCACTGTCATTACTATCTAAATCCGAACCATGATAAGTGGAGCTATTTTCGGAAGGAGAAATAGTAGACGGTTCACATATGTCACTAGAAGCATGATTCATATTTTCTGCGGAACCCTCCCTGATATTTTTTGTTCCTCTTCACCCGTATTGAAATCCGATGCTGACGCAGATTATTTTAATCTTGAATACATGTTGTTTACTTTTCGCCGGAATCCTCCACTCCTTTTAATTCTTTTCCACCGATTATAATCCATTTTTGCTATATAAAACCAATTAAACACATTTATCTCAACTTTAATCAACGATGTCCGACAAAATGGCGTTTGCAGTGCTGTAAAAAATTTTGTTCAATTTTCATACAACTATTACGCTGTATGATGGCTTCCAAATAATGTTAATAGAATCTTTGTGGCTATGATAGTTCAGTTTACAGCGTTTTCTCAACTAATATTTTCAAATCGAGAGAAAGCCTCTCAAATAACAATCATATGACAGTATGTGCTATGAAAGTAACCGTGATGCTATTTAGTTGAATGAACCGCTTTTATTCCACAATAATGCTGTAATAACTATATATCGAAAGATAGTGGTATAAAAGCAAATTTAATGACGAAGTAGCAATTCAGTCGCTTTCATAAAGCTATCATACGACTTACAGTTGTATTAAGGCTGTGTGTGATATCTTTATACAGTTTTCGAGTAAACGTAATATGAATTCGTCGAGTCAACGTTTACTCAGCATATTTAAAGAACCAAAAAGCGTTAAATGCCAAAATATCTAGAAAGCTACTTTTATACGGCTTTTTGACAAATTGCGAGCTTTCATACGAGTGACTTTCGATCTATAGTCGTAAAAACGTAATCTCATTACGTCTTTTTGCTAGTTGGGAGGACTTAGTGGTCAGACAACATTATATGCCGATGACACATGTTTATTTTATTTTGGGACTGACATTCATAATTTAATTCAAGACGCTAACAAAGATTTAAAAGTATTAACAGAGTGGTTTAAGAAGAATTTATTAACGGTTAACACTTGTAAAACTTGTTACATTGTTTTTAGAGCAAAAAATAAAATAATTGAATCGCACGCACCCTTATTATAGAAAGCGTCCCCTTAGAAAAAAAAAACACTGAAAAATACCTTGGCCTGCGACTGGACCAATATCTATCATGGAATAACCAGATTGATTATGTAAGGAATAAACTTTCATCTTTGATTGGCTCCCTTCGCAATACAAGTTAATGCATTCCTAAAAAACTGCGTTACAATATTTATAACTCACTCATCAAATCTCAACTATTATATCTTATTGAAATTTGGGGCAGTGCTCCAAAGACAAAATTACAGGGACTACAAAGAATGCAAAACAAAGTTATTAAATTATTATTTAACTATCCATTTTTAACGCCTACTGATAAAATCTACGAAGATACGAAAATTATGAATATTAAAGAGCTGTTCATTTATAACACTTGCATATTAATTAGAAAAATTCTTGATAAGTCCATTCATATAAATTTGACACTCATAAAAAAATCCCAAATAAGTAAACGCAATCTCCGTCGACCAAGTTTGCTTGTCTTGCCAAAAGTACGCACAAATTATGCCAAAAAAGTATCACATTTGAGGTAGCACGGCTTTATAATAAACTGCCATCTGGTTTAAAAAATATAAGTTCTTTTAATAGTTTTAAATCCAAATTGTCAGAATTTATAGTTCAAAACAACACACTGTTTGTTGTATAATTTATAGCATGTAATTTATTATTATATTTTTGTTAGTTTGGCGTTAAAATTTAGATTATTTAACTCTAAGTTATTCTATTCTCATGTAAGTGGCTTGTCTTTTTTTGAGAATAAACTCTTCAAACCTAAACCTAAACCTATGACAGTCATTTATTGACCGGTTTGAATTTTTTTTCGCCTTCCTAGGGGTTATTATATCTTCGAGTTGGTCCCATTGCATTGTTGCCA
Source organism: Pyrausta purpuralis (assembly GCA_963924145.1). Classification (NCBI taxonomy): domain Eukaryota; kingdom Metazoa; phylum Arthropoda; class Insecta; order Lepidoptera; family Crambidae; genus Pyrausta; species Pyrausta purpuralis. Next base: position 7,388,669 of record OZ001666.1, on the reverse strand, counting down.
AGTCGGGGACTGATCATGGGATCTTGGTGCAATCGAGGGAAAGCCTCGTTTTTTAGCTCCTAAAGTCATAAAGTGCCCCCTCCTCTAACCACAAAAAATTAAGAAATAAAATTACTTTAAAAAAAGTTAAAACCGAGTTCAAAACTAAAATGCACTAAAAACGCCTTGACAATTTATAGGAAAGGAATCCATTTTATGCGAACAAATATATTTCTGTTTGAAGTCGGTGCCATCACTTTGACCATCTCAAGCATCAACTTTTAGAGCACCAACTCCTTAAATGGATTCCATGCCGTTTTCCTCACGAAAGTGTTTACCAACAGTTTTTTGTTATGCTTTGGTTTATGCGACCGCCGGCGGCCTTTTGATCCGTGATCAAGGCGTTTAATTAAGGCTTTAAGGTTCATTTTGGTTTTGAAGTCGGCTTATGTTTTTTTAAATCATTTATATTATTTCTTCGCCAGTACAATTGTAAAATAATAATACTCAATCCCACAGATTAGATTCCCATAAAGTTTTCCGCCAAAATCGCGGTGGCTAATTAAAACGGACGCCTCGTTTGAATTCGTAATGGCTGTCGTTCTTTTTTCAAATTCATATTTGACAGTCGGGATTCGAATCGCGGCTAATTCGTCTAAATAGCCAGTATTCATCCATTTCAATGTGGTATTAACCATAAAATTATTATCCCTTTGGAATAGAACGACAAAAGCGAGATGTCACTAGCAGCAAACTGTGTAATAAAAAGAGATGGGTAGCAGAAGGGCATTTCTTCAGAAAGTGTTCTTGGTGTCACCTTCGTGGCGAAAATTTATACTGATATTATTCAAATGAAAAAAATACTGCTTTAAAGAAGCTATCAAACAGTAACAAAATCTGTTAATTCATGAAAAAAGGTTCATTATTCATGTAGATATTTAATGTTGAAATTTCGTCAACCAGGAAAGTTACTCACAGTGACACGAAAGTTACGCAGCGTCTTTTTGGATAGATAATTCGGTAATAAAAGTATCAATTACTTAAAATATTACCTCATATTGAACTTTATACATAATCAAATACTGCATTTTTTACACTTGTAGCAGCAACTGTAATAAATGCAGTATTTGATTATATGATAAAAGATAATTTGACATAACATAAATTTTATTGAATGTTATTATCGTTCATTAGCCTTTACAAACTTACAAAAATCATTATAATAAAAATCTAAGTACATATCCATTCATGTGACTGGTTATTTTACAGCCATGAGTATAATCATTAATTTAAATGAAGATTAGACAAAAAGTAATGTGGTTAGGTATTACATATATTTTTAAACATTCATGATGAACACTAACATAAGAATAGTTTGTTACCTTCAACATTGCTACTATGTACCAAATTATTTATGAGTATCCGATATTTCAACACTGTCGCAAGTGCCATGATCACAGGGTACCTAAAACTGTTGATGTGAGCTGTTATTTGCAGACTTAATGGTCTACCCTGCTTCGAAGTCTTTTATTGCACTCACTTGCGGTATCACTGACCTCAAATTCACTGTTTACTCGCATTTGTTCTCGACACATAACACTGACAGTATCTGCCAGCGATAGGATACTTTGTTAAATTTTACAGTTTCACACTTTCGAATCAATGGTATTTTGACATTCGACAATTTAAACCCATACTCACGATCGAATTTTTAGTACTTTGTTACTTAATCACTTCCTTGACCAATCTTACAACACTGTCGTAAGTATTTGCATTCTGTCGAAATTATCTGGGGTTATAAAAATAAGGGTCAGCTAAGGTACATGGTAGCAAATCTGTAGCAATCAACTCTTTACCCTCCAAAGTAGTGCCTCAAATTACATATAGGTAACCCTGCATTTTAGTAATCAGATATTTGCCGGCTATTATGAGAAGAGTCATAACTCATTTTCACAGTTAAGTCTACAAAGGCCGAGGAGATTGTAGAGTACATCAGAGTGAAGACCAAATACTTGCTGAGGGTCGAACGGTTGGAATCTCGTCACAATTCGTTTGTAGTGAGAGTTCCGACCGAAAAGCTGTCGACCTTCATGAAAGCAGAGTTTTGGTCGAAGAGTGTTCTGTATCGTCGGTTCCGAGGACGGTTACCGGACACCAAGTTGCGCAATACTACGCCGGAAAAATAGTGTTTTGTTTTAATATTATTTCTGTTTGTTATTCTTATTATGTCATGCTGTATGTATGTTAGTCTGTTAGGTATTTATTCTATAGGCCTAATTGCTTATGTAATTATTTGTAGCCTAATTATAGAGAAATAAATAAAAAAATAAATGCATAAGGTGATTCCCTTCATAAACTTTACAAGCAATAAATTAGTCTTCCAGACATTTTTCTTGTCTGGAGTGTTTAGACTACTAGCTGCTGGATCATAGCCGTAAGAGCGTTCAAAATACGACCTTTTCTAATCCAATTAAGAATTAAACTATTAGCATAATGATGCTTATAGTCTTTATTTCCAATGGGAAATAAACACCAGACGTCACGCACTTATTGTCAAACCTTGGATGTTATAGTATCAGTTTTTATTGTATTTTATTCCCGTGAAGCAAACCCATGATTTCAAGTCTTTATCTAGTAGCCTGAAAGAAGACTCTTTTATCGGTCTAGTCGAACTTTCCAACTTTACACCAGGCTCAAATTTTAGCCACGCCGCTTGGTTGATTAAATTAAGAGGACTGGCATAAACTGCCATCATTTTTATTATTGGCAAATAATTATTTTCAAGGTTTGCTTTTGTGATATTCATTATTTTCTCATGTAAACTACACAAATTGGGTTAATCACGAATAATGCATTTTAGAGTTACTTATTGTGATTACTTTACGCAGTTATATAATTAGTAAATAGATTGATCAGGCGATTCAAAGCCGAATGAAAATCAAAATTTAAGACGTCATGTTCTAAATACTTTTCTAGTAAGCTATATTATTTCTATAAATCATATCTGTGCCTCTGGAAACTGTCTAAGTAGAAAAAATCTAGTATAAAACGTTAAGGCGGTTATTTTAACTGCATTTACAAACCATAAAATATAAATTCTAGTGAGATCAGTACACTTTCATAACCTTTCGTGGTATGATTTGTAACTTTCGTGGGCAATTGACCACGAAAGTTGTGCCACGCAGGTGATGAAAATTTTACATTTTCAGAAATATTACATTAAGTTACTAACGCTTATGAAATCTAATCAGCTCAAATGAATCTTGACTATGAGTTTTATGATTCAATAGTAGACATTTATTCGGAACGCTGACTTATATTCTTAAAACCTCACCCATGAAGGGTCACATGAACTAGGGTCTGAAGAAAAAAATAAAAAGCAAGGAGCTGTAATAAGCTATATAATTGCTGTGAGATATTTATTTGTCTTCTATTGGTGTTTTAACCCGTCTGAAGTTTCTGCGGTCCTATGGTTTGTATCGATAGGTTGAACCTTTTTGAAGTTATGAGCATTTATGTGTCACATTTTCGAAAATGCTAAAATCGTGTGACCGACACTAAATTAATTATATTAAATTTAAATCTAAAGACGGATTTTTTCCACCTCAATATAACTTATCCTGACTATATGTCCAATTTTTTGACATATACTTTGTTAGTATAATGTAAAAGCTCAGCAAGACATAAGTGTTTAAACTGAGCGCCAAATCGGTGTGACGCGCGAAGAACAGCAGTTTTACTCCCGATTCCGATGGAAAAATATTTTTCCCTACAAAACTACAAATATTATTACACATTTCAAAGTGAATTCATATAGATAGATACATGATAAAACATACAAAAAATATTCTTACATTAAATATTGAATATGTTTGGAATCACAAACGTGTGACCGTCAAAAAACGGTGCTCAAATAATGGCCCAGAACCATTTTTGTCAGATGTCAAACAGTTGACCGCCCTGCAGAAGCTTGCTGAAAATTACGTGCATTTGATTTTTTATATTTAAAAGTGAAATTGTGTATATTTTGGAGAAATAATGCGTCTGAAACATGGTGACTTGATCGGTGATTGATTGTTATGTATTATAGCGGCATAACCCCAACAAATAACCATTTAACAAGTAGATTAGTCCAAATCGAAGCCTCTTAATATACGACTTATATTTACCAATGCGCTTCAAATTTAAAGTTTGATTATTCTATTCTACAAACGTTAATTTACGTAAAAAATAAAGACAGAATAACACAGGGATTGTATATCAAACAATATTTTGTATAATAAAATAACATTTAGTTTTACACTAGAGCTGCATGTTCAATATTTTGTGTCGACTATTTATCATGCAGTAAACTACTATATTTAACTTAGGAACATAGTTATAAATCACTTGATCGAAAGGTTATCTCATTTAAAGCTACAAATGTTACCTACTTATGTTAGTTACTGACATCTTAAATCGGTTTCGTTTGACAGCTTTTACTTGTCCTTCTATTCCGATAGGAATATTAATTTTATGGTATTAACTCAAAAAGTTTTTGAAGGGGTTCTCAATATAACAGAGATTGTGCTGTTTCATTAGGTAATTTAGAGAGATGAAAATTACCTTCTTGTTTTTGAGAATTTTAACACTGGAGTCCATTTAACTAAAGAATTTCCTGATTTTGTTTCGTGGGTACCTACCCACTTAAATATTGGCAAAAGAGGTATTCTTGGAAACTTGGATGGTGTTTCCAAGTGGTTATTTTAATCGCTAGCGACAACGTAAAACAAGTGCGAGTCTGACTCGCACAGAAAGGGTTCCGTGCCAACTTTAACTGAATTAGAGACCCACTTACTTCCACTTTGCCTAAAATACCACAATATTTTGTTGACAGCAAATATGACTTTGTTTTTCATAGTGTTTGTATAAAGAAAAAAGTTATGTATGCGTTTGTTGAAAATGTGCTCTATCCCAAAAACACTTAGTTCGATCTCGTTCAAACCAATTTTCGTTGAAAGTCTTTGTTCTTATTTTTTTTTTCGAAATTTACATTTGCTTGGTTTAAAAGTAAGATGGAGAGACGACCATTTTACCACTTTGGAAGCGTGTTTTTTTTGGGATTAAGTTTCATTTATGGGAGCCCCTCCGTGAATATCATTATTTTTTATTTTTTGTATGAAAATCGTTAAACTGTTATCAGGATACATCTACCTGCTAAGTTTTAACTGTGTAACACTAATAGTTTCAGTATAAAGTGGCTGTGATATACGGACGGTCAGACAGACAGACTTGACGAAACTATGGCTACGGAACCCTAAAAAGTCAATGTGAAATTGCACAGCGGTCTAGCGGTCACTTGTAGAATGAAAATTTTCCGTATACTTTTTTTATGTCGTCCCTAGTGAGTGAAACCGCCGTAAAGTCATGGTAAAGTTTGGTTTCATCAGTTTCGATTTTCAAAATTGCCAATCCCGAATTGCCCCCTGGTTGGTGACCAGGAGCTCTATTTTTGAATCTCTCGCTTCGAAACGGCAAATGATTTTCGTTCGACAACGAGTTTTTTTGTATGACTTTTAATTCATTTTGGAACGAAAATTACTCGCCATCTTGAAGCGAGTGATTCAAAAACAGAGCTCCAGAGCAACAATGACGTAATATTCCGAGTTACGATCACTGATTGTCAAAAATCACCAAAATGGCCGACCGGCGCTCGTCTGGGCAGGTCAGGCTCGACAGGCCAGTGACAATAGGTTTATTAATTATTTTATCGATAGGTTTGCAGCGCTGTGTGGCGTGGTTCGTCTGAATAATAAATCGTAATGCAGCGGCAGTGCCATGCGGTTAATGAGTTTTTATTTTATTTTTGTATTTTGTTATTATTGCTTTATCGTCACGTAGGTATTTTATATTTCTGATACTGAGTAATGAATATTGTGGAATGTCATTTATTGTTATTTTTTATGGGCTATGATTGTTATTTTTTGTCTTCTTTTTTTCACGAATCAATTTATGTGTGTACACAGTCATGATCGAAAGGGTTCCCGCAGAATACCAGTATCGTGCGTGACATGCCTCGCGCTGCCACGAATTAGACTGAGCGGGGACCTTTTCGACAAGTATTATTATATTCAATTGGATTGTGTTTTTTTTTCTTTCATTCATTGTACTTTGTGTCGAATAAAGTCATTTTATTTCATTTTTTCATCTCATTGCAAGCTTAACCGTTTTACGTAAAAATTTAGTTAAATATCTCCACGTAAAAAAACTAACGCACGATTTAATTCTAAATACTGTGATTATAAATGAAAATTATTGAATCTATTTTCAGCATAGAAAACAGCGAACCTTTACAGTTTACTGAATCTTTCACGGCTTACTATATATGCTGATTTTTATTTAGATTTTAGAAAAATTTTTTTCAAACAAGAAGAAATCAAACTAAGACATGCTACATAAAAAAATAAACTTTAAGTCTACTTATTTAAAAACGAAACCATTTCCTTGAGGCAAGGAGGCTATGATGCTGGCTGCGTTGCCGCGTTGAATAGCTATGCTAATCCTTTGAGCTAGGAACCAGCCAGCTTTATTATTGGCTGTGACAGAATTTAATTTTGGCGCAATTTTACCAAACAGCAATTTAGCAGAGGGTCCCCACGGCCCAAATGTTTCAACACCAAACGGCGCAAACACATAATCACTTGCAAGTGAGACGTACTTGCGACGCTTGGCGTTTTCAGCCAACTCCGCTGCTGCTCCAGCTTTAAGGGCTGATTCTCTGAGATGGGATGGGGCCAAAGTATCGACACAAGTTGCATCCCAAACTAAGGCCCGACCCCGTTCCCAGGGAATAAGCGTGAGGCCATCGGGTCTCTTGCCATAATAATAATAAAAAATATTTATTTAAATATCAACATTTATTAAATTAATTTAAATTTAAATAACAATTTTACAATATAAGGAATTAAATAAACAATTAAACAGAATATTATTAAACAAAGCCGGTCTAGCCTACGGCAGTCCGAAATGGGAGTTGTGGGTAGATTTCGGGTGAGACCGGAGCCGATAAGTGGAAAGTTTTCCATTAGGGAGCAATCACACTTTAAACTTATAGTACGGTAAAATTAAATATATAAGAAGGTGTGGGCGCCAGGCACTGCAAAAAAGAGTAAGGTTCCCTGTACGGGTTACCGGGGTAGATGCCTCGGGCCGGAGAGAAATCGGAGACCCTGGAGCGGAATTGGTAGCCCGGGGTCGTCCGCAGAGGTAGAACCCGAAGGCACCCGGAGAGAAGGTGAGAGCAATAGAATCAAAACAAACAAAAAAAACGGAAAGTGACCTAAGACCTATTTTATGGTTTGTCACAAATAGTACTAAAAATATTCATAAAGAGGGGAAATTTTCTTAAGTATGTAAATGCCTTTCAAATGTAAATCTACTTCAATAATGCTATGGGAAATCTAAAAATCATCAAACTGAAAATGAACAAAAATCTAACAAAATCTATACGGTATTCACGTAACGTCACTCACAAAATTGAGACATCAATTTTAAATCACTCCCGTGTGGAAATAAACTGCTTTTCATTCGAAATATGGACATTTATGGAAGTGCTTCGGCCACTTCCAGTTAATTGTGTATGTGTGGAGTTATAAATAAGTAAATAAATAATAAATAACGTTAAGATTCTAATTACGTGACCTAGCGCGAAGGCATCGGCGGCGCGGCGAGGGGTACGGGTTATGCGTCAGACGATGTTCTCTAGATTGGCGAGCATTCGCAGCGGGTACGTATTATAATACCGAAAGTTCATAATACCTGCAAATGAAATGCCTATGCTTGAAACGTCGAAAATCAAAATACCGAACGAATGAAATACCTATATCCCATATACCGAAGCTCAATATGCCGAATTTCAAATAACCGAAAGTTCAAAATCCCGAAAGTTCGAAATCCCGAAAGTTTGAAATACCGAAGGTTTATATCCCGAATGTTTAAAATCCCAAAGATTAATATACCTACAGTTAGTATACCGAAGTTCAAAATCCCGAAAGTATGATTAACTTTGCAACAGGCATGCAGCATGCAAGCAATCAAGCAGGCATGCAGCATGCAAGCAATCAAGCAGGCATGCAGCATGCAAACAATCAAGCAAGCAGGCATGCATGCATGTAGCAAGCAGACATGCAGCATGCAAGCAATCAAACAGGCATGCATGTAGCAGCAAGCATAGGTTTAGCTCTTCTCCGGCGCTGCGGGAAGTGCAGCCCTTTCGCCCTAGCGTAGCGAATCTCAGGCTCCCGTGCGAGCTGGAGCGGCTGAGGCTGGTCGCCGAAGGCGACCAGCAAGCCGAAGCTGCGGAGGCGAGCGTATAAACTGCTTTTCATTCGAAATATGGACATTTATGGAAGTGATTCGGCCACTTCCAGTTAATTGTGAATGTGTGGAGTTATAAATAAGTAAATAAATAATAAATAACGTTAAGATTCTAATTACGTGACCGAGCGCGAAGGCATCGGCGGCGCGGCGAGGGGCACGGGTTATGCGTCAGACGATGTTCTCTAGACTGGCGAGCATTCGCAGCGGGTACGTATTATAATACCGAAAGTTCATAATACCTACAAATGAAATGCCTACGCTTGAAACGTCGAAAATCAAAATACCGAACGAATGAAATACCTATACCCCATATACCGAAGCTCAATATGCCGAATTTCAAATAACCAAAAGTTCAAAATCCCAAAAGTTTGAAATCCCGAAAGTTTGAAATACCGAAGGTTCATATCCCGAATGTTTAAAATCCCAAAGATTAATATACCTACAGTTAGTATACCGAAGTTCAAAATCCCGAAAGTATGATTAACTTTGCGGTGGGCATGCAGCATGCAGCATGCTAGTAATCAAACAGGCATGCATGTAGCAAGCAGGCATGCAGCATGCAAGTAATCAAGCAGGCATGCAGCATGCAAGCAATCAAGCAGGCATGCAGCATGCAAACAATCAAGCAAGCAGGCATGCATGCATGTAGCAAGCAGACATGCAGCATGCAAGCAATCAAACAGGCATGCATGTAGCAGCAAGCATAGGTTTAGCTCTTCTCCGGCTTTTGAATTACACTCGGGCAGACTAGTACCACGGCCAAGGACCACGGCGATTCGTGGTCAATCAAAATTTGTTTTTCTTAATGAACCTCAATCTTAATGGTATACAATTAGTTTGGCGTTTCGTTCATAGGTCTTGTAAATTCAGTATTTTTAATCTTCGGGTTTTAAATTTTTCGGTATATTAAACTTTCGGTCATATAAACACTCGGTATATTGAACTTCGGTCATATGAACAGTCGGTATTTTAAAATTCGGCATTTTAGTATTCGGCATTCCAATCATAGGTCTTATAAGATTCGGTATTTTGAATTTTCGGGATTTCAAACTTTCGGTATTTGGAACTTTCGATCATTCGGCATTCTAAAATTCGGCCTTCCGTTCGTAGGGCTTATGAAATTCGGTATTTTGAAATTCGGTATTGTAATACGTACCCTTCGCAGCGCGCGGGAGTAGAATGAACTTCCGAGTGGTGCGCGGTGCGCGCGCGTAGCTATAGCGCACCGGTATACAACGCTCGCCGCATACTACGAGTATCGCGCAGGTTTTTATGTGATTTTTTTTTTCTTTTAATAGTAACCCATTTTCTTTTTTTCCGTCGCACCGCCTACAATCATTTCTGCTTAGCCCAAAGGTATGACTGGTAGAGAATGCCATATGGCGTTAAGTTCACCTTTTGTACAAATTTTTGGTTGTGCAATAAAGTATAAATAAATTTAAAAAAAATATATTTTTTTGCAAGTGTGATGTATTAGGTATTTTATTGAAATAAACTGTACTTTATATAATAAATAACGATGTTAGTGTAAGTGTTTAGTTTTATATTATGTAAATGAATATGTTTAATATTGTAAATATGTTGTGGTGATATATATAAATAATATGTAAATATTTTTTGTAAGTTATGTGGTTTCCACACATTAATCAATAAATATCGGCCATTATGACGCGAGTGATTCAAAAATAGGGCTCCAGATTGTAACGTATTCCTTAAAATTTGAATTTGGAATATGAAACGGTTTGTATGAGTTGATGACAAGTGGCGTCCATTTACGGAGCACGAAATTTTAAACTGGTATCAGTTCCATACGCGGGTAGTAGTAGTTTAATGAGACATTGCGCCTTTGTTGTATTTGCTTAAACAGGATAACACTGACCCAACCCATTATCTCGAATTATAAGAGGCTTACCTGCGGAAGGGCTAATTTTATTAATTTATAATGCAATAATGTTTTACATTACCGTATTTTGAATAAAGTTAAGCCCTTGTGTGAATGTGTTTTCAATTAGAGTTTGCCATATTAATGTTTTGCTGAGCTTTTTCGTAAATTATTATCACAGAAAGTCTTCATGTTTGCACAGGTACCATCATCATTATCGGCCAAAGGACGTCCACTGCTGCACGTTGGTCTTCCTCATAGTTTTTACCAACTTCAAAAAAGGAGATAGTCAATTCGCCCTGGGCCCCTATTTTTGAATCACTCGCGTCAAGATGGCGTGTGAAATTCATTGATTAATGTCCGATTTCCCAATGAAAATTAGTATATATCCACGCGGGAATGATTTTTAAAAACATAACCGAATTTTGTGAGTTACTCACAAAATTCATTTATATTTCGTCTATATTTTTATATTACGTCTATATTATTATACCTTTATATTTTGCGTGATTTTCACTGATTTTTAATTGGCTTTCGAACGCAATTCACTCGCCGTATTTATGCGGATGTATGTAATATCGTTGGAAATGGATACAATTTTAGTAAGTTGAACTACGTATTAATAATTTCTAATATGTATGCAATATTTTGTAAGTGTATGTATGTTTGTCTCAGGATTTCTGTAAAACGAGAAGTCATATTAGCGAGATGATTCTTTTTTAGTTCAATTGGGTATATTTAACTCAGGGTACAGTGTAAGTTTCATCTAAATCGATCCAGTAGGTTTTGATATTTAAGTAATAACTAAAAATTGTGAAATAAAAATGATTAATAAAAAATGAACCGCCGTATAACTTAACGAATTCTTTTGTACCGACGTACATGATGTCAACCTTAACGGACAGCAGCTCGTACGTACGCACATCATGCACCGACTTAAAATGAGTTTGTTTCTCCTTTTAGCGTAATTTTAGTCCTTTTAGTGTTTGTTTCTGAAGGCGGTTCAAATTTCTTTACATCATTTTTTCCATAGCAACCGGTTGCAAGTGGACTGCTTTCAGTGTAGAACTACGATCTTCACAAGATCAGTCCATCTTTTCGGTGGCAGTTCTACGCCGTGCCTTTGTTATAATAAAGCCGTCGCGAACATCATTTGTCTTTGGTTATAACATAATCATTCATATTTCTTTCGAAATAGGCAGAAAATTGATAGCTGAAACCAAACACAATCAAAAACTACACAAACCGGAAGTCAGTTAAACGTCCATTTTGAACCAGAGAAAGCCGAATATAACCGGTTTAGCCCGGTTTGCGCCGGTCAGACAGCCTAGGGGTCCTACTATCTTATCTATACTATCTATATTAATATTGTAAAGCTGAAGAGTTTGTTTGTTTGTTTGTTTGAACCTGCTAATCTCAGAAACTACGGGCCCAATTTGAAAAAATATTTTTACGTTGGATAGTCCATTTATCGAGGAAGGCTTTAGGCTATATAACATAAAGATACGACTCATAAGACCACAGCAGCAATGAAAAATGTTGCGAAAACGGGAGAAACATATTCCTTTAGCTTCTGCTGCGTACGCTGCGAAAACCGTTTAAGTTACACAAAAATCACGTATGACAGGATTGTTCAGCATCAAGAGTTCTATAATAAAGTCTGCAACAGCATATGTCTATCTTTTATGGTTGACTGACTACAACCTTTTTTATGTTAATAAATTTGTAAAAAAATAATGCAATATTTTTAGAGGTGTATTATACACACAGGTATTTATTCTTATCAAAATAAATAGATTCATCATCACGAGCATTCATTTAGAACAAAGTTGCCCTTTATATAATTTGATTTCAATAAATATCTTAGGAGCTATCACAGTTTTAACATAACTCCGCACCAAAATAATGTTCGCAGCTTGAGTACAACGTGCGCTTGCGGTAATTGCTATGGTTGCTGGCTTCTTCTTAATTACAATAAAACTGCGTATGTTTTGCGTTAAAATATTTTACTATTTTTATTCGAACATTATTTTTGAAGGTGTTTTATACACACGGGTATTGATTCTTATCAAAATAAATACATTCATCACCACGAGCATTTCATTTTGAACAAAGTTCACATCATTTGATTTCAATAAATATCTTAGAAGCTATCACAGGTTTGAAATAACTCCACATTAAAATAATACTCGCAGCTTAAGTACTTACAACGCGAGCTTGCGCTAAGTATGGTTGGTGGCTTCTCACTTACATTAAAATATGTGTTTTGCGTTGATATATTTTCCTTATACATATCCTATCCCTGTGCATTTATAATTTGATTTTGTAGTAGGTAATTTGATTTGATATTGTTCTTCTTATTCTCTGTAAAGTGATTGATTACATTATTAATGCTGAATTAATAGGTTGGTTGACTTAATTTATATTTACCAATCTTAATGCAAAATTTTATTTCATTGTAATTGGGTATTGTTTTTTTTTTCTTTGACGTTTTGGACATTTTTTATGACAAAATTGTTAAGTTTTGTTTATCTTCTCAACATTTTTAAATTACCTACCATATTTTAATTTTTAAATAAAAAAGTACGTACTGAATTAATAAGTAGAATGCCTAGAAAAAGGACTCAGCTTTTTCGGCAGTCTGCCACGTCTACAACGTCCATCCGTCTCAAACTGAATGCTATTATTTAAGAATATTGCTGCAACATATTCGCGGTATATCTTATTTGTAAAATAATTAGCCTAAATAATTAAAAAATCTACCCAAAGTCACTATTCCACGCGAACGAAGTCGCGGGCACAGCTAGTTTATTATACCCACCATAATACCGACTTAAAAAGAGTTTTACAAAAAAATACCTACCTTTCTAGCAACCGTTAGATAGTAGAGGAAACAGAGTCAATAGTGCTTTAGAAAGCAAAATTCCCTATAAGACATTATCCTTATTTGGGATTTATATTAATCTCTCTTTCTCACTAGAGTGAGTGGAAAATTACGGAAAAACATGCTAGTAGCGCAATGGTGGCAGCGCTTTGGTATCAGGTATCACGACATAACTTAAGCACTTTACGGCGGGTTGTGTTTGGGTGGATGACCATTCCAATCATGTAAGAGACGTATATAACGAGCAACTCCGTGCTTCGGAAGGCACGTTAAGCAGTTGATCAGGGGTAATATAATATAATAAATAAATCGTTAAGCCTAGTCAGAGGCCCTATCAGCGGCTTCATAAAATCTGACAGTTAAGTTGGTCGCTTGGTTTGCAAACACCCTTCCACCAATCTGCACTGAGCCCGCGTGGTGGAGTATGACTTATACTTATACTACCTCAAATTTGAAGTAAGGACTCAGCCCAGCAGTGGCTTACAGGCTAACTTTACTTTTTTAATTTCGGATATTGGCTTAGACAGTAGGACGCTCGCCCGGAGCAGATTAAATTCTGTGGGCTGCCCGGTTTAATGCCTCGGTCTAACCTAGCAGATTTATGACCACGATTGTATATTTGGACTGCCTATCAGCTTTAAAGGACGTCAGGTTATACATTGCTTTGAGAAGGCTAGGCTATGTGTTTGAACGCGCTTATCTCAGAAACTCTCATACATGAAACTAACATCTATTTTTTTTAATGTCAAACCTATGCGTGTAGTGTGTCTATGGATAGGTCTTTAAAAGTGACATCGAGGTTCCTTTAACCATTTTCTCTTAAAGTCTAACGTTTGAGAGATAGAAACTTCCTAAGCGGTAACATGGGTCCCCCCCCCCCCCTTAAATCAGAGAGAGGGCATATTATTGTTCCGGTTCGGGAAAACAGTAGTCCGACTCGCAGGCGTATTATACCTAACTTAAGACTGTACTTACCGCATAAAAACATTGATTTTGTGGGTTTTTTCCATTTCAAAATAAAATATTTCTGTTTTTTTTTGGCATCAGTATCGTTTGTACAGCCACCCCTGAGTCGCTCGTCGCTGACCAAAACAGCACCCTGACGAATGCGTTTCTTAAGATTTTTAAAAAATTTTTTGAAGAAGGTTTAATTTAAGAAAATATTTTGTTGACAAAGTCAAGCCGTAAGGCGTTCGCTTCAGAGCTTAGAGAGCGGTACTTTGAAATACCGTAATCTATACTAATATTATAAAGCTGAAGAGTTTGTTTGTTTGTTTGTTTGTTTGTTTGTTTGAACGCGCTAATCTCAAAAACTACTGGCCCGATTTGAAATATTATTTTTACGTTGGATAGTCCATTTATCGAGGAAGGCTTTAGGCTATAACATAAAGCTATGACTCATAAGACCACAGCAGAAATGAAAAATGTTGCGAAAACGGGAGAAAGATATTCCTTTTGAGAGCTTCCGCTGCATACGCTGCGGAAACCGCTTAAGTTACACAAAAATCATGTATGACAGGATTGTTCAGCATCAAGAGTTCTATAATAAAGTCCGCGACAGCATATGTCTATCTTTTATGGTTGACTTACTACAACCTTTTTTATGGTAATAAATTTGTAAAAAAATAATGCATTATTTTTAGAGGTGTATTATACACACAGGTATTTATTCTTATTAAAATAAATACATTCATCATCACGAGCATTTCATTTAGAACCAAGTTGCCCTTTATATCATTTGATTTCAATAAATATCTTAGGAGCTATCACAGTTTTAACATAACTCCGCACCAAAATAATTTTCGCAGCTTAAGTACAACGTGCGCTTGCGCTAATATATTATAAAGCTGAAGAGTTTGTTTGTTTGAACGCGCTTATCTCAGGAACTGCTGGACCGATTTGAAAAATATTTGTGTTGGATAGCTTATTTATCGAGAAAGGCTTTAGGATATTAAACATGACGCTGCGACGGGAGGGGAGGGAGCAAACTCAAAACGCGCGGACGAAGTCGCGGGGGACCGCTAGTCTCGTTATAAAATCGATAGCAATTTGAATGCGATTGAGTGACTTTTAACATATAAGTTCTAGGTTAGAATTCAGACTAGTTTCAATCCACGCTGCGTTTACCTAGGAATAGGAACAGTGCGCCGAATTAGTTCCGTATCACGGGGGACCTAGACTGGGGTACCGATGGCAAAAATGTTTAGTTAATATGTAAAAATACATTATAGGTTAGTGTCAACAACATGCCTCCTAAGTTAATTGGTAACTATATGGTTGCTTCAGACGAATTTTATTTACGATCTTAAGATTTAAGACTTTCGCGTTGCATTTAAATAACTATAAGACATGACAGGGCTAAATTCTTTATCGTGTATCCACACCGCCCGACGGCTTTGCCGGTCGCGTACGTCAATTAACTGTCAGATACTATGGTAAATGCCGCAGCGGCATTACACCATTATGGTATATCCACACCGCACGGCGGCCGCACCGATGGCCAAGCCTCACGAACCGCTGCGCCTGCCGCAGATGCCACGACGGTTTTTATTATGTATCTGAAAGTTAATTATTCACATATGCCGCCGGGTGGTGTGGATACACCATTAGAATTTCGTGCCGTTATCTGTCTTATTTCGTACGTGTCATATATGAAATAGACGTCGGTTAGTGCTTATTTGTCGATGGTGAAACAGACCTTTGTAGGGTTTGTTCACTAAACAAACTTGTATTAATTCTAAATGTGAAAAAGCAACTATGTCTTGATTTCCTTGTCTAACACAGTTGTTTTTTTTTTACAAATGCAATTCATAAAATTACAGATTATAAAATTATAGGTAAGAATATTGGTTCGAACTTTGAAATAATTCTAAATATTCGAAGTATTCTGAAAAAATTAAGCTTTGTACTCAGAGGCTTCACACGACTACTAGTGTGTTTTTAATAATAAATCGTCTATAGAGATGAAATAAGAAACCAAAAACGTGAACACGGGCGGGACTCGAACCAGCAACTTCTTGGCTAAACAGGCAAAACGCTCTACCAATTGAGCTACCGTGCTGTCGGACCGTCATTGTGTTTGTTGTCTCTTAGGCCGCAAACCGGACGGCCGCGGGTGCGTGCGCGGGGGCTCGCGCGGTGCTCACGCGATTTGATATTTATGCTTAAGTTTGTATTAACCGTTCTGGAGGCCGCGGCGCGGGCCGCGGGCAATAGCCTAGGCGCCCGCGCCACAGTCGCCCCCGCGCCCGCATCCGTGGGCATTCTAAACCAATAAAACGCCTTAAATATTTATTTTGTTCTAGGTAATAAATTATCCAGCTTTGCATGCTTTTTCCTTAGAGTATGTGAGTTTCATTCATTCAAGACACACAAAAAAAAATCTATTACGGGTGTTTTACTAAAACGTACATTCGTCTTACTAAAACGTCGATTTACGTTGCGGCTCGTACATTAATCGATTACGCGTAACCGAATCAATCTTCATTCGACTAAATGCCTCCGAGATCCGGATACTTAAAGTGAACAACTCATTATATAGTAATTCTAATCAAGGTTCTCGGAATAGTATCAAAGTGGACGCAGAACTTGGATATATAATTGACTCAAGTCATTGGCGTAAGCAATTGCACACTAAATTGCACTTGTAGGTAATTAATAGATCAACTCAAACTCAAATATGATAAAATTCAAACGATATCATTATCATACAATTGATATAATATATATTTTCTTGAAGTCGGTAAAAAGCAACTGTGTCCGACAAAGAATCGAACCCTGTATCTTACGCTATCCGTTCGCTTGCCCAAACCACCCGACCACCGATGTGATTTCTTTAACGCGAAGGCGATAGTGTTGTGAGATTGCTCTCTTAATATCCGAAGGAAATAATAGCAATCGGTTAAAAGGAAGGAAGCCAATGAAATATGTGTCTGTTTTACCGGCTTGATTTTAGTCTATTATTTGACCGCTTTTATAATTAAGCTCCCCACAGGTTAGTGGTTATTACAGTTTTCAAGTTTGTCACGGTACGAGTAGATAATGTCTGGAAGGTTTACATTATTTCCATTCAATATGTGCTTATATCAAAAACCTATATTAGTTTTTATTTTATTTATTTATTCAAAAACTTTATTGCTCAAATAAAAGTGTACAAAAGGTGCACTCAATGCTAATAGCATTCTCTCCCAGCCATTCCTTTAGATCATGCAGAGAGATTGTTATGGGTGCAGGAGAATATAGTAAATCGATAATAAAATTGCAACAAATACTATTGTGTAAAATAATAATATTATATACAACCCCTTAAATAGATAAACCAAGCATACAAAATAAACAATTCGTACTCATAAATATACCGATATTTCAGGTTTTCCATTGTGCGGTATTAAGCGACGCCAAAGAAAATAATAATAAGGAAAAAACAAATGAATGACTGTTTTCAAAACTCAAATGTACCAGCTAAATGAATTTATAAATTTGAATTTGGAATTCCTAACCAAAGAGGAGATATTTCAGATTGAAGTGATCAGTACGACAAAACTAGTCCGGTCAAATTAGACATAAAAATAGGGGTAAGGTTACAAAAAATCCCACTTAGCTGAAAATTGGTAGGATTGTTTAAAACATCATCATAAATGAAATGTAGAAAGTCCCCATCGATCCGATACCTGGAAAAAAAGTTACTCGGGGTCAAATGTCACAAAAACGGGTTTTTCGCAATTTTCAGCAAAACGGTAAGTTTTATCACAAAATTAGCCAGACAAAAATTGTAGAGCAGATAAATATCTACAAAAAATGTCTTCATACTTTTCTTCCTAAGAGCCACCGTTTTTGATATATAACGATCCAAAAAGATGAAAAAGTTGTAATCGTCATAATATGTATAAGTACACCACGTATATACATCGCTGAAGCTGTAATACAAGTAAAAATATTATTCTATCGGTCAGTGTATCTTACACATATAAAATATTATAATTATGAGAATGTCGGGTAACTCAAGAAGAAGTTATCACCAACGGAATTTGGTGTCTTCTCTCTATGTATGGAGCTCCTTAAAAAAACTACGTGCTTAGATAAGTTTCGATATGCATGTTTCGTTAAAAATACCCGAAATAAAAAACAAGTGCAGTTAGCTTGTCTTCTTCCAACCTCAGCGGCTGCTCATCAACATCTTTTTCGGGTATATTACCAAGTTCAAGTGTGGCTTGGTTATCAGCTAGACCCAAAAGAGTGGGGTTGGAAGTTGGTCGACAATACATTAGAACCAGTTCAAATTTTACTCCCACCTACGTCGGAAAAACTGTTAAATACAATTTTTGCAACTGTAAAAAGGGATGTAGTGCTAAATGTGGTTGCAAAAAAGTTGACCTGTTTTGTTCTGTAGCATGTACTAATTATCAAGACCGGTCGTGCTCCAATGTTGAATCACCAACAATTTAGGATTCATTTGATGTTAACGAGGAGACATGCGTTTTGTCATTATTGGAGCAATTTACTTGCAGCGAGGATGAAGAAGAAGAACAAGGAGAAGAAGAAGCAGAAGTATTAGAGAATTATGAGTCAGATGGATAAATATCCCTATTTTTTTTTAACTTACACCGCTTTTATCACTTTTATCATTTTCAACCGTTGCCAATATCTTTTATTATTCAATAGTTTCAACTTTTTGGATCGTTATATGTCAAAAACGGTGGCTCTTAGGAAGAAAAGTATGAAGACATTTTTTGTAGATATTTATCGGCTCTACAATTTTTGTCTGGCTAATTTTGTGATAAAACTTACCGTTTTGCAGAAAATCGCGAAAAACCCGTTTTTGTGACATTTGACCCCGAGTAACTTTTTTTCCAGGTATCGGATCGATGGGGACTTTCTACATTTCATTTTTGATGGTGTCTTAAACAATCCTACCAATTTTCAGCTAGGTGGGAATTTTTGTAACCTTGGATGTCTAATTTGACCGGACTAAACGCTAATTTCATATTTAGGAACAACACTATTTTTAAATTACAAAAAAGTGGCCACCCACTTAATGTCATTTTGGTCCATTTAATTAAAAATCAGATTATAGTAAGTTGCAAACATCTTGTTCAGTCGACAGCCGGCTATACATCAGGCTATACATTTTTGTTGAAAACTAACCCTTATTACAACTGTGTAAGATATCGCAGTGTTTACCTTGACGTGCTGTTGTCCGTACATTGACAGTGACGCTCAGTGGCGTTCGGTACAGTCCGTTTTTCTTGGCAAGTCTCATATTGTTAACAATCGCGACATTACTTTTTAACGAAATGATCAATTTTAAATTGATATAAACCCAACTCACATCTAACATGGGTTTATTCATCGTTTTATACTGAGATCTTTTTAAATCAAATAGTTAAATAATTTTATTCACTGATATTATTTTAAAAGTTATGTAAAGATTATTTACATTACTTAACTACTAGCCAAGAAAAACGGAGTATACGTTACTGAAATAAACACAAGCTTGTCGTTCCCAACTTCAGATTAGTTAAAACTAGTAATTCGTTTATGGGAAATTGTATAAAATTCTTTAATAATATACCACACAATCTTGTCGAATTGCCGGTTGATAAATTTAAGAAACACGTTAAAAACACGCTTATGTCTAAAGGCTATTATAAGGTTCAAGACTACCTGAACGACACGAATGTGTGGTCTGTTGATCGGCACTGTTGTGTACGGATCGGTCTTAAGTGATTTGCGGTAGCGCTGTTAGCATTATAATTATTTTAGTATACTTCTGGAACAACACACATTATTAACCCAATAATACGGAGTTAACATTCATTATTATTCGAAGAGAAAAGTACCTAGTCAAGTTAAGCGGTGGTTTTTCACGCCTTGTCGAATGAGAGTCGCCAACTAAAGTTTAAGTGAAACAGACGACTTACATAGAACCTTTATTTAATAAGGGTGGCCTCAAAAAAAATAATTAAACCGCCTTTAAACGAAACAAATCGTTTTGGTTGGAGTCGGTGCATGATGTCAAGATAATCTACACCAACACACATATGTAAGTAATGCCGACTCCGAAAGGATTTGTTTCTCCTTAATAGAAGACGAAAGCGTTATTTTTTTATGGCATGTATAGAACCAGTGGGCTAAAGTACTATGCTATTTTTTTACGTTATTTGAAATGCTTCGGATCCACGAAAAGATAATTGTAATGACGGCTGCGCAAACATGTGCATCTGAGCTCTACTCATGTTACCCACACAGTTGCACACTTGCCTCGCTAGGTGTCGCTGGACGGTATTAACCCGCGCTAGGACCAGTTTTTTTCGGAAGATAAATACCGTTATCGATAGGAAAAGCATTAGCATTTAATTCATACTTATTTTTATTAATTTTTGATGGTTTGCACGTAGTATATTAAGTACAGTTACAATTGTTAATATACAAATCAGTGCAAGCTCCTAATCAAACGCAAAGTATGTGTAACTCGCTGTTTGGCCGATATCCTGTTTCTTAACCCTGAATTGATACTACAAAAAAGCTGCGTTTCGTTACCTTTTTTTTTTCATTTTATGGCGCTTGCGCAACCATTATAATGGCCTACATTATTTGATTTTAATTAGAAAACGTTTCACCTGAGTAGTGCAATTGGGTGGGCAAAAAACTATCAAGACGTTGAAGATATTGTTATTTAAAAACAATGTCTTCAAAGTCTTGATAGTTTTTTGTAATTAATATCCTACGTGCAAACTATCAAAAATTACAATCGTAAAGTATAAATAAGATGCTATTGCTTTACCTATTGATCACGGTATTGATCTTCCGAAAAAAACTGTTCTTAGCGCGAGTTCATACCGTCCAGCGACACCTAGCTAGGCAAGTCTGTCCGTCTGTCCGTCTGTCCTTCTGTCCTTCTGTCCTTCTGTCCTTCTGTCCTTCTGTCCTTCTGTCCGTCTGTCCGTCTGTCCATCCGTCCGTCCGTCCGTCCGTCCGCATGTCACAGCCACTTTATTCAATAATTATAAGCATAACACTGTTGAAATTAAGCTTCACGACTCTAATAACTAAAACCGATAAAAATATATATTGAAAAACCTATGCGGTAGGGTTTCCGATTTCTCGAGGTTTTTTAGTTCTCGGGTGTCGAGACTTCTCGAGCCTGATTTCTCGGGTCTTCTCGGGTTGTCGAGAAAAAATAAAATACGTCTAAATTTTTGTTTAATTAATAAAAAGAGTCTTTAATTTAACTGTGTTTATTTTACATGAAAAAAATCAACATAATTTTTAACAAAAAAAACAAGTTCCCAATAAAAAATCAGCTCAAAACAAAATTGCTAACTAAAAACAATCATACTTCTTCTCCTTATCATAACTAATCTCATCTCACTAATCTGTAATAAAAAACAAAATCTCTGTTAACATTCAGCTTAAAACAAACATCTTAACTAAAAACAATCATAATTTTTTTCATCATAACTAAAGATCACTCACTAATCTCACTATGTGGGTGGTATGGTATGCCTCTTATAGTAAAACCATCTTGGGCTGAAAGTTTAGCTAAAATTTCACCTAACGATTTTCTGGGTTGAACGTCAAATTTCAGTGTTTGCTGTACGTGCATAGTTTCAAAATCACTTCTTAATTTTTTTGGTGCCGTTACCCCGGAACTAGACGAACTGGTAGATGCTTCTTCTGTGTCCATTTGAACCTCGGTGGATCTTACATCAATTTTGTGTACATGAGCTAAATGCCTCACTAGTCCGCTTGTGTTTGATCCTTTACAGGCTATGGTTTTAGGACATTTTAGACATTGCGCATTTGAGGCGTCCTTATTTTTCTTGAAATATTTCCAAACTTTGGAAGTTTCCATTTTGGTTCATTAGTTGTAAAATCTATAACAAACAGTTCTAGAATTAGTAAGTATTTTAGTTTAGTACCTACAAAATAGCTGACTCAACAGTGGGGAGGCTTATGCCCAGCAGGGGGTTGATGTGGTTAGGTTTGGCTGATGATGATGATAAAAAAATCGCTGTGTCCTTTTGTATAGTACTACGTTTGGTAGGATTGATTGGATACGTTTTGTGTTATTTGTAGTAGATAAATTGCCATAAAACAACGACTTAATATTATGTGTTTAGTTTAGAACTTTAGGCTTTTGTGGGATTATTACAACATCTGCAATACAAATGCAATTAATGAAATCGGTAAATATTTATGCACTAACAATTCTCTTATTTGATTAAAAACAAAAGTTTTATTTCTTTAACATACCCATTCATTTTAAACAAAAATATTATTTTGGTAATACAAAAGTACTTACAAAACAAAACAAACACTTGAACTATTTAAATAAATAATAACAATACTTACCTGTTTGTACTGCGATTCTGTTACTCGTGCGTCACTAAATAGTAAATATACACTCAATATGCTGGGTTTATGATCCGACCGATCCGAACACGTCGGGAGTTGAAACACGAATGAACAAAATACAACTGGGACCGCGTCGCGCTTGCGTTTGTCGGCAAAAACAAAGGATACCGACAGACACGAGCCGTGCTGTCAAAGGATGCCGCTGCCGCCTCGCATTTACAAAGAAAGCTAAGCGTAAACTTCTCGATGTCTCGACTTTTCTCAAGCTGAATTTCCCGGGTACGAGACCGACCGATTTCCCGGGAATTCCCGGGACGAGAATTCCCGGGAACAAACCCACTGTGGGGTCTCTATGGATAGTTCTTTTAGAATAAAATAAAGGTTTCTTAAACCACTTTCTTTTTTAAATCTAACGTTTTATAGATAGACGCTTCCATAGTGGTAATATGGGCGTCGCCCTCTAATTTCTAAACTAAGTGGGTGTACATTTTGAAAAAAATATACTATGTAGATCTCAGCCAATAGTTTCAACGAAAAGTAGTTTTTGAGATATTTTCAACAACCGCAAACATAACTATTATTATAATTATAAAATAAAATATTGTGTATGTTGCACGGACGAGTAAAAAAAGTAAAGTAAAGTAAGTTCTTTTTTACTCGTCCGTGGTATGTTGTGGTATTTTAGCTAAGTGGAAGTAAGTGGATTCCCTGATTCAGTTAAAGTTGCCACGGAACCCTCAGTGTGCGAACCCGACTGGCACTTGGCCGGTTTTTTTCTATTTCTGTTATTGTGAGAAGAGGATGCCTGTAGAGGAGAAAGAGGCACCTGTGCTAAGGCACAGGGGCAGTTTTAACAATATTTTCCTCGTTTTAAAGGCTTAAACACATTTATTACCATAATAATATACAGTATATTTTCAACTTAGTTAAATAAATACTCCAATTCAGTAATTGTGTGTGTAAAAGTTATGATTTTTATCAAATTTATTAAATTACTAGCGGTCCCCCGCGACTTCGTCCGCGCGTTTTGAGTTTGCTCCCTCCCCTCCCGTCGCAGCGTGATGTTTTGTATCCTAAAGCCTTTCTCAATAAATAAGCTATCCAACACAGAAATATTTTTTCAAATCGGTTCAGCAGTTCTTGAGATAAGTGCGTTCAAACCAACAAACTCTTCAGCTTTATAATATAAACTAGCGGTCCCCCGCGACTTCGTCCGCGCGTTTTGAGTTTGCTCCCTCCCCTCCCGTCGCAGCGTGATGTTTTATATCCTAAAGCCTTTCTCAATAAATAAGCTATCTAACACAGAAACATTTTTTCAAATCAGTTCAGCAGTTACTGAGATAAGCGCGTTCAAACCAACAAACTCTTCAGCTTTATAATATAATTAGCGCAAGCGCACGTTGTACTTAAGCTGCGAACATTATTTTGGTGCGGAGTTATGTTAAAACTGTGATAGCTCCTAAGATATTTATTGGAATCAAATGATAAAAAGGGCAACTTTGTTCTAAATAAAATACTCGTGATGATGAATGTATTTATTTTGATAAGAATAAATACCTGTGGGTATAATACACCTCTAAAAATGATGCATTATTTTTTTACAAATTTATTAACATAAAAAAGGTTGTAGTAAGTCAACCATAAAAGATAGACTTATGCTGTCGCGGACTTTATTATAGAACTCTTAATGCTGAACAATCTTGTCATACATGATTTTTGTGTAACTTTAGCGGTTTCCGCAGCGTACGCAGCGGAAGCTCTCAAAAGGAATATCTTTCTCCCGTTTTCGCAACATTTTTCATTGCTGCTGTGGTCTTGTGAGTCGTATCTTTATGTTATATAGCTTAAAGCCTTCCTCGATAAATGGACTATCCAACATAAAAATATTTTTTCAAATCGGGCCAGTAGTTTCTGAGATTAGCGCGTTCAAACAAACAAACAAACTCTTCAGCTTTATAATATTAGTATAGATAAATGATGATAATTTTGCAATCTTCATTAAAAGTAAAATACTTTATGTGTTAACGTAAGTATATGTTTTCCTTAATATTTATTTATTTATTTATACTTTATTACACTACCAAAAAATTGTATAAAAGCTGGACTTAACGCCATAAGGCATTCTCTACCAGAAATACTTTTGGGCTAAACAGAAATGATTGTGGATATTTTAGTCAGAAATAAATAAATATTCGTCAGACAAGACACACAAAATAATAAAAATGTACAGTCGCCACCACATCAGGTTACCCATTTTTGTTGCAAACTAGCCCTTATTACAATTGCATAAGATACCTCGGTGTTTACCTTGCCATGCTGTTGTCCGCACATCCAAACTCAGTTATTGCGTACTGTACGCGGTTAGTTTACTGCAGGTATTTTTTTTTTTGTTTGATTTAAATCAGTGTTATATTAGTTCTATATAAGACTCTCTTCTTCACTTCAAATCGGACCTCTGTAGGTAGTTATTAATGTTAGTGTGCTCAAACACGAAAACTCCTTAGCTTTCTAGTACGGTTCCGGTTCCTAACAAAAATTCAAATAACAAAATAATATACATGCATCGATGAAATCAACGTTATATAAATTTATTAATTTGTAAAAAAATATAGAATCGTGACCGAATCCGTAACCGAATGTTTCTAATTCAGGGGGCTGACGTACTATGTAGTAGGCACTGGAGCTCTATTTTTGCATAACTCGCTTAAGGCGAGTGAATTGCGTTCGAAAACCAATTAAAAAACAATGGAAATCACGCAAAATATACACGTAGGTACTAACAAAATTCAGTAATGTTTTTACAAATCACTCTCGCGTGGAATTGTACTAATTTACATTGGGAAATCGGACCTTAATCATTTAATTTCACACGCCATCTTGACGCGAGTGATTCAAAAATAAGGGCCCTGGTACTACGTCGTGCTATTCAAATATCTTCTGTGACCTGATGCCCAAGTGCTGCCGCTTGGTGAGCGTCATTCCAGACAACCGGCATTGAACGTGAGTGGCAACTTTTTTAACCCACTTCAAAAGAGGAGGCTATCAATTGGACTGTATGTTTTCTATGTGATTCTGAGTAGCTCGTATCACAATTACGTATAAAAACTTCTAGTTGGTCCCATTGTGGACTAGTCGGGAACTGATGATGGTGCAATCGAGACAAACCCTCAAATTTTAAAGGCACGTATAGAGTTTTTTGTACTAGAACTTTAATTTTGACGTGTTGTTACGTCTGATAGTCAACATTGTGTGGATCTGATGTGTATCATGTGAGTAACCTATATCTATTAAATACTTGCAGTGCAAATTTTAAGTTTTTGCCATAAATATTTGCTTTTGTACTTTAAGTAATGAAATATTTTATAATTTTCTATTGGGTTAGTTCAAGAAAATAAAGATATAGCTTTGGTAATTATTTGTTGATGTTATAATTTAAATTTGGCGATTAAACACACATCAGAAGTGTGTAGGGATCAAGCATTTTTATGCGGATTTCTTGAGATTGAGATGTGGCTTTGTAATAAATTTATGATTTTATAAATTCATTAGGATCCTTTTTGGTGCATTTCATAATTTGAAACAGGAACTGTCAATCAAATTCGACTAAAAGATGAAAATCAGCTGTCAATATTTTCCCTATAAAAACATACAACGCATTGAAGACATTATTAGTGCTACTGTTTCCCCACTTAACTACTGATTACGGAGCGGAGACGTCATTCAAGCAGGAAAGAAATGCTCAGAGCCGTGGGAATGATAAAAGCTGGTTCCCGGCAACGTACTGTGGCTTTAGCTCTGAATACAAGTCAGAATGTTATCAGTCGACTTGGACACGTTACCGAAGCACTGGTACCGTGGCTGAGCGCCATGGAGGCGGTATCACTGCACCACACGGAGAAAAGACCGATACATTCAAATCACAGCTCGAAGAGCTCCAACAATAACCGCCATGAAGTTAGCCGTGAGGCTTCATCACTCTTCAGGGAACTTAATTAGCGACCAAACAGTCAGAAACCGCTTGCATGAAATAAATCTTCATTCCCGAAGACCGCTACGGATACCACCTATAGCAATGCACAATCGTAGGATTCGATATCAATGGGCTCTTGAACACAGAAATTGGGCAGAAGAACAATGGCGTTTCGTGTGCTTTTCTGATGAGTCTCGTTTTGGTATGTGACCGGATACAAGACGTATACAACACTGGAGAGCCCCTGGACGCCAACAGCGATTAAAATCCTGCCAGGAAGTCCATCCTTATAGTGGTGGTGTAACGTTGTATATTTTTGTCTAAGTTCGCGTGAAACGAAAAGCTAAATGGATGTAGGACTTCAGTCCATATTTTGGCATAGATAAGATGGATGGTGACACTGACATGTGTCAAGTGTGACAGCTGCTTTTTTTCCGGTTCCGCACTGTTGGTCGTGCGTCGGAGTGGAACGTTTGATAAAATAGAATGTAATGAAAATTTTTAAGTACGGGGCACGCCCCAAATTATTTTGTAGTTTGATAGTTATTCCTGACGCCGCCAACATGTCAATTTGGATGAATTAATTTCGAAAATGATTTGATATAAATGACTGGAAAAATGGTCTCAAATAGAATAATTAGCATAAATGTTTAGTAATCAATTCAGAAATTATATGGCGAGCCAGCTTTTGCAGGTTTCGCTTTTGATATGTGTCTGTAAGTTGAACAGTCACAATTTGGTGATCATGTTGTAACCTCAGTGATCTTACTTAGACCTTACTAAGACCTTACTTAGACCTCATTTGGATTAATTTTTGAAGTCAGAACTTCCTTATGGATTGATTTGCTTCTAGTCTGCTGTTTTGAGGATGGATCGGTATCGGTGAAATTTTGGGGTAATGTTGCAGAATTGTTTGTAGTTTGATGCAACAAAGATTTGAAATAGTAACCTCCGTTGAAATCAAAGGTTGGTTTTCCTTGTATTACTTTAACTTTAGTGAAAAGTGGGATAATTTAGCTAACAATTTAGGAATCCCTTTGAGGATAAATTTTGGAATTTATTTAGGTAATTAAACTCTTAAATTGGTGGTTTATCTTTATTTAATTAGAAATTTGTGAACATTAAGATTTGTAATAGTATAGATATTGATAACTAAATTAGAACCTAACCTAGTCTCTACTGTATTCTGAGCTATTAAGTTTTGTATTTGATTTTTTTGAAGGTGTTAAAAGGTAATTGTGAAATAGCAAATTTGAATAAACTTTTGTTGCCAAATGCTATACCCGGATTTCTTTATTTCATTTGAGTATAAGTACCTTTTAAACACCCTTTGTCCACACTAGCCGGGAGTGACGGTGACAAATGGCGCCCAACTTTAGAATTAGTTATTAGTACAATTTTGAGCACTTTGTTGTTAGAATTTTTTTGGAATGCTAATTAACCACCATATTATTTAGCTTAGGTTTAATTTTGCCTGTGTTACTAACTGGTTAGGAATTATCCCACAAGTTTAGTGTTGCATCAAACAATTTGTATTTACTAACCAAATAAAAGTTGTTGTTATGGTGTAAACCTTATTTTGTGAAATCCCAAAACCTTTTGTTTGCTTTTACCTAGCATTAATGAAATTCTCTAAACCTGTATATGTATTGAGGTATATTTTGTATTTGTTTTGATTGTGATATTTCGCACCTTATTATAACTTTGTTGTAAAAAGGAAACTTTTGCCTAGGTCAAAACTTGTAAAAATATAAACCACCAAAAGAAATGGTAAATAATTTGATTTAACAGTAATATAACAGTAATTTATATAAGTTTGAGTTGAGAATTAGTTGAAATAATTTTGGATTTTAATTATTGCTTTTGTTGTGGGTACATTGATAAATGAGTTATGAAGTAAATTGTAGGGTCATTGTGGTTACCTGTCAGCGTTATTGGAGTTGTTCTGAAAACGAATTAAATTATGTTTCTTGCGTCTGTTTTGTATATAAACCAAGAAATCAGTTACATTTTTCTCATGTTACGCATTGTTTTGGTAAATCGACACTGTTGTTTCCTATTAGGCGTGCTACTGGTACGGATGTTGCCAAAAATTTTAGAAACCATTTATAGTGATTCATGAGTTAATGAAACCGTGATTGTGGTTAATTGGACACATATTATGGGATCGTGATTCAGGGAGGCACTGGTTTGTTACAACATTCCTTAACATAATTTTACAGGAATACCGGGACGGAGTACGCAGTAACTATGCGTAAGGAGTATTATGTTGGTGAGTTTGGTTGTTTAAAGTTTTTTTTCAAAAGTTTTTAGTGTCCGTGCTAGACATGCCACAAATTTTGTTGTTTTGGGGCGCAGAAATGCGTTTTGTTTTTTGGTTGGTGATGTAGTTTGGAAGTCCAGCTACACTCAGGTGATGCCCAATTTGGCACCAGTTTGTTTGTTTTTTGTTTGGTGTGGGATCACTGAGATATTTTTCACCATTTTGTTTACGAGTTGGAGGCTATGGATGGTCGTTCACTCGGTTCGTGGCATATTAAGGAGATTAAGACATAAGTTTTGATTCGACTAGAGTTTCTTTGGTTGTGTTTAAATTGATGAAAATTCTAAACACAAAAGTGAAAGGGTTCAGTTTTATTTAGATTGAGAAATAAAACTGTTTAGTTTTTGTATGATGAAGTATGAAAGGCGAGGTTGATAAGATGTTTGCTTGTGGAAGAATGAAATTAATTTGTTTGTGGGTATGTTTTAGCGGAAACCCTTAAGTTAAGTCGCTTGAAACTTATGATTTTGAATTTTTGTCTAGCATGAGGTCGTTTTGGATTTATTTGAATGTGTTTGTTGCCCGATTTTTGACTTTATTAACTTTATGAGTAAATTGAAAAGAAATTACTTTGATATTGAGATTTTATTTTGAGGGCTTTTGGATAATTTTGAACAGAACATTCAATGTAGTTGATATTGTTTTTTTGTGAGCTTTTGGATTATTTTGAACAGAACAATCTTTAATGGCGTTGACGTTGAGATCTTTAGGTATTTTGGGATGTTTTTAATTGAAATATTTTTAAACGGCGTTTTGAGTTTTTTTTTTAGGTATTTTGGATATTTTGAACAGAAAATCTTAAATAGCTTTGAGTTAAGATTTTTTTGAGGTATTGTCGATATTTTGGAATAGAATATTCTTAAATAGCGTTGTTTTTTTGTAGGTCTTTTGAATAATTTTAGCAGAGCACCCTTAAATAACTTAAGGTTAGCTTTTTTTGAGATCCTTTGGGACACATTTTTTTGGTATTTAATTTTGGACCTACAGTAATAGTTTGAATCCTTCTTGTGAAATTGTTTGCCTTTTAGTGTCAGTTAGGACTTGTTGGATAGTGGAAGGAAATTATTTTGATTTTATTTTGGCATTTGGTAACAGTGCATATTTTACAGTTACGGAAGCTGGGGACAGCTTTCGGTTCACTGTAGTGAACCTCTTTCTTTGGGAGGGGGGTATTGTAACGTTGTATATTTTTGTCTTAGTTCGCGTGAAACGAAAAGCTAAATGGATGTAGGACTTCAGTCCATATTTTGGCATAGATAAGATGGATGGTGACACTGACATGTTTCAAGTGTGACAGCTGCTTTTTTTCCGGTTCCGCACTGTTGGTCGTGCGTCGGAGTGGAACGTTTGATAAAATAGAATGTAATGAAAATTTTTAAGTACGGGGCACGCCCCAAATTATTTTGTAGTTTGATAGTTATTCCTGACGCCGCCAACATGTCAATTTGGATGAATTAATTTCGAAAATGATTTGATATAAATGACTGGAAAAATGGTCTCAAATAGAATAATTAGCATAAATGTTTAGTAATCAATTCAGAAATTATATGGCGAGCCAGCTTTTGCAGGTTTCGCTTTTGATATGTGTCTGTAAGTTGAACAGTCACAATTTGGTGATCATGTTGTAACCTCAGTGATCTTACTTAGACCTTACTAAGACCTTACTTAGACCTCATTTGGATTAATTTTTGAAGTCAGAACTTCCTTATGGATTGATTTGCTTCTTGTCTGCTGTTTTGAGGATGGATCGGTATCGGTGAAATTTTGGGGTAATGTTGCAGAATTGTTTGTAGTTTGATGCAACAAAGATTTGAAATAGTAACCTCCGTTGAAATCAATGGTTGGTTTTCCTTGTATTACTTTAACTTTAGTAAAAAGTGGGATAATTTAGCTAACAATTTAGGCATAATTTAGGAATCCCTTTAAGGATAAATTTTGGAATTTATTTAGGTAATTAAACTCTTAAATTGGTGGTTTATCTTTATTTAATTAGAAATTTGTGAACATTAAGATTTGTAATAGTATAGATATTGATAACTAAATTAGAACCTAACCTAGTCTCTACTGTATTCTGAGCTATTAAGTTTTGTATTTGATTTTTTTGAAGGTGTTAAAAGGTAATTGTGAAATAGCAAATTTGAATAAACTTTTGTTGCCAAATGCTATACCCGGATTTCTTTATTTCATTTGAGTATAAGTACCTTTTAAACACCCTTTGTCCACACTAGCCGGGAGTGACTGCGACAGTGGAACCATCATGGTATGGGCGGGTATTTGGTTCGGCGGAAGAACTGATTTGATTCGGATCAGAGGCAACCTCAACGCTCAAATTTATGCTGAGACGATTGTATCACACGTCATCGTTCCTCTACAAGTGCAAATCGGTCCCTTATTTCAGTTAATGTTGTAAGACAGACTTTCGCCGCAGCTAACATCAATGTCCTGCCCTGGCCTGCTCTGTCGCCAGTCTCGAACCCGATTGAGCATGCATGGGATATGCTACAGAGAAGAGCTCTGCCGAATATGGAGGGTATCCAGTCGCAAGAAGACCTTTTTTTGTCGTTGCAACGAACATGGGCAGCCATTCCACAGCGTGATTTGCATGAACACATTTTGAGTATGCCAAGCCGATGTTCTTGTGTTGTTAGTGTTCGCGGTAGAAACACGGATTATTAAATGTTTAAGTTACCTAATAAAATTTTAAAGAAAACTGTTATTTCAGTCTTTTTTTCGAACTTTAATGTTAGTGGTTCAAATGTCGAAAATCCCTTTATTAGGAAAATGGCAAGTTTCTTTATTAATGCAAAGGTGACTTGGTTTATTGTTACTGTAGACAAATGAAAACACTTTATTTGATGAATCCTTAAAGAAAATTTTAATTAATATTAATCAGAAGAAAAGTTATTGCAAAAATATATGTTGATCCCTAGACACTTTTGATGTGTGTATTTATAGGACAAGCTTTCCAATAACTTTTGATGAATACTATAGATGGCCTGTACGTATAAGTAATAACTTGTTAATGTTGATGTTAGTCTGTAGACATTTATTTTAAAGTTGTGCAAAAAAATATAACAAACATTTGTTAGCGAAAACATTTATTTAAGTAATTAAAATATTCCTTTTTTTATACATGTACTGTTAACCTTTAAAACTGACCTTAAAGAGTTATCTTGCTACCATATTCATCTTTTAATTGCATGAAATATCAATAGAAGCACATCATAACACTACTCAAAACACCATAAACCTAACTAATGTTCTGGAAAAACTATCAGCCACTTCTGTCAAGACCTCTTTTTAACGGATTAATTATTTTTGTGTTTTCTATTAATTAAACAAATTTTATTAGCATCATAATCCTTTTTGTACAAACACTTTACAATGTTTTTTTTAATAAAATTACTCTGAAGTTGAACTTATATACGGGTACTCTAATAGTAATTTAAAGTATTTTATTGTAGTGTGTATTTACAAAATATAGTGCAGGCAGTCTATTTATACACTTATGTCTATTTTCACACAGTTGCACACTTGCCGCACAAGGTGTCGTTGGACGGTATTAACTCGCGCTACGACCAGTTTTTTTCGGAAGATCAATATCGTGAATGACAATATAACTGTGAATGATATATGATGTATATGATAGATTTATATTTCATGAAATATAAATTTTATAAATATAATTTTTGGTAGCTTGTACTTAGTATAATAACAGAACTGAAACTTGTTAATATACAATGTAATTCATAACATATATGTGTAACTCATGGTTTGACCGCAGTCTTGTTTCATAACCCTGATTTGATACAACAAAACTTTAAAAAAGTAAAAACAGACTTCAAAACCAAAATGCACTAAAAAGTCTTAAATAAACTCTTCACCATTGAAAGGAAAGGAATCCGTTTTAGGCAAACAATTTCTTTTTGGAGTCGGTGCTGTGATAGTTGATGCTTGATCGTCAAAGTGATGGCACCGATGGCCTAAAACGGATTCCTTTCCTTTCAATGGTGAAGAGTTTATTTAAGACTTTTTAGTGCATTTTGGTTTTGAAGTCGGTTTTTACTTTTTTTTAAAGTTTATTTTATTTCGTCATTTTTAGTGATTACATAAGAGGGGGAGGGGGAGTTGCACCTTATGATTCTATTTTTTATGAAACTACAAATTACCTATTATAAGTTATTTCATTATAATTACTGAACTCCTAAGCGTTAAGGAGTTCCACCATCAGCTCAGCCCCACAAGATGTTGACTATCAGACGTAACAACACGTCAACATAAAAATTCTAGTAAAGAAACACTATACGTGCCTTTAAAATTTGAGGGTTTCCCTCGATTACACCAAGATCCCATCATCAGATCCCGAAATGAAAAAAATGGGACCAACTAGAAGGTACACCCTCTAAGTAGGCGAAATTTTTTTTCGATTCGGTCGACAAACGACTGAGATATGAGGTAACAAACATACAAAAAAAAACATACAGTCGAATTGATAACCTCCTCCTTTTTTGAAGTCGGTTAAAAATAGCTGCGTTTCGTTGCCTTTTTTATTCATTTTATGGTATTTGCGCAACCATTATCATGGCCTACATTATTTATTTGTTTTTGATTAGGAAACGTTTCACCTGAGTAGAACAATAGGATGGAAAAAAAACTATCAAGACTTTGAAGATATTGATATTTAGCCACATTTTAAATTTAGTAATTAGCACAAAATTTTATTTTCTTATATGTTTCAACAAATATAATTTTTTTGGCAAAATTTAACAAATGGGGACTAAAAAAAACTTAGCGACTGATGATGGCATACTGTGTTTTTTTTTTTAATACCTTGAGCGATATAATTCGAATAAGCGAAAAATTTACCAAACTTACGACGAATATTGATCAATAATAAAATCCAGAATAACCGCAAACATAACTTTGTACTTCATGTAAACACTATGGAAAACAAAGTCATATTTGGTGTCAACAAAATATTGTGGTATTTTACCAAGTGGAAGTCAGTGGATTCCCTAATTCAGTTAAAGTTGGCACGGAATCCTCAGTGCGCGAGTCCGACTCGCACTTGGCCGGTTTTTATTTAAATGTAGGCTCTTAAAACGCAGCTCATAATTATATTTTTCAAAGTAGCTTTTGTGTTGGGAACACTTCATTTAAGATAAAATACTGCTCAATATAAAAAAAAAGCATTTGCCAAATATTGAAAAAAATGCAGGACCTAACGTTGACACTTAATCAAATATTAACTCGCTCAAATATTATAAAGCTTCTAATTTTGTATTTTAAGTAACTATTTTTTTTTGTTAGTTGCTGTTCTTTTGATTTTTCGTTACTCGCACTCGCACAAATTAATGATTATTGGCACATAAAACATACAGTCACTCGTTTAAATACTACCTTTAACAAATAAATGACCAGGAGGTCTATTTTTGAATCACTTGCTTAGATATGAAGTGTGATTTTCGTTCGAAAGCGAACTTAAAACTATATATATATATATATGTTAATACACACAAAATAAGGTTCTATTTTTATTATCAACCCTGTGTGGAATTAAACTGTTTTACATTCGAAAATTGAACACTAATCAATGAATATCACACGCCATTATGACGCGAATGATTCAAAAATAGGGCCCCTGGAGCTCTATTTTTGAATCCCTCGCTTAAATAAGGCGAGTGAATTGCGTTAGAAAATCAATTAAAAATCAATGGAAATCACGCAAAATATTGACATAGGTACTCACAAAAATCAGCTATGTTTTTCAAATCACTTTTGCGTGAAATTATACTAGTTTTCATTGGGAAATCGAACATTAATCAATGAATTTCACACGCCATCTTGACGCGAGTGATTCAAAAATAGGTGCCCTGGGCCCTTATTTTGTAAGTAGTTTATATTAGTAACATTTCCACAGAAATTAATACTTTTTCTAAATAGCAACCGGAAATGTCATATATTCAATTTATTGTAACTTATATGTCTCAATGAGAGACAAAATAAAAACTATATTTTCCTAAATTTTTAAGAGGTAGAAAGATATTATAATTTAGAAACAATGTGATTGTTAATTGATTGTCTCAATGAGATTTCCGTTATAAAAGTCTAGTTCTTCATTTAAAATCAGGTTTTATTTATTTTATTAACACATAGTGTTCTTTTTGAAAAAACTCTAAAACGATATGGAATTCTATAAGTTTCCTAGAAAATGTGTGAAATTCCTAGCTTATGAATATAATCTCTGAATCAATATTTTAAACTTTTTCTTAATAGCTTTCAAAATTGAATACATTTCTTAGGAACTGTAGAATTCATACATTTACTGCAACATCTATTTAATGAGGGTTGTGAAGCGGTAAGCTATAAAACGTGCAAAAGAGACAATTTTGATTAAAAATGACTGAACTTATATTTTACTAGCGACCCGCCCCGGCTTCGCACGGGTGCAATGCTGATACTAAATCACTGCTAAATTCAAAGTGCTATAGGGAAAGCCGCGGCCTCAGACGCGCTATATATAATAGGCACGCTCTTGCCGCTCCGGGCGGCCGGCCCGCCGCAAACGCTACGTCCCGCAATTTTTTAAATCTGTAATATCTTCGAAAATATTCACTAAAATCGGTGAAAAGGGCCATATAGATCTATATTAAATGAACAATGTATTCAAGGTATTTAATTGGTTAAGGATTAATGCTGTATTGGTTAAAATCGCTTCGAAAATTAGCCATTACTTGTCGTAAAAAGTAAATGACAAAAAAAGTTATTGTGGGTTATCCATAAGAGATAGATATGTACCATCACGGACTTTTCGGTAGACCTTTTCAATGTGT
Source organism: Pyrausta purpuralis (assembly GCA_963924145.1). Lineage (NCBI taxonomy): Eukaryota > Metazoa > Arthropoda > Insecta > Lepidoptera > Crambidae > Pyrausta > Pyrausta purpuralis. The sequence continues at coordinate 7,353,083 of OZ001666.1, read as the reverse complement.
ACAATACTTAGTACATTATTTTGATAAAACTCGTAGGGTTCAGCCTGCGTTTGCAATGTAAGCGGAAAAAATGTAATTATTTACGACATCACATTAGAAACCTCAAAAATAACAATACTTCTCAACTATTTGATGGATGTTATTATGCATATAAACCTTCCTCTTGAATCACTCTATCTATTAAAAGAAACCGCATCAAAATCCGTTGCGTAGTTTCAAAGATTTAAGCATACAAAGGGACATAGGGACAGAGAAAGCGACTTTGTTTTATACTATGTAGTGATGTAGTGATTTATCTGTCACTCTAAAAACCTGAATTAGGTTTATCTCGAATATATTAGGTACATGTAAGCCTAACTCGCCTAATGTTTCGTATATTTGTTCTCAGAATTAAGTGCCAGCCAATTTAAATAACTACTTGATTATTAAAAGTAACGCATGTGTATGATAAATAAGCGCCAAAGTAATGACGGTTGCTGAACGCCACCAGTTGGCGCCACTTTTTTTTTTTTTTTTTTTTTTTTTTCCGTCAGGAAATGCGTTAGGCATACCATACCAGCGGCGGGGGCCAACCAGTAGGTTATGTGGGACTCCCCCACCCAATAGGGTGGGTATACCCACTAAAACCTGACGGTGTCCTCCGGTGCCATTAGTAAGGAGAGAGCCACGAGTTAGCACCCTGGGCATTTGCCCTGGGCATTCTTCCGTGGCCCGCTTAGCAGCAAGCGCCACCCGGCTTCAGGGGGAAATGCATGTTCCCCCCGGTTTTTGTCCCCCGAGTCAGTCGCTCGAGGTCCATCAAGGAGGGGCAAGTGAAGGGCATGAAGCCTCCTACGGCGCCCAGGACGTGGGCGGCGGACAGTTGGGGCGTCGGCCGAAGCCTCCCGCTCCCTCTCCGCCGCCTCTTTTTATGTGATAACGTCCTCACAGAAATTAAGCACCGCCTGCCACGTCTCCTCGTTATCCAGCATTCGGGCCACGATCACCTTAATGCTAAGGTCGCACCCGACGTTTTCTATGAGTTGTTCGCGCTCGGATACCCAGGCCGGGCAAACCTCCAGGGTGTGCTGAGCGGAGTCCTCATCGGCTGTACAGTGGTGGCACCTCGGGCTTGTCTCACGTCTGATGCGGCACAGATATTTGCCGAAGCAGCCGTGGCCGGTCAGAATTTGGGTCAGCCGATAAGTCAAGCGACCATGTTGTCGCCGCACCCATTCCTCCAGAACTGGGCGTATGGCCCCAAGTATGCGATGTCCTGCTTTGCTATGGGCAAGCTGCAGCTTCCACACTTGTAGGGCCTCATCCTCCAGTTTTTGCCGCTCCCCTTCTATTTCCCGGGGTGCCAGTCTCAAATCCTGGGACCTTTTTTCTTCTCGCCACTCAAAAACCGCAGCAAGAACGGCAGCATCGAGATCCCAAGGGAGCGTTCCGGTCAGAACTAGGGCCACATCCCCCGCAATAGTGCGATAGCCCCGCACTACTCTTAGTGCCACTTGGCGCTGCGCCCGGCGCAGTTGCGCTTTACTCTCCCGGACCAAGGCGTTGTACCATACAGGGGCCCCATAGAGGGCCATTGAGCGTACAACGCCCATATATAAGCGTCTACTGGGAGCCGCTGGTCCACCGATATTGGGCATTAAACTGCTCAGTGCACCTGCTGTTTTAAGCAACTTAGGCGCCAGGTAGTTAAAATGTGCACTAAATTTCCATCTTCCGTCTAAAATAAGACCTAGGTACTTAAGGCTTTTGCCTATTTCAATCCTCGTGCCGCCCACGATGAGATGTGATCCTGGTGGTGGTCCTCGTCTTGGCCCATGGAAGCAGAGAGCCTCGGATTTTTCGAGCGCCACTTTTAATCCTAGGTCACAAATTCTTTGCACCACAACCGCAACCCCATCGGTTGCTTTGCTAGCCGCCTCTTCAAAGTTAGCTCCACGGGCTGTGACCAGCGTGTCGTCCGCGTAGCATGTTACGCTTACACCGTCAGTGAGTCGCCCACGGAGCACCCAATCGTACCCCAAGTTCCATAGTAGCGGCCCCAATACAGACCCCTGAGGAACCCCGCAAGATGATTGCCTTGAGTACACGCCATTGGGTGTAAGGCATGAAACTGTGCGCCCAGCTAGGTAATCGGCAACTACTTTTTGTAGATATATAGGTACTCCGTGGTGAATAAGTGCCTGCTTAATACACGCCCATGGCAGGGTGTTGAACGCATTGGCGATATCTAGGGACACCGCCACTAATACTCCCCTATCAGCAACTGCACGCTCCGCAAGATCTTTAAGGCGGAGAATGGCATGGACTGTGGAACGTTGGGCACGGAAACCAATTGAAATTCCGAGAGGTCAGGTCCGGTACCTTTTAGGTGCCGAACGAGGCGAGCCGCAATTATCCTTTCTAGGAGTTTACCAGCCTCGTCCAGCAACACTATGGGCCTATATGCAGACGGCGAGTTTAGTGGTCGCCCCTCCTTACGAAGAAGAACAAGTCGCCCATCCTTCCAAATCTTCGGAAAGCGGCCCTGAGTGAAACACGCACTATACAGTGCCCTTAGGCGGTCCCCCAATGCTTGTAATGCAATTACCCATGCCTTTCCTGGAATTCCATCAGGACCTGGGGCAACTTTCTTGGCCTTCATTCGAAGTACTGCTGCTTCAAACTCGCTCTGTGACACTGGATCCGAGGTACTTACTTGAGCTACAGGGTGAGGCTGCATCACTGGTGGGATGAAAGTTGGCTGCAGTGGAAAGAGTCCAGCCACCACGGTATGAAGGAGAGCCGGTTCCATAGTATCCGTTACCGGAGGTGTCCAAGGTCTTAGTTTGCCTCTGACAGTGCGATAAGGACGCCCCCATGGATCATGACTGAGTGACTAGAGCAGTTCTTTACGAGCGCGGGTCTTAGCTTGAGCGATGGCAGTCTGTAGAGCCTTTTTCGCTGTCCGCCACGCTTCGTAAAGTGGTTCGTCTAGCTCTGGATCTCTTTGGCGTCTGCGGCGATGTCGCGATGACTCGCGACGTGCTGCAATACATGTTCGCCGAAGCTCTGCAATTTCTTCTGACCACCAATAGACCTGCCGCTTAGGTGTTAGAGGCCCAGATCTTGGCATAGACGCATCGCATATATCCGTCATCGCTTCTCGGAACCATTTCGCCTCTTCATCTACTTGTATCGGTTTAGAGGGCGAAGGAATCCAGGCTTTTATTAAGGCTGACTCGGTCAGCATGTCTCGGTCCTTTGCTTTAAGGCGCCATCGAGGGTAAACGGAGTGAGAAAATCTGAGTGTTGTGTTGTTGGGTGATAAAACCATGTCCATCAGGATGTATCGATGGTCGGACAGTGTCTCCGCCTCATCCTCCTTAACCACCCGCCAGCCACTCACTCTAGATGCCATAATGGGGCTAGCAAAAGTTAGGTCTACAATAGACTTTCCTTGTGGTCGAACACAAGTGGGCTCAGTTCCTGTATTCAATAAAACAAGATCTGATGTGAAAGCCCAGTCCAAAACTAACTCACCCCGAGGGTTCGTTGTTCTAGCACCCCATGCCACCGCTTTTGCGTTAAAATCGCCACATACAATTACGGGCAGTGAAGCCCGTCGGAGCGCAGAGCTTAGCCTGCCCAGAGTGGCTTCAACTGCAGCAATGTTGATGCTAGGCGGCAGATAAACTCCCGCTACCAATATCTCTCCGCATTTGACCACAACAAAGCCGTCGCTTTTGGCAATCACTTGCAGCACAAGACCCCCAACCACTTTAATGCAGACTTTTGCTCGAGTACTGTCTGCCACCCAATCCTCTCGATCTGTATCTGGTACGTAATATGGTTCAGAGACAACTACAACTTGAGCCGACCACTCCAGCATATACTGCATCAATATATCCTGTGCACGGGTGCAGTGGTTAATGTTCGCCTGAAGTAAGCGTTGAGGTCGTACTACCATTATGGAACGCTCATTACGGTATCCGTCGTTGGCCTTGTGCTACTAGGGGCCGCAGGCTTTACAGCCATCCTCCACTTTGTCTTGGGCGGCGAGCAGGTCTTGCTCCCAACCTTATGATCGGCAGGCTTTCCTGCATCTTTACAAATGGGACAGTGTGGTGCCGCACTACACTCGCGCGCTTTATGGCCGAGACAACCACACCGGTAGCACAACTCGCTGCGGTCTGTCTCATGCTGGCATTGCTTGCGGACATGTCCAGCCTCTAGGCATCTATAGCACCTTAAAGGCTTCGGCTCTAAGATAGTCACTTGAGCTGATACCCAACCAACGAGTAGGCGGCCTGCCGACATTTTTTTGGCCACCGCTACAGGGACCTTGATAATTACACTTCTGGTGCCCGTAAAAGACTCTTTGATAGCTCCAACTTTTACAAACTTAGTTGTACATCCAGTAGTCCTAGCGACAGCTATTGCTACCTCTTCTTGAGTAACGGAGTCGTCGAGGCCTGTGAGACGAATATCTACCATTTTCGTGGGCCTGGTAATGCGCACTATATTTTCAGAGAGTACTTCGCGTAACTTAGCTGCAAATGCATCGGCCTTATCGCCACTAGCTGATCCAGGGATTTCCAACATTTTACCGCCTGTCTTAGTCTTTCTAAAGCGCATCGACTCTATACCCAGACTTTTTATGTCCACTCGGGACTTAGCTTCTTGGATCAGAGTTTCATACGAAGCTCCCTTCTCAGCTGCTCCCGACTGTAAGGTCAGCACAACTGCAGAAGACCTCGGCTCCCGAAGTTTAGGCATGGCTGGCTTGCCCCTTGCTGGCCCTGCTTGGGGCTGCGCCTGTTGCGATTGCTGCAATCCACCTGTCTTACGGCCCCGCTTCACCACCGTAACCCAGCCTTCATCAGTAGCTGCGGGCACTGGTCTAAGTAAAGATGGCTCGCTCCGGGAATTGGAAGCCCTCAGACTTCGATTGCGGCTTCTGCCTTGACGGCGCTGTTTGACTTCAGCATTAAGGATTGGTGGCGTTTTCAAATCATTTGGCTTAGTCGCTTGACCTACAGCCGTTTGAGACTTAGCAGTAGTTTTCTTAGCAGAACCGCCACTTTTCGGTGCCAACTTTGTTACAGCCTGTGCTGCAGTTTCCTCACAAGCAATTGTAGAGGGAGTCGATTTTTTTGTCGACTTCTTTGAAACCTTACCCGGCTTCTTAGGTACTTTGTGCGCTGTTACATCCCCTATCTCGGGTGTCAAGGGCGTTGTCTCGGAAGCTGAGATAGTTGAAATAACTTTATCTTTACGATCTGTGGCGGGTGAAAGGAGTGCTTTAGCTGGGGAAGCACGAGCCTCCAGCATGAGCATCACTCGATCCGCAGTTTTGCTTATAATTGAATCTTCCGTATCCTTAAGTTTTGCAGGCGTTTTAGCCGGGGACGTCGTGCATATTACCTTAAGGTCTTGGACCTCCCGGCGGAGTAAGGAAAGTTCTTCCGTCAAACGTTGATTTTCGACCTGAAGACGTCGAACTTCCTCGTCAGTGGTTCTCTTACTCATGATTTTAACTGCACCCGCTATGGAAGCAGCCGCATCTTTCAAGGCCCCCTGTATGGTGCCCTTCATGTTACTGCTTTTGTCTACTAATTCGATTATTGTGTCAGTGGCTGTGTATATATTAGTCGTCAGCTCACTGATGGTCATGTCTTGCGCCTGACACTTTGCTCGCTCTAAAGCACGCTTAGTTCTGCGGGAGTACGACGCCGCACGTTCTTCTATTTCGCCGTCAGAGGGTTCCTTGGCCTGGGCCTTCAGAAATGCCCTAGCGTCAGTTCTGGGCTTTCGAAAGCTATATTCCTTGGCGGAATGTCTTCCATGGCCCCTTGCACCGAGATCCTGCGCAGTTATGGAAATTTTTGCTGTCTTAGCAGAGGAGTCTGACCCGTCGCCGTCATCACTACGGACCTCACCCAATTTCCGCTTGTTTCGCAACGAATAACGAGGGAATGCTCTAGTTGAAGCCGATGAGACGACAGAACCATCGTCAGAGTCAATTTCTTTGCGCTCTGTTAGGGAGGCATGGCCTGTCAAAAGCGCTAGGGCGCTCTCTTGGGAGAGATGTACATCCTCTAAAATATTTACACGAGATGCGGAGCTACTGGCTCCAGGCATCCGTTCTGAAACACTAACCGAAGCAGATAAACCACTACCGATACCATTTTGATTAACACTAGATCTATATTCAATATTTACAGTGTGATTCGCATCACCACCCTCATCACTATGTACATTTGCCATTTTGGCACGAGAGTTGGTATCACTCATTACTATTCCTGATTGTAGCATAAAGCGTACTCGCAGGAGATCACACACTGGCTCAACGGCTCGCGCAACCCGCAGCGGCACCGGAGCAATAACACAGGGGGGGGTGACTTCCAAGCTCAACCGGTATTTCACGGGAGCGGAAGCACACTGAGTCGCAGCGAAGGCAGTAAAAGCTCGCAGCGATTTCGCAGTTGTGTGTGTAGTTCAGCTACCGACCTGCCACTCCGTTACGGTGGTCAGGACCGGCACCCAGGGGACACGAACGAGGACGTACTACACCACCGCCCCCCCCAGTTGGCGCCACTAAGCCAACAGGTCTGTCCTTAGCTCGCTTTGTAGTTAGAAACTTGCTTTTGCACTGTTATAGTAATCGTTTTCAGTGTTTGAGTTTAAAACCTTCGTAATTTTATTATAAAATGTATTATTCAGGTGCATTCAACAGATGAAAAAGGTATCTGAGTAAAAAAGCTTAAATGTGCCCACTTATTTTTTAATAACTCGCATCAAGTTGGCGTGTGACATTCATTAGCTAATGTCAGATTTTCCAATGAAAATTAGTATAATTTCACTCGGGAATGATTCGAAAAAAAGATAACTTAATTTTGTGAGTACTAACGTGAACGTTTCACGTGACTTTCTTCGATTTTAAATTCGTTTTCAAACGAAATTCACATCATGACATAATCAAAGCGAGTGATTTAAAATAGGGGTACCCACATGGTAAACATTTATTTAAAGTAAAATCGTTTATATTTGGTTTCTGTTATTTTCGTCAATTCATATCATTCGTTGCGTTTTAATTTTGATAAAATAATGTCTCTTTTTGTTTATTTCGATCCGATTAAACTGCAACATTTCTTTGAAATAAATTGAAACTTTAGCCGAAACCCAAGCCGCATAGCTTATCGAACGTTCTGAATGGTCCTGCAGGTCTAGAAACGCCCAATGTGCTCGAGAGCGTGTATAGTTTCGTGCCTGTATTTTTAGTCATAAAAGTCATAAAAGTCATTTATTTATGCAAATAGGCCCTCTGGGGGCACTTTTACACGTCCCAATATAAACCCTACCACAGCTTCGGGACAATTGTGGGCTAGTGCTGAGAAGAAGCTGCGCAACAAACTCAGTCACTATTGTCAATGCCTCTTTTCAAAAGGTTTACAATGTTTGTAGTGATCATGCAAGTCCATACATTATTATCATTTAAATAATCATCTACTTTATAATACCCTTTCGTCATAAGGGTTTCTTTAATAACAGTTTTAAATTTATTAACCGGTAAGTTAATAATGTGTTCTGGTAGTTTATTGAAAAATTTTATACCTTTCCCCATGAAAGAATTACCAACCTTTCGAAGCCTAAATTGTGGAATAGCAAGCTTATCCTTATTTCTAGTATTATATTTGTGTATGTCACTATTTTTCGTGAATAAATGAAATTTTTTCCGTACATACATTAAATTTTCGTAAATATACTGAGAGGCTAGAGTTAATATTCTAATTTTTTTAAACACCTCTCGTAAGGAATCTTGAGGTTTAAGATTATAAATAGCTCGCACGGCTCTTTTTTGTAACACAAAAATTGTCTCTACATCAGCAGCCGCGCCCCACAGTAAAATGCCGTAGGACATCAAGCTATGGCAATAACTAAAATAAACTAACCTAGCTGTTTCTACATCAGTCAAACGTCTTATCTTCCTTACAGCAAAAGCAGCTGAGCTTAGTTTCCCTGACAAGGCCTCTATATGAGGACCCCATTGTAGTTTGGAGTCTAAAGTGATTCCCAAGAATGTTGTGGAATCGATAGTATCAAGCGGTTTGTCTTTTATCTTAACCTGAGTTGATGCCTGTCGGACATTAGGCATCGTAAACTTTACACATTTAGTTTTACTTCCATTAAGAAGGAGATTGTTAATAGTGAACCAATGTAATACTTGTGAAAGAGTATTATTTACATCGTCAAAATTTCCTTCACCTCTTGGAATTTTAAATATAAGTGAAGTATCATCTGCAAACAAAACTATATCACAAAGATTCCCCACAAAATGCGGGAGGTCATTTATATATATTAAAAATAAAAGAGGTCCTAATATAGATCCTTGGGGCACACCCATTGTTAGAGGTGCTCCAGAAGACTCAGTTCCGTTTATACATACTTTTTGCATTCTACCTGAAAGATATGAATTAATTAACGAGTTCAATGATGCCCCATAGTGACATATTTTTTTAAGTAATGTTTCATGATCCACACAATCAAACGCTTTCGATAGATCACAGAAAATCCCTAAAGCATCATGCCTATTATCATAAGCATCAAATATATGTGTTAAAAGAGCAACTCCTGCATCCGTGGTGCTTCTTCCTTTAGTAAAACCGAATTGTTTGTTATGTAATAACTTGTTCGATGAAAAGTGTGCTAAAATTTGATTGAATATAATCTTTTCATATATTTTACTCAAGACTGGCAGAATCGATATTGGCTGGAAGTTTGAGGGGTCACTTTTGTCACCCGCTTTGAAAAGCGGTATTATTTTACTAATCTTCATTAAACAAGGAAACTGGCCGTCATCAATACACTTGTTAAAAATTAATGCTAGTTGAGGAGTTTAGTATTTATTACAGGTTCTATAGTTTATTTAGTACGTTTAACTTATTTCAAAAGTAGTTTACTGTAGTTAGAGTTAGAAAAACTGCTAAATATGGCCATTTTTGCCAATTTTTCTAACTGCTACTGCGGATAACTCTGTTTTATTGAACTTAAACATTGTATCTAAACCACATAACTAGAGCTGCAATCGCATCAATCAGATTTTCGATTGGTGTTTTATTTAACAAGTTATGATTTTTCTACTAATGTAGCGCTAGTGTGCGCGTTAAATGTTCGTGGAGCCCCTTGATCAGGGGGCTGACCCAGTACGCACTACCTAGTGCTATTTAAATACCTTCTGTGGCCTGACGCCCACGTGCTGCCGCCCACGTGCTGCCGCCCACGTGCTGCCGCCCACGTGCTGCCGCCCACGTGCTGCCGCTTGGTGAGCGTCATTCCAGACAACCGACATTGAACGTGAGGTGCAACTCTTCTAACCGACTTCAAAAAAAGAGGAGGTTATCAATTCGACTTTATATTTTTAGGGTTCCGTAGCCGAATGGCAAAAAACGGAACCCTTATAGTTTCGTCAAATCTGTCTGTCTGTCTTTCTGTCCGGCCGAATGTCACAGCCACTTTATTCTGTAACTATAAGCATCACATTGTTGAAATTTTGTAAGAAGATGTATCCTGTTAACCGCTTTTCGATTCTAGAATAAAAAATAAAAAATAATGATATTTCAGGGGGTTTATAAATTTAATACATGAAACAAAAACCGAAAAACTTTTTTTTTAGTCAAACCTATGCGTGTGGGGTGTTTATTTATAGATAGGGCTTGCAAAATGACATAAAGGTTTCAAAAAACCGTTTTTTTAAGTCTAACGTTTCACAGCTAGACGCTTACAAAGTGGTAAAATGGACGTCCCCCCATCTAATTTCCAAACTAAGCGAGTGTAAATTTTGAAAAAAATATAGAATGTAGATCTTAAAAAATACTTTAAACGAAAATTGGTTGGGATCGAACGAGAGGTTTTTTAGATAAATCACATTTTCAACAATCGCAAACATAACTTTGTTCTTCATACAAACACTATGAAAAACAAAGTTATATTTGCTTTCGACAAATAAGGGTAAATGTGTGTTCACCTTCAGTCATCATTCTAGATTATGGAGTTCGCCCGTGATTAGTATAGTGTTTAACCAGGCTGTAATTTTAATCATTGACTAAATTTAGTGTTAAGACTTCACTGATGAAAATAAATAACTTTTAATATGGGGGCAATAGTGTAATCAAGAAATAAATATCTGCTGTTTCATACAAAAGTTCAATTGGGAATAATGTATGAAACAGCTGTTTTTTTATCGTATTCACTATTGCCCCATAGTAAAAGTTGTTCATTCATATCCATCAGAGGAGTCTTCACGCAACATGTGGTCACTGATTAAAAGGGTTTGGTTTGTCTCTAGCTATAACTAGACGATGTCTATTTTTGAATCACTTGCCTCGATATGGCGTTTGGTTTTTTGTTGATTAATGTTTGATCTTTACAAAAGTGATTAAAAAAAGATTTTTTGATAAAAGAAAGCTGCGGACAATCGCTTGTCTACTAATAAGATGGTATGTATAGAACCTGAGGGCTTAAGTACTATGCTATTTTTTTTCCGTTACAAGAAATGCTTCGGATCCACAAAAAGATAATTGTAATAACGGCTACGCGCAAGTGCATTTGAGCCCTACTCATGCTACCCACACAGTTGCACACTTCCCTCACAAGGTGTCGTTGGACGGTATTAACTCGCGCTAAGACCAGGTTTTTTCGGAAGATCAATACCGTGATCGATAGTGAATTGTTAACGGTACGGCATCTCGTATGAAAATTTTTGGTAGCTTGTACTTAGTATAATAATAATACGAAAACTTATTAATATACAAATCAGTGCAAGCTCTTTAGTAAACGCAAATTAGGTACGTGTAACTCACCGTTTGGCCGCTTTCCTGTTTCTTAACCCTCATGTGATACTACAAATATCTACGTTTTATTACCTTGTTTTATTCATTTTAAGGCGTTTGCGCAACCATTATCATGCCCTACATTATTTGATTTTGATAAGGTAACGTTTCGCCTGAGTAGAACAATTGGGTGGAAAAAAAAAAACTATCAAGACTTTGAAGATATTGTTGTTTTAGCCACATTTAAAAATCAGTTATCTGCACAACATATTATTTTTCTTATATATTTTAACGAATTTCATATTTTTTTGCCAAAATTTACAAATTATTGTTTAGGAGTAGAAAGAAGTCTTGCGGTTTATCAATATGATCTATTTACACATTCTTTAATTAACCTGCGAGAAACAATCTCGCTCTCTGCGCACTCGCTATAAGATAATATAGATTTAATAGAAAAAAATATAGATTTAAGTACTCACAAAATTCAGTTATCAGTTTTTGAATCACTCCTGGAGATTATATCAATGAATATCTAAAGATTTAATTATAGCGGCCCAGGAAATGATAGTTTAAACACTTTTAAAAATCTTTGTTGATTGTAATTCAACTTAATTACCTATGGATTATATTTACTGACTGTACCACACTTAAAAATTTAAAATCATCAAAGGTATGGTTGCCCAAACGCCACATAATGTATGAAGTTTAAACCGCACCTTTTGTGTAATGTTACAGGAAATTTATGATATCCGTCATTGTATACAATACGAGGGTCAAACTGAAAGTTCTTAGAACTGGCCACTTATAAACAATATAATAAAAAAAATATTCTAAAATTTGAAAATAGAACTCTTTGCCAATATTACTGAGTATATATTTCATTCATTTGTCATTTGTTTTACGATTTGGCGGCAAATTGAAAATTGTCTGTGTCACGTCAACATGAATTAAACATGAGAAAATTTTCGTGCAATGATTTTTTATGACTTTCGATGTCATTTAAGTCAACAAGAAAGTTATGATAGACTACGATTGGCCTTTCACGATGAAGCCCCATCTCGTGCGACTGTTTACAACTGGTTTAATGAGTTTAAACGTGGTCGCACTAATCTCACTGATGATGTACGTGAGGGACGGCCTTCTACGGCGACGACTGAAAATAACATCTGTGTTGTGCGGCGTATGATAGAGACTGACAAAAGAGTGACCTATCAGCAGATTCGGACAAGCTTAGGCATCGGTATGAGTCAAGTGCACAAAATCCTCCACGAACATTTAGCGGTCAGGAAGCTTTGCGCCCGGTGGATACCTCATAATTTGACTAAGGCTCAAAAACTCCATCGTGTGGATTGGTGCCGTAAAATGATTGAAAGATTTAACGGAGGTGACTCAAATGCTGTGTTCGACATACTAACAGGTGACGAAAGCTGGATTTACTGTTATGATCCTGAAACCAAAAGACAATCTGCTCAGTGGGTGTTTCCTTTCGAGGAGTTGCCAACTAAAGTGAAGAGAGATCGAAGTGCGGGAAAAAAATGGTGGCCTCGTTCTTTGGAAGGATAGGTCATTTCGCAACAATTGTGTTAGAGGATCAAAAAACAGTTTCTGCAGAATGGTACACTACCAATTGTTTGCCACTTGTCTTGGAAAAAGTTCGAGAGAAACGACCTCGCAGTAGGATCCTCCTTCACCACGACAACGCCTCGTCGCACACCGCCAAGCAAACGATCGACTAGTTGGCGACATCAAACGTTGAATTACTGGGTCACCCGCCGTATAGCCCCGACCTCGCGCCTTGTGATTTTTATTTATTTCCAAAAATTAAAGAAAAACTTAAAGGAAAGCGGTTTATGAATGCTGAAGAAGCGGTGGCTGCGTATCGCGATGCCATTGAAGAGACCCCTAAGGACGAGTGGGCAAAGTGCTTTTCCCAGTGGTTCCATCGCATGCAGCGGTGTATTGACGTCAATGGACAATATTTTGAAAAGATATAATAAAACTAATAACCACTCACTTGCTTTCGGTAACTAGAGCTACCAACTTCGATAACCTACAAATTGCTTCCGGTAGCCAGAGCTACCACACGACCATTATACAATTTTTGATTTTTAATATGTGAAGGGCACTTTCTGAGCCGTTTAAACTATGTCCTAAATATACCCAAATAAGATGGCAACACAGAAAAAAATTGGCAGCCAACATGATAGAACAAAAATATTTTTAAATAGCTGTCGTTCTTGACGTTATGAAAAAGTGAAGTTGCGTAAAAGTGCACAGTGTTTTAAAAATGCCGTAAGTATTCAAATTTATATTTTACTACTAAAAGTATACATCAAACAATTCTGTGTTTATCCAACTATCAGATTATAGCTATATTTCAGTCCCAATTCATAATTATGAATTACAATCTCACTTCAAAGTAGTTAAGACAGAGATTTTTTCGGTGACTTCCGATTGAAATGGCCAAGATTTTGAAGAAAAAATAATATTTCTCGTAATTTTCTAGTGATTAAATTAGTTTAAGTATTAAGTTTCATAAATATATATAAAATCAGTAACATCTATAACTTATTTACACAGGATTAGCGAATTAAACAAGTGACGGTTCATGTAAGTACGGGTACGGGATGGTGGTAGCCGTAGCTACCAAAATCAATTTAGGCAACTACTCGTTTTGACGTTGTAAGGCATGGAGCACACCAGACGCCCTGCGATCGCGTTTTTGATTTGTTCCTACTAATGTGTTAAAAATGGTGTCAGACTAATCCCGGTTTTTTGTTTTTTTACTAGCTTTCTATTAACTTGCAAATATATGTAATAACTAATGTATGTGTTTGTCTGGGTGAAATCTTGTAACTCAATTTTGAAGCAGATTTATCATCAACTGATCGAGCTGAAATTTTGCATATGTATGTAGGTTTTTGACTTGACCGACAATACAATGATATGGTAGGTACCATGGGGCGGGTCTGATGATAAAGCGGAAGGTGGCTCTAGGAACTCTGGAATAAATAAAGTAATCGTACCGAGTTTGGGCTCGTTAGAATCGTTTTGGTGAGCAATTGATGGATGTTCAAAGAAAAGTACAGTCGGCGATAAAAGCTTGTCAAAAAATTAAATTTTGACAGTAACTTATTTAATATATGTATGTTTTATGTATTTTACAAACATACAAATACAAAATATAAATACAAAATACAAATTCATTTATTCGCATAATACGGTTACAAGATCTTAATATTATATACAGTACATGCGTATTAAACCTGCATACAAATATAGATACAAGTTTTAAGTCATTTTAAGAAATGAGATATTCTTTATTCTAAAATTCTGCGTCGACCTGACTGCGCCCGTTGTGTTCCGACCCTAACGAGCCGCCATGTTTGTTTTGAAGCGGCTGTCGGCAGTTGACCCGGTGACGTAGCACGTGCTAAGTTTTTTGCGTAACGGCTTTGTTTATTTACCATAAAATCAGTATGATTGTATGTAATAATGGTTTACTTTGTGTAATTGCGTTTTCCTAGGTACAGACTGTGATTTATAATGTGTTTGTGTCGTGTGATATTGTGGTTTTAAGTGTTTTTAGTCGGGGTGAAAACTAAAACTTCGGTGGTACGTACATAATTTTTGTTATCTAGACTCATAGAACCGTAATTTACGTGATTATTGCAAAATATATCCATTCTAATTTATGATTATTAGTTGCTTGTTTTAATTAGAACTATATTTTGGTTCTTGATTTTCTAAATTAGCCACAAATAAATCACGAATCAAAGAAACAATTTAGCCCTGTCGTGCGTTACATACCTAAAATAGAAATGATGTTTTCTATACAATTTTATATGAACACTTATACAGTATTTGGCATCAAATGAAAGCAAAACTAATCTACTTTTTTTCAAATATAAACAAAAATGGGGTTATCGCTTTAGATTTTTTTCTAAAAATACATTTCTGGTTGAAGTCTTCAATTTTATCAGTGTGTCAGTTTTACGCATTTTTTATAAATTATTTTCAATATAGCAATCCATAAAATAAGTAATAAGATTAGATTATTTGTTTAATTGGCTTTTATGTGTAAAAAAAACCATAACAATTGGTCCAGTAGAAGCCAAGTTATGATTTTTTTAATAAAACTCGGCATCTCGCGGATATTTGCACCAAATGACAGAGCAATATAGGCCACCATTTTTAAAATCCAAAAGCAAGTGAGTGGTAACTGGCTAATGTAATCAGTTTTTGATTTTCTAAGAACTTTCAGTTTGACCCTCGTATCTAGGTATTGTTTTTAATTCCTAAAATAAACCGGAAATGTATGATGTAGTTTATATTGGTATCATTTCCAGAAAATTTAATACTTTTTATAAATAGCAACCGGAAATGTCATATATTCAATTTATTGTAACTTATACGTAGTGATCGGAACGACCGGAGTATATTTACCTAAACTTCGCGAGAGAACAGAGTCAAGAATCGGAGACTTCCTTACGACAACATTTTTTTCGGGACATCTTCCAGGACACTTCAGTTCATTAATATATAAATGAAACAGTAAAAGAATTGAATATAATCCCTGGTTTTGTTCAACACAATTTTTAGGTACAAATGAAACAACCAATATAAATTAAAAATCACTTTTTATTGTAACAATTTTTATAAAAATCAGTTTGATTTCCAACCTATATATAACAATTATAAAATTTAAAAAAGCCATGTCAAAGTAAGTAAGACATTCAACCAATCAGCGTTCGCCGGATCATTTTACCGCGAGACGCCGTAAATTGATCAATTACCAGAAATGTATACGTTAAATAATACATTTCTCCTGCCGCTTGTGATTTCGCGAATGTTTTTAAACTAACTAGGAAATTGATCAACTTACGATTCTTGTTATTACAGGGTTATACAGTCATATATACAGGGTGTTTTTTTTAAACCCGGCAGGCCTTAATGGGGTGATAGTACCTATGAATGAATATGAGCAACTTTTTCTGTGGGACCAACCCTGAAATCGCAAAAAATCAGCTGTTTCATACATTTTGGTACGGTAGGTATTGAACTTTTATATGAAACAGCTGATATTTTTTCTCGCGATTTCAGAAGTTATCCTATAGAGAAAGTTTCTTATATTCATGGGTACTATCACCCTGTTAAGGCTTACCGGGTTTAAGAAAAACACCAGTATATTTGTGTTACTTCTAAAAAATAAATATTTTTTTGATGTGATTCACTAACAGCGTGGCATAATATAAAGGCGAGGAGAGGACATCAATTGCTGAGCCACTTTCCAATCCTCACAATTCCGTCGTATTATACTAATCGCATCTAAACTTAACTCCATTTACGAACATAATATGAGTTTTTGGAGTTTTGATGCATTCGGTAAAATCAATTTTTAAAAAACTGCAGTTGTTTTTATATCATTTTTCTACATGGTAGCATTACTATTACGCGCATCACGAAAAGTGACAGCAATTCAAATAATTATGGTTAATAATAACAATTGTGACTTAATGACATCCAATGTTGGACATCTATAGGTACGTTATTTTAATTAAAAATTAATCGCTTACAGGTGCTATAAGAAAGAGACAAAAAATTTAGCACACAGCGTGAGCGGGACAGGACATTCTTTGTATTGTTGGAAACCGGTCAGCGCAAGCGCAGGTAGCGTTCCTTTTTCTGCATTGTGGCACTGATAAAAATGCAAATTACGCGTAAACACAGAAAAACCACTAGTAAATAGCAAAATTAGTGTGGTGGTTCATAATATTCGACCACAATTCTTTATGGCAATGAAAAAAAGACATGACGCGTTTATGTAATCATGTCACGATAACATACTCATGTTTTAAAAGGAAACGACAACGCGTCATCGTATAAAATATTATATAAAATCAAGAAAAAGCTAAATTTGCAACCAAAACAAGTACATAAAGTGCAAAAATATTAAGAGTGCCTGCGATGTCCAGAGGCGCCCTTATCCAAAAAATTAATATATCTGCTTAAATACAAATTAAATCGAAAAACGACATCGTATGATTTTATTTAGATCTATCTATCAAAGCTATGTTGATATTGCTTAAAAATAACTTGTAAACTTTTGTAGTAAGTGTAAGATAATATCGTTTATCGATTTAATTTGTATTTGAGAAGACATATTAATTTTTGTGATGAGGGCGCCACTGAACTAAGCAGGGACTCCTAAGCAGTTAACGTGAATTCCGCTGAGTAATTCCAACAAACAAATCAAGCATTTTCTTGTATTGGTCATAAATACAAAACAATGTTAAAAATATATTTTATTTTACCTGACCTTGATATTTGGCACACTTGCAGTATTCAGTAATCGTCCAGATCCAATCAAAACGAAGGCAGTATCCAGATTCAGGTCAGGTAAAATACATGAGATTATGATAAACAAAACTAGGACAAAAATTACGGATCCACAGTAAAACACACATGCGCACTTGACAACGGATTGTATGAGACTGCTATTGCTACTTTTCTATGCATGAAAAGAATAGCAGCGACAGCTGCTTTCTCTTTTACACTTTTACAAAAAACGCAAACAAAAGAATAGATGCGCCGACTTCTGTCTCTATCTCTTTCAAACAAACAGACCAGGAAGTCGGGACTCGAGCCATGAGTATTTCGAATGTGAGAAAATTGGTTTTATGAAGGTATTTAGGTTTAGATGACAGTTTAGATTTAAATATAAATCTTGGGGTTAATCGCAAAAATAAAGAAATTAGAAACAAAAGCCTAAGTCGAAATTTTTCTCCAATTTCATAGGTAAAAACCTATTAGATAAAGGCGTCACTAAAGTTACACAAAATAGTATCTTAGAACTGGAAACAAATATAGATACTGGTTTTGAAAAAAACATTTGTTCACTTTGTAAGAGTTTTGCATTATTTTTTTGGACATAATTATTTGGGTAAACAAAAACAAATAAATACACATTTTGCAATTTAAACTGTTCTTAATAATAAGTGTTACAATAAAAAAATGCTTTTAAAATATATTGGTTGTTTTATTTGTACCTAAAAATCATTCTGAACAAAACCTGGGATTGTACTCAATTCTTTTACTGTATTAAATTATTTTTATGTAAGTACTAAAGTGATGTCCCGGAAGATGTCCCGAAAAAAATGTTGTCGTAAGGAAGTCTCCGATTCTTGTCTCTGTTCCGCGAAGTTTAGGTAAATATACTCCGGTCGTTCCGATCACTGTACGTCTCAATGAGAGCCAAAATAAAAAAACATATTTCCTAAATTTTCAAGAGGTAAAAAGATATCATAATTTAGAAACAGTATGATTGTTACTTGATTGTCTCAATGAGATTTCCGAATTAAAAACTAGTTCTTCATTTAAAATCATGTTTTATTTATTTTATTCACACATAGTGTTCCTTTAAAAAAAAAACTCGAAAACGTGTGAAATTCCTAGCATTTGAAAATAATCTTTGAATTAATATTTTAAACTTTTTATTTTCGCTTTTTATTTCGCAAAAATAAATTTGTGGTTTCTTATGAAAACGTCAATTGCGTGACGCTTAGCGCCATTTAGCCGTCTGTTTATGAAACAGATGGCCCAAGCAGTTATTCTTTACTCAATAAATTCAACTTGGAAATTGATGTCGCTTCGCTATTTAATGCTTTAGAATGTTTTTAACACTCACAGTGTCATATTTTATATCCATAAAGATGAAATAAGAAACCAATAATTTGCGCACGGGCGGGACTTAAACCAGCAACCTTTTGGCAGACCGGGCCAAACGTTCTTACTAATTGAGCTACCGTGCTGTTAGTCCGACCCGGCGAAATTTTTGGTTTCTTATGAAAACGTCAATTGCGCTAGACGTCGGCGACGACGTATAAAACCGTCAACAGACCCCTTCCGAAAATCTGACGCGCTCGAGTATTTTTATTTTTTTTGCATTTTTGACTACTTTATATGCCTACTCCCACTACGCAAATCGGCAGATTAGTATACCGTTGCTATCAGAGGCACTTGGATACGTAGTATGAATATCTGACGCGCTCGAGAATGCCCAAGTAACTGTTTTTTTTACATTTTTGAAAAACCTTATACGCCAAACCCACCGCCAAAATGGTTTTTACCATACGAGCTTTTCTTTTCGAAATTATTTTATCGTTCGATTTTGATAGGTCTCGACGGCGCCGTTAAATTACGCCATTTAGCTACCTCGTCTCCCTAACTAAAATGTTTATGGCAAGAACTTATAATTTGCACTGAAAGTATAGAATAGATATCTATAGGTTACACGCATGATACACAACAGATCCACACAATGTTGACTATCAGACGTAACAACACGTCAAAATTAAAGTTCTAGTACAAAAAACTCTATACGTGCCTTTAAAATTTGAGGGTTTGTCTCGATTGCACCATCATCAGTTCCCGACTAGTCCACAATGGGACCAACTAGAAGTTTTTATACGTAATTGTGATACGAGCTACTCAGAATCACAAAGAAAACATACAGTCCAATTGATAGCCTCCTCTTTTGAAGTGGGTTAAAAAGTTGCCACTCATGTTCAATGCCGGTTGTCTGGAATGACGCTCACCAAGCGGCAGCACTTGGGCGTCAGGTCACAGAAGATATTTGAATAGCACGATGTAGTACCAGGGCCCTTTTTTTTTAATCACTCGCGTCAAGATGGCGTGTGAAATTAAATGATTAGGGTCCGATTTCGAATCTTAACGTTTAATTGTGCGCGTTCATCTCCTTGTGTTTTGGGCTATTGTACTGTGACTTCTACTGTGTAAATTCGTCTCTTTATGTGCTCCTTCTTCATGTTCTATCTTGTGTAAAATAAACAATAATAGTTATTTGGACTTGCTCACTTTAACTCCATACTGGTGACCCTTCGCAAGAACACACAAGAGACATCACATAATGCCAAAGACAGATTACGAAGATTGCGAGGAGGAGAACATCAATACGTTGCCACGACGTCGACCTGAAATCGCCGCCGCAACCGAACCACCGCCGCCGCCCGTGCAGATTCGCATACCGCCATTTTGGCCAGAGAAGCCAGCGATATGGCTCGCGCAAGTAGAAGGTCAGTTTACAATAATGCGGATTACTGACGATGCGACCAAATTCCACCATACATTGGCCACACTTGACAGGCAATATGCAGCAGAGGTTAAGGTCATGCTTACCGGTCCAGCTGATTATGAGAAACTCAAATCTGAGCTTATCAAACGATTACCGGTTTCACGAGAGAACAAGGTTAAACAACTGTTGATGCACTAGCAGCTCGGTGACCGAAAACCGTCACAGTTTCTCCGTCACCTGCAACATCTCGCCGGACCTGGTATACCGACCGATTTTTTGAAGACGATTTGGCCGTCTACCCACTGGTATGCAACCTATTATCGCTTGCCAACCGTCGTTGAGCTTAGATGCCCTGGCATAGCAAGCCGACCGTGTCAACGACATCGCGACACCAACCCAGCAAGTTGCAGCCGCGAATTCCTCACCAATCGACGAGCTCACACGTCAGGTGGCAGAGTTGACCAGACAAGTAAGCGCCTTGTCCACCCAAGTCAACCGCCGCCCACGATCTCGAGAACGACGTGAATCTAACCAGCGCGACCGTTCCCCATCACAACGGTCGCACTCTAATTATAGACGTCACCCGGTCTGCTGGTACCATTACAAGCACGGTGACCAAGCCCGCAAATGCGTCAAGCCCTGCGACTACAAGGCGACGGGAAACACTCCGGGCAGTCGGTAATGGCGCCGAACGACTGCCACAGCTCACCAGGTCGCCTCTTCATCACGGACCGCACCACGAAGACCCAATTTTTAATAGACACTGGCAGTGACATTTGTGTTTACCCTGTTTCTGCGCTTCGTGAGCGCCGATGTAAAACTAATTACCATTTAAGTGCTGCCAATGGTTCGACTATCGACACATACGGTCACATTCAGCTTAAACTTGACCTAGGCTTACGCCGCAATTTTCCATGGCGCTTTGTTATTGCTGATGTGACGAAAGCTATTATCGGTGTAGATTTTCTTTCATTTTATCGCCTTATAGTTGATGTCAGTAAACAGAAGCTGATCGATAGTCTAACCAATGTAAGCATGGTGACTTCTTTATTTAAGCCTGATTGTTTAGTATCTAGTGTGAAAATCTCGACTGGTGGTAATAGTAGATATCACAAGATTTTGTCTGAATATCCGGAGCTAACACGCCCAGCTGGTACTCCGGGTATCGTTCGGC
Organism: Pyrausta purpuralis; assembly: GCA_963924145.1. NCBI lineage: Eukaryota > Metazoa > Arthropoda > Insecta > Lepidoptera > Crambidae > Pyrausta > Pyrausta purpuralis. The sequence goes on along the minus strand of OZ001666.1, from coordinate 7,332,007 downwards.
ATAACACTACACCCCACACCAGGCCCACCTGTCTCATGTTCACCTCCACGTCTTGCCCCAGACAAACTCAAAATTGCCTAGCAAGAGTTCGACGCTATGCTAGCCAACGGGACTATCCGTCCCTCAGATAGCCCATGGGCGTCGCCGCTTCACCTTGCATCCAAAAAGGACAATGGTTGGCGTCCATGTGGAGATTATAGGTTACTTAACGCTCGGACTATACCTGACAAGGACCCAATCAAACATATTCACGACTTCTCACACAGTCTGACTGGTTGTACGATCTTCTCCACCATAGATTTAGTCAAAGCGTACAACCAGATCCCGGTCTTCAAGGACGATATACCGAAGACCGCACTCACCACACCCTTCGATTTGTACGAGTTCCCTTTGATGCCGTTTGGTTTACGTAACGCAGGACAAACTTTTCAGAGGTTTGTCGACGAATTGACCCGCGGACTCGACTTCTGTTACCCATATTTGGACGATTTTTTAGTATTCAGCAGATCGCCCCAGGAACACGAAGAACACCTTCATCAGCTCTTCACACGCATGAGAGACTACGGCGTCCTCATCAACACTGCCAAATGCGTTTTCGGTGCTTCTGAAGGCACGTTCCTGGGCTACCAAATCTCTGGAAAGGGTACCAGACCGTTTGATGGCAGAGTTCAAGCCATCGCTGAATTCCCAATTCCAAAGACCGTCAGAGAACTCCGTCGATTTTTGGGAATGGTGAATTTTTATAGGCAATTCTTGAAAAATGCCGCTCAAACCCAAACGCCTCTGAATGCCTTACTAACCTGCTTTGTTAAAGGTTCACACCCAGTCGCCATAGAGGGGAACGCACTTCAAGCCTTTGAAGATTGCAAGAAGAGCCTTTGCAACGCAGCTCTGTTGGCTCACCCTGATACGCAAGCTAAGTTAGGACTGGTCACTGACGCCTCCGATACGGCGATAGGTGGAGTCCTGCAGCAGCGTAAGGAAGGAGCTTGGGAACCTCTAGTATTCTTCTCACGTAAGTTTAGCCCGTCACAAACTAAGTACTCACCATACGACCGTGAGCTCCTTGCGATCTATGAGAGCATCAAGTACTTTCGCCACATGCTAGAGGCGACCCATTTCACGATCTATACTGACCACAAGCCACTATGCTTCGCATTCCACGAGCGTAAAAGCAATTGTTCTCCACGTCAGTATAGACACCTCGACTTTATCTCGCAGTTCACCACCGACATTCATTACATATCTGGCGCTAACAACGTTGTTGCCGATACTCTTTCACGTATCGATGAACTGCAGATACCCGTCGATCTCGAGGAAATGGCCAAGCTCCAAACCACAGACCCAGAGCTTGCAGCTCACCTGGAAGGCGAAACATCACTTCGTCTGATAAAGACGAGCGTGCCTGGTAGCCATACGGAACTGTACTGCGACGTCAGTACACCGGCGCCCAGACCTTTCGTCCCACAGCAACTGCGTCAGCAGGTATTCAATTGTCTCCATTCATTGAGCCACCCAGGACCCAACGCTTCTACCAAACTCGTTGCCCAACGCTTTGTCTGGCCGTTAATGCGCAAGAACTGCCGTGAGTGGGCTAAGGCATGTTTGAACTGTCAACGTTCAAAGGTAAGTAGACACGTCTCATCACCTTTAGGTACGCTGGACTTACCTTCTGCGCGTTTCAAACATGTTCATATAGACCTGATCGGTCCATTGCCCCCTGCTGGTGATTATCGGTACTGCCTCACAGCCGTCGATCGCTTCACGCGATGGCCGGAAGCTGTGCCACTTACCGATATCACCGCCGAAACTGTAGCCAAAGCGTTCGTCTCCTGTTGGGTGTCTCGATACGGCTGTCCAACCAACGTCGTTACTGACCGTGGTGCACAATTTCAATCGGCACTTTTCCAGTAGTTGTCCAAGTCCATAGGATTTGACGACCGCCGGACCACCGCATATCACCCTCAGTGTAACGGCTTGGTGGAACGCTTTCACAGGCAATTGAAAGCAGCAATCACCTGCCACGCCAACTCGAACTGGGCTGAGAACCTACCTCTTGTTCTCCTCGGCATTAGGAGTGCCTTCAAAGAAGACCTCCAGTCCTCATCAGCTGAACTAATGTTCGGTGAGCCGCTCCGCTTACCTGGCGAATTTTTTGGCCACGACGTAAACGGTTACACCACCGACATCACCGATTTTTCAGCCCGTATGAAATCTTTCGCCGAGAACATACGCCCAGTCCCAACTCAGCACCACACGAAAAATAAAATCTTCGTTTTTAAGGAACTCGCCACTTGCAGCCACGTATTTTTAAGGGAAGACGCGCTCCGTGGCTCACTCCAACCGGCCTATACAGGCCCACACGAAGTCCTAAAAAGAGGTGCTAAGTACTTTAAAATTAGCGTCAAAAATAAAGACGTGACAGTAAGCATAGACCGCCTTAAGCCAGCCTACTTACTGTCCGACGACACACATGTATAATTACAAGACGCTCCATCACCTAATCAATCATCTTCACAAGATTCACTCACACAACCCCACAATCACAACTCTCCAGCGACAAAAACCACTAGGTCTGGAAGGAAAGTTCACTTTCCTGACTTTTATCGCCCTTAACCAGGTCTCTGGAGGGGAGTGATGTGGGAACCACATAAATTACAAAAAATATTTATATTCATAATATTTATAACAACATAATAACAATATTAAACATATCTATTATACATATATAACACTAAACACTTACACTAAAATATTTATTTATAATATAAGTACAGTTTATTTCAATATAATACCTAATACAATCATACATCACACTTGCAAAACATTATTCACATAAAACACTAAAACATTAATAAAATTAATGACACAAGCAAACCCGCGCGATACTCGTAGTATGCGGCGAGCGTTGTATACCGATGCGCTATAGCTACGCGCGCGCACCGCGCACCGCTCGGAAGTTCGTTCGACTCCCGCGCACTGCGAATGCTCGCCAGTCGAGAGAACATCGTCTGACGCATAACCCGTGCCCCTCGCCGCGCCGCCGATGCCTACGCGCTCGGTCACGTAATTAGAAACTTAACGTTAAATTGTGCGCGTTCATCTTCTCGTGTTTTGTATTATTGTACTGTGACTTCTATTGTGTAAATTCGTCTCTTTATGTACTCCTTCTTCATGTTCTGTCTTGTGTAAAATATACAATATTAATAGTGATTCGGACTTGCTCACTTTAACTCCACACAAACACAATAACCGGAAATGGCCCAAGCACTTCCATACCCATATATGAAACTAAAACCGAAAAATTTTTTTTTACTCAAACCTATGCGTGTGTTACATCTATAGATAGGTCTTTGAAAATGACATTAAGGTTCCTAAAACCATTTTCTTTCAAAGTCTAACGTTTGAGAGATACACGCTTTTAAAATGTTAAAATGGGCGTCCCCCATCTAACTTCTAAACTAAGCAAGTGTAAATTTTGAAAAAAATACATTATTCAGATCTTAACAAATACTTTTGACGAAAACTGGTTTGAATGAGATCAAATTAGTAGTTTTTGAGATGTAGCTCATTTTCATCAACCGCAAACATAGCTTTGTTCTTCATACAAACACTATGAAAAACAAAGTTATATTTGCTATCAACAAAATATTGTGGTATTATAGCTAAGTGAATTCCTTAAATCAGTTAAAGTTGGCACGGAACCCTCAGTACGCGAGTCCTACTCGCACTTGGCCGGTTTTCTCGCATTTGAATAAGCGAATTAAAAACCAAACTTACGACGAATATTGGTCAATAATAAAATCCAGAACAACCTTACAAAAAGGTGGGTTTTGATTATTACATTCCAAATATAAAAATACTATCCGTGCGAATAAATTACTAAGTGAGCGACTCGAAATACAGAGAGGGCAACTTTAAAACTAAGATACATTCGAATTTTCTAATTGTGGTTTTACTTAACGAACTACAAAAAAGGTAATTCTGAGCAAAATTTTTGTGAGCTGCATTATTAATGATTATTGGTTATATTATATTTGAGGTCTCCATGTTAAATTAATTTCACTTTTTTTTTAAAGGAAACTACAGACTGTTACGGCGCGCGAATTTGAATGGGGGCGGGGCGAATAATCGAAACAGGTGAGTTGGGCTGCGGACCAAGAGCGTTGCGACTGCGAGAACGATTTTCTATGTCACGATTTCTGTCTGTTGCTACTGATATGGTTTCACACTATGAAAAACAAAGTTATATTTTCTGTCAACATTATATTGTGGTATTTTCCTAAGTGGAAGTAAGTGGATTCCCTGATTCAGTTAAAGTTGCCACGGACCCTCAGTGTGCGAACCCGACTCGCACTTGGCCGGTTTTTTCTCTTTTTGTTAGTGTGAGAAGAGGATGCCTGTAGAGGAAAAGGGGGCACTTGTTCTAAGACACAGGGACAGTTTTTAACAATATTTTCCTTGTTTTAAAGGCTCAAACACATTTATTTCCATAATAATATACAGTATATTTTCAACTTAGTTAAATAAAAACTCCAATTGAGCAACTGTATGTGTAAAAGATATGATTATTGTCAAATTTATAATATTATAAATGATGATAATTTTGCAATCTACATTAAAAGTGAAATACAATAGTTTATAATAATATGTGTTAACGTATATGTTTTCCTTAATATGTTTGAGTTACTAGATTATTTAATGATGACCTAGATTTATTTAATCATTTATAATTTATTGCACAACCAAAAATTTGTACAAAAGGTGGAATTAACGCCATATGGCATTCTCTACCAGAAATACCTTTGGGCTAAACAGAAATGATTGTGGATATTTTAGTCAACAAAAAATAAATACGCGTCAGACAAGACACACAAAATATCATGAAACTAGCAGTCCCCCGCGACTTCGTCCGCGCGTTTTGAGTGTGCTCCCTCCCCTCCCGTCGCAGCGTCATGTTTTATATCCTAAAGCCTTTCCCGATAAATAAGCTATGCAACACAGATTTTTTTTTTCAAATCGGTCCAGCAGTTCCTGAGATAAGCGCGTTCAAACAAACAAACTCTTCAGCTTTATAATATAGCAAGCGCACTTTGTACTTAAGCTGCGACCATTATTTTGGTGCGGAGTTATGTTCAAACTGTGATAGCTCCTAAGATATTTATTGAAATCAAATGATATAAAGGGCAACTTGGTTCTAAATGAAATGCTCGTTATGATGAATGAATTTATTTTGATAAGAATAAATAGCTGTGTGTATAATACACCTCTAAAAATAATGCATTATTTTTTTACAAATTTATTAACATAAAAAAGGTTGTAGTAAGTCAACCATAAAAGATAGACATATGCTGTCGCGGACTTTATTATAGAACTCTTAATGCTGAACAATTCTGTCATACATGATTTTTGTGTAACTTAAGCGGTTTCCGCAGCGTATGCAGCGGAAGCTCTCAAAAGAAATATCTTTCTCCCGTTTTTGCAACATTTTTCATTTCTGCTGTGGTCTTATGAGAAGTATCTTTATGTTATATAGCCTAAAGCCTTCCTCAATAAATGGACTATCCAACGTAAAAAAAAATTTTCAAATCGGGCCAGTAGTTTTTGAGATTAGCGCGTTCAAACAAACAAACAAACAAACAAACTCTTCAGCTTTATAATATTAGTATAGATTAGCGCAAGCGCACGTCGTACTTAAGCTGCGAGTAAAGTTAGTAGATTATTTAATGATGACCTGGAATTATATAGGTATTTATTTATACTTTATTGCACAACCAGAAATTTGTACAAAAGGTGGACTTAACGCCATATGGCATTCTGTACCAGTCATACCTTTGGGCTAAGCAGAAATAAATATGCGTCAGACAAGACACACAAAATATCATAAAATGTACAGTCGCCAGCACATCAGGTTACCCATTTTTGTTGCAAACTAGCCCTTATTACAGTTGCATAAGATACCTCGGTGTTTACCTTGCCATGCTGTTGTCCGCACATCCAAACTTAGTTATTGCGTACTGTACGCGGTTAGTTTACTGCAGGTATTTTTTTGTTTGATTTAAATCAGTGTTATATTAGTTATATATAAGACTCTCTTCTTCACTTCAAATCGGACCTGTGTAGGTAGTTCTTAATGTTAGTGTGCTCAAACACGAAAACTCCTTAGCTTTTAAGTACGGTTCCGGTTCCTAACAAAAATTCAAATAACAAAATAATATACATGCATCGGTTAAATCAACGTTATTTAAATTTATTAATTTGTAGAAAATCATCGAATCGTGACCGAATCCGTAACCGAATGTTTTTTAATCAGGGGGCTGACGTACGTACGTAGTAGGTATTGAAGCTCTATTTTTGCATCACTCGCTTAAATACGGCGAGTGAATTGCGTTCGAAAACCAATTAAAAATCAATGAAAATCACGCAAAATATAGACGTATGTACTTACAAAATACAGTTATGATTTAACAAATCACTCTCGCGTGGAATTGTACTAATTTACATTGGGAAATCGGACCTTAATCATTTAATTTCACACGCTATCTTGACGCGAGTGATTCAAAAATATGGGCCCTGGTACTACGTCGTGCTATTCAAATATCTTCTGTGGCCTGACGCCCAAGTGCTGCCGCTTGGTGAGCGTCATTCCAGACAACCGGCATTGAACGTGAGTGGCAACTTTTTTAACCCACTTCAAAAGAGGAGGCTATCAATTGGACTGTATGTTTTCTGTGTGATTCTGAGTAGCTCGTATCACAATTACGTATAAAAACTTCTAGTTGGTCCCATTGTGGACTAGTCGGGAACTGATGATGGTGCAATCGAGACAAACCCTCAAATTTTAAAGGCACGTATAGAGTTTTTTGTACTTTAATTTTGACGTGTTGTTACGTCTGATAGTCAACATTGTGTGGATCTGATGTGTATCATGTGTGTAACCTATATCTATTCTATACTTTCAGTGCAAATTATAAGTTTTTGCCATAACAATATTTGCTTATGTACTTTCAGTAATGAAATATTTTAGAATTGTCTATTGGGTTAGTTCAAGAAAATATTTATATAGCTTTGGTGATTATTTATTGATGTTATAATTAAATATTTTGGTGATTATTTTTATCGGACAAGCTTTTCAAAAACTTTAAATGAATACTATAGCTGGCCTGTACATATAAACATAATAACTTGTTAATGGTGATGTTAGTCTGTAGACATTTATTTTTGCGAAATAAAAAGCGAAAATATTTATTTAAGTAATTAAAACATTCATTTTTTACATTTACTGTAAACATTTTTAAACTGACCTTTGTGACGTGCAATAAAGAGTTATCTTGCTACCATATTCATCTTTTAATTGCATGAAATATCACTAGAAGCACATAACACATCTCAAAACAACATAAACCCTACCAATGATCTGGAAAAACTATCAGCCACTTCTGTCAAGGCCTCTTTTCAACGGATTAATATGTTTGTGTTATCTATTAAACAAATTTTATTAGCATCATAATCCTTTTTGTACAAACACTTTACAATGTTTTTTAATAAAATTACTCTTGGCTTGATCTTATACAGGGTGTAACAAAAGGCGAAATAATATTTAAGGTTATGAATGTATGTAATGTGAACATTAAGTTGTAAAGTTTTAGTTAAAAATAAACAACTTTTTTTACCATACTAAGTAAATAAATTGTTTTAAACCAAAAGTGTTGACAACCCTGAATCTGCGGTCATTCGTTAGCGAATACCCGCCCGCACCCCGCCCGCCGCACGATCAGTCTGATGCGCGGACGCTGCGCGCCGCGACGCGCTGCCTTCTTACAGCCCGCCCACCCAAAACTACCTAAGTACCTACCTATCTTAGCTTTTATGGGAATGGGACTGAATGATAACAAAGATAATCAGATTAATGCATTTATTTGCAAAATTATTTAGAGACAATAAAAAATATTCTGGTAGGAACATTCCTTTTTAAAAACTATTTACAGAAAACAGTAATTAATGTGGTGTTAGGAGAATAACATCAAATATGACTTTTACTTACATTTACAAAGAACAACACACTTATTTGCTGTACCTCATAATTTTACCCAGCAAATACACAGATTTTAACAGAAAAACCTTTTGAATATTTTTCCGGCCATCGGTAATTTTACCGAATAAACTACATGTTTTTGTAATTTACTTGACATCGAAGTCGGTCACAAATAACCAGTAACAAACACAACGCTAATAATCAAAACGGGAACAAACAAATTCTTTAACGATAAGTTCATTCACTGAAACTAATTTATGAAGTAGGTAATTATTTGATGGTCAATAACTAGTACTCACTGTAAAAATCTACACAACATAACTACGACATAATTTGCTAACTAGTAATATTTTTATTGTAATAAACATACATCAAATTTCGTCAAAATTGATCTGTTTTGTGTTACATACTACCAACAAAGTGTTGGTAGTACATAGCACATAGCTTCACTACAAACGTAATGACTTTTAGGAAGTTTGCCTTATTATCACTTTTAAAAAGCCTACATATTATTATTATTATTATTTTACAAAAATGGCTCAAAATGTCTGTGCTTAATGCAAGCTGCGACTCAGCGGTTCATCGATATCCTCACGTTTTGCAGCATCTGAGGCGTAATGGCTTAAAACGCTAGGTTTATTTTATTTCGCATTTCGTGAGCACTATTGCACTCCACTGCGTACACTTGGTTTTTCACGTATCCTCACAAAAAAAAGTCCATAGCGGTAAGGTCGGGCGAACGGGCAGGCCACTGCACTGGACCTCCTCTGCCAATCCACTGAGCACCATGTCGTCCATCGAGATATTCCCGGACGCGGCGCGAGGAGTGCGCTGGTGCACCGTCGTGCTGGTAAACAATACTCCGGTACACTGACAGCGGCAAATCTTCTAAGTAATCCTCAACGTCGTCGGTCAATAGCTCCAAGTACCTGTCAGCATTTAGGCTGCTCGGTAAAAACTCCAGTCCGAGGATACGATCCCCAAGGATCCCAGCCTAAACGTTGATCTGCCATTGGTGCTGAAAGTTACTTTCACTCGCGGCGTGAAGGTTCACATGAGCCCATACGTGCTCATTGTGTAAATTTGAGATGCCGCCCCGGTTGAATGACGCCTCATCCGTCCACAGTACATTTTCACCGAAACTGGCGTCTTCTACCATCCGGCTTCTGTACCACTCTCAAAATGTGACCCTTGGACCGAACTCCGCTGGGGTCAACTCCTGAACTCGAGAGAAATGGTTCGGATATAATCCATCAAACCGCAGCGTAAGCCAGACCGTCATGTGATTCACATTAAACGCTGCCGCGGCTCGACGTGTGCTTGATCGTGGGTCACGTTCGAAATGCGACAAAATCTGGGTCTCCAGGTCTGACCGCTCCCATGTGCTTGGACGACCTTCACTTGCAGGCGGTCGAAGCGAGCCAGTGCTCTGCAGCCGGAGCCGGAGACACAGGTTCCTGAAGCAGGTGTACGAAGGTAAACGCCGCTGCTTCGCGACGGGCCTGCCGTCGATGAACCGCTGACGATACAACTCGCGAGCACCATTGTTGCTCCCGAAAGAAGCGCCCACGCATAATATCATTTCATAGTATTCACTATTTGAATGTTCTTCACGAGACATACTGATCGAAATCGGAGATAAAAAGTCGAAAAATTTGGATAGCGACTGCGCAACGAGAACTACTACAAGCAACTAAAAAAAATAAGAAGTTAAACAAACAAATAACTTAGGTTATCAAAAACATTTTTATTACTAAAACATTTTCGAAAATGTCTTAAATTTTATCTTTTCGAGTATACGGATCCCGGAGTAGGCAGACTGTCCAGTATATTGCCTTCTGGCAGGCACGTACAGAGGTGACGGAAACAACGACATCTTTCCTCCTTTTGTGACTAAGGTCTACATAGGGTAGAGATCTGTGGCAGGTTAGGTTTAGAACATAAAGTTTCCTGACTGTGAGGAGGCCACTCATTCTATAAAGTGCATCAATGGGAAATCGCAAACATTACAATTTATATTATATTAAATTACATTAAAAAGATTATCTCTCAGAAAAATCAACTTACATCCATAATTTCGCCAACCGTCTTACGGTTTTTCGATCAGGTCACGTGTCCTGACGCGAGTTTCACATTTTTCCCCCATCCCACAAAAGTGCTCAACGCCGCTAAAGAAGTTTTCACTTCAAAAAACCTCAAAAACGCCGTTTAAAAATATTCCAACTAAAAACATACGAAAATACCTAAAGATCTCAACGTCAACGCCATTAAAGATTGTTCTGTTCAAAATAATCCAAAAGCTCACAAAAAAAAACAATATCAACTACATTGAATGTTCTGTTCAAAATTATCCAAAAGCCCTCAGAATAAAATCTAAATATCAAAGTTATTTATTTATATTTTCTTAATTTACTCATTAAGTTAATTAAGTCAAATTCGGGCAACAAACACATTCAAACAATTCCAAAACGACCTTATGCTAGACAACAATTCAAAATCATAAGGTTCAAGCGACTTAACTTAAGGGTTTCCGCTAAAACATACCCACAAACAAATTAATTTCATTCTTCCACAAGCAAACAATCTTATCAACCTCGCCTTTCATACTTCATCATACAAAAACTAAACAGTTTTATTTCTCAATCTAAATAAAACTGAACCCTTTCACTTTTGTGTTTAGAATTTTCATCAATTTAAACACAACCAAAGAAACTCTAGTCGAATCAAAACTTATGTCTTAATATCCTTAATATGCCACGAACCAAGTGAACGACCATCCATAGCCTCCAACTCGTAAACAAAATGGTGAAAAATATCTCAGTGATCCCACATCAAACAAAAAAACAAAAAAACTGGTGCCAAAATGGGCATCACCTGAGTGTAGCTGGACTTCCAAACTGCATCACCAACCAAAAACCAGAACGCATTTCTGCGCCCCAAAACAACAAAATTTGTGTCATGTCTAGCACGGACACTAAAAACTTTTGAAAAAAAACCTTTAAACAACCAAACTCACCAACATAATACTCCTTTCTTAGGCATATTTACTGCGTACTCCGTCCCGGTATCCCTGTAAAATTATGTTAAGGAATGTTGTAACAAACCAGTGCCTCCCTGAATCACGATCCCATAATATGTGTCCAATTAACCACAATCACGGTTTCAGTAACTCATGAATCACTATAAATGGTTTCTAAAATTTTTGGTAACATTCGTACCAGTAGCACGCCTAATAGGAAACAACAGAGTCGATTTACCAAAACAATGCGTTACACCAAGAAAATTGTAACTGATTTCTTGGTTTCTATACAAAACAGACGCAAGTAACATAATTTAATTAGTTTTCAGAACAACTCCAATAACGCTGACGGGTAACCACAATGACCCTACAATTTACTTCATAACTCATTTATCAATGTAACCACAACAAAAGCAATAATTAAAATCCAAAACTAATTCAACTAATTCGCAACGCATGCTTATGAATTTACTGTTAAATCACTGTTAAGTAACATTAATTAATCATGTTAACTATTATTTGGTGGTATATTTTTACAAGTTTTCAAACAAAACAATATAAAGTGAGTCCAAAATATTACAACCAAAACAACTCAAAATATATCACAATACTTAAACAGATTGTGAGTATTTTAAATCTATACTAATATTATAAAGCTGAAGAGTTTGTTTGTTTGTTTGTTTGTTTGTTTGTTTGTTTGAACGCGCTAATCTCAGAAACTACTGGCCCGATTTGAAAAATTATTTTTATGTTAGATAGTCCATTTATCGAGGAAGGTTTTAATCTATATAACATAAAGATACGACTCACAAGTCGACAGCAGCAATGAAAAATGTTGCGAAAACGGGAGAAAGATATTCCTTTTGCCTGCAGCGTACGCAGCGGAAACTCTCCCGCTGCGTACGCTGCGGAAACCGCTAAAGTTACACAAAAATCATGTATGACAAGATTGTTCAACATTAAGAGTTCTATAATAAAGTCCGCGACGGCATAAGTCTATCTTTTATGGTTGACTTACTACAACCTTTTTTATGTTAATAAATTTGTAAAAAAATAATGTATCATTTTAAGAGGTGTATTATACACACAGGTATTTATTCTTATCAAAATAAATACATTCATCATCACGAGCATTTCATTTAAAACAAAGTTGCCCTTTATATCATTTGATTCCAATAAATATCTTAGGAGCTATCACAGTTTTAACATAACTCCGTACCAAAATAATGTTCGCAGCTTAAGTACAACGTGCGCTTTCGCTATTTATATTATAAAGCTGAAGAGTTTGTTGGTTTGAACGCGCTTATATCAGGAACTGCTGAACCGATTTGAAAAAATATTTCTGTGTGAGATAGCTTATTTATTGAGAAAGGCTTTAGGATATAAAACATCACGCTGCGACGCACACTGGAACCCCGCCATATAAGACAATGCGCAAAACTCTTTAAGATTTTTTTTTATAAAAATAAGCATTTATCTATAACTGTTTGATGTTTTAATTGTAAATATTTGTTTGAATAAGTAAATCATCAGTAATAATTAATAGAAATAAATCATAAAATGCCTGTAGTTTCCTCTATGAGCATATTAATTACTTCGGAGTCAAATGTTTTTCGTTCTGGTTTTGGTAAGGATCGTGTATAGGTTATTACAGGATCTGAAGATATTAAAATCATTCTAAAAACGTTTTTTATGTTATCTTCGCTTGAAGTCTTTCGACTAAATCACTCCCAATGCACTTTATTATCTCTGTTTCTTGCTTCTTGGGCTTCTTCGTTTAAACATCCGATAGGAACAAGAAAGTGAGATATTGTTTCATGGTGTTCATGGTCTCTCAATTAATTTATTTATGTTGTTTAAGTCTTTAGAAGTGGCTTCGCCTAAATAGTATCTTAATCCAGATTTTGTGTCATACAAAGCGTAACAAATCTTGCCATCCACCATGGTAAAAATAAGTTTGTGTATAGAATATTCCTTCTCTTTTATACCTAACTTCTGTTTTTCTGATTTAGAATGTTCATTGGATTCTTTGCGGTATTGTAGCTTTATTAGCCTACAAAAACGTAGCGAGGAAGGCCGTGGATTTTTCTAAACAACAGTAGTTTTACCATTAAATCCCATTATAAGTCGTACAGGCACCAAAGACGATAAAAATATATACTTGTCATCGCTCTTCTGATAAAAAAAAACTGCATATATTGAGTATGACTAGAAGACTCGTCAAAACTCCACTTTACAAACATTGTAAATTTGTTTCCAGGGTTGGAACTTGTCATATAACTTCTTCCTGGACCTGTAGTTTCAAACGTGAGACTCTGTGGTCTAATGATGGTTGTAATGGTACTTTTGCTTCGACTTCATCGTATGAAACTCCCTCGGATAAAATGAGGCCTTTTCTTTTTTTAACCATTTTATATGAAGGAAACACATCTTTGGCGTTATTTCTACTGAGATTGTTTGTTTTTTGGACAATTGGGCCTCCATGATCGAGGACAACGCTTCTGCAGGAGTCAATTTAGTACTGTCCAAGCTCTGCACTTTTTTGAGAGGCGGATTTTCGGTCGCTTTTGTTATTTGCTAGATCTTTGCTAGATAGGAAGATTTCACTCCTATCTCTTTTCTTTATAGTAAAATATGACGCCGATGTTTTAACTTAAAACAAAAACAAAATAGTTGGTTTCCTAATTCGCGTAAAGTCCCAAAAGTACTCATAAAGTATTTAAATTGATTGTACTACTAAATTGTTACATTATTTTAAACGTAACAATTAATAATCAGTTCATTTCGTAAAATTTAAGCCCCTGACAAAAATTTCATCCCTATAAAAATAAACTTTATTCGAAAATGCGCAACCTGATTTGACTTTTCTCTTCGGCTCTTTAATTTAGAAGGTTTGCCTATAAATATATGGTACAAACTTTTCAAATCACTCTGCGCGAAAAATTTATATTAATTTTCAAAAAAAAATCGACACTGCCTTTTATTATTTATGAATATAGCAAGTGCACACAATCTATAGTAAAAAAAACTCATGTTAAGAATCTACATACCTTGCCCAATACATGACATAGTAGCCTTTTTTGTAAAATTAAACTTTGTAGTAAATAATCACTATTTATCTAGGCCGATGAATAACGATAGGTTTCGAAAACAAAGCACTATACCAATTTCTACGCAGTGTAACTCAAGAACAGCAACTGATTACAACTTGTTATTTACTTACGTGGTGCACTATACTCTAAACTTGAATGTAAGTTAAAAATATTTTCGAAATACCTACTTTTCAAAAATGAGTTATGAGCATCGCTATGGATGACAGGGTTTCAGTGTGCGACGGGAGGGGAGGGAGCAAACTCAAAACGCGCGGACGAAGTCGCGGGGGACCGCTTGTGCTAAATAGAATCAAACACAACAACTTGGGATTACACAAAATAAGGTTTACACCGTAACAATAACTTTTATTTGGTTAGAAAATACCAATTGTTTGATGCAACACTAAACTTGTGGGATAATTCCTAACCAGTTAGCAACACAGGCAAAATTAAACCTAAGCTAAATAATATGGTGGTTAATTAGCATTCCAAAAAAAATTCTAACAACAAAGTGCTCAAAATTGTACTAATAACTAATTCTAAAGTTGGGCGCCATTTGTCACAGTCACTCCCGGCTAGTGTGGACAAAGATTGTTTAAAAGGTACTAATATTCGAATGAAATAAAGAAATCCGGGTATAGCATTTGGCAACAAAAGTTTATTCAAATTTGCTATTACACATCTACCTTTTAACACCTTTAAAAAAACCGGCCAAGTGCGAGTCGGACTCGCGCACTGAGGGTTCCGTGCCAACTTTTACTGACTTAGGGAATCCACTTACTTCTACATAGTAAAATACCACAACATTTTGTTGACTGCAAATATAACTTTGTTTTTCATAGTGTTTGTATGAAGTACAAAGTTATGTTTGCGGTTGTTGAAAACATGCTATATCTCAATAACTACTTATTCGATCTCGTCCAAACCAATTTTCGTTGAAAGTGTTTGTTACGATCCATATAATATTTTTTTTTTCAAAATTTACACTCTCTTGGTTTAGAAGTTAGATGGGGGGGACGCCCATTTTTCCACTTTGGAAGCGTTTAGCTTTGAAACGTTAGACTTTAAAAGAAAATGGTTTTAGAAACCTCAATATTATTTTAAAAGACATATCCATAGACACACGTATAAGTTTGATTAAAAAATTTTTTTTTGGCTTTAGTTTCATGTATGGGAGCCCCCCCTTAAATGGCAATATATTTTATTTTTTGTATGAGAATCAGTAAGCGGTTAACAGGATACTTCTTTTTACCAAATTTCAACAGTGTAATGCTTATAGTTACAGAATAAAATGGCTGTGACATACGGACGGACAGACAGACAGACAGACAGACAGACAGACAGACAGACTTGACGAAACTATAAGGGTTCCGTTTTTTGCCATTTGGCTACGGAACCCTAAAAATCAAATACAAAACTTAATAGCTCAGAATTCAGTAGAGACTAGGATAGGTTCTAATTTAGTTATCAATATCTATACTATTACAAATCTTTATGTTCACAAATTTCTAATTACATAAAGATAAACCACCAATTTAAGTTTTTAATTTCCTAATTGATTCTAAAATTTATCCTCAAAGGGATTCCTAAGTTATGCTTTAATTAATAGCTAAATTATCCCACTCTTCACTAAAGTCAAAGTAAATACAAGGAAAACCAACCTTGGATTTCAACGGAGGTTACCATTTCAAATCTTTGTTGCATCAAACTACAAACAACTCTGCAACGTTACCCCAAAATTTCACCGATACCGGTTCATCCTCAAAACAGCAGACAAGAAGCAAATCAATCATCAGGAAAATCCGACTTCAAAATAATCCAAATGAGGTCTAAGTAAGGGTCTAAGTAAGGTCACTGAAAAGAATTTACAAAATGTTAGTTCAGCGCACAAACCAAAGTAAAAGTTAAAAAAACACTAACTTAAATATTTACCTGAGGTTACAATATGATCACCAAATTGTGACTGTACAACTTACAGACACATATCAAAAGCGAAACCTAGAAATAAAAGAAAGTTCTAGTTAACCCATTTTTTTTTTCTAAGTGAGGGTGAGTATACTTTACATCACCCTATTTAGGAAATCGTTAATAAACCAATTTAATACCTGCAACAACTGGCTCGCCATATAAATTTTGAATTGATTAGTAAACATTTATGCTAATTATTCAATTTTGAGACCTGAAATGATAAAAATTACAACTCTCAATAGGGTACATTTTCTTTACAAGGATTTCCAAAGGCGTTTCCCAAAGTACTTACTATTTTCCAGTCATTTATATCAAATTATTTTCGAAATTAATTCATTCAAATTGACATGTTGGCGGCGTCTGAAACGATAAAAAGAACCATGTGCTCAGACTCTTAAGAAGTGTCTCGCAACAAACAAAATCAACGCAAACCTTTCTGCAGATACTTACCAGGAATAACTATCAAACTACAAAATAATTGGAGCGTGCCCCGTTATCAAAATTTAAAGTGTTTTACATTTTTCACACGTTCCACTCCGACGCACGACACGACCAACAGTGCGGAACCGGAAAAAAATCGACAGCTGTCACACTTGACAAATGTCAGTGTCAACATCCATTATATCTATGCCAAAATATGGACTGGAGTCCTACATCCATTTAGCTTTTCGTTTCACGCGAACTTCAACAAAAATATACAACGTTACAGAGTGAAGCAGATGTAATTTGTTTTCTTGGTATTCAGGGTAAGAAGGTTATCTTTGAGCCAATTAGAACGGGTGATTAATCCCTTTTCGGTGCTTGCATATGCAGTATCCCAAGTTTCACCAGTATAAACAATCGCAGTTTCATCCGCGTAGGAATATATCCTGCCCCCGGCATCACGTAAGTTACACAATTCATTAATGTATATTAAGAAGAGTGTCGGACCCAGGACACTTCCCTGCGGAACTCCAAAGTTAAGCGTGGCCTTATCACTGTGTAAGTTATTTATTTTAACTTCTTGTGTTCTGTCCTGAAGATAACGTTTGTAAAACAAGAGAGGAGAGATCTCTAATACCCATGTTCTCGAGTCTGTGTATAAGAATAGGCACAGAGACGGTGTCGAAAGCCTTTTTGAGGTCTAAAAATATTGGTATGCATTTCCTGCCTCTGTCTACTTCACTAACTATAGTAGAAGTGAGATCAAGAATAGCATCTTGCGTTGAAAGACCCTTTCTGAAACCGTATTGAGATTTGGAGAGTAATTTAAATTTATTTAGGTAATCTCCCAGTATATTTTTTATTTTTATGTGTAATTATTTTATTTAATTTGACAATGATATGCAACATAAAAAAATAACTTAATATCTACCTATTCAAAAACGAAACCATTTCCTTGCGGCAAGGAGGCTATGATGCTGGTTGCGTTGCCGCGTTGGATAGCTATGCTGATCCTTTGAGCTAGAAACCAGCCAGCTTTATTATTGGCTGTTAAAGAATTTATTTTAGCGTAATTTTTCTAAACAGCATATTAGCAGAGGGCCCAAATGTTTCAACGCCAAACGGCGCAAACACATAATCACTTGCAAGTGAAACGTACTTGCGACGCTTGGCGTTTTTAGCCAACTCCACTGTTGCTCCAGCTTTAAGGGCTGATTCTCTGATTGTCTATTATTTATTAATTTTTCAATTATTTTGGAAATAGAGGTGAGGACAGAAATAGGCCTGTAATTATTCTTATTATATTTATACATCGTCTCTGTCCCCACTCTTACAAACAGGGGTGACAATATATCTCTTCAAAGCGCTGGGAAAAACACCAGCATTAAAACAAAGATTTGCAAGATAGCGAATATATGGAACAACAAAGTCTCTAGCATGCTTTAAAAATCCATTGCTGATGCAATCCCATCCAGGCGAAATCCCGGAGTCCAGGCTCATAAGGATGCTCTCAACTTCCTTATCGTCAGTATCTAGTAGGACAAAGGAAGAGGTATATGCGTAGTTAGAAGTAGTGCCTACTATTCCAAAACTACTAGCAGATGAATGTGTAGCGCTTATTTAAGCTAAATTAGCGCCTATAGAAACAAAATAGTTGTTAACAATGTTAACCGAGTCTTGTGTGGTAGCGGTCTTAAGTTAAATAAGGCTACATTAGTTGATTTATGAGGTTTATACCGAGTGATCTCATTTACTGTTTGCCAGAATGTACGCACAAGTGCATTCAACAAATGAAAAAGGTATCTGAGTATAAAACTTAAATGTGCCTAACTTGACCCTTATTTTCAGAGTAGAGCGTTTGGCCCGGTTAGCAAGAAAAATGCTGGTTTGAGTCCCGCCCGTGCGCAAATTTATCGTTTCTTATTTCATCTTTATTAATCTTAAATATGGCCACTGTGAGTGTTAAAAATACACTAAACAATTAGATAGCGGAGCGTCATCAATTTTCAAGTTAATTTTCTTCTGTAAAAAATAACTATTTGGCCCACTGTTGCATTAACGGACGGGTAGATGGCGCTAAACGTCACGCACAATAAACTATCCTTATGAGACCACACATTTCGCAAGGTCGGACTTTTAGCACGGTAGCTCAATTGGTAGAGTTCGAGTCACGCCCGTGCGGAAATTATTGGTGTCTTATTTCATCTTTATGAATATAAAACCGGCCAAGTGCGAGTCGGACTCGCGCACTGAGGGTTCCGTGCTAACTTTACTGAATTTGGGAATCCACTTACTGCCACTTAGTAAAATCCACAATATTTTGTTGACAGCAAATATAACTTTGTTTTTCATAGTGTTTGTATGAAGTACAAAGTTATGTTTGCGGTTGTTAAAAATGTGCTATATCTCAAAAACTTCTCGTTCGATTTTGTCCGAATTAATTTTCGTTGAAAGTATTTGTTAACATCTACATTATATATTTTTTTCATAATTTACACTTGCTTAGTTTAGTAGTTAGATGGGGGGGACGCCCATTTTACCACTTTGGAAGCGTCTAGCTATGAAACGTTAGACTTTAAAAGAAAATGGTTTTAGAAACCTCGGTGTCATTTTAAAAGACATATCTATAGACACCCCACACGTACAGGTTTGGCAATTTTTTTTTTGTTTTAGTTTCATGTATGGGAGCCCCCCCTTAAATGACATATCGAGAATCGTAAAGCGGTTAACGGGATACATACTTTTACTAAATTTCAACAGTGTGATGCTTATGGTTACAGAATAAAATGGCTGTGACAAACGGACGGACAGACAGACAGACAGACAGACTTGACGAAACTATAAGGGTTCCGTTTTTTGCCATTCGGCTACGGAACCCTAAAATTGACTCTTTTTGTTTATTTTAATTTAAAAACACTAAAAATACAATCACGAAACTATACGCGCCTCTCTAGCACATTTGGCGTTTCCGGACCTACAGGGCAATTCAGAACGTTCGTGAAGCTATGCGGCTTGGGTTTCGGCTAGATTTTCAATTCATAAAATTGTAATGTCGCAGTTTGATCGCATGTCGATATGTCAGGTAATAAATATAATCAAAGAACAAAATAATTTACATGCATCGGTTAAATCAAATTATTTAAATTTATTAATTTGTAGAAAAATATCGAATCGTGACCAAATCCGGAACCGAATGTTTTTTAATCAGGAAACTAACGTACGTACGTAGTACGTACTGGTACTACGTCGTGCTATTTAAATATCTTCTGTGGCCTGACGCCCAAGTGCTGCCGCTTGGTGAGCGTCATCCCAGACAACCGGCATTGAACGTGAGTGGCAACTTTTTTAACCGACTTCAAAAGAGGAGGCTATCAATTGGACTGTATATTTTCTTTGTGGCTGAGTAGCTCGTATCACAATTACGTATAAAAACTTCTAGTTGGTCCCATTGTGGACTAGTCGGGAACTGATTATGGTGCAATCGAGACAAACCCTCAAATTTTAAAGGCACGTATAGAGTTTTTTGTACTAGAACTTTAATTTTGACGTGTTGTTACGTCTGATAGTCAACATTGTGTGGATCTGATGTGTATCATGTGAGTAACCTATATCTATTAAATACTTGCAGTGCAAATTTTAAGTTTTTGCCATAAATATTTGCTTTTGTACTTTCAGTAATGAAATATTTTAGAATTGCCTATTGGGTTAGTTCAAGAAAATATAGATATAGCTTTGGTAATTATTTATTGATGTTATAATTTAAATTTGGCGATTAAACACACATCAGAAGTGTCTAGGGATCAAGCATTTTTATGCGGATTTCTTGAGATTGAGATGTTGCTTTGTAATAAATTTATGATTTTATAAATTCATTAGGATCTTTTTTGGTGCATTTCATAATTTGAAACAGGAACTGTCAATCAAATTCGAGTAAAAGATGAAAATCTGCTGTCAATATTTTCCCTATAAAAACATACAACGCATTGAAGACATTATTAGTGCTACTGTTTCCCCACTACTGATTACGGAGCGGAGACGTCATTTAAGCAGGAAAGAAATGCTCAGAGCCGTGGGATTGATAAAAGCTGGTTCCCGGCAACGTACTCTGGCTTCAGCTCTGAATACAAGTCAGAGTGTTATCAGTCGACTTGGACACGTTACCGAAGCACTGGTACCGTGGCTGAGCGCCATGGAGGCGGTATCGCTGCACCGCACGGAGACAAGACCGATACATTCAAATCACAGCTCGAAGAGCTCCAACAATAACCGCCATGATGTTAGCCGTGAGGCTTCATCACTCTTCAGGGAACTTAATTAGCGACCAAACAGTCAGAAACCGCTTGCATGAAATGAATCTTCATTCCCGAAGACCGCTACGGATACCACCCGCACAATCGTAGGATTCGATATCAATGGGCTCTTGAACACAGAAATTGGGCAGAAGAACAATGGCGTTTCGTGGGCTTTTCTGATGAGTCTCGTTTTGGCATGTGACCGAATACAAGACGTATACGACACTGGAGAACCCCTGGACGCCAACAGCGATTAAAATCCTGCCAGGAAGTCCATCCTTAAAGTGGTGGAACCATCATGGTATGGGCGGGTATTTGGATCGGCGGAAGAACTGATTTGATTCGGATCAGAGGCAACCTCAACGCTCAAATTTATGCTGAGACGATTGTATCACACGTCATCGTTCCTCTACAAGTGCAAATCGGTCCCTTATTTCAGTTAATGTTGTAAGACAGACTTTCGCCGCAGCTAACATCAATGTCCTGCCCTGGCCTGCTCTGTCGCCAGTCTCGAACCCGATTGAGCATGCATGGGATATGCTACAGAGAAGAGCTCTGCCGAATATGGAGGGTATCCAGTCGCAAGAAGACCTTTTTTTGTCGTTGCAACGAACATGGGCAGCCATTCCACAGCGTGATTTGCATGAACACATTTTGAGTATGCCAAACCGATGTTCTTGTGTTGTTAGTGTTCGCGGTAGAAACACGGATTATTAAATGTTTAAGTTACCTAATAAAATTTTAAAGAAAACTGTTATTTCAGTCTTTTTTTCGAACTTTAATGTTAGTGGTTCAAATGTCGAAAATCCCTTTATTAGGAAAATGGCAAGTTTCTTTATTAATGCAAAGGTGACTTGGTTTATTGTTACTGTAGACAAATGAAAACACTTTATTTGATGAATCCTTAAAGAAAATTTTAATTAATATTAATCAGGAGAAAAGTTATTGCAAAAATATATGTTGATCCCTAGACACTTTTGATGTGTGTATTTATAGGACAAGCTTTTCAATAACTTTTGATGAATACTATAGATGGCCTGTACGTATAAGTAATAACTTGTTAATGTTGATGTTAGTCTGTAGACATTTATTTTAAAGTTGTAAAAAAAATATAACAAACATTTGTTAGCGAAAACATTTATTTAAGTAATTAAAATATTCCTTTTTTTTATACATGTACTGTTAACCATTAAAACCGACCTTAAAGAGTTATCTTGCTACCATATTCATCTTTTAATTGCATGAAATATCACTAGAAGCACATCATACCACTACTCAAAACACCATAAACCTAACTAATGTTCTGGAAAAACTATCAGCCACTTCTGTCAAGACCTCTTTTTAACGGATTAATTATTTTTGTGTTTTCTATTAATTAAACGAATTTTATTAGCATCATAATCCTTTTTGTACAAACACTTTACAATGTTTTTTAATAAAATTACTCTGAAGTTGAACTTATATACGGGTACTCTAATAGTAATTTAAAGTATTTTATTGTAGTGTGTATTTACAAAATATAGTGCAGGCAGTCTATTTATACACTTATGTCTATTTTCACACAGTTGCACACTTGCCGCACTAGGTGTCGTTGGACGGTATTAACTCGCGCTACGACCAGTTTTTTTCGGAAGATCAATACCGTGAATGATAACATAACTATTACGATGAAAAATAAATTTTATAAATGTAATTTTTGGTAGCTTGTACTTAGTATAATAACAGAACTGAAACTTGTTAATATACAAATCAGTACAAGCTTTATATTATACCCAAAGTAGGTATGTGTAACTCATGGTTTGACCGCATTCTTGTTTCATAACCCTGATTTGATACAACAAAACTTTTAAAAAAAGTAAGAACCGACTTCAAAACTAAAATGCACTAAAAAGTCTTAAATAAACTCTTCACCATTGAAAGGAAAGGAATCCGTTTTAGGCAAACAATTTCTTTTTGGAGTCGGTGCTGTGATAGTTGATGCTCGATGGTCAAAGTGATGGCACCGGCTCCAAAAAGAAATTGTTTGCCTAAAACGGATTCCTTTCCTTTCAATGGTGAAGAGTTTATTTAAGACTTTTTAGTGCATTTTGGTTTTGAAGTCGGTTTTTACCTTTTTTAAAAGTTTATTTTATTTCTTCATTTTTAGTGATTACATAAGAGGGGGAGGGGGAGTTGCACCTTATGATTCTATTTTTTATGAAACTACAAATTACCTATTATCAGTTATTTCATTATAATTACTGAACTCCTAAGCGTTAAGGAGTTCCACCATCAGCTCAGCCCCACAAGATGTTGACTATCAGACGTAACAACACGTCAACATAAAAAATCTAGTAAAGAAACACTATACATGCCTTTAAAACTTGAGGGTTTCCCTCGATTACACCAAGATCCCATCATCAGATCCCAAAATGAAAAAAATGGGACCAACAAGAAGGTACACCCTCTAAGTAGACGAAATTTTTTTTCGATTCGGTCGACAAACGACTGAGATATGAGGTAACAAACATACAAAAAAAAAATAATGATAAAAAAAAACATACAGTCGAATTGATAACCTCCTCCTTTTTTGAAGTCGGTTAAAAAGGTATGTATCTATCTACTTTATTTAATCACTTAACGTCTTTTTTATTTAATATAAACTAACTTCCTTATTTAACAATAAGGTATAACAATCAAGTACAAAATAACAATCGTAAAATCGCATAAGTTTTTAACTACATCTCATCTCTACTCATCGTACCTGAATATTTATTAATCCTTAAATTTCACTAAAAATATACAATCAGTTAACTGATAACTTTTTTTTAAGTCACACAAGTTTTAACATCATTTGCTCATTATAAACTTACGTAACATCATAACATTAAGTAACATTTCCATACAATTTTTAATTATTAAATAACAATTTGTCTTATTACCTAATCAATTTAACAAAAAAAAAACATACACTCGAATTGATAACCTCCTCCTTTTTTGAAGTCGGTTAAAAATAGCTGCGTTTCGTTGCCTTTTTTATTCATTTTATGGTATTTGCGCAACCATTATCATGGCCTACATTATTTATTTATTTTTTGATTAGGAAACGTTTCGCCTGAGTAGAACAATTGGATGGAAAAAAAACTATCAAGACTTTGAAGATATTGATTTTTAGCCACATTTTAAATTTAGTAAATAGCACAAAATTTTATTTTCTTATATCTCGACCTGAGACGCATTAGGTCTGATGTGGAAATTTACAGGTTTTGAGGAGAGCCGAAAAAAAGTTTTTGGTAAAATCGTGTCATATCTTTTAAATAAGTTATGTTACGCCAACAAAAATAATACAATATTTTAGAATAGAGTTGTACCTATGTATTAGTATAGCAATGAAACAAGTTATAGTATTAAAATAATATATTATTTCTCAAAAACCACATTTTTGGTGAAATTCGACCTTATGCCTATGCAAGGCTATGACAAAACGAAACATTTTATTTCTTTGTACTGATACAACTTTATGCCTGTAATTTCTTGGTAAATTCACTGCATACTTTAAGCTTTATCGTAACATGTAACATTATGATTGAAAAGAAATTACACTAAGTTAGTCCTATCTTATGATAAAATCTATGCATGTAAAGAAAGACGTGCAGTGCATACAGGCAATTCCTAGCTAGTAAATAAAGAAAGGTTGTCAGTAAATACCTACTATATCATTGTTTTTCATAATAATAGCACCTACTGCCGATAAGCAGTACATACAGTGTCAAGACAAGACGTGCTAGTTAAACCTTTACCGAAATTTGCCACGTCTTGTCTTGACATCCAATCTAGCATCCAAAATAAACTTAAATAAAAACTTAAATCTTGAGTTGGAGTTTTAAACATAAATTCGTTAACAGTAACTACGTAAAGTAATGTTAAATAGAATTTAAAAAGGCATCTCAATGTGTTTTTAGTGTTTTAAGAGTACCTACAAAATTCATTTTTTAAGGAGGTTATATTTGGCCATTCTGTTTAATCACTTTCAGGAAAATCCGTCTCCGTCTCGGAATGTTTTAATTTTTTATAATACATATGACATTCCTTTGGAATCCATTGTAAAAGACTTATCAAATCAAATTATTTGTACTCTCATTGACCTGGGTATAGCAAAGACTTTAACTGGTGAATCACTGACATAGCTTGCATTCGAAAGATCTTTGTGTGGTTTGTAAATCTTGTCTTTAACGCTATCATCACTATCATAATCAAAGAATTCTCGGCTAAGATCTGTAAAGTAAAATATTTTTTGTGAGTACATAGATACAATAAATAAATACTGGACAACATCACATAAATATTGCTCTGATCCTGTGGTTAGTAGCAAAATCACTTGTGTTACAGAAAACAAAAACAACGAGACGGTAGGTATGTCTGTCGAATTACGCCTATCTAAAGTTTAAGCTTACTCGTCTTTGTAATTATGAAGATAATAAATAAAAAGGCATGTGTTTCAATAGTTTGTTTAATGCTTGATTGAAGAAACATTAAAAAATAAGTATTTTTTTCAAAACAAACACAATAAAATTTAATCTTTAACATGGTGCGTTTGGCAGAATTAAACTACTTCGGTTTAATTTCGCCTACTACACTTTTTCTGAGATCTTTTCTTACTTAATCTTAATCTAAGTTTTTATTTGTCACAAAGAGAATCAGTTATAATAGTACTTTCAATAATCAGTCTATAAATTTTACACATACTTTTTTTCACAGTTTTATCTCAGTTTAAGTGAAATATTAAATAACTAAGTTATTAACATTAACCCGTATAATTCAACCATGGCACATGATAGAAGATCAATCAAACTATCTTGGAATATACATTTTGAATAAAAAAATATTAACATAAAAAAAATTAAGGTAGGCGTTATTTAACCCAGTCGGGGTAGTTACGCCTATTGAATGTCTAATGTTTAATACTATAATATGACTATCAGTGAACTGGAATTTGCTCGTGGAAGACACCTAGTATTATTTCTAGTCACAGCCACCAAGACAATTAATTTCTTCCAAGTCATTCTTGGTCAGCCCTACGCATTCCTCGTGGTACCATTTTGGTCCATTTACGCTTGGTCTCATGTCAGCAATGCGATCCTCATGACAAGCGTAGCAGTACCAGTTTTCTCTTTCATTCTCTTTAACTTTTTTTGTACTTTGTTTGTTTTTCTCCCTATTTTTTAGTTCTTCTGACATGTCCTTCTAAGTCACTTTGTTTCCATGCATTAAGTTTTTTTTTTCAGACATATTGGGAACCTTTAAGTAACATAAAATACAAGAAAAATATATGTAGCAAATAAAATGTATCGCAGTCGTCACTTGGGGGGAAATAAAGATTCGAACGATACCTCACACAAACAAGACGGATCAGCCGTTAAGAAGTGATTGTGGAACAAAGAAACTCACATACATACTCACATATGTATACTTGAATTTTTTGGTAGGCGTGTAAAAATGAGGGTAAATTTCACATTATTTGTCCTCAATATTTTTATATGGTATTACTAAAGTTATTAAATTTAGGCTGCAAGTCAGGGTAGCCCCATACACAATGTTAATTACGCCTATGTGTGAGGTAAATCCGCCTACGATAACGTTTGGCGTGGGTTAATACGCCTAGGCGTAATTACCTGTCGTTCCCAGTTTTAAGAAATGTTACAATAAAATTAAATCTAGCCATTTATTATGGTTAACAAGCTAA
Organism: Pyrausta purpuralis; assembly: GCA_963924145.1. Taxonomy (NCBI): domain Eukaryota; kingdom Metazoa; phylum Arthropoda; class Insecta; order Lepidoptera; family Crambidae; genus Pyrausta; species Pyrausta purpuralis. The sequence continues at coordinate 7,305,456 of OZ001666.1, read as the reverse complement.
ATATGGATTGACAAATAGTTATTTTAAATAGTGAATGCAAAATTTTAGGAAAAAATGTACGAAAAGAATAAAATCTTCGCGGAAACTATCCGTTGTTCGCTGACAAAAATTGCACAATAGCCACTCGCGCCGAACGTCGCTCCACTACTAGATCGCGGTATGTGCGGGGTCACGGGCGAGGTTCGCAAGCGCTACGAGACATAATCACCTTTATGCGTGGGATATAAGATTTGTTTATACGATTCATTTAACAAGGAGTTCTGAGCTTAGGCGTAATTAGCTTATAGGCGTAATTCGACAGATATACCAACACCCAAACAAACCTGAGTCAATATAGATAAGTTTGTCTCTCGGCTAGACACATGTAGATCGTCAAATCAATAATTTTTAGAACAGAAATAAATAAAAAAGATAACAATAATAGTTACTACTACTACTTATTCAAACGACATCTAGGTTTGTATTAATTCTCTGTTGGTAGGTATAATTAGTACAGGTATAATAATATAAGTGCTTCTCAGGTACAGTACAGGTATTAGGTTCAGTAGTTATTAGCTTATAAAGAATCGCAAACGTGCGGTAGGGGTCTCTGCCGCGTAACCACTTTTAAACCAAAATAGCTTGCACGCAGACACAAAATCGGGAGTCACTTCATACAAAAGACGACTCGAGCTTCAAGCGATTTTCACTCGAAAGGTGGTCAGGCACCGAAGACCTCGATAGTACATCAACACATAGAAGTAGGTATTCTTTGGATATAGATTTTTTAACATATTCGATGACATCTAGAACTATAAGTATTACTTACCGTAAGTAATTACCTAAACATTCTACTTTAAGCATATGCCCATCGACTCCAAATCTTGTTTTCGTATCACAGTAACTTGGCCCTGCTATAGGTTACTCGTATAGACCTTGATTCTCGTTCCCAATTGACAAACCTTCACTAGCTGATTGAAGGTTCCCTGGAAGAAATCACTCTTAGCGTTAAGGCCGCACAATGAAATTTATTGTACTTTTATGGTTTGAAATAAAGAGTATGTAATTACTTAACTAATTTGCTTATGAAATAACAAAATAATGTAAGTGATATAGTGATAACTAACCGGCAACTAAATCACATTTTTCGCCAGCTTTATCTTGGCTGCTGCGGGGACTGAATTACCTATGTTTTTAAGCTTGGTGAGTTTGTGTCGTTTATTAAGTAAACGAGTTAATATAATGTTCTGAAAAACAAAATTCATGTAAGTTCAAGTAATTTTAACTATAACTGGTAAAAAAACAATGACCCACGCCACTCGATTTGCTACGTTAAACCTATTTAGTAGGTATTACTTTAATAATAATGCACTCACCTGATCTTCGTCTTCCATTATTTAATAAATTAATAGTCCTTCCAAATCTTTCACCAACAAACAATTTTAATAATTAAATTATTTACTAGGTATTCACTTCAATCTTAATAACTTGCGCGCGAATGAATAAGTTTTCGCAACAAAACAAACCCGCGCATGCGGTGCGGCACGGCACTCGCTTGGTGCGATGCGCTGATAGGTCAAGCCGCGCGGCGCCGAAGACGACAGAGTGACCGGCGAAAATGGCCGATGTCATTATATCGCATCCGAGTCTGATCACTAAATCAATGGAATAACGTTTCTTCTTCACATATGCATTTCTATTTAACCATAAAGGAGCAGTTTTTTAGAAGCAAAAGGGCTATTTTGTTTGCATACCTTGAACGAACAAATGAAACTTTCGAGGCATAACAGCATATCACAAGATACGATATCTGATTAATGTAAAATTTAAGAGGCATAAAGTTCTAATTGAAAATACGTTTTATTTTGGCCAACAATCCTTGTAGTATAAAGTCGAATGACAAAATTGACCCTGCCTTATGTCTAAATTATTTTAAAAGCAAAAAAACTGAAGTCAACGTTCGACTTTTAGATCACACTAAGATTTAAAGCATAAATTTTGTAGTTGTTTTCAGACCTTAATCCACGATGTATATAGAAAAACATGTCAGATTCGACCTTATGCATTTGTGAATATAACAGAAAGAAAAGAGATAGAAATATGATTCTTAGATGCATAGAAAGAGCGCAAGATGCTGGTTTCAGCCATATAGTAAAGCCATTTTGGTCTTATTTTGACATTCGACCTTATGTCTCTCAGGTCGAGATATGTTTCAACAAATATCATTTTTTTTTGGCAAAATTTAACAAATGGGGACTAAAAAAAACTTAGCGACTGATGATGGCATACTGTTTTTTTTTTAATACCTTGAGCGATATTAATTTGAATAAGCGAAAAATTTACCAAACTTACGACGAATATTGATCAATAATAAAATCCAGAATAACCGCAAACATAACTTTGTACTTCATGCAAACACTATGGAAAACAAAGTCATATTTGGTGTCAACAAAATATTGTGGTATTTTACCAAGTGGAAGTCAGTGGATTCCCTAATTCAGTTAAAGTTGGCACGGAATCCTCAGTGCGCGAGTCCGACTCGCACTTGGCCGGTTTTTATTTAAATGTAGGCTCATAAAACGCAGCTCATAATTATATTTTTCAAAGTAGCTTTTGTGTTCGGAACACTTCATTTAAGATAAAATACTGCTCAATATAAAAAAGCATTTGCCAAATATTGAAAAAAATGCAGGACCTAACGTTGACACTTAATCAAATATTAGGTCGCTCAAATATTATGAAGCTTCTAATTTTGTATTTTAAGTAACTATTTTTTTTTTGTTAGTTGCTGTTCTTTTGATTTTTCGTTACTCGCACTCGCACAAATTAATGATTATTGGCACATAAAACATACAGTCACTCGTTTAAATACTACCTTTAACAAATAAATGACCAGGAGGTTTATTTTTGAATCACTTGCTTAGATATGAAGTGTGATTTTCGTTCGAAAGCGAACTTAAAACTATATATATGTATACATTAATACACACAAAATAAGGTTATATTTTTATTATCAACCCTGTGTGGAATTAAACTGTTTTACATTCGAAAATTGAACACTAATCAATGAATATCACACGCCATTATGACGCGAATGATTCAAAAATAGGGCCCCTGGAGCTCTATTTTTGAATCCCTCGCTTAAATAAGGCGAGTGAATTGCGTTAGAAAATCAATTGAAAATCGATGGAAATCACGCAAAATATTGACATAGGTACTCACAAAAATCAGCTATGTTTTTCAAATCACTTTTGCGTGAAATTATACTAGTTTTCATTGGGAAATCGAACATTAATCAATGAATTCCACACGCCATCTTGACGCGAGTGATTAAAAAATGGGTGCCCTGGGCCCTTATTTTGTAAGTAGTTTATATTAGTAACATTTCCACAGAAATTAATACTTTTTCTAAATAGCAACCGGAAATGTCATATATTCAATTTATTGTAACTTATATGTCTCAATGAGAGCCAAAATAAAAACTATATTTTCCTAAATTTTTAAGAGGTAGAAAGATATTATAATTTAGAAACAATGTGATTATTAATTGATTGTCTCAATGAGATTTCCGTTATAAAAGTCTAGTTCTTCATTTAAAATCATGTTTTATTTATTTTATTCACACATAGTGTTCTTTTTGAAAAAACTCTAAAACGATATGGAATTCTATAAGTTTCCTAGAAAATGTGTGAAATTCCTAGCTTATGAATATAATCTCTGAATCAATATTTTAAACTTTTTCTTAATCGCTTTCAAAATTGAATACATTTCTTAGGAATTGTAGAATTCATACATGTACTGCAACATCTATTTAATGAGGGTTGTGAAGCGGTAAGCTATAAAACGTGCAAAAGAGACAATTTTGATTAAAAATGACTGAACTTATATTTTATTTATCTGTCACTCTAAAAACCTGAATTAGGTTTATCTCGAATATATCAGGTACATGAAAGCCTAACTCGCCTAATGTTTCGTATATTTGTTCTCAGGATATAAGTGCCAGCCAATTTAAATAAATAATGTACATGATTATTAAAAGTAACGCACGACAAAATTGTACGATACATAAAAGCGGCAAAGTAATGTGGGTTGCTGAACGCCACCAGTTGGCGCCACCGAGCCAACAGCTCTGCCGTCCTTAGCTCGCCTTGTAGTTAGAAACTTGCTTTTGCTCTGTTATAGTAATCGTTTTCAGTGTTTGAGTTTAAAACCTTTGTAATTTTATAACAAATTGTATAATTCAGGTGCATTCAACAGATGAAAAAGGTATAAAGTAAAAAAGCTTAAATGTGCCCACTTATTTTTTGATAACTCACGTCAAGTTGGCGTGTGATATTCATTGGTTAATGTCCGATTTTCCAATAAAAAATAGTATAATTTCACTCGGGAATGATTCGAAAAAAAGATAACTTAATTTTGTGAGTACTAATGTGTACATTTCGCGTAATTTTCTTCGATTTTAAATTCGTTTTCAAACGAAATTCACACGACATAATTCAAGCGAGTGATTTAAAATGCCCCACTAAAAACACACCCACCCCTTAAAGACGAGACAGACACACACACTCACAGGGTAAAAAAAATATTTAAAGTAAAGCACTGGGAATGTCTAGACAGCAGGAATATGTAGGTAGGCAAATCTTTATAAATATTTTACATCGCAACACTTGTAGCGGCTGTAAGTCGATTTTATTGGACAGCCATGTGGTATTGGGCTTGCTAGGTACTCGAGATGTCATGCATTTATTTATTTATTTTATATGTTACCATTTATGATTTTGATTATTACGAGTATTATTTTTGTAATTTTTCCGTAACTATGTATTATTATGTATTTATTTACGTACGTAGTATTGGCGTCTCTTTTCGTGTACCTCACTCGGCAAGGGCGTTGGGGGCCTGGCATATGCTGAGTGAGGTCCTCTTGATTGGGACATTACAGACGCACAACGGAGACTGGCTATGCTTATTAATAGTTTTGTTTGCTGTCATTATTTTTTGCTTCGAAAAAGCCGCGAAGACTTGATAAATCGCATTAATGCAGCGTTCCAGGTAATGAGGCAGGAGGTGCAGCTGCGGACAACAACTGTCGAAATTAGGCGCAGATGTCGCCTTTGTATCGAAGTCGAAGGACGTCAATTTGAACAATTGTTGTAATTGTTAATAAAAAAATACTTAAAATGTAATCTGTTTTATTACCACACGTGAGGTGTTTTCCTTGTACTTAGTTCAATAGTTTCTTTAGTTTCTATCAATCATTTAATTATTACCAACTCAACAGTATTAAATTTCGCATAACATTTCACTTTCCGCAAAAGTAGAGTTTTGTCAAAATTCATTCATACTTGATAAAAAATTAATAACTCTTGAAGTTCTTTTACGATTAAAACAAATTACATATCGTTAGAAAGGTCACACATTAGGGATGTTTTGCTAGAATTGGAAGTCCTCAATCTCTTTTAGTTTTTTTTTAAATGAAAGTTGAAATTAAGCTTTAAGTATTTTCATTCCTGTTTCTGTAACTTTGAGAACCCAGAACTTTTTTTGTAGGTTACATCTGCGTTAAGCGATAATTAAATGAGAATCTGATAACATTCAAAATAAAAACAAAACAAAATGTTGCCTGTTTTACTCATTGTAAATAAAAATATTCGCCTTCAAAGTCATGAAAATGGCGAAATTCGAAAAAAAAACAAAAAAAAAATTATAAAAAAAACCAAGAGGCCAAGGTCAAATAATTTGGCCTGAGTAAGTAGCACATGGCCCCACCCATCCACCATTTGCGTATGTTCAACGTTCCGCCTAACACCCTGTATATAGATATCGCGTGTCGCATGTCCGCAAATAATTAATTGAAACATTGAACTAAAACAACAACATTTAATTTATCAAGCACCCCACGCTTTTTACTCTGAATTGAATTATTCTCTAACTCTTTGTAATTAAAAAACATTTTCCACTTTTTAGTTCGGTTAGCTATAAAAGCGTGGTTTTTTAAGTGTTTTTAAACTATAATTTATTTTGAGGAAACTACAGACTGTCAACAGCGCGCGAATTCGAATGGGGGCGGGGCGAATAATCGAAACAGTCAGGTGAGTTGGGCTGCGGACCAAAAGCGTTGCGATTGCGAGAAAGATTTCCTATGTCACGATTTCTGTCTGTTGCTACTGATATGGTTACACACTATGAAAAACAAAGTTATATTTTCTGTCAACATTATATTGTGGTATTTTCCTAAGTGGAAGTAAGTGGATTCCCTGATTCAGTTAAAGTTGCCACGGACCCTCAGTGTGCGAACCCGACTCGCACTTGGCCTCATTTTGTTAGTGTGAGAAGAGGATGTCTGTAGAGGAGAAGGAGGCACTTGTGCTAAGGCACAGGGACAGTTTTTAACAATATTTTCCTTGTTTTAAAGGCTCAAACACATTTATTTCCATAATAATATACAGTATATTTTCAACTTAGTTAAGTAAATACTCCAATTCAGCAACTGTATGTGTAAAAGTTATGATTAATATCATTTTTTTTATATTATAAATGATGTTAATTTTGCAATCTACATTAAAAGTAAAATACAATACTTTATAATAATATGTTATAACGTATATGTTTTCCTTGATATGTTTGAGTTAGTAGATTATTTAACCTTCCGTGTACGAGGTGGGGTGTGACATACCCCAGCGGTTGAAAATTTTAAATATTTACTACATGATAAAGACTACCAAGTTTGTTTTCTCAATAGCTGCAAATGTGACGTTGCCCTTTCGACTAGTGCAAAACATCTAGCCCGGCGTCAGCCTCCGACCACGTAACACATGCTTAAAGTGTACTTGGGTATTGTACACCCCACCTTGTATGGCGCGTGGCTCAAAAGGTACATGTTTCTTTTTTTTAATTTTTAATGGTTTATGTGTTTATTTTATAATATTTAACGTGGAAAAATATTATTAGCAGATAAAAATACAAAAAAAAAATATCTTGCTTACCGGATGACGAAATATTACGAGCATTGATGAAAGAAAACGATGAATGTGACTTTTAATATAATACGAATAAAGAACAAGGTTCCGCTGATGAGGCAGACCATTTCAGTAATCAAAGCAATACAGATAGTGAAGTGGATGCTGACGAACCATCTTTTGATTCAGATAGTGATGACATACCTCTCTCAGAGTAACAAACTAATTCAGAATATTACAAATGTAAAGATGGGGTAACAAACTGGAAAGAAAATCCATATCCAATCTCGTACCAGAGCTGAAAATATTATTTATCACCTAACTGGCGTAAATTCTCTGGCAAGGGAAATACGATCTCCTATTCAGTGCTTTTTATTATTCATTACATTATTTATTATGATAGCATTGCTGATATCGTAAATTGCTCCAATAAGAAAAATCCTTTACAGTCTACCGATGATCCTCAAAAATCGGAAACAACGCAGGAAGAAATGAAAGCACTATTTGGACTGCTCAAGATGATTTCATACCGTATGAAAACCTTACATACAATCCAAATGTTCAGTTTGTCTTAGGCAAAAAGATTGAAAAACTAGACACATTTGTAAAAAATGTTGCAAGCCTATATGTATGGAACATCCAGATTTTTATTGTCAAGATTGTGGCAACTTTAATGACGGAGATCTGAATCACTGTTGCTATACGAGTAAGTAGAAATAATTGTTATCAGGTTAGAAGTACTGATTATGTAATATGTTTATTTGAAAAACTGTTGATTGTTACATGTGCCATTTTAATTTAGCCATTGAGGAAAGGCGTGAGGGCTTTTAAAGTGAAAATAAAGTTCTTATATTTTATTTATAAAGGTATTTTGTGCTTAGAATGTTTTTAACACTCACAGTGTCATATTTTATATTCATAAAGATGAAATAAGAAACCAAAAATTTGCGCACGGGCGGGACTTGAACCAGCAACCTTTTGGCAAACCGGGCCAAACGCTCTTACCAATTGAGCTACCGTGCTGTTAGTCCGACCCTGCGAAATTTGTGGTTTCTTATGAAAACGTCAATTGCGTGACGCTTAGCGCCATCTAGCCGTCTGTTTATGAAACAGATGGCCCAAGCAGTTATTCTTTACAGAATAAATTCAACTTGGAAATTGATGTCGCTTCGCTATCTAATGCTTAGAATGTTTTTAACACTCACAGTGTCATATTTTATATTCATAAAGATGAAATAAGAAACCAAAAATTTTTGCGCACGGGCGGGACTTGAACCAGCAACCTTTTGGCAAACCGGGCCAAACGCTCTTACCAATTGAGCTACCGGACTAACAGCACGGTAGCTCAATTGGTAAGAGCGTTTGGCCCGGTTTGCCAAAAGGTTGCTGGTTCAAGTCCCGCCCGTGCGCAAATTTTTGGTTTCTTTTTTCATCTTTATGAATAAGGTATTTTGTAATAAGTAAATAAAATGTGTTTAACTTAAACCCAATCTTCATGAATTACTAAAATAGAGTTACTATTGTTTAACTCTCAAAATAATTAATATAATCAAAATATTGCATTTTATTTTTGGGGTATGACAAACCCCACCTAGTATGGCATGCGAGTTTTAGTCACCTAGTATGCGGAGGGTTAATGATGACCAGGTCATTATATAGGTATTTATTTATACTTTATTGCACAACCAGAAATTTGTACAAAAGGTGGACTTAACGCCATATGGCAATCTGTACCAGTCATACCTTTGGGCTAAGCAGAAATAAATATGCGTAAGACAAGACACACAAAATATCATAAAATGTACAGTCGCCAGCACATCAGGTTACCCATTTTTGTTGCAAACTAGCCCTTATTACAATTGCATAAGATACCACGGTGTTTACCTTGACATGCTGTTGTCCGTACATCCTAAGTCAGTTATTGCGTACTGTACGCGATTAGTTTACTGCAGGTATTTTTTTGTTTGATTTAAATCAGTGTTATATTATTTATATATAAGACTCTCTTTTACACTTCAAATCGGACTTGTGAAGGTAGTTCTTAATGTTAGTGTGCTCAAACAAGAAAACTGCTTAGCTTTTTATTACGATTCCTGGAGGCCGATTCTCGTATGATCGAAAAAAGTTCACACACGTAAAAAAGTTCACCACTCGATTTTTTTTCGAAGGAAACAAGGCTTGTGTATTCTCAGACCTTCACAGTTGAACTAATTCGATGGAACGTCACACGAACATTTCAATTGCTGGAGACCATTAGATTTCGAAATTCGTATACGAACTATTGAGGTTCCAATCGGGCAAAATGATAACCTAACCTAAAATTGAGAAAATTTACATTGACTTTGAATGATTTTTAGCCGACTTCAAATCTACGACTCTATTATATCATGTTTGGCTAGACTGATTTTGATGCGGTTTTCAGAAGAGTACTTCTACGATTTAGAAAATGAATTGACTTACAAAAAACAGGATCTTCGTTTGTCCGGTATGCCTAGGTCCCGACTCACCACTTTTAAAGGAAAATCGCTTGCACACAAGACAAAAAACAGGCGTCTGTTCAAACAAAAGTAGACAGAAGGTGCAAGCGATTTCAGCTCTTGAGGTGGTTAGGCAGCGGTGACCTCGATAGGACTTAATATTATGTTAAAAGCTATCCAACCTTGAATACTATCTAGAGACAACGTACTTGACAAGTCGAATCTTACGAGCCCAACATGATTTGGTTTTGTTGTTTCATTACGGAGTACCTTTGGTCACCTTTAGCTTCATTCTCAGACCCTGGTTTTATATTTTGACTCTGTTTCAAGCTCATGATCATGGATTGCCCCTATGTATTGAAAACAATCCTGAATTCAAATTTCCTAATGTCAATGACTAGGGAAGATTAAACAGTATAAATAAATAAATTTCATACGAATAAAAAATACCAATTTAGCAAGTGGTTTTATTTTCTTCATACATCAGTCAAAACACAAAATATTGAAGAAGCAATAATGTTATTCTTAAAAAAAAACTATTTAAAGCCATTGGTCATATTAATCAGAAAAGTTTTCATCCTTTAATCCAAGGCGCTTACATTTCTAACGAATCATTTATTTTGTTGTGAATGCATGCAGTTGTGTTACCAGGAGTATTTAAAATCCCTTCATTTGGCGTTCCTTCATTTTTGATTATTATAATTTGTTCTACTGCTCGCTTCTGTAAAAAACAATAACCAACTTAAATATCACAGAAAGTTACCTACTACATACACAAACACAAAAAAAAACTTGAACACCATCAATTTTTTTTAGCTCAGTATCTCCTTTCTGGGATAATAATGATTATTGTAGATACTTGTAGGTGGAATCCATAAACTATGTTTGAACACATTCAAGCACTCATAGAACAGACAGATAGCTAATGTACTATTTGTTTATAATAAGGTATCTGTTTATAAAACTATAGGCAATACTATAACAAACATAGATTTAGGTTATAAATGGAAAATCTGATGGTTTGATTTACAAATTATGACAATAAAACTATCATTGTGTCTAGTTAATTAGGTACTTACCTATATACCAGAGAATTAAGGTATTCAAGTATTTACATGTATTTTAAACAGTCTTTTCTCGCGCTTTACAATGTTTTTAACACTCACAGTGTCATATTTTATATTTGTAAAGATGAAATAAGAAACCAAAAACTTGCGCACGGGCGGGACTTGAACCAGCAACCTTTTGGCATACCGGGCCAAACGCTCTTACCATTTGAGCTGCCGTGCTGTCAGTCCGATCCTGCGAAATTTGTGGTCTCTTATGAAAACGTCAATTGCGTGACGCTTAGCGCCATCTAGCCATCTGTTTATGAAACAGATGGCCCAAGCAGTTATTCTTTACAGAATAAATTCAACTTGGAAATTGATGTCGCTTCGCTATCTAATGCTTTAGAATGTTTTTAACACTCACAGTGTCATATTTTATATAAAATATATAAAACATTCTAAAGCATTAGATAGCGAAGCGACATCAATTTCCAAGTTGAATTTATTCTGTAAAGAATAACTGCTTGGGCCATCTGTTTCATAAGCAGACGGCTAGATGGTGCTAAACGTCACGCAATTGACGTTTTCATAAGAGACCACAAATTTCGCAGGGTCGGACTGACAGCACGGCAGCTCATTTGGTAAGAGCGTTTGGCCCGGAATGCCAAAAGGTTGCTGGTTCAAGTCCCGCCCGTGCGCAAGTTTTTGGTTTCTTATTTCATCTTTATGAGTCTTTTCTCGCATTAGATTTGCAATTAAATTTTCTCTCCGATACAACATAATCCAGACTATATGTAAATAAAAATAGTTTGTTTTGTAAGAACACTAATTATCTACAAAGGATATTAAAAACTTTATCCAGGCTCCACATAAAGAAGGTGCACTAATATCTGTGATGTTAGTTAACAGAACCTATTACTACTAAAGAATTATTGTATTCCTGTTTCTTGTAGTTAAGTAAATAAAAAAAGCATATTATTAAAAACAGCGTCATACCAACCTTAGAAAATATCTAGTTTTTGTTTGTATTTAGCATCGTAATTCTTAATTATTCTTATTTTAGGTAAAAGTTGAGAAAACAAGTAATTTTTCATAACAGTCACTGAAAAATCGATATTTGCAACAATTTCGACACACACACACACACACACATTGTCATTTAGGGCCATAGAATAAGGTAATATGGCGCGTCGCTGCGTTTCATTTCATGCTATGCATGAATAATGAAATTTTAATAATTGATCTACCGTTGTTATATTTTTTAACAATATGTATAGTTTTGTAAATATGTATATCAAATTAAACAAACAAAAAGATTTATTGCCTAATTTCACCAAAAATATTTTTTTAGATGGACTTAAATATACTTTATTTCGGCGTTTTTAAAAACGCCCGTACGCTCTCTGCAATGGTACGTTGTTATGAAATTCGAACGTGAAATGTTCTATCGGTGCATGAGAATAGCAGTTTTATGTATCACTCGAACTTTTACAATAGAATTGTGTACTTCGTATACGAATTACCACACGGAAAAAGTACTACTTCACGAGAATTGGCCCCCAGCTCCTAACAAAAATCGATTTTATGGTCCCATCCGGAAGAAAGCATGAAACTTGGCACGATTGTAGCTTTCTTAGGTATGTGTATTTGTTTTCGTATGTGTTTCGTGTCTTCATGTCCGATAGGGAAACACGCTGGGAAATGACTGACTAAGGAAGATTAAACAGTATAAATAAATAAATTTCATACTAATAAAAAATACCAATTTAGCAAGTGGTTTTTATTTTCTTCATACATCAGTCAAATCACAAAACATTTAAGATGCAATAATATTATTGTTGAAAAAATAATAATTTAAAAGCCATTGGTCATATTCATCATGAAAGTTTCTATCCTTGAATCCAATGCGCTTACATTTCTAACTAATCATTTATTTTGTTGTGAAATGCATGCGGTTGTATTCCCAGGAGTATTTAAAATCCCTTCATTTGGCGCTCCTTCCTTTTTGATTATTATAATTAGTTCTACTGCTCGCTTCTGTAAAAAAACAATAACCCACATTAATATCACAGAAAGTTATCTACTACACACAAAATAAAAACAAAACTTGAGCACCATCATATTTTTCTAGCTCAGTATCTCTTTTCTGGGATAATAATGATTATTGTAGATACTTGTAAGTGGTACCATAAACTATGTTTGAACACATTCAAGCACTCATAGAACGGATTGCTAATGTACTATTTGTTTATAATAAGGTAACTATAGGCAATACTATAAAACACATAGATTTAGGTTATAAATGGAAAATCTCATGGTTTGATTTATAAATTATAAAAATAAAACTATTATGTGTCTAGTTATTTAGGTACTTACCTAGATACAAAAGAATTAAAGTATTCAAGTATTCCCATGTATTTTAACCAGTCTTTCATCGCATTAGATTGGCAACTAAATATTCTCTCTGCTTCAACATAATCCAGACAATCTGTAAATAAAAATAGTTTGTTTTGTAAGAACACTACTTATTTAAAAAGGATATTTACAACTTTATCCAGGCTCCACATAAAGATGGTGCACTAATATCAGTGATGTTAGTTAACTGAACCTATTAGGTACTACAAAAGAATTATTATATGCCTCTTTCTTGTAGTTTAAATAAAAAAAGGAAATTAATAAACAAACAGCGTCATACCAACCTTAGAAAATATCTAGTTTTTGTTTGTATTTAGCATCGTAATGCTTACTTATTCTTATTTGAGGCAAAAGTTGAGAAAACAAATAAATTTTCATAATAGTCACTGAAAAATCGTTATTTGCAAAAATTTTGACTTGACACACACACAAATTGTCGTCTGAGGTCATAGAGTAAGGTAATATGGCGCGTCGCTGCGTTTCATTTCATGCTATGCATGAATAATGAAATTTTAATAATTGATCTACCGTTATTATATTTTTTAACAATATGTATAGTTTTGTAAATATGTATATCAAATTAAACAAACAAATAGATTTATTGTCTAATTTCACCAAAATTCATTTTTTAGGTGGACTTTATTTTGGCGTTTTTAAAAACGCCCGTACGTTCGCTGTAATGGAACGTTGTAATGAAATTCGAACGTGAAATGTTCTATCGGTGCATCAGAATAGCAGTTTTATGTATCACTCGAACTGTAACAATAGAACTGTGAACTTCGTATACGAATTATCACACGGAAAAAGTACTGCTTCACGAGAATTGCCCCCCTGGTCTAGAAATGTGCTAGAGAGCGTGTATAGTTTCGTGCCTGTATTTTTAGTATTTAGGTTTTAATTGAAATAAATAAAAGAGTCATTATTTTATCAAAATCGAAACGCAACGAATGATATGAATTGACGATAATAACAGAAACTAAATATAAGCGATTTTACTTTAAACAAATTTTTAACATGTGGAGTATTTTAAATCACTCGCTTGAATTATATCGTGTGGGTTTCGTTTGAAAACGAATTTAAAATCAATGAAAATCACGCGAAATGTACACGTAAGTACTAAGAAAATTCAGTTTTTTATTTTTCGAATCATTCCCGACTGAAATTATACTAATTTTAATTGGAAAATCGGACATTAATCAATGAATATCACACGCCAACTTGACGTGAATAAGTGGGCACATTTAAGCTTTTTTACTCAGATACCTTTTTCATCTGTTAAATTCACCTGAATTATACATTTTATAATAAAATTACGAAGGTTTCAAACTCCAAACACTGAAAACGATTACTATAACAGTGCAAAAGCAAGTTTCTAACTACAAGGCGCGCTAAGGACAGCAGACGCGCTGGTAGTCTGATGTTGCAAAAATTTGACATTTTGTTATCACGAAAAATAGCTTGCAGTATCACGAAATCTGATAAAATTAACCGTATTCATATCGCAATCTTCAAACGTACACATTTGCCACGAATCGTACCCGATACACATCCTCCCATTATCTAGGGTAAACGTTATACAGGAAGATATTTTTATACTGGAAAGCTTATAGTCCTTACTGTCGAACTGATGGTTTTTACTGACAATAAATATGCAACAATTCATCAAATTTAATTAAAGATATCTGACTGATTGTAAATAGAGACAAAAAAATGGCATGAAATCATAATAAAGGTTCAGAAAATAATATTATGCAATAAACCTCATCTCAGCACAAGCACACAGCAATAAAACCGGCTAAGTGCGAGTCGGACTCGCTCACTAAGGGTTCCGTGCCAACTTTAACTCAATCAGAGATCCACTTACTTCCACTTAGCCAAAATACCATAATATTTTGCTGACAGTAAATATAACTTTGTTTTTCATAGTATTTCTATAAATAATAAAGTTATGTTTGCGGTTATTAAAAATATGCTCTATCTCAAAAACTGTTAGTTCGATCTTGTTCAAACCAACTTCTACATCATGTATTTTTTTCAAAATTTACACTCGCTCAGTTTAAAAGTTAGATGGGGGAGGACACCTATTTTACCTTGACTTTTAGAGAAAATGGTTTGAGGAACGTTATTGTCATTTTAATAGACCATAGACACGCTACACGCATAGGTTTGACAAAATATTTATTTTTGGTTTTGGTTTCGTGTATGGGCCCCTCCTTAAATATCATCATTTTGCATTGTTTGTATGGGAATCGTAAAGCGGTTAACATCTTTCTGCCAAATTTCAATAGTGTGATGCTAATAGTTTCAGAATAAAGTGGCTGTGACATACGGACGGACATACAGACAGACTGACAGACAGACAGACTTGACGAAACTGTAAGGGTTCTGTTATTTGCCATTCGGTTACGGAACCCTAAAAATAAGCTTTGTGATACGGCTATGACGATACACAAGCCTTATTTTAATCATTTTAGTTACTGATATTTTTCGAGATACGCGTGGAAAAACTTTTGCACTCGTACTCGTATATATACCTATACCTTTACATTAAAAAACGCAAGAAATTGCAGCCATCATTTTTCTTTTTAAATAACATGGAGTTTTTACCATAGGTTTCACCGACGGCTCCCAGCATTAGAAGGTTCGCGGTGAATTTTAATTTAAGGAAAAATAAAAATAATTCCTGCAACACCGGTAATAAGTAAATCAATACCTTATGTCAGTTTGACATTAAATAAACAACGTTTTGCAAATAATTTATCATTGCAACTTTTAAATTAAATTCCACAAGAATTCCCAGCCAATTATACTAAAATACAAAATCGGAAAATATAAAACACATTATCTTGACTTTCGGTACATCTTTTAATGTAGAGATCGGATAAATAAATAGATCCCATGCATGTAAGTAATAAAATTTTGTAATGTGTTTTTATGTGCATAAGTAGCTAGATATTCAGTGTCTGTTTATTGGTTTCATGATTTAAATATAATATTCAACTAGTGATTATTAAATGGTCAAAATCCCCGCACGGTAGCGGTTTCAAACCGAGTTTATTATCGGTTTCTCACTTCGTAAGATCCGAGCCCCTCATGTATTGCAAAACTGTTTAAAAACAAGTTTTCAGCAGATTACAGTTAAAAAGACTTAAAAGACAGAGCAAGAACTTACAAAACCCGAAAAACGAAACCAGAACGAGCGCATAAAGATGCAGGAGACATGTGAAGTGCATTAGGAATGATTTATAATAGCTTTTTCAATTATTTTCAGGCCTTTTTCACGAATTGCTGCAGTTGAAAGTTTGAAGGAGTGACAAAGCAATAATTGCAGTACCTACAATAAAAAATGACGGTGTAATAATTTATTTAAATAACACAAAATATCTTCTAATAAACGATTCTACCCCTCTAATATACGCTATTCCCTCTTATCAATGGTTGTCTGGAAGAGATAAGAGACAAGACCGCCAATATTGTACTTCTTATGATTTGATTGAAATGTTTTTGTTTTTTGTGTCTTTAGTTGTGCAATATTCTTTAATATTTGTTATTATTATCATTAAATGCGAATCATTCCAGAATATTTTATTTATCTTTTCTCATTGTATAGTAACAGAAAGTCGCGTTTGTTACAGTTCTTATAACTCGATGCGGGGGCACAATTTTCATTATTTAGAGTTAGTTGAATTCGTCGTAACGCCTAATAGGACATACGACAGCTATCATCATAAAATGATTTTTTACTTAATGTTAGTTTAATAACCATATATTACTTATTCATCGGTGCAACCTAGAACTTTTCTGTCCCAATGACTGTCCTTCGCGATATGTACTCTGCCCGTTGCTACTTGAACTTATGAACCCTCACACACGACTTTTAACATCGATGCACTCGCGCGTGTTAAAAATGCGCTTCAACATCGGGACTCACGCAATGAATAGATTTAATTTCGCAGCGATGCAGTTGGCGTTAGTATGGATGCAAACGCCAAAATTCAGTACATGATTTGACAATTTCCAGCTTCTTCATCGTGACTGCATCGATGCTGCATCGTGACTGCATCGCTGATAAAAGTCGCAGAGTGTAAAGGGTCTATAGTTTCACTGGTCTAAGTCCGTTGCGATCGCAGGATAATACTGGATGCGACCCGCAAACGGTTACTGTATAAAACTGTGGTGGAGGCCTATTCTAGCTTATACATATAGAATGATGATGGTGACGTAGAAGTATTCGCTTAGATAAAAACCACTCAATTCAAAAGGACGGAAATGTCATTTTAATTAGTATGATCACCCATCCAAATGCGACGAAACCGTAAATACTTTGGTTTCATAAAAAAATAAACAAGAACTCGAGAGCTTTAGAAGCTGTTATTTATCTAGTAGTCTACCTTTTAGCTGTATTAATGAGAGCCGAATAAGGGTTGCAAATAGTGATGGAGTGTTCTAGTGGTTATCAACTTTCTTTTAAAAATTGTTGCCCTCATCGTGCATTATTGTCTTAAATATACTTTAAAAATATAATTTTAAGTAAAGGCGCAAATTATAGATTGTTTTATCAGCTACATTACTAATTAAATAAATAAACATCGTTTGGACATTATTTCGTAATAGAATATTATATTATAATATTAAATATATAATTATTTCGAAAGTGCCTTAAAATTTGTGGTAACGTAAGTAAGAATGTACGTAAATTAAGTAGTAAATACTTTATCTAATTAAAAACATCAATTATGGAGTTAAATTAGAGAATTCCAACGGGATTTCATATTTTCTTATTATTCAACCCTCAACACAATTGGTTGTATACATCATTGGAATTGTTATCAGGCTTTTGAAAATGATAATTAAAAATACTGCGTTTATTTTAACCTTATTACCGCACAAATGCGACAAGTAGGCCACGAGTATTAAATAAAATAATTTCAAGTTACTTATCTTTTTTCGACGATAATGAAAATTACATTAGAAAATCGTGCTTGCGAGATTGACATTTGAAAAATTGCAAGTCCCGACGAATGGAGTTATCGTCGAAATTAGCCGTATTCAAATACAAATCCTAAGTAAAGGAAATGTATGAAAATTATTTAAAAGCATCATAGTCTATTAAAAAGCATGTCTCTAGAAGTTAGTTCCTAGAAGTATCCGCAAGAGGCTCTTTACATTCGAAAACAATAGGAACACCGTATCTAGGAATTTAACCCTTGATTAAAGGTAAAAAATACATAGAAAAATCTTTAGATTTTTTTCTAACATAATTCTAGCATAATTTTCGATTATTCTGCTAAGATGAGCTTTTACAGATTTTCATTACCCTCGAAAGCGTTATCGTCAACATCTGTCAAAATTAGTGTGTCGAGTCCTGCAAATTTGCGTTGTCGGCGTATCGACTGTCAAAACACCGTGTCGAGTCTCGCAATTCACGAGTTACTCGAGTTAGCATACGTCACTTCACGTCGAAACTACCACGCCTGTTGTCTCAGTGGCGCCAACTGGTGGCGTTCAGCAACCCTTATTACTTTGCCGCTTTTATTTATCGTACAATTTTGTCGTGCTTTTCTTTGAATTATCAAGTAGTTATTTAAATTGGCTGGCACTTATATCCTGAGAACAAATATACGCAAGATTAGGCGAGTTAGGTTAACATGTTACATGTGTTAATATATTCGAGATAAACCTAGTCCCAGATAATATAATACTGACCTAGTTCAGGTTTTTTAGAGTGAGAGATAAATAGAATATAAGTTCAGTCATTTGTAATCAAAATTGTCTCTTTTGCACGTTTTATACCTAACAACTTCACAACCCTCATTAAATATATGTTGCAGGAAATGTATGAATTCTACAATTCCTAAGAAATGTATACAATTTTGAAAGCTATTAAGAAAAAGTTTAAAATATTGATTCAGAGATTATATTTTTATATGCTAGTAATTTCACACATTTTCTAGGCAACTTATATAATTCCAATATCGTTTAAGAGGTTTTCTTTTAAAGAAAGAACACTATGTGTGAATAAAATAAATAAAACATCATTTTACATGAAGAACTAGAGTTTTTAATACGGGAATCTCATTGAGACAATCACTCAATCGGACAACGGATATCATACATGGGGAGTGAGCATTGATGCTGCGAGGGGTTGGGCTATCTTGCTGTTAAAGACGGCAAAAGAAACTCCCATTAATGTAAACAAATAAATATATTTTATCAATGAAAGTTACTTGAGAAAAACAAATAATAGTCTATCGTTTTTATAAAAGTATTTTGACAATCCATAAATGATAAGATTTAAAGAGGTCTGTCCTCCACATGGCCCTCCTTGTAAGGCAACTTACATAAAACTAAAATACAAATATTTAGAGGACGCATCTCTTATTTATTTATTTATTTATTGGGACAACAACAGCATATAACTTAAAATAATTACAAGAGGAAATAACTTGATTAGCCAATTACAGTTGACCACGAATTACTGAAATAAGGAACAGTGACGGTGGACATGACGATGGAGCAAGCAGGTACAGTACAGGCCGCCAAACTGCCACGCGATACCAGTACGGGCGGATAAACGATGAATACAGCTAAATTGATTTTGTCGTTCGAATATTAATGAAGCTACTTCTTTCTGGTATCATAAATATATATATATTTATATATATATATATATATATATATATATATATATATATATATATATATATATATATATATATATATATATATATATTTATGATACGAATTATGATACGATAATATATATATACATTTACTGTTATGAATTTTGTTTGGTATGCACAAATATATATATATATATATATATATATATATATTTGTGCATACCGAACAAAATTCATAACAGTAAATGTTTGTAACTCTGTACCGGTATCGCGAACCAACTCGACGGACTGTAGGTAGGTACATTATGTATCCACCCAACTCAGTAAGTTCTATTGGAACTGATCGCGTGCCGGATCGGGGCCGATGCACAACTGAATGACTCATTTCCTCGCAAATTGACAACTTTAAGGGTACGCGGCCGCATTCCAACAAGACCAGACCTGCGACCAGCCTAATTTAGTCCGTGAAATAAGGCTCCAGCAATAAGTACACTAAAATAAAATAAGAAATTTAAACAGGATTTCACAGCCAGAATTACGATAGGAAAACATACAACAAGTTTCTATGTATTAATAAATACAATATAGTACTTATTCAATAAGAGCTTGATTACCCTTGAGGAGTGTTATGTGTATCAGTTAAAATATAAAAGATAAAAAAGACATTTTTAAAGTTATGTTTAGTAGTGTTTGTAATGCGAGACAGATAAATAACAAGTACAAGCCATACCCTCAGCCATAAATACCTACTCGGTGTTACTGTGATTCATGAGAATGAAGAATAATACACAAGCTAACAGGTTTATGCTTAGGTAATTTATTGCTTAAGAAAAATAATAATTTTATGACTAAATGACTTATTCTTTATATATCATTGGAACTACTGAACCGATTTCGAAAAATCATCTGATGGCAAGCTGCGGTATCCGTGATTTAATATGATAACGTACAAAATATACAGGAGTAGAAATGTGAGTTTGAGTTATGAATACAATAACCTACAAGTACA
Organism: Pyrausta purpuralis; assembly: GCA_963924145.1. Lineage (NCBI taxonomy): Eukaryota > Metazoa > Arthropoda > Insecta > Lepidoptera > Crambidae > Pyrausta > Pyrausta purpuralis. Next base: position 7,284,945 of record OZ001666.1, on the reverse strand, counting down.
ATTACAAGCACACTGGGCTAAGTGCCTCATTACGGGTACTAAGTTAAAATCTATTTATTTATTAAGCAGTAATTCCCTAATCCTTTTCTTAAAGCTGTGCCTATTCTCAGCAAAAATATCAACTTCACTAAAAGTTTTAGAGTAATTATGGACAAGTCGGGTTATGACATTGTTTCGGCTGTAATTAGTCGCATGATGTGGTATATGGAACAAAGTTGTATGTCGTGTTCTTTTTTTGGGTACATTAAATACGAAATTAGCAAGCAGCTCAGGACAGTCAATGTGATTATTTAATAGATCATGCAATAACCCCATGTCCATTAATGATCGCCGTTCATTTAAAGTCAGCATCTTGTACATGCGACAGTTGTCTTTATAATCTGAACTTGAACGCTTGCTTTTGTAATTTAAATGTGATATTTGTGAATTTATTGGTGAATTTCTTTTGAATTCTTTCGATATTATTAATATGTTTTTCATAATCGATACTGAAGTAACAAACTAAAATAAACATAAACTAACATCCCGTTGTCGGAATAAATCTTGATCGGGCAACCACGTCTGGCCATAAATCGGCGCAAAGCCATTATAGCAGAGTCAGCTGAAAGGCTAGACACCACTTCCAAATGAACTGCTCTAGTCGAAAAACATGTAAAAAGGGCGACGTACCTCTTTTCTCTTCGTCGGCCTATGGTAACATCAATCGGGCCAAAATAATCAAGACCAACTATCGAAAATGGACGCTGGTGATGCCGTAATCATTCTTCTGGAAGATCACCCATGGACGGCACTCTTGGTGAGGCCTTGCGGATCCTGCATTTCGGACAAGACGCAGCCACTGATCTTACTGTAGGGCGAAGTCATGTGATCCAAAATCGTTGACGTAGCTCATTTACAACCGTCTCTCGACCACCGTGTCCTGCCCAAATGTGATAGTGTGCAACGATTAATCGAGTCACGTAGTGCCGGCCATTAAGAATAATGGGTCTTTTCATCTGTGGCTCTACGTCTTCTACAGCATCGATACGTCCATCGAGACGAATTAAGCCATCATCATCCACTTTTGACGATAAGTTCTTTAGCACATTTTCGGTAAGGCTTTCTGTTTGGCATTGTCGTAGAATTTTGAGTTCCGCTTTTTGTAAATCTTTAGCAGACAATGGGCGTAACGTTCCCATAATAGTAGTCCTGGTTTTGGACTGATCAGAAATATTTTCTCGTAAAATACGTACAAATTGATATATTCGAGCTGTAGCTCGTAGTAATCTGAGCCAAGAACTAAAGCGACTAAAATTTGGAACAATATTAAACCGAATAGTATGTACAATCAGACACGTCTTTAACTCAAGAAAATCTTCGGTAATGCATTAAGAAGGTTCTATGGGATGCATAATATTTCTTTCATGTAAAAACTTGGGCCTCAAAGCCACCTATCGACGCCAAACGTTTCAACACCCTTGACAACCCGAGTAGCGTCGTCAGCGACGTTATACCGAGAGGGAACCCAATACCAATTGGATAAACTACTCAATTCATTAATCTCACCAATACGATTGCGCACAAAAGTTTTGAAACGACTGGCATCATTTCGGACCGAGGCCAAAACAGTTTGGGAATCACACCAAAAGTATTGTTTAGTTGGTTTAAAACTGCTTTGATCACAAAATGTCTGGCCTAAACGAACACCCAATAAAGCGGCCTGAAGCTCGAGTCGCGCTACTGACACTGGCTTCAATGGCGCGACGCGAGACTTACTGGCAACAAAGTAATCTGACTGATTCATCTTTGAAAATAAAACGCCAATAGGCGACGCTAGCATATGCATCGTCACTAGCATCAGAAAAGATATGTCACTCAATTACGACAGGATTTGTGAGATTGGCATAGCAACGTGGAATAGAGAGAGATTTCAATGATAATACGTTTTGGTACCACTCTTCCCAACGCACTTGGTCACTAGCGGGTAATATATCGTCCCACGAAGTCATAGTTCGCCAAGTTTTTTGAAAAAGTTTATCGTTTTGAGAAATATTTTCATTAAATCTCGTAAAACTTGCCGCTTAGTTAGTTTTCCTGAGTCTGTTTCAGAAAAATATATTTTGAAACGAAATACATCTTCTTTTGGGGCCCAATGCATTCCTAAGACGCGAATTTGCAGACCAGGCTTATCTAAATTAAGGTCAATATTTTCAATGCCTTCCGCGATAAGCCTATATGGTAACAGTTTTAAAGCATTAGGCTTATTTGATACCCAAGAACGCATTTCAAAACCGCACATACTGTGAACATGAACTATATCACACGCAAGCTTAACTGCCTGGTTCATACTGTCAACGGAACCCAAAAAATCATCCATATAATGATTTTCAATTATATTTTTGACCGCCTCAGGAAATTCAAGTTGAAAATCTTCAGCATTTAGATTCTTAACATAAATAGCCGAAAACAGGGACGATGTTGCACCGAAAATAAGAGAAGATATTCTAAATTCTCTAATAGGAGAATCTACGCCTTTTGACCGCCAAAGATATCTCTGGCAGTTGCGGTCTTCCTTTCTAATTTTAATCTGAGAAAACATCTCTCTTATGTCACCCGTGAGCGCAACTTGACCTTCCCTAAATCTGATCAAAATACCTAATAAACTTTTAACAAGTCAGGCCCTGGCAATAACATATATATATATATATATATATATATATATATATATATATATATATATATATATATATATATATTCTTTGGACATTCCCACACATCGCCATCTAGCCCCAAAGTAAGCTACTCAAAGCTTGTGTTATGGGTGCCAGACAACGGATATAATACTTAAATACTTTTTGTTTGTAAATACATACATAATATACATAGAAAACACCCAGACCAATACAAACAGACATGTTCATGAACACAAATGTTTGTATTGTGCGGGGATCGAACCCGCAACCCGCTGCATAGTAGGTGATTTCTCGACCACAACACCAGACGGGTCGTCAATAATAACGAATATAAGCTAATACCATTTATTGTAGCTGCTGCATCATGAACTATTCTTAATTTACCTGGCTTATTTACATTAGTGACACCGAAATGTGGTAAATACCAATGCTTGGATGTGTCGTTCGGTTCCTCATGAGAGTCAGAGCACGGTTCTGCGTAACCTTTTTTTAAGTACGCTTCAATATTAATGATATACAAATCGCAATACTCGGTATCGCGCTTCAGTCTCCTTACTAAAGAATTCAAACGATTTTGAGCATGATAGTGGCTATCAGAAACGCGAACAGAGTCATCGCGCCACGGAAGCCCGACCTCAAATCGTCCATTTGGAAGACGACGCGTAGTTTTATCTAAAATCTTAATTGCTCTGAGCTCCTGCTTTGAGTAAGATTCTTTATTATTGATACCAATAGAATCTAAACGATAATGTTCTTTGACAATTTGATTCAACTCTTCATCTTTGGAGGCCTGCAGTGATTGATTAAAGTAATAGGCTTTATGAATTTAGAATTTGAACCATAAGCTGCCCAACCTAGAGGAGTACGTACTGCTGCTAATTAGTTCGACGTTCCGAAACGATGTTCCTTACCAAATAGAAGAAACCAATCACAAATTCCGATAAAAATTTTTGGAATTGCCTCCTCGTAGCTTAAAGAATTATGTAGATCTTGCAGATGCTGATATGATAAAATATCGGCCGAAGAAACTACTAGACTGGCTAGATTAAGTTTCGGTACTACAAAAGCGTTGTTAATCTTAAATACTTCGGTGCAATCCCTTCCTTTAATCATGAATCCGACGCGACTGGAGGTAAACTTTTGAGCTCCGGCAATGCCTCCTAATAGGATTGACTCCTTAGGAAATCTAAATTATTTGCAACTTCCTCGTCAATCAAAATAGCTTGAGAGCCATCATTTAAAAGCGCGAAAGTTTTTACCTCCTTCCCCGAAGCTAAAATTGTAACGGGCAAAATTTTTAATGAAATCTTTTTAGGTTTTGACCTATACTCTTCGGGTAATGTACTATTATTTATACTGGCCTCTATAAGTAAAGTCTTCTTCTTCTTCTTCTTCTTTTTCGCTATGGCGTCCTAGGTAAAGTCAAATCAGTGGCAGGTTGACCATTGTCAACGGTTGTCACTTCAGACAATGTCAAAGCAGTGTCAAGTTGAATTTCATTTAATTGACGTTCTGAATTCGATGGAATAGTCGGAATTGTTATTGTGTTTTCAGTAGTTAAATTGTTAGATGAAATTTGTGAAATTGGGTGAAAAAGTTTATTATGAGAGCCATAACATTGAACACATTTTGCTCGGCACAGGCGAAAATCGTGCTTATCTTTACGTAAGCACTTAGTACAAACCTTTGTTTGCCTTGCCCAGGCAAAACGCTCACTTATCTGCAAGGCTGCAAAGTTACAAGATTTGATGTTGTGACCTGCAGAACAGAACAGGCAAATATTAGCGGCAGTGATGGTTTGTTGGCGCGAAGGATTCGTTAGAAGTCCTGCAGCAGTGGCATCGCTGCTCAGCTGCAAATCGTTTGGACCAAAGCGCGCTTGGATGCTGGCCTCGCGTTCCAAGAATGCAGCCAACAACTGGAGCTAGAAAACGCCACTACAATAACGCTGCTCTGCAAATTCACACCACTTACTCTGCACCATAGGAGTTATTTTTTTAAGGAGGTTTTGTAATAAATCTGGTGAATAAATATATTCAGAACGTCCTAGTATTTTAATACCACATAAGCAGTTTTGTACATGAACTGAAAGGTTGATAATATCATTGACGTTTTCTCTTAATGCAGGTAAAGCCTTGATTGTCTCAACTTCCCTTAAAATTATAAGCTCTGGACGCGCATATTGAAGCTCCAGGTTACGTAAAACGTCATTTGGATTACTTGAAGGCAGCAGTAAAGTTCTGACGGTTTCTTTAGCTTCGCCTAGAATGGCTAAGCGTAATTGAGACATATTCTCATGTGCAGTAAATGATGAAAAGGATTCATCGTAGCTTTTCTTGAAGAGCAGCTACTCATTTATATCCCCATCGAAGGTGGGCAGATTACAAGGTCTAGCAACTACGTTTTTCGCAAAAAGGGCTATTGAGTTAGCCAAAGAGTCAAAATTGCATGCCTGATTTGCTCTGGGTTAACCATCATTAAACGCTTTGTGCGTACCTGATTGTTCTCCTATATCCAATGCGTCCTGATCAGGAACGGTGCAGTGGTTTCGGTGAAAAGAGTAACAATCATTAGGTTCCTGTCCCACCTGTGCCACAGGCTGGGGCGGTGAAAATGCTTCTCCACGGGTGCCCCTTTGTAAACTCTCGAGCATGGTAGGATGCTCAAGCATTAACCCATTAAGTGGTATGCTCGGAAATTATTGACGAGGAGCGACTAGAAGCCCTTTCTGCGTCGAGGGCCGCAGTTTCGGCTTCGAAGGTAGCGCGTGCCTCTTCCTCTTGTGCCAAGAAAAGCTCCTGCTTCCTGGTAGCTTGTTCCGAAGCTGTTTTTAAAGCTTCTAGCTTCAATGCAACCACTTTCTTTTTATAATCGAGCTCAGCGACTTTTTGGCGAGCTATTAAAGACACTTGCAATGAGGTTGACGCTCCGCCGAGAGAACTAATCTGGGGGCACGGCAGTGCAAAAAAGCGTCACGGCCGTACCATCCTTTTCTCGAAGCAATTCAGACCATTTTCGACCCCTGTAACTTCGTTGTGGATAAAACTAGAAGACTAAAATTTTTAGTAACCATGCAGGTTGTAAAGACACGGTATATTTCAAATTTCATTCAATTTGAACTAGTATTTTAAGAATTATAACGGGTCAAATTTCTTAATTTTGTCTCTCACTGACTCACCGATCATCAAAATTCTAAGGCACTTCTAGCAGACCTAGAAGCTTCAAATTTGGAATATAAATAGTGTTTGGTGTATGAATCAAGAAAAAAATAAAAAATCTAGAAAAGACCGCAAAGAAAATTAAGCCTATACAGCCAAGTCTTCAGTTAATTTTTTCAATATTGGCTTTATTCGTAACGATGTTTTACGGCAGTTATTATTATTGCGTGCGAAGCCGCGGGTTTAAGCTAGTCCCATATAAATATAGGCGCATGGTAATGCCCCTGCCAAATCGAGCAAAAAATGGATATTCCCGTCATGAAAACACGTGTAAATTAAATTATTTAATGCAAAAAACGTACCTACATGCGTATTCGTACTTATTACGAGTGTGTAAGGTTGTAAATTAATTATTATACCACGCGCTGCGATGCTAGCGAGTGAGCGCGGGCCGTTACTACGCGCTGCGCGGTGCTAGCGCGAGGGCGCGGGGCGGGGACAGTGGCGGGGCGCGCGGAAAGGTGAATGTCGCCGAGCGAGCAGCAGCCGCGCTCATATGCGCGAGCGATCCAATACTGTTCGGATGTGCCCAGAATTCTTACCTATAAGTTTGCGATTTTCATTGATAATTTCGATTGCTATATTAGTTTGACGACTCAAGGCTACTTTCAAGGCTCATTGGTTTACTGATATTATTTGCTTACAATTTGGACGTTGTTCGGATAAATAATTTATATGAAATATTGATACTTTAAGTACTTAAGTATTTATAAATTTCTTATTACCTAATCGTATTTCTGCATAAAAATAACTTTGCATTCTAACTTGTAGGTAGTCGCAATGGATTCAGTAAAACTGTATGTGAATGATCAGCCTTGTCCACACTGGGTTGTGCCTATACCTGGTGAAGGTTCGTGTTTATTTCATTCTTTGTCATTCTCTATGTACGGGAATATTGAGTCATCGTATGATATTAGACTTGCTATAATCGAGTATGTGGTAGCGCATTGGGATGAGTTACAAGTGTATACTTGTGACGAGCATGGAGACACCTACATTAACGCTGATTTGTATACAACGGCAATGGTAAAAACCAGTACTTATGGTTCCGCGTCTGAACTCATGGCGGCCGCCGCTTTGTATCCGTATGCTTTCGAGGTTTACGATAACGGCCTTTTGAGAGCATCATTCGGTGGTGATAAGAAAACATAATTATAAAAATAAAATTAACTTTAAAAGAGTAAAAACCGACTTCATAACCAAAATGCACTAAAAAGTCTTAAATAAACTTTTTAACATGGAAAGGAAAGGAATCCATTTAAGGGAAACAACTGCTTTTTGGAGTCGGTGCTGCGACAGGTGAGGCTGAATTTTCAAAGTGATGGCACCGACTCCAAAAAGAAATTGTTTCCCTAAAATTGATTCCTTTCCTTTCCATGTTAAAAAGTTAATCTAAGACTTTTTAGTGCATTTTGGTTTTGAAGTCGGTTTTTACTTTTTTAAAGTTAATTTTATTTCTCCATTTTCAGAGTTTACAAGAGAGGGGGGGGGGGAAGTTGCACCTTATGACTCTGTTCTTTAAGAAGTTACAAACTACCTATCATATGTTCTGTCATTATAATTACTGAACTCCTAAGCGTTAAGGAGTTCCACCATCAGCTCAGCCCCACAAGATGTGGATTATCAGACGTAACAATACGTCAATATTAAGATTTTTTTAAAACAACACTATACGTGCCTTTAAAATTTGAGGGTTTCCCTGGATTAAACCAAGATCCCATCTTCAGATCCCAAATCGGCAACAATGGGACCAACTAGAAAGTACATCCTTTAATCCGTATAATACAAAAATCATTAAGAAAATATACATTGTGTTACATTTAATAACGAACATGTTTACGAACTTTGTCCGGTTAAAACTAAATTTGAAATTATTAATAGAGCTTATGTTCAGCGCGAACAGTTTCCAAGTCTCAATATATTTATATAACACATTAAAGAATTTTAATATTGATATGCGTCACTATGAGATGCTGTTAATTATTACGTATCAACTTAATGCTTCGAGTACGGAGATTCCAGACACAATTGATTTTCAATTGTTATGGACCACGATCGTGGTCTTAGAGACTGGACGTATTAAGACAGAAAGTCGCTTAAGTAGAGACTGAATAAATTAATACATACTGAATAAATTAATAAAGACTTGGTATTACATGGATCTCACAACTTTTTACCGCAGAACAACTGAGTTGCGAGACTTGTTTTTTTTTGACAAGTATTGTTTTTGATGGGATTATAGTTACTGAACTCCTAAGCGTTAAGAAGTCCCACCATCAGCTCAGCCCCACAAGATGTTACTATCAGACGTAACAACACGTCAACAATAAGATTCTAGTAAAGAAACACTATAAGTGACTTTAAAATATAAGGGTTTCCCTCGATTTCACCAAGATCCCATCATCAGATCCCAAATTGGCAACAATGGGACCAACGAGAAGGTATACCCTCTTAGTAGGCGAAAAATAATTTCGAATCGGTCGACAAACGACTGAGATATGAGGTAACTTAGACACACACAAAAAAAAACATACAGTCTAATTGATAACCTCCTCCTTTTTTGAAGTCAGTTAAAAATTGATTCGGACGGGATCAAACGAGAAGTTGTTGAGATAAAGTACATTTTCAACAACCGCAAACATAACTTTGTACTTCATACAAACACTATGAAAAACAAAGTTATATTTGCTGTCAACAAAATATTGTGCTATTTTACTAAGTGGAAGAAAGTGGATTCCGTGATTCAGTTAAAGTTGCCACGGAACCCTCAGTGCGCGAACCCGACTCGCACTTGGCCGGTTTTTATTGCTTTGACAACATTGTACTTAAGCGGCAAAGCAATGAGAGTTGTTGCGAACGCCACCAGTTGGCGCCACTGATTCAATAGCTCTGCCGTCCAACGCACGCCATGTAGAAACATGCTTTTGCATCTCTTCTGTTCGGAAAATTTAACTTTCATGTGAAGATAGACGGGTGGAAAAAAGCTTTTCCATTCTTGGGTGGAAAGTTTAGATTTAATTGCTACAATCAGACATGGAGTTAAAGATAATTGAGTCACATCATTTTATTAAAATAAACAAGCTTTCATATTTGTAAGATTAGCTTATCATTAAAAGCGTGTTTATTATGGTCACCGATTTTAAAAAATTACAACTGGTCTAATTTTTAACAATTTAAAAATCTTCAAATACACTTCTGGACACATCTATTGGCCCACCTTGTATTTTCAGTTTCGTTTAGTCCTAGCTAAAATTTTATATTAGGTCGAGCAAAAAGTTTTTATGCAGTTTTGAACCTGGCACATTCACAATTTCATTCAATAGTCTTTTTTTGAATTTCAAACACATAATTTGAAGAACCAAAAGACAATTAGGAGCCTGTTTGTTGATATCAAAGAATCGAATACTAAGAAATCTTGGTTTTATTGGTTTACTTGGATTTAATTCTTGAAAAAGTGATTGATATCTTTGGTTTTGCAACAAACATTACTTATTCTTAACATGAAGGTGAGGATAATCTATGGATACTTTACCTGCGCATTTCTTCAGAAAGTGTTCTTCGTGTCATCTTCGTGGCGAAAATTTATACTGATATTATTCAAATGAAAAAAATACTGCTTTAAAGAACCTAACAAACTGTAACAAAATCTATTAGTTCATGAAAATTGATTCATTATTCCTGTAGATATTTAATATTGAAATTTTTTCAGCCACGAAAGTTACTCACCGTGACACGAAAGTTACGCAGCGTCTTTTTGGATAGATAATTCGGTAATCAAAGTATCAATTACTTGAAATATTACCTCATATTGAACTTTATACATAATTAAATCCTGCATTTATTATACTTGCTGCTAAAAAGATTATTTGACATAACATGTATTGAATGTTATTATCGGTTCATTAGCCTGTACAAATTTACAAACATCATAATAATAAAAATCTAAGTACATATCCATAAATGTGACTGGTTATTTTACAGTCATGAGTTTAATCATTAATGTAAATGAAGATGAGACAAAAAGTAATGAGGTTAGGTATTACATATATTTTTTAACATTCAAGATGAACACTAACATACGAATAGTTTGTTACCTTCGACATTGCTACTATGTACCAAATTATTTATGAGTATCCGAAATTTCAACACTGTTGCAAGTGCCATGATCACAGGGTACCTAAAACTGTTGGGAGTGAGCTGTTATTTGCAGATTTAATGGTCTACCCTCCTTCGAAGTCCTTTATTGCACTCACTTGCGGTATCACTGACCTCAAATTCACTGTTTACTCGTTTTTGTTCTCGACACACAACACTGACAGTAACTGCCAGCGATAGGATACTTTGTTAAATTTTACGGTTTCACACTTTAGAATCAATGGTATTTTGACATTCGACAATTTAAACCCATACTCACCATCGAATTTTTAGTATTTTGTAACCTTATCACTTCCTTGACCAATCTTAGTAAGTATTCGCATTCTGTCGAAATTTATCTAGGGCTATAAAGGTAAGCGTAAGCTAAGGTACATGGTAGCAAATCTGTAGCAATCAACTCTTTACCCTCCAAAGTAGTGCCTCAAATTAGATATAGGTAACCCTGCATTTTAGTAGTTAGATATTTGCCGGCTGTTATGAGAAGAGTCATAACTCATTTTCAAAGTCAAATGCATAAGGTGATTCCCTTCATAAACTTTACTAACAATAAATTAGTCTTCCGGATACTTTTCTTGCCTGGAGTGAGACTATTAAGACTACTAGCAGCTGGATCATAGCTGTAAGTGCGTTCAAAATACGACCTTTTTCTCTTTTTCTTATCCAATTAAGAATTAAACTATTTCTTTAGCATCTTTGGAAATATCCACCAGACGTCACGCACTCATTGTCAAACCTTGGATGTTATAGTATCAGTTTTGATTGTATTATTTCCCGTGAAGCAAACTCATGATTTCAAGTCTTTATACTAGATAAATAAGACTCTTTTATCGGTCTATTGGACAGTTTCCAGCTTTAGACCAGGCTCAAATTTTAACCATGCCGCTTTGTTGATTAAATTAAGACGACTGGCATAAACTGCCATCATTCTTATTAGTGGCAAAGAAATATTTTCAAGGTTGGCTTTTGTAATATTCATTATTTTCTCATGTAAACTACACAAATTGGGGTAATTACGAATAATTCACGAAAATTAATGAATTAATGAGTATGTTTTTTTACAGTAACTTATTTTGATTACTTTACGCTGTTAATAGTAAATATAATTAGTAAATAGATTGAAAATGCGATTCAAAGCCGAATGAAAATCAAGATTTAAGACGTCATGTTCTACATATTTTTCTAGTAAGCTACATTATTTCTATAAATCATATCTGTGCCTCTGGAAACTGTCTTAGTAGAAAAAAATATGTATAAAACGTTAAGGCGGTTATTTTAACAACATTTACAAACCATAAAATATGAATTCTAGTGAGATCAGTACACTTTAATAACCTTTCGTGGTATTATAATATTTGTATCTTTCGTGGGCAATTGACCACGAAAATTGTGCCACGCAAGTGACGAAAATTTTACATTTTCAGAAATATTAATTTAAGTAACTGACGCTTATATAATCTAATCAGCTCAAATTAATCTTGACTATGATTTTTATGATTCAATAATAGACATTTATTCTTAACGCTGACTTATAACCTTAAAACATCACCCATGAAGGGTCACATGAACTAGGGTCTGAAGAAAAAAAATGAAAAGCAAGGAGCTGTAATTAGCTATATCATTGCTGTGAGATATTTATTTGCCTTCTATTGGTGTTTTAACCCGTCTCAAGTTTCTGCGGACCTATGTTTGTGTCGATAGGTTGAACCTTTTTGAAGTTATGAGCGTTTATGTGTCACATTTTCGAAAATGCTAAAATCGTGTGACCGACACAAAATTAATTATATTAAATTTAAATCTGAAGACGGATTTTTTCCATCTCAATGTAACTAATTCTGACTATTTGTCCAATTTTTTGACATATATTATGTTAGTACAATGTAAAAGCTCAGCAAGACATAAGTGTTTAAACTGAGCGCCAAATCGGTGTGACGCGCGAAGAACAGCAGTTTTACTCCCGATTCCGATGGTAAAATATTTTTTCCTACAAAACTACAAACATTATTACACATTTTAAAGTGAATTCATATAGATAGATACATGATAAAACATATAAAATTTATTCTTAAATTAAACAGTGAACATGTTTGGAATTACAAACGTGTGACCATCAAAAAAAGGTGCTCAAATAATGGCCCACCTGAAGTCGCCGCCCAAGCTGTGGCACTTATTCAGGCCGGACACAGCCAAAGAAACGTGAGTGCTCAACTTAATTTGAGTCGATCTGCGGTCCGAAATGTTTATCGGAGGTACCTAGAGACTGGCGGTTTTGTTCGTCGCCAAGGAAGGCCACGATTTCGGGTCACAACTGAAAGGCAGGATCGATTCATCGTGACGACCAGCTTGAGAAATCGTTACCTCCATTGAGATACAAAACCAACTTCGCGTCTTCCACGGAGTATCTGTGAGCGCTCGAACTGTTCGGAGAAGGTTAAAAGAACGCGATATGGTACCACACAAGCCAACTAATGGGCCCAAACTAACGCGAGCCCACCGAACACCGCGCCTTCATTTCGCACGCAGGCACTCTTTTCTGATGAGTCTAAAATTGTGTGAAATGGCAATGATGGAAGGAAAAAGGTCTACCGACGTAAGGGAGAGCGATTCGCACAATGCTGCTTTGAAGAGAGGGTTGCTTATGGCGGTGGCTCGTGGACTGTCTGGGGCGGTATATCCGCGAGCGGCAAAACTCAACTTGAGGTTGTTACAGGACCTCGGTTGCCCCCCCTCGAATAGAGCACGCCTTGTCGTGGCGAGGGGGCTCAGTAGCCTGTCGCAATCCAGCGGCAGGTGAAACCAAGATGCTCCGTGGAGAGTGCCGCTGCGTCTGTTCCCGTATCGGGCGGCAGTGGCCATAGTGAGTCGCATCTGTCTCGCATCGAGCGGCGGCTCACTAAAAGTCGTTGGACTCCCGGCACTCCTCTGGTTCATCAGAGGAGGCAGGGGATGTTCTGGGGACTTTGGTCCTCTGGGCGAGCTCGGCGTGCATTTGCCGTCGGGCATGGCTCGCCTCGTCGGGAGGGTCTCGGACAGACGGTGTGGGGACACCTCTGTCGAATCACAAGAGACCCTCCTGAGGCGCCAGTGTGCCGTGGGGAGTGGGATCGCCCCACTTCGTGGAGATCCACCCTCCTGATAGAGGGTGGAGGTTGCGCTGGCAAGGGTCGCGGGACTGTTGAGACACCGCGGCCCCTGCTGTCACAGCCAACAAACGCGGCGGGCGTCGTCAGGTTTTAGTGGGTATACCCGAATTCGGGGGAGTCCCACACACGCCCCTCCGTTCCCCGACGGAGAGGTACGGTGCGTAATTGGCATTTCCTGACGTTAAAAAAAAAGGACCTCGGTTGCCAACATTAAAAAGCTGAAAGGTACATTCGTGAGTGCTTAGAGAAACTCACGTGATACCATACGCGGACTATGTGGGCCCAAATTTCCTTTTGATGCATGATAATACAAGAGCCCATACGGCCGGCATCGTCAGGGAATATTTTCGGGATGTGAACATCATAGTTATGGACTGGCCAGCCAGAAGCCCAGACATGAACCCCATTGAGCACATGTTGGACGAGCTAAAAAGACGTGTTAGGGCTCGTCAGCCAGTTGCCCAGACGATGCAGGAGTTGAAAACGGCCATAGAAGAGGAATGGGAGATGATCTCTCGAAATTTCATAGAGCGGGTGATAAACTCTATGCCTAATCGTATGAGAGCTGTGGTAGATGCCCATGGAGGCAACACGCGTTATCAAAGTAAACCTTTATTTGATAAAACATGTTTTTTATTTAAAAATCAATTGCCTTTAACAAGGCGCATATCCGACTTGTTAGGCGTAGCTCCATTTCGTATGGTATTCTGAATTCAAATTTAAAACAATACGATCGAAAAATATGGTAAAATGGATCAGGTTTAAAACTACATCAACAGTTTTTGTTTAATCTAGCAATCATATTTCGGTGGGGCCATCGAAACCTAAACTCTAAGGTGAGCCAATAGATGTGTCCAGAAGTGTATAATATTCGGTTGTCCGCCATGAATAGTGACACTTTTTTTCATTTTAAATTGACACATTTTGTTTTTCTTTGTCAATATATTTTTTTAAATTTTGTCTATTATTGCACAGATTATTAAGCAGGCGGAGGTGACTTGCGGCGATTTTGATGTTCATTAATCTTATTACTCACTCCCACCTTCAGATGTCACTCATAGCGCTATCTCATGAGGCAAATTTGAACCTGGAATTTGACATAACCTGTGGTAGTTTTGGTGAATCTATCGATATTTTTAACAATGATTTGAAATATTTGATAACGTCAGCGTTTTATGTACTCTGTTGTCTTTCGTGCCGTTGCTGTCTCTAATCTTGTGTTTTATGTATAACGACAGTAGACAAACTGATATGACGTGATGTAAAATCTCTTAAGGTTACATCTCTCGCCAAACAACATAATATCTCATCATTGCATAACAATCACACAGATAATTTTATTTATTTTTTCTCACAGTCGAAAAGAAAAAATAGAAGGTTTACTCGGGTGAAAGTACCCATTTCACTCTCGAATTATTAGCGCTCTTACTCCGTTCGAGCGCCAAAAACATCTCAAGTGGAATGAGTCACTTTCTCCCCTTGTATAACAATCTACTATTGCATTGTTTTAGTAATCGTTTTCAGTGTTAAACCTTCGTCATTTTATTAGAAAATGTATAATTCAAGTGCATTGAACGAATGAAAAAGGTATCTGAGTAAAAATAATAATAAACTTGGCCCTTATTTTCAAAGTAGAGCGTTTGGCTCGGTTAGCAAGAAAGTTGCTGGTTCGAGTCCCGCCCGTGCGCAAATTTTTGGTTTCTTATTTCATCTTTATGAATACAAAATATGACACTGTGAGTGTTAAAAATACACTAAACCATTAGATAGCGAAGCGTCATCTATTTCCAAGTTGACTTTATTCTGTACAGAATAACTATTTGGCCCATTGATGCATAAATGGCGCTTAACGTTACGCACAATGAAGTATCCATAAGAGACCACACATTTCGCAAGGTCGGACTTTTAGCACGGTAGCTCAATTGGTAGAGCGTTTTGCCCGGTTAGCCAGAAAGTTGCTGGTTCGAGTCCCGCCCGTGCGCAAATTATTGGTTTCTTATTTCATCTTTATAAATATAAAATGACTCATTTGTTTATTTTAATTAATAAACACTAAAAATACAATCACGAAACTATACGCGCTCTCTAGCACATTTGGCGTTTCCGGACCTGCAGGGCGATTCAGATCGTTCGATAAGCTATGCAGTTTGGGTTTCGGCTAGATTTTCAATTCATAAAATAATGTCGTAGTTTGATCGCATGTCGATATGTCAGGTTATAAATATAATCAAAGAACAAAATAATATACATGCATCGGTTAAATCAACGTTATTTAAATTTATTAATTTGTAGAAAATTATAGAATCGTGACCGAATCCGTTACCGAATGTTTCTTAATCAGGGGGCTGACGTACGTACGTAGTACGTACTGGTACTACGTCATGCTATTTAAATATCTTCTGTGGCCTGACGCCCAAGTGCTGCCGCTTGGTGAGCGTCATCCCAGACAACCGGCATTGAACGTGAGTGGCAACTTTTTTAACCCACTTCAAAAGAGGAGGCTATCAATTGGACTGTATATTTTCTTTGTGGCTGAGTAGCTCGTATCACAATTACGTATAAAAACTTCTAGTTGGTCCCATTGTGGACTAGTCGGGAACTGATGATGGTGCAATCGAGACAAACCCTCAAATTTTAAAGGCACGTATAGAGTTTTTTGTACTAGAACTTTAATTTTGACGAGTTGTTAAGTCTGATAGTCAACTTTGTGTGGATCTGATGTATCATGTGTGTAACCGATATCTATTCTATACTTTAGTACAAATTAGAAGTTTTTGCCATAAATATTTGCTTTTGTACTTTAAGTAAAGAAATATTCTAGAATTGTCTATTGGGTTAGTTCAAGTAAATGTTGATATAGCTTTGGTAATTATTTATTGATGTTATAATTTAAATTTGTTCATTATATTTATCGGACAAGCTTTTCAATAACTTTTAATGAATACTATAGATAGCCCGTACATCTTAGTAATAACTTGTGAATGTTGATGTTAGTCTGTAGACATTTATTTTAAAGTTGTGAAAAAGTTATAACAAACATTTGTAAGCGAAAACATTTATTTAAGTAATTAAAACATTCATTTTTTTATACATTTACTGTAAACCTTTTTAAACTGACCTTTGTGACGTGCAATAAAGAGTTATCTTGCTACCATATTCATCTTTTAATTGCATGAAATATCACTAGTAGCACATAACACATCTCAAAACAACATAAACCCAACCAATGATCTGGAAAACTATCAGCCACTTCTGTCAAGGCCTCTTTTCAACGGATTAATATTTTTGTGTTTTCTACTAAACAAATTTTATTAGCATCATAATCCTTTTTGTACAAACGCTTTACAATGTTTTTTAAATAAAATTACTCTTGACTTCAACTTATATACGGGTATTCCAATAGTAATTTAAATTATTTTGTTGTAGTGTGTATTTACAAAATATAGTGCAGGCAGTCTATTTATACACTTATGTCTATTTACACACAGTTGCACACTTGCCTCACTAGGTGTCGTTGGACGGTATTAAATCGCGCTACGACCAGTTTTTTTCGGAAGATCAATACCGTGAACGATAATAAAGCTCTTATCATGAAATAAAAACTTAACGATAATTTTTGGTAGCTTGTACTTAGTGTAATAACAAAACTGAAACTTGTTAATATACAAAGCAGTGCAAGCTTAAATATACGCAAAGTATGGATGTGTAACTCATCATTTGGCCGCATTCTTGTTTCATAACCCTGATTTGATGCAACAAAATAGCTGCGTTTCGTTGCCTTTTTTATTCATTTTATGGCAGTTGCGCAACCATTATCATGGTCTGTCCATAAAAAAGGGAAGACCACCGATAAAAATAATTACCGTCCCATATCATTATTACCAACTTCAGCTAAAATATTTGAATCTGCCATGATAAATCGACTATACTTATTCTATGAAAAATTTAATATATTACATGAAAATCAAAACGGCTTCAGGAAAAACTACTCTACAATTCTGGCAATATACAAATACACAAAAAGAATTTTTGAAGTAATAAATAACAAAAAAAATGCTGTAGGCCTTTTACTAGATATGAGTAAAGCCTATGATAGAGTCAGTCATCAAATTTTATTAAATAAATTATTTGAAACAGGAGTAAGGGGAGTGGCACATGAGTGGTTTAAATCTTATCTCAACAACCGGTACCAACATGTAGTAATAGAACACACAGACTTTGATACCGGAATAATTACAAATACAATATCAGATAAAATACAAGTCACTGGCTCTATTCCTCAGGGCAGTGTTTTGGGATGTTTGTTATTTCTAATATATATAAATAATCTTCCAAACGTACTGGAAGAGCAGTGCGTCCTTTTTGCTGATGACGTCTCTATCTTAATCCCCTGTTCGGATCATGACGAACTAAAAATTAAATTAGATAAAACATTAGAGAACATAGTAAATTGGTTAGAAATACATAACTTGCAGCTAAATTTGAACAAAACTAAAATCATACAATTCAAACCGTACCAAAAAACTACTTTTAAAATTTCATATGCATTTAAAAATATAAAGTTAGAAACCGCAGATTCTGCAACCCTTTTGGGAAAAATTACTTAAGAAAATGTGTTCCTTCATCTATGCCCTACATCATCTTAAAAGAGTTACAGATTTTAGAACCGCCCTTACGGCATACTACGCGTACGCGCACTCCAGACTCGCGATGCGATGTAGACAAAGTTTTCGTTCTACAAAAAAAATGTCTTAAAATAATAACAAATATTAACCAAATGGAATCCTGTAGAGCCCACTTCATAACCCATAAAATATTAACCGTCACATCAATATATATTCTCGAGTCCTGCAAATTCATTAGAAAATACCCAGATTTTTATTCACTAGTAAAAAATGATAATATAAGAAATAACAGAAATTTAAACAAACTTAAAACACAATTTACTAAATAAAAATTAGTTTCATCCAGCCCTCATAACATGTTAATAAAAATATACAACCATCTACCTAATTATATAAAAAACCAAACCAGCCCAAAAATATTTACGAAAACATTAAAGGAATACTTGATTAATAAGTGTTATTACAATATACAAGAGTTTCCAATGACAAAGATAATAATAAACAATATATATATATATATATATATATATATATATATATATATATATTAAATTATATATTAAATTATATATATGTTATATATAATATATATACATTGGTGTAATTATGTATTAAATTATATATATATTATATATAATATATATACATTGGTGTATATATATATATATATATATACCAATGTATATATATATATATATGTATACACCAATGATACATACATACACTTTAACATCTCTCCTAATTATCATTATTAGTTTCATATTATAGTTTATTTAAAAGTGTAAAGATTAGTTTAGTTTTGTTTCAAATGTTTATAAATTTAAAAGTAACTAGAGCTCTCAAATATTGCTATGCCCTTGCAGGGTGTCATATAGACCCTATGTACCTACCTACCATCTTTGTACAATGTTATGTAATTTATGACATGCAATAAACGAATTTGATTTGATTTGATTTGAGTTTTTTGTACTTTAATTTTGACGTGTTGTTACGTCTGATAGTCATCATTATGTGGATCTGATGTGTATCGTGTGTGTAACCTATATGTATTCTATACTTTCAGTGCAAATTATAAGTATTTGCCATAACAATATTTGCTTATGTACTTTCAGTAATGAAATATTTTAGAACTGTCTATTGGGTTAGTTCAAGAAAATATTTATATAGCTTTGGTAATTATTTATTGATGTTATAATTTAAATTTGGTGGTTATATTTATCGGACTAGCTTTTCAATAACTTTAAATGAATGAATACTAAAGATGGCCTGTACATATAAACATAATAACTTGTTAATGGTGATGTTAGTCTGAAGACATTTATTTTTGCGAAATAAAAAGCGAAAATATTTATTTAAGTAATTATAACATTCATTTTATAGATTTACTGTAAACCTTTTTAAACTGACTTTTGTGACGTGCAATAAAGAGTTATCTTGCTACCATATTCATCTTTTAATTGCATGAAATATCACTAAAAGCACATAACACATCTCAAAACAACATAAACCCAACCACTGCTTAAACTTGTTACTATACAAATCAGTGCAAGCTTCTAATTATACGTAAAGTAGGTATGTGAACTCATAGTTCGGCCACATTCTTGTTTCATAACCCTGATTTGATACAACAAAATAGCTGCGTTCCATTGCCCTTTTTTATTCATTTTATGGCATTTGAGCAACCATTATCATGGCCTACATTATTTATTTGATTTTGATTAGGAAACGTTTCGCCTGAGTAGAACAATTGGATGGAAAAAAACCGGCCAAGTGCGAGTCGGACTCGCGCACTGAGGGTTCCGTGCCAACTTTAACTGAATTAGATAATCCACTTACTTCCACTTAGTAAAATACCACAATATTTTGTTGACAGCAAATATAACTTTGTTTTTCATAGTGTTTGTACGAAGAAAAGTTAAGTTAGCGGTTGTTGAAAATGTGCTATATCTCAAAAACTTTTTGTTCGATCCCGTCCGAATAGTCGTTCTTTGGAAGTATTTAGATCTTACCAAATATTTTCGTTGAAAATATTTGGTAAGATCTACATCATATTTTTTTTTTCAAAATTTACACTCGCTTAGTTTAGAAGTTAGATGGGGGGGGGGGCGCCCATTTTACCACTTTGGAAGCGTCTAGCTATGAAACGTTAGACTTTAAAAGAAAATGGTTTTAGGAACCTCTATGTCATTTTAAGAGACCTATCCATAGACACCCCACACGCATAGGTTTGTTTTTCAACTTTTTGGTTTGAGTTTCATGTATGGGAGCCCCCTCTAAAATGTTACTATTTCTTATTTTTTGTATGACAGTCGTGAAGCGGTTAACAAGATACATCTTCCTACTAAGTTTCAATAGTGTGATACTTATAGTTACAGAATTAAGTGGCTGTGACATACGGACGGACAGACAGACAGACCGACTTGACGAAACTAAAAGGGTTCCATTTTTTGCCATTCGGCGACGGAACCCAAAAAAACTATCAAGACTTTGAAGATATTGATTTTTAGCCACATTTCAAATTTAGTAATTAGCACAAAATAGTATTTTCTTATATATTTCAATAAATATAAATTTTTTTGGCAAAATTTAACAAATGGGGACTAAAAAAAACTTAGGGACTGATGATGACATACTGTTTTAATACCTTGAGCGATATTAATTTGAATTTAAGCAAAAAATTAACCAAACTTACAATAAAATCCAGAACGAGCTTACAAAAAGGTGGGTTTTGATTATTACATTCCAGATATAAAAAATACTATCCAGGCTACTAAATAACTAAGTGAGCGACTAGAAATACAGAGAGGGCAACTGTAAAACTAAGATAGATTCGATTTTTCTAATTGTGGTTCTACTTAACGAACTACAAAAAAGTTAATTCTAAGCAAAGTTTTGTGAGCTGCATTATAAATGAATATTGGTTATATTATATTTGAGCTCTCATGTTTCATTATTTTCACGCTTTTTTAAAGGAAACTACAGACTGTTACAGCGCGCGAATTCGAATGGGGTCGGGGCGAATATTCGAAACAGTCAGGTGAGTTGGGCTGCGGACCTGCGGAGCGGACCAAGAGCGTTGCGTCCATTCCATCATTTTGTTTTCAAGTCAAACAACTTGTTAATTTATTTTCTGATTATCACGGGTATGATCATACCTGTGATAGTAGAAACTTGTTAGATACAATCAACTATTAAAAGGGTTTGTATTTCGGAATTTGAAAGCCATTTCCTGTATTGCGATTGTTTCGTTTTGTGGTGTGTGACGACACACCATTACTAATACGTCAACTGACTTTTAATAAATTATATTGTTTTATTATCTTGTAAAATATTCCTAGATAAGTGAAAGGTCATAGGTTAAGGAAATGTCATGTGACGTATAATTAAGTAGGAAAAGCCTGTATATAATAAACCTTTGGACAATGTTTAATGAAGAGAGTTCAGTTACAACCACCCAACGACCGCCTTGTCTTACATCAACACCACCGCCGCGCCCCGCGTAATTCCATATGGCGACCCTGCCAGCCACTGTTTCCCGAGCAACAGTGTTGAACCGAAGTCTTTAGTTAGTTAACGTGAACAATGGGCAGCAACTCAGCAAAAATCCAGTCGCAGAGAGAAGACATCACCATTGCCCAGAACGGTGCGGGCAACAGCGCAAGTGCAACCCAGGTGACTTCATCAACATCTTTATACAACATACTATAACCATAGCTATTATCACCACTTTGATATTAATCTACCTTATTTGGAAGAAATTAAACAAATGTCTATCCAAGAAAATTGAACGCCGTGCTATATCTGTAAATACACATCATTAAGAGAGGCAATACAAGGTGCAAAGGATGAAAATATTACTATGACTCCCAAGACGTCATCATCGGAACGAGTATTCAACGTGCATAATTACGTGCGGCGCGGTGGTGATCCCCCGAGACAAGGTGGTGCTCCCCTGAAACAAGGTAGTTACGTACGCGGCCGAGATACACACGCAACAAAAAAATATCGGAAAAGCTAGAATGTCTGTACAACCTTATAACGCAAGGTCAAACGGATGGCCTCAAAGAAATAACTCAAGAGGAAAAGAAAAACCGAGCTTC
The DNA here is from genome assembly GCA_963924145.1 of Pyrausta purpuralis. Lineage (NCBI taxonomy): Eukaryota > Metazoa > Arthropoda > Insecta > Lepidoptera > Crambidae > Pyrausta > Pyrausta purpuralis. The sequence continues at coordinate 7,263,035 of OZ001666.1, read as the reverse complement.
CAAACTAAAGGACGATTCAGAAGCTACCCCTCACAGAAACAAAAACAGCACTAAAATGTAGTGTAAAAGATTAACGACGAAAAAGAAGACCCAGAAGATTTAATTAACCCAGAGTTTTTTCGTGAAAACTAATTACGTCTTAACATACGGCAACATGAACTCTATACAATTTACTGTGAACGGAAAACAATACATATGGCTAATCGACACAGGTGCGTCACTAAGTGCAATAAAGTGTGACGTTGCTTTATCTATGAACGAGTTCATCATACCAAAGGTCACACACATCAATGGAATCGGAGGTAAAATCACGTCACAAGGGTACGTAAACTTACGAATGTATAATAAACATAATACGTATTTTACCAATTAGTTTCATGTATTTAAAACATTACCTTTGAGTGTAGACGGTATTATAGGGCAAGAGTTTTTAACAAAATATAAATGTCAGTTGAACTGTGAAAGTGGAACTTTGGCATTAACCTTCAATAACAATAAAATTCAAGTACCATTACAATTATATACGAGTACACATGATAGCCAAAACAATCGTACGCTATGTATCAAATAACCACCACGTTGTGAATTATTCACAGGGTTGTAAACTTCTGTATCAGGAGATTAAGCTATTAAAATTCGAACAAAATTTGTGAAGGAGTATTGGTAGCAAATACTATAATAAAAAGTATTAATGGATTTTTTGGAAAAATATTAAATACCCGTGATAAAGAAGTAAATTTAAAATATTTTACACCGGAGATTAAAAGTTTGACAAAAATTAACTGTTTTTCGTTTGAGAAACAAACAAATAATGCGTAAAGAGTTAAATTACTACTGACAGTGTTAAATAAAGAAGAAAGAACTACAATTACAAATATTTGTGCAAAATTTGCCGATATTTTTCACTTACGGGGTGTCTCACTAAATACAACTAACATTTACGAACAAGCTATACAATGAAAAGATAACGCGTCACCGTTCTACAGTAAACCTTATCGAATACGCGTAGGTATGCTAAAAACGTAAAGTAGCTTCATAAAATATATATATAATTTGTTCGTCTTATTATGTAGTTGGTACCTCAAACTATTTCAGATTATATATTAGAGATATTTGTATTACATATCTTTTGTCGTAAAAACACATTTAGTTATTTTTTTTATTGCTACTTTTATTTATATCTAAGAGGTATATAGTTCCATGGACGTAATAGATTTAAAAAAAAACTAACTAATACTAAGATTTTATTCAACGTGTTTTATAGATTAAGTTTTGAGACGGTATGAATGTATTAAAATCTTTTGTAAACTGGAGTACATTAGTTACATTCGAAACGGATTTTCATTTATGTAGATAGATGGATTAATGAAATAAATTTCAAGTTAGTTATGTTTGTATGACGGAAACGTAATTGCATAGTTAGTCAGGGAATACTTAGTAGAAATATTTTGTATCACGAATGGCCTGATCAACCATAAGTAAACAAAGTCATTTATGCTAAGGAATTCATTTTGTTGGTTTGTACGTCACGGTTGGAAATGATAGTTTTTAGATATGAAAAAGCTCTATGTGTAATTGATTAAGGTACTAATGGTGTTTATTAAGAGGTACAAAACGATGTCGAATCCTTCAGTTTGAACATGATGTAAACGAGGTTTCTTCGTGTGAGCCGTTGGAGGTCAATAGAGATCTTAAAAGAGGACTCGTTATAAAATGGTGTAATAAGGGTACAAGGTACAGTCAAGGGTATCAGATCCTTCATTTGATCATGGTGCAGACGAGTTTCTCTCCGTGAAAATAGTTGGAGATCATGGTGATCTTAAAACATGAACCTTAAAATAAGTCTATGCATTGCATTGAGGACTAAAATGTCTTTGAATAATAATAAGTCGACTATAAATAAATATAAATAAGACTGTTACCTAAAAATAATATGTATATAAATATTGTAGAGCCGGCCGGCCTCAGTAAAATAATATGTACCCAAATATGCAAATATGCAAGTATGCAATTAAGATGATAGGTAGATACGCCAAATAAGTATAAATGTACCTAAAGTGGATGGATGATTGCTTGATGGATAATGAAGATGTTTTAACTATTTGTAATGTGACTTTTTTAAAAAAAAAACATTGAAAATTGAATGTGCCAATTTATGAAAATGTAAGAAAAAATATAAGTTTTGTTCGGTAAATGGATGATATGATAAAAATGTATATTTTTCATATAATTGTATAATTTAATGAGATGAAGGTCATGGAACTTATATCACATAATTAATAAATACTCTTTAAAGATGTGTTGACGTTGACGTATCTAAATAATGTTTAAAGAGACTAATTTTTGTGCGTGACTTTGCTCATACATTAATAGATGATATTAAGTTAAAACCAGGTATAAGATTCCCACTAGGTATACCTATGTATATTTTAATTTGAGTTTTAATGCGACTTGTAATTTGATTAAATATTTCCAATTGTTTTTTTAAAGGTTAATTTATCATTCTTTGTACACCTTTATAGAATTGGATAAATGAACACTTTAACCTATTTTAAATGAAACAATATCATAACAACTGTATAGTTAGATATAGTAAAATATTTTATTGAATAACCTAGATATACTTAGATGTAAGAACTCATTGTAACCTAATTTTAAGTCAAGTATACATTTAATCATAGATATAAGTAACTCATGTATCCCATTAAAAACATGTATAATCGTATTTTTTTTTAAAAAAGGGTGAGAGGAAGGCACATGTCATGTTTAAAAAAAAAACGAAAATTTGTATATCTGGAAACCAAAATTGACTTTCTTATTTTGTATAATTTTACTTAAGCCAAAAATGTTTAATTTTTGTCTCTTTAAGGGGGAAGGCGTGGTGTGTGACGACACAGCATTACTATTACGACAACTGACCTTTAATAAATTATTTTGTTTTATTATCTTGTAAAATATTCCTAGATAAGTGAAAGGTCATAGGTTAAGGAAATGTCATGTGACGTATAATTAAGTAGGAAAAGCCTGTATATTAACCTTTGGACAATGTTTAATAAAGAGAGTTCAGTTACAACCACCCAACGACCACCTTGTCTTACATCAACATCACCGCCGCGCCCCGCGTAATTCCATAGTTTTGCCAAGCAATCCTCGGTGATTGGCTACTTGATGAGCGCGCCCGTCATTTTAGCGCCATCTACATCCGCAAAAAAATAAAAACAGTTGAAATCTCTTACTGCGTAGGCGTACGCAATGACTGCGCTCCTATAAAATTACTAGTGAAAAACGTTTAAATATCTCGGCGTGATTGATTATGTGCGCGTGGAAAACCCATAAAAGGTGCCACAGAACCTATGGAAAACTCTTCACATGGATTTATGAAGTGATAAACGCCCAGGATGCCCATATCGACGTGTTTGCCGAGCCATCAGGAGCGCGATGCGACCGATGCGATTTAAATGCAGGTGTTTGGTTAAATATTTCGGCATACAAACCATTGTGTTACCAGAGGCACCTTCTATCGAGCATCCACAATGGACGGAAGCTTACATCTGGGAGAAGAAATGCATAATTAAAAGCATCTGAGCCTACCAAAAAAGTTTATTTAGTTCGCAACGAAAATGTGACAGATTTTTACCAATGATCGCTGGCAATCTTTCGACGAGTATAAAAAACTATCAGTTGCTTTCCAGAAAACCAAAAAGGATCGTGCGACTGTCCTGAATTAAAAAAAAAATATGCACACACATTTAGGGTCAAGCAATACGGCTTAAATTAAACCACCGCCACTGAAAGCAAAACTGATTCCTATTGGACAAAAAGAAAACGAGACGAGTAGGTAGAACTCCTCAATCCTCATACCAATCAATGAACCTTACTAATAAGGTTTATTTTGTTTGACTGAAGAGTCTCATTTTTTTGTGTTTTTTGTTGATGATTTCATTAAAGAAAATATACATTTATTTAATAAAGGAAAATTAGCCTGTTTCATCCCACTGCTAGGCAAAGGCCTTACCAACTATGAGGTAGTTTGAGCCATACTCCACCACACGGGCTCAGTGCGGGTTGGTGGAGGGGTGTTTACAAGGCAAGTGACTAACCCTGCTGTCAGATGTTATTAAGCCGCCCATTAGGCCTGTGATTAGGCTTTACGACTAATATCAACCGATATTAGCCGGGACCAACGGCTTAACGTGGCTTCCGAAGCACGGAGGTGCTCGTGATGTACGTCACTTATAAGGTCGGAATGGTCACCCATATTGATCTAACAGGATCAAACACGACCGCGCAGTAGGTTGCTTCACTTCGGTATCACTACCAAAGCGCTGCTACCACTGCGCTACGAGCATATCAACTTTGTTTTTTACCGCTAATAGAATAATAATCCTTCAAATTGTTATTTCATAAGATCCTTTTTTATTTAAATGTAGGCTCATAATACGCAGCTCATAATAATATTTTTCAAAGTAGCTTTTGCATTCGGAACACTTCATTTAAGATAAAATATCGCTCAATATAAAAAAAAGCATTTTCCAAATATTGAGGGACGCCCGATCAAAAGATGGCAAGATGAACTCAAGCTGACCTTGGGACCACACTGGCCGAGAGACCACAAGGGTCATTTTGTGAGCTATTTTATATAAGTTGTATTGTTTGTATAGTATGTAATTTGGAAATAAAGGCTTATCTTACAAAAAAAAATGCGTTACTTGAAATACAAAATGAGAAGCTTCATAATATTTGAGCGACCTAATATTTGATTGAGTGTCAATGTTAGGTCCGCTTTCTTGTTCCTTCTCTTGGGTACTAGAGAGTGACCTGCTTGCTCCATTTGTTCACTGTGCAGCGCAGTATGTGGCCCGTCCAACCCCACTTCAGATGATATATATGAGTGAGCGCATCCTTGAGCTTGGATTTCTTTCTAATGTCTATGCTCATTATTTTATCCCTTAGTTTTACACCCAGCATGCTTCTCTCCATTGCTCTTTGGCATTTAGCAATTGACTCTCTATGTTTTTCAGTGAGTGCCCACGTCTCGCAGCCGTGTGTCATTGATGGAAGAATGCATGTGTTGAAAGTGTTTGCTTTTATGTGCATATTTAGGTCACTGTTCTTCATTATTTCTGTCAGACTCTAGTATATTTTCCAGCTATTAACTATCCTTTACTCGATTTCTTTATCCATCTGGTCATTGGGGAAAATTATTTGGCCTAGGTACACATATTCACTCACATATTCCAGAGGCAGTCCATATATGATTATTTCGACTTCTTCTCTTCGTCATAATCTTGGTCTTCTTTGGGTTCATTTCAAGACCGACTTCTGAACTTTTGTCTACTAGATTTTGGATCATTTGATTTAAGAGAGAGGGATCTTCTTCTAGTATCACAAGATCATCCGCGAAGCGAAGATGATTTAGACGAGATCCATTTATGTTTAAGCCAAGGTTATCCCAGTCCATTTTCCTGAAAGTTTGCTCAAGAACGGCTGAAAAGAGTTTAGGTGAGAGCTGATCCCCCTGTCTAACTCCTTTGTTTTTTGGGAATGGAGAACCTATAGATTCTAGCTTAATGCAAGCTTGTCCTTCTTTGTAGATGTTTTTTATAGATTTTATGTACATTTTATTAATTCCCTGCTCCTTTAAGCTTTCCCATATGCAGTCATGATTAAGACTGTCAAAATCCTTGGCATAGTCTATGAATGCCATTTTTGTTCTACTTTTGTTTAGGTTTAACCTATATTATGGTTTAAATGGTATGTACAGGGTTTTCAAAAAAAAAATTTTTTTATTTTTTTTAAAAATCGTTACCTTGCCTTAATTTTTTAAAAAAATTTTTTTTTTTTTTTGAAAACCCTGAACATACATTTTTTTTAATACTGGTATGTGGTGCTTCAGTGTACAGTGTATCCACACCTTTGCTTTGGACCACTATTTACGCCACACCTTGTATATATATATTTATATAGGTTTTTTTACATTATAGTCTGTTTTCGTCTAGCTTGCCAGATATTCTTTCGAGTATAACTTTCGCAAATATTTTGTAAATTTTTGATATCAGAGAAATGGGTCTGTAGTTACCAATGTCGTCTTTTGGTCCCTTTTTATGTTATAGTATTATGTGGGAGTTTGTGCATTGTTTAATTATTTACCTAAACTATTTAAAGGATATCGTTAAATAAATTTGCCAGTGCCGGGCTGATTTCGTCCATTGTTCCTCTTAGAATCTCGTTAGGTATCTTATGCGGCCCTGGGGCTTTCTCAAATTTTTGGCTATTAATGGCTTTCATTACTTCTTCTGTCAGTAATTCGGGTACTCCATCCTCGTCGACTGGCGTACTGTCAGAACCTTCTGGTAACAAATGAGACTCTTTTGAACCTTGTTGTTTCGAATATAGCGAGCGATAGTATTCTGTGGCCAAGCTTTGAATTTCTGCACGTTCGATTGTGGTTATTGCTTGTCTATTTCGTGCTTTAACTATCCACTCTTTTACTCTTCCTCTGAGTTCCTTGAGAGCTTTCTTAATGCCTCCTGTTTTTCGGATATGGTATTGTTGAGGCTTAGTGTGGTGTCGGGGCTCGTGTGCGGTGGTGGTGAAATGAGAAGTCTTGGGTCTTCATGATAAATACTTTACTGGTGCACCAAATACATAATTATAACAATGGATATGAGTGGTCGGGAAGCACGGCGGGTGACGACTGCCTGATTTACATCGCGAGCCCCGACACTGCTCATGATGCAAAACTGTAGCGTCATCGAGCCGCTACATCATACCCCCCCTTTTTAAAAAAAGAAAATCTGAATTCGGGTATGGTTATTAAAATAATCAATCAAACTATAAAACTAATTTACCAATTTAAGTTACACAAATCAAATCAGTCACACGTTCCGGTAAAGAAAAAGCTTACGATGCAAGGAGCGTTCCGAATAATTACAAGTATCGCGTTACCGACATCGTTCGATGGCTCGACTTGCAACAAAGTAATTTACATATAATCATGACCTACTTATTGCAATACAAATATAAAATTATTAAGTCTAGTTACAAACGTTATTTTAATACATTGAATTAAGTAAATTTTATGAACTGCAAAAATGATCACTAATAAAGATTGCTTTCTAAAATATTCACAAATGAAATATATATAAATATTTACAAAATAAATTCATCAGAAAGATTTGCGTGTTATATTTTACCACAAAAAGTTGCCTCAACGAGAATAAAAGTATTTTACCAATTAAACAAAATATTTCATTACATTTAGTAATTATCATCACAAAAATTACACATAGATACTACAAAAATGACAAACCAGCCTTAATTATTACATACTTCGGTAATTTTCAACAAACGCGTCATCTTAACCTCGGTTACAAAAATTAGCTCTACTGCGTAACCAAATAGGTAACATAACATCCGCACTCTTGACGATACATAGGAAATACTGAACACTGCTCCAGCCGTTGCGTCTGCGGCGAGCCTTAAATAGCCTGGCGTCTGCTGCGGTACTTGAACTGCTCTGCTCCAGCCCCGTTCAATGGTCGTGGTCCCTGATGCCCAAACGATCTGCATGGTGAAATGGCGAGCAAAAGTATTCTTCTATATATTACACTTCATGAGCTTTTCGTGATATATCTCGTTCGTCTGTCTGCGTGGCTAATTTATTTCACTCTTTGTAGACGTCGGAAAGTATTTTTCTCTCACACATTTATTCATAATACGAGGTAAGTTTTAACACGCTGCTGGTATGCTCCGTCCATTTTCTAGAGTCACATGTACAAAAAGGTCTTGCCAGTTCTGTGAAAGTCATCTTGCAGTTTCTGTCACACCGGTGAAAATGTGCACCATACCGGCTGTGGGCTGCTGAACCTGTTCCACATCACTGCCGTAAGCGCTGCTGCATGATGCTATGGAAATAGCCGCATGTGCCACGTTGTAGCTGCGTAACTGTTTCCACGAGTTACGACTTCGAATTCATTAAACGGGTATCTTCATTAATATGATGATGATGATTACTAACACGATGTAGGGAATTTTGAGGTGCCGCGCTCCAACTTCGCCGAAACTTAGTCGCCCTCATGTTTCACACGCACGCACCGCATTGGAAGGTTCTTCAACGTCGACATTCCGATGGATCATTTTACATAGCGTCGGTTTCCGTCACGTTGTTGGTCTTCAAATCTTCATCACGTCGGGGTCACCAGTGTTGAGGCTAGGTGTGGTGACGGGGGTCTGTGTGCGGTTGTGGTGAAATGAGAAGTCTTGGGTCTTCATGATAAATACTTTACTGGTGCACCAAATACATAATAATAACAATGGATATGAGTGGTCGGGAAGCGCGGCGGGTGACGAATGCCTAATTTACATCGCGAGCCCCGACACTGCTCATGATGCAAAACTGTAGCGTCATCGAGCCGCTACAGTATGTTATTACTTGTCTAATTTTGTTTTTTTGTCCTTTCTCATGTTTTGCCTGATCTTCTTGCTAAGCTCTGAGATTTGTTATGGTTATATTTCCTTTGTCGTTCGGATATCAGCTCCTTTCTTTCCTTCATGAGCTTTATAGTCTCTGCGTTGAGCTGGATCTCCATGTTACCGCTTCTTTGGGTAAACATCTTGGCCTGCTTAATTTAGTTTTCAATTTTGTTATATACAGTCTGGCCATAAATACTGTTACAATTAAAAATAAGAAAGATATTACATTTGAATAAGGAATCTGTCATTTTTATACGATTGCTCATTGTGTTTTCTAATTTTGGCGCCAATACATTTTATAATATTTTGCAATGTTAAAATGGAGTGGGGTGATAAAGAGAACTGAATCGCTGTGATTGCATTACATAAAGTTGGTATGGAGCCAAATGCAATTTTTAAAACTCTCCATACGCTTGGTATGAGTCAAATGTTTGTGTACTGGGCTATCAATAGGTACAATAAGACCTCCTCTGTTTGTGACAGAAAAATATCTGGCTGTCCACGTAGTGGTCGTACGAAAAACTTCGCAGAAATCCTGTCCGAAAGCAAAATATTTTATCTCGGGAGATGAACATATCACCCAGAACCATTTCGCGTATTTTAAAAGATGACTTAAGACTTGCAGCCTATAAGAGACGCACTGGTCATTTTTTAACTGATAATTTAAAAAAGAATAGGGTGGTAAAATCGAAAAAACTACTGAAGCGGTACGCAAAGGGAGGGCACAGAAAAAAAATTGTTTACGGATGAGAATATCTTTACAATTGAGCAACATTTTAACAAACAAAATGACTGTATTTATACTCAAACCTCTAAGGAAGCTTCCCAATTAGTCGGCAGAGTGCAACGTGGGCATTACCCGACTTCAGTGATGGTTTGGCGAATACGTCTTCCTGGGACAAGTGATCTAATTGGGTAGGTCCAACTTTGAGAAAGAGGTCAATCGACGAATCCAACTCGGCTGGGCAGCGTTTGGGAAACTGCGCAAGAGCGTCTTCTCGTCTCAATTACCTCAGTGTCTCAAGACGAAAGTCTTCAACCAGTGTGTGTTACCAGTGATGACATACGGATCCGAAACGTGGTCTCTAACTATGGGCCTCATAAAGAAGCTCAAAATTACACAACGAGCGACGGAGCGGGCTATGCTCGGTGTTTCTCTACGAGATCGAATCAGAAACGGGGAGATACGTAGAAGAACTAAGGTAATGAACATAGCCTCGAGAATCAGTAAGCTTAAGTGGCAGTGGGCAGGGCACATAGCGCGAAGAACTGATGGCCGTTGGGGCAGGAAAGTTCTAGATTGGAGACCCTTCGACCGAAGACGCAGCGTGGGACGTCCACCAACAAGATGGACAGACGACCTTATAAAGATCGCGGGATCAAACTGGATGCAGACCGCTAGTGACCGGTCGCTGTGGAAAGCCGTGGGGAGGCCAATGTTCAGCAGTGGACGTCCTTTAGCAGATAATGATGATGATGAGTGATGGTTTGGTGGGGTGTTAGCTATGAAGGAGTGACTGAGCCATATTTTTGTGAAAAAGGTATCAAAACATCGGCACAAAGTGTATCAAGATACCACTCTTGTAAAGGTAGTTAAGCCTCTTAACAACACCATGTTCAATAACCAAGCATGGTCTTTCCAACAAGACGACGCCGGGTCACAAAGCTCGGTCCACGCAGTCTTGGTTAGAGCTGAAGACTGGCCGTCGTCTAGTCCCGATCTTAATCCGCTGGATTATGATTTATGGTCAGTTTTGGAGAGTACGGCTTGCTTTTAACGCCATGATAATTTGGAGTCCCTAAAACAATCCATACGATTGGCAGTGAAGAATTTTTCCGTGGAAAGAGTGCGTGCTTCTATTGATAACTGGCCTCAACGTTTCAAGGATTGTATTGCAGCCAATGGAGACCACTTCGAATAAGCTTTTATATTTTAAATTGTTTTATAATTATGTATAAAACTAACACACTGTAAAAGGTATAAATATTATTTGTATTTTTGTTTTTCTTTGTGACAATATTTATGGCAAGACTAGGTATTTGTCTATTGTTGGTAAGTTAGAAGTAGCAATCTGCAAAAGATCTTGCGTAGCTTGCTTTTCAAATGTCTTGTTGGTGTTGGTCAATGATTGGGGTATAGCAAACTTGGATATCGGTCTAGCCATTTTATTGTGGCATTTGGTTAAGCAGCTTCTTACCATACGATGATTCGAGTTATAGTATAGGTTCTGTATGAAACCGGTGTTAGTGAATTTCTTGGGCTTGTTCGTAATAATATAGTCAATTTCGTTTTTGACCTTGGCGTCAGGTGATACCCAAGTCCACTTTGTTTTAGGATTTTTGTTGAAAACAGGGTTCAGTTCCAACAGGAACTCTACTAATTTGTGTCCGTTGTCACTTCTTTTTCCGTAGCCGTATGTGCCGATATTTCGATCTTCGCCATCTCGCCTGCTTCCCACTTGTGCGTTAAAGTCCCCAATTATTAAATGTAATAATAATAAGGTTATTGGCATGTGCTATTGTTGCTTCAGATAGATTTTCATAGAAAGTATCTTTTTCTGTTTTGCTACTTTGTTCCGTTGGTGCATGCACTTGTATAATTGACCATATTTTCTTGTGTCCTTGGAAGTTTATGTGCATTAAAATGCCATTCAATCTGAAAATCCTTCAAAGCCTTTGATATAACTTTTATGTTTAGATTTCACTAGGAAACCCACTCCTCTTTGTCCTGCTACTTCTTTTTTGTAGTACATGACATAGTTGTCTTTTTCTTCTATCTCTTCTCCAAGTCTTCTCATTTCGCTTATACCAATGATGTTCCATTTGATATCAGTGAATACCACAGTTTAGTGCACATATGTATATATTTTAGTTTCGTTTTGGCGCGGCTTCCTGCTTTTGTTTGTTTTGTGCATTCGCTGGTGTTTCGAGTCCTTTTTCACGCTTGAGGTAGAGGTTGTTCGAGGGTTTTGGTCGATCTCCCCTCGGTGACCAGCCGGATTAGGCTGGTGTTTGTTGTCTTTATATGGGTTTGAATTTAGTTCTATTTTGTTTCCAGTGTTTGAGATTACTACTTTGTTTTGTTGAGTATGTTCTCTGTCTTTGGGCTGCCTGTGGATTGGTTGTCATTACTGGCTTGTTCTTGGATGTGCCCTTGACATTTTCGCAAAGGCGTTTATTTTACTTGATGCCATTTAATGCTTTAGAATGTTTTTAACACTTACAGTGTCATATTTTATATTCATAAAGATGAAATAAGAAACCAAAACTTTTCGCACGGGCGGGACTTGAACCAGCAACCTTTTGGCAGACCGGGCCAAACGCTCTTGCCAATTGAGCTACCGTGCTGTCAGTCCGACCCCGCGGAATTTGTGGTTTCCTATGAAAACGTCAATTGCGTGACGCTTAGCGCCATCTAGCCGTCTGTTTATAAAACAGATGGCCCAAGCAGTTATTCTTTACAGAATAAATTCAACTTGGAAATTGATGTCGCTTCGCTATCTAATGCTTTAGAATGTTTTTAACACTCACAGTGTCATATTTTATATACATAAAGATGAAATAAGAAACCAAAAATTTGCGCACGGGCGGGACTTGAACCAGCAACCTTTTGGCAGACCGGGCCAAACGCTTTTACCAAATTGGGGTTTTTGATTGTAAGATTATCGTAGCGAATGATAGTCAAGTTCCATTTCTGTAGCTCTTCCCGATACTTTATTTTTAATTCCGTTCTTATTTGCAGGATTTCCTTAGGAAAGTTTTCAGTCACGTAAATGTCTTAAGAGTTTTTTTGTACTAGAACCTTAATTTTGACGTGTCGTTACGTCTGATGATGACTATTGTGTTGATCTGAGCTGATGGTGGAACTCCTTAACGCTTAGTGACTATAATAACAGAACTTATGATAGGTAATTTGTAGCTCTTTTAACAATAAATAAATAAAATAAATATCCTTTGGACATTCCCACACATCGCCATCTAGTCCCAAAGTAAGCTAGCTACTCAAAGCTTGTGTTATGGGTGCCAGACAACGGATATGATACTTAAATACTTTTTTTTGTAAATACATAAATGATATACATAGAAAACGCCCAGACCAATACAAACAGACATGTTCATGCACACAAATGTTTGTATTGTGCGGGGATCGAACCCGCACCCGCTGCGTAGTAGGCGATTTCTCGACCACTACTCCAGATGGGTCGTCAATAGTGTCATAAGGTGCAACCTTTACCCCCCCCCCCCCACCCCCACCCCCCTCCTCCTCTAACCACTAATAATTAAGAAAAAAATTAACAACGCCTTGACCCTTGAAAGGAAAGGAATCCATTTTAGGCGAACTATTTCTGTTTGGAGACGGTGCCATTACTTTGACCATCTCAAGAATCAACTATCAGAGCTCCAGTTCCTAAAAGAAATTGTTCGCCTAAAATGGATTCCATCCCCTATGGGTCAAGGAGTTTATTTAAGACTATTTGGTGCATTTTGGTTTTTAAGTTTTTTTAAAAATCATTTATATTTTTTCTTCGTCTTTGAGCCAGTACAATTGTAAAATAATAATGCTCAATCGCACAGATTTTCCGCTAAAATCGCGGTGGCCAATTGAAACGGACGGCTTGTTTGAATTCGTAATGGTTGTCGTTCCTTTTTCAAATTCATTTTGACAGTCGGGATTCGAATCGCGGCTAATTCGTCTAATTAGTCAGTATTCATCCATTTCATCACTCAAAAAGTTTTCGAAGGCGTTCTCAATATAATAGAGATTGTGCTGTTTCATAAGTAATTTAGAGAGATGAAAATTACCTTCTTGTTTTCGAGGATTTTAACATTGGGGTCCATTTAACTAATGTAGATAAATAAAAAAACCTCCTTAAATATCATTATCTTTTATTTTTTGTGTAAAAACCGTTAAACGGTTAACAGGATACATCTTCCTACTAAGTTTTAACTGTGTAATATTATCTGGGGTAATACTAATAGTTTCAGTATAAAGTGGCTGTGATATGAAGACGGGCAGACTATAACCTGTAACTATAAGCATCACATTGTTGAAATTTGGTAGGAAGATGTATCCTGTTAACCGCTTTACGATTCTAATATGGAAAAATATAAATAATGACATAAGGGGGGTGGGGGACTCCCATGCATGAAACTAATACAAAAAAAGTCGTCAAACCTATGCGTGTGTCTATGGATAGGTCTTTAAAAATGACATAGAGGTTGCGAAAACTATTTTCTCTCAAAGTCTAAAGTTTTATAGATAGACGCTTCCAAAGTGGTAAAATGGGCGTCCCCCCTCATCTAACTTCTAAACTAAGCGAGTGTAAATTTTGAAAAAAATATGTCATGTAGACCATAACAAATACTTTCAAAGAAAATTGGTTTGGACGGAATCGAAAGAGAAGTTTTTTTTTTGTTTGAGATATAGCACATTTTCAACAACCGTAAACATAACTTTGTTTTTCATACAAACACTATGAAAAACAAAGTTATATTTGCTGTCAACAAAATATTGTGATATATTACTACCCTTAAATATCATTATTTTGATTTTTTGTATGAGAATCGTAAAGCGGTTACCAGGATACATACTCCTACCAAATTTCAACAGTGTGATGCTTATAGTTACGGAATAAAATGTCTGTGACATACGGACGGACAGACAGACAGACAGATAGACAGAGTTGATGAAAAGTGGAGTCCATTTATGGAGCACGAAATTTGAACCTGGTGTCAGTTCCATACGCGGGTAATAGTAGTTTAATGAGACATTGCGCCTTTGTTGTATTTGCTTAAACAGGATAACACCGACCCAACCCATTATCTCGAATTATAAGTGGCTTACCTGCGAAAGAGCTAATTTGATTAATTTATAATGCAATTATATTTTACATTACCGTATTTTGAATAAAGTTAAGCCCCTCATGTGTTTGCAATTAGAGTTTGTCATATTTATGTTTTGCTGAGCCTTTTCGTAAATTATTATCGCAGAAAGTCTTCATGTTTGCACAGGTAGGTATCATTATCATTATCAGCCAAAGGACGCCCACTGCTGCACGTTGGCCTTCCTCACAGTTTTTACCAACTTCAAAAAAGGAGATAATCAATTCGCCCTGTATGTATGTGATATTGTTGGAAATGGATTCAACTATGTATTAATAATTTCTAATATGTGTGCAATATTTTGTAAGTGTAGGTATGAATGTTTGTCTTAGGATTTCTGGAAAACGAGAAGTCATATTAAATATTCTTACTTTGGACATTCCCACACATAGCCATTTAGTCCCAAAGTAAGCTACTCAAAGCTTGTGTTATGGGTGCCAGACAACGGATATAATACTTAAATACTTTTTGTTAAATTTAATACATACATGATATACATAGAAAACACCCAGACCAATACAAACAGACATGTTCATGCACACAAATGTTTGTATTGTGCGGGGATCGAACCCGCAACCCGCTGCGTAGTAGGCGATTTCTCGACTTCTACACCAGACGGGTCGTCTAGCTTATAATTGTCTCTATATTAGCGAGATGATTCTTTTTTAGTTTAATTAGGTATAGATTAACTCAGGGTACAGTGTAAGATGCATCTTAATTGATCCAGTAGGTTTCGATATTTGAGTAATAACTAAAAATAGTGAAATAAAAATTATTCATATAAAAAGAAACCGCCGTATAAATTCGAATTCTTTTGTACCGACGTACATGTTGTCAACCTTAACGGACAGCAGCTCGTACGGACACACATCATGCACTGACTTAAAATGAGTTTGTTCCTCCTTTTAGCGTCATTTTAGTCCTTAGTGTTTGTTTCTAAAGGCGGTTCAAATTTCTTTACATCATTTTTTCCACAGCAACCAGTTGCAAGTGGACTGCTTTCAGTGTGATCCTGCGATCTTCACAAGATCGGACTGATCTTCTTTGACTTTGAATTGACTGATCTTTTCGGTGGCAGTTCTACGCCGTGCCTTTGTTATAATAAAGCCGACACGAATTTCCTTTGTCTTTGGTTATAACATAATCATTCATATTTCTTTCAAAATAGACAGAAAACTGATAGCTAAAACAAACTCATTCAAAAACTACACAAACCGGAAGTCAGTTAAACGTCCATTTTGAACCAGAGAAAGCGGAACATAACCGGTTTAGCTCGGTTCGCGCCGGTCAGACAGCCTAGGGGTCCTACTATCTTATTTATTATACCCATAATACCGACTTAAAAAGAGTTTTACAAAAAAAAATACCTACCATTCCGGCAACCATTGGGTAGTAGAGGAAACAAAGTCAATAGTGCTTTAGAAAGCAATATCATAGAATATCCTTATTTGGGATTTATATTAATCTCTCGTTCTCACTAGAGTGAGTGGAAAATTACAGAAAAACATGCTAGTAGCGCAGTGGTGGCAGCCCTTTGGTATCAGGTATCACGACATAACTTAAGCACTTTACGGCGCGCGGGTTGTGTTTGGGTGGATGACCATTCCGATCATGTAAGAGACGTATATAACATACAACTCCGTGCTTCGAAAGGCACGTTAAGCAGTTGATCCCGGGTAATATAATATAATAAATAAATCGTTAAGCCCAGTCAGAGGCCCTATCAGCGGCTTGATAAAATCTGACAGTAAAGTTGGTCGCTTGGTTTGCAAACACCTTTCCACCAATCCGCACTGAGCCCGCGTGATGGAGTATGATATACTTATACTACCTCAAATTTGAAGTAAGGCCTTAGCCCAGCGGTGGCTTACAGGCTAACTTTACTTTTTACTTTCAGATATTGGCTTAGACAGTAGGACGCTCGCCCGGAGCAGATTAAATTCTGTGGGCTGCCCGGATTAATGCCTCGGTCTAACCTAGCAGATTTATGACCACGATTGTATATTTGGACTGCCTATCAGCTTTAAAAGACGTCAGGTTATACATTGCTTTGAGTAGGCTGTTACCAGTCCGACAACGACTTTGCTGTATTGTCACTGTTAGGGTCCTTTCGATAGCAAATAAAAAGCGGACTGTAATTAAATAATAGGTGCTGTAATTCTCGCCCTCGTTATTACAATTAATTAAAATACGCGACAATAAATATGACCGGCGACGGTGGCTTCCTGCAGGCGAGTCCAGAACGGTTGCTGCGCGCGCTCGTGCTTGTGCTCGTGCAATGTCGTCGGTGCTCGGGGCTTTCCGCTGGCGCTCCCCTCTTGCGCCCGCGCGCTGTGATAAGATGATATTCGCAACATGCTTCCCGGCTTGAAGTCTGAAGATCAGAAGAGGACTTCAATGATCTGGAAGAGGGCAAAGGTTAATAAAAGACCTTCGGATTGTGCCGCTCTTTGTCCTGAGTTCAGCGACTCGCGAGACACTGTCGATGCCGGGGTAGAGATTGGTGAAAGGGCCCGTAGACCAGAGCAAAGGAGGAAGAGCTCTATCCATGATGAGTATAAGGGACCCAATCTTAAGATCCTTCGTTGATGATCGCTATTTCACCTTCTGCTGCAAGAGAGAGACATACTCAAGAGAAAAGCGTCTCCAAAAATGTTGCTTTATCAGCTCTATCCTTTTGTAACGCTGAAGCCTGCTGATGTCGGTCTCTTCCGGAATCTGTGGATGAGGCACAAAAGACAGCGATCGTCCAATAAGAAAATGGGCAGGAGTAAGGGCTGTAAGGTCATAAAGGTCGGAAGACAAAGGTGTAAGAGGACGTGAGTTTAAAATAGCCTCAATCTGAGTGAGACAAGTAGCCATTTCTTCAAAAGTGAAATTAGTGGTTGTTAGCAAACGTCTTAAATGGTGTTTGGTGGATTTAACAGCTGCTTCTGCTAACCCATTAAAATGAGGGCTGTAAGCGGACACGAACTTGAATGCTATGCCTTCTTGAGCGACATGGCCTTCAAGATCCGACTGAACCAGGAATTTAGCAAGTTCATTATAATTGCCAACGAAATTGGTTCCGTTGTCGGAAGTTATGCTAACTGGCTTTCCCCTTCGGGCTATAAACCTATTTTGAAGCGGCTACGTAAGCTTCGGTAGATAGAGCCGTAACGAGCTCAATGTGACAGGCTTTAACTGAAGTGCAAATGAAAATTGCCAAAAATGACTTGATGAGTCGGCAACCAAGTCCTTTACGGTCTGCTATCAGCACTGGGCCTGAAAAGGGAACGGAAGAAAAGGGAACTCTAGCTCTGTTCGTGATGTTGGCAACTGGCCCATGATGGGTTGAATGATATCTGCCTTAAACCTGCAACACCGAACACATTTATGAATGTGGCCTTGGCTAGGTTTCTGCCACCTAATGGCCAATAAGATTGCCTTATGTTGGCTTAAAGAAGCTGAGGTCCAGCATGTATGAATTTTAAATGATAATAATTAAAGATGATTTGAGTTAAGTGATGTTTTGAACAAAGCAATATAGGATGCTTGACATCATAACTATATGGGGAATTTTCAATTCTCCCACCGACTCTAATAATACTGTTTTCATGGAGGTAGGGAGAAAAAGATAAGAGACGATTCTTTTTTGGAAGTGCTGTACCTGCTTTAAGAATGGCATATTCAGTAGGAAACATTTCCATCTGCGCCTTTTGAATTATTAAATTTAATGATTTTTTAAGTTCCTGTACAGATAAGTGACCAGTCAATTTATTATTCTTATGTTTGCAATTATGAATAAATCTCTGTAAATATGCCATTGTTCTTTGTAAATATGTAAAGTGTGATTTATTTTCAATTAACTTAGCAATTGGATCAACATTAGAATCATCCGTAATTACGGTGGAACACACAATTAATTCAGGTAGATCATGTTTCTCAGTTTTAGTATTAAGATGTTTCGGCCACTCTGACTCCCCTTTGAGCAAAAAACTAGGGCCTGACCACCACAACGATGAAAAGCAGATGGAATCGGCCTTCAGCTCCCGAGAAACATGATCCGCTGGATTGTCTTTGGAAGGTACATAGCGCCACGAGTAACCAGTAGTACTTTCCTGAATTTCGTTAACACGATTGCGAACAAAACTTTTAAGTTGAAGAGGTGCAAGGCACCCTAACACGATAGTAGAGTCGCACCAAAACGTGCCATTGGAAATATGTATGCTCAACGGAGACAATACTTTTCTACACAATCTTGAAGCCAGCAAAGCTCCACAAAGCTCAAGACGTGGTATTGTTGTTGGCTTTATTGGCGCTACCTTACTCTTTGATATCAAAAGATGAACTATCACGAGACCTGACGGACTTACTGAACGAACGTACAAACTGACGCCGCATGCTCGCTCTGATGCATCTGAAAAGACATATATTTCAAAATGATCCGAATGATTATTAAGAACCCAACGGGGTATTCGCAAGTTATTTAAGAGAGGTAAAGTATTCGAAAATGAATCCCACAACTCTTTAATTTCCGACGAGACGTCATCATCCTACTCATATTTATCAACCCACAGCCTCTGCATGATAAGTTTAGCTTCAACAATGCATGGGCTAACAAGACTACAATAAAATATGTCTTTTTGTAAGTTTTTTAGGTTGCTCTATATTTATTGAATATGATAGAGTATCTTTATTGCAATCCCAATGTAAACCAAGAGTTTTAGAAGAAATGTTTTTATTTATGTCTGAAAAATCTAATTTATCTTTTTGATTTTGAGTTGTATCTGAAATTTCTTGTAAAATAGATTGATCATTTGATTTAAATTTTCGGAGATTAAATTGTGCGGACTTTAAAGTAGAAATTACGCCTTGACAAATATCAATCGTTTTTTCTTTGGTCGAAGATCCTCCTAAATAGTCATCGACATAAAAATCTCGCTCGATTGTTAGTTGCACATCGGCATTAAGAGCAGTGGGTGCCAAACTGACTAAACACTTTGTCGCTAAGTATGGTGCGGATGACGTTCCGTAGGTCAAGGTATTGAGTGTGTATGTTTGTATGGGTTGAGAAGGGTCTAAGCGAAACAAAATTTGTTGAAGAGAGCGTTGTGAGCAATGTAGTTCAATCGCTCTGTACATTTTTTCTATATCGCCCGTTACTACAATGACATATTTATGCTGACGAAAGCGAAGCAATATCGAAGTCAAATCTTCTTGTACTGTGGGGCCTATCATCTGGAGATCATTTAACGAAACTCCTGAACTAGAAGTGGCCGAAGCGTCAAAGACAGTAAGAAGGGTCTAAGCGAAACAAAATTTGTTGAAGAGAGCGTTGTGAGGAATGTAGTTCAATCGCTCTGTACATTTTTTCTATATCGCCCGCTACTACAATGACATATTTATGCTGACGAAAGCGAAGCAATATCGAAGTCAAATCTTCTTGTACTGTGGGGCCTATCATCTGGAGATCATTTAACGAAACTCCTGAACTAGAAGTGGCCGAAGCGTCAAAGACAGTACGAAGCTTTGTCGTAAGACTCTCCTCCCGAATTACGCCGTGATGAGGGAAAAAATAGTTAAGGTTTTGAAGAGGGCTGGGTGAAAGTTCTATATTTAAGGTCGTGTGACCCAAACGTTCATATTCGTCCATAAAAGCAACATAACTAACCTTAAATTCGGCTCACGAACGAATTTTCTTTCTAATGATAAGAGACGGCATTTTGCCTTTTGATAAGAGTCACCTAAGACTGAAGGCTCTTGCTTCAGCGGCATTTTGACAACAAAACGGCCGTCTTCCTTACGAAAGGCGTTATCTGAAAAATGTTGCTCACAATTACGCTCCTCTAAGGACAGGGAATGCTTGCTAGGAACACTGTCAAGCTCCCAGAAACGAGTTAAGTCTGGGTCAGTTTGTTGACCTACGAAATGACATGCAGGAGAAGGTGGTTGAGCTTTAGGCCGCGCAACGTAACCTGAAACGAGCCAACCCAGTTTGGTCTCATATAATTTAGGTTGATTATTTCCTAAGTCAATGGAATTGCTACATAAGACTGACCAGAATATATCGGCGCCGACCAAGATGTCGATCGCTGACGGTATATTAAAAGTCGGATCAGCAAGATGAATTCCTAATGGAAGAGGAATATTATCGATGTTTATGAATGAAGTCGGCAATGAATTTGTAAGTGCCGGTAAGATATGACAGTCAAGAGTAATTTTAAAACTATCATCGTGAAGTGACATAATAGTAAGACTGCAGGACTGTGTAGAATAAGAAGTATTATTATTAATACCTGTTACCGGGACGCTAGCACTCCGTGTAGACAAACCCAGCTTACCACACAACGATTTTGTGACGAAGTTCGCCGTGCTACCGCTATCGAGTAGAACTCGACCCTGATGCACGTCGCCCTTGCTGTCCACCACCTTCACCATCGCTGTGGAAAGCAAAACATGTGGAGAAGTAGTAACCTGCTTATGACAAATAGAACTTGCAAAATTTTGTGTGGGGACAGAAGGTCCAGGGGTAGGAGTTGATTCATGTAAATGCAAAAGTGTGTTATGCAATTTCTTACAATATTTACAAGGCACAAGGCTGCATTTATTTTCTACATGACCTGGTCTAAGACAATTTAAGAAAACTTTAGCATTTGAGGCTTTCTGAATCCGAGTTTCAATAGGAAGAGATTTAAATAATTCACAATTAAATAAGTAATGAGTTTGTTTGCATAAGGGACATTGTAAGGTTCTTTTATAATTATTATTGTTTATTTTTAAGTCTTTTTTGTCTTTATTATTTCTTTGAAAATTATTTTGACTGTTTTTTGTAGTTTGTAAATAAGTATTCTGTATATTTGAGTCTGATTTAGTTGTATAATTGCTATTATTTTTATTTCCTTGCAAAGATTCCAGTAAAAATTGAATGAAAATATTTAAAGTGGGAAAGTCACTTAATGTGTTTCTATGCTCCTCCCATTGCCGATGGGTAGGAGGATCCAGTTTTTCTGCCATCATGTAAATAATAAGCGTGTCCCAATGTTGAGTAGGTTGACCTAAAGTTGACAAAGCTCTAAGATTTTTGTTAGTAAGATCAATTAAATGGCGAAGTGCGGAACATGATTCATTCTGAATGCAATCAACTTGAAATGTTGGTTGTTTATGAGCAGCCTTTTGTTATCATATCGCTCGCAAACTAACTTCCCAACTGACTCATAATTATCTGCGCGTACATCTAAGTTATCAAGGACAAGAGAAGCGCCGCCTTTTAAATGCGATTTTTTACGCGCGAAGGTAATAAGGTTTGTACGCTATTGAAATGCGAACAAAAACGTAATGTTTATTATGCGATGATTTAATGGGCTAGCAGTGACAACAAAGGAACAGCTGATTGAAAGGACGGGCCGATCGAACGGATACCGTTAGCTTTACTGATAAGAATCGAGTGCAATGAATGAATGCGTAAAACAGGTGATCGTGGGAACCTAATGAATGCAATAAAATTTTGTTTTGATTATTGCGTAACTATGAAGCGGCAGCAAGATGGTTTAATAATTAGCAAATTAAATAAATAAATTACAATATGAATAAAACTATACAGTGTGGCTATGAAAAAAAGGTTGAGGTTAAATTTTGAAAAAATAAATTAACACTAAAATTAAGGCTTTTTAAACAGTGGAAAGGAAAATATGAAGAAAGGAGAATTGGAACGAACTCACGTATCTTAAGGCTTCCACTGAATTTTTGTCTTAAATCACCAATGACGATGACCCTGCAATTTTGATGCCACGGTGCCACGATGACTCGCAAAGTATGGCGGGGTCCAAAGTCCGTCGCGCGCTGTCCTTCAAACGACTTATTCGGGCGAGTGTAGATGCGTGCGTAGTATCCTTGGCCGATGAATATGAAGCCTCCGGCAGGTGTCTAGCGTTGCTGAAGTCCACAATATGAAGAGCTCCGAAAGAAGAAGTCGTTTTTACGGTTTCGCGTATTTAAAAAAACGAAATAAGACGGCGAATCCTAAAGGACCATTGTTAGGGTCCTATCGATAGCAATAAAAAGCGGACTGTAATTAAATAATAGGTGCTGTAATTCTCGCCCTCGTTATAACAATTAATTAAAATACGCGACAGTAAATATGACCGGCGACGGTGGCTTCCTGCAGGCGAGTCCAGAACGTTCGCTGCGCGCGCTCGTGCTTGTGCTCGTGCGATGTCGTCGGTGCTCGGGGCTTTCCGCTGGCGCTCCCCTCTTGCGCCCGCGCGCTGAGTTAAGATGATGTTCGCAACAGTAGGTACCTAATTATAGTGTCAACATATGATTGTTTACATTTCCATTTTCCGACACAAACCTTGACTTATTATGAAATTGTTTTGAAGGCCCTTTGTTACAGGGACGTATTATGGAGGATGACAGTAAGGATTTCTTGCATTCTATAAGTGCTCCTAACATGACCCTCTGACCGTCTTAGGTCGACGAAAAGACCCAAAGACTATATTTTGAATTGCTTGAGCATGAGAACCGTAATTAAAGAAGAATTATAATTAAATTTCATAAGTAAAAGCCAATTTTATAGGTTATAGTTAGATGCGTTGATACATATAAAAGCTACTTTACATACTGAACAAGGTTCCTTACAGCTGGTTTAGGAAACCGAAACAACTTGATATTGTCTTCAGCCGGAGAACAGCCCCACTTAAAACACTTTCTCTTATTTTCTTTGTCCGTCATCGTCACAATGATATCGAGTCTATTTCTCACTAAAACTAGGAATAGAGTCTATTTCTCACACTTTGTAACTACACCTTACAACTTTTATTCGCATTAACGGAGGAACAGAAGCTCAACTCAACGTATAATGAGAAAAAATAAGAAAATAAATTAATATGCCGGCCGCAAGCTTACACAAACGACGCCATATTGACAAGTCTGACAGAAACCACAGAATATGTTAACAGAAACTCAGCCC
This sequence comes from Pyrausta purpuralis, assembly GCA_963924145.1. NCBI lineage: Eukaryota > Metazoa > Arthropoda > Insecta > Lepidoptera > Crambidae > Pyrausta > Pyrausta purpuralis. The sequence continues at coordinate 7,239,727 of OZ001666.1, read as the reverse complement.
CTGTAGGTATAATTTTGACAGCTCCATACAAAGTTAGCAGAGGCTGATCAAAAACAGACTAAGTCAAAGTTAAGACCTCACTTTGACGTAAGGTGGTGTTTGCTTGACTATCTTTTAGCCTCTCACCGGTGATCTAGTTCTTAGTACAATATCATTGAATTCAGGGTATGAAACAAGAATGCGGCCAAACTATGAGTTACACATACCTACTTTTAGTATATTTAGAAGCTAGCACTGATTTGTATATTAACAAGTTTAAGTTTTGTTATTAAACTAAGTGCAAGCTCTCAAAAATTGTTGTTAAAATGTAAAAAAGTTAACAGTTTGTTTATCGTTCACGGTATTGATCTCCCGAAAAAAACTGGTCGTAGCGCGAGTTAATACCGACGAACGACACCTAGTGAGGCAAGTGTGCAACTGTGTGTAAATAGACATAAGTGTATAAATAGACTGCCTGCACTATATTTTGTAAATACACACTACAATAAAATAATTTAAATTACTATTGGAGTACCCGTATATAAGTTCAAGTCAAGAGTAATTTTATTAAAAAACATTGTACAGTGTTTGTACAAAAAGTATTATGGTGCTAATAAAATTTGTTTAATAGAAAACACAATAATATTAATCCGTTAAAAAGAGGCCTTGACAGAAGTGGCTGATAGTTTTTCCAGAGCACTGGTTGGGTTTCTGTTGTTTTGAGATGTGTTATGTGTTTCTAGTGATATTTCATGCAATTAAAAGATGATTATGGTAGCAAGATAACTCTTTATTGCACATCACAAAGGTCAGTTTAAAAAGGTTTACAGCAAATGTATAAAATGAATGTTAAAATTACTTAAATAAATATTTTCGCTTTTATTTCGAAAAAATAAATGTCTACAGACTAACATCACCATTAACAAGTTATTATGTTGATATGTACAGGCCATCTATAGTATTCATTCATTTAAAGTTATTGAAAAGCTTGTCCGATAAAAATAATCACCAAATTTAAATTATAACATCAATAAATAATTACCAAAGCTATATAAATATTTTCTTGAACTAACCCAATAGACAATTCTAAAATATTTCATTACTGAAAGTACATAAGCAAATATTGTTATGGCAAAAACTTATAATTTGCACTGAAAGTATAGAATACATATAGGTTACACGCATGATACACATCAGATCCACATAATGTTGACTATCAGACGTAACAACACGTCAAAATTAAAGTACAAAAAACTCAAATCAAATCAAATCAAATTCGTTTATTGCATGTCATAAATTACATAACATTGTACAAAGATGGTAGGTAGGTACATAGGGTCTATATGACGCCCTGCAAGGGCATAGCAATATTTGAGAGCTCTAGTTACTTTTAAATTTATAAACATTTGAAACAAAACTAAACTAAACTTTACACTTTTAAATAAACTATAATATGAAACTAATAATGATAATTAGGAGAGATGTTAAAGTGTATGTATGTATCATTGGTGTATATATATATATATTATTTATTATTATCTTTGTCATTGAAAAACTCTTGTATATTGTAGTAGCACTTATTAATCAAGTATTCCTTTAATGTTTTGGTAAATATTTTTGGGCTGGTTTGGTTTTTTATATAATTAGGTAGATGGTTGTATATTTTTATTAACATGTTATGAGGGCTGGATGAAACTAATTTTAATTTAGTAAATTGTGTTTTAAGTTTGTTTAAATTTCTGTTATTTCTTTTATTATCATTTTTTACTGGTGAATAAAAATATGGGTATTTTCTAATGAATTTGCAGGACTCGAGAATATATATTGATGTGACGGTTAATATTTTATGGGTTATGAAGTGGGCTCTACAGGATTCCATTTGGTTAATATTTGTTATTATTTTAAGACATTTTTTTTGTAGAACGAAAACTTTGTCTACATCGCACGAACTTCCCCAGAAAACTATACCATAGGTGAGTCTGGAGTGCGCGTACGCGTAGTATGCCGTAAGGGCGGTTCTAAAATCTGTAACTCTTTTAAGATGATGTAGGGCATAGATGAAGGAACACATTTTCTTAAGTAATTTTTCCCAAAAGGGTTGCAGAATCTGCGGTTTCTAACTTTATATTTTTAAATGCATATGAAATTTTAAAAGTAGTTTTTTGGTACGGTTTGAATTGTATGATTTCAGTTTTGTTCAAATTTAGCTGCAAGTTATGTATTTCTAACCAATTTACTATGTTCTCTAATGTTTTATCTAATTTAATTTTTAGTTCGTCATGATCCGAACAGGGGATTAAGATAGAGACGTCATCAGCAAAAAGGACGCACTGCTCTTCCAGTACGTTTGGAAGATTATTTATATACATTAGAAATAACAAACATCCCAAAACACTGCCCTGAGGAATAGAGCCAGTGACTTGTATTTTATCTGATATTGTATTTGTAATTATTCCGGTATCAAAGTCTGTGTGTTCTATTACTACATGTTGGTACCGGTTGTTGAGATAAGATTTAAACCACTCACGTGCCACTCCCCTTACTCCTGTTTCATATAATTTATTTAATAAAATTTGATGACTGACTCTATCAAAGGCTTTACTCATATCTAGTAAAAGGCCTACAGCAATTTTTTTTGTTATTTATTACTTCAAAAATTCTTTTTGTGTGTTTGTATATTGCCAGAATTGTAGAGTAGTTTTTCCGGAAGCCGTTTTGATTTTCATGTAATATATTAAATTTTTCATAGAATAAGTATAGTCGATTTATCATGGCAGATTCAAATATTTTAGCTGAAGTTGGTAATAATGATATGGGACGGTAATTATTTTTATCGGTGGTCTTCCCTTTTTTATGGACAGACCATGATAATGGTTGCGCAACTGCCATAAAATGAATAAAAAAGGCAACGAAACGCAGCTATTTTGTTGCATCAAATCAGGGTTATGAAACAAGAATGCGGCCAAATGATGAGTTACACATACATACTTTGCGTATATTTAAAAGCTTGCACTGCTTTGTTTGTATATTATCAAGTTTCAGTTTTGTTATTACACTAAGTACAAGCTACCAAAATTTATAGTTAAATTTTTATTTAATGATTAAGAGCTTTATTATCGTTCACGGTATTGATCTTCCGAAAAAAACAGGTCGTAGCGCGAGTTAATACCGTCCAACGACACCTAGTGAGGCAAGTGTGCAACTGTGTGTAAATAGACATAAGTGTATAAATAGACTGCCTGCACTATATTTTGTAAATACACACTACAACAAAATAATTTAAATTACTATTGGAATACCCGTATATAAGTTGAAGTCAAGAGTAATTTTATTTAAAAACATTGTAAAGCGTTTGTACAAAAAGGATTATGTTGCTAATAAAATTTGTTTAGTAGAAAACACAAAAATATTAATCCGTTGAAAAGAGGCCTTGACAGAAGTGGCTGATAGTTTTTCCAGAGCATTGGTTGGGTTTATGTTGTTTCGAGATGTGTTATGTGCTTCTAGTGATATTTTATGCAATTAAAAGATGAATATGGTAGCAAGATAACTCTTTATTGCACGTCACAAAGGTCAGTTTAAAAAGGTTTACAGTAAATGTATAAAAAAACTGTGAAAGCACTCCGGGAGTGCCGGCAGAAGTGAAAACTTGAATATCAACGTTGTGCATTTTTGATTTTTTGGAATAGTTATTATCAATATAAAAGTACTATCATTTTTATGATAGAATACAATAATAATAATAATAATACAATAATAATAATAATAATAATACAATAATAATAATATATTTTTATAGAATACAATATTTATTTATTGCGCTATCGTACACAAACATTACAATTTATATTATATTAAATTACATTAAAAAGTTTATCTCTCAGAAAAATCAACTTACATCCATAATTTCGCCAACTGTCTTACGGTTTTTCGATCAGGTCACGTGTCCTGACGCGAGTTTCACATTTTTCCCCCATCCCACAAAAGTGCTCAACGCCGCTAAAGAAGTTTTCACCTCTTCACCCCGGACCGCGAAAGCGCTCAGACGTGTGAGCCCGTTACATATTTTTTTTTCTCGCTAAAATTTAATATTTATTTAATAACTTGCCTCCGAAGTTCACGCTCAAGTACCAGGCGACCATAAGGAGCAAGCAAGTGCACCGCCGTGAGCGCGTCATCATAGTGAGCTGTACGTGTCTACGTCACGTTTGGTGTGTGGCCTAAGTCATAAGCGGTTGCGGCTGCAATACTCATTCACAAATTAAAGGCCACGTAAGTTATACTCAAAATGCCCAATTTGACACGCTCGCCGCCCTTAAACAAATCCCACAGCATGTCTGAATCAGATGTCGACAAGGTTTCAAGCGGTTTCACACCTCTAGATGATACAGAACATGTAACACAAAGGGAACACAAACGCCGGCGGGTGACAGTTGAGTATGTGCTCTACAATCACAACAAAATTCGCGGTTGGATGTGCTTGAAAAATATATATCTGAAATCAAATCGCAAAATGATACAACACTCAAAAAACACTTGGACATTGAAAAGTCCATCGAGTTTGTTACATCAAAACTAGATGATGTCCAAATTTCAATAAGCAATTTGGAGGACCAACGGAAACAGATTGCATCCCAAATGTCAGCATTGGAGGAAAAGTGTGAAACGGTAGAAAGACTACTGCGTAAAACCAGCATTCAAATTCGAAATGTTCCCAAACAGAAAGCGGAAACAAAAGCCCAACTATTTGGTATGGTAAGAAAGCTATCCATCACCCTTGGTATCAAGATAGAGGAATGCGAAATGCGTGACGTTTATCGTATGCCATCCAAAACAGACCAGAACAACTCAGTAATAGTAGTCGAGCTCTCTTCGACTATCCTAAAAGGTAATATTATTACTGCAGCTAAAACTTACAAATGTAACTCAATTCGATTCAAGACGGAGCAACTGAATTCGTCACACCTGGGTTTGAACGGACCCAATTCAGAGATTTACCTCTCTGAGCACCTTACGCCACGTGCAGTACGCTTATATTTCCTTGCCCGGGAATTCCGAAAATCCATGGACTATGAATATTGTTGGACTACAAATGGACTAGTATATCTTAGAAAAAAGCAAGGCGAGCCCTATATAATGATCAAAAACGAAGCCCAACTTCAACAGTTAAGATCTAAATGACTATCTGTAACTTCAATTACCTTGATTATGTATAATCATTCAGAAGCTATACTTAAACTTAATTCTATATACTTTATTCACAACAATGAATACAAAACAAATTTACAAATTAATATTTACACTACACAAATTCACATTACTTCTTACACTAAACCTGACTTTAATAAAAACCTAGAACTTAACACTAGCTCATGCGATTACAAGGTTTCATACGCAAGAAACGCGCTTTCACAAGTAGCCCGTATTATAGAGACAGTTCTTACTAAATGTTACGTATATGAATAGTCGAGACCTATTTGAGGAAATGGATTCGGCTTGTTCCCCCTCGTGTACGCTTATAGAAGACCCTAATAATCTTGTAGCAGATCTTTACAAGGATGTTTCAAAAAATGAATACAAGTTAAACATTATTTCTATGAATATTAGAAGTGTCAACAAGAATTTAGATGCGTTTTTAGTATACATCTCTAGGATAAAAACAAACATCCACATTATAGTCCTATCTGAATGCTGGTGTGACGAGGAGTCTGTGCCCCCAACACTCAACGGATACTCTCTCTTTCACAGTAAAAGGAGTTATAACCAAAACGATGGTGTAATTATGTATATCAATGACGATGTCTCAGCTACTGTTCAGGAAATCGATCTAAACGAAGCCAATTGTCTTGAAGCCAAAATTGGTAATCTGATAATTCTTGGTATTTACCCTTACACATTTAAAGACCCAAGCAATTTTCTTGATTCTTTGGATGCAGTTTTACATGTGAACAGAACTCGAAATATTGTACTTACAGGCGACATAAATATAGATACACTGAATTCTAAAAACTCTCACGTAGAAGACTATCTCGAAATTCTTGGCTCGCATGGACTGCAAAACACCATTGATATCCCCACACATGGACTCACCTGCCTGGACCATTTTATGTGCAAACTTGAATGGCAATCCAAAATTTATGTGCTCCTGCCCGATATCACAGACCACTCTCCTCTTTTTCTATCTATTTCCACTTCGCTTGTAAAAAAATCGGTTATTTCTCCTCTGACTAGAACAAAAATCGACTATGAATCCCTACAAAACGCTATTAAAACACATAATTGGTATCCGTACCTAGCAATGAAAGATCTAGATCAATCAGCAAAACTTCTTATCGATACACTCCAGCATTTTATAGACCTAAACACGACCACTTTAACTTTCACTAAAAGAAAAAGACCAATTAAACCCTGGATTACAGTTGGCATTGTTAAATGCTTTCAAAAGAGAAATCGATTGCACCAACTTGTGAAAAAAAAACCTAACGATCCTATGTTAAAAGAAACTTATATAAAATATCGTAATACTTGTAATCAGACGGCTAAAAACCTAAAAATTAACTATTACAAAGAAAAATTTGCTCAATATTATAAAAATAACAAAGGAACTTGGAACACTGTTAAGGAGCTATGTAACATTAAAAGTAAACACTCGCAGACTACTGCTTTATTAAATCTTTTACCATCACCAGAGAAATCCCTTGACCTAGTAAACACTTTTTTCACATCAGTTGGTAAACAACTAGCAACAGACATACTGACCAAATTAAACACTAATGAAGAGCAGCTTCTTAAAACTATGTCTTTTGAGAGAAATGTTGATTCAATGTGCTTGTACCCTACAGACTCTATGGAAATTGATAATATCATCATTAATCTCAGAACTCATAGTGCACCGGGTATAGATTGCATTACTAGCACTATTCTTAAAAACTCCCATGCTATTTTATGTTCAATGATAGCACACCTTTGCAACTTCAGTATCGCTGCTTGGCGTCGTCCAGCTATTTTTAAGAATGCTGTAGTCGTTCCTATCTACAAGGGCGGAGGTGAGGAAGCAGTGTCAAACTACCGACCGATTTCATTATTAAGCACAATAAGCAAAATTATTGAAAAGGTTATTAACATCCGTCTAACTAGCTTCTTGGAAAAAAAGCAACTTTTAGCCGATAACCAGTATGGATTCCGGTCGGGCAGAAACACAGAGGACGCTGTTGCCAATCTTTCACAAACAGTTACCAAAGCTCTAGATAAAGGAGAGAGATGTTTGGCTGTTTTTCTAGATTTCAAAAAAGTATTTGACACCGTGTCCATTCCACTACTTTTGCATAGATTGGAGGATTTAGGGATACGGGGCAATGCCCTTGAGTGGTTCCGTGACTACCTTTCAAATAGGAGCCAAGTCGTTAAAGTGTCTGACATCTTTAGTGAAAGCCTTCCCGTTAACTATGGCATACCGCAGGGTAGCACACTTGGTCGTACTCTTTTCTTGGTTTATATCAATAGTCTGTGTAAACTCCAAATTGATAAAGGAAGTATACTAGCTTTTGCTGACGACACAGCACTTATTTTCTGGGGTAAATCGTGGTCGGAAGTGAGGGATGCGGCGGAGACTGGCTTAGGATAGTAATGGAATGGCTTGATCACAATCTCCTGACTATCAATGTTCTGAAAACGAAATATATTTGTTTTAGAATTTCCGAAATCACGCAACCACCAACAGAATGCGATATTAAAGTCCACACCCTTACTTGTAAAGACAGAAAAACTCATATCTCTTGCCTTTGCCCTTATCTTGCTCAGACTGAAACTCACAAATACTTAGGAATTCTAATCGACAATAAACTCAATTGGGAACCGCATATTTCAGCCCTCTCTAAACGCGTTCGCAAACTTTTACATATTTTCAGAAATCTCCGGGAATCCGCTGACACTAACCTCATCAGGAAAATTTACCTTGCTCTTGGCCAATCCCTCCTAACGTACTGTATTCCCGTATGGGGTGGTGCTGCTGCAACACACCTTCTAGAGCTAGAAAGAGCGCAAAGAGCCGTTATTAAAGTGATGCTGAGAAAACCCAGGCTGCACCCAACTGAAACATTGTTTCAAGAAGCGAACCTACTCACAGTCAGACAACTGTTTATTATGCAAACAGTCCTTCGCCACCATAAAACAGTTGATCCCTCCCAATTACCACAACATAAACGAAGAATACGCACCCACGTGCCAAATGTTAACACAGCTTTTGCGCGACGTCAATTCTCATTCACTGGACCGTTTCTATATAGACATTTCAATGACTCTCATAAAATAGTTAATATGAATAGAATGAACTTGAAATCAGTTTTAGCTAACAATTTGAAAGCACTCGGCTACGACGCAACAGAGAACATACTTAAAATTGTTACTTAGGTTAGTCAATTGAATGTCTTCACGATAGTTGTTGTTTTGTTATGCCCTTTCATACATAATTCATACCTAAGTTAGTGGCAGGTATCCTAGCTAGGAACCTACTGATCCCAAGATTGTAATGTCATAGGGCTATCTTAAGTACACACACACACACACTCACACACACACTCTCTCACACACACACACACACACACACACACACACACACACACACACACACACACACACACAACACACACACACACACACACACACACACACACACACACACACAACACTCACACTTGTATAAAAATAAATATTAAAGTTACTAGATATATTACTAGATATTTATAAACCACTATATGGATATAGCACTAAAGCTAATTTGTAAATAAAGTTAAAAGTTTGTTAATTATTATTAATGCTACAAATAATATAATATTACTACAATCTAGAATGCTTGTATACGCATGTTAAGTAAGCTAGTCAGTAAGTATACTTTTATATATTTTCATATTTTTTATCTTAGCAACTAATTGCAAAGTCGCTGGTAATTTTTAACTTGTACCACACACCAACTAGTTCTATTACAAAATAGCTTCGCACGAAGTAAATGTGGGATTGATAATTGTTCGGCGACTTGGCGCACGGTTGCTAGCGCGATTAAAACTACCCTCCAAATTGATGTATCTACCTTTTAAAAATTTACTCACTAATATTGCTCATTACATAAGATAAAATCCAGAGATGTGACTTATCTTAGATAAAAGTATCTGAAATACAGATACAAGATACAAAATACGTATTTATATCTTGTATTTGAAATACTTCTTATTTTTTTATTTTGTATTTTATATTTAGATACATGTTCCTGGTATCTTAGTATTTTGAAGAGGTTTAGGCGCATAATGTTAAAAGCGCAAAATGGTAAACGCTGATAAAGTAGTAAAAGAGCAAAATGTTAAGGGATCAAAATGTTCATAGCGCAAAATGATAAAGGAGCAAAATGGTAAAAGCTCACAATGTTAAAAGAACAAAATGGTGAAAGCGCAGAATGGTAAAAATTTAATTGTAAGAAATACTACAAGGATGTGCTCCATAATACCTCTTGTACCTTCAAGCCATATTCATGAGACGTGGCAACATATACTGGCTACTGCACCAGATTCACTTGAAATGAGACGCTTTCGAACTTACTTTGAAAAAAATTGGTATCCTCATCTACCAGCAAGTATGTTAAGTTGTGCTGAAGAGCGACATAGGACCACAAACGCCCTTGAAGGATGGCACCACCGCCTTAATTGCAGAATACCAAAAAAACCTAATTTATATCTTTTTATTTATAAATTGCGAAGAGAAGCTAAATTTTGGGATGTACGCATGAAAGATTCTCTATTTCAATTATGTAGAAAAAGTAAAAGAAAGATTTGTGATATTCAATTTGATAAAGCTTATCGCCGATACTTGGATAAAATTAAGCGAAATAAAATCACAATCGCAAAGTTCTTTAAAAAAATAATATTTTTGAGACTTATTTCAAAAAATTAAAATTATAAGCGTATACGTTTCAATTTTAAATTAATAGTATGTATCACTTTGATTAAATAGTACTTTTTTATAATGATAGTAAAATAAAAAATGATGTAATGATAAGTATAATATATAGTAACAGTAAATATCATTATAATAATAAAAAATATAATTATGTTTGCTTTTACTAAAAAAATGTCGACCTGATGAATGGTTAATATTTTCAATTTAAGTTTCATAAAAAATATTTTATTTTGAATTCTTATACTACAAATGTGATTTGAGATTACTGACACTTAGTATTTTTCTTGATTTTGATAATAGTTGTAGTAAATTTCATTAAAATCACTTAAAAGTATTATTATTTTGTGTGGATAATATCATAAATGTTGATTATTTTTAAAATAATATCATAATTTGTTGTTTCGTTTGGGAATTGATATCATAAATGTTGATACCTAATTTAGTTTTGAAAATAAATATGTTTTCTCAAAAACTTTTCACCTTTTATTATAATATTTGCTATTATGAGTCCCAATTCCAACGATAAATGTGTACCGCGACTTTCCGGTTTTAACTGTGCGACAACTATTTATTAAATACATTGTAACAAGACAACACTGTCAGCCAACTCGTAAGAACATATCCAAGAGAAGACCACACAAAGTATATGACGTCCCTCTGTGCAGGACAGTTTTCTTGCAGGAATTCTTGTCTTTTCTTGGCCCCTTTCTTTACAACCGCATTAGTGAAAAGGTTACACTAAATGACAAAAATAAATACCTTTGTCAAAAAGCATTGGAAAAATTTCTACTGGAACTGGACTATAATCAAACTGAGAATCTCTTTCTTATAGATAAATAAAATGTATTTTAATGTATTATTAATTCATGTATGCATAAATACACATATCATCAACTCATTATAATAACACATAAATAATATATACATATATATATATATAAATATACTACAATTCATACTACTACTATAAATTATACATACTATGCATTCCTTATTAACATTTATATTAATTAAAACCAATGTTTTGGTTTTGGTTATTATAAATTTGCCACGATATTATAAATACCTACATAAACCATTACTTTTTATCTCTAGGCTCTAGTACTAATTATTTTCTTTTTAGTCACAACGATTGTTTGTAAATCACAACGATTTATCTGTAAAATAAGCGTATACTACCATAAGTTGTTTACTCGATACTCAACGCAGTGACCGGTTCTATTGTTTAGTTGAACCAAGGAGTATGCGTGCAAAAATGACCTGTATTTATATGGAACGAGAATCATTACCTTGCCGTAACACAGTTAAAACTAGCACGGGAGGTAAAGATACGTTATTCAGTATACTTACCGTCATACCCACATACCACACAAAACAAAACAACGAATTTACAGTGCATTTATAGTTATTTCTAAGCTCTTTAAGTTATTTTTAAGTGATTTAAACTGTTTTTCCTATGTTATTAAGTAAGTATCAATGTACCCAAAGTTTTGAAATAAAAATTTATTTATTTATTATTATTTCACAAAACATACATAATATCATCCTAGCAGCTAATATAGCTAAAAACTGAAACTTTTACCATTCTGCGCTTTCACCATTTTGCTCTTTTAACATTGTGAGCTTTTACCATTTTGCTCCTTTATCATTTTGCGCTATGAACATTTTGATCCCTTAACATTTTGCTCTTTTACCACTTTATCAGCGTTTACCATTTTGCGCTTTTAACATTATGCGCCTAAACCGCGCGTCGTTTAAACATTTTTTCGATATTGCTGGAAACCAAATGACAGATGGCGACACTATCTTTCTACAGATGTCACCGCCTAAGATGTCCCACCGTCACTCACTCCGTATTTTTTTCATATTCACGTGTTGTACGGCGTTTTAAAAAATAAATTTGTTGTTTATTACTACAATAAACAATAACAATATCGCCTTTGTGAGATTCGGAATCGCGACCATGGAAACGTAAGTCTTTCTTTTATTTTGCTAAGTTGCATATTACATGTTTGTCAGAAATGTGTATGTAACTTGCGAACAAAACGGAAAAAGTTTAGGTTAGAATAACAACAATTTATTAATTTAGTACACAGAGTACTTTTGTATATACACGAATTTAGTAATCACAGATATGTGTGAGTATGTTCATTAATATTAATTTTGAGTCGAATCAGAGTTCATTCTGTTATGTAAGTTGTTATTCTAGCCACTTAACCCGTTGCTTCGTCACTGCCACGGTAAAATTTATATTACTTAAGAAAGTTTCTTTTGTGTTTTCAGGGATAAAGAGAACAAGTTGAGTATACCACTCATTTTAAAGTACTGCTTTAAAAATATTAAGCAAATGGATGGAAGTGATGTAAATGTATCTGCAGTATGCAATGTATGTTCGAAAACGATAAAGGGTAGTGTTACTTCTACCACAAATTTCTTAAAGCATTTAAAGGTAGGTTTTGTAAATTGATGCATTTGTTTAAAAAATATCTATTTACTTACTTTGTACTAGATTTTTACTTTACTAGGCTTTTGTCCTGAAAGATATTAAATTTTCCATATTAAAATGTACCTACTTAAATACTTTTTTATGTTATTACAGATTAAAGGCCACTCAGATCTGTTGCAAGGTTATGAAAATTTTAAAAATACAACTCTTAAAAAAAGAAAAGTAACTGAGATTAGTAGCAGTGGTGCCAGTGGTTCAAAATCAACATGTAAAAGATTGAAGCAGTCTACTCTTACAAATGTAAGTGGTTCAAGATCTGTTAATTTGGACAAGTTGATTGTACAATTTATTGTTGACACCATGTCACCAGTATCAATAGTGGAGAATAAGTCCTTTAAAGCTTTGATTGAAGGTTCACAACAACTAACTAAGGCCCCCAAGGTTATGTGTCGTATTACAGCTAAGAATAAAATTAGTAATGAGTACAATGAATTTAAGAAAAACCTTAAGCTAGAGTTGGACAATGTTGAATTTGTGTGCAGTACAGCGGATATTTGGTCTTCACCTAAAAGAAGTTACTTGGGGGTTACAGTCCATTGGATTGAAAGTGAGACTTTTGAAAGGAAAAGTGCTGCAATTGCTTGCAGAAGATTCAAGGGGGCTCACACATATGAAAAAGTTGCTGAAATGATAGCTGATATACATTCAGACTATAATTTGAAACTATCAAAAATTATGAAAACGGTTACAGATAACGGCTCGAATATGGTTAAGGCATTTGAGGTATTTGGAAAGTCTGATTCAGAGGTAGTTGAAAATGAACATGTTTCACAAACATTTGGAGATCTTGAAAAAACATCACTTGATGATGGTAGTGAAGATGATGATTCACTTCTAGTATTACAAGCTTTTCCAGATGCTTCATCAGACTTAGTAGAAGGTGATTGCCTTCTGCCTGGACATGAAAGATGTGCTACACACAATTTACACCTGATTGCTAGTACTGATTTTAAACAAGCAAGAATCAAAAATACATTTTATAAGAAAATACATGATACAGCATTATCAAAGTGCCAAGCACTGTGGAACTTGTGTGCTAGATCCCCAAAGGCATGCGAGACATATTTACAAATAACAGGGAAGTCACCAACTTCTCCATGTGCAACTCGATGGAACTCCTACTATAATTCAATACAAGATCTTTTAGCCGTGCAGAACCATCTTAGTGAAGCCATGAAAATGTTAAAGTTACCACCGCTGAAAGAAAATGAAATTCACTTTTTAAGTGAATATGTGAACTGTTCAAAGCCAATAGCAGAAGCTATTCAAAGCCTGCAAGGGGAAAAAGACACTTATTATGGCTGTCTGTTACCGGAATTATACAGAATCCAACATGTTATCAAAAGCCTCAGAACGGAAAATCTGAAATACTGCAGCCCTCTGCTAGATGTAATATGTAAGGTTCGCTAATTTTAATGTCAATTTTTGCAAGTGGCAACACTCCTTCCGTTAGTTCGTTCGTTCACGGAATGGCGGCAAGGAGTGGGGCCGGCTGGAGCGCGCTGGGCATTCTTCATCGGGGAGCGGTAGCAATCGGTTCTAAATTGTGAAGTCGATATAAGATATTCAAATAATAACGGTTGGCTATAAAATAAAGATCCTGTTTGTTAAACTGTGGTTATTGAAGAGTGTCGAAATAAACTATCGTTAAACCTAAATTGTTGGAGTCTTTTCTGAGTTGTCCCTACAACTCAGAAGTGGGATTCGAGGACAAAAATGTAAGTAAACGCCTACACAACTTTTATTTTTAACCGACTTCAAAAAAGGAGGAGGTTATCAATTCGACTGTATGTTTTTTTTTTTATCATTTTTTTTTTGTATGTATGTTACCTCATATCTCAGTCGTTTGTCGACCGAATCGAAAAATTTTTTCGCCTACTTAGAGGGTGTACCTTCTAGTTGGTCCCATTTTTTCCATTTTGGGATCTGATGATGGGATCTTGGTGTAATTGAGGGAAACCCTCAAATTTTAAAGGCACGTATAGTGTTTCTTTACTAGAATCTTAATGTTGACGTGTTGTTACGTCTGATAGTCAACATCTTGTGGGGCTGAGCTGATCGTGGAACTCCTTAACGCTTAGGAGTTCAGTAATTATAATGACGGAACTTATGATAGGTAATTTGTAGTTTCTTAAAAAATAGAATCATAAGGTGCAACTCCCCTCCCCCCCCTCTTATGTAATCACTAAAAATGAAGAAAAAAAATAAACTTTAAAAAAAAGTAAAAACCGACTTCAAAACCAAAATGCACTAAAAAGTATTAAATAAACTCTTCACCATTAAAAGGAAAGGAATCCGTTTTAGGCAAACAATTTCTTTTTGGAGTCGGTGCCATCACTTTGACCATCAAGCATCAACTATCACAGCACCGACTCCAAAAAGAAATTGTTTGCCTAAAACGGATTCCTTTCCTTTTAATGGTGAAGAGTTTATTTAATACTTTTTAGTGCATTTTGGTTTTGAAGTCGGTTTTTACTTTTTTTTAAAGTTTTATTAAATAGTTTTATAATTCGAAACTAGATTAAAAACGCTGTGAGCGTGGGCGTGGCTAGTCTATTTTCTTTTCTTAGTGCTTACTTTTTACCTTATTGATTCCATTCCTTATTCTCAAGCATTATTCTTACTTTATTCATGCATGCGAGGCATAAGAGAATGTGGGTACATAAAAATAGATATTAGTGAAAAGTGCGGGTAGAAAAAAAAATATACATTTGGAATCAGGGCGTCGGCTGTGGGGTGTCTAAAAGGGGGTTGAAAATTTTGTCCTTTTTGCGCTACGAAGCCGCGTTTCCGAGATATGTACAGTTAAAGGGTATTTCAGTGACAATATGTATCTTATACAATCGGAATCGGAATACGAATAATAACTTTATCCCTTTCTTTTCCATGACGAGCGTGAAAATATGAATGCGGAAAACGGCCCGTGTCGCAGCCTGGAAACTCCCCAACGCGAACGCTCGCGATCCAGGCGAAGCGAACCAGGCTCGCGTCATAGAAGCCGAAGCCGCAGCCATAGCCGTCGCATCGACGAGCGAGAACAAGCACTGAAGCGAGAACGAGCCCGGGTCCGCAAGATGGAAAGAGAACTGCAAAGAGAGCGGGACAAACAGCGCCGCAGCGAGGGTGAATCATCGGGTATGCGGCCGAGTCGCAGCCGCCAGCCGGGTGCGAGGTCCAGCCGTGGACGACGCAGCCGCAGCCGGCAGCCGGGTGCGAGGTCAAGCCGTGAAGGACGCAGCCGCAGCCGGCGGTCCGGCGCCAGGCCAAGCCGGGATGCACGCAGCCGCAGCAGGCGGCCGGGTGCGTCGCCGAGCGTCGAGCGTCACAGCGAGCGCTGGCACGCGACGACCAGCGTCGAGCATCGCGGCAGGCAGCCACACGCGTCAGCGGGCTTCGAGCATCACAGCCTACGGCTACGTGCGTCGACAGTCGAGCATCGCGGCGGGCTGCCGGGTTGCTGCGAGGAGAAGGATCAAGCCACCAGGAGCCAAAAAAGGTCACGTAGTCCCACTTTTTCTTCTAAAGATGTGATACAGATTATACAATCCATTAAGGAAGTCTTACCGCCTCAGCCGTCAAGCCATGGCACAGTCTCAAATAGAAGCTTAGATCATAAAAACATGGTACCAGAGTTCAATCCTTCTGAAAAGAGTCAGCGTATTGACGTCTGGCTCCGTAAGGTGAATGAATGTGCCAAGGTTTACGGCTGGGATGAAAGGACGGTAATTCACTTTGCCACTCAGAAACTTACAGGCTTAGCAAAGACTTGGTACGAAAGTCTAAATTCAATACTTTTTACATGGGAAGAATGGCAAAGTAAATTATTAAGTGCCTTTCCTGTAGAACAAAATTACGGCCAAGTATTAGAGGATATGTTAAGACGAAAAACCAAACCGAATGAACTAATTGAAGTTTACTATTACGAAAAAGTTTCACTTCTTAATCAGTGCGATATTACTGGTAGGCGGGCTGTCGATTGCATCATTCATGGCATTACTGATAGAACTATGAGATCGAGTGCTTTAGCGTTAAGATGTGAGGAGCCTGACCACCTTTTGAAGTTCTTACTGAGTAATAATAAGGAGCCTTCTGGGCAAACAATACCATTCCGAGATAGGAATCTTAGTTCTACTGACAGTAGGCAAAGTAATAGGGCTAATACAAAATTAAATCCTAATTTATTCTGCTATAACTGTAAGGAAAAAGGGCATCCATATTCCAGATGCCCTAAACCTCTCGTTAAGTGTAGTGCATGCGATAGGGTAGGACATAGGTCGGATGATTGTAGGTCAAAGAATGATCCGTCGTCGAACAAAGCTGTTAATACTGCTAAGACCATGTGCATATCCAATTCCAACCCTAGCCATAAGTTTATAAAACAGGCTATTGTTAACGGTAATCCAGTTGAAGCATTTATTGATCTAGGCAGTGAGGTCACTCTCATAAAACAATCATTCGTATCTCAACTGGGACTTACACATGATAAGGTTCCAACGTCGATGAAAGGTTTTGGAAATAGTATAGTGCCCTCGGCAGGGTCAGTCAAACTTGATATAACGATTGATGGCGTGGCGGCTGTAGTTGCGTGTAGGATAGTGGACGATTCCCTTTTGGAGAAAACTATTTTAGTTGGTCAGACATTCTCCGAGCAGCCGCATGTCATTGTCTACAAGGACTTTAATAAATTACAATTCACACATATAGGTCTCGAACTACCAGATCTTATTGAGGAAGTCAGTGACTTAGAAAGGATTAGGATTGTAGGACGTTGCCAGATATTCGGGGTTGCTAGTATCAAGGCCGCAACGGGTAACATTTTTTCCGGTAGCGTAGTATTTGAAACTAAAGTGGTTGGCAGACCGAACGAACAATTTGTCGTGTGGGGTGGTGCATATGAGGTAAAACAGGGCGTGCTCTTTGTTACGGTTACGCCCTTCTTTGTCCCTTGCCAATTACAACAGAATTACGTATTTTCTAGAGCTGAAAAAGTGCAAAAGGTGTATAGACTGACAAACCTAAATGTCTCATCGATATTCCATACTGATAACGATGTTAATTCAACCAAACAGATAGATGAGAGTCAGTTACGACTCGGTGAATCAGTTAGCGATCACGATAGGGTTAGGCTAATAGAGCTACTCCGTCGTTACGAGGACTGTTTTTCTCATGACCTCGCCGACCTCGGTTGCACGAACGTTACAGAAATGAAAATTGAATTAAATAGCCAGCGTCCTGTAGTCTATAGGCCATATCGGTTGTCCTACCACGAACGCGAGAAGGTAAGAATGATGATAGACGAAATGCTTAGGGCGGGTATTATTCGTGAGTCTGTCTCCAACTACGCTAGTCCGATTATTCTGGTGCGGAAAAAGGACGGTGGTGTCAGGCTTTGTGTAGACTACAGGCTACTTAATTCCGTCACGGTAAAGGAACGTTACCCCATACCGGTGATCGAGGTTGAGATAGCACGTCTATCAGGACAGGTATGGTTCATCACGCTGGATTTAATGTCCGGGTATTACCAAGTCCCCATAGCTGAAGAGAGCAAGCATTTGACAGCGTTTGTTACGCCAGACGGACAATACGAGTACAATCGCATGCCGTTCGGCCTGGCCAACGCTCCCGCGGTGTTCCAGCGCATGATGAATCATGTCCTAGGCCTGGCCCGTTTTAGTAAAGCTACTGTATACATAGATGATTTGCTAATTTTTGGTAAGAGCGCATCCGAATGTTTGGAACGGTTAGAAGAAGTTCTCAACTTATTGAAGAAAGCTAATCTGAAGTTGAATCTGGCGAAGTGCTCTTTCCTACAAAATACAATAAATTACTTAGGCTTCGAAATCAGCTCAGGTGGCATGCGCCCCGGTAAAGCAAAGATACAGAGCGTCATTGATTTTCCCCGCCCCGAAAATGTACATGGTGCGCGACAGATTTTAGGCCTAGTAAGCTATTTTAGAAAATTCATACAAGGTTTCGCGCAACTAGCATATCCCATCACTAAACTATTAAAGAAAAACTCTGTTTGGGAGTGGGGTGATGATCAGGAGGAAGCGTTCAGAATTCTTAAGGTAAAACTGACTGAGAGACCGGTACTAGCTATTTATGACCCCGCGGCAGAAACCGAACTTCATACGGACGCCAGCAGAGTAGGCGTAGGTGGTATTTTGCTGCAACGTCCCGTGGATAGCCAGGGTCCCCTTCATCCGGTAGCCTACTACAGTCGCCAGACCACGCCAGAGGAAAGGAATTTCCACTCCTATGAACTGGAAACGCTGGCTGTAGTATGTGCGCTGAAGAAGTTAAGAGATTATTTATTAGGTAAGCCGTTTAAAATAGAAACCGACTGTAGTGCGCTCCGCTCGACGTTCGAAAAACGTGATCTTATTCCTAGAATTGCACGTTGGTTGCTTGCGCTACAGGAATACGATTGTACCGTGGAGTATCGTTCGGGAGCCAAGATGAGTCATGCTGATGCCTTGTCAAGGAACCCTATAAATGACTCTGACACCTTGAACCCCGAACGATACCCCACTGTGATGGTTATAAATGACGATGACTGGTTGCTTACCTTGCAATTAGGAGATCCGGAGTTACGCAGGATTCGTGACATATTGTGCAGCAATCTTGACCCCAAGGGAGTGGAGTATATCAAGAACAATTACGTTTTGAAAGACAATAGGCTATTCAGGTGCGAACAGGGTGATCAAGACTGTAGGAGGTGGGTAGTACCAAAGGGTGCAAGGTGGCAAGTGTGTAAAAGAAATCACGACGACATCGGTCACGTTGGTTTTGAGAAAACTTTAGATCGCATTAAACGAAACTATTGGTTCGCGAAGATGAAGAGATTTGTTAAAAAATATGTTGGGGCTTGCATCGAGTGTGCGTACGCAAAAAAGGCTTCAAACACTCGCGAGGGTCTTTTGCATCCGATCGAAAAAGTTGACAAGCCGTTTCACACTTTGCACATTGACCACCTTGGACCCTTTGTTAAGTCTAAGAGAGGACACACTCATATACTTACCGTTGTTGACTCGTTCACGAAATTTCTATTCATAAAGCCAGTACGTAACACGAACACTCAGAATGTTATCAAAGTATTGCAGGATATTTTTGATACATTTAGAGCACCTGACCGTCTTATTAGTGATAGGGGTTCTTGCTTCACTTCCCACACATTTAGAAGGTTTTGTCATGACCGGGGGATAAAGCACATTTTGAATGCTGTCGCGAGCCCTAGGTCGAACGGTCAAGTCGAACGTTACAACAGAACGGTTCTTGATTCCTTGACGGCACAAAATTTTAATGATGATGAGAAGGACTGGGATAATAAGCTGGGGAGGATCCAATGGGGGCTAAATAATACCGTACAGAAAACGATAGGTAGGTCGCCCGCAGATGTCATGTTCGGTACAGAAATGCGTAGTGAGTTTAGTCCGGTTTTAAATGAGTTAAACGACGTTACTCGAGAAGACACTTCTCTGCCGTCTATTCGTAGTGAAGTTAAATCTCGAATTGACAAGGCTCAGACCTCACAGAAAAAATATTATGACAAGGGCAGACGACCTGCTCGTACTTACAGTAAGGGGGATTTAGTAAAAATCACTAAAGTAGCTTTTCAGAATAATGGCAAAAGTACAAAACTTCTGCCGTCATATGAAGGTCCTTTTAGAGTCATCAAAGTAATAGGTAATGATAGATACAAAGTTGCTCCTGTTCCTGGGTTCGAGGGTATGAAGAATAAACGTAAAACAACCGTTGCAGCAGATCGCATGCGACCTTGGATCCACTTAGCTTCTTTGGAAATCGATAACGATTCTAATAGCGGTGCCAGTAGTGATGAAAGCGATGGTAATATGTCCGAGTGATTTGATGTTGTTTATCTACTTATAATATGGATTAAGCCGTGGCGGTTACCAATCTTTAATAGAATGTTTCATCAAGGATGAACACATTATGTACATTATTGTTTTGTATTGTTTCAGGTCAGGCGGGGCTAGGGAGATGTGCACCTGCCTAGTTTGACCTGAAACCGGCTCTGTGTGGTTAAATGGTTACATGGTTACGTGGTTAAATGGTTAAATGGTTACTTGGTTAAATGGTTACTTGGTTAAATGGCTACTTGGTTAAAAGGATACTTGGTTAAATGGTTACTTGGTTAAATGGTTTACTTGGTTAAATGGTTACTTGGTTCAATGGTTACTTGGTTAAATGGTTTTATGGTTAAATGGTTACATGGCTAAACGATTTCTTTGTTCTTTGGTTATATGTTTATTAAGCTAATTGGTTTAATAACTATTTGGTTATATGGTTTCTTGCCAATCTGATTGTAAGATTATATAGTTTATTTGATGAAACAAGTACACGATTAAGTATTTACTTGGATAAACGGTAATTTGGCTCAATTTAAGGAGAATCTATTTGAATAATCACTTAGTACAATAATTGACAAACGCTCAAGTTGTTATTGAATCTAAAATGTATAGAAAAATGGTAATAATGATGAGCTGAGTATGTTTAACTTGTTGATTAGATTAATAGAATACAATCATCGTTGTAACTTTCTAACGAAGAATGCCTCTTTTCACCGAGTGTAAGGTTTCACCGGATGCGTGTATGGGGACATACACGTGTTCAGGATGGACGAGTGTAAGGTTCGCTAATTTTAATGTCAATTTTTGCAAGTGGCAACACTCCTTCCGTTAGTTCGTTCGTTCGTTCGTTCACGGAATGGCGGCAAGGAGTGGGGCCGGCTGGAGCGCGCTGGGCATTCTTCGTCGGGGAGCGGTAGCAATCGGTTATAAATTGTGAAGTCGATATAAGATATTCAAATAATAACGGTTGGCTATAAAATAAAGATCCTGTTTGTTAAACTGTGGTTATTGAAGAGTGTCGAAATAAACTATCGTTAAACCTAAATTGTTGGAGTCTTTTCTGAGTTGTCCCTACAAATAGAAGAAAACTTAGATAGACGGTTTAAACGGTTTTTGCAGTTGGAACCAGCAGCAAACGATGCTATATTAGCCTCAGTGTCCCATCCAATGTTTAACACTTTCACTGACACGCCGTCGAAGGCCGGTTTTTTTTCGCTTACGATACGGCGCCGCGCCGACAGGCGGTGACCTTTAGCATTCTAGAATCGACAAACCGGCTGAAGGCGCTTAAATTTGTGTAGATTACTATGGAGACACGTGATCCTGTGTCGTATTGCACTTACTCAAATTTGTTTAGTGTCGTAAGAAAAAAATCTAGAGTAAAGTTTCGGTAGTGCCCCCCACGTCCCTTACACACACATAAAAAGACTTCATAGTAAGACACTACGCCTGAGGCCGTGAGCTATCCGTACAGTCAGTAGCGCAGTGTCATACTGGAGTGTGGTTGTGTTGTGTTTTGTTATTTGCTGAACCAGTGCACGGGGTTAACGTTATCGGAAGGTGTAAAAGGTAGATTTCTTATAATATTTTGAATAATATAGTATTTCTGCGTGTCTGGTGATGTATTGAGGCATGTGATATGCGCCATAAACACGTATAAAATGATTTGTTTAGTTTCTCGTAGAGGTAATTACGCCATCACCCAGTATGCAGATCGCTGAGTTGCTGCTCCACTTAAGAGCAACGGGTTCGAAGTGCATCAGTTGAGATTGCAAGATCAGTGAAAGTGATGTAAAATTGACGTCAATCGTAGTTTTCTTAAATATTGTAATTTCTTATTCTGCCATTCCATAATCTCACTTCGATTAGGTTTCATCTCCGTAATTATAAGTAATTAATGTAATTTTTATCTTTAAATTAAATATCTCGTTAAGTAAATTTGGTTTTTTTTCGATCCTCCGACTGCAACTAACGTATTTGGCGCAGTCGGTAGGATACTCGCGGGCCGGTTCGCGAGACGGGAATAGGCTTCTTATTATCTAATTCGCGTCGCGAGTCGCCCGGGCGGCTATCAAGCCCCGTCGTCGAGTATCCAGAATCTACGGACCTGTTGCAGACCCGGAGGAGAATCCAGACTTCGATTCACGATAGAACCAGATATGAAATCTATGTGAGTACACTTGAATTGATCTCGTGTTGCTTCCTTTTTTTCCTAGTGTCTGTCCTTAGTATTTCTTTAGTGTGTTAATCTTACCACTTCAAGATTTATCATCCTAGAGCCAATAGTTCTAGCGAGTCTGAATCACGTCAGGCTCGCCAGCATCAATTAGATAATAATAGAAACTTAGAATTAGATCAAACCTTAAATAACTCATTTGACGAGATGTCTCACGAACCAGATACAATATTCAAGGCCCTCCGCCTCGTTCCAGACTTCGATGGTAATCCTAACATTCTGACAAGGTTCATAAGTATTTGTGATCAATTAGCAGTAAAATATTTAAGTACCGAGGCAGGTAGTGAATTTTCAAATCTATGTCTCATCAATGGCATACTGAATAAAATAACAGGACCCGCTGCATGCACAATAAACTCCAACGGGATACCTAACAGCTGGCTAGGGATTAGAACTGCTCTTATTAATAACTTTTCCGACCAGCGTGACGAAACGACCCTGTACAATGACCTCTCACTTGCTACGCAAGGAAATAAGACTCCGCAAGAGTTCTACGACCATTGCCAAACGTTGTTCAGTACTATAATGACTTATGTAACTTTGCATGAATCAGTGTTAACTACTGTTGAAGCTAAACGGGAATTATATAAGAAAGTTACCATGCAGGCATATGTTCGCGGCTTAAAAGAGCCCCTCGGTTCTCGCATTCGTTGTATGCGCCCCGCCACCATAGAAAAGGCCCTGGAATTCGTTCAAGAAGAACTAAACATCATGTACCTTCAACAAAGGAATGAGCCCACTAAAACTCATTCTATCCAAAAATTGTCACTGCCAGGACCTTCTTTATTCTCTCCACCACCGAGAGTACATAATTCACCAGTACCTAACTGGCCTGCTCCCATAGGACAACAACCTATGAGGCCACCGCCTCAGCCTTTCAAATTCTCAGTCCCGAACCAGCAGCCTATGCGCATACCTAATAATACGCAAAGGATATTCGGTGCACCACCTCCTAATTATAATCCTCGCAGTAACATGTTTCGTCTTCCGCCTCGGAACAATCCACCACAATCTCAAGCCCCTCAACCTATGAGTGGAGTCCAACGATTTACCCCTAGAGTTCTCCCGCACTCCCAAATGACAGGACATGACTGGACAAAGTCAGGAAATCCGCCACCCACTAATTATTTTAAATCTCGTGAAATGAACATAAACGATTGCGCGACATATGATGACCTACATTATTACAATAACTACGAACATGAGCCGGTGTACAATTACTATACTGACTATTCTTATTATACTAGCGATACGCCCGACTTTACTTCCGAGTTTAATTATTATACTATGACCAACGAAAACCAAATGATTGAAGAGGTTCAATCACAGCCAGGCCCTAGCCATACCGAGCAGGATTTTCAGGAAACCTCGATATTAAAAAAGCCAAAATAGAATTAAATCTTCAAACACAAAGGCAGTTACCATACATTCAAATAGCTCATCCTCCTTTGAAATTGTTAATAGACACCGGAGCAAATCAGTCTTTTATCAGCCCCGAGGCTGTAGAACAATTCTTTCCTGATTTTCCCCTTAACTTTGATCCCTTTGAGGTGACAAACATACATGCGACAAGTAGAAATGACTATTCTATTACATTACCGTGCTTCCCCGAGTTCAATGATCAAGACAGTATGAAGTTATTCGTATATAGATTTCACGACTACTTCGACGGACTTATAGGATTAGATTTATTAAGCAAATGGGAGGCGCGCATAGATCTAAAAGAAGGACAACTAATAACTCGTTCTGCTGCCAATACTATTAAGATGTATAACTCGCGGAACGTGAACCTGTACGAGGACATTATACCAGCGTTTTCCTCGAAAGTTATTAAGGTTCCACTAGATGTGACGGAAGGCAACGCATTCATTCAGGAGCAAATCATATGTAATTGCATTGTCCATGAGTGCCTCACTACAGCGAAGAGAAACCGCGGCTATCTAGAAATTGAAAACCCGACCGCGAATGATATTATCTTTTCACTCGATAGACCAGCGCACGCGGAGTTACTTAATATCGAGTGCACGCGCACTCAACAACCGGTGACGCGTACTGAAGACGTCATTTCGCGCTTGCGTACAGAACACTTAAACGACGAGGAAAAGGCAAACTTAATTACTCTATGTTCTCGTTATGCAGATGTCTTTTATATTGAAGGTGAACAGTTAACTTTCACAAATAAAATTAAACACCAAATTAGGACAACGGACGATGTGCCAGTGCACGCTAAAACCTATCGTTATCCATTTGTGCATCGAGAAGAAGTTAGGAATCAGATACAAAAAATGTTGGACCAGGGTATCATTAGACCTTCTGACTCTGCTTGGAGCTCACCCATCTGGGTTGTGCCAAAAAAAATTGATGCCTCTGGTAAGCAAAAGTGGAGACTTGTAGTTGACTTCCGCAAACTGAATGAAAAGACAATTGATGATAAATATCCCATACCAAATATAACTGACGTACTTGACAAGTTAGGGAAGTGTCAGTACTTTACCACCCTCGATTTAGCAAGTGGTTTTTACCAGGTGGAAATGGATCCCAAGGATATTTCAAAGACAGCCTTTAATGTTGAGCATGGACATTTCGAATTTCTCAGAATGCCCATGGGACTTAAAAACTCTCCATCCACGTTCCAAAGAGTGATGGATAATGTCCTTAGAGGTCTCCAGAATGACATTTGCTTGGTCTACCTTGATGACATCATTGTGTTCAGCACATCCTTGCAGGAGCATATGGTAAACCTGGAAAAGGTATTTCAGAGACTCCGAGAGTCAAACTTCAAGATTCAGATGGATAAATCGGAATTTTTGAAGCTTGAGACGGCCTATCTCGGGCATATAATCAGTAAGGATGGAGTGAAACCAAATCCTGATAAAATCTCAGCTATAATGAAGTATCCAATCCCCAAAACAACCAAGGAAATCAAGCAATTCTTAGGTCTTCTCGGTTACTACCGAAAATTTATCCCAGACTTTGCTCGTACCACCAAGCCCCTAACCCAGTGTCTTAAGAAAGGCAGAAAGATCACTCTTGATCCCGAATACGTCCACTGCTTCGAGAGGTGTAAAACCCTACTCACCAATGACCCAATCCTCCAATATCCAGATTTCACCAAGGAGTTCAATCTTACAACCGATGCTTCAAACGTAGCGATTGGAGCCGTGCTATCACAAGGGCCAATAGGTTCAGATAAACCTGTTTGTTATGCTTCCCGAACCTTAAACGATAGTGAAATGAACTATAGCACTATCGAAAAGGAACTTCTAGCAATAGTGTGGGCCACAAAATACTTCAGGCCTTATCTATTTGGAAGGAAATTTAAAGTACTGACTGACCACAAACCCTTGGAGTGGATGATGAATTTGAAGGAACCAAATTCACGTCTCACCAGATGGCGATTAAGACTGAGCGAATATGACTTTACTGTACAATACAAGAAGGGCAAAATTAACACTAATGCCGACGCTCTTTCTCGAGTAGAAATCCACCTCGGTGACACTAAATCGCTAATGGAAGAAATAGACGAACTTAATTCCATGTTAGGTAATCCTGCGGAGACCGCACTAACCAAACCAAACTCCTCGACCGAGACAGTACATACTAGCAACGAACACCCTATACTCGAAATCCCAATTACTGAGGAACCACTAAATAGATTTAACCGACAGATATGTTTGACTGTAGTCAATGACGTTAAACGAAAACCTATCGTGACCAAACCGTTTGATACTCACACACGCACAAGTATACAACTGTCAGAATCCAATCTTGAAGTAGATGTAATTAACGCTATAAAAGAATTTGTGAACCCTAAAGTTAGAACAGCCCTCTTAATTACTCCTCGACTTGCAATGTACTCTATCATTCCAATCCTTCAAGATAAATTTAAAGGATCATCAATGAACCTAGTACTCGCTAAATCTGAAATCGAGAACGTAAAAGAATATCTTCGCCAACAAGAGATAATTCGCCATTACCATGATGGTAAAACTAACCATCGCGGCATCAATGAGTGTTATCTGGCTTTATCCCGTAAATATTACTGGCCTAAAATGAAGGATCAAATCACAAAATTCATAAATGAATGCACCATCTGTGGTCAAGGCAAATATGACAGGAACCCCGTTAGACCACAATTCAATGTTGTACCCCCAGCCACTAAACCTTTCGAAATAGTCCACATGGACCTCTTTACCGTCCAATCAGAGAAATATGTTACCTTCATAGATGTCTTCACAAAATACGGCCAAGCTTACCACCTGCGTGATGGCACTGCCTTAAGTATACTTCAAGCTTTATTGCAATTCTGTACCCACCACGGGGTGCCAATAACCATAATAACTGATAATGGAACAGAATTTACCAACCAGCTTTTCTTAGAGTTCACAAGGTTGCATAAAATTAATCATCACAGGATTCTACCTCATTCACCTAATGACAATGGCAACATTGAAAGATTTCATTCAACCATCCTTGAACATCTTAGACTCTTGAAACTGCAGCATAAAGAAGAACCAATAGTGAACCTAATGCCATATGCACTCATAGCCTATAACAGTTCCATCCACAGCTTCACGAAATGTAGACCATTTGACCTACTAACAGGACACTTTGATCCACGAGACTGTTTAGATATCGACATAACACAACATCTATTACAACAATACCTACAAAATCATAGGGAGCAGATGAAAAAGGTTTATGATATAGTAAATAATACATCCCTAGCAAATCGTACAGTCTTAATAGAAACTAGGAATAAGGATAGAGAACCTGAAATACAGTATGCACCCGAACAACAGATATTTATAAAAAACCCGTTAGCTAGTCGTCAGAAGACAGCCCCTCGATACACACATGATACAGTTTTAGCAGATTTGCCAATTCATATATACACTTCTAAAAAACGTGGTCCCGTGGCCAAATCACGTCTTAAACGTATCCCTAAAGCAGTAAATTTGTTGCAGGATACTTCTAACAATGATCCTTCGGATCATCCAGTCTCAAGAAATAAGACTTGAAAGCTTAGCTGACGGACCAGGACTACTACCGTACAAACTTGGACCTATGAGATTGACAACTCACTATCATACGTTCATTCAATATGTGAAATTGAATGACATTGAAGACAGAGTTGACTCACTACAGATTCAATTAAAAGGTTATAGAAATCGACTATCCAACCACACATACTTATTACTTGAGACACAAATCGACTACTTAACTGACAAACTTGGCAATGTAATAAAGCAATTGAAATCTTTAGAACCAAATAAAGTAAAACGAGGTATTGTAGATGGCCTTGGATCAATTATAAAGAGCATAACTGGTAATTTGGATCACGCTGATGCCGAAAGATATAATAAAGCAATCAGTCTCTTAAAAGAAAATCAAGATAGAGTTGTCTCTGAATTTAATAATCATATAAGCATTAATAAAGAATGGATAGCCAACCATAATAATATTTTAACACAGCTGATAGAAAATCAAAGTAAACTCAATACTACTCTTGAACTAATATTAGACAGTAATGCCTACAAAGAAAATAGTCTGACCAAATATGCCAGACTTGCCCAGCTTTTAGAAGTAATAAGTGACAATATTGAGACCCTCGCTCAAGAATTAATTAGGATAGAGAATAGTTTAGCTTTTATTCGTGCATCAAGCACGCATCATTCTATGATAGATAAAGATACTTTAAATTCAATGATAATTAAACTTAAGAATACTTATGGTGATGAAAAAAATATTGATCTGGAGTTGAGACAACACTATGACATAATTAAACCAGGCTCGTATTACTGCAAGAATCAAATAGTTTTTATATTTAAATTTCCAATCATATCTAAAAACATATTTGACTTATACCATTTATCAATAGTTCCTAATAAGAAATCACAGGCTCTTATCCCAACCTATCCTTTCCTAGCAACCAATGAGATTTCATTCATGTACATAGAGACAGAATGTCCGAAGCTTAACAACTGGTTCCTGTGTGAAACAACCGCCCACCATCAGCTACGCACCAAATCTGATTGTATCCACGAACTCATCGTCAACCAGATCCTAAAAGAGACCTGCGAATTTTCAACAGTTACATTGAAGAAAGAAGCCATGGAAAAGCTGGACGACCAACATTACGTCCTATTCTTCCCACATTCCACCAAGGTTCAACTCTTCTGTGGAAGGCAAGACTTCACCACTCTCAAAGGAAGTTTCCTCATCACTATCCCTGTTCACTGTCGTTTGAAAACCACGGAGTTCGCCATCACTAATGACCATGACGAAATAAAAGGACAGCCTCTTAAACTCATGGAGATTCCATTCGACACGGAAGAACAAAGGAAGATATCATCTCACATAAGTCTCATCTCTATTGACCTGCAAGAACTACACAGAATCCAGGGCAAGATCATGATGCAAGCTCCGATACAAACTAACAGCGATCAAATCAACAGCTTGTACCATACGACTATACCTTTTTATGTCGTATTAATAAGTGCAGGTGCACTTTTCATCATCGTGCTACGCCGACGCTGCAATATCTGCGTGCGCAGTGACTCCACAAAGGACGAACAATCGCCGACATCGCCTGATGACCAGAAAGATCTTGGAGCCACTCCGTCAACATTTTCACTCAACGTGCTAAAATAGTTGACGTTCTCAGAGGGGAGGAATTACGCCATCACCCAGTATGCAGATCGCTGAGTTGCTGCTCCACTTAAGAGCAACGGGTTCGAAGTGCATCAGTTGAGATTGCAAGATCAGTGAAAGTGATGTAAAATTGACGTCAATCGTAGTTTTCTTAAATATTGTAATTTCTTATTCTGCCATTCCATAATCTCACTTCGATTAGGTTTCATCTCCGTAATTATAAGTAATTAATGTAATTTTTATCTTTAAATTAAATATCTCGTTAAGTAAATTTGGTTTTTTTTCGATCCTCCGACTGCAACTAACGTATTTAGGTTATGACTGATTGTTGTTTTTGTTTGTAGATGGCTCCTGGTCCAAAAAAATCAAGCCCAAATATCCGGAAACGGTCCAAATTATGTGAAAAAGTTAAAAAATTATCTGTTGCTAGCCTTAAAATTAAAAAACAACATCTACTAAAGTTATAAACATATTTAGTGAAGATGGAAGTGGGACCCGTGGAAGAGGGTGACCCTTACAGTGATGTAGACGGCGAGTATGGCTCGGATGGAAATTATGAACCGGAAAATGACGACTATACGACTTACAACGTAAGCAGTTGTTGTGACGAAAGTTTTGAAATATTCCCATTGCCAAAGAAAACTAGGCACTTTCCTTCAGAAAGTAAAAATGACAGCAAGCTTCTGCGGAGCACCGCAGCCCTCCAATAAATGCTGTCAGGTCTTTACGTTCGCGCCATATCTCCGAGGAGCGCTGCAGTCCTGCTATATATGCTCTCCAGTCTCCATGCTCGCGCCACACCTCAGAAGAGCGCCCCAGCTCTGCTGCAGTTGCCGCCAGGTCTTCACTTTCACGCCGCACCTCAGAAGAGCACCGCAACACTTCTATAAATGCTGTCAGGTCTCCACGTTTGCGTCACACCTCGGAGGAGCACCGCAGCCCTCCTATATATGCTGTTAGGGCTCCACGGGTATCTATATTCATTTGCGATGAAAGTTCGCCTACAGGCGGTGCCGCCTATGGTCGGACCGTCATATCACTGGTATCACGATTCATTTGATTCAACAGTCCGGCCACAGCCGGTGCCGCCTGTGGTCGGTCCGTCATATCACAGATATCTAAACCCATTTTATACGAAAATCCGCCCACAGGCGGGATATAAGTTTGTATGAAAAAAATCTGTGTCAAATCCCGAAAACTAAAATCATTTTTGTGTCAGTAAACGTGTTAAACTGAAATGGGTACCAAAAGCGCGAAAGGAATATGTAAAAGAACTTGTCCTGTTTGAAACTAGAAAGATCAATCGATCTGAAAAACAAAAATCAGAGGCTTTAAACAACATTGAAGGTGATATAAAAAAAAAGTCAAAAGATGAATCTTATTATATGTTTCTAGAGGACTCTGATTCCTCTATTGCTAGTGGCGAAAACACAAGCAGCACCAGTGATTTAGAGACACTTCAGTACCTGAACAATAAAGATGCAAGCTTGAAGAGCTTAAATGCTTATCCTACGATAAAAAAAATATTTCTAAAATATAACACCTGTTTGCCCAGCTCTGCCCCTGTGGAGCGACTCTTTTCCTTTGGAGGCATGATCATGAGGCCTCATAGAAGGAAGATGACCGACAATATGTTTGAAGAATTACTTTTACTCAAATCTCAACTAAAATATAAAGATTAAAAGAAATTAAAGTTTTAATTTTAATACATATTTTCCTGTATTATCGAAAATTGTTTTCTCGAATAAATAAACTTGGCAGCTCAATTAAATGTTGTTTTCTTACAAAAGTATTTTATCTTTAAAAAGTATTTGAAAGATAGGTATTTTGTATCTAGTATTTCAGATACCTTTTTAGAAAATTATTTGTATCTGGTATCTGAAATGCTTTTTTTTAAGTATCTTGCATCTTGTATTTCAGATACTTTGTATAGGGTATCTTATACATCACTGAAAATCACAGATGGGGTGGAGGGTTGATAACCTGAGATACAGAAATCATCCTAGTTCAGGTATCAACCCACCATAATCTATATGTACCAAAAATTTGATTTTCTTAATATTGTATTTTCTTTATGGTGAGTAATAAATGATTATTATTATTATTATTACTTCAAAAATGAATGTTTTAATTACTTAAATAAATGTTTTCGCTTACAAATGTTTGTTATAATTTTTTCACAACTTTAAAATAAATGTCTACAGACTAACATCAACATTCACAAGTTATTACTAATATGTACAGGCCATCTATAGTATTCATTAAAAGTTATTGAAAAGCTTGTTCGATAAATATAATCAACAAATTTAAATTATAACATCAATAAATAATTACCAAAGCTATATCAATATTTTCTTGAACTAACCCAATAGACAATTCTAAAATATTTCATTACTTAAAGTACAAAAGCAAATATTTATGGCAAGAACTTATAATTTGCACTGAAAGTGTAGAATAGATATAGGTCACACAAAAGATACACATAAATGTCTACAGACTAACATCAACATTCACAAGTTATTACTAATATGTACAGGCCATCTATAGTATTCATTAAAAGTTATTGAAAAGCTTGTTCGATAAATATAATCAACAAATTTAAATTATAACATCAATAAATAATTACCAAAGCTATATCAATATTTTCTTGAACTAACCCAATAGACAATTCTAAAATATTTCATTACTTAAAGTACAAAAGCAAATATTTATGGCAAGAACTTATAATTTGCACTGAAAGTGTAGAATAGATATAGGTCACACAAAAGATACACAACAGATCCACACAATGTTGACTATCAGACGTAACGACACGTCAAAATTAAAGTTCTAGTACAAAAAACTCTATACGTGCCTTTAAAATTTGAGGATCAACTACAATGGGACCAACTAGAAGTTTTTTACATAATTGTGATAGAGCTACTCAGAATCACAAAGAAAACATACAGTCCAATTGATAGCCTCCTCTTTTGATGTGGGTTAAATAAGTTGCCACTCACGTTCAATGCCGGTTGTCTGGAATGACGCTCACCAAGTAGGCATGTCGATTTGAAATCGATTAACCGAAAAATCGATTATTTAGAGTAAAATAATCGATTTTTCAGATCGGTTTTAAACCCTTCATCGATTCAATGAATCGATTCATAAACCTCCCGAATCGGACCGATCCATTCAAAGAACTAGCTCCTCAATTGGCTGCGGTATTTAGTTTTTTAATTTTTTGCTGTTGTCGGACGCAAAAGCAACTGGTAGTACTTGGTCAATAATTTGAAAGCACCATGCTCATCAGGCTTTTTTTGTTGCGGGAAATATTGCTACTGACGAAAGGAGTCGTTTAGATCCAGAGCGATTACATAAGTTATTTTTTTTAAAGTCATTCGACTTAAAATACTGGGAAATATAATTTCTTGTTAAATTTGTATTTAAGATTATTTTTATTTTATAAACTTAAAATTTTATTAATTTATTAACCAACTTACGAGAACTTAGGCGAGACTAGAAATTTAAACTGCCACATTAGTTTAGTGATCGCAAGCACTACTGCTGAGCAAAAGATCATGGGTTCGATTCCCACTTCTTCTACCTATTCTTTCGAAGGAATATAGGCGTGATATTATGTTTATTAATTTAAAAATACTTCTATCCAGTTACTTGTATTTGCAGTAAATGATTATTAATAATGTCCTGTATCTTTAATAGGCAATTAGTCATGTTTGAAATTGGCCAGATTAATCGAAAATCGATCTTTTAATGCTTAAACAAGAATCGATTCTAGTATTTCCGATTTGAATCGAATCGGAGATCGATATTTTTTAAAATGAATCGACATGCCTATCACCAAGCGGCAGCACTTGGGCGTCAGGCCACAGAAGATATTTGAATAGCAAGACGTAGTACCAGGGCCCTTATTTTTGAATCACTCGCGTCAAGATTGCGTGTGGAATTAAATGATTAAGGTCCGATTTCCCAATGTAAATTAGTACAATTCCACGCGAGAGTGATTTGTAAAAACATAACTGAATTTTGTTAGTATATACGTCTATATTTTGCGTGATTTTCATTGTTTTTTAATTGGTTTTCGAACGCAATTCACATTTAAGCGAGTTATGCAAAATAGAGCTCCAGTACCTACTACATAGTACGTCAGCCCCCTGAATTAGAAACATTCGGTTACGGATTCGGTCACGATTCGATAATTTTCTACAAAGTAATAAATTTAAATAACGTTGATTTAACCGATGCATTTATATTATTTTGTTGTTAGAATTTTTGTTAGGAACCGGAACCGTACTTAAAAGCTAAGGAGTTTTCGTGTTTGAGCACACTAACATTAAGAACTACCTACACAGGTCCGATTTGAAGTGAAGAAGAGAGTCTTATATAGAAATAATATAAAACTGATTTAAATCAACCAAAATATATAAAAAAAATACCTGCAGTAAACTAACCGCGTACAGTACGCAATAACTGAGTTAGGACGTACGGACAACAGCATGTCAAGGTAAACACCGTGGTATCTTATGCAACTGTAATAAGGGCTAGTTTGCAACAAAAATGGGTAACCTGATGTGCTGGTGACTGTACATTTTTATTATTTTGTGTGTCTTGTCTGTCGCATATTTATTTATTACTGACTAAAATATCCACAATCATTTCTGTTTAGCCCAAAGGTATTTCTGGTAGAGAATGCCTTATGGCGTTAAGTCCACCTTTTATACAAATTTTTGGTAGTGTAATAAAGTATAAATATATTAAGGAAAACATATACTTACGTTAACACACAAAGTATTTCACTTTTAATGAAGATTGCAAAATTATCATCATTTATAATTTAATAAATTTGATAAAAATCAAAACTTTTAGACACGCAATTGCTGAATTGGAGTATTTATTTAACTAAGTTGAAAATATACTGTATATTATTATGGTAATAAATGTGTTTGAGCATTTAAAACAAGGAAAATATTGTTAAAACTGCCCCTGTGCATTAGCACAGGTGCCTCCTTCTCCTCTACAGGCATCCTCTTCTCACACTAACAAAAATAGAAAAAAACCGGCCAAGTGTCAGTCGGGTCCGCGCACTGAGGGTTCCGTGGCAACTTTAACTGAATCAGGGAATCCACTTACTTCCACTTTTTCAAAATGTACACCCACTTAGTTTAGAAATTAGAGCGGGGCGACGCCCATATTACCACTATGGAAGCGTCTATCTATAAAACGTTAGATTTAAAAAAGAAAGTGGTTTAAGAAACCTTTATGTCATTCTAAAAGATTTATCCATAGAGACCCCACACGCATAGGTTTTTCAATATTTTTTTTATCGGATTTAGTTATTAGAGTCGTGAGACTTAATTTCAACAGTGTTATGCTTATTATAACGGACGGACGGTCGGACGGACGGATGGACAGACGGACAGAAGGACAGAAGGACAGAAGGACAGAAGGACAGAAGGACAGAAGGACAGAAGGACAGACGGACAGACTTGCCTCGCTAGGTGTCGCTGGACGGTATTAACTCGCGCTAAGAACAGTTTTTTTCGGAAGATCAATACCGTGATCAATAGGTAAAGCAATAACATCTTATTTATACTTTACGATTGTAATTTTTGATAGTTTGCACGTAGGATATTAATTACAGAAAACTATCAAGACTTTGAAGATATTGTTTTTAAATAACAATATCTTCAACGTCTTGATAGTTTTTTTCCACCCAATTCCAATCAACTGAGTAGTACTCAGGCGAAACGTTTTCTAATCAAAATCAAATAATGTAGGCCATGATAATGGTTGCGCAAACGCCATAAAATGAAAAAATAAGGTAACGAAACGCAGCTTTTTTGTAGTATCAATTCAGGGTTAAGAAACAGGATATCGGCCAAACAGCGAGTTACACATACTTTGCGTTTGATTAGGAGCTTGCACTGATTTGTATATTAACAAGTGTGACTGTACCTAATATACTACGTGCAAACCATCAAAAATTAATAAAAATAAGTATGAAATAAATGCTGATGCTTTTCCTATCGATAACGGTATTAATCTTCCGAAAAAAACTGGTCCTAGGGCGGGTTAATACCGTCCAGCGACACCTAGCGAGGCAAGTGTGCAACTGTGTGGGTCACATGAGTAGAGCTCAGATGCACATGTTTGCGCAGCCGTCATTACAATTATCTTTTCGTGGATCCGAAGCATTTCAAGTAACGTAAAAAATAGCATAGTACTTAAGCCCACTGGTTCTATACATGCCATAAAAAAATAACGCATTCGTCTTCTATTTCGGAGAAACAAATCTTTTCGGAGTCGGCATTACTTACATAATATGTGTGTTGGTGTAGATTAACTTGACATCATGCACCGACTCCAACCAAAACGATTTGTTTCGTTTAAAGGCGGTTTAATTCTTTTTTTGAGGCCACCCTTATTAAATAAAGGTTCTATGTAAGTCGTCTGTTTCACTTAAACTTTAGTTGACGACTCTCATTCGACAAGGCGTGAAAAACAACCGCTTAACTCGACTAGGTACTTTTCTCTTCGAATAATAATGAATGCTTACTCATATGGGTTAATAATGTTTGTTATTCTAGAAGTATACTTAAATAATTATAATACTAACAGCGCTACCGCAAATCACTTAAGGCCGATTCGTACACAACAGTGCCGGCACAGTGCCGATCAGTAACGTATACTCCGTTTTTCTTGGCTAGTCCAATAATGTAAACAATCTTAACATAGCTTTTAAAATAATATCAGTGAATAAAATTATTTAACTTTTTGATTTAAAAAGATCTCAGTACAAAACGATGAATTAACCCATGTTAGATGTGAGTTGGGTTTATATCAATTTAAAATTGATCATTTCGTTAAAAAGTAATGTCACGATTGTTTACAATATGAGACTTGCCAAGAAAAACGGTCTGTACCGCACGCCACTGAGCGCCACTGTCACTGACGAATGCGGATAGTGATGTACGGACAACAGCACGTCAAGGTAAACACTACGATATCTTACGCAGTTGTAATAAGGGTGAGTTGTCAACAAAAATGTATAGCCTGATGTGCTGTCGACAGTACAAGATGTTTGCATCTATGATGAAATTATAACACTGAGACTTTTTCGATACTTTTATTCTTCGAACAGGGTACAACTTTAGATACAACCTCTTCAACTTGATGCCGCAAACCAACTGAACTGCCGGACTCCGCGCTCTCCCCGAATACAAAACTCCCCTCCAAAATATATCGGTGTTGCCAGCAAATAAATTTAAATGTAACTGTTATAAATACCAGTTCGAATAAATGATAGCAGCTATTTATTTGAAAATTACGACATTCGGCCGTCCTACATCGAGCAGCCTCCTGGCGCTCGAATGGCTTGCAGTTCAGTTGGGTTGAAACGAGTACACAAATAACCAAACATTACCTTATGATTTTGAATAGTAAAAATAGCATCTAAGTGCAATCTTAAGTTTTCAAACGGAATTTAAATAATTTAACATGTGCATGAATAATTATTAATGCCAAGAAAATTATAGTGTAATAAATAAAACATGAAATTTTCATTTTACACTCATAATAATGAAAATTTGGTTGCAAAATGCTAAGAAAGTATATATAAAATTAGTTTCAGATAATTAATAATTTCCTTGAGTCATTACGACATTCGCGCAGTAATAGCAAATATTCTACATTATATTACAACATTTTGTATATACCAGACCGTCTAGTACTAAAGTTAAATCTAAATACAAATATATCTTATTGTTGATCTACTTAACCATTCGAAACAGCATATAAATAATTTGAATACAATTTTGGTAAGATTTATCAAGATTAAGTAATGAATGAAACTGTTAATCAATATTAATTTAGTTTTCTTTGGGTTTTATTTTATTTTATATAAAATAAAGCAAATAATTCAAACATTGTACAAAATTAAACATGGCAGATAAAAATTTGTGCCAGCAAACATTGTTAAATATTGTTCTTACAGCGTCGCCAACGCCATCACTAGATGGCGATAATTTATGATAGATACCATTCATGGATATGGTGATAAAATGCTATGAATTCGTAAATTTATAAAAAAAATGCCCATTGATTTGATTACACAGCAACAAAGTCTTCATTGAGTAATTATAAGCTGTAGAACTAATATTTTTAAAAATATTTTAAAATCTTGCAGATTTTGTGTACTACTTCGACTCAAGCTTATAACCGACTCAGTGTTTTTATTTAAGGTTGTCAATTGATCTAATCATTCATCAAAAACGACGTTTCAACTATAGTAAGTTTACTTTTGCGTACTCTGAATATTCATAAAAAAAAAATAACTTTCAAAATCCTTTAAAACGTTCTCAACAAACGTAACTTGTAACTTTATAAGCGGCTGCTTCATACCCGACTTGTAGATTCACTACTTTAATACTGTTTATTTTTACTCAGTAACTAGCGGTAACTAAGTTTAAAGTGCAATTTGTTAATTAAGTTATAGTTTATGTAACGTTAAATGCACATTATAAAGAATTAAATTGAATAAAATACCCTTTAGAATGTTTTGAGAGTTTAAGTCGTAATGTTATTCGTCTGTAAATAGTGATCTTACATTTACTAACCTTCAAATATAGGTAATAAAGTTTTGTAATGTAACCTAAATATTTTATGTATAAAAAGTACAGTGTATTGAATTTACATTATCAAGGTGTTATGTACCAAACATTTGCCAGACAGCTTAAAAACTAGATCCTATTCGCTTTATCTGTTAAAAGAAGCATGATACTACATTTCCTAAAAGATCTTGATATTTAATAGTGTATAAATTATTTCAAATCCAATAAATCCAATCCAATCAAATAAAGTTTATAACACTTATTATTTATAAAATTATAATAAAAAAACAATTACAGTTACTAACAGTTACGTAATGCATT
Source organism: Pyrausta purpuralis (assembly GCA_963924145.1). Taxonomy (NCBI): domain Eukaryota; kingdom Metazoa; phylum Arthropoda; class Insecta; order Lepidoptera; family Crambidae; genus Pyrausta; species Pyrausta purpuralis. Next base: position 7,201,609 of record OZ001666.1, on the reverse strand, counting down.
TCTCAAATGCGATCGGAGAACCGGCTAGGACGAAACTTTTATCAAACCCACCCGCAACATTATTGATACTTAATGAATGACTCGATTCTAGTTAAAGTTTAGCCGAAAGTAAAAATAAAAATAATTCGTGTAACATGTCAATGCACCTGTTTGCAATTCCTAATACCATTTGTGTTTTGTATATATCTGGTCAAGTGAATTGTATTCTTTGGGAGCAATAAATAATTAAGGTTTATCAAGCAAAAAGCTGTGGTGTACTTTTACTTAATTTAATAAAAAACACAATCATACCCTTTTTGTGAACCAAAAATTCAGCGAAAACAACCCATACGATAGGGAATGAGGTTGTGCGCACAAGAATTTGCAAGTTAAGATGAATACACACAAAATAAGCATTCTTTTCCCAAATTTATTAACCTTATTCTGAATGAAGTAATAGTTTTTTAGTATGATGGTGCAATTATATCAAATGGTTCTAGTGTTGCTAATTCAATCCACTGAGACCTAGGTGAGATACGGTACTTGTTTTCACAGTATGAAAACAAAGATAGTTTAGTAACAGAAACACTGATATGTTTATAAAACTCATCGAAAGAAAAATATACAATGATATAAGTTGTAAGAATTAAAAATGAAAGCTTGCTTTTATGTATTATTTTTGTTGTTCTGAATGTAATCATATAATGCAGTATTTGATGAAAATATGTCAAATATTGTGTTCTGATAACTACAACAGTAAAATAGAGCCTTAGGCAGTATGTATAATAGGTACTTGCTTTACGATTTACTTAAATTAAATTTCAAATAATATTTCTTCTAAAATTTTAAAAGCTTTGGCAAACAGCCTATTCATAAGAATGTCTTTAGAAAAATTAAACTCCAGCTATACTAGCTGCTTAATATTGCTCTTTGGGATTATTTGATTGATTATTCCATGGGGAAATTTTTTTTTTTTTATAAATCACCAGGATATTTTAAAGACTTACCAATACTACACTTAAAACAATTGTTACAAAGAGGAAACCCTCAAGAGGGTAGGTCATTACAAAAGTGTATTATAACGCAGAAAATTATTTCAAAGCTAATAAAATGTACCGATTCATAAAGATGAAATAAGAAACCAAAAATTTGCGCACGGGCGGGACTTGAACCAGCAACCTTTTGGCAGACCGGGCCATATAGCAAAATGTATCGACTTAAATTGAATACCTACTACAACATAGTCAACTCTTTGAAAAGAGGCATTGAAAACAGTGACAGTTTCTTGTGCTGCTCAGCATTAGGTACCCCCAAAATTGCCCCAAAGCTGTATTAGGGTATAATTTGGAGTTTTGAGTGGGTCCAGCCAGCTACACGTCTTCCTTCTCGGCTCTGCCTCTCAGTGACATCCTCCATCGTTCACCGTGGGGTCTTTGCTTCTTTCGAGCTCATGCGCGACATCGCGTGTGATGCAGACTCATCAGATCGCATGAAACAAAATCATTAGGATTCATCAGATGCCTTTATTGTATAATCATCATAAGATTAACTGATAAGATTGGCTGAGAATTGTCTTCATAACTTAGTAGAAATTAATAATAATACACTAATAATTTATAATAATAAAATATGAAAAACTTTGTCATGTATTGATAAATTAGATTTCGCTATGGGACAAAATATTGTATCACCTTTAAATGAAGTTTTCACGCCTTGCATTGCTTTTTGTAAAAACCTGTATACCCGTGCTGTTAACTAGCATATTATATTTTAACACATTTTTGCTAGTAAATGATTTAAATTTAATCAAGTAGGCAGAAAACATTTATTCATTAATAGAATATTAATTTTGAACCAGAAAATTTCAATTATGAATTCGAAGCTATGAGTAAATATTTTTCTCAAGGGTTTTTAAGAAGTAAAACAAAAGCAATTATGAAAAACTAGCGGTCCCCCGCGACTTCGTTCGCGCGTTTTGTGTTTGCTCCCTCCCCTCCCGTCGCAGCATGATGCTTTATATCCTAAAGCCTTTCTCAATAAATAAGCTATATAACACAGAAATATTTTTTCAAATCGGTCCAGCAGTTCCTGAGATAAGCGCGTTCAACTTCAAACCGACAAACTCTTCAGCTTTATAATATAATTAGCGCAAGCGCACGTTGTACTTAAGCTGCGAACATTATTTTGGTGCAGAGTTATGTTAAAACTGTGATAGCTCCTAAGATATTTATTGGAATCAAATGATATAAAGGGCAACTTTGTTCTTCATGAAATGTTCGTGATGATGAATGTATTTATTTTGATAAGAATAAATACCTGTGTGTATAATACACCTCTAAAAATGATGCATTATTTTTTTACAAATTTACTAACATAAAAAAGGTTGTAGTAAGTCAACCATAAAAGATAGACTTATGCTGTCGCGGACTTTATTATAGAACTCTTAATGCTGAACAATCCTGTCATACATGATTTTTGTGTAACTTTAGCGGTTTCCGCAGCGTACGCAGCGGAAGCTTTCAAAAGGAATATCTTTCTCCCGTTTTCGCAACATTTTTCATTGCTGCTGTGGTCTTGTGAGTCGTATCTTTATGTTATATAGCTTAAAGCCTTCCTCGATAAATGGACTATCCAACATAAAAATAATTTTTCAAATCGGGCCAGTAGTTTCTGAGATTAGCGCGTTCAAACAAACAAACAAACAAACAAACTCTTCAGCTTTATAATATTAGTATAGATTAGCACAAGGGCATAAGGTAATATTTATGAAAAATTGCATATTTTATTTAACTTTTATATATAAAAATATCTTTCATTTATGGTAGGTAATTAATATAGCACTCAAAATTTCATCACCATTATAACTATGCCTAGCATCGAGATTATTATCTAGCTATGTTAGCCACTTGTAAGTTTACCATTGACTTATATCACTGTATCAAAAAGCTATGTCATTAAGAGAATAACCGCGTGGCAAACTCAGTTCATACTAGAGTACAAACGGACATATAATCAGCCACAGTTGCCTCCGTCAGAGAAATATCACACTTAACTATCATCTGACAAGGAACCTGTCAATTTGCACACTTAGCTACAAAATCAGTCCATATAAAAGTAATAAACTTAACAATTCCTCGACGAAAAAACAACCACTTGGCATATTTAGTTACAAAAGCAATCCATATAAAAGTTGTCAGTGACTATCAGTCTGACAGTGACACTTAATCACTTTAAAGCAAATAATTCTTATTAGGGTCATAGCCCACTTAACTATTAATCGGCATGGAAAAAAATGAAGTAGCGTACTTAGCTACAAAATTAATTCATATCGAAGTACATCTTAATCAGTCTGACATTGACACACTTATCAGTAGGAAGGCAAATTATTCTCCTTAGGGGTAAAACTATCCAGTGAGGAAGAAAAGAACCAGTTGGGATACTTAGTGACAAAATCAATTCATATGAAAGTAGAAACTGACAATTTATCAGTCTAGGGCATACTATTCTTGTCAGGGTCATAGCACACTTAACTATTCCCCGACAAATAAAACAACCAGGTAGCATACTTAGCAACTGACAAACTTAATCAGTCTTAGGCAAATTATTATCGTCAGGGTCATAGCACACTTAACTATTCCCTAACAAAGAAAACAATAAAGTAGCATAATTAGCTACGAAAGCAATTCAAATTAAAGTACAAACTGACACACTTAATCAGTCTAAGGCAAATTATTCTCTTAAGGGTCATAGCACACTTAACTACTCCCAGACAAAGAAAGCAACCAGGTATCATACTTAGCTACGAAAGCAATTCATATTAAAGCACAAACTGAAACACAATCAGTCTAAGGCAAATTATTCTCGTCAGGGTCATAGCGCACTTAACTATTCCCTATCAAAGAAAACAATAAAGGAGCATAATTAGCTACGAAATCATTTTATATTTAAGTACAAACTGACATACTTAATCAGTCTAAGGCAAATTATTCTTGTCAGGGTCATAGCACACTTAACTATTCCCAGACAAGGAAAGCAACCAGGTATCACACTTAGCTACGAAAGCAATTCATATTAAAGCACAAACTGACACACATAGTCAGTCTAAGGCAAATTTTTCTCGTCAGAGTCATAGCGGACTTAACTATTCCCAGACAAAGAAAACAAACAGGTATCATACATAGCTACGAAATCAATTCATATTTAAGTACAAACTGACTCACTTAATCAGTCTTAAGGCAAATTATTCTCGTCAGGGTAATAGCACACTTAACTATCCCCAGACAAAATACATTATTAAAATACAAATGCACTCCGTATCGTGCCTGTGCCGTCGGAGAGTAGCCCCAGCGATGCACAAAACACAACGTCGCACATGGGGACTAAAATAATTCGAATGCAAAGCGCTTCGTATCATGCCAATGCAGTCTGAGATTTGTTCAGACTATGCACAGAACACAACGTCACGCACAAGCATCGAAAGTCACACTTGAATTAAATTTATACGTCCCACTCATATTTAAATACAAGTGCACTCCGTATCGTGCCTGTGCTGTCGGAAAGTAGCTCCGGCCATGCACAAAACACAACGTTGCACACGAGGATTCAAATAATTCTAATACAAATGCGTTTCGTATCATGCCCATGTGGCTATGCACAGAACACAGCGTCACGCACAAGCATCGAAAGTCACACTTGAATTAAATTTATACGTCCCACTCATATTTAAATACAAGTGCACTCCGTATCGTGCCTGTGCTGTCGGAAAGTAGCTCCGGCCATGCACAAAACACAACGGTGCACACGAGGATTCAAATAATTCTAATACAAATGCGTTTCGTATCATGCCCATGTGGCTATGCACAGAACACAACGTCACGCATAAGCATTTGAATATCACACTTGAATTAAGTTATGCTGCCTTGCCTTAGTCACGATTTGACTTTAATGCCAATAGATTCAACTTATTTAAATACAAGTACACTCCGTATCATGTCTGTGCTGTCAGAAGCTCCAGCTATGCACAAAACACAACGTCATACACGAGGATTCAAATAATTCGAATGCAAATGCGCATCGCATTATGCTTAATGCAGTCGGAGAGTCGCCCCGACCATGCACAGAACACAATGTCACGTATAAGCATTCGAATTCCACACTTAAATTAAGCGTACACGTCCTAATCTTAGCTACGCTTTGTCTTTTGACCAGGTTAAAACAGCATTTAACTATTTGTTTTTAAATATGCGACCGTATTTCTTAGGTTTTAAAAATAAATTTATCAATTTTTAAATATTGCTTTCAACTACACGTGCCCTCATATTGTGCCAGTTTCATCGGAGAGTAGCCCCAACCTCAAACAGAGCACACTACGGCACACGTGGATTCAAAAGCTTTGAATTTAAGTAGCACGACCGGAGGGTAGCCCCGACCACGTGCTACAAAAATCGTATTATTTAAAAATTAATTTCACTTGCTAATAAATAAATTTCACTTGCTAATAGTTAACTTTATCACTTCATATTCTCACTAACTTGGTCATAATTCAAGCATACACTATTTCACGTACCTTGTTCTTTGTGGGCTGCAGGTTCTTGCGCACTTCGGATATATGATGAAATTATAACACTGAGACTTTTTCGATACTTTTATTCTTTGAACAGGGTACAACTTTAGATACAACCTCTTCAACTTGATGCCGCAAACCAACTGAACTGCCGGACTCCGCGCTCTCCCCGAATACAAAACTCCCCTCCAAAATATATCGGTGTTGCCAGCAAATAAATTTAAATGTAACTGTTATAAATACCAGTTCGAATAAATGATAGCAGCTATTTATTTGAAAATTACGACACAACTTACTATACTCTGATTTTTAATTAGATAGACCAAAATTACATTAAGTGGGTGGCCACTTTTTTGTAATTTAATAAAAGTGTTGTTCAAATAATCGAAAATTTCATTTTCATTCAATCGTACGTTTTAATCAATTAAAAAATATTGAAATAAAATCTGTTTATTCAAATTATGATTTCTACAAAGATGATCATTATTTCTAATAATAAATTTATAAAAACTCAAAATAGGTAAAATCATACAAAAATATTGCAAGAGAAACTTCGATTTTCTGCCTCGTTAAAAATACTGTTTTATGTATTTAGTTTTATTTAAAACATTATGCAATGTACTATTTATCCTAATAAGTTAAATTACAATAAATAAAATTCATATAACAAGTTCAATTAATCAAATACAATTGAATTGTTACAACACTATTAGTACTACGCTTGCAATATTAAAAATAAAAAAATCGTTTGAAGCTGTCATTCTGGTCTATCTAATTAAAAATCAGAGTATACGATGTATCTTTCATGGACACTGATGGATACATTACTGATCGGCACGTGTCGGCACTGTTGTATGCAGACCGGCCTATGGACAACGCTTAGCACATTTATTCCTTTTTTTGAAGTCGGTAAAAATAAAAACTAAAATTTGGTGGTTTTAGGTACTAAGCAGCGCCAGTGGTAAGGTATTGTGAAATTTTTTTTAAAAAATGTCTTTTTTAAGAGGCATTTTCTAAAATATTTTGATTTTTATTACGGGTCACTATCCGTAAACTGTCTGTACAAAGTTACGAAAATCCTTGTTAGTTATACCGGTCAATGACAGAAGGGGTAGGATAAATTAAAGAGATGTTTTCAGATCGAGTTTCTATTATCAACTGTACTTACACTCACAACAGTCATTGTAATTATGCTAAGAACTACGAACTGCGGTTCGTTTACATTAAATAAATAAAGATAAATAAAATAATTATTGGAAACCAACCACATACCGTGCTCTGTTGCCAAAGTAAGTAGCCAATGCACTTGTGTTATGGACAGATCAGACACAACGGTGGACAATATAGAAAATTATGATTTTTACATTGAGCCGACCGGGAATCGAATCTGGGACTTCGGAGCGACTACGCCTTAAAATCCAGTGTGCTTAGCCACTGAACAACGGAGGTCGTCTACTTACGGAGGTTTACATTATTATTCAAATGAGTACTTTGCTACGAAGGGCGGATGTCACGCAAATATTTTCTACAAATATTTCTCATATAGCCAACCAGATGTGTATGATAAAGATTGCCCCATGACATTATGTCCACCTTTTTAGGGTTCCGTAGCCGAATGGCCAAAAACCTTATAGTTTCGTCAAGTCTGTCTGTTTGTCTGTCTGTCCGTCCGTATGTCACAGCCACTTTATTCTGTAACAATAAGCACCACACTGTTAAAATTGGTGGGAAGATGTATCCTGTTAACCGCTTTACGATTCTTATACAAAAATAAAAAATAATGATATTTAAGGGGGGCTCCCATACATGAAACTAAAACCGATTTTTTTTTTGTCAAACCTATGCGTGTGGGGTGTCTACAGATAGGTCTTTCAAAATGAATTAGAGGTTTCTAAAACTATTTTCTTTTAAAGTCTAACGTTTCACAGCTAGACGCTTCCAAAGTGGTAAAATGGGCGTCCCCCCCATCTAATTTCTAAACTAAGGGAGTGTAATTTTTTAAAAAAATATGTAATATAGATCTTAACAAATACTTTCACCGAAAATTGGTTAAGACGAGATCGAACTAGAAGTTTTTTAGATATAGCACATTTTCAACAACCGCAAACATAACTTTGTTCCCCATACAAACACTATTAAAAACAAAGTTATAAGTATTTGCTGTAGAAAAATTGTGGTATTTTAGCTGAGTGGAAGAAGGTGGTAGTAAGTGGTTTTCCTTATTCAGTTAACGTTGGCACGGAACCCTCAGTGCGCGAGTCCGACTCGCACATGGCCGGTTTTTTGTACATGGTTGCGCACAAAAATTAAAAATAAATACCTAGTCTTGCCATAAATATTGTCACAAAGAATTTTTTTTTCATGCAAATAATATTTATTACTTTTACAGTGTTTGTTTTGTACATTAATTTAAATATAAAGCAATTTAAAATATAAAAACTTATTTGAAGTGGTCTCAATTATTATGGCGTTTAGAGCAAGCCGTACTCTCTAAAACTGACCATAATTCATAATCCAGCGGATTAATATCGGGACAAGACGACGGCCAGTCTTCAGCTCTGATGAAGTCCGAAACGTTCGTTTCTAACCAAGACTGCGTGGACCGAGCTTTATGACCCGGTGCCGAGTCTTGTTGGAAAGACCATGCTTGGTTATTGAGCATGGTGTTGTTAAGGTGCTTAACTACCGTTTCAAGAATGGTATCTTGATACACTTGTGCCGATGTTTTGATACCTTTTTCACAAAAATATGACTCAGTCACTCCGTGTGTTTGGATTCCGTGTGTTTGAACTCAGTCACTCCGTGTGCCATGCCGCACAAGCCGCAGTGGCATTAAAGTATCTGACATTTAATTTACGTCTGCCGCTGACATAGCCGCCGGGCCGTGTGGTGTATCCGTGTATCCATTACGAAGGAAGAGTGAATGTTTCTCTTTGCTCGCTGCATCAACCAACCACTCACCAAGAATTCATTCCTGGGAAATTGTGACGTTCATAAGTGGCATTTTGTGTCCTAAATTGAATATTATTTTTGACGTTTGATTTTGACTTTGACCACTTAGCCAATAGACCACGTAAGAAGATCACTGTAATCATAATGATGTATGCACACCGCCCAGCGGCATGTTTCAGCCGTGCCGTCCGTTGCCATGAGTTTACTCGATAGCGACGAAGGTTTTACTCGCTAGCGACGACATAACTTATTGTATGGGAAATTTTAGTTCCGTCGGTTACCACTAGAGGCGCTGTGCAATTTTCCATAGACTTATTTTACGTCGTCGCTAGTGATTTAAACCGTCGTAAACTCATGGTAACGGTACCGGTGGTCGTGCCTCTTATGCCTCAGAGGAAGCTGTGGATGCCGCAGCGCCTTTTTAGGGTTCCGTAGCCGAATGGCAAAAAACGGAACCCTTATAGTTTCGTCAAGTCTGTCTGTCTATCTAATTTCTTAACCAAGCAAGTGTAAATTTTGAAAAAAATATGTAATGTAGATCTAAATAAATACTTTCAACGAAAATTGGTTCGGACGGGATCGAACTAGTAGTTTTTGAGATATAGCACATTTTCAACAACCGCAAGCATAACTTTGTTCCCCATACAAACACTATGAAAAACAAAGTTATATTTGTAGTCAACAAAATATTGTGGTTTTTAACTAAGTAGAAGTAAATGGATTCCCTAATTCAGTTAAAGTTGGCACGGAACCCTCAGTGCGCGAGTCCGACTCGCACTTGGCCGGTTTTTCTATAATATCTGTCAGTTAATTGACTCATACCGCCGGGCGGTGTGGATACACCATAAGAGTATAGGCTTTCATAACCTCTCTGCATGACCTTAAAGTTTGACTTGCAGATAATGCTTTAAGTATTTAGTTCATCTTTGTACGAAATTATATGTGCAATAACAAATAAATAAAAAATATTTACTGCATACATAAGGACAAAAAGATATAACAAACTAATCATACTTACAATTTTGGCGGTCTTATTGCTGGAAGCGATTCATAATAATAAAAATGAAGTCTTTAATTGAATAAATAATTCTATGTTAAGGTACAGTTTCTTTTATAAACGACGAATACCGTATGAATAGACACTATGTTTTGTCTCATTCAGATATTTTAGTTATGAAAGTTGTCAAAAAGTGCCATAACAATGTATTAACTATTCTTACGTTATTCAAAGTTTATGAGTAACTTAGGAAATCTCTGTAACAGATCAAAATAGACCACTTTGTTATTCTATGATCAGTGGCAAGTCCCGCGGGTCTGGGCCACAGGTTCGATGCCATGGAGATTGATTTCCCCTGAATCGCCCGGGGTAGGATATTGCAGATTAAATTTAAAAAACTAGATAATACTTTACATTTGTAAATATATTTATCAAAATCATTGATATTTTTGAAAACAATAACGATGTACATGATTGTTCAATTTGTACTAAGTAGTTTAGTTCTCCGTGCAACCGATAGATGGCGCTGTACCGTATTACATCGCGGTGACGAATGGTTTTCTGTTTAACTCAAGTGTACAAGGTTTTTTTTGTAATATATGATCTGTTACGTACCGCTATATTGAGTTTTATTTTGCAACCAATATTAGTGGGATTTTTGGGATTGTTCATGGTCCTTTCGAGTTAACCGTACTGGTGGCTTAAAAGTTGACCTCATCCGCCGGCATCGACCAGGGGTGAAATACCGCCTATGGTGCTGTAAACATCCAGTTCCGAAGCAGCATCCAGCTAGAGGGGAGAGCACCCCCTGGGACATCAGGAGGTCAACGGAAGTGCAGTCACGGCGGGGGGAGCACCCCCTTGGAGACCGATCAAGCCAAGCAGAGACGCCATATTGAAAATTTGAAGATAAGCTGTCAAAGTCAGTGATCTGTCAAACTTTGAGATACGTCAGTGTCATCTGTCAACATCAACTTCAGCTGTCAAGTGGATAAACGTCAACTGTCATCCAGCGACTTAGTGTGTGAGCGTTAATTATCAGGACAATTTGTGAGTAAGAATTTGAACTTTATTTACATAGGCGAATCAACTTAGAAGAATTTCAAGATAGTGCATGGAGTAAATTAGAGACTTAGTAAATTTATTGTACAGCGTTGCATGGACTTAGAATAGTTTTAAGAAAAACGTTCCGACGGGGAACCTATGCCCGATTTCATAGCGATTGTTAGAGTTAAAAACACTTAGAATAATTCATAGCGATTTGGCAAGTAAGTTGGGACTGGAAAAAATCTTTAATCTTATATTAATCTTTACTTCTAGTATTTCTGATACCTTTTCGTTTCTTGTGTGTTTCTTTAAGCATTTTATACCAAACATTTGTAATCATGGTGGACAATTACCTTAAACTTCAATCTGATATCCGTAACAAAATTGAAAAAGGTTTCGTAAACTTTAAGAAATCTCCTAAAGACCGAATAACCATGGGCTATATTGAGACACGATTAGAAACATTAGAAAAGCTGTGGAATAACTTCACTATTAATCATCAGAAATTAGTTTATGAGGTCAGTAAAACTGTGTTAGATTCAACTGAGTATGTAACTAATGATGAATACGATCAATGTGAAGAAGTATATATTGATTACAAGGCATTGCTTAGAGATAAATTATTACTTTTGCCAAAGTCTGGGTCTAAGACTACATCTGAGCCTCAAGCACAACCAAACCGTGTTAAACTTCCCAAAATCGAAATTCCTAAGTTCTCAGGCAAATATTCTGAATGGCCTAGCTTCCGAGATTTGTTTGTTTCTCTAATACATAAGGAATCGTCTATGGACAATGTACAAAAGCTTCACTATCTCAAAAGCTATGTAACGTGTGAAGCAGAACAGTTATTACGTCATATTCCTTGCACTGCCGATAATTATAAAATTTGTTGGGACATTTTAGAAGGTCGCTATAACAATAAAAAATATCAGGCTAATTGTATACTGAAAAGGTTAACATCTCAAAAGGCTATAACTTCTGAATCATCCAGTGCAATTAAACAGCTACTGGATACAACCAAAGAATGTATGAATGCCCTAAAAAACTTGGGTATAGATGTAAGATCATGGGATGTAATTGTTATCTTTTTGGTGAGCCAAAAGTTAGACGCTGAATCCCGTAAGCAGTGGGAACAACGGGTCAGCGAATCGGGTCAAGATTTACCAACTCTCAAGTCATTTGAAGAGTTTTTGGAAACGCGCTTTAGGTCAATTGAATTTTTAGATTCTAAAATACAAAAGGCTGAAAAAGTTAATTACTCACATGTTTCCACAAATCAAAGTAACGATCTTCAATCTAAATGTCTATTTTGTTCCGAAGGCCATAAGCTACCTAACTGTAAACAGTTTTCTAAGGAAAATGTTGAAGCACGCCGTAATTTTGTCCAAGCTCACAACCTCTGTTTTAATTGTATGTCTCCAAATCATTCTGTTTATCAATGTAATTTAACTACTAAATGTCGCATTTGCAAGAAAAAGCATCATTCTTTGTTGCACACCAAATTTCCCAAATCAGCTAATGGTTCAACCGAAGCTGAACAACCTAGAGAGGGTAATGTTGTTGCTACAGTGTTAGAAGAGGATTCAGTTCAACAACCTTATCAGGCATCTGGTACAGATTCAGATCATTCAATACTCAGTTATTTTTCAAATACGGACAACCAAGTGTTGTTAGCAACATCTTTAGTGAAGGTTCATTCGAACAAAACCAACACTTCTGTAATCATCAGATCCCTACTGGATCAAGGCTCCCAAGCTTCATTTGTTACAGAAGCTGCTGTTCAAATGCTGGGTCTCAAAAAGATTCCTGAGACCAGTTTTATGTCAGGTTTAGGCGGTGACCAGAGTTCAACTTTAGTATCAAAGTACTCTGTCGTTTTAAAACTTCAGTCTCGCTTAGATCCCAGCTTTGCCGTTACAGTCAAAGCGCATGTACTTAACAAACTAACAACCTTATTACCAAGTAAAAAGGCCTCAATCAAAGCGCTTCCTACAACCTTTACTTCGTTAGAGTTAGCAGATCCGACGTTCCACACACCCAATAAAATTGATCTGCTATTAGGTGCAGAAGTTTATAGTCAGATTTTATTGGAAGGTTTACTTAGGGGTTCTCCAGGATCTTTAGTTGCACAACAAACAAGGTTTGGTTGGATCCTCTCTGGCAAGCTACACAACAACTCTGCGATCGATCTATCTCAGACGGATCCGAATGTAGTTGTTGGTTTGCATTTAACCAAACTTAATGAGGATGAGTTACTAAAAAAATTCTGGGAACTAGAATCGGAATCCTCTCAGCCAACTAAAAAGCACTGGACTCACGAAGAAGCAAAATGTGAAGCGATATTCACTCAAACAACTTTCAGGGATGAGTCTGGCCGTTTCGTAGTCAAGTTGCCTTTCAAGTCGGAGGATCCAGCTTGCAAATATGGCAATTCTCTGCAAATAGCGCGTAAGCGATTTCTTTGGTTGGAAAAGCGAATTTCGAAGAACCCAGAACTCAAGATAGAGTACTCAAAGGTACTGAATGAATACCTAAGTTTAGGTAATATGGAAAAAATTGAATCCGAGGATATATATAACCCAGATGCTGTTTATCTACCACATTACGCTGTTATTCGCAAAGATAAAACTACATCCAAGGTGCGAGTTGTATTTGACGCATCCTGTAAAGGCACAAATGGAGTGTCATTGAATGACGACTTGATGATTGGCCCAACTCTTCAGACAGAACTTCGGCATCTTGTGATGCGTTGGCGTACCTATGCAATTTCACTTGTAGCAGACATCGTCAAGATGTATAGACAAGTGAAAGTGGCGGAGGAAGATGCAGACTTCCAGCGCATTTTATGGCGTGAAGATCCAAACAGTGCATTGCAGCATTTTAGACTTTTGACGGTCACTTTTGGGACTTCCTCAGCCCCATTTCTTGCTGTACGCGTTCTGCAAGAGTTGGCCCGAATTGAAGAAAACAATTTTCCCTTGGCTTCTATGAGAGTTCAAAACGACTTCTACATGGACGATTTAATGAGTGGCTGTCAGTCTGTGGAAGAAGGCGTTCAAGTCTATAAGGAGATCACACAATTACTCAACCGAGGAGGGTTTCCACTTCAAAAGTTTTCAAGCAATAGTAAAGAACTACTGCAGAGACTCCACGTAAAAAACGATGACACTGCACAAACGATGGAGATAAAAACTGATGAAGTGATCAAAATACTCGGTCTAACATGGAATAGAGATACAGATCAGTTTCAGTTTACTGTAAAACTGTCTCCCCTTGAGAGTCTAATCACCAAAAGAAAAGTCATATCCGACATAGCTCGTCTATTTGATCCATTAGGTTGGATTGCTCCAGTCATAACCAAAGCAAAAATATTTATTCAGCAACTTTGGTTATTAGGTATTGAATGGGATAGCGAGCTACCGTCTCAACTACTTAATGACTGGATTCGATTCAGAGACGATTTAAAGTCTCTAACAAGTGTGACTGTACCAAGGTGGATTAGATACAGTAATGATGATATATGTGTGGAGCTGCATGGATTCTCCGATGCGTCGAATGCTGCTTATGCAGCCGTCGTTTACGCTCGTATTGTGAGTAGAGATGGTGGCGTACATGTGAGCCTGATAAGTTCCAAAACTCGCGTCGCACCGATTAAGCAAGTCTCTATTCCCCGGCTGGAGCTTTGTGGTGCAGTCCTCCTAACAAAGCTTTTGATTGAAGTTGCTTCGACATTACAAGTTCCGTCAAATCATATTCATGCTTGGACAGATTCAATGATCGTCCTAGCTTGGATAAGCAGCCATCCTAGTAGAAGGAAAACATTTGTCGCCAACCGGGTGTCCGAGATTTTGAGCTCTACTGAAAGTAAGCAATGGTCGCACGTTGCATCTGATGAGAATCCTGCAGACTGCGCTTCTCGTGGATTGCTGGCTTCAGAATTCGTGGAAAATCGGCTCTGGCATCAAGGCCCTAAATGGCTTCGACAAAGGAATATCAACTATGGCAACAGACACATTAAGGACACAGAGCTTGAAGAAAAGAAACCTAAGATAGCCTGTCATACAGCTGCCAGTGATGACGAAGGTGGTAATAACCTACTCAATAGGTTCTCATCTTTAAGCAAGCTTGTCCGTGTTATTGCATACTGCAGAAGAGTCTTGATTTGGAGTAGATCTGAAAAAAGACATTATAATAAATGGTTAACTGTTAAAGAATTAAATGAGTCGTTACTTACCTGTATAAGATTATGCCAAAAGGAAGAATACCAAGAAGATAGAGACAATCTACAGAGTGGAAAAATTAAACGAAACAGCAAGCTTGGGTCGCTCTGTCCCTTTTTAGACGCAGATCAAGTCTTAAGGGTTGGTGGAAGACTTCAGAGTGCTGACATGATCTCATTTGATATGAGACACCCAGTGATCATTCCTCACAAGTCACACTTTGCTAAGCTATTGGTACACGAAGCTCACATTAAGACTCTGCATGGAGGCCCTCAACTCACACTTAATTACTTGAGAAACAAGTATTGGGTGATTGGCGCAAAGAGGTTAGTTCGACAGTGTGTGCACAAGTGTGTAAAATGCATTCGTTACTCGGCGCAGTCCAATCAACAAATGATGGGCCAACTTCCTACAGCAAGAGTAACAGCACACAGACCATTCCTGAGGAGTGGTGTGGATTATGCCGGCCCTATTAGTGTTAGAACGACTAAGGGTCGTGGTCACCACGCAACCAAGGGTTATATTTGTCTATTTGTGTGCATGGCCACCCGTGCCATCCACTTAGAAATGGTCAGTGACATGACTTCAGGAACCTTTCTAGCGGCTTTCAAACGCTTCGTTGCTCGAAGAGGTCATGTCGCTGAACTTTGGAGTGACAATGGCACGACCTTTGTCGGTAGCGCACGAGAGTTAAAGGAGCTTTTTAACTTAGAAAAGAATAGTATCTTAGTGGAAATAGCTGACTGGTTGGCTACAAATGGCACCGCTTGGCACTTTATCCCTCCCCATTCTCCAAACTTTGGAGGACTGTGGGAAGCGGGAGTAAAGTCAACAAAATACCACCTCAAACGGGTGATCGGTAACTGTACACTCACTTTCGAAGAAATGTCGACCGTGCTATCACAAATTGAGGCTTGTCTCAATTCGAGACCCATTTCTCAGCTGTCCAATAATCCTGAAGACCCCAATCCGCTAACACCAGGACATTTTTTGGTTGGTGAGTCGTTGTTGTTAGCTCCTGACGCTAACTATGAAACTTCAACGATCAGCAGCTTGAAAAGATGGCACCTGACCCAAAGAATGGTTCAGGATTTTTGGCGCAGATGGTCGAGCGAGTACCTGACCCAACTGCAGCATCGGTATAAGTGGACTGAAATGATTCCAGAACCTGATGTTGGGAGCGTAGTGCTTGTCAAGGAGGATGACCTACCTCCTGCTAAATGGCTTTTTGGTGTAGTTGTCGATAAACATCCCGGTTTGGACAAACTTACACGTGTCGTGAGCATTAAATATAAAGGAAACATAATCAAAAGACCTTTGTCAAAATTAATTCTGTTACCTACATCAAAGTAAGATTACCTAGTTAAATCATAATACTAGATTAATGAGGTTAAGTGTCACTAAAGTTTTTTCTTTTACAGTCGAAATTGTTATAAGAAGAGAATGTATTTAACTAGCATATTTAAAAAAAAAAATATCTCCATATTTCCAATCTGGCTACTGTAATGTATACATGAATCCCAATTTCACTTGGCCGATTGTATATTGTTTGTTAGTTTTAGCACCTATTTTAAGCTGGACACGGTCCATGGCGGCCGGTATGTTCAATTTGTACTAAGTAGTTTAGTTCTCCGTGCAACCGATAGATGGCGCTGTACCGTATTACATCGCGGTGACGAATGGTTTTCTGTTTAACTCAAGTGTACAAGGTTTTTTTTGTAATATATGATCTGTTACGTACCGCTATATTGAGTTTTATTTTGCAACCAATATTAGTGGGATTTTTGGGATTGTTCATGATTTAATTATTATTTAAAATATTTAATTTGAATGAGCCTTAAAAACAGTCGAACTGTCATGGCGTCCTAAATGACGACACTTCTTGCAATCAAAGATCTTCTTGACAGCTAAATACTATAAACTGGTCTAGGACAGAAAATAAAGCCCGCTATTGTGCAAGGCTTGACGTCACATCCTCTGATAGGCGTTTACGGTCACGTGACCAAAAGTGGGTTTTGGACAATCAAAAAATTTAAAATATTAATAATCCTAATTTAAATTAGAAATAAATTAGTGTTTTGATATCTCCATACCATAATTAATCTCTAGAGACGGTAGTTTGTTCTTAGTGGAAACTAGCCTATTGACTTAAGGTACGGTTGGCATTCCAGGGCTTTCATCAAAATCTAATTTCAATAATACTGACACCATAAATGACATAAGCACATTTATAACATTATTACTCTTCCTATTATAGTTCAACCGCCCCGTTAAATGATCTCATGATCGTGTTCTCCGTTCTTCCGAAGATCTCCGGCTAGGCATACCGGCTCATCGCTCCTCCTATCAATCCAAGTCGTTTACAGTGACGGCTACGCGGCTGTGGAATACGCTCCCTCTTGAGATCAGGAGGTCAGAGGTGAAACTGTGTTTTAAAATCAATCTCAAAATTTTCTGTTTCAATGATTGCGAAATATGTGAATTATGTATGTATATATATATTTAGTTGTGTATGCCTTTGGAAGTTATGCATCTAAACTCTTTTATTATGTATATTTGGTTTATCTATATCAGGGTTTGTATATAAATAATAGTATTATTTTACACAATACTATTTGTTGCAATTTTAATATCTATTTACAATATTCTCCTGTACCCATAACAATCTCTCTGCATGATCTAAAGGTATGGCTGGGAGAGAATGCTATAAGCATTAATTCCACCTTTTGTACACTTTTATTTGAGCAATAAAGTTTTTGAATAAATAATTAAAATAAAAACTTATATAAGTTTTCGATATTAGCACATATTGAATGGAAATAATGTAAACCTTCCAGATTTTATCTACTCGTACCGTGACAAACTTGAAAACTGTAATAACCACTTCTGGGGGGCTCCATTATAAAAGCGGTCAAATAATAGACTAAAATCAAACCGGTAAAACAGACACATATTTCATGGGATTCCTTCCTTTTAACCGATTGTTAACCGATTGCTATTATTTCCTTCGGATATTAAGAGAGCAATCTCACAACACTAACGCCTTCGCGTTAAAGAAAGCACATCGGTGGTCGGGTGGTTTGGGCAAGCGAACGGATAGCGTAAGATACAGGGTTCGATTCTTTGTCGGACACAGTTGCTTTTTACCGACTTTAAGAAAATATATATTATATCAATTGTATGTTAGTGATATCGTTTGAATTTTATCCTATTTGAGTATGTTGATCTATTAATTACCTGCAAGTGCAATTTAGTGTGCAATTGCTTACGCCAATGATTTGAGTCAATTTTATATCCAAGTTCTGCGTCCACTTTGATACTATTCCGAGAATCTTGATTAGAATTACTGTATAATGAGTTGTTCACTTCAAGTATCCGGATCTCGGAGAGGCATTTAGTCGAATGAAGATTGATTCGGTTACGCGTAATCGATTAATGTACGAGCCGCAACGTAAATCGCAATTTAAATCGACGTTTTAGTAAGACGAATGTGCGTTTTAGTAAAACACCCGTAATATATTTTTTTGTGTGTCTTGAATGAATAAAACTCACATACTCTAAGGAAAAAGCATGCAAAGCTGGATAATTTATTACCTAGAACAAAATAAATATTTAAGGCGTTTTATTGGTTTAGAATGTATGCCCACGGATGCGGGCGCGGGGGCGACTGTGGCGCGGGCGCCTAGGCTATTGCCCGCCGCCCGCGCCGCGGCCTCCAGAACGGTTACACAATGACGGTCCGACAGCACGGTAGCTCAATTGGTAGAGCGTTTTGCCTGTTTAGCCAAGAAGTTGCTGGTTCGAGTCCCGCCCGTGTTTACGTTTTTGGTTTCTTATTTCATCTCTATAGGCGTTTTATTATTAAAAACACACTAGTAGTCGTGTGAAGCCTCTGAGTACAAAGCTTAATTTTTTCAGAATTACTTCGAATATTTAGAATTATTTCAAAGTTCGAACCAATATTCTTACGTATAATTTTATAATCTGAAATTTTATTAATTGCATTTGTAAAAAAAAAACAACTGTGTTAGACAAGGAAATCAAGACATAGTTGCTTTTTCACATTTAGAATTAATACAAGTTTGTTTAGTGAACAGACCCTACAAAGGTCTGTTTCACCATCGACAAATAAGCATTAACCGACGTCTATTTCATATATGACACGTACGAAATAAGACAGATAACGGCACGAAATTCTAATGGTGTATCCACACCACCCGGCGGCATATGTGAATAATTAACTTTCAGATACATAATAAAAACCGTTGTGGCATCTGCGGCAGGCGCAGCGGTTCGTGAGGCTTGGCCGTCGGTGCGGCCGCCGTGCGGTGTGGATATACCATAATGGTGTAATGCCGCTGCGGCATTTACCATAGTATCTGACAGTTAATTGACGTACGCGACCGGCAAAGCCGTCGGGCGGTGTGGATACACGATAAAGAATTTAGCCCTGTCATGTCTTATACTTATTTAAATGCAACGCGAAAGTCTTAAATCTTAAGATCGTAAATAAAATTCGTCTGAAGCAGCCATATAGTTACCAAGTAACTTAGGAGGCATCTTGTTGACACTAGGCTATAATGTATTTTTACGTATTAACTAAACATTTTTGCCATCGGTACCCCAGTCTAGATCCCCCGTGATACGGAACTAATTCGGCGCACTATTCCTATTCCTAGGTAATCGCAGCGTGGATTGAAACTAGTCTGAATTCTAACCTAGAACTTATATGTTAAAAGTCACTCAATCGCATTCAAATTGCTATCGATTTTATGACGAGATTACGGTATTTCAAAGTACCGCTCTCTAAGCTCTGAAGCGAACGCCTTACGGCTTTACTTTGTCAACAAAATATTTTCTTAAATTAAACCTTCTTCAAAAATTTTTTAAAAAATCTTAAGAAACGCATTCGTCAGGGTGTTGTTTTGGTCAGCGACGAGCGACTCAGGGGTGGCTGTACAAACGATACTGATGCCAAAAAAAATAGAAAATTTTTTTTTGATGTGGAAAAAACCCACAAAATCAATTTTTATATGCGGTAAGTACCTACAGTCTTAAGTTAGGTAATACGCCTGCGAGTCGGACTACTGTTTCCCCGGACCGGAACAATAATATGCCCTCTCTCTGATTTAATGCAAACGTAACATCAATGTTGTTTGTAGGTCAGTACGTTTCTAGTTAATATTCATTATAATGGGCAACGTATTTTTTTTTGATATTTCGCGTAGAAAACGCTGAGACAAAAAAACCGGCCAATTGTAAGTCGGACTTCGCACACTAAGGGTTCCGTGCCACCTTTAACTGAATTAGAAATCCACTAAGCCAAAATACCACAATATTTTGTTGACAGCAAATATAACTTTGGTTTTGATAGTATTTGTATAAATAACAAAGTTATTTTTGCGGTTATTGAAAATGTGCTCTATCTTCAAAACAACTAGTTCGTTCTCGTTCAAACCAATTTTGTGTTTGTCAAGATCTACATCATTTTTATACACTCGCTTAGTTTGGTAGTTAGATGGTGGGGGGGGGGGGGGGGCGCCCAGGTTACCAATTTGGAAGTGTCTATCTCTCAAACGTTAGACTTTAACACATAGACACACTCCAAGCATAGGTTTGACATAAAAAAAAACGTTTTAATTTCATAGAAGAGAGTTTCTGAGATAAGTGCGTTCAAACACACAATCAAAGCAACTCTAAAGCTTTATAATATCTTAGTACTTATAGATAAATAACGATTTCCATACATTTCCTTTATTTATGGTGAGTGACAATACAGCAAAGTCGTTGTCGGACTGGTAACAGCCTACCCAAAGCAATGTATAACCTGACGTCCTTTAAAGCTGATAGGCAGTCCAAATATACAATTGTGGTCATAAATCTGCTAGGTTAGACCGAGGTATTAATCCGGGCAGCCCACAGAATTTAATCTGGTCCGGGCGAGCGTCCTACTGTCTAAGCCAATATCTGAAAGTAAAAAGTAAAGTTAGCCTGTAAGCCACTGCTGGGCTAAGGCCTTACTTCAAATTTGAGGTAGTATAAGTATAAGCCACACTCCACCACGCGGGCTCAGTGCGGATTGGTGGAAGGGTGATTGCAAACCAAGCGACCAACTTTACTGTCAGATTTTATCAAGCCGCTGATAGGGCCTCTGACTGGGCTTAACGATTTATTTATTATATTTTATTATATTACCCGGGATCAACTGCTTAACGTGCCTTCCGAAGCACGGAGTTGCTCGTTATATACGTCTCTTACATGATCGGAATGGTCATCCGTGAACTGCTTAAGTTATGTAGTGATACCTAATACCAAAGCGCTTCCACCATTGCGCTACTAGCATGTTTTTCCGTAGTTTTCCACTTACTCTAGTGAGAAAGAGAGATTAATATAAATCCCAAAAAAGGATTATGTCTTATAGGGAATTTTGCTTTCTAAAGCACTATTGACTCTGTTTCCTCTACTACCTAACGGTTGCCAGAAAGGTAGGTATTTTTTTGTAAAACTCTTTTTTAGTCGGTATTATGGTGGCTATAATAAATAAGATAGTAGGACCCCTAGGCTGTCTGACCGGCGCGAACTGGGCTAAACCGGTTATATTCGGCTTTCTCTGGTTCAAAATGGACGTTTAACTGACTTCCGGTTTGTGCAGTTTTTGAATGAGTTTGTTTTAGCTATCAGTTTTCTGTCTATTTTAAAGAAATATGAATGATTATATTATAACCAAAGACAAAGGATGTTCGCGTCGGCTGTATTATAACAAAGGCACGGCGTAGAACTGCCACCGAAAAGATGGACTGATCTTGTGAAGATCGCAGGATCACACTGAAAGCAGTCCACTTGCAACCGGTTGCTGTAGAAAAAATGATGTAAAGAAATTTGAACCGCCTTCAGAAACAAACACTAAAAGGACTAAAATTACGCTAAAAGGAGAAACAAACTCATTTGAAGTCGGTGCATGATGTGCGTACGTACAAGCTGCTGTCCGTAAAAGTACAAAAGAATTCGTTAAGTTATACGGCGGTTCATTTTATATTAATAATTTTTATTTCACAATTTTTAGTTATTACTTAAATATCAAAACCTACTGGATCGATTTAGATGGAACTTACACTGTACCCTGAGTTAATCTATACCTAATTGAACTAAAAAAGAATCATCTCGCTAATATGACTTCTCGTTTTCCAGAAATCCTGAGACAAACATACATACACTTACAAAATATTGCATACATATTAGAAACTATTAATACGTAGTTCAACTTACTAAAATTGTATCCATTTTCAACGATATCACATACATACAGGGCGAATTGATTATCTCCTTTTTTGAAGAAGGTAAAAACTGTGAGGAAGGCCAACGTGCAGCAGTGGACGTCCTTTGGCTGATAATGATAATGATACCTGTATGATAATTCCCTCAAAAAAGGTTTAGCAACGCATTAATTTATGGCAAAATCTAATTGAAAACACATGAGGGGCTTAACTTTAATCAAAATACGGTAATGTAAAACATTATTGCATTATAAATTAATAAAATTAGCCCTTTTGCAGGTAAGCCTCTTATAATTCGAGATAATGGGTTGGGTCGGTATTATCCTGTTTAAGCAAATACAACAAAGGCGCAATGTCTCATTAAACTACTATTACCCGCGAATGGAACTGACACCAGGTTCAAATTTCGTGCTCCGTAAATGGACGCCACTTGTCATCAACTCGTACAAACCGTTTCATATTCCAAATTCAAATTTCAAGGAATACGTTACAATCTGGAGCCCTATTTTTGAATCACTCGCGACAAAATGGCGCGTGATATTTATTGATTAATGTGTGGGAACTACATAAATTACAA
Source organism: Pyrausta purpuralis (assembly GCA_963924145.1). NCBI lineage: Eukaryota > Metazoa > Arthropoda > Insecta > Lepidoptera > Crambidae > Pyrausta > Pyrausta purpuralis. The sequence continues at coordinate 7,179,000 of OZ001666.1, read as the reverse complement.
AAAAAAAATATATTCATTATATTTATCACCAAAACATATTTACAATATTTAACATATTTATTTAAATAATATTAAACTAAACACTTACACTAAAATCGTGGTTTGTAATATAAAGTACAGTTTATTTTAATAAAATACCTAATACATTCATACATCACACTTGCAAAACATTATTCACATAAAAACACTAAAACATTATTAAAATTAATGACACAAGCAAACCCGCGCGATAGTCGTAGTACGCGAAGAGCGTTGTATACCGATGTGCTATAGCTACGCGCGCGCACCGCGCACCGCTCGGAAGTTCGTTCGACTCCCGCGCGCTGCGAATGCTCGCCAGCCGAGAGAACATCGTCTGACGCATAACCCGTGCCCCTCGCCGCGCCGCCGATGCCTACGCGCTCGGTCACGTAATAAGAATTTTAACGTTTTATTATGCGCGTTCATCTCCTTATGTCTCCTTATAGCTATTGTACTGTGACTTCTACTGTGTAAATTCGTCTCTTTATGTGCTCCTTCTTCATGTTCTGTGTTGTGTAAAATAAACAATATCAATAGTAATTTGGACTTGCTCACTTTAACTCCACACAAACACAACTAACCGGAAGTGGTCCAAGCACTTCACAAGAGACATCACATAATGCCAAAGACAGATTACGAAGATTGCGAGGAGGAGAACGTCAATACGTTGCCACGACCGTCGACCTGAAATCGCCGCCGCAACCGAATCACCGCCGCCGCCCATGCAGATTCGCATACCGCCATTTTGGCCAGAGAAGTCGGCAATATGGTTCGCGCAAGTAGAAGGTCAGTTTACAATAATGCGGATTACTGACGATGCGACCAAATTCTACCATACATTGGCCACACTTGACAAGCAATACGCAGCAGAGGTTAAGGACATCTTACCGGTCCAGCTGATTATGAGAAACTCAAATCTGAGCTTATCAAAAGATTATCGGTTTCACGAGAGAACAAGGCTATACAACTGTTGATGCACGAGCAGCTCGGTGACCGAAACCCGTCACAGCTTCTCCGTCACCTGCAACATCTCGCCGGACCTGGTATACCGACCGATTTTTTGAAGACGATTTGGATGAGCCGTCTACTCACTGGTATGCAACCGATTATCGCTTGCCAACCGTCGTTGAGCTTAGATGCCCTGGCAGAGCTAGCCGACCGTGTGAACGACATCGCGTCACCTACCCACGCAAGTTGCAGCCGCGAGGGCCTCACCAATTGACGAGCTCACACGTCAGGTGGCAGAGCTGACCAGACAAGTAAGCGCCTTGTCCACCCAAGTCAACCGCCGCCCACGTTCTCGAGAACGACGTCAACCCAATCAGCGCGGCCGTTCCCCATCACAACGGTCGCACTCTAATTACAGACGTCACCCGGTCTGCTGGTACCATTACAAGCACGGTGACCAAGCCCGCAAATGCGTCAAGCTCTGCGACTACAAGACGACGGGAAACACTCCGGGCAGTCAGTAATGGCGACGGACGACTGTCACGGCTCACCAGGTCGCCTCTTCATCACGGACCGTACCACGAAGACCCAATTTTTAATAGACAGTGGCAGTGATATTTGTGTTTATCCTGTTTCTGCGCTCCGTGAGCGCCGGTGTAAAACGAATTACCATTTAAGTGCTGTCAATAGTTCGACTATCGACACATACGGTTACATGCAGCTTAAGGTCTTTCCGAGCCGACAATGTGATCGACGTGTCGACTAGTATTTAATTTCATAAATTAACATTTACTTGAAAAATTCTTGACCCAGTTTCACACTTCGTGTGCTGAATCAGTGTCACAGAATCATACATTGTGATGAAGAATAGTGCGTTTTAAATAAGTTATAATGGCAGATAGTGCCTTTAACCGGAGTGCTCTAACACCTCGCAGCCCACCGATGCACTCGCCGCGCCCGGCGCCCGTGCCCGTCACACAAGAGCAGAACCCACTGCAAGTAGTGAGCACACCAGAGATTCAGAACTGGATGAGTACTATCGAAAAATACCTGAATGAAGTCTGCACTATCGCCGCTGAGGGAAAGTTGAACTCAGACCAGAAAGGCAGAATAAATAACTTATGCAGAAAAGTAAGCCATGGCACATCTCAACTAGCCGTTCAATACCAATCTGTCAAGGCTACAGCCGTGCAAGCTCAGACACATATCAATGCCCTCAAAGAAAACCTAGACCTATCACAGAGACTTGAAGATCTCGAACGGAGCATCGCAGAATCGTCGAAACCAGCCTCAGGACCAGTGTTCTTCGCGGGCATGGTTAAAAAAGCACAAATGAACTGATTAAACCGAGCAACATCAAATCAGTTGCAATCTATCCTAATGATAAAATGAAGTCGAGTGAGGACACGAAAACCTCGTGCAAGAAATTATAATACCTTATCTGACCTGAAACTGCACGTGAGGGGCTTGCGGAAGATAAAGAATGGCGGAGTGATTATAAGCACCGACACTAAAGACGACATCGAGAAGCTGAAGCATTCGCCACTACTGACTAACTCCGGCCTTATTGTGGATGAGCCACAAAAACGTCAGCCCAGGATCACAGTCATCGGTGTGCCGACTTCTTTACGAGAATTTGAAGTGTTTACGTACACTTACCATCAGAACTTAGTCGACAAATTACAAGGTATGTCACTCGAGTCTTTTTTGTCCGTTGATAAACTAAGCCATAAATCTGGTAAGAAAGACGCTGAATATTGTAACTACATCATTCAAGTACCTGCTCTGATCCGCAAAGCCCTGATGACCAGTGATAGAGTTTTCGTGAACTGGTCTTCTTGCCCTATAAATTTTTTCACACTTGTTACACGATGCTATAAATGTCAGCAATATTGACATGCAGCTATGACCTGTCGGGAAGAAACCAGCACCTGCGGTTACTGCGGAAAAGTGGGTCATGCCATGAAAGATTGCGCGAAAAAGGCCGAACCACCAAAATGTGCTACATGCTTGCGCTTCAACAAGCCGCACGCTTACAAGACGGGAGATGTCGATTGCCCGGCCAAAAGGGCAGCTGAGACTCGTTACATCGGTACTGTCGATTATGAGGACACGTAATTATTTTACTAAGATAGAGGTATTGCATAAGGTTTAATATTGTAGGTAACACAGATTTGTCTAATTTTATACTTAGGAATATTATTTAATGTATTGTAATGAAAAGTGAATCAGGGCTTCGGCTTTGTCCTACTGACCCTCGTATTACAAATAGTTTTGCTACCTGTTGCATTGACCAAATTACTATTAGCAAACAACTTTACTGATGCGTCAAGAAACAAACACGCACTGAATTTGCCCTAGTAAATGTAATTATGCTGACGCTTCTAAAATGTATGATTTAGTATTGCTGTAGATTATTTTTAGATTATGGTTTTATTTTGACTTTGAGTTACTTTTGAATTTTGTATAAGTTTAGTTATTATTGTTAAATTATGTATGCCTTAAATAACTTGTGTAAGCTCTATTTAGCCTGCGATACAGGTTTATCCTAGTTTAGGTAAATAAGAGAATGCACTTAGTAATTAATTTTAAGCTCTACGATGTAGCTCAGAACCAATGAATTTTAATAAACAATTTATTTATTATTTTTTTTATAATCTAAATCTTGGCCTACGTCGTAATTTTCCATGGCGCTTTGTTATTGCTGATGTGACGAAAGCTATAATCGGTGTAGATTTTCTCTCATTTTATCGCCTCATAGTCGATGTCAGTAAACAGAAGCTGATCGATAGTCAAACCAATGTGAGCATGGTGACATCTATATTTAAGCCTGATTGTTCAGTTTCTAGTGTGAAAATCTCGACTGGAGGTAATAGTATTTATCACAAGAATTTGTCTGAATATCCGGAACTAACACGCCCAGCTGGTACTCCGGGTATCAAAAAAAATAAAATTCAATATTACTTTATCGTTCAGCATAATACTACACACCACATTTGCACCACACCAGGCCCACCTGTCTCATGTTCACCTTGACGTCTTGCCCCAGACAAACTCAAAATTGCCAAGCAAGAGTTCGACGCTATGCTAGCCAACGGGACCATCCGTCCCTCAGATAGCCCATGGGCGTCGCCGCTTCACCTTGCGTCCAAAAAGAACAATAGTTGGCGTCCATGTGGAGATTATAGGTTACTTAACGTTCGGACTATACCTGACAAGTACCCAATCAAACGTATCCACGACTTCTCACACTGTCTGACTGGTTGTATGATCTTCTCCACCATAGATCTAGTTAAAGCGTACAACCAAATCCCGGTATTCAAGGACGATATACCGAAGACCAAACTCACTACACCCATCGGTTTGTATGAGTTCCCTTTGATGCCGTTTGGTTTACGTAACGCAAGACAAACTTTTCAGAGGTTTGTCGACGAATTGACCCGCGGACTCGACTTCTGTTACCCATATTTAGACGATTTTTTAGTATTCAGCAGATCGCCCCAGGAACACGAAGAACACCTTCACCAGCTCTTCACACGCATGAGAAACTACGGCGTCCTCATCAACACCGCCAAATGCATTTTTGGTGCTTCTGAAGTTACGTTCCTGGGCTACCAAATCTCTGGAAAGGGTACCAGACCGGTTGATGGCAGAGTTCAAGCCATCGCTGATTTCCCAGTCCCAAAGCCGTCAGAGAACTCCTTCGATTTTTGGGAATGGTGAATTTTTATAGGCGATTCTTGAAAAATGCCACTCAAACTCAAACGCCTCTGAACGCTTTACTAACCAGCTCTGTTAAAAGTTCACACCCAGTCGCCATAGAGGGGAACGCACTTCAAGCCTTTAAAGATTGCAAGAAGAGCCTTTGCAACGCAGCTCTGTTGGCTCACCCTGATACGCAAGCTAAGTTAGGACTGGTCACTGACGCCTCCGATACGGCGATAGGTGGAGTTCTGCAACAGCGTAAGGAAGGAGACTGGGAACCTCTTGCATTCTTCTCACGTAAGTTGAGCCCGTCACAAACTAAGTACTCACCATACGACTGTGCGCTCCTTGCGATCTATGAGAGCATTAAGTACTTCCGCCACATGCTAGAGACGACCCATTTCACGATCTATACTGACCACAAGCCACTATGCTTCGCATCCACGAGCGTAAAAGCAATTGTTCTCCACGTAAGTATAGACACCTCGACTTTATCTCGCAGTTCACCACCGACATTCAGCACATATCCGGCGCTAACAAAGTTGTTGCCGATACTCTTACACGTATCGATTAACTGCAGATAACCGTCAATCTCAAGGAAATGGTCAAGCTCCAAACTACAGACCCAAAGCTTGTAGCTCACCTAGAAGGTGAAACATCACTTCGCCTAATAAAGACGAGCGTGCCTGGTAGCCGTACGGGACTGTTACTGTTACTGCGACGTCAGTACACCGGCGCCCAGACCTTTCGTCCCACAGCAACTGCGTCGCAGGTATTCAATTGTCTTCATTCATTGAGCCACCCAGGACCCAACGCTTCAGCCAAACTCGTTGCCCAACGCTTTGTCTGACCATTAATGCGCAAGAACTGCCGTAAGTGGGCTAAGGCATGTTTGAACTGTCAACGTTCAAAGGTAAGTAGACACGTCTCATCACCTTTAGGTACGCTGGTCTTAACTTCTGCGCGTTTCAAACATGTCCATATACACCTGATCGGCCCATTGCCCCCTGCTGGTGATTATCGGTACTGCCTCTCAGCCGTCGATCGCTTCACGTGATGGCCGAAAGCTGTGCCACTTACCAATATCACCGCCGAAACTATAGCCAAAGCGTTTGTCTCCTATTGGGTGTCTCGATACGGCTGTCCAACTAACGTCGTTACTGACCGTGGTGCACAATTCCAATCGGCACTTTTCCAGCAGTTGTCCAAGTCCATTGGATTTGACCACCGCATATCACCTACAGTGTAACGGCTTGGTGGAACGCTTTCACAGGCAATTGAAAGCAGCAATCACCTGCCACGCTAGCTCCAACTGGGTTGAGAACCTGCCTCTTGTTCTCCTCGGCATCAGGAGAGCCTTCAAAGAAGACCTCCAGTCCTCATCAGCTGAACTGATGTTTGGTGAGCCGCTCTGTTTACCTAACGAATTTTCCGGCCACGATATAACCGGTTACACCACCGACATCACCGATTTTTCAGCACGTATGAAATCGTTTGCCAAGAACATACGCCCAGTCCCAACTTAAAACCACACTATTTCTTAGGGAAGACGCGCTCCGAGGCTCACTCCAACCGGCCCACACGAAGTCCTGAAAAGAGGTGGCTAAATTCTTTAAAATTAGCGTCAAAAAGAAAGACGTGACAGTTAGCATAGACCGCCTCAAACCAGCTTACTTACTGTCCGACGACACACATTTATCATTACAAGACGCTCCATCACCTAATCAATCATCTCCACACGATTCACTAACACAACCCCACAATCACAACTCTCCAAGACAAAAACCACAAGGTACGGGATTTAACGCAAATTAAACTTAACTTTATAGGTAAATATGGTATTTACCTTCCCGACGTATCGACACGGTTACACGCGTCATGGTCTCGGGACAACTGCTGAAGCTCGGCGTCGTCTGCCTGTGCGAGTTGAAATAGTTTCTTCTACCCGCACACTTTGAATATTTATTGCACTTGTACAGTCAGCTCAACAAACAACACTTACAGTGTCCGGGTTATTTACGGACGGCACAACACGCGATTTGCACTTTGTTATAACTGGGTTCCAGGTTGGTGACAAATGAAACTCATCATCCCGATTGAAATTATTATATTTCTTGATTTCAATTGCTTCACGTACTAACCTAGTGTGGTAGTAGCGATCAGTAGAAAGGATTTTTGGGTCATGAAGTTCTATCCAGTGACTTGGGCCTGAATTAAGCAGATGCTCGGCTATCGCAGATTTACCCGTCTGTAGTTTCTTAACAGCTGAAATGTGCTCCTTGACTCTTTCAGCGATTGTTCGCTTGGTTTGTCAAATATAGGCACTACCACAACTGCAATCTATCTTATAAACACCCGGCGTCTGCAGAGGTATCACGTCCTTTGGTGAGCGTAAGTACTTTGTTACTTTTGACAGCGGACTATATACAGTCTTAATGGAGTATTTGTTAAGTACTGTTCCAATTTTATCTGTTATGCCTTTTACATATGGTAGAAAAGCAGGTTCTCGGCTCACCATCGGTTGTTTTTCTCTCTTAGACCTCTTCTCCATTTGATGTCTCGTCAAACCGTATCCGTTCCCATCAAGTACCTGTGCTACATGGTTAAGTTCTCCTTCTGAATGGTCAGAGTCACATAAACCACATAAATCGAATCAACACAAATCCCGTAGTTTGTGTTGTTTCGATAAAAAAATGCAACAAAGCTTAAAATCGTATAAAAACCACAAGGTCTGGAAGGAAAGTTCACTTTCCTGACTTTTACCGCCCTTAACCAGGTCTCTGGAGGGGAGTGATTTGGGAACCACATAAATTCCAAAAAATATTTATGTACAAAATATGACACGACAAAAAAAAAGAACAAAGACTTTCAACGAAAAATGGTTTGAACGAGATCGAACTTAGTGGTTTTTGGGATAGAGCACATTTTCAACAAACGCATACATAAATTTTTTTTCTTTATACAAACACTATGAAAAACAAAGTCATATTTGCTGTCAACAAAATATTGTGGTATTTTAACAAAGTGGAAGTAAGTGGGTGTTCTAATTTAGTTAAAATTGGCACGGAACCTTTTCTGTGCGAGTCAGACTCGCACTTCTTTTACGTTGTCGCTAGCGATTAAAATAAGCACTTGAAAACACCATCCAAGTTTCCAAGAATACCTCTTTTGCCAATATTTAGGTGGGTAGGTACCCACGAAACAAAATCAGGAAATTCTTTAGTTAAATCGACTCCAGATTAAAAATTCTCAAAAACAAGAAGGTAATTTTCATCTCTCTAAATTACCTAATGAAACAGCACAATCTCTATTATATTGAGAACCCCTTCAAAAACTTTTTGAGTTAATCCACATTGAAATGGTTGAATACTGGCTATTTAGACGAATTAGCCGCGATTCGAATCCCGACTGTCAAATTGAATTTGAAAAAGGAACGACAGCCATTACGAATTCAAACGAGGCGTCCGTTTTAATTGGCCACCGCGATTTTGGCGGAAAACTTTATGGGAATCTAATCTGTGCGATTGAGTATTATAATTTTACAATTGTACTGGCGAAGAAATAATATAAATGATTTAAAAAAACATAAGCCGACTTCAAAACCAAAATGAACGATAAAGCCTTAATTAAACGCCTTGATCACGGATCAAAAGGCCGCCGGCGGTCGCATAAACCAAAGTATAACAAAAAACTGTTGGTAAACACATCCGTGAGGAAAAAGGCATGGAATCCATTTAAGGAGTTGGTGTTCTGATAGTTGATGCTTGAGATGGTCAAAGTGATGGCACCGACTTCAAACAGAAATATATTTGTTCGCATAAAATGGATTCCTTTCCTATATTTTGTCAAGGCGTTTTTAGTGCATTTTAGTTTTGAACTCGGTTTTAATATTTTTTTAAATTATTTTTTGTGGTTAGAGGAGGGGGGGAGGAGGAGGCACTTTATGACTTTTGGAGCTAAAATACGAGGCTTTCTCTCGATTGCACCAAGATCCCATGATCAGTCCGCGACTTGGCAACAATGCGACCAACTCGAAGATATAACCTCTAGGAAGGCGAAAAAATTTTCTAACCGGTCAATAAATGACTGTGATACAAGGTAAAACAGGCAAAAAAAGCATACACTCGAATCGATAACTTCCTCCTTTTTTGAAGTCGGTTTAAAAAGTTGCCACTCACGTTCAATGCCGGTTGTCTGAAATGACGCTCACCAAGCGGCAGCACTTGGGCGTCAGGTAACAGAAGATATTTGAATAGCACGACGTAGTACGTACTGCGTCAGCCCCCTAATTCAGAACCATTCGATTACGAATACGGTTACATTCGATAATTTTCCACCAAACTGTTACCGAACTGTCATTTCGACATCCGATTAAACTGGAACATTTCTTTAAAATGAATTAAAAATCTAGCCGAAACCCAAGCCGCTTAGCTTATCGAACGTTCTGAATGGCCCTGCAGGTCTAGAAACGCCCAATGTGCTAGAGAGCGTGTATAGTTTCGTGCAATACAGGCACGTACGTGTTTAGTATTTATTAATTGAAATAAACAAAAAGAGTCATTATTTTATCAAAATTGAAACGCAACGAATGATATGAATTGACGAAAATGACAGAAACAAGATATAAACGATTTTTGAAAGAAAGAAAGAAAATACATTTATTCATTAAGGACATCACACACACACACAAAATTAAAACAAAACATAAAAAAGTGGAAGCAAAAAATGATGACAGCAAACAAAACTATTAATTAGCATAGCCAGTCTCCGTTGTGCGTCTGTAATGTCCCAATCAAGAGGACCTCACTCAGCATATGCCAGGCCCCCAACGCCCCTGCCGAGTGAGGTACACGAAAAGACACGCCAATACTACGTACGTAAATAAATACATAATAATACATAGTTACGGAAAAATTACAAAAATAATACTCGTAATAATCAAAAACATAAATGGTAACATATAAAATAAATAAATAAATGCATGTCATCTCGAGTACCTAGCAAGCCCAATACCACATGGCTGTCCAATAAAATCGACTTACAGCCGCTACAAGTGTTGCGATGTAAAATATTTATAAAGATTTGCCTACCTACATATTCCTGCTGTCTAGAAATTCCCAGTGCGTTACTTTAAATATTTTTTTACCCTGTGGGTGTGTGTGTCTGTCTCGTCTTTAAGGGGTGGGTGTGTTTTTAGTGGGGCATTTTAAATCACTCGCTTGAATTATGTCGTGTGAATTTCGTTTGAAAACGAATTTAAAATCGAAGAAAATCACGCGAAATATACACATAAGTACTCACAAAATTAAGTTATCTTTTTTTCGAATCATTCCCGAGTGAAATTATACTAATTTTTATTGGAAAATCGGACATTAACCAATGAATATCACACGCCAACTTGACGTGAGTTATCAAAAAATAAGTGGGCACATTTAAGCTTTTTTACTCAGATACCTTTTTCATCTGTTGAATGCACCTGAATTATACAATTTGTTATAAAATTACAAAGGTTTTAAACTAAAACACTGAAAACGATTACTATAACAGAGCAAAAGCAAGTTTCTAACTACAAGGCGAGCTAAGGACGGCAGAGCTGTTGGCTCGGTGGCGCCAACTGATGGCGTTCAGCAACCCACATTACTTTGCCGCTTTTATGTATCGTACAATTTTGTCGTGCGTTACTTTTAATAATCATGTACATTATTTATTTAAATTGGCTGGCACTTATATCCTGAGAACAAATATACGAAACATTAGGCGAGTTAGGCTTACATGTACCTGATATATTCGAGATAAACCTAATTCAGGTTTTTAGAGTGACAGATAAATAAAATATAAGTTCAGTCATTTTTAATCAAAATTGTCTCTTTTGCACGTTTTATAGCTTACCGCTTCACAACCCTCATTAAATAGATGTTGCAGTACATGTATGAATTCTACAATTCCTAAGAAATGTATTCAATTTTGAAAGCGATTAAGAAAAAGTTTAAAATATTGATTCAGAGATTATATTCATAAGCTAGGAATTTCACACATTTTCTAGGAAACTTATAGAATTCCATATCGTTTTAGAGTTTTTTCAAAAAGAACACTATGTGTGAATAAAATAAATAAAACATGATTTTAAATGAAGAACTAGACTTTTATAACGGAAATCTCATTGAGACAGTCAATTAATAATCACATTGTTTCTAAATTATAATATCTTTCTACCTCTTAAAAATTTAGGAAAATATAGTTTTTATTTTGGCTCTCATTGAGACATATAAGTTACAATAAATTGAATATATGACATTTCCGGTTGCTATTTAGAAAAAGTATTAATTTCTGTGGAAATGTTACTAATATAAACTACTTACAAAATAAGGGCCCAGGGCACCCATTTTTTAATCACTCGCGTCAAGATGGCGTGTGGAATTCATTGATTAATGTTCGATTTCCCAATGAAAACTAGTATAATTTCACGCAAAAGTGATTTGAAAAACATAGCTGATTTTTGTGAGTACCTATGTCAATATTTTGCGTGATTTCCATCGATTTTCAATTGATTTTCTAACGCAATTCACTCGCCTTATTTAAGCGAGGGATTCAAAAATAGAGCTCCAGGGGCCCTATTTTTGAATCATTCGCGTCATAATGGCGTGTGATATTCATTGATTAGTGTTCACTTTACCAACCGTCTCCGCTGTCATGTCGACCATAGGTGTAACTTCCGGCCAACGAGTGAAACGATCTACCACCGTCAAGCAATATCGAAAGCCTTGAGATGGAGGAAGGGGTCCAATAATGTCCACGTGAATAAAAGAAAATCTACCACGTGGAAGATCAAAAGTGCCAAAGGGAGACGATACATCGCGATGTATCTTAGCGCGTTGGCATGCACGGCATTTTTGTGACCATTCTCGACAGTCTTTGCGTACTCCGGGCCACACGAAGCGCTCTGCAACTAGTCTGACGGTTGTGTGAGCACCTGGGTGACTGAGACTATGGAGACTGTCGAAGACTTGTTTCCGTAGAGGTTTGGTCACGAAGGGTCTGGTTGACGAAGTACTTACGTCACAGTATACTTCTGACTTACCATCTAGAATCTGAAGCTTCTTGAGACGAAGAGAAGTGTCACTGCTGAGGTATTGAGCAAGTTCAGGGTCTGCAGCTTGTGATGAGGCAAGGACGTCCAAATCAATTGGCATCTGCAATTCATCGACTCGTGACAAAGTGTCGGCTACGACATTGTCTTTGCCAGAAATATGGCGAATGTCAGTCGTGAATTGCGAGATGAAGTCGAGATGGCGGTATTGACGAGGCGAGCAGTTACTTTTCCTATCCTGAAAAGCGTAACATATCGGCTTGTGGTCCGTATACACCACGAAATGTCTTGCCTCCAGCATGTAACGAAAATATTTGATGCTTTCGTAAATGGCTAGGAGCTCACGGTCATAAGGAGAGTATTTTTGCTGCGATGGGCTCAGTTTCCGTGAAAAGAAAGCGAGCGGCTGCCATGCTCCATCCTTAAGCTGCTGTAATACTGCACCCATAGCCATATCCGAAGCGTCTGTTACAAGTGAAAGGTTTGCTTGGCTATCGGGGTGAGCGAGAAGTGCAGCATTAGCGAGGCTTCCCTTGCACTTTTCAAAAGCAAGAAGAGTGTCTCCAGTCAGATCGATGGGCTGAGATGCTTTTACAGAGCCGGCAAGCAAGGCATTAAGCGGTGCTTGAATAGAAGCTGCGTTGGGTAGAAAACGCCTATAAAAGTTTAGCATACCTAAAAATCGTCTGAGCTGCTTCACTGTTTTAGGCACGGGGAACTCGTTGATGGCCTCGACTCTAGTTTGCAGCGGTTGAGTGCCGGCTTCGGAGATACGATAACCTAAAAACTTTACCTCGCTTGCTCCGAAAACGCATTTCGCTGTGTTCAAGACGACTCCATACTCCCTCATGCGAGTGAACAGCTGCTGGAGGTGTGTCACGTGCTCTGCTTCATTTTTACTGCTGACAAGTATGTCATCTATGTAGGGATAACAAAAATCTAGGCCTCTAGTCATTTCATCAATGAATCTTTGGAATGTGGAACCAGCATTTCGCAAACTAAAGTTCATAAACGGATACTCGAATAAGCCGAAGGGTGTTGTGACGGCTGTCTTCGGTATGTCATCGCTGTGTACTGGGATTTGGTTATATGCCTTTTCAAGGGCAACGGTTGAGAATATTTTACAACCAGCAAGTGAACTTGAAAAGTCATGTAGATTCCAATAGGATAACGGTCGGGTATAGTCCGTGCATTGAGCAAACGGTAGTCACCGCAAGGCCGCCAACCGTTGTCCTTCTTAGGGACAAGGTGCAATGGCGAAGCCCAGGGACTATCCGAAGGACGTACAGTACCATCATTCAGCATCATCTGATATTCTTGCTTGGCTATTTGAAGTTTGTCAGGAGCCAGTCTGCGAGGGTTACAAAAAATTGGAGGACCGGGAGTCGTACGGATAAAATGAACAGTATTGTGATTTGTTGGTGTTATGCGTTTGCCTGAAGGGCGTGTAATTTCGGGAAATTTAGATAAAATATTATCATATTTAGTGTTAGTCGATACAATTTTTACAGAAAATATTTTCACATCACTAGCATGGCAAGCAATTGAATGTAAAGAGGTAGTATTATCAATAAGGCGTTGGTTGCGACAGTCAACAACTAAATTATAATAACTAAGAAAATCAACGCCAATTATAGGTTTAGTAACATTCGCAACAATAAAGCGCCATGTAAAATCACGCCTTAGGCCTAAATTTAATTTCAGTTCAACAAAACCAAAAGTATCGATACACGTACCGTTTGCAGCACTAAGTTTGTAGTCCGTTTTAGAACGCCGTTCACGAAGTGCAGAACGAGGAAAAACACATAAGTCACTACCGGTATCTACAAAAAACTGAGTATTCGAACTACGGTCGGTCACGAATAGGCGACTTGAGGAGTGGCAATCACCGGTCGCCATCAGAGACTGCCTGTGGGGTTTCCCGCTTGCTTAAAGTCGCATGGCTTGATGCAATGTCGAGCGTTAGGTCCAAACTTCATGTGATACCAACATACAGGGTGTTTCTTGTAGCTGGAGTTGGATCGAGACCTGGGACGAGAATTATTGTTGCGTCGCTGTTGAGGTCGAGATCGGATACTGCAACAGTTTGAAGCACGCGTATGCTCCTCAAGCTTCATGGTAAGATGCTCAACCATCTTTTTCAGCTCGGCTATTTCACTAGATGGGTTACTGTGTGAAGAGCTTGCTGACGTTTCGGCCACGTTGTATGGTAACGTGATCTCCCGAATGCGATCGGCCAAATCTGCTTGTTGGTCCAATGGTCGGGTTGGTTGAGATGCAAGAACAGTCTGTATATTTTGGGGCAGGCGGTTGCACCAAATCGTCTTGATAAAATCTTCAGGGACGGACGGTCCAGCTAAGTCTTGGAGATGGCGAAGGAATTGTGAGGGTTTCCGATCGCCAAGCTCCTCATGTATTAAAAGCTGTCTAACCTTGTTCTCTTTAGAAGCGCACAGACGTTTGATCAATTCGGTCTTGATTTTTAGATAGCGGTTCTCGGTCGGTGGGTTAAGTAAAATATCCTTAATCGCTTTTGAGTGTTTAATATCGAGGTTATTAATGACGTTGATGAATTTGGTAAAATCATCAGTGATTCGGCAACACTCGAACTGACCTTCTAGGAGGGCAAACCAAATCTCGGGTTCATCAGGTGAAAATGGAGGAATTTTCAGATTCACTCGCCGTATTTCACTAGGTTGTGAAGAACCAGAATCGGTACGCACATGTACTTTTATCTTTTTGCGCTCCGTCACGTTGCTAGCGCCATCTTGATTGTGCACCGTGTCCGCTGTATCTTCGCCGCTTGTGCTCATCTTCAAAAGTCCGTGTTGTACGCAGGTCACCAGTTATAGGGGGCGATGTAGAAAGTGCTGTGATCACCCACCAATAATTAAGAAGGAGTGCAGAGAGCAACAATTTGTTTATCACTGTTTATTCGTATGAAAACAACAAAAGTTCTTATTACAAATAAAGATCGCGAAGTACGTAAATCATACGGCGGCGGCGCAAGCGACACGGGTTCCGCGTTCGGTGCATAAGTTCTGACTAAAGAGGACTGCGCAGGCGCCGGTCACTGCGCGTTGCAAATCGCTGCGTCTGCTGAATTGCAACGCGTAGGGCTTGCGCGTATCGATGGCGCCTCGCCGCGTCGATATCGACAATCGATAACTAACATAGGTAAACATAAATTTATAATTCTTATGTTAGTGGTAGTATGTAAGTTTACATAGTTTATTTAGTTATAGTTTAGGATATAGGTTAATTTAATTATTTTAGATTAGTGTTTTACTATATTATAACTTAAGCGTTAGGTTAAGTTAGATAATAAGTTTATATTGTTGTGCTTGTGTAAATAGATAGTTATTTAGGTTGAAATAGTATTTTAAAATGTAGATTACGTGAGTAGGCTACATGCAGACATCGTCGGCATAGAGGATTTCAAGTACAGCGGTCTTTAGTACTTTATTTTTTGCCCTGAAACATTTGATATTAAATACACCTTTATCTGAACGTACATTGAGCTTGATGCCTGCATTACAGCTTTTTAGTGCGTCCGCCATTACCGCAGAAAAGTACAGAGCAAACAGGGTTGGGGCCATGACACAGCCTTGCTTTACGCCACTCGTTACTGGAAAGGGGTCCGAAAATTCGTTGTTATGCTGAACCTTGGCTGACATGTCATCGTGAAACTGTCTGATCAGGTTTACGAATTTTGTGGGACAACCAGCTTTTTTTAAGACCAACCAGAGGGCAGAGCGAGGGACACGATCGAACGCTTTTTCAAGATCTACAAAACACATGAAAAGAGGGCGATTCTGTTCGAGACTCTTCTCCTGTATCTGCTTGACTACGAATATAGCGTCTACGGTTCCCCTGCTTGGTCTGAAGCCACATTGGCTCTCCGGCAGAACTTCTTCGGCAAGGGTGCTCAGACGGGTATTAATTATGTGCGCCAGTATTTTGCCAGCCACGGAAAGAAGCGAGATCCCCCTGTACGAGCTGCAGTCAGCTACGTCTCCTTTGCCTTTGTATAGTTTGCATATAGAGGCGTCTTTCCATTCTTGTGGCACAATCTCTGTTTCCCAGATCTTTAATATCAGATCGAAAAGTCTGCTGCGAATGTTTGGCCCACTATACTTGTATATTTCCGCTGGTAAGCCGTCAGTGCCTGGTGTTTTGGCATTTTTAAGTTTTTTGATAGCCTTAATGAACTCCTCATGGGTGGGCGGATGTGCAAGTTTCTCTTCCATGGGCCGATCTTCGAGAGTTTGGATGTAGGGGATATCAATTTGTGTGTTAGTGGAATTGAGAACCTCACTAAAGTGTTCCGCCCAGCGAGAAAGAACTTTACTCTCTTCCGTGAGGCGATGATCTCGATTGCGCGAATAGATAGGAGCTACTTAGTTAGTTTAGTTGTACTTACCTAGTTTGTGGTCCAAAGACAGCCTGAATGCCTTCAAAGAATCTGCCAGTTTGACTAGAGTCGGCAAGTTGCTGTAATTCCGCCGCTTTATTGGACCACCAAAGGTCTTTTAGCTCACGCATTTTGGTTTTGAATTGTAGATGCAGTAATTTATGGTCAGCCTTGGGATGTCGCAAAGCGCGCCTATGCTCATCTGCAAGTTTTTGGATTTCTGCCTCTGAACAGTCGAACCAATCCTGGTTTTTCTTCGACAGTTTACCTAAGACTTGTTTAGCGCATTGCGAAAGCCTCGCTGAGTACAGTTGCCATGCTTCATTTATCGCGACATTGGGTATATCAAAGGGCTCAGCACCAAACTCATTATCAAGGGTGGTGCGTAGATCTTTTGAGTAGGTCAGTTTGGTGTATGCTAGTTTTGGCCTGCTGTGTTCAGCTCTTCGTGGAGTTTTGAGTTTAATGCGGAACTTGGCTCTTATAAGTCTATGGTCAGTCCAACCTTGGGCACCCCTCATAGCTCTGGTGATCAGGACGTCGCTGAGGTCTTTTTTGCGAACGATTATGTAGTCTAGGAGATGCCAGTGCTTCGACCTGGGATGCATCCACGAGGTTTTATATTTTTGTGGCAAACGGAAGAACGTATTGGTGAGGCATAGGTCGAATTCGGAGCATACTGTTAAGAGGTCTATGCCATTAGTGTTACACTTGGCAACACCATGGCGACCAAGTACTCCCTCCCAAGCGCAGCACTCCATGCCAACACGAGCGTTAAAATCACCTAGCAAGACAATCTTATCACTTTGGGGAACTCTTTCGAGGACATGGCGCAGCTCCTGGGAGAAACGGGCTTTTACGTCGTCAGAAGACGTCATGGTGGGTGCGTATACACTTATTAGGTGGACATGCTTTCCAGTTGGTAATGGAAGCCGTAATGTTATAATGCGATCATTTATTCCTATGGGAAATTCTTGAAGTTTATTCGCAATGTTGTTTTTGATAGCAAATCCCACTCCACTTGCCGCCTTTTCAGACGCAGGTTTTCCGCTCCAGTAATACGTATAGCCGCCTAGTTGTTCACAGAGCTCTCCGCTTTCATGAAGGTGTGTTTCACTTATTGCTGCGACATCGATGTTGTAGCGTGACAGTTCACGGGCTATAAGAGCAGTTTTACGCTCTGGGCATAAGTTACGTTCGTCGTCTCTTAAGGTTCGGACGTTCCAGGTTGCTATAATAAGGTTTTGTTTAATTTTATTTGTGTTCTTTCGACCGCGAGAAGTCGATGACTAAGTGACCGCGGTTTGCCCCTTAGCGTTATGGTTGAGACGGACTATGTTTAGGCCACCTTTTCTAGGCCCCTCCCCGGATTGGGGAATGCAGAGCGATCCTAAATAGGGCTGCATTGTCATCAGACGTGCTGCCGAACCAGTCCTCCCGCCTCTGTCGAGTCCCAGAGCGACCACTCTCGTCTGACCGCCTACGTGCAGAGAGACAACTAAGGCCCGGACACATCGAAGACCGAGACCCCACCACCATCTCTCCATCGCCGTAGGGCTTTTGGAGGCTCGTAATCCATAGTGATAGCAAGGGTCATCTGCGCGTGAGATTACTTTAGTGGACAAGTAGTTGCGCTGGTACAGATCCACTCTCTCGTCCCTCGTCTCCTGGTGCCAGTGGATCGGATGGCCAATACGACTGACGGGAAATAAGGGATGCAGCAATTGGCCACACGTCTTTACAAGATTCCAACATGTGCCCTTTTGACGTATTGCAAAGCCGTGCTACGCCGCCACGGTTGCCGGTAGCGTTTGCCTATCGACGGTGCCCGCCTCCCGTGCCGGCGCAGACTTTAGTGTTTTGACGGGGAATCAGCCGGTTGTAACTGCAACAGAGTCACAGCCCCCTCTGCTAGGTTTAGCCTACGGGTCAACGTGGTTTGCCAGGGTGTGGCCGCTGTGTACACTTCACAGCTTCTTGGAGCCACTAGCAGAGAGTTGTAGAGACTTGTCGAATCAGACTGTCGCGCCCAGCAAAGCAGCGCTGACCGACAGACAGACCAAAACCTCTACTACACCCTAATTCAATTAAAGTTGGCACGGAACCCTCAGTGCGCGAGTTCGACTCGCACTTGGCCGGTTTTTTTGCTTTGACAACATTGTACGTTATGCGGCAAAGCAATGAGAGTTGTTGCGAACGCCACCAGATAGCGCCACTGAGTCAATAGCTCTGCCGTCCTCCGCACGCCATGTACAAACATGCTTTTTCATCTCTTCTGTTCGAAAAATGAAACTTTCAGATAGACGGGTGGAAATAGCTGTTCTATCCTTAGGGTGGAAAGTAATTTAGTTTTAATTGCTACGGTCAGACATGTAGTTAAAAATAATTGAGTCACATCATTTTATTAAAATAAACAAGCTTTCATATTTCTAAGATTATCTAAACATTAAAACCGTGTTTATAATGGTCACTGATTTAAAAAAAATACTGATCTAATTTTTAACGTCAGCGTTTTATGTACTCTGTTGTCTTCCGTGCCGTTACTGTCCTTCTAATCGTGTGTTATATGTATAACGACAGTAGACAAACTGATATGACGTGATGTAAAATCTGGAGGTTTTATCTCTCGCCAAACAACATAATATCTCATCATCGCATCACAATCACACAGATAAATTTATTTATTTTTCCTCACAGTCGAAATGAAAAAATAGTAAGTTTAACTCGGGTGAAAGTCCCCATTTCACTCTCGAATTATTAGACCTCCTAATGAATACTATAGATGGCCTGTACATCTTAGTAATAACTTGTTAATGTTGATGTTAGTCTGTAGACATTTATTTTAAAGTTGTAAAAAAATTATAACAAACATTTGTAAGCGAAAACATTTATTTAAGTAATTAAAACATTCATTTTTTATACATTTACTGTAAACCTTTTAAATCAGTTTAAAGAGTTGTCTTGCTACCATATTCATCTTTTAATTGCATGAAATATCACTAGAAGCACATACATCTCAAAACAACATAAACCCAACCAATGCTCTGGAAAAACTATTAGCCACTTCTGTCAAGGCCTCTTTTCAACGGATTTATATTTTTGTGTTTTCTATTAAACAAATTTTATTAGCATCATAATCCTTTTTGTACAAACACTTTACAATGTTTTTTAATAAAATTACTCTTGGCTTGAACTTATATACGGGTATTCCTATATACGGGTATTCCAATAGTAATTTAAATTATTTTATTTTAGTGTGTATTTACAAATTATAGTGCAGGCAGTCTATTTATACACTTATGTCTATTTACACACAGTTGCACTCTTGGCTCACTAGGTGTCGTTGGACGGTATTAACTCGCGCTACGACCAGTTTTTTTCGGAAGATCAATACCGTAAACGATAATAATAACGTTATTCATAAACTGATTGACAATTTTCACTATAATTTTTGTTAGCTTGTACTTAGTATAATAACAAACTAAACTTGTTAATGTACAAATCAGTGCAAGCTAGTAAGTATACGCAAAGTAGGTATGTGAAACTTATCGTTTGGTCGCACTCTTGTTTCATAACCCTGATTTGAACAAAATAGCTATGTTTCGTTGCCTTTTTTATTCATTCTATGGCATTTGCGCAACCATTATCATGGCCTACATTATTTTACCCCAGGACACTTACGATTTTTTTGGAAAAAATTCAATAACAGGCCAATTTTTTTTATATGGGCTTAATTCGTGATTTTAAGAGACAATGTTTTTGAATCCACCGCATTGTCGCACTGGAATATATTTAAAAAAAATAGTGTCCCGAAAACGGCGAAATTTCACAGCAAAAATGCTATCACCATTTTTTCAGTGGAAATGTTTGTATTTTGATCGGCATTTGGCACTGCTACCAAAATCCACCTTAAAAGAAACGTGGAAGTTACACTTTTTTATAACGGAGGTTGTTTTATTTTTTTGAGCAATCTACTCCAGGAAAATAATACTATCAGAATGTTTTAAGCAGAAATTGGCTAAAAGTATTAAACTAAACACAATACTCTCAAAATCCACCATTTTTTGGAAATGGATCATAGATTTTTTGTTTTCGCGTTATAACACAGGTAGCAAAAATTTAACAGCGGTCAACTTCGGTGGATTCTTAATTTAAGGATAATATAAAACTATAAATCCCAAAATCCACCTTTAAATAATTATCATTATGGAAATAATAATACATTATACACCATAAAGCTTCCGCATTGCTAAATTGAATCTTATGTGAACGTCATACGATACCACTTGAATATTATTCATAGTTTCTTTGATGGAATAGATAAACGATTCGAATCACTTGACGCAAGACGATGTAGCAAGCGACTCCGGTACTAAATACCTACCGGCCGCGCTGCTCGTCTTGGTAAAATGTACACTCAAGACCATATCAAGTTTACAGTATAAACTTTGTAGGTACTGGCTACGTCATGTATCGCGCCGCGCTTGTTCAATGATATTTTTAACCGACTTCAAAAAAGGAGGAGGTTATCAATTCGACTGTATGTTTTTTTTGTACGTTTGTTACCTTATATCTCAGTCGTTCTCGTTAGTCGACCGATTCGAAAATTTTTTTCGCCTTCTTAGAGGGTGTACCTTGTAGTTGGTCCCATTGTTGCCGATTTGGGATCTGAAGATGAGATCTTGGTGTAATCGAGGGAAACCCTCAAAATTTAAAGGCACGTATAGTGTTGTTTTACTAAAATCTTAATGTTGACGTATTGTTACGTCTGATAGTCCACATCTTGTGGGGCTGAGCTGATGGTGGAACTCCTTAACGATTAGGAGTTCAGTAATTATAATGACAGAACATATGATAGGTAGTTTGTAGCTTCTTAAAGAACAGAGTCATAAGGTGCAACTTCCCCCCTCCCCCTCTTGTAATCTCTAAAAATGGAGAAATAAAATTAACTTTAAAAAAGTAAAAACCGACTTCAAAACCAAAATGCACTAAAAAGTCTTAAATAAACCCTTGAACGTTGAAAGAGAAGGAATCCATTTCAGGGAAACAATTTCTTTTTGGAGTCGGTGCCATCACTTTGAAAATTCAGCCTCACCTGTCGCAGCACTGACTCCAAAAAGAAATTGTTTCCCTAAAATGGATTCCTTTCCTTTCAATGTTCAAGAGTTTATTTAAGACTTTTTAGTGCATTTTGGTTTTGAAGTCGGTTTTTACTTTTTTATACTGTATTATTATCGGGCTTAGTACAAACCGGAGTTCAGTTTATAGGGTGGAAAGGGTATATCCATCCGAAAAGGGGTTGATGTACCCGATGTACTGAGTAAAATGGTCTGCGTTTCCACCAAGTGAGCAGCTCCAGATTCAATTAAATGTATATTTATCACTTAGTTACAGGTTTAAAACAATTGTAGAAACAAGGTTTTCTTTTTGTAATGCGATGGAATGAAAGATATTTGGTTAAATGTGTGCTCACTCAGTCCTCACAAGCGGTCAGCCATATCTCCATACTGAAATAAGTTGGTCGATTCATTCAGTGTTCTTTTTTTTGTTACACCTCTCTTTAATTGGAGCCTGTAATTTCAGATCGTCAAGTTTCGTATTAAAACATTTTCTATTAATTTATTGTGCTCACTCCATCCACACGCTATTGTATCTCTATGAACAAACTATAGTAGATTCGCATTCCATCGTTTACATTGTATGAATTGGCTTGAAATAGGATTATGCAGCATAAAAGCAAACCACTTTTACTGTGCGTTCATGAGTGAAACGAATCCCTGGTGCTCACTCCATCCGCCATCGCTAAATACTTAAATCTTTTTTTCTAACTTACCTTAAAAGAATGAGTGAACATATGATTTTTTTGTACAAAAATACTATAAAATATTCGGAAGTTCCCAGTTTGCTATTTCTTTTTTACTTTTAGAGTTAAACAAAGTTTCTTATTTTGTATGAAGGACATGGAATAGGGTGTCTACACGTGATAAAATAGCAGGACTTTGCTGACTTAACTTCTCGTGTTCACGCTTGCTGCGTGTCATCCTTGCTTACTTGCCTGAAGGAAAAGGTTTTGTTCTTAATAGGTACCTTGTTTGGGCTGGGGTTTGGGTTAGTTTAAATTTTGAGGTTTTGTGTACTAAATGTAAAATGAATATATCTGACCGGTCACATTTGTCATAAACTATACATGACCGGTCAAATACAATCAATTTGACCGTATGTGATGAACCGTAAATATAATTTCCTGACTCAGTTTTTGCAAAAATAAAACACATTTTGTGTCGTTGTGTGAATGAGCTATGATTACTTATTAGGCCTTGTTATTGTTTTTTGTAAATATGGTTGAAATAAGATGTAAAAAACGGTGTTTCACGGACCTGCGCGAAATTTACGTGACCTACCGAATTCGACTAATTGCGTGTACGTACAACCGAAAAAGTAATATAATATTACTGAATCAATATGAACAGTTGATGACCGTTTTTGACTATTTAATAGTCATTTTTAACACTATACATTAGGAAAGAACTAGAACAGAAAATAAGTTAAGAATTAGAACGTGTGTGACACTGACTGCCATTTGAGTTTTAACTGACAAGTGATTTTCGGTCAATGTGCGTGAATTTTTCGGTTATGACTAAACGAAGGAAGATACGCCGTTCGATTTTTAGGTATGTTGGAGATTCTATTTTTTTTTATTGGAATCACAAAATAATTGTTAATTTCTTGCGGGACTTTGTGAAATAAGGAAAATAAACATGTAGGGAACATAATATGACCTAAGCCCGTTGGAGCTAAGCGTTGTGTGGGAACTATACGTCTTTTGCCTGTTTATGTCAACATGAAATAACTTTCTTTTGAATACTTTGAATACTAGGTATTTTTGCTGACATTTATATGTATTGCATACTTATAACACTTCAATAAACTTTTTTATACGTAGCGACACGACAAAAAAGGAAGTCCTTACCCAGGCACAGCGATTATTTCCCACATTTATTTTTTAAGGTTTTTTTTTGGACTCTGTTGATGAGGAATGAAACAAGGCATTATCCAAAACCTAAATCTATATGCAACTTTATATTTCCAGCAGTTTTCCACTGCTGGAACCTTTTCTTCTTGTTCTTATTCTTCTCGTGTCAATCGAAATTTTTTGTGTGGTACTTCAATTGCGAGTTTAACTTTTTTACCATAAAATCAAGAAAAATGAAAGAATGTAGATACATGTAAAAAACTATCGCAAGACCAAAAACTGAATACCTAGTCTTGCCATAAATATTGTCACAAAAAAAATATGATAATAATATTTATTACTTGTACAGTGTGTTAGTTTTATACATATATGTAAAACAGTTTAAATATAAAAGCTTATTCGAATTGGTCTCTGTTGGCTGCAATACAGTCCTTTAAACTTTGAGGCCAGTAGAAGCACGCACTCTTTCCATGGGAAAATTCTTCACTGCCAATCGTATGCATTGTTTAAGGGACTTCAAATTATCATGGCGTTTAGAGCAAGCCATACTCTCTAAAACTGACCATAAATCATAATCCAGCGGATTAAGATCGGGACAAGACGACGGCCAGTCTTCAGCTCTGATGAAGTCCGAAACGTTCGCTTCTAACCAAAACTGCGTGGACCGAGTTTATCTATGACCCGGAGTCGAGTCTTGTTGGAAAGACCACGCTTGGTTATTGAACATGGTGTTGTTAAGGGGCTTAACTGCCTTCTCAAAAATGGTATCTTGATACACTTGTGCCAATGTTTTGATACCTTTTCCACAAAAATATGGCTCAGTCACTCCTTCATAGCTAACACCCCACCAAACCATCACTGAAGTCGGGTAATGCCCACGTTGCACTCTGCCGACTAATTGGGAAGCTTCCTTAGAGGTTTGAGCATAAATACGGTCATTTTGTTTGTTCAAATGTTGCTCAATAGTAAAGATTTTCTCATCCTTGAACAAAATTTTTCTGTGACTGTGTTTTTTTGATATTTTTACCCCATTCTTTTTTAAATTATCTGTTAAAAGTGATAATTTAAAATTTAACCAGTGCTTCTCTTATAGGTTGCAAGTCCTAAGTCATCATTTAAAATACGCGACATGGTTCTGGGTGCTATCTTCATCTCCCGAGATAAAATCTTTTGCTTTCGGACAGGATTTCTGCGAATTCTTTCCCTTACTGCTTTGACCACCTTTTTCGTACGAAAACTACGTGGCTGGCCAGATCTTTTTCTGTCACAAACACAGGAGGTCTCATTGTACATATTCATAGCCCGGTACACAAACATTTGACTAATACCAAGCGTATGGAGAGTTTAAAAATTTCATTTGGCTCCATACCAACTTTGTGTCATGCAATTACAGCGATTCGGTTCTCTTTATAACTCCATTTTAATATGTCAAAATTTTATAAAAAGTTTTGGCGCCAAAATTAGAAAACACAATGAGCTATCGTAGAAAAATGACTGATTCCAAATTAAAATGTAATATCTTTCTTATTTTTAATTGTTAGAGTATTTATCGCCAGGTTGTGTATATAGAAATCGTGACTCTGAGATTTTTTTCTTTTACAAAGAAAATTTCATTGGTGAACTTTTTTCGTATACGAATTGCGCGAGAATTGGTTAAGGATTAAACCGTCTCATTTTTCAGTCTTATTTTATGTCCTCTTATTATTTTCACGTGGAAACACCCTATTATATGTCATTTAAACCAAAAATTTAGTTTTGTATATCTATAAAATTAAAAAGTAATATCAAACTGTGTACTGCCGAATATTTTATAGTATTTTTGACCAAAAAAATCATATGTTCACTCATTCTTTTAAGGTAAGTTAGAAAAAAAGATTTAAGTATTTAGCGATGGCGGATGGAGTGAGCACCAGGGATTCGTTTCACTCATGAACGCACAGTAAAAGTGGTTTGTTTTTATGCTGAATAATCCTATTTCTAGCCAATTCATACAATGTAAACGATGGAATGCGAATCTACTATAGTTTGTTCATAGAGATACAATAGCGTGTGGATGGAGTGAGCACAATAAATTAATAGAAAATGTTTTAATACGAAACTTGACGATCTGAAATTACAGGCTCCAATTAAAGAGAGGTGTAACAAAAAAAAGAACACTGAATGAATCGACTAACTTATTTCAGTATGGAGATATGGCTGACAGCTTGTGAGGACTGAGTGAGCACACATTTAACCAAATATCTTTCATTCAATCGCATTACAAAAAGAAAACCTTGTTTCTACAATTGTTTTAAACCTGTAACTAAATGATAAATATACATTTAATTGAATCTGGAGCTGCTCACTTGGTGGAAACGCAGACATTTTGTGCTAATTTTTCGTCAAAATAAGTTGACATTACAAAGTTATTTTTTGCCATTAAACTTTATAAAATTGTTATTAAACTTTATATATTGTAGCAAAAACTAAGTTTGTAAAGACAATTTTTTTTGGCGTTTTTTGAAAAAAAATGTATCATTACACTCATTACATTATAAACATTAGTACCTACTATGTACTATATGTATGTATTAGTATAATGTACTGAACATTATAAAACATTAACATAAAAAAATATATATCAGGTCTGGAGGCACCGGGTGGCAAGCACGGGCTAGCGGGCAGTTCGACGCGATACTACCGCATCAGACGGTAAAATAACTCAAGATAGGGACTGCATGCCCTGTCAGAAATTACTTGAAGCGCTAGATCCGGTCGGCTTCACCAGACCGCGCTGTTTAGACGGTAGACCGGACCGACATGTTGCTAACATACATTGTAAGCTGCGGTCTGTTGAGCGGGCCGCCCGCGCCGGCTGCAGACCGCATCCTGTGTGATATTTGCTTAAGAGGCGTTACAACGCGAAAGTAGCACCACTTCATATAAATAATTAGGCATTTCTCCGTCAAAACACAAAATATTAAAAATCGGCCGGCGGCCTTGAGCCGATGCCGCCGCCCGGCGGGCGCGCCGAGGGGCCCAAATGGGTTGTGTTGTGTTCTCTCTATTCCCGCCGTGCGCACCGCGCAACCCCCTCGTACGTCTATTTTTAATTTATCCATTATATCATGTAAATTATTGAAATTATTAGTGGATTTTAATTACTTTATAGATAATTCAATATTAAAGTAAAGTCTACTTTGTCAGTTTGACTGGTAGATTTTTGCTATCATAATAAATAAGCCCTGAGAAAAAGTTGTATTTCCACTTATTTTTTTGGTGGATTCGGTACAAGTTTAGTTCAGGAATGTGAATGAAACATAGTGAAATAAAAAGTTGCCTGTAAGCATTTTTTTCCTGAATATAACGAATTTATACTCTTTTTTTAAACATTATTCTGAAAAAAAAAATTGGTGGATTTTCTTGTTATTAGAAACAAAATGATCAACTTACATTATGTTAAAAAAAAATAATGCTTATAGAATTTTTGCCTTGATTTTTAAGTTTTTTTAAAATTTCTTTTAGTATTTTTAAAATGACGCAGTCTTAAATCTAGGTGGATTCTTCACTTATCCTATAATAAATATTTTAATCTAATTATTTAATTAAAAAAAATGCTGTTACGAATTAATGTTTAATCCCCATACAACGAAATCGTACCGCTCTCAGGCTATTTATTTGATTTTGATTAGGAAACGTTTCGCCTGAGTAGAACAATTGGATTTTAAAAAAAACTATCAAGACTTTGAAGATATTGATTTTTAGCCACATTTCAAATTTAGTTATTAGCACAAAATATTAGTTTCTTATGTATTTCAATAAATATAATTTTTCTTTGGTAAAATGTAACAAATGGGGACTAAAAAAAACTTAGCGACTGATGATGGCTAATGTTTTAATACCTTGAGCGATATTAATGTGAATAATCGAAAAATTAACCAAACATACAATACAATCCAGAACGAGCTTACAAAAAGGTGGGTTTTGATTATTACATTCCAGATATAAAAATACTATCCGGGTGACTAAATAACTAAGTGAGCAACTAGAAATACAGAGAGGGCAACTTTAAAACTAAGATAGATTAGATTTTTCTAATTGTGGTTTTACTTAACGAACTACAAAAAAGTTAATTCTAAGCAAAGTTTTGTGAGTTGCATTATGAATGAATATTGGTTATATTATATTTGAGGTCTCATGTTTCATTATTTTCACGCTTTTTTAAAGGAAACTACAGACTGTTACAGCGCGCGAATTCGAATGAGGGCGGGGCGAATATTCGAAACAGTCAGGGGGGTAATTCAAGCTTGTAAACTCACGGCCACATGGCCGTGAAAGGTCGCCGCGGACTGCTCACCAATAGGTCGCCTACATTTTGACATCCGCGATGGACACCGCTCCAGTGATGCGTGGTATTCATAACATCGTCGCTGCATGAAATTACAATTAGCAATGTCACGCGTTTTTACCCGCTGATGACTTTCAAGAACGCTATTACTGTCATCAATGTTCCAGCACTCGCGGATGCATAATTTCACAAGTTAATGTTTCTTAATAGGTAGAAAGTCATCATCAGCTGTATACTTATTGCGTAAAAACACAATTGTCTTTATTATTTACAACAAACAAACGTACATACTATAAGTAAGGATGCGAAGTTTTGTCTAACCTTAAAGCATAAACTTGAAATGAAAAGTAAAATAATGTAAAATAAGGTTTAATGTGCTGATTTGAACTCTAAAACTGAAACAAAAATATACCAGAATTATTTAGTTTAATTTATTTGAAACTCTAATAAATCAACAACACAATGTTCAATACATTAGTTTAATTTAAATTTACCTATTTGCCCACATACATTTTAATGGTGTATCCACACCCCGACCAGCAGCGGCTTCGCCGCAGGTCTACGTCAAGATCTTTTGCCACCAGGCGGAGAGAATACACCACCAGAGACAAAAACCGTTAAAAAAGAAAATACGTTTGACACAAGTTTTGTGTCATGCCATGGTTTGTCAAGAAGCTTGTCATCATATATAAAAAACAAATAAATGTAATTTGACAGAACAGTGAGCCACTGATCATGTAAGTAGGTAATCTTTTTTCAGTGAGCCCACGCTGGTGAACTTATGTTCGATCGCCACCAACCAAAACAATAGTTATGTACATGTTGCATGCCTTAATAGTCACCAATGGAAATGTTATATTCATTGTGATAGACGTGCATGTTTAATATCTGTCTTTACCTATAGTAAGCCGCCCAGAGATACTATTAGGTAGGTAGCAACCTACCTATGTACGTATTTATGTTTGTATTTTCTTTCAAGATTAAAGAAAGTTTCCTTATTCACATTACAGAAGATTCAAGAGATTTGATATTAACATTCGAAAAATACATTCTCAAAAGGTAATGAACACAAGTTAAAGAAATAACATGAATTTGCCTTTAGCAGCAAGGGAGCAGACACTTACTACATTTCAGCACAACATCAATGACAATCTGCACTGAACTAAAGTTTTTAAAATTTATAAGGAATAAATACAATCATTAACATTGATAAATGTTTTTATTCATAAAAGCTTTTATATGCCTAAGCACTCACGCTATCTTTCTTTTTATGTGGCTGATCCTTTGTCATTATAATCATGGTTACTCATGCTTGACCTACCCGGTTTGTTAGGTATTACCCCTTATTTGCAGTCATCAGCAGCAATACAGATCACTTCCTCATATCAAGGAGCTACTCTCACAATGAGTATCTCCCTCTGAAAATTTTTAACTGTTTAATGTCGTTTTGAATAGTTCAATGGACGTAACAAAGAAAAATGAGACTCCTTTTGTTTTTCGATATATTAGGTGTTTGTTCTTCCTGCACAAGAGGTACAGACATTCCTCGCTCGGAACGATTTCTGATAAAATCCATTGCTCACGTATCAAGCACACTATGCTCTAGAACGCAGCAACCTAAGATGATTAACAGCAACTACTCTCTAAGCGTCTTGACGACGGAGCATCATAAATTTGCTTGATTGGCATCTTCAAGGACATTATTTCTAGGTTTGTGCTGGTCAGAGTTGAAAAAATAGTTATGAAATGACTGTAAATTGATTTATTTGCTTGCAAATACTGCTACTGATATGCCGTTTTTATGTCAAAATCTCACGGATGTATTTCATCTCAAGCGATGTCATGAATCGGGCGAAGTGCGTCACAGTTATAGATGCAAAAAGTATTTTAAACGTGAAGTCGTAAAGTAAGTTTTTGCATAACCGTGACATCAACAAAGGCGAGATAGCAAGCAAGGGCGAGGCGAGATCCCAATCACGAACTTTTGCCGTATTCGTAACGTTAGCGTAGCGAGTTTACGCAGTACAACGTTAGTCGGCATCACGAAACACTCTCGTGTCGTGTAGTAAACTCGATAGCATTGACGGAGATGACGTCATACTAACGTAAATATGGCCGTTGAATGTCACGTCCAGAAACAAGTTTAGCGTTCTATTTTATGCGAATTATTGAAATACAATATGAAATTCGACTTAAATCTAAGAGAAACCAACGAAGGAACAAAATTACGATGAATAAGTTGGAAGTTAAAGGAAGTGAATGTAAATATCGGTCGATAAAAATTGTAAGATCTTTTTTCCACGAATGTTTTGATTTTCGAACGGTTGAAATGACAACTGACAGTTAGTTGTGGTTTGATATTTTGTAGGAAATTTTATAGGTTTACTATTCAAAATAATAGTTTAAGCTTATTTAAAATAATGAAGACCAGTCATTTTCAGTACCTTACACTGGTAGAATTTATGGAAAAGTAAGTACGCCGAGATTAAATAAATAGATTTGTGATATAAGTAGGTTAATTGGTCTGTTACAGCGCGATATGTTTTCAAGCTATACTTTATTTTTAAGACATGGCGACTTATCGAAGCCCTCGGGAGGTCCAAGAGGACGCCACTTTATTCAAATTAAATGGAAAGAGTTAACCAATAACTTAAACAGCGATGGAACAGGCGACTCTCGATCGGAGGAGAAATGGAGGAAGGTATGCAATCTCCAAGTGGTCTATTGTTTTCTTAAGTACTAGCGGTCCCCCGCGGCGTCGCCCACGTTAAATTCAGATTCTGTAAAATATTTCAACGCAAAACACATATTTTCATTGCAAGTTAGAGGCCAGCAACTATAGCGGTTAGGTCAAGCTCGCGTTGTTCTTGTAAGCTGCGAGCTTTATTATGATGCAAAGTTATATTAAAACTGTGATAGCTTCAAAGACATTTAATGAAATCAAATAATGTAAAGGGCAACTTTGGTCGAAATTAAATGCTCGTTAAACAAACACAGTATAGATGCGATTTAAGTTATTTAAGATCGCGAAGGTTTAGCCAATACCACAAATAAATAATTTATTGTTTAATGGCTCTAATGTTTTGAATTTCTTTTTGTGCCAAAGGTCTGGAGCGATTTAAAAAATAACACGAAAAAAAAGGTTGCCAAGATAAATAGAGCTGCAAGCGGCACTGGTGGTGGACCTGCACTCCAATTACATTTGACTGACCTGGAAAATCGAGTCATAATTGATGTGCAGGATCATATGAATCATAGTGAACATAATTGGAGTGCAGGCAGCCACTGGCATGATGGTAGTGGAAGCTGGCTTTCAGCAGGTCTGTATTAATTTATATTAGTCTAATGTAGTTTAGGTATAAACGAAATTTTACCTTTATATAAGAAATACCTCTTATGCGTGCGAATAATATTTTAAATCACGTATTTTAAGAATGAAGATAGACCCGAAACGCCTGGCAGCCTAGATGATATCATCATTTTATACGAAGACGAGAACCAATCTGGTAAATTGGTAAAAGTTATATTATAGTACAAAAAAAAATTACTTATTTGGTAAATCAGTTTGTTTATATGCAATATAATTACATTACAGAAGCCGATTGGAACATGCCTAGCACTAGCAGCCAGCCCACTGTGGCGGCTACCCGAATTCATGATAAAGAAACAGCTCCTCCACCCTCCTTCTCCTCAAAAAATGAACATTGGAATCCACCGCCACAAAAAAAGAAAAAAATTGATGTAGCAAAATTATTTGTAGATGTAGATAGGAGTGCAAGAGAATATGCAAGGGAGCGTGATTTAGCATTTGAAAGGTTGGAGACGGAAAGGCTGCGCGTATATGAGTATGAAGTTCGTGAAAGGGTGCGACAGAGGGACCAAGAGCTTGATTTACAGGCTCAATGGCTCCAGTTTATGAAAGAGGCTATGGACGTTATTGTTAGAAAATTTGAAAAGGAATATAAGTAAGTTAATGGGTAATTAATATACAAACAAGATACATGACTGTGAAAGGAGTAGATGTAATATTCAGTGAATGTGATAAGATTGTATGGAAAACAAAAAAAATCTTTAAAAGGAGGTTATAAATTGAACATGTGTATGTATGTGATATTGTTGTAATTTGATATCAACATATTGATGTATAAGGGCTTCACGCGTGCAATGTTTCGTAAGTTTATGGATGGTGTATGTCAGTCCACAAATTTCTCTAAAACAAGAAGCCATAGCAAGAATATTATATTTGGTTCATAGTAGTAGTAGTAGAATATGTAATAAAAATAAAACTTCATAAAATACTTACGTTACTTTTATTAAAAATTAAAATAACAGCTTTTCAACCGGCTAGATACCACATTTTGAGAAATTTCACATTAAGATTTATTTATTTAAAAACTTTATTGCACAAATAATAGTGTACAAAAGGTGGACTTAATGCTAATAGCATTCTCTCCCAATCATACCTTTAGATCATGCAGAGAGGTTGTTATGGGTGCGGGAGAATATTGTAAATAATTATTAAAATTGCAACAATTACTATTGTGTAAAATAATAATATTTTATACATACCATAATATACATAAACTAAATAAACAGTATAAAATAGTTTAGATACATAACATCCAAAAGCATACATAACTAAAAATACACATACATACATATTTTACAACAATCGCTTTCAATCAAAATCACAACTATTCGCAATCATAGAAACAGAAACCTTCGCAGTTTGTTTTTGAAACACAGTTTCGTTTCTGACCTCCTGATCTCAAGAGGGAGCGTATTCCACAGCCGCGTAGCCGTCACTGTAAACGACTTGGATTGATAGGATGAGCGATGAGCCGGTATGCCTAGCCGGAGATCTTCGGAAGAACGTAGAGCAACGTAGAGAACGTAAGATTATATGTGTAGCCTATTTATCCTACCAAACAATACATTTCTGATAGCTCGTCCCCTTGCTAAATCGTCTGCAGCCTCACCTTCTTGAAAATCATTAATTATGATTGGTGGTTCAGATGTAAGGTGTTCCTCTGGTTCAGGCACGTTAAAATCTTTGGCTAAGTTGTGCAGTACACTACAAGCCATTATTATATTTGCACACCTTTTGGGTGTGTAATGTAGTGTGCGGTCCTTGGACAAACATCGCCATCGATTTTTCAACCGGCCAAAAGTGTTTTCGATGGTGACCCTGGCTTTTCCATGTAAAAGGGTATATTTTGCTTCGGGGCTTCCTTCAACAGCATCAATTATGGGAGTCATTAGCCAAGGTCACAGGGGATATCCAGAATCACCTATAATTAACATACAACTATGATTGAAGGAACTGACGAAATAATAAAAATATTTTTACTATTGTAGGCGCAGTTTTTACTTTACAGTAGAATACTTTATTGCACTTTACATTCATTGACTGATACGGGAAAACATTCTTTATATCAGGTAGTCACGAGATAACTCTTTATTGCATATCATGAAGTAAAAATAGTAACAAATATGTTTGCAGAAAAATAATAATTTAGGCGGTCTTTTCGCTGAAGGCTATTTCTCTTCCAGGTAACCTTTAGGTAAATGGCTAAAAAAGTAATTCATACAACAAGTGTTACAGAACCTTTTTATATTATAAATATTTACCTAACAACCAAACTTGTTCGTTTTGCCGGTGTAGATCTTGCATGAAATTATTAGCCATGCTATTTTCCCAAATGAACGCATCGTGGGTAGCGCCACCATACTTTGCGTTAACATTTAGAATTCGGCAATCACTATCGCATATCTGAAACCAAGTTAAGTATGTTGCAAAAAAAATAATATTAAACTGAGTCGTTATTTTATACCTGCCACCGTTATATTGTACAAACCTCAAGATTATAATCAAACGGTTTTAAATTCGTTGTTGTAATCTGTCCATTTATTGTAATCAAACCGAACAAGGTCAAGAATTTTGTTTTTTTGGTAAATACATGTCAGCCTAACACGACCCTAACCTGTATTTTTTCCCAGTGATCCGTTATATCAATTTACATTATAGTTCATGAAGTTTGGTGTTGTTTACAATCAATCGACATATTACAATCTACACTAAATAAAACCGTGAGATTGTAATCACGCGGTTTATACAATTTTACGGTGACATATCCCATACTTAACAGGTATGTTTGTATTACCATTTGTACATTTATCGAATGGAAGTGCTTTCTACAGTAGTATAAATGTTCCACATCTTTTTTGGGTGTAAAGACATGGAAATGGGATGCGTCGATACACCCTACGACCCCAGGAATGCCGAACTTTGCGTAGAATCTGTAAAAAATAAAAATGACATTACTATTTACTTAGTTATAACAAAAAATATAAAATCATTTTAGAATTAAAGATCTTATCGATACTTAACCGCATCTCTCTGCTCTCTTGTCGCCGGAAATTGAATATAAGAATTCAATATTGGCGGACTAATGAGTGCGTCGGTCACTTCCCGCACGTACTTAGAGACCGTACTTTGTCCTAAATTTTTCGCAATTCCGACTTATCTCTGGTATGACCCAGTGGCATAGAAGGACAATGCACAAAGAACCTGTATGAACGATATTAGAAATAGCATATTGATTCTCTTACTAATGGTTTAAATTGACCTTAACTCTTTAGGTTACTCACCTTAAGTTCCAAGCTAATACGTTTTGTAGACTTTAAAGAAGTGTGTAGGCGTAATTTCTCACACAGGAAGGTGAAAGCATCTTTGCTTAAGCGAAACCTATTTTTGAATTCGGTTTCGCTAAGGTCTAAAAGATTGAAATTTTTTCTTTGCGCACATTTATGGCTTACGCCCCTGTAACAGGATTAAACGAATAAAATAAAACATATCTGATAAATAAGTTGCTATGCCAGGTTTAGGGCTTCGATAAGCCTTTTGTTACACTTTGTACAATCTTAGTACACTGTATATATGTACTGGCCTGGTTTCTCTTTGCTCATTATTATCGCTCTCAA
This sequence comes from Pyrausta purpuralis, assembly GCA_963924145.1. NCBI lineage: Eukaryota > Metazoa > Arthropoda > Insecta > Lepidoptera > Crambidae > Pyrausta > Pyrausta purpuralis. Next base: position 7,144,541 of record OZ001666.1, on the reverse strand, counting down.
GTAATCTTGAAGCGAGATAATAAAATGATGCACTTCGTTCAACTCCTACCCTTCGCGCACCTTGCATTTTAACGAAAATGATTAAAAATTCAGAAAAAATGTTTTCTATTTTCCACGCAAGTTGTCACCTAAGTTTGACAACTAATTGTCACTATTGTTACTCACGATACTATACGTCGAAGAAAGGTTCGTGATCGCAAATCCAGTTTAACACCACTGATCATGTAATATAGAAAATGTTTACGCACAATAAATGTCACGTATTTTGCTGCCAAATTTAGTTCGTTTCACGTCCGATAGAGGCGCTTTCAGATTCTCATACAAATGATTACGTTACTATACGAATACTTTGACGCAAATTATTCGTGATAGGGGTGCAAATGAAAGGTGTAATTGAACTATAGAGCAAAAACAGAGAGATAAAAATTAAATATTTTTATTGAAAAATAAGGTTTTGATCTGAATTTAAAAAAACGCGTTCTAATAACAATATCTTATTAAAAAATACACTATTGGTGTCTTTAATCGCCAAGTCAAACCTTCAGCCATACTACAAATACTAAAATATTGTTTCATGTCTTGGATTAAAAAGGGAAAAATCATTTGTGCATATTTATTGTGTCCACACCATCCGGTGGTATTGTGTTGACGGCTCTGCTGCTCATACTGAGAAAAATATAATAATCTGGGGCTGCAGCGGCATTTTCTATGAAAAATAACGATACTATGAAATCTGACATTTTTGACGTTTGGACGCCGGTAATGCCGCCGGGTGATGTGGATACACCATTTGATTGACACAAATGTCTATGTCTTGTGCTTTATGTTTAAGTTTTTAATTAGATTTCGCTCTCGCCCTCGCCCTAACTATCCGCCTTTGTTGATGTGACGGCTATGATTAAGCAAAAATAAACTTTACGGTCTTAAACATTAAAATACTTTCTGTATCTACAACCATGACGTATTTCGCCCGATTCAGAACATCGCCTGAGCTAAAATACATTCGTGAGGTGTCAAATAATGTATAAGTCTTAAGCTATTTTCAAGCTTTTTAAATAATTTTTCAGCTCTATATTCATCATTATTTCTTCAACTCTAGCCAGCAAAAGCCTGAAAATAATATATATTTGATGTTACCAATCAAGTGAATGTTGCTGCGTCGCGATCGTCAAGACACTGAGGGCTGGTTTTAGGAGCATGTTGTGCTACTCGTAGGCACGCGAGCCCTGGGTTTTAACCAGAAAACGGTCTGGGCAAGGAACAATTCCATAAACTTGCCATTTATATTATGTTACGGTATTATGGTTTAGTTTAGCAAATAAGTATTTTTGATGAAATCTTGAATTAAGTACCTAATTATTGTAATAAAATAAAAGGAACGAGCATATACCAGGTCAACAGTGCAAAACAGAAACACAGCATTTGGCACGTTTAGTAGACTGAATCATCCATCCATCATACCTCTAAGTGTATGTATTAAATAAAAAATGCATTTAAATAAATTACTTTATTTTATTAAAAGTTTTTTAGCAATAAACCTAAGCATTACACACTAGTGTTTTACATTCTCTCCATTTCTTGGGGTCAGTAGCAATACTGGATCTCTTCCTCAAACCTATAGGAGCTGCTCTACTTAGTTCAATCATTTAAATGAGATTTTCCCTCTAGCTCTTTCGCTCTTTACATTGGCACAAATAATCAAGTTCATCTTGGAAGTAGATAACCAAAATAACAAAGTAAGAACGTGACATCTGCATATTGTGGACAAACGAAACGATATTAAGCACTGTGCTGTATTTTCTACTCTACTCCGTCTCAGTGATGCTTAGATAAAAATATAGCTTTTCATAATTTTCAACATGTCTGATGTCATCTCATAAAAATACACTATACCTACATAGAATCTGAAACAACAGCAAACGATAAAATATAGGTTATATTTCGTATGCCTCCGGAATTTTATAAAATTGATTGATTACACGTATCGCGTGCTTAGCCAAAGCATTGTTTTAGGCTAGCTAGCCTTTCTATTTAGTACCTTTGGTTAGAGTAGGACTGTAGTTTTAAAGTTGGATGAACGTATCTTCATTCTCTTTGAGAATCCGCACCACGAGGATTTCCCGTTAAAAAAAGGTCCAAGATATTGCTCCGACGTGAACTTGATACTCGCTCAGGCAGAAAATGTATATCTCACAAAATTATGCTCCAAGATCCAGCTTATATTACTGTGGCGGCTCCAGCAGTCTTAACGACACAGAGTACCACAAGCTTAATCGGATTCTTCAATAGCTTTATTTTTTGATATGTGATGGCCAAATTTGATGAAATATCTTTTTGTTTTATTGCAAAAAATATAATATTTTATGCAAATAGGTATTGACGTCTTGATAATCTTGACATAACTTTTCACGCATATAATATGTCAGACGATGTTGTTAATAGGCGATGTCCGTATTCACAGTGCACTTTAAAGTCAGTAGTTAGAGTGCAATGTTTTGAGTTTTTGAGCGGTCTCAGTACATATATTTTTTAAAATTTTGAATACCTATGATATCATATAGTTGTAATGCCTATGGTATTATGATTATTTGACACTCAAGAATACAAGAGAAAATAAGAAATTAATTTTCTTCTTCTTCATTTTATTAAAATACTAGTGGATACCGCATTGATTTTGATTCGATAGCATAAAAAACATATGACTTTTTTGTATCTGATACTTTTGGAGTTAGTTCTGTTAGCAAGTTGATGGATATTTTTCATAAGAAAAACCCTCATTAATGCGGTCTCTCATCTTCATTACCTTCAAGGACCCAAAAAAGGATGTTAAAAGTTAAAATTTAGTTTCACAACATTATTTTTCTTCCTTCTAAATACTACTTATCATTTATTTACTGTGACATCGACTGAGGCGAGGCTACAGCTTTGGCGATGCTATAATTTTTCATCTGCCAAACGCGTCAAAGTCCATAGAAACGTGTCAAATAATTCGCCCAGGATTAGTTTCAACTCACGCCGTTTGAGGCGATCGGCGCTAGATTCGATGAGAGTTTGTGAATACCAATTTCTCGACCCAGGCGAAGGTCCATATATGGATCCTAATGTTAGTAGTGTTTGATCATTAAAGCGATCATATTAAATAACAATTCATTGTTCATGTCACTATCTTGGACATTTACATGTATCACTATTACTAAAAAACATTAGATGTATGATAACTATGATAAGTTATAACTTTCTACTAATAAAAATATCTTTATTAGGAAGAAAGAAGATATTTGTTAGTATTTTTTATTAATGATTAACTAAAAATTGATAATTTATTTATTTTAGTAATCTCAAACTGAAGTAGGGCATTTTTGTTTAATTGTGGCATGTTATAAAAATTGCAAACAAACAATACGGAATACGTATTGTTGGGCTGAGACGGTTTGCGAATATTATAGTTTTACACTGCATTTGGCACGTAAAACAAATGATAATTTTATTGCGAGGAAAGCCACATACAGAAAACACTTTTTAGTTAGCACCTTATCTTTAGTAAGGTAAAGGGCGTGAAGGCACAGAAAATATAAGTTTGATAATTCGTTATCTTTGTCTTGCAGTTTTTAGCATATTTTATAATTATAGATTTGAAATACATAGGGACATAAAATTCTATTGATTTTCAGTATGGGCTATTTAGGTATTAATGCGACTGTTTTAAAGATATTCGTCCGAATACCAAACATATAAATAATATTGTATAAATTTAAATTTCGAATCTCTGAGAAAACATTTGGTTGTAAAAAGTGTTAGATGATTGGTATAAAAGCAATTGATTAATAAATTCATTTTAGGGATGTAATTCTCATAAGATCATAAAAATATTCATAGGTGTCTATCAATGCTATATGATTTAATGCTGACTTACAAAAAGGATACGATAATTCAATGGCTTTGAAATATTATCGTTATCAGAAATTTTACGGCAAGTAAGTAGGTAATGTTTTTTTTAAATTTATTTATATATAATTTAAAATTTAATAAGTATTTAAGTTATGTTTCCGAAGAAGATTATAAATCGGCTTGTGAGAGCTTTGTGACTTTATAAGGGCAAACGACCGCAAACGATTTCTCCGACAGAAGTTTTGGTACTACCCGGCCCCGGCCAAATACGTTTATCTAATATTCGACTAATCAACCAGGAATGTTCGCCGAGTATTCGATAGTCGGTACATGGTCAGATTTCTCGTTGTAAATTTACTTACAATTTTATTGCCTGGATAAATATCTGGATTACCTTTAAGGATTACCATAAATATCAATCCCATCTTTTGAGTTAGTTACTAAATTTTTCTATTTATTTAACTACTAGCGGTCCCCCGCGACTTCGTCCGCGCGTTTTGAGTTTGCTCCCTCCTCTCCCGTCGCAGCGTGATGTTTTATATCCTAAAGCCTTTTTCAATAAATAAGCTATCTAACATAGAAATATTTTTTCAAATCGGTCCAGCAGTTCCTGGGAGAAGCGCGTTCAAACAAACAAACTCTTCAGCTTTATAATATTATTAGCGCACGCGCACGTCGTACTTTAGCTGCGAACATTATTTTGGTGCGGAGTTATGTTAAAACTGTGATAGCACCTAAAATATTTATTGAATTTAAATGATATAAAGGGCAACTTTGTTCTAAATGAAATGCTCGTGATGATGAATGTATTTATTTTGATAAAAATAAATACCTGTGTGTATAATACACCTCTAAAAATAATGCATTATTTTTTTACAAATTTATTAACATAAAATAGGTTGTAGTAAGTCAACCATTAAAGATAGACATATGCTGTCGTGGACTTTATTATAGAACTCTTAATGTTGAACAATCCGGTCATACATGATTTTTGTGTAACTTAAGCGGTTTTCGCAGCGTACGCAGCGGAAGCTCTCAAAAGGAATATCTTTCTCCCGTTTTCGCAACATTTTTCATTGCTGCTGTGGTCTTATGAGTCGTATCTTTATGTTATAGCCTAAAGCCTTCCTCGATAAATGGACTATCTAACGTAAAAACATTTTTTCAAATCGGGCCAGTAGTTTCTGAGATAAGCGCGTTCAAACAAACAAACAAACAAACTCTTCAGCTTTATAATATTAGTATAGATATACAACATATATATTTAAGGTTGACAAATATTGACTTGTTTATTATTATGAGTAGTGTCAAAAAATCTGATTATGATTCAGAATTAGGGTACCTATTTGGACAAGAAATCTAAAAATGAACGGATATCGTCTACAAGTACCTTTGTCATATCGAGTACCCAAGGGGACTGGTTTCATACATATTTAAAAACATTCTTATATATAAAACAAGAATTATTTGGTTCACAATAATTAATTGATTCAAATTTTAACAAATGGTCCAATCACATGACGTCCTCTGGCGTAAGAGTGAAGGGAAAGTCCTTTAAAAAAATCGTTTTGAAAATTAATGTTTTTTTTTTAACTAGGAGGCAGGCCGGACTATCATGTCCTGTTTTGTTATTAATTTGAATTCTACAATTGTTCCACCATACTGTTAGACGGAGAATCGATTGTGGCATTATGTACTATGATAGACAACACTAGGACTTATGGACAGCACTAGACCTGTCAGATTGATTGTGTTTGACATTAGTTGGATTGTTGTGGAATTGTCCCGCGTAATTTTACTTACTGCATTGATTATTGTATAATTAGTAACTTTGTTATGAAATAAGAATATTCTTCAACACACCGAGTTTATCTCTTTCAATACCTTAGTAACTGGTGAATATTAAGATAAAATGTCGTTTGAAAATTTATTAAACACAGTTTATCGAATACTATAAACATCAAACGATAAAATTCATATAATACGAATCTATTTTATTACTAACTAGCGGTCCCCCGCGACTTCGTCCGCGCGTTTTCAGTTTGCTCGCTCCCCTCCCGTCGCAGCGTGATGTTTTATACCCTAAAGCCTTTCTCGATAAATAAGCTATCCAAAACCGAAATATTTTTTCAAATCGGTCCAGCAGCTCCTAAAATAAGCGCGTTCAAACAAACAAACCCTTCACCTTTATAATATTATTAGCGCAAGCGCACGTCGTACTTAAGCTGCGAACATTATTTTGGTGCGGAGTTATGTTAAAACTGCGATAGCTCCTAAGATATTTATTGAATTTAAATTATATAAAAGGCAATTTTGTTCTAAATGAAATGCTCGTGATGATAAATGTATTTTTTTTGATAAGAATAAATACCTGTGTGTATAATACACCTCTAAAAATAATGCATTATTTTTTTACAAATTTATTAACATAAAAAAGGTTGTAGTAAGTCAACCATAAAAGATAGACATATGCTGTCGCGGACTTTATTATAGAACTCTTAATGCTGAACAATCCTGTCATACATGATTTTTGTGTAACTTAAGCGGTTTTCGCAGCGTACGCAGCGGAAGCTCTCAAAAGGAATATCTTTCTCCCGTTTTCGCAACATTTTTCATTGCTGCTGTGGTCTTATGAGTCGTATCTTTATGTTATATAGCCTAAAGCCTTCCTCGATAAATGGACTATCCAACGTAAAAAAAAATTTTCAAATCGGGCCAGTAGTTTTTGAGATTAGCGCGTTCAAACAAACAAACAAACAAACGAACAAACAAACAAACAAACTCTTCAGCTTTATAATATTAGTATAGATAGGAGCAAAACGTCTCCAAGGAATCGTTCCTTAGTAACTTAGTGGCTTTCTGGGGAAGTTTGTTGTGGAGTGGATGAATGTAATTGGGTGGAATAAACTGATGATTAAAGAAAATATTTACTTGATGTAGTTTATTCTTAAATCACAGAATAAAGAGTAGGACAGTAAACATGGTTCATATTTCCAATAACTCGAATTAGATCATTGTAGTGCAGTTTGGGTTTAATGCTGCATTGCATTAAGGATACGCCAGTTTTTTTTTTAAATATATAATAATTACCTTGTGTTAAAAAATATCGATAGTGGTATTTGTGTAATAATGAACATGTCTTGTATTTATCTCACCTTAAACGTCCCTCCGTTTAACGTGTGGCATGTGGCAAATGGCAAATAAAAATAACCGAACAATATGAAATATAATAATATTATATATACTTGAGAAAATGAATTTCTACCAATTCATATGCTCTGTTTATGCATATCCATAAAAAACAAAAAAGGCATTATTTTCGTAAAATTGACTTTTTTCAATTTTGTGGCTACCTATTCTTACGGTATATTTAACAATGTGTTGATTAATTCTGGTTAGTGCTACCTGCCGGATACTTCATACAACGTTTTATTTGAATTATTCTTCGGTAATGCTTGTGGTAGCATATGTTAAAAAACAAGCTCATAGAAACAAAAGTCAATTAAAGGTGACAAAAGGTTGTCATAATTTGGGTGGGGTGGTGGCTGACTGGGTGGTGGCTGACTTTTCCAATGATAAAGGACACATTTTTTTCGACTCGAGATTAAGTACCGAACTTTGCGACGATTATATGAATGCATTTATAAAAAGCATATCACTGTAACAGCATATTTTTCAAAAAATGTAATAAACTCTAAAACAATGGAATACCGCCCACCTTTATAAATCTAATATGACGGTAATACTATATTGATTACGGAATTTCATAAGACACATTTCAAAACAATCACGCTTTCCAGCTACGAGGGTCAAACTGAAAGTTCTTAGAAAATCAAAAACTGATTACATTAGCCAGTTATTAGTTTTATTATATCTTTTCAAAATATTGTCCATTGACGTCAATACATCGCTGCATGCGATGGAACCACTGGGAAAAGCACTTTGCCCACTCGTCCTTAGGGGTCTCTTCAATGGCATCGCGATACGCAGCCACCGCTTCTTCAGCATTCATAAACCGCTTTCCTTTAAGTTTTTCTTTAATTTTTGGAAATAAATAAAAATCACAAGGCGTGAGGTCGGGGCTATACGGCGGGTGACCCAGTAATTCAACGTTTGATGTCGCCAAATAGTCGATCGTTCGCTTGGCGGTGTGCGACGAGGCGTTGTCGTGGTGAAGGAGGATCCTACTGCGAGGTCGTTTCTCTCGAACTTTTTCCAAGACAAGTGGCAAACAATTGGTAGTGTACCATTCTGCAGAAACTGTTTTTTGATCCTCTAACACAATTGTTGCGAAATGACCTATCCTTCCAAAGAACGAGGCCACCATTTTTTTTCCCGCACTTCGATCTCTCTTCACTTTAGTTGGCAACTCCTCGAAAGGAAACACCCACTGAGCAGATTGTCTTTTGGTTTCAGGATCATAACAGTAAATCCAGCTTTCGTCACCTGTTAGTATGTCGAACACAGCATTTGAGTCACCTCCGTTAAATCTTTCAATCATTTTACGGCACCAATCCACACGATGGAGTTTTTGAGCCTTAGTCAAATTATGAGGTATCCACCGGGCGCAAAGCTTCCTGACCGCTAAATGTTCGTGGAGGATTTTGTGCACTTGACCCATACCGATGCCTAAGCTTGTCCGAATCTGCTGATAGGTCACTCTTTTGTCAGTCTCTATCATACGCCGCACAACACAGATGTTATTTTCAGTCGTCGCCGTAGAAGGCCGTCCCTCACGTACATCATCAGTGAGATTAGTGCGACCACGTTTAAACTCATTAAACCAGTTGTAAACAGTCGCACGAGATGGGGCTTCATCGTGAAAGGCCAATCGTAGTCTATCATAACTTTCTTGTTGACTAAAATGACATCGAAAGTCATAAAAAATCATTGCACGAAAATTTTCTCGTGTTAAATTCATGTTGACGTGACACAGACAATTTTCAATTTGCCGCCAAATCGTAAAACAAATGACAAATGAATGAAATATATACTCAGTAATATTGGCAAAGAGTTCTATTTTCAAATTTTGGGTTTTTTTTTTTATTATATTGTTTATAAGTGGCCAGTTCTAAGAACTTTCAGTTTGACCCTCGTAGTTGTTATTGCGTCGGTAAATAAAATCTAAGCTTTACCGATATATTTACTGAGAAATTGATTAAATCTTGGTTGGATTTCAAAACTAAATACGTTCAATTTTCTATCATTTAGAATCATACATATGCCAGGTATTGAGCAAAGCTCATTCTCATTTTTATCATAGCTGTTAAAATTGAAAGCAAAAGTGGGGTTTTTAAACGGACCGGTTTTTAAACGGACCGGTTTTTATATGGACCCAAACATATTTTGGTACGTACTGGGCAAGCTTATAACTTGCTTGTTTGCTATTTATAATCAAAGAGCCAACCACAAGCTAATTAGTTATAAGTATAAGCAGAAAGCAGAAATGTCTCGAAGCGCTGGTAGGGCCCAAAAGATAAGGAGACATGATTCGGCCCCTTCAGGGCACAATTATTTTTATTTTATTTTTCACTGTACATTTGACGTTCATAAGTGGCATATTGTGTCCTAAATTGAATAAATATTTTTTTGATTTTGATTTTGATTTTGTATGTAGAAACTTGCTTTCTAAAAAAGGAAATTGTTTTTTTTTTACACAATCTATTAAATTCGATATTTTAAGTTGTATTATTAAGCAATGTTGTGTTTACCATAGCATTGTCTAATTAGACAATTTTATAGCCATTGGCAAGAAATAAGTACAAAAGAGTTGTAATCAATGGCGTATATAGGACCAACAAAACCGTTTTTAGAGCTTTGGGAAAAAAAATTGGAGCGTGTACTGCAGGTTGCAGAATACGTGTATTTATGATTAAGGTGCAGGCAGTAAGAGTGTTTTTAAATCTTTTAAATCTCTCAATTTTACTTTTCCCAGCAAAAATTTACAAAACCAATATAAATTTATTCGATTTGAAATAAATCTGCCACTATTATTTTTCGCTACTTACAAAAAAGTTACTTGGTATTATTTTATTGCTATTTTTGTTTGTAAGTGTGATGGCTTACATTATGCTCCATTTTAATATTTGTCAAAAGATTGGCTGAGACAAGTGTTCGGTCGTGGTTTCGCCACGAGTGGAATACGGTAGCTCGTAATAAGTACATATGTACGTACACTTTAAGGTGATATAACAAGGCTTTCTGAAAAACACAAAACTTTTTAGGTCGGATTCCGAGTGCGAAACGTTGAAAAAACGCTGGAATTGTGACGGTAGATCACCGTTACGAAGTACTTCGCGGCGCATCATGGGCCGTCGCGTTCGCACAGGTAAAACATACCCAGGCAGGCGCCCGTTGGGCTGGATGAGTGCGGGCGAGGGCCGCTGTTTCATACTTAGAGGCCATGATGGCGCATCGTCAGCGCTGCTTAGTATGTGGAATTAGGCATGAATGCCTTTGGCTGTAATTTATTATTAGCATTAAAGCCCCATTGGCTGTAACTTCACTCAACTTGTTCCCCTTTTTTTGCAATGAAAATGAGGGTAGGATATTAGAAGCAACGCATACCAAAAGTCTCAGCTGAGATCAAAAATGATCTAGATAATTAGGACTGGCTGACATCGCGTGTCAGCTCGGCCAGTACTTGCTACAGGTCAATATCGCGTATTGATTCGGAGGGGAAAATGCGGACTGGCTAGCATCGCGTGCTAGCTCGGCCGCGAAGCGTAAAGCATGTGTTAGCGAAAGCAATCTCATTCAAATATTTTGTTATTTTCCAGATTTATTTTATTTATTTGTATGAATAAACATTTTATATTTTATTTGTAATCTGTAACCAAGTGGCAACATGGATTTTCTAGATTGTCTATGGACAGGGATTATTAAAAAAATATAGAACAACGGGCGTTCGTTGAATGGTAAAGAATTATCAAAAAATATGTTTAATCGTTAATTAGTGGTCAGGAATATAATTATTGATTCTGAAGTCAGTGTTTCATTCGAAGTGTGTGTTTGCCAACAAATTCAGAAGCTGGATACGTAAGTCCTACACCCACACAGGTATGAACTTATGGTTAATTGTTTACGCGCGATGTCGTGTTTTAATTATGTGTGCATTTACCTAATTTTATAACGCTATTACCAAACAAAACATGTACGCCGTACTAGGGCTCCTACCTATCATGTATAGTTCCCGATCACGACGTAATACAGCTTGCAATCCTTTATTTTATTGTTTCAAACGCCGATGTAAAAACCAATATTTGATGTTGATTTTCAACAAAAAATATGGTCTTCGACTACTTCACAACAATGTATTCAATTACCTAGCTCACATTTTTTAATCATACGATAACAACAATTACTTACTTAGTCCTAGTAAGTTAACCACTTTTATGCATATTATGCAAAATGCAACCGCTATCACGTTTTCTGCGATTCTGGTTGTGGACGAGTAATAAATACCTAACTATGTTTCATAACTACATGAATTTTGTTAATGAAAAGATTATAATGTATGCATAGATCTACTTAAATACACAATAGTGACGAATCTGTATCATGTTTTGATGAGGGTATTGAATACGTATTTTCTTCTACCGTACGTACCTGCATAAAATTCTATACTTACTATCCACACACGAGTACCTACCTACCGGGTCGTTTGTTACCGGTATATTTGCTAATACCAAATCTTCACTTAAGTTTATCTGTGACGAGAAAATACTACTATTTAAGAACCTTATCTTAGGTACTTTTCATATAAGCTTAGCAAAACTATCTACTACAATAGATATATCTTTTATAATTTAATGTTTTAATTCGAATGAAATGGCTAACGCGCAAAATAAATTGTCCCTTAACATCCTACTAACTAAATTAGAAGACTGCAATGTCGGACTCTGACAGTAGTGCTCAAACTCCAACTTCTAACATGACGCGGAAAAGAAAGGAGACTGACAGATCAATCTCACCCGCTAGAAAACGAGCCCGGTCTCGCAAGTCGAGAGCAAGATCTAAATTTAGCCATTCATCTGGAACTGTCAAAACGACGCGTAGGTACAGGCGTCATGACACTTCCCGTGCAGAGCGTCGCAGGAAAAGACGAATGGGCAGAAGCCGTAGCCGTGGCAAGTACAACAACTCTCGCAACAGAACGAGACCCGAGAAATCCACTAGTTCGAGGGAAACCCAGACTGATAGCTCAGCTAGTACCGATATAACCGGTAGCTCACGAACAACATCATCATCAAGCTCGAGTCGTTCACGTTGTAAAATGAGGCATTTAAAATCAAAGCGTGAGGCGGACCGACCCCGTCGAAATCGAAGCAAAACCGATATCATGAATCGTTTCATAAACGCTATTAGTAACCACGGTCGAAATACATTCGTAGACGCTCATGATGTAATTCCCACTTTCGATCCTAGTCAGAAAACTCAATCTACAAAGTCATAGCTCAAAAAGGTCAACGAAACAGCCGCAATATATCAGTGGAGCGATAAGCAAACGATTTTTCATGCATTACCAAAGCTGACTGGTTTAGCACGCCGATGGTACGAAGGATTATCTTCAGTTAATTTAACTTGGAAACAGTGGCAAAGTAAATTACTGCGACACTTCCCGGATGATCGAAATTATGCGGACAGGCTAACGGAAATGTTGTCACGAAGAAGCCGAAGAGAGGAATCTCTTGAAGAATACTTCTATGATAAGGCCAAATTAGTCAGCCATTGTAACATAAGAGGAAAAGACGCAGTTGACTGCATTATCCATGGTATTTTTGATCATAACATAAAACTAAATGCTCAAGGGGCTAATTTCAAATCACCTGACAAACTACTGAAATATCTTCGCAGCATTAGTATGAAGAATATTAATAGAGACAGTAAACGACCAAGCGCGTCAAGCAAAACATACAACAACTCTGCTAAAAGTACTGAAAGTCTTAAAGACCCTAAGAACTCAAATACTACCCGGTTGTGTTATAATTGTGCTGAACCTGGGCACATAGCCCCTAAGTGCCGAAAGGAAGCACAGAAGTGTCCGAAGTGCAGTCGATTAGGTCATCTACCTGAATACTGTAGGCAAGGAGCAGTCACAGAAACGCGAAGACAAGATAACAGGAATTCAAACGGCGACAATGGTAGTAATATAAATAAAGTTCAGAGAATTGAAGCTAAAAACGAGACTGATGATAATGACATCTACAATAAGGTTATTAAACTCAATGGAGAACAAAAAACAGCGTTTATTGACTTCGGTAGTCAATGCACTGTCATAAAACAGAGTATCGCTGAAGAACTTAAATTGTCTATTAACAACGAACATTTGACAGTAATCAAAGGATTTGCTTTGGGCACTCTTAAACCCATAGGTAAAGTACAAGTTCATGTACAGGTGGATTTCGTGAACGCTGTTGTTGAAGCTTTTGTGATACCAGACCAATTCCTCAACACAGACATGCTTATAGGGCAAAATATCACAGAGATGCCAAATGTTATAGTATTTAAATCTAATACTACTTTGATTCTTTATACGGATAAAGCGACAACTGAAAAGTCAAAGCTTTTTGTCCTAGACAACGTGGTCGTAAAGGGCATGCAGACAATTAAAATACGCTGTGACCAAGATTACACAGGATACGTTTACTTACCTGGGAACGTCTCCTTTAAAAATGGCGAAGAAATTATGACATTGCCAGGCTTGTTCCACATCAAGGAAAGTAAGGGTGATATACCGGTTGTAAATCTTTGTAATGAAAATGTATTACTAGCAAAGGGTAGGCTCTTAGCTCGAGTTAATTTATTACCCCTGCAAGACGGCTTCCTACCATCACATCCTTTCACAGAATGCCAGGTAACTAAATTAACGTTAGTTGATCATACTCATAATCCTGAGACTATACCTATTACTTTAGAAATGTTAAATATAGGCACAGACTTAACTAATGAACAGAAACAGAGACTTTTGACTTTACAGCGGTATTTCAACATATGATTAATAAGGCTCTTGGTAAAGATAGGTACGATTTAGCCATTCCGTACATGGATGACCTTCTCTCACCAGCTGCTTCAATTGACGAAGGTCTCCATAAATTACGTAGGATCCTCTCATCGCTGCGTGAAGCTGGTTTAACGCTAAATCTGTCCAAATGCTGTATTTTCAAAAAAGAACTAGACTACTTAGGTTACGAGGTATCTAAGGAAGGACTAAAACCAGGGACTAAGAAAACTGAAGCCGTAGGGTCATTCCCTACACCTACAAATGTACATCAGGTCAGGCAATTTGTCGGGCTAGCCAGTTTTTTAGGCGGTATACCTGGATTTGCTAGTATTGCAAAACCACTGACCACGCTTACGAAGACAGATGTTCCCTGGAGATGGGGACCGGAACAGATGGCAGCCTTTCAAGAAATTAAAAGTAAATTAGTGGAAAGACCAATACTGGCATTGTTCAACCCAAAATACATAACAGAAGTCCACTGTGATGCAAGCAAATTGGGCGTGGGTGGCATGTTATTGCAGAAACCGAATGAAACAGCTCCACTCAAGCCAGTCGCATACTTCAGCAAGCAAACCACGAAAGATGAAGAACACTTCCACTCGTATGAACTTGAGGCATTGGCCGTAGTCTTGTCATTAAAGAAGTTTCGTACATACTTAATAGGAATACCATTTAAAGTTTGTACCGACTGCAATGCTTTGAGAACAACCCTTACTAAGCTCATTCCTCGGATTGCTAGATGGTGGCTGTTGCTCCAAGAATATAATTTCACAATTGAATACAAACCAGGCGAAAGCATGCGCCACGTAGACGCCCTAAGCCGAAACCCAATTCACAATACAAACTCTGAGTGTGTCAGAGATGACGTCGACACTTACGAGATTATGAATATTACTACTACCACAGAGTGGTTACAATCAGTACAGATGACAGACCCTAAGTTAAAATTTGTCAATCTTATACTTTCTAATGACAGTAAGGACATCAAAGACATTTGTTAAAGCGGCTAAGGATTTAAAAAGCAAAACGACTATAAAAATACTGTGTGACGTCATAGGAAGTCCAAAGATAATTATATCGGATAGAGGTACTAGTTTCACGTCAACAACATTTAAAAATTATGTAAAATCAATAGGTGCTAGACATATTTTGAATGCGGTCGCCACTCCCCGCGCGAATGAATAGATCAAAAATAATCGCACAATATTGGAATCATTGGCGGTATCAAACCACGGTCTTGACGAAAGAGACTGGGATACGCACGTTCACAAAGTTCAATGGAGTCTAAACAATACTCGAAACAAAAGTACCGGTGCTACCCCATCCGAGATAGTTTTTGGTCGTAGTACGGTAAATCCAAGTGAAGGAGCTATTTTGAATTCGATTCAGAACGCAATCGAAGACATAAATGCCTCAGATAATCAGTCACTGAAATCTGTCAGTTTGTTGGACGAAACTTGAGAGGAAATTCGTGTTCAAGCAGAAAATAATATAAATCAAGGCCAACGCGCGATGAAGGAGCATTACGATAAAAAGAAAGCACCTACAAAGTTCTTTGCAGTAGGTGATCTCGTTATGATACCTAACTATCATCTCCCCGCCAACGGTAAGAGCAAGAAATTGTGCCCGAAATTTCGAGGTCCTTTTAGAGTAAGTGCTGTATACGATAACGACAGATATGAAATTTCCAGCATAGATGGTTATTCGAAACGTAAATATAAAAGCGTCTACCCTGCGGACTCTCTGAAAAAGTGGATCACTTTTACATGTGACAGTGATGACAATACTGACAAATTGGACTTTGAAGACTCTAGTGATGAGTGTAGTGAGACAGACAACTAGATCACAATTATTAATCGCACTAACCGTAACCACATACATTACCTTTCATCCTTTGATTATGTTCCTGAGGACAATGGACGAGACCCCATCCTATCAGTTATTTATTTCAGGTTTCCGCATAAGCAACTGAATTACAGGCTGTAAAAGAAAAATATCTTTGGCTCGAACAGGAATAAATTCGAGTGAGTACAACCTAACATATTACTACCACTATACTCATATAGTAAGGAATTTATTATAATAATATGAATATGCTACTAATGTAGTTATTTCTGGTGAAATATGCTATTATTGTAGTGATCACTTAACTTTTACATGATATTGTGCTGCCAATGTTGACTTGATGTTCGTATGAGATTTGCTACTATTTATACTTAGCACGTTGTTTTATGTGAGATATACTACTAATGTAGTAATAAGTGAATTCTTGTGCGAGATATGCTACTATTGTAGTGATCACTTAACCTAAATGTGAGATATGCTACTGATGTAGTGATCACTTAATTTTGATGTGAGATATACTACTAATGTAGTGATCACTAAATTCCTGTGAGATATGCTACTATTGTAGTGATCACTTAACCTTAATATGAGATATGCTACTGATGTAGTGATCACTTACTTTTGACGTGAGATATACTACTAATGTAGTGATTCCTTATGTGTGAGATATACGACTAATGTAGTGATTACGATCTTATGTGTCTTATATACTTCTGACGGATTAGTCTGCTTACTCTTTTCATAACTTATCGCTTTACGCAACATACCCTCAGATTGCACACGCGTTACGTTATAATGAAACTTAATCTACCCTAAACTTGTATCTGAGAATTTATTTAACTCTCCAAAATCTTCAGTATTATTAATTCAGAGAAACAAATAGTTAATTGATTAAGAAAGAGGGTACACTGAAGTAAACGAAATTCATTTTAATTTCATCGATCATTAATTATTTTATTCTTCTGTTTTATAGGTCTCCTGCAAAAGAAAGATACTTACAACTGCAGCGTCAGAAGACGGAAACAGCAACAGTAACCAACTCCTCAGACGTTAAAGGATATCATTAATTATCTGCAATAGTCATGCATGACAAGCTACCTACCGTCATTGATTTTTTTTTGTAGTTATCACTTGTCATGTTATATATATTTATATTGTTTACGGTTTTAATGTATAGTCTGAATGTTAATTTGAATAAGCCTAGATTTAATCCTATTGGATTGGAGGTCCAATATACACGAATCAAAAAGATAGGCCCAAAAAGTACTTAATATGTCAAACACTGATCCTATGATGCCAAATATCAATGTATTGTGTATTTATTTTGTTAGTTGTATATTTGTTTTTTGTATAGAGACACAAATCTATCGAATGGCCGGACTGGAATAGGGACATTCCATCTCCAGGACGGCCGTCTATTAGCGAAAGCAATCTCATTCAAATATTTTGTTATTTTCCAGATTTATTTTATTTATTTGTATGAATAAACATTTAATATTTGATTTGTAATCTGTAACCAAGTGGCAACATCGATTTTCTAGATTGTCTATGGAGAGGGATTATTAAAAAAATATAGAACAACGGGCGTTCGTTGAATGGTAAAGAATTATCAAATCGTTTAATCGTTAATTAGTGGTCAGGAATATAATTATTGATTCTGAAGTCAGTGTTTCATTCGAAGTGTGTGTTTGCCAACACATGCATGGTGCAGCCACGCTGGGTAGTGCGTTTTACTTCACATTCACTTTATGAATAAGTACCTATCACTATAAGGTAGGTTTCGTTTAGCACGAAATAAAAACTTAACGATTATATACTGTGGTTATTGCGTGCGTTGTAACGGCGCGCGCGCACGGACTCGAATGAGCGACAGGCGGCTGTGTGGGAGTGAGGTTATTTACCTTCTCTTTCTTGCGCTAAACCTGTGTGCGAGTGAATAGACGCGTAGTAGGGCACTTAGGGCATACTACATGGTCAATTAAATCTCATAGTCGAAGGCAGGACAATTAATGATTATTGGTTATATTATAGTATTTGAGGTCTCATGTTTTATTAATTAAACGCTTTTTTTAAAGGAAACTACAGACTGTTACAGCGCGCGAATTCGAATGGGGGCGGGGCGAATAATCGAAACAGTCAGGTGAGTTGGGCTGCGGACGTTGCAATTGCGAGAACGATTTTCTATGTCACGATTTCTGTCTGTTGCTACTGATATGGTAGCCTAATGGTCATTAGAAACTCTGTGTTACCAGAGGCACCTACTATCGAGCTTCCACAAAGGACGGAAGCTTACATCTGGGAGAAGAAATGCACAAATTAAAGCATCTGAGCCTACCAAAAGGGTATGTTTGGTTAGCAACGAAAATGTGACAGATTTTTACTACAATGATTGCTGGCAATTTTTCGACGAAAATAAAAACTATCCGTTGCTTTCCAGAAAACCACAGTATCAAATTTGGACTGGCAAAAAGAATCGTGCGACTGTCCCGAATTAAAAAATATATATTAGCAAACACGTATTGGGGTGGGTCTAGCAATTCGGCTTAAATTAACAAACACCGCCACTGCAAGCAAAACTAATACCTATTGGACAAAAACGAAAACGAGACCGGCCCGCTAAGTGCAAGCCAGCACATATCATACAGTGACGATGAGTAGGTAGAGCTCCATAATCCTCATACCAATCAATGAACCTTATTAATGAGGTTTTTTTTTTTGGTTGACTGCAGAGTCTAATTTTATTTTGGTTTTTTGATGATTTGATTTAAGAAAATATAAATTTATTTAGTAAAGGAAAGCATGTTTCATCCCAATGCTGGGCAAAGGCCTTACCCAATCTATGAGGTAGTTTAAGCCATAGAAAAAATGAATAAGGTTATAGATGTAGGGTACAACTGGTCAAGCCTAAAATATGTGTCGATTCGTCAAGCGCGCTTTTACCTCTAATTTTATTGTAAATTCGTCAAGTAATAAAATATTGTTAATTCGACAAGTCATATGTAAGTACGTATTGGTCAAGTCTGTTCATTGGGTCAATTCGTCAAATCCTAGAAAAGTGCTGATTCGTCAAATTTTCAATAATAAGGAATAAAGCCAACAAATTAATGTGCTAATCAACCATTTCGGTTTCTTTAGTCAAATATTTTTGCACTCTTTTGTTTCCGAAAAATATATTTAGTTCGTTTTTTTATTTTCAAGTCTTGTAAGCTTAAATGTGCAAAAATATTTGATTAAAGAAAGCGAAATAAACAGATTTAGTTTAGTTGTAACAGATTAGTTAAGTAATATTTGAAAGGTAAAATAACTGTTAAAAATGTCTAAATTCAATGAGGCGTTTAAATTTTAAACGCTAAGGAATAAAAAATACAATGGTATATGATGTTTTATTCTTATCCTTTTTTATGTGTTGATAAATGTTCTTTGAATTTGATATTTAGTAATAAACGTAAAACACTAAGAATTTGTATAATTGTGTTGCAAACATTATGTACAATAAATGGTTGATTAGCACATTAATTTGTTGGCTTTATTCCTTATTATTGAAAATTTGACGAATCAGCACTTTTCTAGGATTTGACGAATTGACCCAATGAACAGACTTGACCAATACGTACTTACATATGACTTGTCGAATTAACAATATTTTATTACTTGACGAATTTACAATAAAATTAGAGGTAAAAGCGCGCTTGACGAATCGACACATATTTTAGGCTTGATCAGTTGTACCCTACATCGAATGGCCTCGGTCGGTGCGGCAGCGTGCTAATATTGTAGGCATATGCCTGCATTGAGCCGTAGCTACTTCAGTCGCGTGACAAGAGCGTTGCATTATTTTTTGTCAAAAATGCCGTCTTGTGCTATAATTACTTGCAGAGCGTGAAGCCATGTCATACAAAATGAGAGTGGAAGTGTATCTTTTCAACGGAGAGTAATAAAATGTAGTTATTTCGACATTATTTGCAAAAAATCACTTTTAAATTATGATATTTCAAATGACAGCGGATTCGTTGCACCAAGTTTAAAATAAATATTCATTGATGACAGTCCACGCATATTTCTAACATATCTGCTATCTTAGTACGCAATGTATCGCGTCCAATTTGGTTGGTTCGCTTGCATAAGCATCACTAGGGATGTAACTCACAGCACAGTAAGAATATCGATAAATGGTAATATCCCTACTGTTGTATTAAAAGATTGACAGTAAATATTTGCAAAAATAAGTAATGTTTTTTTTTAATACAATAAATAATCAAATGTAATTAAGCTAAAGAGTTTGTATGTTGGGACGCGCTTATCTCAGGAACTACTGGAGCTATTTGAAAAAAAATACTTTATTATATTCTTATTCGTGCAAGCAAAATAACGTATTCCTGCAATAAAAATATAACTCGGCAAAAACGCACTTAATTAATTCACAACTTTTGTACTTTCGTTGTTATTAATTTCGATTTTAATTTATCGGTTGATCTATTTATTTGTAAAATAGGGTACGACAATTTAATAAACACATAGTTTAATAAATAAATAAATAAAATAAAATGTATTTAACAGAAACATGTCCATAAGTGTTAGTAACATTTTCTCTAAATAACTATGTCTGTAAAAAGTGATTATAATTATTTTTGGTGTCTTTGGTGAGTTGAACCTGAATCCAGTGTCGTATAATGACACTGACTGTGTCCAACCTCGCCACGACCGATCTCAGGAGGCTGTTGGAGCTGCCGCTATAATATCGATATGTACTTAATACTCTTTCACAAGTTGCACATTGGGTTACTGTCATCAATGTACTTCCTCCGGTAGTGATATCGAAGTTAAACAACATACGGCTTGCTCGTGTTTTTAATGGGTGACCATTCCGACCATATAAGTGTTCGTGGTTTACCACGAGCATCTCCGAAAAAAGCACGTTATGTTGGTTAGCGAGTATCGGTTGATATTTCCTTACACCATCAAAAAGAAAATTTCCTCAGAAATGGTTTAATTTTGACAGTACTTTGAGGTTAAAACTGATGAAATACTTTGAGGTTAAAATAGATGCTTATTTTGTAAGCCAGTTATTTAAAGTCAGTACCTAGATATACATTTATTGTTAGTTTGCATATGATTCTGTAATTTTTCAAACCCCTACAACGCTCCTTTGGTGACGTGATTAAAACACGAACAAAAACATGCAAAGTTAACTGTTAAAATCATGCAGTTGTACATTTCTTAAACTTAACCACCATACTAACTTAGGTCATATTTATCATACTTGGCCTACTGTTTCATAAACAAACCGGGTAGATGGCGCTAAACGTAACGCGTAATGACGTATCCATGAGAGACCACAAATTTCGCAAGGTCGGACAGACTCCACGGTAGCTCAATTTGTAGAGCGTTTGGTCCGGTTGGCCAAAAACTTGCTGGTTCGAGTCCCGCCCTTGCGCAAATTGTAAGCAATGTAAGATATAATACCTGAATAATTTAGACCATGCAAATATCTTTAAACACTTTTCTTACCCTTTCTTAACATTGGAATTTATATGTCACTAGCGGTCCCCCGCGACTTCGTCCGCGCGTTTTGAGTTTGCTCCCTCCCCTCCCGTCGCAGCGTCATGTTTTATATCCTAAAGCCTTTCTCGATAAATAAGCTATCTAACACAGAAGTTCCTGAGATAAGCGCGTTCAACTTCAAACCAACAAACTCTTCAGCTTTATAATATAATTAGCGCAAGCGCACGTTGTACTTAAACTGCGAACATTATTTTGGTGCAGAGTTATGTTAAAACTGTGATAGCTCCTAAGATATCTATTGGAATCAAATGATATAAAGGGCAACTTTGTTCTAAATGAAATGCTCGTGATGATGAATGTATTTATTTTGATAAGAATAAATACCTGTGTGTAAAATACACCTCTAAAAATGACGCATTATTTTTTTACAAATTCATTAACATAAAAAAGGTTGTAGTAAGTCAACCATAAAAGATAGACATATGCTGTCGCGGACTTTATTATAGAACTCTTAATGCTGAACAATCCTGTCATACATGATTTTTGTCTAACTTTAGCGGTTTCCGCAGCGTACGCAGCGGAAGCTCTCAAAAGGAATATCTTTCTCCCGTTTTCGCAACATTTGTCATTGCTGCTGTGGTCTTGTGAGTCGTATCTTTATGTTATATAGCTTAAAGCCTTCCTCGATAAATGGACTATCTAACATAAAAAAAATTTTTCAAATCGGGCCAGTAGTTTCTGAGATTAGCGCGTTCAAACAAACAAACAAACAAACAAACAAACTCTTCAGCTTTATAATATTAGTATAGATAAATAAGAAATATTACTTATTTTTTATACATAGAATGATTCAATTCTACTAATAAAATTATTTTTAGATACTACTCTTATGTTTATGGGTATTAGTTACTATATTTCAAGTAACGTTTAGCAACTCAATTTTTTCTTTTATTGTTTTCACTGAAAAACAATAGTAAAACCCTTATTATTATTAATAGTAAAACCAATGAGCTGTGAAATTATCCAAATTAACTCAAACTTAAATCCTACATGTTGGTTCATACTAAGAAACAACATTACACCGGTAATTGAGTTTATCAACGGAACTAATCGACTTTTACCACATCACTTGTATTTTGACATAAAAGAACGAACGTATCTGAATGAGGATTGGTGGTTTCACCGCTAGCAGCTCTGTGATTGGTAGTTGGTTTCAAGTAGTAATGACACCAATCACAGAGCTCCTAGCGGAAAATGTGATTGGTTTGTAATATCGATGCGTTGATTCTTTGATTGGTACTTGAAACGCTGCAGCAACAGCGCGGTAACTCCCACCGGCTACAGAGGTTCCCATACAAACGAGCGATCAAACCCATTGTAACCTTATTTATTTTTTCTATGGTTTAAGCCATACTCCACCACGCGGGCTCAGTGCGGGTTGATGGAGGGGTGTTTGCAAGGTAAGTGACTAACCCTGCTGTCAGATGTTATCAAGCCGCCCATAAGGCCTCTGACTACGCTTTATGACTAATATTAACCGATATTAGCCGAGACCAACGGCTTGACGTGGCATCCGAAGCAAGGAGGTGCTCGTGATGTACGTCACTTATAAGGTATGAATGGTCACCCATCCAAACACGACCGCGCTGTAGGTTGCTTCACTTCGGTATCTTTGCCAAAGCGCTGCTACCACTGCGCTACGAGCACTTCAACTTTACTTTTTACCGCTAATATAGTACTGTTCCTGCAAACAGTTATTTCATAAGATATTTTTTATTTAAATGTAGGCTCATAATACGCAGCTCATAATAATATTTTTCAAAGTAGCTTTTGCATTCGGAACACTTCATTTGAGATAAAATACCGCTCAATATAAAAAAATGCTAAATATTAAAAAAAATGCAGCACCTAAAATTATGAAGCTTCTCATTTTGTATTTTAATTTTTTTTTGTAAGTTGCTGATCTTTTGATTTTTCGTCACTCGCACTCAGTCGCTCACTTAGTAATTCTTTAACCCACATTAATTATTATTGGCACATAAAACATAAATTTACAGTCACTAGTTTAAATAGGTACTACCTTTAACAAATTAATGACCAGAAGTAAAAGTCTTGTTTTTTTTTTTTTTTTAATTTTTTTTTAATAATAAAACTACAGTCCACAGACTCTTTGGTCCGTGCCTTTTTTGATTTAGGTTTTTGTTATGTTGGGTTAATTTTTATTTTCGCTCCGCGCAAAATTTACAGTGCTCTTTACAATACTTATTACTAGGGTTGTTAGTTTATGCTATAACTCTCTTATAAGTTAAACATCGTCTCTTATTTTACTTAAGATAACTTAATTTTTTTTTTCTTGTGTTGTTGTTATTATTGCTATTTTCTTTTTCTATATTTATTCGTATATGTACATATATTTTTGTTGTATTGTTTTTTTTTTTTTTTATTATTTTTACATATTTGTATTATTCTATAAAGTTTTGGAATTCTATTATCCTTGTGATTTTGCTATACAATATTAAAAAATATTGCTCTTATTCTAGTTTGTTGAGTAAAGTAATCCCTCTACGTCGTCGCCTTTAGGTATTTAGATGTTCTTAGTGACTTGGTTGATGGAGTTAGTTATGTTAGTGGATTGGCCAATATCTTGTTTCGGACTTGCTCGTCGCCCCTGCGCATGGCCATCCGCAGGTTGTAGTCCCGAATTATTGTTGGTGTGGCCTTCTCTGCCCGGATTATCAGACGAGCTGTGGCGTCGTCGGTGGCATTGCCTGTGTAATAAACACAAGACTTTGTGTGTCTAGAGATGGCCACAACAGCGTGGGGAACACTCTTTAGGAGATGGGATTTTTTTGATACTGTGCGCACTATCACCACTGACTCAAAAGTCTGCCCCTGTGCTTCATGTATGGTAAGTGTGCGTGATCCTTCGTCTTTCCCGTATCCTTGGCTGATTAGGCTTGCCTTTTCAGCTTGAGTGTGAGTGAGGTATAGGGTTCTTTCCGATTTTGGGATCACTGCACCTGAGAAGCGCTTGAGGGAAAGGGACTGTACTTGAGTATTGGCTGAGTATATGCCGCTGTAGATTTCACTAAGGGCATACGCTACATCCTGGGGGTTTCGATAGGTGCACAGTAACTCCTTAGTAACCTCTGTGATTTTATTAGGTCTGTTGTATTCCAAGGTGAAGAGATTACAGCGATCTATGTATGGGAGTTGGTAATTATCTCCTAACAAAGTCACCTCACTGGCTTTCGCTATTTGGATAGCCAGTACAGTGGATCCAAATTGGTTCATGAGGGCTTCATCCACCATGAGGCGTGTGCACGATTCTCCCTCACTCATACCATTTACAAGTAGAGATGCCATTGTTCTGACTCTCCTTTTCGCCCTCTCTTCCCCTATTCTCGTTGCCAGTATCTCTCGGAGGTCCTTTGCTGTTTCAGTCGTGGTTGTGATTATTATGTCCTGTTCGGGGTTTATTTGGGACATTACCCACGTGGTTTTGCCACAACCAGGGACTCCATTGACCCATGTAATTGTCGGTATAGTCCAGTGTTCCGGGACTTTACCTTTCGACAGATCTCCCGATATGGTGTTAGCTATTTCGATTATTCTGTCATCGAGCATGACCTTCGTACACTTTGCGACTACGACTATGGGGTCTTCGGACGGTGTTTTGAAGACAAGTTTTCCCTCCTCTAAGTTACTCAGTTGTTCGTCCTGTCCCACGAAGCCACACGCGTTGCTGTATGCCGCCATATACGACCCCGACATTTGTCCATGGATAACCTTGGATTGTTCGCTGTCGTATATTGCGGCCACTGCGTCCTTTAATTTAGCTCGCAACAGTCCCAGATTGTCAAGATTGTACGCTTGCATGATGCCCTTGCAAGTGTCTTCGTTGACTTTTCTAGTGGCTTTAGTTACCGCTACGAACTCGATAAAGGCATTTAGCATGTGCTCCTGTGGTTGACAGGCTGGTCTGAGAGTCGGTGGACTACTTGTCCCAATTCTTCCCTGGTGCGTTCCACTCTTGGGTTTGTTTCCTCCTCTGGTGGTGGTGAGGTAAACTTTTCGACTGCTTTCTCGATCGCTGATAAACTCCTCATCCTCGTTATTTTTCTGGTGATCATCTCCGGGATCGCCTTGAAAGCACTGCTGAGTGCTGCTGTCATAGTGGAGAGTGTGTCTTGAGTTTTCTCTTTCTCGTCGACGCTCAGCTCTTTCGCACTCCGTTTCGTCTGGCACTTTTCGCTTCTCACCCTAAGTTCCAATCGCTCGGACCCACTGATGTCAGTTCTGACTATAGGGTGGTCCCAGCAATCTGTGGGTGGTGGTGGTGCGATTTATCAATATGATCTATTTACACATTCTGTAATCAACCTGAGAATAGCAATCCAGGGACCAAATGTTTTAATCACTGAAGAAGTATTAAAAATCATTGTAAATTGCAGGAAATATACACTTAAGTACTCACAAAATTCACTCCCGGAGATTATATCAATGTATATCACACGCCAACTTGACGCGAGTGATTTAATAATAGGGGCACTGGGACCCTTTTAAATCTCTCGCTTGAATATGGCGCGTCAGATTCGTTTGAAAACGACGAATATAGACTTAAAACTCACAAAATTCAGTTATCTTTTTTCGAATCACTCCCGAGTGGAATTACACTAATTTTCATTGGAAAATCGGACACTAATCTATGAATATCACACGCCATCTTAACGCCAGTGATTCAAAAATAGGTTCCCAGGAAAATAGTTTAAACACTTTAAAAAATCTTTGTTGATTGTAATTTAATTTAATCACCTATGGATTATATTTACTGACTACCATATGTACGAGCTATCGTTAATTTATGTAAATATATTATCGCTTTTCACTATTATTAACAGTGTAGCGGCGCCTTTATATTATGACACCGCCGCGAGCTTATTTTGTCAATGCATCAATTTTATTACTTTTAACACGATCAATTAAATCAGTGTATTAGCAGCACTCTATCAGAGCGGTTTGATTTACCATTCCTTAAATCCTCTTATCATATCATCCCTAAAAGTGTGGAACCCCACATTTTTTTGGTCCTTCGAGCAGTGAACCTAGCGTGCGGTCTGGTTCACAGCGGGACCTCGCGTATCTGAATTTTGCGGAATCTGTCAAGTCGCAAAGTTCCTATAACAAATATCATCGAATGTTTTTTACTTTTCAATTAAATCAACATAAGAACAATTGAGACAGTGACCAGTTAACATCTGTGCGATAGTGGCTAGTTCTGACTGCCACGTCATCGTTCCATTATCACCAGCGGCGTGTCCTCATCATCACTCTGCGGGTTGGCAAGCTCGCAGCGTAGCAGCGTGCAGGTCCTGTGTGCAAATATCATCAAAAACAAGTAAGATCGTTCCTTTTATTTCTATCAACCTAAAAACATTTTAAAATGGAGGAACTTATTGCACGTCAAGCAGCACTTTATGAAAATCTTAAAAATCAACTTTAAAAAGCATTTGGATAGTCGTAAAACACCTTCGGATCAACAAAAAGATAATTGTAATAACGGCTGAGCGCAAGTGCATTTGAGCCTTGGGGATCGTTCAACAATTACGTGATCATTTTTGGTCGTTTTTTTAACCCCCCCCCCCCCCTATGTGATCACAGCGTAATCTTTTCTTTTTAACCCCCCCCCCCTCGCTTTGATTACGTAATCTTCGTTCGTGCTTAAATGTTTGCTGTTTATTAACACTAACACGTATGTCATGTTTCTATGAGTCTTAAATGACCTAAATTTGGGAAGAGGGTGTGTTTGTCAAAAGGAAATCCCGTTCCATCTATCTAATAGTTAGTGTTACCAGTGTAGACTTCAAAATTGGACGTAAATATTTTAAATATTTAGTTATAAAATGATAACGTAATCATGGATTCTCCCTCTCCCCCCCAAATAATCCAGATGTATATACAAGCACCTGAACCCCCCCCCCTTCCGGTGATCACGTAATTGTTGAATGATCCCTTGGATGAATTAACCACATTAGCCAATTTCTGCGGGGCGGGGGAAGCTTGTCGTGTCAATTATTGACATTAAGTGCATAAAAGTGTCGATATTTTTTTATCCATATGTGTGGAACAAATGAATGAACGAATCTTTTGTAACATTATATACTTTTATCACGAAAACAATAAATTACATTATGGGCATGTAATGTACAAACCATCAAATGAACAATTGAAACATAGAACGTCGTTTTATATAAACGGTCTGCCAAGTAACACTAACTAGAACTTCCTTAGACATATTGAAACAGCCCGTAAATATACATAGCCTTGCACCATTAAAGTCCTCATAACGGATAATTAACCAGAAGATTTTTTTGCATTGGCATTATGTCACTCGGTGATGTTTTGTGGGGATCCATTTTGCCTCTCTTCGGACGGCTTGTACTCACTATATTTTCCATAATGCATTTACAGGAAATCTGAAATTATATTAGAAGGATATATTGTCATATAATATGAAGTTTAAAATTTTAAAGCAAACTGTTGTATATTTAAAATTAACTTAATCTACTCTCGAGTGAAACTTTACAGATTTATAATTTTATTTTAAAAGTATTTATTATATTCAAAAATTTAATAAAAGAACGTTTATCGATATGGTTTATTGACATTTGTCAAGCACAATTGAAATTAAACTGACAAGAGAACGAATGATAAACAAACGACAATCCTACCGTATAAAGTATACATTATCTTGTTGATTTTGTAGTAATAGACCACCACTTTTTTAAATGGCAATGTTACTTTTCTCTTGGAAAACACTTTTCACTATTTTCATGAAAAATAACAGCTTTTTTTGGGATAAAACGTTACTTACGAATGATAATAAATATTTTTAAACTTGCTGCTATAATTTTTTCACTAAAATAAGCCACATTATTTCATTCTTTCTGGCAATGTTTCTCACTGAGCTCCTATCACCGTACTGACAAGACATCACCTGCAATGAGGCCAAAAAGCCCGCTTCGTGGCTAAGGGGGCACAAGCGAAATTGCCCGTCATTGCGCGTCCAGTGGTTTATTCGTCCAAGATTTGAGCCCTACTCATGTTACCCACACAGTTGCTCACTTGCCTCACTAGGTGTCGTTAGACGGTATTAACTCGCGCTAAGACCAGTTTTTTTCGGAAGATCAATACCGTGATTGATATTCAATTTCTTTAAGTTTTCCTGTTTATTTCTGTAATTTGTAATTTTTCATAGCTTGCACTTAGTATATTAACAACACTTAAACTTGTTAATATACAAATCAGTGCAAGCTCCTAAATAAGCGCAATGTAGGTAATAGGTATGTGTAACTCATCGTATGGCCGCACCGTCTGTCTGTCTGTCTGTCTTTCTGTCTTTCTGTCTGTCTGTCCGTCCGTCCTTCCGTCCGTCCGTCCGTCCGTCCGTCGGTCCGTCCGTCCGTCCTTCCCAGCCACTTTATTCTGTATATATAATAAGCATCACACTGTTGAAATTTGGTAGGAAGGTGTATTCTGTTAACCGCTTTGAGATTCTTATACAAAAAATTAAAAGGAGAGAGGAGAGGGGGGCGGGGGGAGTTGCACCTTATGACTCTGTTCTTTAAGAAGCTACAAACCACCTATTATAAGTTATTTCATTATAATTACTGAACTTCTAAGCGTTAAGGAGTTCCACCATCAGCTCAGCCCCACAAGATGTTGACTATCAGACGTTACAACACGTCAACATAAAGATTCTAGTAAAGATACACTATACGTGCCATCAAAATTTGAGGCTTTTCCTCGATTACACCAAGATCCCGTCATCAGATCCCGAAATGGAAAAAAATGGGACCAACTAGAAGGTAAACCCTCTAAGTAGGCGAAAAAATTTTTCGCATCGGTCGACAAACGACTGAGATATGAGGTAACATAAAAACATACAGTCGAATTGATGATAACCTCCTCCTTTTTTGAAGTTGGTTAAAAAATTAACCAAACTTACGACGAATATTGATCAATAATAAAATCCAGAACGAGCTTACAAAAAGGTGGGTTTTGATTATTACATTCCAGATATGAGAATACTATCCGGGCGACTAAATTACTAAGTGAGCGACTAGAAATACAGAAAGGGCAACTTTAAAACTAAAATAGATTCGATTTTTCTAATTGTGGTTTTACTTAACAAACTGCAAAAAAGTTAATTCTAAGCAAAGTTTTGTGAGTTGCATTATTAATGATTATTGGTTATATTATATATTTGAGGTTTCATGTTTTATTAATTTCACGCTTTTTTACCACGCTTTTATTAGCTTGGGTTGTATCTATGTATGTATGTAATGGAATCTTTGAGCATGAATTTGACGGATTTCCAGAAGTTTGATTAATTTGAAACTTTGAACACGTATCAAGGACCGATGACAATGCAATAATTTAATAACAGTTTCTCAATATCCTTATAAGGACCGCCAGGATTAATAAATTCTTTCGTGGATCCTATGTAAGGGAGTAAGAAAGATATATATAGATATCGCGTGTCCCATGTCCACAAATAATTAATTGAAACATCGAACTAAAACAACAACATTTAATATATCAAGCACCCCACGCTTTTTACTCTGAATTGAATTATTCTCTAACTCTTTGTAATTAAAAATTATTTTCCACTTTTTAGTTCGGTTAGCTATAAAAGCGTGTGTATTTAGTTTTTTTAAACTATAATTTATTTTAAGGAAACTACAGACTGTAAACAGCGCGCGAATTCGAATGGGGGCGGGGCGAATAATCGAAACAGTCAGGTGAGTTGGGCTGCGGACCAAAAGCGTTGCGATTGCGAGAAAGATTTCCTATGTCACGATTTCTGTCTGTTGCTACTGATATGGTTACACACTATGAAAAACAAAGTTATATTTGCTGTCAACATAATATTATGGTATTTTCCTAAGTGGAAGTAAGTGGATTCCCTGATTCAGTTAAAGTTGCCACGGACCCTCAGTGCGCGAACCCGACTCGCACTTGGCCTCTTTTTGTTAGTGTGAGAAGAGGATGCCTGTAGAGGAGAAGGAGGCACTTGTGCTAAGGCACAGGGACAGTTTTTATCAATATTTTCCTTGTTTTAAAGACTCAAACACATTTATTTCCATAATAATATACAGTATATTTTCAACTTAGTGAAGTAAATACTCCAATTCAGCAACTGTATGTGTAAAAGTTATGATTAATATCAAATTTTTTATATTATAAATGAGGTTAATTTTGCAATCTACATTAAAAGTAAAATACAATACTTTATAATAATATGTTATAACGTATATGTTTTCCTTGATATATTTGAGTTAGTAGATTATTTAATGATGACCAGGTCATTATATAGGTATTTATTTATACTTTATTGCACAACCAGAAATTTGTACAAAAGTTGGACTTAACGCCATATGGCATTCTGTACCAGTCATACCTTTGGGCTAAGCAGAAATAAATATGCGTCAGACAAGACACACAAAATATCATAAAATGTACAGTCGCCAGCACATCAGGTTACCCATTTTTGTTGCAAACTAGCCCTTATTACAATTGCATAAGATACCACGGTGTTTACCTTGACATGCTGTTGTCCGTACATCCTAACTCAGTTATTGCGTACTGTACGCGATTAGTTTACTGCAGGTATTTTTTTGTTAAAATTAAACTAAGACATGCAACATAAAAAAATAACTTAATATTAATACCTATTCAAACACGAAACCATTTCCTTGCGGCAAGGAGGCTATGATGCTGGCTGCGTTGCCGCGTTGGATAGCTATGCTGATCCTTTGGGCTAGGAACCAGCCAGCTTTATTATTGGCTGTTAAAGAATTTAATTTTGGCGCAATTTTTCTAAACAGTAATTTAGCAGAGGGTCCCCACGGCCCAAATGTTTCAACGCCAAACGGCGCAAACACATAATCACTTGCAAGTGAAACGTACTTGCGACGCTTGGCGTTTTCAGCCAACTCCGCTGCTGCTCCAGCTTTAAGGGCTGATTCTCTGAGATGGGAAGGGGCCAAAGTATCGACACAAGTTGCATCCCAAACTAAGGCCCGACCCCGTTCCCAGGGAATAAGCGTTAGGCCATCGGGTCTCTTGCCATCATCACGGACCAAACCACGTGGTTCCAACGTGGAAGGAACATTACTGGTCGCAAGAGCTCATCTGATGGCGTCATTAAGGATAGCGTGACGGGCAAAACGCCCAGCGCTTTGCTGGCAACACAGGCAGTGGAGACCAAATTTATCAACCTCCTTGCCACATGGACACGTAAAAATTTCACATATAGGGGTACCAAGGCGGAGACCCACACACACCCGAAAAGACTCACTATCGAAAAGAGTGCCCAAATTTTTCGACGGTAAAGCATGAAGCCAATGACCAGAATCTTTGCAGGAAACTGCCAAGAGCCTTGCGCGACCACTGTCACTGACGGAATTTTGAAGTAAATAATTGAAGGTCTCTGTCGCAAGAGGGACATCCCAAAGTTTTTGCTGGTGACGTTCCTTTGGGATGTCTTCTCTAGGACAGAGGCCTTGCCAAAACTCCTCCGCCTCTCTCACCTCAGAAAGTTGACGAGGATGTTCAAAGATTTTTCCGGCTAAAACGGAAGTGCTATGCAAAGAGGAGAGAAAAGCGGGGAGGGCTATACTAGAAATTTGGCGAATTCCGATACCACCAAAACGAATAGGAAGCGAAGCCTGAGCCCAAGAATTATTATCGAAATGTAAATTTAAAATTTTTTCCAAACTATTTTTAAGGGTGGTGTCAAATAGTTTTAAATAATTATTTTTTTTCCAGATAGGACTAGCACGTAAGAAGTTTTTTTGTTTGATTTAAATCAGTGTTATATTATTTATATATAAGACTCTCTTTTACACTTCAAATCGGACTTGTGAAGGTAGTTCTTAATGTTAGTGTGCTCAAACAAGAAAACTGCTTAGCTTTTTATTACGATTCCTGGAGGCCGATTCTCGTATGATCGAAAAAAGTTCACACACGTAAAAAAGTTCACCACTCGAATTTTTTTCGAAGGAAACAAGGCTTGTGTATTCTCAGACCTTCACAGTTGAACTAATTCGATGGAACGTCACACGAACATTTCGATTGCTGGAGACCAATAGATTTCGAAATTCGTATACGAACTATTGAGGTTCCAATCGGGCAAAATGATAACCTAACCTAAAATTGAGAAAATTTACATTGACTTTGAATGATTTTTAGCCGACTTCAAATCTACGACTCTATTATATCATGTTTGGCTAAACAGATTTTGATGTGGTTTTCAGAAGAGTACTTCTACGATTTAGAGAAGTTTCGAGTATATGAATTGACTTACAAAAAACAGGATCTTCGTTTGTCCGGTATGCCTAGGTCCCGACTCACCACTTTTAAAGAAAAATCGCTTGCACACAAGACACAAAACAGGCGTCGGTTCAAACAAAAGTAGACAGAAGGTGCAAGCGATTTCAGCTTTTGAGGTGGTTAGGTAGCGGTGACCTCGATAGGACTTAATATTATGTTAAAAGCTATCCAACTTTGGATACTTTCTAGAGACAACGTACTTGACAAGTCGAATCTTACGAGCCCAACATGATTTGGTTTTGTTGTTTCATTACGGAGTACCTTTGTTCACCTTTAGCTTCATTCTCAGACCCTGGTTTTATATTTTGACTCTGTTTCAAGCTCATGATCATGGATTGCCCCTATGTATTGAAAACAATCCTGAATTCAAATTTCCTAATGTCAATGATTAGGGAAGATTAAACAGTATAAATAAATAAATTTCACACAAATAAAAAATACCAATTTAGCAAGAGGTTTTATTTTCTTCATACATCAGTCAAAACACAAAATATTGAAGAAGCAATAATGTTATTCTTAAAAAAAAACTATTTAAAGCCATTGGTCATATTAATCAGGAATAATTCCATCCTTTAATCCAATGCGCTTACATTTCTAACGAATCATTTATTTTGTTGTGAATGCATGCAGTTTTGTTACCAGGAGTATTTAAAATCCCTTCATTTGGCGTTCCTTCATTTTTGATAATTATAATTTGTTCTACTGCTCGCTTCTGTAAAAAACAATAACCAACTTAAATATCACAGAAAGTTACCTACTACATACACATACACAAAAAAAAACTTGAAACCCATCAATTTTTTTTAGCTCAGTATCTCCTTTCTGGGATAATAATGATTATTGTAGATACTTGTAGGTGGAATCCATAAACTATGTTTGAACACATTCAAGCACTCATAGAACAGACAGATAGCTAATGTACTATTTGTTTATAATAAGGTATTTGTTTATAAAACTATAGGCAATACTATAACAAACATAGATTTAGGTTATAAATGGAAAATCTGATGGTTTGATTTACAAATTATGACAATAAAACTATCATTGTGTCTAGTTAATTAGGTACTTACCTAGATACCAGAGAATTAAGGTATTCAAGTATTTACATGTATTTTAAACAGTCTTTTCTCGCGCTTTATAATGTTTTTAACACTCACAGTGTCATATTTTATATTCATAAAGATGAAATAAGAAACCAAAAACTTGCGCACGGGCGGGACTTGAACCAGCAACCTTTTGGCATACCGGGCCAAACGCTCTTACCAATTGAGCTACCGTGCTGTCAGTCCGACCCTGCGAAATTTGTGGTCTCTGAAAACGTCAATTGCGTGACGCTTAGCGCCATCTAGCCGTCTGTTTATGAAACAGATGGCCCAAGCAGTTATTCTTTACAGAATAAATTCAACTTGGAAATTGATGTCGCTTCGCTATCTAATGCTTTAGAATGTTTTTAACACTCACAGTGTCATATTTTATATAAAATATATAAAACATGTTTTTAACACTCACAGTGTCATATTTTATATAAAATATATAAAACATTCTAAAGCATTAGATAGCGAAGCGACATCAATTTCCAATTCATAAAGATGAAATAAGAAACCAAAAATTTGCGCACGGGCGGGACTTGAACCAGCAACCTTTTGGCAAACCGGGCCAAACGCTCTTACCAATTGAGCTACCGTGCTGTTAGTCCGACCCTGCGAAATTTGTGGTTTCTTATGAAAACGTCAATTGCGTGACGCTTAGCGCCATCTAGCCGTCTGTTTATGAAACAGATGACCCAAGCAGTTATTCTTTACAGAATAAATTCAACTTGGAAATTGATGTCGCTTCGCTATCTAATGCTTTAGAATGTTTTTTACACTCACAGTGTCATATTTTATATTCATAAACATGAAATAAGAAACCAAACATTTGCGCACGGGCGGGACTTGAACCAGCAACCTTTTGGCAAACCGGGCCAAACGCTCTTACCAATTGAGCTACCGTGCTGTTAGTCCGACCCTGCGAAATTTGTGGTTTCTTATGAAAACGTCAATTGCGTGACGCTTAGCGCCATCTAGCCGTCTGTTTATGAAACAGATGACCCAAGCAGTTATTCTTTACAGAATAAATTCAACTTGGAAATTGATGTCGCTTCGCTATCTAATGCTTTAGAATGTTTTTTACACTCACAGTGTCATATTTTATATTCATAAAGATGAAATAAGAAACCAAAAATTTGCGCACGGGCGGGACTTGAACCAGCAACCTTTTGGCAAACCGGGCCAAACGCTCTTACCAATTGAGCTACCGTGCTGTTAGTCCGACCCTGCGAAATTTGTGGTTTCTTATGAAAACGTCAATTGCGTGACGCAGGGTCGGACTAACAGCACGGTAGCTCAATTGGTAAGAGCGTTTGGCCCGGTTTGCCAAAAGGTTGCTGGTTCAAGTCCCGCCCGTGCGCAAATTTTTGGTTTCTTATTTCATCTTTATGAATATAAAATATGACACTGTGAGTGTAAAAAATATTCTAAAGCATCAATTTCCAAGTTGAATTTATTCTGTAAAGAATAACTGCTTGGGCCATCTGTTTCATAAACAGACGGCTAGATGGCGCTAAGCGTCACGCAATTGACGTTTTCATAAGAGACCACAAATTTCGCAGGGTCGGACTGACAGCACGGTAGCTCAATTGGTAAGAGCGTTTGGCCCGGTATGCCAAAAGGTTGCTGGTTCAAGTCCCGCCCGTGCGCAAGTTTTTGGTTTCTTATTTCATCTTTATGAGTCTTTTCTCGCATTAGATTTGCAATTAAATTTTCTCTCCGATACAACATAATCCAGACTATATGTAAATAAAAATAGTTTGTTTTGTAAGAACACTACTTATCTACAAAGGATATTAAAAACTTTATCCAGGCTCCACATTAAGAAGGTGCACTAATATCTGTGATGTTAGTTAACAGAACCTATTACTACTAAAGAATTATTGTATTCCTGTTTCTTGTAGTTAAGTAAATAAAAAAAGCATATTATTAAAAAACAGCGTCATACCAACCTTAGAAAATATCTAGTTTTTGTTTGTATTTAGCATCGTAATTCTTACTTATTCTTATTTTAGGTAAAAGTTGAGAAAACAAGTAATTTTTCATAACAGTCACTGAAAAATCGATATTTGCAACAATTTCGACACACACACACACATTGTCATTTAGGGCCATAGAGTAAGGTAATATGGCGCGTCGCTGCGTTTCATTTCATGCTATGCATGAATAATGAAATTTTAATAATTGATCTACCGTTATTACCGTTATTACATTTTTTGACAATATGTCTAGTTTTGTGAATATGTACATCAAATTAAACAAACAAATAGATTTATTGTCTAATTTCACCAAAAATATTTTTTTTAGATGGACTTAAATATACTTTATTTCGGCGTTTTTAAAAACGCCCGTACGCTCTCTGCAATGGAACGTTGTTATGAAATTCGAACGTGAAATGTTCTATCGGTGCATGAGAATAGCAGTTTTATGTATCACTCGAACTTTTACAATAGAATTGTGTACTTCGTATACGAATTACCACTCGGAAAAAGTACTACTTCACGAGAATTGGCCCCCAGCTCCTAACAAAAATCGATTTTATGGTCCCATCCGGAAGAAAGCATGAAACTTGGCACGATTGTAGCTTTCGTAGGTATGTGTATTTGTTTTCGTATGTGTTTCGTGTATTCATGTCCGATAGGGAAACACGCTGGGAAATGACTGACTAAGGAAGATTAAACAGTATAAATAAATAAATTTCATACAAATAAAAAATACCAATTTAGCAAGTGGTTTTTATTTTCCTTATACATCAGTCACATCACAAAACATTTAAGATGCAATAATATTATTGTTGAAAAAATAATAATATAAGAGCCATTGGTCATATTCATCATGAAAGTTTCCATCCTTTAATCCAATGCGCTTACATTTCTAACTAATCATTTATTTTGTTGTGAAATGCATGCGGTTGTATTCCCAGGAGTATTTAAAATCCCTTCATTTGGCGCTCCTTCCTTTTTGATTATTATAATTTGTTCTACTGCTCGCTTCTGTAAAAAAACAATAACCCACATTAATATCACAGAAAGTTATCTACTACACACAAAATAAAAACAAAACTTGAACACTATCATACTTTTCTAGCTCAGTATCTCTTTTCTGGGATAATAATGATTATTGTAGATACTTGTAAGTGGTACCATAAACTATGTTTGAACACATTCAAGCACTCATAGAACGGATTGCTAATGTACTATTTGTTTATAATAAGGTAACTATAGGCAATACTATAAAACACATAGATTTAGGTTATAAATGGAAAATCTCATGGTTTGATTTATAAATTATAAAAATAAAACTATTATGTGTCTAGTTATTTAGGTACTTACCTAGATACAAAAGAATGAAAGTATTCAAGTATTCCCACGTATTTTAACCAGTCTTTCATCGCATTAGATTGGCAACTAAATATTCTCTCTGCTTCAACATAATCCAGACAATCTGTAAATAAAAATAGTTTGTTTTGTAAGAACACTACTTATCTACAAAGGATATTAAAAACTTTATCCAGGCTCCACATTAAGAAGGTGCACTAATATCTGTGATGTTAGTTAACAGAACCTATTACTACTAAAGAATTATTGTATTCCTGTTTCTTGTAGTTAAGTAAATAAAAAAAGCATATAATTAAAAAACAGCGTCATACCAACCTTAGAAAATATCTAGTTTTTGTTTGTATTTAGCATCGTAATTCTTACTTATTCTTATTTTAGGTAAAAGTTGAGAAAACAAGTAATTTTTCATAACAGTCACTGAAAAATCGATATTTGCAACAATTTCGACACACACACACACATTGTCATTTAGGGCCATAGAGTAAGGTAATATGTAGGGACATTCCGATACAAGTAAATACGAGTAGGTATTCGATACTTTTGATTCGATACCAAGTAAAAATAGCATCGCATCAATCTTGCGATACCTACTCGGTATCGAAACAAAAGTACTTGGTATCAAATCGAATTAGCATATCATCTTTTAAAAAAAACCTAAGACAACTTAGTAGCCCTGAGTAAGTCAGAACATGATGTCCCGTCTACTGCAACACCTGCATACGATTTTGGGAAACATCATATGGAGTTAGCACATGGGCAACAAGAAGAAAAAGAAATTCATAAAGATGAAATAAGAAACCAAAAATTTGCGCACGGGTGGGACTTGAACCAGCAACTTCTGGTTAACCGGGCCAAACGCTCTACCAATTGAGCTACCGTCCTGTCAGTCTGACCTTGCGAAATTTGTGGTCTCTTATGATAAAAGATTGTCTCCAAAATACCTTAAACAGATACTGTTTTTTGGCAATCTTAATGCTCAAGAGTTTTATGTTTAAAGTAAGCATGTGACGCAAAACATTTTAAATAAGTAGATTATTTTTCTTCTCATTTTTTAAAAATATTGTCCTGCAACGTTCATTGTGAGCATCCTCAAAATAAAAAATATATAATAGTTTTTCGTAAAGTATCGATATAAGTAAGTATCGATACTTTAGGAGTATTTGTTTAAGTAGTATCGAAAGAAGATTTGAGTACTATCGAAATGAGTAGGTATCGATACTTTGATGGTATCGAAACATCCCTAGTAATATGGCGCGTCGCTGCGTTTCATTTCATGCTATGCATGAAATGAAACGTAGCCACGCGCATATAATGAAATTTTAGCGAATAATGAAATTTTAATAATTGATCTACGTATATATATATATATATATATAATGAACCGTTCTGTGGAAATGTTGATCCAGTACGATGTTAGAATAAATGTTGATCCACCTTTTCGGCGTGTATTTTTGGCTCTCGGCAAGCACAACAGATATACTTTGATCCGTGATTGAAATGTATGGGGCGACAAGCGATATGCATCGGTCTCTTTTCGACATACTCGTGAACAAAAAATACATTAGTTAAAGATTTTTGTTGATCCGTAACGGTCGAAAAAATTATACTGATGCGTCAAATGTAAATCCGTTTTATATTTGTGTGCGTACCAAATTTACCTAACCAACGTTGATCCAGGGACATTTTACCATATAACGGATTTTAATAGTTCAGAATGTAATTATTTTAATCATACGCGTTTAGACCTGGATCTCTTAATAGTATAGCAGCAGAGCATAGGGGAAGACAGGTATGTAGCGAACAAACGTTATTTCCTTTAAAAAATATTATTTAGAATAAGGTAAGAACGAAGCGTTAATTGATTAAGGATATAGAATACAACAAACGCACGAGCTCACAACAAAATACAAAAATTAATTTTAGAAAATATTGACGCTCTGCGCATGTAGCGTCGCTTGCCTAAATTTTGGCTTTTTCGTAAAATGTTTTAACGCAATACACATATTTTCATTGGAAGTAAGAGGCTAGAAACCATAGCGATTAGCGCAAGTGCGTTATGTACTCTTACTGAAACTGCGAGCATTATTTTGGTGGGGAGTTATTTTAAAACTGTGATAGCTTCTTCTAGACCCTTTACACACTGCGACTTTAAGCAGGGATGCAGTCGCGATGCTCTCGCGCGTTAGCATCGATGCAGTCGAAAAATGTCAACCTTTATATACTGCGCTACTTTTAGTGATGTGAAATGCTCGTGATAATGTTTTTTTTTAAATAATATTTATTTTGATACAAATAAATGCCCGTGTGCATCAAAACCTTTGAAATATGAACATTATTTTATATCAAATAAAAAAATATAAAAAGCTTGTAGTAAGTAAACCATATCAGATGGACATACGCTGTCGCGGATTTTATTGTAAGAAAATTAAAGCGGAACAATTCCGTCATACATGATATTTATGCATTTTAAACGGTTTACGTTGCGTTCGCAACGGAAGCTCTCAAAAGGAATATTTTCCGCCCGTTTTCACAACATTTGTCATTGTTGCTCTGCTCTAAGAAGTTGTATCGTGATTAGCGTTGAAAATTCCGAAAGAAACAAATTGTTTTTTCGGTGAAACAATGAAGGGCCCAGTTGCAGAAGTCCCTAAGTCTACTTAGGGACTTTATCATCTGATAACGCCAACGTGTTGGCCATGTTAAATATCGTATAATCATATCTTTTTTTTTGTTAACAAGTGCCTAGGTCTCAATATAGAAACGACATTTTACTTTTTTAAATGGATTTTGAGGTTAAAAAGTCACTTGGCGCTTAATAAGTCCCTACGTCCTAACAATTTTGATTAAGAAGTCACTAAGTGACCTCTTTTAATATTAAAAAGATCCTAAGTCCATCCGATTTGTAAATTAAAAGCCATTAGTGTGCTGGTAACATTAAAAAATAAAACATAAACTGTTTACATTCTATCGTGTTGGAGTACAAAGAAATATAGGATGTGACCCTGAAAATGCATATGATCCACCTTTGAGACTAAAGCCTGGAAAAATTAAAGATATTTTGTATTTGCTCACATATGTGTGTGATGATGACAAATATTTTTATTCTGATATACTGCCAGCTGATGAAAATATTGTACCAAATCAGATAGAACAATCATAAGTTGATTCTGAGGATGATAAAGAATAATCCAGAAGAACATATTAAAATATTTTTGTGATTATTTTAATTATAACTTATCTAAACTAAATGTAAAATTAGATTTTTTACAAAATTAAAAAGTTTTACATTTAATTATAACTTTTATATGTCAATATAAAACTTAAGAATGTAAGCAAGTTCTTAAGTTTTATAATTAAGTTAATAATATAGATTATAAGTACATTACATACCTACAACAAAGTAGCAATGATAAATGTATTTTTCTCAGTTATGTATGTGTTGTTAAAAAAAAACAGATAGTAGAAGTTTAGTGGACTTTGAGGATTATAAAATGATCGTACAAAGCAAGGTAGCATTTGATATTATATGAAAAGAAATTTGTTGTTAATTATTTTTTTGCTTAAGTCCTTAAGTCCACAATATTTTGTTAGTACAGATTTAAGTCCACCAAATGTGAAACCAAAGTTCCTAATTCCTTAGAATATGTGTCAAAAAAGGCTAAGTCCAATAATTGGGACCTAAGTCCAATTTATTAAAAGTTGATTTTACAGAGAATTATAAGAATAAACTTTCATTACTTTTTCATAAAATAAAAGGCTAATTATTCCTAATACCGTGAAATTTGATTTTCTGCCATAACCTACATAGAAATATTTTAGCGTTTTTTTTTTGTTTCAACATGACTTATTGACAAGTTCAGTTTTTGGACTTAAGGACTTTTGCAACTGGGCCCTTCTTGTTTTTTTCGGTAAAAGAAATGTTTTTGTCGCTTTTTACCATGTTATTGGTTTGTTACATCGAAATGTATCAGGAAAAAGCCTCGGGAAAAAAACAGCTTTATTGAAATTTAAGTCGTTTGTTTCGAAGAATAAAATAAAAACGATTGCAAAAAAAAAACAGTTTTATTACCAATTTTTAAAACAATTATAAATATTGTAATTCGATCTTGCTCAAAAAACAGTTGCATAAAAAGATGGGTTTGACGTAACTCACCCGAAATTTCGCGCGGTCGGACCGACAGCACGGTAGCTCATTGGAAGAGCATTTGGCCCGGTTAGCCAGAAAGATGCTGGTTCGAATCCCGGCCGTGTTCCATCATTTTAAGAATACCTATATGACACTGTGAGTGTTAAAACATTCTAAATAGTGAAAATATTCCACAAAAAAACATCAATACTTTCCTATCGTATTTTTCCGTTTCTTTCATATTGTTCCGTTTTATTAATAAAAAATATGAAATATTTAATTCTTTATTTTCTCGAAACTTACGAAAAAATCTTTCAGAAAAACGAGTGAATTTGAAAAACCGGGAATATTCCCGCTTTTTTTCAACGCTAATCGTGATGTTTTATAGGCTAAAGCCTTTGTCGATAGATAGGCTGTCTAACACAAAAATAATTCGGTCTAGCAGCTTAGCCTCCTGCTTATTCTCCTCCCTCCTTCTTATTCCTGAGATTAGCGCGTTGAAACAAACAAACTTTTTAGCTTTATCAAATTAAATTGTTAAATTCAAATAAAATGAAAAAAAAAACAAGACTACTGATATGGTAATTATAACACAAATGCCAGCCAAGCAGCGTGCGTGTGTCTGTGACGTCCGAACCAAAAGGAGCTCACTCACTGTTGAGAGTTCTAGATATAAATGGATATTATGATAAAGATAGCTTACATCTTGAAAAATAAGAATTCGAGGTGTTCTAACTGCATATCTACCAGAATTAATAGTATATTTCCAAATAGAATAACGTTAATGCGCTACATAGGTACAGTCGCCGTCAGATATATTGGAGCAGACAAAGTGACCAAATACTTCTGAACAGTTTAAAATGTCAATAAGTTCTATACACTACAAGTTACCATCAATATCAGAACATTCATTACTTCATTAATATCTGAGCAGAAGCTAGTCAATAACTTCTATACACACAACTAACCAAAATTATCTGAACACTCATAACGTCAAATGTATCTATGCAGTCGGTCTTAAATATCTGAGCAATCGAGGCAAATTGCAGAAGTGCTTCCAACTTAACTATAAAAAAAAAGTAAAAACCGACTTCAAAACCAAAATGCATTAAAAAATCTTAAATAAACTCTTCACCTTTGAAAGGAAAGGAAGGAAGAAAAGAAAGGAAATTGTTTGCCTAAAACGTCTTTATGCTTTATGTCCTATGATATGCTGATTGGCTGTTGAGTGCTTTACGTCTATATCGCTATGATTGACAGGTTATATTCTTATTTGTTAGAATCCGAGGGATTTGGGCTTCTTGTGGGCGGGCCTATCTAGATTAATGAGAGTTTTTCAAAGATCAAGATAGTATATATTCTATACCGTAAGAATTAGAAAAGTTTTAGCTTCCTGGTTCCTGAATTAATAAGATTTGTTTAAAAGAAAATATAATTTATTGCTACATACTAGTCTTCACCTATGCTTTGCTGATATGCTGTTGAAAGTTTCAGGTCCTTATTACTATGACCAACATAGTTTACATTTTGATCTATTTGAATCCGAAGAGATTTAGCTTCCTGGTGGTTTACCTGAATTACTAAGATTTTTTCAAAGAAAATAAAGATTTTTCGCTATATACCTGTTCTCAGCGATGCTTTGCTGATATGCTATTGAGATTTCCAGGTCCAGATTCCCATGACTAATATAGGTAACATCCTTCACTATTAGAAACCGAGACGTTCTGGCGTCCTAGGTTCTACCTGTATTAACAAACATTTTTCAAAGAAAACAAAGGTTTTTTGCTTCATACCTGTTTTCACCCATGCTTTGCTGATATGCTGTTGAGAGTTCCAGATTAAACTGTGTCAGGTGTCGTTAACGTAAAATTACATTAGTTAAATATTTTTTGATCCCTAATGGTGGAAAAGTTACACTGATGCGTCAAATGTGAATCCGTTTTATACTCATGTGCGTATTAAATTTACCTAACCAACGTTGATCCAGAAGCATTTTACCTTGATGCCCCGCGCGGTAAGTAGCGGAGGGCCCGGAATGGCTTGTTTTTCAATTCTTTACAATCAATTTCTACCGGTCAATCACGTATCAATTCACGTCAATCAGTATTGTTTCAACTTTCTACCTGTTGTGATTGTTATAATTTAAAAATCAAATAATTCAATATGAGAGATATTAGTAAACTACCACAGGATTACGAGTACAAAAATGTTGTCATCTACAGTGAATAGTATATTTTGACTTAATTGAATGCAAAAGAATATTTATAAATGAGTGAAATATCGTTTTAAAGTTTTCAACGGCTTTTTTGCGCGATAATAGTCATTACATCAGAAAATGCACAATTAGGTATGTTAAGGAACAATTGCAATTAAAAAAATAAACTTTAAAAAAAAGTAAAAACCGACTTCAAAACCAAAATGCACTAAAAAGTCTTAAATAAACTCTTCACCATTGAAAGGAAAGGAATCCGTTTTAGGCAAACAATTTCTTTTTGGAGTCGGAGCTGTGATTGCTTGATGGTCAAAGTGATGGCACCGACTCCAAAAAGAAATTGTTTGCCTAAAACGGATTCCTTTCCTTTCAATGGTGAAGAGTTTATTTAAGACTTTTTAGTGCATTTTGGTTTTGAAGTCGGTTTTTACTTTTTTTAAAAGTTTATTTTATTTCTTCATTTTTAGTGATTACATAAGAGGGGGGGGGGGAGTGGCACCTTATGATTCTATTATTTAAGAAGCTACAAATTACCTATCATAAGTTCCGTTATTATAATTACTGAACTCCTAAGCGTTAAGGAGTTCCACCATCAGCTCAGCCCCACAAGATGTTGACTATCAGACGTAACAACACGTCAAAATTAAGATTTTAGTAAAGAAACACTATACGTGCCTTTAAAATTTAAGGGTTTCCCTCGATTACACCAAGATCCCATCATCAGATCCCAAAATGGAAAAAATGGGACCAACTAGAAGGTACACCCTCTAAGTAGGCGAAAAAATTTTTCGATTCGGTTGACAAACGACTGAAATATGAGGTAACATACATACAAAAAAAAAAAAAGATAAAAAAAAAACATACAGTCGAATTGATAACCTCCTCCTTTTTTGAAGTCGGTTAAAAAGTGAAGCCAAATTCCGTCCTCTGCGAGTAAATGTATTCCAGTAGGTACAACCGACATCCGCAGCACGTAGAGGTGGCACTAAGAAACTGTTGTAGGTAAAACAACATCAGGGGAAAAAACTAGCTAAAGCACCCTTACTGCCTTTAAACTACTTTTATTATTATTACCTTTATTTTAAATTCATTCATATTTATGTACAAATATACTACAAGTATTATTTCGTCAATACGTTACATTATAGTATTAGTTTTTTCAAAGTAACTACTTATTGTTAAACACATTTTAATTAATCTGTTATAGTTTATTATTATTTTCTTTTAATTTGGATGGAACAAAATCAAAAGAAGAATTATTTTGTTAAAAAAATACCCGACGCGTTAGTCCGACACGTCTGCTATTTACGAAGTAACTACGCGTTACGCGCGGGCATCTGAGAGCAGAGCATAGGTGAAAACAGGTACGAGGGTCAAACTGAAAGTTCTTAGAACTGGCCACTTATAAACAATATAATAAAAAAAATATTCTAAAATTTGAAAATAGAACTCTTTGCCAATATTACTGAGTATATATTTCATTCATTTGTCATTTGTTTTACGATTTGGCGGCAAATTGAAAATTGTCTGTGTCACGTCAACATGAATTTAACACGAGAAAATT
Organism: Pyrausta purpuralis; assembly: GCA_963924145.1. Lineage (NCBI taxonomy): Eukaryota > Metazoa > Arthropoda > Insecta > Lepidoptera > Crambidae > Pyrausta > Pyrausta purpuralis. Next base: position 7,099,578 of record OZ001666.1, on the reverse strand, counting down.
TTCGTGCAATGATTTTTTATGACTTTCGATGTCATTTAAGTCAACAAGAAAGTTATGATAGTCTACGATTGGCCTTTCACGATGAAGCCCCATCTCGTGCGACTGTTTACAACTGGTTTAATGAGTTTAAACGTGGTCGCACTAATCTCACTGATGATGTACGTGAGGGACGGCCTTCTACGGCGACGACTGAAAATAACATCTGTGTTGTGCGGCGTATGATAGAGACTGACAAAAGAGTGACCTATCAGCAGATTCGGACAAGCTTAGGCATCGGTATGAGTCAAGTGCACAAAATCCTCCACGAACATTTAGCGGTCAGGAAGCTTTGCGCCCGGTGGATACCTCATAATTTGACTAAGGCTCAAAAACTCCATCGTGTGGATTGGTGCCGTAAAATGATTGAAAGATTTAACGGAGGTGACTCAAAAGCTGTGTTCGACATACTAACAGGTGACGAAAGCTGGATTTACTGTTATGATCCTGAAACCAAAAGACAATCTGCTCAGTGGGTGTTTCCTTTCGAGGAGTTGCCAACTAAAGTGAAGAGAGATCGAAGTGCGGGAAAAAAAATGGTGGCCTCGTTCTTTGGAAGGATAGGTCATTTCGCAACAATTGTGTTAGAGGATCAAAAAACAGTTTCTGCAGAATGGTACACTACCAATTGTTTGCCACTTGTCTTGGAAAAAGTTCGAGAGAAACGACCTCGCAGTAGGATCCTCCTTCACCACGACAACGCCTCGTCGCACACCGCCAAGCGAACGATCGACTATTTGGCGACATCAAACGTTGAATTACTGGGTCACCCACCCGCCGTATAGCCCCGACCTCGCGCCTTGTGATTTTTATTTATTTCCAAAAATTAAAGAAAAACTTAAAGGAAAGCGGTTTATGAATGCTGAAGAAGCGGTGGCTGCGTATCGCGATGCCATTGAAGAGACCCCTAAGGACGAGTGGGCAAAGTGCTTTTCCCAGTGGTTATTGACGTCAATGGACAATATTTTGAAAAGATATAATAAAACTAATAACTGGCTAATGTAATCAGTTTTTGATTTTCTAAGAACTTTCAGTTTGACCCTCGTATGTAGGGAAAAAATACATTTATTCACGTAGACCACTTTGAATACTGCACCCCTCAGATTCTAATATTTCGCGGTGTAAGCTATCCCGATCATATCCATAAAGATCTAAAATTCCTAACAACATAACAGCAAAGCATAGGTGTAAGCAATTTTGTAGCGAAAGTATGTATTATTTTCTAGGAAAACCCTCTTTTATTTAGGTAAACAACCTGATAGCCTGAACTTTTCGAATTATAAAAGATCAGAATAGAAGTTATAATATAGCTAGCTACAACTCTCAAAGCATAACAGAGCATAGGTGGAGTCAGGTATAAGCGAGTGTTATTATCTTTGAATAAATCTCAATGATTCAGGTAGACCATCAGCAAGCCAGAACTCTTTAGTTTCTCGTAGCAAAAGATGTAAGCTATTCCAATCACATCCTAAAAGACCTCAAATTCTCAACGGCATATCAGCAGAGCATAGATGAAGACAAGTATGTAGCGAAAAAATTTTCTTTAAAAAAACATTAATACAGGTAGACCATCAGCAAGCCAGAACTTTTTGGATTCTCACAGCACAAGATGTAAGTTATCCCGGTTACATCCATTAGGACCTGTGAAGAGAGGTATTTAGCGTAAAAACGTTATATTTTTTGAAAAATTCCCATTAATTCAGGTTGATCGTCAGCAAGCCAAAACTCTTTAAATTCTCTTAGCACAAGCTGTAAGCTATTCTGGTCACGTAAAAAAAGATCTGTAACTTTCAACAGCATAATATTAGCAGAGCTTAGGTGAAAACAAGTAGATACCTATTGAAAAACGATTATTTTCTTGGAAAAACACTCATTTAATCAGGTAGACCACCAGGAAGCCTGCAATCTACAGATTCTAATCATTCAGGATGTAAGCTATCTGGGTCATATTCACTAAGACCTGGAACTGTAAACAGCTTACCAGCCGAAAATACGGAAAGACAGGTATGTAGCGAAAATACGTTATTTTCTTTAAAAAATCTTATTAATTCAGGTATATATAAATATTACTAGGTAATAATTTCGGTTTCTTATTTGCAATTTTGGTTGAAGCCACTTAGATCTATAATTCTCACAGCATTTCAGCAAAAAAATAGGTGAAAACAGGTATGTAGCGAAAAAACGTTATACTCTTGGAAAACATTTATTGATTCAGGTAGACTATCAGTAAGCCAAAACTCTTTACATTCAAGTAACGCAATATAAAAGCTATCCTTATCACATCCATCAAGACCTAAAACTCGCAACAGCATATCAGCAGAGCATAGGTGAAGACAAGTACGTAGCGAAGAAACTTTTTCTTGAAAAGAACAGTCATTAATTCAGGTAGACCAAAAGGAAGCCTGATCTCTTCGTATTCTAATTGTCAAGGGTGTGAATTATCTTGATCATATCTACTTAGACCTCGAACTCTCAACAACATATCAGCAGAACATACTCGTAGATAAAGACAGGTTTGTAGCATAACAACGTTATTTCTCTTTTATTATTTTATTGATTCAGGTAGACCATCAGCAAACCATTACTTCTAGGATTCTGATCGCTCAAGATATAAATTATCTCAGTCAAATCTATTTGGACCTGGAACTCTCAACAGCATATGTTATCCCGGTCATATCCATTAAGACCTGAAACTCTCAACAGCATATCAGCAGAGCATGGGTGAAGAGAGGTATATAGTGTGAAAACGTTATATTCTTTGAAAAAATCTTAATTATTCAGGTAGACCATCAGTAAGACAGAACTCTTCAGATTATTTTAAAACAAGCTGTTAGCTATTCTAGTCACATCCAAAAAGACATTCAATCCTTAACAGCATATCAGCAGAGCATAGGTGAAAATAAGTATGTAGCGTAAAACCATTTTTTTTAAAAACACCCATAAATAAAGATAGACCACCAGGAAGCCTGGATTTTTTGAATTCTGATACTTCAGAATATAAAATATCTTAATCACATCCACTAAGATCTAGAACTGTCACAACATATCAGCAGACAATAGGTGGAGACAGGTATGTAGCTTATGAACGTATTTTTTTTTTAAATTCTGAATAATTCAGGCAAACCACCGGGGGACCCAAACTCTTCCGATTCTCATAAGTCAAGATGTATGCAATTTTGGCCGTAGCCACTTCGATCTGGAACTCTCACGGCATGTCAGCAGATAATAGGTGAAAACAAGTATGTAGCGAAATCCGTTATTTTCTTGAAAAAACACTCGTTTATTCAGATAAACCACCAGGAAGCCTTTACTTTTCGGAGTCTTATACTTCCGGATGTAAGCTATCTTGGTCATATCCACTAAGACCTGGAACTGTTAACAGCTTATCAGCAGAACAAAGGTGAAAACAGGTATTTAGCGAAAAAACGTTATTCTCTTGGAAAAAAACACTTATTAATTCAGGTAGAGCATCACTAAGCCAAACCTCTTTATACTCAAGTAACGCAAGATGTAAGCTATCCTGGTCACATATATAAAGACCTGGAACTCGCACCAGCATATCAGCAGAGCATAGGTGAAGATAAGTACGTAATGAAGAAACGTTTTTTCTTAGAAAAATACTCATTAATTCAGGAAGACCACCAGGAAGCTTGATCTCTTGAGATTCTTATTGTCAAAGGTGTAAATAATCTTGATCATACCTTTTTAGACCTCGAACTCTTAACAACATATCAGCAGAACATAGATAAAGACAGGTTTGTAGCCTACAACGTTTTTTTTTTCGGAAAATATCTCATTGAATTAGGTTGACCATCAACAAGCCCCAATTACTGGGATTCAGATCTTTCAAGATGTAAATTATCTCTGTCAAATCTATTTGGACCCGGAACTCTCAACAGCATATCAGCAGATCATAGGTGAATACGAATATGGAGCCAAAAAACTTATATTTCATGGAAAAGAACACTCATTTATTCAGGTAGACTATCAGCAAACCAGAACTCTTTATCATCTAAAAGAACAAGATGCAAGCAATCTCTGTCACATCTACAAGACCTGGAATTGTCGACAGCAGAGCATAGATGAAGAGAGTTATGTAGCGAAAAAACGTTATTATCTTGGAAAAAAACACTAATTAATTTAAGGTAGACCACCAAGAAGCCTGAACTCCTCAGATTTTAATAGTGCAGGGTAAAAGTTATCTTTATCATACCCATTAATATCTGGCACTCTCAACAGCGTATCAGCAGAGCATAGCTGAAAACAGGTATCAAGCAAAAAAACATTATTATCTCGGAGAAAAAACACTTATTAACTCTGGTAAACCACCACAAAGTCTGAACTCTTTGGATTCTTATAGTACAGGATAAAAGCTACCCCAGTCATGTAGCGAAAAAACGTAGTTGTTTTAAAAAACACTCGTTAGTTCAGGTAGACCACTAGACAGACTAAACTCTTAGGTCTCCAATAAATCAAGGTGTAAGGTATCTTGATCATATTTACTAAGACCTGAAACTCTCAACAAGATATCAGCACAGCATAGGTGAAGACAGGTATGTAACGAACAAACGCCGTTTCCTTAGAAAAAAACTTATTAATTCAGGTAGACCACCAGGAAGACGACGTTTTTTTCAAAGAAAATAAAGTTTTTCGCTATATAGCTGTTTTCACCTATGATTTTCTGATGTGCTGTTGAGAGCTCCAGGTCTAGATTGCTAATATTGACATAGTTTATATTCTTATCTATTATAATCCGAGGAGTTCTGACTTTCTAGTGGTCTCCCTGAATTGATGAGATTTTTTAAATAAAAAGGTTTTTTCACTATACACCTGTTTTCACCTATGCTTTGCTGGTATGCCTTTGAGTGCTCCAGGTCTAGATCGCTTCAATTTATCATCCGAGGAGTTCAGGCTTCCTGGTGGTCTCCCTGAATGAATGAGTTTTTTTTTTCAATGAAAATAAGATTTCTTCGCTCCATACCTGTCTTCACCAATGCTTTGCTAATATGCTGTTGAGAGTTCTAAGTCTACATCGCTATGATTTACATAGTTTACATTATAAACTGTTAGAATTCGGGAAGTGCCAGGTTCCTGGTGGTATACCTGGATTAAACTTGAATAACATTCTTTCAAAGAAAACATATTTTTTTCGCTACATACCTGTCTTCACCTTTCCTTTGCTGAATAGGTACTATCTATAAAATTTATATCCTAAGCCATTATAAAAGGAGTTCCAGCTTTCTGGTTCTCTATCTGAATTAATGAGATTTTTTCTAAGAACATTTCATTTTTTCGCTACATACCTGTATTCACCTCTACTCTGCTGATATGCTTGTGAGAGCTCCAGTTCTAGGTCACTTTGCCTGATATAGCCTATATCTTTCTAAGGTAGAATCCGAAAAGTTTCGACTTCCTTGTTGTCTACCTGATAGAGTGAGATTTTTCAAAGAGAATAACGTTTTTCGCTACATACCTGTTCTCACCTATGCTTTGCTGATATGCTGTTCTAAGCTACACGTCTAGGTTGCTATGACTGATACAGTTAACATTCTCATCTATACTAATATTATAAAGCTGAAGAGTTTGTTTGTTTGTTTGTTTGTTTGTTTGTTTGTTTGAACGCGCTAATCTCAGAAACTACTGGCCCGATTTGAAAAATTATTTTTACGTTGGATAGTCCATTTATCGAGGAAGGCTTTAGGCTATATAACATAAAGATACGACTCATAAGACCACAGCAGCAATGAAAAATGTTGCAAAAACGGGAGAAAGATATTCCTTTTGAGAGCTTCCGCTGCGTACGCTGCGGAAACCGCTCAAGTTACACAAAAATCATGTATGACAGGATTGTTCAGCATCAAGAGTTCTATAATAAAGTCCGCGACAGCATATGTCTATCTTTTATGGTTGACTTACTACAACCTTTTTTATGTTAATAAATTTGTAAAAAAATAATGCATCATTTTTAGAGGTGTATTATACACACAGGTATTTATTCTTATTAAAATAAATACATTCATCATCACGAGCATTTCATTTAGAACAAAGTTGCCCTTTATATCATTTGATTCCAATAAATATCTTAGGAGCTATAACAGTTTTAACATAACTCCGCGCCATAATAATGTTCGCAGCTTAAGTACAACGTGCGCTTGCGCTAATTATATTATAAAGCTGAAGAGTTTGTTGGTTTGAACGCGCTTATCTTAGGAACTGCTGAGCCGATTTGAAAAAAATATTTTCCGTGTTAGATAGCTTATTTATTGAGAAAGGCTTTAGGATATAAAACATCACGCTGCGACGGGAGGGGAGGGAGCAAACTCAAAACGCGCGGACGAAGTCGCGGGGGACCGCTAGTTATATTATAAAGCTGAAGAGTTTGTTGGTTTGAACGCGCTTATCTCAGGAACTGCTGAACCGATTTGAAAAAATATTTCTGTGTTAGATAGCTTATTTATTGAGAAAGGCTTTAGGATATAAAACATCACGCTGCGACGGGAGGGGAGGGAGCAAACTCAAAACGCGCGGACGAAGTCGCGGGGGACTGCTAGTCTATTATAATCCGAGGAATTCTATCTTCTTGGTGGTCTACCTGAATTTATATTTTTTTCAAAGAAAATAAAGTTTTTCGCTACATACCTGTCTTCACCTATGCTGTGCTGATATGCTTTTGAGAGCTCCAGGTCTAGGTCACTATAAGAGACATAGTGTACATCCTTAACTGCTAGAATCCATGGAGTATAGGCTTCCTGATGGTCAAACTGAATTGAAATGATATTTTTTCAAATAATATAATCATGTTTTTTTTTGTGCTTTATACTTGCCTTCATCTGTGCTCTGCTTATATGCTGTTAGGAATTATAGGTCTTTATCGCTATAAACCGAGATAGCTTATAATTTTGACTGTAAGAATCCAAAGAGTCAAGAAGCTAGTTCTTTGTTCTCTACCTGAATTAATGAGATTTTTTCAATCAGTATGACGTTTTTTCGCTACATACCTGTCTTTACATATGCTTTAATAGTACGCTGTTGAGATTCCTAGGTCTAAATGAATATTATCCTAATATATTATGTCCCGAGATATTAGAATACGGGAAGTTCTAGCTTCCTGGTTGCCTACCTGAATTAATGAGATTTTTTCAAAGAAAATATCATTTTTTTGCTTCATACCTGTCTTCACCTATGCTCTGCTGGTGTGCTGTTAACAGTTATAGGCCTTGATTGCTATTAAACGAGATACTTATCATTTATAACTGTTAGAATCCGACGAGTTCTGATTTCCTGGTGGTCTACCTGAATTAATGAGATTTCATCTAATAAAATATATTTTTTCGCTACTATTAGGCTTAGTAGTTATCCATAACAGGATAAATTAAACATGGAAATTAATAACGCTTCGCTATCCAATGGTTAATAATGTTTTAAAAGTCAAAGTCAAAAATAATTTAATTAATTGAGGACACAAAATGCCACTTATGAACGTTAGTAATAAGTATAATATCAATCAATTATGGCCCATACGTCATAGCCTTACTGTGTTATAATTTATATTCATAAACATTAAACTCGTGACGTCTGACGTCGTTATGAGGTAGGTATTCTTAAGAGACCAGAAAAGAAATTTTGCACGGTTGGACCGACGGGATGGTAGCTCAATTGGAAGTTAGCCAGAAAGTTGCTGGTTCAAGTCTCGCCCGAGCGCAATTATTGGTTTCATATTTAATCTTTATGAATAAAAAATATGTAATACGTTTTAAATTAGGCGAGTTTAAATTATGAAAAAAAAACATGATGTGTGATGTAGATCTTAACAAAAACTTTCAACGAAATATTTCCTGTCAACATTATTGTGGAATTTTGCCCAAGTGGAAGTTAGTAGATCCCTAATTCAGTTAAAGTTGGCACGGAACCCTCAGTGCGCGAGACTGACTCGAACTTGGCCTTGGCTTTTTTAATTTATGCTCTGTCAGACTTTGCTCTGCTAAGTTCAGATACTTATAAATTCCTTAGTATAAACGACAACTGCCTTATGATTGTTTAATTTGAAACGGATCGACAATAAATCTGAGACTGCCTTCTGATTGGTTCATTTCAATCGGATCAGCCAATAATCGGATACTGCGTTCTGATTGGTCCATTTGAATCGGATCAACAATTATCGGAGTGGATTTGTATATCGGATCAACATTTTTGCTGCGTTACTAAAATCTCGACGGAGTTAATTGTTGATCCGACTGGAGCCACATTAGTTATAGAAAGGCATATTGGATCAACAAAATGCACCCGGATCAACATACGTTTTCGGATCAACAAAGTGCTCGCGTGACGGCACGCATGATCAACATTTGACGGGTTGGGATCTATATATATATATATATATATATATATATATATATATATATATATATTATATATTCTTCGGACCCACACATCGCCATCTAGCCCCAAAGTAAGCTACTCAAAGCTTGTGTTATGGGTGCCAGACAACGGATATAATACTTAAATACTTTTTGTTTGTAAATACATACATAATATACATAGAAAACACCCAGACCAATACAAACAGACATGTTCATGCACACAAATGTTTGTATTGTGCGGGGATCGAACCCGCAACCCGCTGAATAGTAGGCGATTTCTCGACCACAACACCAGACGGGTCGTCAATAATAACGAATATAAGCTAATACCATTTATTGTAGCTGCTGCATCATGAACTGTTCTTAATTTACCTGGCTTATTTACATTAGTGACACCGAAATGTGGTAAATACCAATGCTTGGATGTGTCGTTCGGTTCCTCATGAGAGTCAGAGCACGGTTCTGCGTAACCTTTTTTTAAGTACGCTTCAATATTAATGATATACAAATCGCAATACTCGGTATCGCGCTTCAGTCTCCTTACTAAAGAATTCAAACGATTTTGAGCATGATAGTGGCTATCAGAAACGCGAACAGAGTCATCGCGCCACGGAAGCCCGACCTCAAATCGTCCATTTGGAAGACGACGCGTAGTTTTATCTAAAATCTTAATTGCTCTGAGCTCCTGCGTTGAGTAAGATTCTTTATTATTGATACCAATAGAATCTAAACGATAATGTTCTTTGACAATTTGATTCAACTCTTCATCTTTGGAGGATACCCTGCAGTGATTGATTAAAGTAATAGGCTTTATGAATTTAGAATTTGAACCATAAGCTGCCCAACCTAGAGGAGTACGTACTGCTGCTAATTAGTTCGACGTTCCGAAACGATGTTCCTTACCAAATAGAAGAAACCAATCACAAATTCCGATTAAAATATTTGGAATTGCCTCCTCGTAGCTTAAAGAATTATGTAGATCTTGCAGATGCTGATATGATAAAATATCGGCCGAAGAAACTACTAGACTGGCTAGATTAAGTTTCGGTACTACAATAGCGTTGTTAATCTTAAATACTTCGGAGCAATCCCTTCCTTTAATCATGAATCCGACGCGACTGGAGGTAAACTTTTGAGCTCCGGCAATGCCTCCTAATAGGATTGACTCCTTAGGAAATCTAAATTATTTGCAACTTCCTCGTCAATCAAAATAGCTTGAGAGCCATCATTTAAAAGCGCGAAAGTTTTTACCTCCTTCCCCGAAGCTAAAATTGTAACGGGCAAAATTTTTAATGAAATCTTTTTAGGTTTTGACCTATACTCTTCGGGTAATGTACTATTATTTATACTGGCCTCTATAGGTAAAGTCTTCTTCTTCTTCTTCTTCTTTTTCGCTATGGCGTCCTAGGTAAAGTCAAATCAGTGGCAGGTTGACCATTGTCAACGGTTGTCACTTCAGACAATGCCAAAGCAGTGTCAAGTTGAATTTCATTTAATTGACGTTCTGAATTCGATGGAATAGTCGGAATTGTTATTGTGTTTTCAGTAGTTAAATTGTTAGATGAAATTTGTGAAATTGGGTGAAAAAGTTTATTATGAGAGCCATAACATTGTACACATTTTGCTCGGCACAGGCGAAAATCGTGCTTATCTTTACGTAAGCACTTAGTACAAACCTTTGTTTGCCTTGCCCAGGCAAAACGCTCACTTATCTGCAAGGCTGCAAAGTTACAAGATTTGATGTTGTGACCTGCAGAACAGAACAGGCAAATATTAGCGGCAGTGATGGTTTGTTGGCGCGAAGGATTCGTTAGAAGTCCTGCAGCAGTGGCATCGCTGCTCAGCTGCAAATCGTTTGGACCAAAGCGCGCTTGGATGCTGGCCTCGCGTTCCAAGAATGCAGCCAACAACTGGAGCTAGGAAACGCCACTACAATAACGCTGCTCTGCAAATTCACACCACTTACTCTGCACCATAGGAGTTAATTTTTTAAGGAGGTTTTGTAATAAATCTGGTGAATAAATAAATATATTCAGAACGTCCTAGTATTTTAATACCACATAAGCAGTTTTGTACATGAACTGAAAGGTTGATAATATCATTGACGTTTTCTCTTAATGCAGGTAAAGCCTTGATTGTCTCAACTTCCCTTAAAATTATAAGCTCTGGACGCGCATATCGAAGCTCCAGGTTACGTAAAACGTCATTTGGATTACTTGAAGGCAGCAGTAAAGTTCTGACGGTTTCTTTAGCTTCGCCTAGAATGGCTAAGCGTAATTGAGACATATTCTCATGTGCAGTAAATGATGAAAAGGATTCATCGTAGCTTTTCTTGAAGAGCAGCTACTTATTTATATCCCCATCGAAGGTGGGCAGATTACAAGGTCTAGCAACTACGTTTTTCGCAAAAAGGGCTATTGAGTTAGCCAAAGAGTCAAAATTGCATGCCTGATTTGCTCTGGGTTAACCATCATTAAACGCTTTGTGCGTACCTGATTGTTCTCCTATATCCAATGCGTCCTGATCAGGAACGGTGCAGAGGTTTCGGTGAAAAGAGTAACAATCATTAGGTTCCTGTGCCACCTGTGCCACAGGCTGGGGCGGTGAAAGTGCTTCTCCACGGGTGCCCCTTTGTAAACTCTCGAGCATGGTAGGATGCTCAAGCATTAACCCATTGGGTGGTATGCTCGGAAATTATTGACGAGGAGCGACTAGAAGCCCTTTCTGCGTCGAGGGCCGCAGTTTCGGCTTCGAAGGTAGCGCGTGCCTCTTCCTCTTGTGCCAAGAAAAGCTCCTGCTTCCTGGTAGCTTGTTCCGAAGCTGTTTTTAAAGCTTCTAGCTTCAATGCAACCACTTTCTTTTTATAATCGAGCTCAGCGGCTTTTTGGCGAGCTATTAAAGACACTTGCAATGAGGTTGACGCTCCGCCGAGAGAACTAATCTGGGGGCACGGCAGTGCAAAAAAGCGTCACGGCCGTACCATCCTTTTCTCGAAGCAATTCAGACCATTTTCGACCCCCTGTAACTTCGTTGTGGATAAAACTAGAAGACTGAAATTTTTAGTAACAATGCAGGTTGTAAAGACACGGTATATTTCAAATTTCATTCAATTTGAACTAGTATTTTAAGAGTTATAACGGGTCAAATTTCTTAATTTTGTCTCTCACTGACTCACCGATCATCAAAATTCTAAGGCACTTCTAGCAGACCTAGAAGCTTCAAATTTGGAATATAAGTAGTGTTTGGTGTATGAATCAAGAAAAAACTAAAAAATCTAGAAAAGACCGCAAAGAAAATTAAGCCCATACAGCCAAGTTTTCAGTTAATTTTTTCAATATTGGCTTTATTCGTAACGATGTTTTACGGCAGTTATTATTATTGCGTGCGAAGCCGCGGGTTTAAGCTAATCCCATATAAATATAGGCGCATGGTAATGCCCCTGCCAAATCGAGCAAAAAATGGATATTCCCGTCATGAAAACACGTGTAAATTAAATTATTTAATGCAAAAAACGTACCTACGTGCGTATTCGTACTTATTACGAGTGCGTAAGGTTGTAAATTAATTATTATACCACGCGCTGCGATGCTAGCGAGTGAGCGCGGGCCGTTACTACGCGCTGCGCGGTGCTAGCGCGAGGGCGCGGGGCGGGGACAGTGGCGGGGCGCGCGGAAAGGTGAATGTCGCCGAGCGAGCAGCAGCCGCGCTCATATGCGCGAGCGACCCAATACTGTTCGGATGTACCCAGAATTCTTACCTATAAGTTTGCGATTTTCATTGATAATTTCGATTGCTATATTAGTTTGACGACTCAAGGCTACTCTCATTGGTTTACTGATATTATTTGCTTACAATTTGGACGTTGTTCGGATAAATAATTTATATGAAATATTGATACTTTAAGTACCTAAGTATTTATAAATTTCTTATTACCTAATCGTATTTCTGCATAAAAATAACTTTGCATTCTAACTTGTAGGTAGTCGCAATGGATTCAGTAATACTGTATGTGAATGATCAGCCTTGTCCACACTGGGTTGTGCCTATACCTAGTGAAGGTTCGTGTTTATTTCATTCTTTGTCATTCTCTATGTACGGGAATATTGAGTCATCGTATGATATTAGACTTGCTATAATCGAGTATGTGGTAGCGCATTGGGATGAGTTCGTCGTCGTTCGTCTCCATACTCGTCACAAGTGTATACTTGTGACGAGCATGGAGACACCTACATTAACGCTAATTTGTATACAACGGCAATGGTAAAAACCAGTACTTATGGTTCCGCGTCTGAACTCATGGCGGCCGCCGCTTTGTATCCGTATGCTTTCGAGGTTTACGATAACGGCCTTTGGAGAGCATCATTCGGTGGTGATAAGAAAACATAATTATAAAAATAAAATTAACTTTAAAAAAGTAAAAACCGACTTCATAACCAAAATGCACTAAAAAGTCTTAAATAAACTTTTTAACATGGAAAGGAAAGGAATCCATTTTAGGGAAACAACTGCTTTTTGGAGTCGGTGCTGCGACAGGTGAGGCTGAATTTTCAAAGTGATGGCACCGACTCCAAAAAGAAATTGTTTCCCTAAAATGGATTCCTTTCCTTTCCATGTTAAAATTTAATCTAAGACTCTTTAGTGCATTTTGGTTTTGAAGTCGGTTTTTACTTTTTTAAAGTTAATTTTATTTCTCCATTTTCAGAGTTTACAAGAGAGGGGGGGGGGGGGAAGTTGCACCTTATGACTCTGTTCTTTAAGAAGTTACAAACTACCTATCATATGTTCTGTCATTATAATTACTGAACTCCTAAGCGTTAAGGAGTTCCACCATCAGCTCAGCCCCACAAGATGTGGATTATCAGACGTAACAATACGTCAATATTAAGATTTTTTTAAAACAACACTATACGTGCCTTTAAAATTTGAGGGTTTCCCTCGATTAAACCAAGATCCCATCTTCAGATCCCAAATCGGCAACAATGGGACCAACTAGAAAGTACATCCTCTAAGTGGGCGAAAAAATTTTTCGAATCGGTCGACTAAAGACTGAGATATGAGGTAACAAACATACAAAAAAAAAAAACATACCGTCGAATTGATAACCTTCTCCTTTTTGAAGTCGGTTAAAAATAGGAGCAAAAGTCATGCTTAGGCTAAATATTGATGTGAGTCTTGGTTTAGTTAATGGTTCTATCGGTATAGTGCAAAGAGTAAAGGTTGATCCGTATAATACAAAAATCATTAAGAAAATATACATTGTGTTACATTTAATAACGAACATGTTTACGAACTTTGTCCGGTTAAAACTAAATTTGAAATTATTAATAGAGCTTATGTTCATCGCGAACAGTTTCCAAGTCTCAATATATTTATATAACACATTAAAGAATTTTAATATTGATATGCGTCACTATAAGATGCTGTTAATTATTACGTATCAACTTAATGCTTCGAGTACGGAGATTCCAGACACAATTGATTTTCAATAGTTATGGACCACGATCGTGGTCTTAGAGACTGGACGTATTAAGACAGTAAGTCGCTTAAGTAGAGACTGAATAAATTAATAACCGACTTGGTATTACATGGATCTCACAACTTTTTACCGCAGAACAACTGAGTTGCGAGACTTGGTTTTTTTGACAACTATTGTTTTTGATGGGATTATAGTTACTGAACTCCTAAGCGTTAAGAAGTCCCACCATCAGCTCAGCCCCACAAGATGTTACTATCAGACGTAACAACACGTCAACAATAAGATTCTAGTAAAGAAACACTATAAGTGACATTAAAATATAAGGGTTTCCCTCGATTTCACCAAGATCCCATCATCAGATCCCAAATTGGCAACAATGGGACCAACGAGAAGGTATACCCTCTTAGTAGGCGAAAAATAATTTCAAATCGGTCGACAAACGACTGAGATATGAGGTAACTTAGATACACAAAAAAAAAACAAACAGTCTAATTGATAACCTTCTCCTTTTTTGAAGTCAGTTAAAAATTGATTCGGACGGGATCAAACGAGAAGTTGTTGAGATAAAGTACATTTTCAACAACCGCAAACATAACTTTGTACTTCATACAAACACTATGAAAAACAAAGTTATATTTGCTGTCAACAATATATTGAGCTATTTTACTAAGTGGAAGAAAGTGGATTCCGTGATTCAGTTAAAGTTGCCACGGAACCCTCAGTGCGCGAACCCGACTCGCACTTGGCCGGTTTTTATTGCTTTGACAACATTGTACGTTATGCGGCAAAGCAATGAGAGTTGTTGCGAACGCCACCAGTTGGCGCCACTGAGTCAATAGCTCTGCCGTCCTACGCACGCCATGTAGAAACATGCTTTTGCATCTCTTCTGTTCGGAAAATTTAACTTTCATGTGAAGATAGACGGGTGGAAAAAAGCTTTTCCATCCTTGGGTGGAAAGTAATTTAGTTTTAATTGCTACAATCAGACATGGAGTTAAAGATAATTGAGTCACATCATTTTATTGAAATAAACAAGCTCTCATATTTGTAAGATTAGCTTAACATTAAAAGCGTGTTTATTATGGTCACCGATTTTAAAAAAATACAACTGGTCTAATTTTTAACAATTTAAAAATCTTCAAATACACTTCTGGACACATCTATTGGCCCACCTTGTATTTTCAGTTTCGTTTGGTCCTAGCTAAAATATTATATTAGGTCGAGCAAAAAGTTTTTATGCAGTTTTGAACCTGGCACATTAACAAATTCATTCAGTAGTCTTTTTTTGAATTTCGAACACATAATTAAAGAAACAAAAGACAATTTGGAGCCTTTTTGTTGATATCAAACAATCGAATACTAAGAAAACTTGGTTTTATTGGTTTACTTGGATTTAATTCTTGAAAAAGTGATTGATATGGTTTTGCAACAAACATTACTTATTCTTAACATGAAGGTGAGGTTCTATCAATAAACTATGGATACTTTACCTGAAGTCGCCATCCAAGCTGTGGCATTTATTCAGGCCGGACACAGCCAAAGAAACGTGAGTGCTCAACTTAATTTAAGTCGATCTGCGGTCCGAAATGTTTATCGAAAGTTCCTAGAGACTGGCGGTTTTGTTCATCGCCAAGGAAGGCCACGATCTTGGGTCACAACTGAAAGGCAGGATCGATTCATCGTGACGACCAGCTTGAGAAATCGTCACCTTACCTCCATTGAGATACAAAACCAACTTCGCGACTTCCACGGAGTATCTGTGAGCGCTCGAACTGTTCGGAAAAGGTTAAAAGAACGCGATATGGTACCACACAAGCCAACTAATGGGCCCAAACTAACGCGAGCCCACCGAACACCGCGCCTTCATTTCGCACGCAGTCATTGAAATTGGACACAGCAAGATTGGAGCCGTGTACTCTTTTCTGATGAGTCTAAAATTGTGTTACATGGCAATGATGGAAGGAAAAAGGTCTACCGACGTAAGGGAGAGCGTTTCGCACAATGCTGCTTTGAAGAGAGGGTTGCTTATGGCGGTGGCTCGTGGACTGTCTGGGGCGGTATATCCGCGAGCGGCAAAACTCAACTGGAGGTTGTTACAGGACCACGGTTGCCAACATTAAATGCTGAAAGGTACATTCGTGAGTGCTTAGAGAACATCACGTGATACCTTACGCGGACTATGTGGGCCCAAATTTCCTTTTTATGCATGATAATACAAGAGCCCATACGGCCGGCATCGTCAGGGAATATTTTCGGGATGTGAACATCACAGTTATGGACTGGCCAGCCAGAAGCCCAGACATGAACCCCATTGAGCACATGTGGGACGAGCTAAAAAGACGTGTTAGGGCTCGTCAGCCAGTTGCCCAGACGATGCAGGAGTTGAAAACGGCCATAGAAGAGGAATGGGAGATGATCCCTCAAAATTTCATAGAGCAGTTGATAAACTCTATGCCCAATCTTATGAGAGCTGTAGTAGATGCCCATGGAGGCAACACGCGTTATCAAAGTAAACCTTTATCTGATAAAACATGTTTTTTATTCAAAAATCAATTGCCTTTAACAAGGCGCAAATCCGACTTGTTAGGCGTAGCTCCATGACGTCTGGTATTCTGAATTCAAATTTAAAACAATACGATCGAAAAAGATGGTAAAATGTATCAGGTTTAAAACTGCATCAACACTTTTTGTTTAATCTACCAATCATATTTCGGTGGGGCCATCGAAACCTAAACTCTAAGGTGGTAGAGTTTGTAGAGATGTGTCCAGAAGTGTATAATATTCGGTTGTCCGCCATGAATAGTGACACTTTTTTTCATTTTAAATTGTCACATTTTGTTTTTCTTTGTCAATATATTTTTTTTAGTTTGGTCTATTATTGCACAGATTATTAAGCAGGCGGAGGCGACTTGCGGCAATTATGATGTTCATTAATCTTCTTACTCACTCCCACCTTCAGATGTCACTCATAGCGCTATCTCATGAGGCAAAATTGAACCTGGAATTTGACATAACCTGTGGTAGTTTTGGTGAATCTATCGATATTTTTAACAATGATTTGAAATATTTGATAACGTCAGCGTTTTATGTACTCTGTTGTCTTCCGTGCCGTTACTGTCCTTCTAATCTTGTGTTTTATGTATAACGACAGTAGACAAACTGAAATGACGTGATGTAAAATCTCTTGAGGTTACATCTCTCGCCAAACAACATAATATCTCATCATCGCATAACAATCACACAGATAATTTTATTTATTTTTTCTCACAGTCGAAAAGAAAAAATAGAAGGTTCACTCGGGTGAAAGTACCCATTTCACTCTCGAATTATTAGCGCTCTCACTCCGTTCGAGCGCCAAAAACATCTCAAGTGGAATGAGTCACTTTCTCCCCTTGTATAACTATTGCATTGTTTTAGTAATCGTTTTCAGTGTTAAACCTTCGTCATTTTATTAGAAAATGTATAATTCAAGTACATTGAACGAATGAAAAAGGTATCTGAGTAAAAATAATAATAAACTTGGCCCTTATTTTAAAAGTAGAGCGTTTGGCCCGGTTAGCAAGAAAGTTGCTGGTTCGAGTCCCGCCCGTGCGCAAATTTTTGGTTTCTTATTTCATCTTTATGACTATAAAATATGACACTGTGAGTGTTAAAAATACACTAAACCATTAGATAGCGAAGCGTCATCTTTTCCAAGTTGACTTTATTCTGTATAGAATAACTACTTGGCCCATTGATGCATAAATGGCGCTTAACGTCACGCATAATGAAGTATCCATAAGAGACCACACATTTCGCAAGGTCGGACTTTTAGCACGGTAGCTCAATTGGTAGAGCGTTTTGCCCGGTTAGCCAGAAAGTTGCTGGTTCGAGTCCCGCCCGTGCGCAAATTATTGGTTTCTTTTTTCATCTTTATGAATATAAAATGACTCTTTTTGTTTATTTTAATTAATAAACACTAAAAATACAATCACAAAACTATACGCGCTCTCTAGCACATTTGGCGTTTCCGGACCTGCAGGGCGATTCAGATCGTTCGATAAGCTCTATGCGGCTTGGTTTTTGGCTAGATTTTCAATTCATAAAATTGTAATGTCGCAGTTTGATCGCATGTCGATATGTCTGGTAATAAAAATAATCAAAGAACAAAATAATATACATGCATCGGTTAAATCAACGTTATTTAAATTTATTAATTTGTAGAAAATTATAGAATCGTGACCGAATCCGTTACCGAATGTTTCTTAATCAGGGGGCTGACGTACGTACGTAGTACGTACTGGTACTACGTCATGCTATTTAAATATCTTCTGTGACCTGAGGCCCAAGTGCTGCCGCTTGGTGAGCGTCATCCCAGACAACCGGCATTGAACGTGAGTGGAAACTTTTTTAACCGACTTCAAAAGAGGAGGCTATCAATTCGACTATATGTTTTCTATGTGGCTGAGTAGCTCGTATCACAATTACGCATAAAAACTTCTAGTTGGTCCCATTGTGGACTAGTCGGGAACTGATGATGGTGCAATCGAGACAAACCCTCAAATTTTAAAGGCACGCATAGAGTTTTTTGCACTAGAACTTTAATTTTGACGTGTTGTTACGTCTGATAGTCAACATTGTGTGGATCTGATGTGTATCTTGTGTGTAACCTATATCTATTCTATACTTTCTGTGCAAATTATAAGTTCTTGCCATAAATATTTGCTTTTGTACTTTCAAGTAATGAAATATTTTAGAACTGTCTATTGGGTTAGTTTAAGAAAATATTGATATAGCTTTGGAAAATATTTATTGATGTTATAATTTAAATTTGGTGATTATATTTATCGGACAAGCTTTTCAATAACTTTTAATGAATACTATAGATGGCCTGTACATCTTAGTAATAACTTGTTAATGTTGATGTTAGTCTGTAGACATTTATTTTAAAGTTGTGAAAAAATTATAACAAACATTTGTAAGCGAAAACATTTATTTAAGTAATTAAAACATTCATTTTTTATACATTTACTGTAAACCTTTTAAATCAGTTTAAAGAGTTGTCTTGCTACCATATTCATCTTTTAATTGCATGAAATATCACTAGAAGCACATACATCTCAAAACAACATAAACCCAACCAATGCTCTGGAAAAACTATTAGCCACTTCTGTCAAGGCCTCTTTTCAACGGATTTATATTTTTGTGTTTTCTATTAAACAAATTTTTTTAGCATCATAATCCTTTTTGTACAAACACTTTACAATGTTTTTTAATAAAATTACTCTTGGCTTGAATTTATATACGGGTATTCCTATATACGGGTACCCAATAGTGATTTAAATTATTTTATTTTAGTGTGTATTTACAAAATATAGTGCAGGCAGTCTATTTATACACTTATGTCTATTTACACACAGTTGCACACTTGGCTCACCAGGTGTCATTGGACGGTATTAACTCGCGCTACGACCAGTTTTTTTCGGAAGATCAATACCGTAAACGATAATAATAACGTTAATCATAAACTGATTGACAATTTTCGCTATAATTTTTGGTATCTTGTACTTAGTATAATAACAAACTAAACTTGTTAATGTACAAATCAGTGCAAGCTAGTAAATATACGCAAAGTAGGTATGTGTAACTTATCGTTTGGTCGCACTCTTGTTTCATAACCCTGATTTGAACAAAATAGCTATGTTTCGTTGCCTTTTTTATTCATTCTATGGCATTTGCGCAACCATAATCATGGCCTACATTATTTTACCCCAGGACACTTACGATTTTTTTGGAAAAAATTCAATAACAGGCCAATTTTTTTTTATATGGGCTTAATTCGTGATTTTAAGAGACAATGTTTTTGAATCCACCGCATTGTCGCACTGGAATATATTAAAAAAAAATAGTGTCCCGAAAATGGCGGAATTTCACAGCAAAAATGCTATCACCATTTTTTAGTGGAAATGTTTGTATTTTGATCGGCATTTGGCACTGCTACCAAAATCCACCTTAAAAGAAACGTGGAAGTTACACTTTTTTATAACGGAGGTTGTTTTATTTTTTTGAGCAATCTACTCCAGGAAAATAATACTATCAGAATGTTTTAAGCAGAAATTGGCTAAAAGTATTAAACTAAACACAATACTCTCAAAATCCACCATTTTTTGGAAATGGATCATAGATTTTTTGTTTTCGCGTTATAACACAGGTAGCAAAAATTTAACAGCGGTCAACTTCGGTGGATTCTTAATTTAAGGATAATATAAAACTATAAATCCCAAAATCCACCTTAATGATAGATCGTCCGACCCCGTGTCCTGCTGGAAGTACGCGGTTTGTATGAAATCTGTTCCTGGTCCTTCCGGCCGTACGGTGACCTTGACCTTGAACGTTCGTATCGCCAGGGGTAGTAAACATTGGTTTGCTTTTATAATATACTAGTTTACCTGGTGAACTTTTTATCGTCCACCTAAGAAATTCAATATGGTACCTACTAATTGGCATTGAGAATGATCCAGACCATGCAAGGGTGTAAAAAAAACAACGCAGAAATAATTTTTATTGTATTTATTAAATTATAAACTTTAAACACCAACATTACTTTTTTTTATTATAATAAAGAAATCTTATCTGACTCGTTATTCGCTAGATTTATCAACAATGTGGGAATAATAGTGCATTTTCCGTCAATATACCATCGCACTAGTACTTAGTTTACATCGTGAACACGCACAATTACTCCAAAAATTACACGCGTATTATAATTCTCGCCAATATGTTGGTGACTCCAGGCGTGATCGGTGCCGGGCAGGTCGAAACACGTCGCCGGCGTGCGAACGCGCGGCCCGCGTCTGTATCCGTGCGCCATCGCTTGCCAATTGAATAGCGGTACCGATTAGTAATAAATATCATATACAGGTGAAAGAGACAGAAATACACTATTTTTTCATGTAAAATTGAACTATGAATTATTATTATTTAAGGAACTGTGACACAATAAAAATGCGTCCTTCCGGAAGTACAAAAAATTCTGCTAGCAGGACGCCGGACGATCTATCATTAAATAATTATCATTATGAAAATAATAATACATTATACACCATAAAGCTTCCGCATTGCTAAATTGAATCTTATGTGAACGTCATACGATACCACTTGAATATTATTCATAGTTTCTTTGATGAATAGATAAACGATTCGAATCACTTGACCACGGGTTGGAAACGGCCATAGAGATGACATAGAGTTAGTGGGCAGTGCATTATAATCTATGCAAAAATCAGGATCCACTATTTCGCACAGACTATATTGCGATACGACATCTGGTGATAAAAATCAGAACTAAAAAAAGTATTTTCAATGAGGGTTCCCACTTTAGGTATAATCTCCCTGAATATTAGGGTAATTATACTCGTAACGGTGGAAGGGGAATTTAGTAGAGAAAATATTTAAGGAATAATATGAATTTTGTAAATAAAAATGTAAAAATCAACAATTTTAAGATAATTTTAGTAACTTTTGACATACTTAACTCAACTGTCGGTATCATCATTAAACTGCTTGCAAATGCTGGTGTATTACATCAAAAACAAACTTTGACTATTTTATTTTACTATTTTATGACCCTTAATGCACTTTTTAGAAGACAATACATACAATTTCATCATCTTTTAGATGACTTTGGTTACTCTGGAGCGGTATATTTTTGACTAATGCTTAGGGAAAAACATATTTAGTTGTTGGCAGCCCTCTCTGACATTGAGT
This sequence comes from Pyrausta purpuralis, assembly GCA_963924145.1. Taxonomy (NCBI): domain Eukaryota; kingdom Metazoa; phylum Arthropoda; class Insecta; order Lepidoptera; family Crambidae; genus Pyrausta; species Pyrausta purpuralis. Next base: position 7,077,960 of record OZ001666.1, on the reverse strand, counting down.
TTTCGAATTCGGCCGTTTATTTATTTGCATTTTCTATTAAGTTCTTGCAAATTGTTTTAATTGTTAATAACCAAATCTCTTTATATCAATCAAAATATATACAGAACAACAGAAGGCTATTGATTTGTGGTCCAACATTGTTTACACCAGCAGAAATTCTTTCGAGGCAGCCAACCAAACCTTTTCCTTCACTATGTGAGTAGTTCAAGAACTTTTTATATCCTGTTCAGTGAAATAGTATGAAAAAGGTATCAATACAAATAATGTAAGCTAACTTATCTACACATACTAAAGAAGCTACAGAGGTGTAATGTGCTGCCATAAATTTATTCATCAAATTACTTTTCATATTGTGTGAAACATTCCATACTTGCCCGCTTGATCTGAAATAATCATAATAAAATAGAAAGTTCTAAAGATTAAACAAATAAAATGAATCTTTGCAGATGTGAGAAATGATCATTCATATACATCACCTTGTTATACAAGAAATTCTGGCCCTGACGGTATATATTTTTCTTAATTTTCATGAATAATTTTACTAGTCTTGGTCATTTTTGATTTTCTGGTGTTGAATTATCCAATGTCTTGCAGATGTGATCAGGAAGGTGATCACAATCACCTGTGACCACAACTATTGTTTGGGTAATAATTGTAGAATTTGGTTGTTCAATTCTAAACATGTAGTTGTATTTTATACAGGGTGGTTTTGTATGCTAGTTGTAGGAAGAAAATTTTCAATAGACACAATAATTTCCAAAAAAAATTAGCCTTAGTATTAGTAGTATATAATCTAACATATTTAGGTCAAAGCAGACAAGGTAAGGTTTAATATATTTGTGTTGGTAAGCAATAGATTGTAGCATTAATTTCAAACAAATACAAAGTCAATGAATTGAAAACAAAATGAATATTATCATCAATCGTAATGGATATTAAAGGATGTGTGATTATTAATTATTAACAAAGATTACCGGTGCCTTACATAAATGCTAATGCTTTGTAGAATTGGTTTGTGTAGAAGTCTAGGGTTTGTTTACAAACTGCGCTGATAAAGCAATGATATTAATAATAAAGCTATAGCAAAAAAAGTTTTTCTGCTAATACTTTAATATACTATACTTTAAACGAGCAATTCTTGTATAAATATATATATATATATATATATATACCTATATTTATATATTTTAGTATCTCGGAAACGGCTCCAATGATTTTCGTGAAATTTTTAATACAGGGGTTTTTACGGCAAAAAATCGATCGGTTTCATTTTCAGGAAATGATGATAATCACCTTGTTTTCAGTCACTGAACAACCGCTACAAAATCATTTGAATATGAAGCTAAATTTCGCTTTCACTGTCAATGTTTCGATAGCTCAGTTAGTATTATATTATCTGGGGATCAGTTGAAAGACGCGCGCTTCAAAATCTCGTATGCTTGGGTTCAAATCTCAATGGATACAATCTTTTTACTTTTTTTCAATAAAATACCGAGCAAAGCTCGCCCACCCAGATATTTTATTATAAAGCTGAAGAGTTTGTAAAGTTACAATTATTATAAAATTACAATTATTAATAAAATTATTATATAATTATTATATAAAATAACAATTACAATTATTATAAATTTTCACCCGGACTGAATTCAAACTTATTGAAGCAACTGAAGACACAGGTATTTAGTTGTTTTTTGTAGTACGTTTGGCCGCGGCCCACAGTGGGTCGAAACAGTAATATGAGGGACATAGAGGTTTTTTTTGACAAATCGTATTTTTTTGGATGCCGATCGATAGTCCTTTAGACACTCGTAAAGACATGTTATATAACATTTTTCACGAAACCTAATAGTTTGGCCATAAAAAAATAATTTGTGTTTTTTTTGTATGAAACAAGACCTAAAGTACTAAATATCTCCCAGGAACTGCTTGACCGTGCCTTATAATTACTTAGGGTGGCATAAGTGCATTGTGCACTAACATCCTAATCTATTTTTAGCTGCTCCAAACAACAATTTTGCCTGTTAAACAGTTCGGAAAAAAATATATTTTTTATAATCCTATTATGGGGTTACAATTACAATTGTAAGAAAAACATCGATTACGGTACTAGGAACTAATTAAGTAGTTAGTCTACATTGTTCGGTACTATCAGAATCTTTTAAAACCTTTTTTTGTTATCATCGGATGACTTTAAAGTAATAATAATGTCAGGTCATTAGGATATTAATTATACAAATAAAGCGATAATGGTTTGGGGATTTACCTGCTCCTGTTAAAAAAAGCATCGATTAGGGTACTAGGAACTAATTACGTAGTTGATTTACATTGTTCTTTATTAACACAATCTTTCAAAACCCTTTTTTCTTAGAATCGGATGACTTTAAAATAAAAATTATCTCGGGTAATTAAGTAAGATAACAGAGAATAGCAATTCCATAAAATATTAATATAATTTCTACAAAATAACACATATTTATAAATATTTGTTTAATAGTAATTAAAATATAAAATAAATGAAAAATGATTAAAATCATACAATGCTAGCAAAATACATTAAAAAATCTAAATTATAACAAAAACAAATATTAAACAATATGTACAAAAAATACAAAGCTTAAATTCTACAGCACCAATGATAATATTAGAGCTTAAAAGAAGATTGTTCGATATACTGTTTGTTATACTTAAATAATGATCAATATTGTGCTCAATATTTTCTTCATTTATAATTTGTGGCCAATTATTTGGGGTTTCTAACCAATCTCCGTTTCTTCTTAAGAATTGGAGAAATGATCGATGGAATTTTGTCCACCTACAATTAATATAAGCACAAAAACACTGACAAAACTTTTTTAATTTAACACTGTTTTCTTTTCGTCCCATTTTCTGCATAAGATAATTATATAACTTTTGACTGTCTGTCAAAGATTCTAACGTTTCCCTGAGGATTACGAAAAAATCTAAATTATTCACAATGGACTCCATTGTAATCGTAAGTAATAGATCGCAAATCAAGTTAAGTTTTACTGGTAAGGTTTCACTGCACAAACTATTTTTTAAAATTAATACACCTTCATTATATAACACAGTTCCAGGTTACTTACCCCCAACCCTTAACCATTGTCTCTTTAATATCCTAATTACCTGACATCATTATTACTTTAAAGTCATCCGATAATAACAAAAAAAGGTTTTTAAAGATTCTGATAATACAGAGCAATGTAGACTAACTACGGAATTATTTCCTAGTACCCTAATCGACGCTTTTTCTTAGAATTGTCATTATAATCCCATAATAGGATTATCAAAAATATGTTTTTTCCGAACTGTTTAACAGGCAAAATTGCTGTTTGGAGCAGCTAAAAATAGATTAGGATGTCAGTGCACAACGCACTTATGCCAACCTAAGTCATTATAAGGCACGGTCAAGCAGTTCCTGGGAGATATTTAGTACTTTAGGTCTTGTTTCATACAAAAAAAACACAAATTATTTTTTTATGGCCAAACTATTAGGTTTCTTGAAAAATGTTATATAACATGTCTTTGCGAGTGTTTAAAGGACTATCGATCGGCATCCAAAAAAATACGACTTGTCAAAAAAAACCTCTATGTCCCTCATATTACTGTTTCGACCCACTGTGCGGCCCTATCTCTACGGCGCTGTGTCGTTCACCGTGGCACAGTGTACGACACCGCACCGTAGAGATGGCTGGATGATGGCACGCGGCCTGTGTCGTTTATTTTATGCCGGTACCGCTTGTATTCAATCACACCTTTATTTATTTTTTCAGGTGTATTCTTGGGACAACAGGAAAATATTGTGTTCAGTTGTCTTTGATGAAGTTGATCCAACTCCTGGACTTACTTTTGTGGAGGCAGAAGACAGAATAGATGGCTTCGTGAACTTTGGCACAGCGGAAAAAAAACTATGCGATCACGCTCTTTTTTTCATGGTACGTTTTACACAATATTTATAAAGGCATGTAATTATATTTTAATATTAATATACCTCATATAGTTGAGGTAAGGCCTTTGCCCAGCAGTGGGACGTTACAGGCTAACTTAACTTATTAATCGAAAATATACTGTGGTAAAACTACGTCAAGTGGCAAAGGACGTGAAGAAGGTGTTGTTAACATGACGGCTTAGTAGATTTTATCATAAAATATTTTATTTGTAAATTAATTTTACTTTTGTACAAAATAATAATGATTGCTGAAAAGTTCTATACCCATTTAACTTCTTGATTACTTTCAAACCGAAGCTGCGAAGACGAGAGTAAAAAAACTTCACTTTTGATGTCATATTTTCATCTTTTTCAATCCATAGTCCATAGGTCCGTGGGCTAATCGCATCCTGGCGACAATCATTTGCTTACTATTTGTGTGAAGGTGCTACCCCTGCTGCGAAACTCAAGAATATATTAAAGGTAATTGTTATAAAAGTATCACTCGTCCCTAATTTATATTCCACCTTCTCTTATTAACAATTCTCTGAATAAACTAGCGGTCCCCCGCGGCGTTGCTCGCGTACATTTCGGATATCCCGTCAAATGTTTCAATGCAAAAACTAAACCTCTTATTATGGTTAGTACGGTCGAGGTCTCTGCCGCCTAACCACTTGCTCGGCGAAAATCGCATGCACACACCACACATAAACGGGCTTCACTTCAAGCAAAAGACGACGCGTGGTGAAAGCAATTTTGGTTCTTGAGGTGGTTAGGCGGCGGTGACCTCGACAGTACCTCCTCGCAGAGTCCAGTACAGTGACCATGGTGTCTATCTACGTCTCATGCTGTTTAATACTTCAGAGCCTTTCCTAAGAAATAATCTATCTTTCACATTATTACAAATCAGTTCAATTTCCTCGTTTTATAATATTATTGTAGGCGAATAAATAATAGCTACTTAGTAGGTACCTAAATGGTAATTTATATATTTACCTAAATGGTATATATTTACCTAAATGGTAAATTACTCAGTGAGGATTAAATCCAACTAGAGTTTTTTGTGAATATTTCATGCATGTATCTAACGTCGCGACGTTGCCGCTGTTATTTAAATCTCAGAAATACTGTTCAGATACCAGCTCTTTTAAAGGTACCTGAATATTGCGGTATCCATATTTTTTGAGACACGCTTTTCTGATACCCATATTACGCGGTATCGTAATTTCAGGTATCCTAAAAATACCGGTTATCGGTCCCTGGTTCAAACAAACAAACTCTTCAGCTTTCTTATATTAGTATAGATATTCTCTATTTTAAAGGAAGGTCAATTATTATGCCAGGTTGTGATACTTGTGTTATTTTTTTTTAAATTACAGAATGTATTACAAGCAGTCACTGAAATTGGCCTAAGACCCAAAGTCCTTGTATGTGACCAGGGCACCACTTTTCGGTCCTGTTTCAAGCAATTGTTGGAAGATGCAAGTAGATGTAAAGAGCAGCAAAGGTTGTCAGGTAAGAAACTAAAACAATTTAATGATTTCGGCAAACCCTCATCAACTTTTTAAATTGTAACTTTTTTTTTAGACAACCAGGTCCTTATCAATGGACTAGTGCTCAACATTGTATATGACCCTCCATATCTTATAAAAGGAATCCGGAACAATTTCCTCGTGAAGGATATCCTATTCCATGGAAAGTTGGCCAAATGGAGTGACATAATAACAGTTTACAAAGCTGACTGTGAGGTAAATACTTTGAGAAAATTTAAGAATTTGCAAAATGTAGGGTATTTTTCTCGAGGTAGCATAAACAATTCTACCATTTAATTTTTTTGAAAGGTTCAATTCTCTCTTAAGCGGTCGTTTAAATATTATTTCAGGTCGGAGATATACGTATGCTGAACAAGTTGACCGATGAGCATGTGATACCTGAGAAGATAAAGAAGATGAAGGTCAAAAACTGCACACAAGCACTGAGTGAGAAAACTGCTGCTATGTTGCAGTACAGTTTCAAATTTGGTAATCATTTTTAATTATTTGGGTTTATTGTACACCCGAAATCGGTGCAACCAGTGTGATCCTGCGATCTTTATAAGGTTTTCTGCCAATCTTGTTTGTGGATTTCCGCTGTGCCATTCCAAATACTTAGTTTCTATTCGAAGTTTGCTTCCAAAGTTGAAGATTGTTGTTCAATAGTATACTTTGCATGGTGGTGCCAAATTTTTGAAGGTGGATGAAGGTCGCAAGGTTAAAATTATTTTAGCAATCAATCATACTTGGTTGCTTATTGTGCTTTTGAAAGAAAGAAAGAAAAGTAATTTATTTGGTTCACTACAAAACACAAAAAATATAAACATAAAAATAAAAACATATTATAAATAGTGAATCCAAATTGGTTTCCACTCAGCTTTATTGCCATGGCAAGCCATGGCGCTAGTTTTCAGTGGAGACCATTGAGGTTGAGATGTCACCACCAGACCATATTAAAATTAAAATAAAGAAAAACTTAAACAATCACAAAAAATCCAATGTTGTACTTACATACTAGGTATTATTAATTAAATAACAAATCAGACGTGCCACGAGCATGCATGCGTGCGTGCGTGCGTGCGTGTTTAACTTTTGACCCTTTGGCTCTCGATTAGAAAATCTCCGATACGGTGTTTAAAGGAAACTAAACAATTAATTCAATATATTTTTCAATATATATTTTTATTTAAAATGACTAAACAAAGCATTTGATACATAAAAATATTGATATTGGTGCGCCCAAGAAATTACTGTCCACATTTAAAAAAAATATCAATAACTATTAAGGTTTTTAAGTTAGGTTATCTTTACCAAGTATATATTATTGTTAGATCCTGTGGTATCCCAGTGCAAGGCAAAGTTGTTAGTAATATGCCAAAACATTTTTTTTAATAATACACTAGTAGTTAACATAATAATATGCATATTCGTTAAAGTAAAAAAAATATTGACAGGCCATCACGTGGACGGCACACCAGTGAGCAGCACCATGAAGACCACGTCCGAGGTGGTGCTGTTCTTCGACCGGCTTTTCGACAGCGTCAATGGCGCGCGCGGCGCCCCGCCAGGGAAGATGCGAGGACCGGTAAAAAAGGTTGAGGGCGTATCACGCCATATCGAATTTTGGCAAGAAGCCGTTCGAATTCTTTCTTACCATTTGTATTTTGTGCAGCCTGGTACGGTCCAAAGAATGTATGTTCCGAGTTTGAATAGCTGGATCATCATCCTTAAGAGTTTCATTTCGATTTGGTCGGAATTGAAAACTGAAGGTGTGCGACTATTTTACACCCGTTCTATTAATCAGGATCCGCTCGAAAACTTCTTTGGCCGTATTAGAGCTTTAAATTATAGGAACAATAATCCAATCCCCTACACGTTTCAATGTAGTTTCAAATCACTTTTATTAACAGACATGTTGGGCCCTCAGTCACGTAATACTAATTGCGAAGTCGATGTAGGAGAGATGTTCATTGATCACATTTTTTTCAGTGACGAGAATACTAATGAACCTCGAGTGTTTTCCCTGCGTCTGGGCTTGGCGAAGCAGAGGAAGAAATTCCGCTGCTTCAGCAAGCCCGGATGGAAAGGCTGAACGTTCATTCGTCAGTTTTACAGCCGGATACGTAGCCAGAAAACTTAAAAAAGCTATTCAGTGCCCAAACTGCAATAAAACAATAGTCACTAGAGACATTTTACCGATTCATTATTTTATTGAACTTGGGAGCGTAGCTTACTAAAAGGCAAAAACCTTTGCTACCCTTCTTCAAAATTTGTTGAAATCTTTCGCGAATTAATTAAATTAATCAATAAACATTTAAACGAATTTGGTCATATGCCAAACATAGCTTACAACATTCGACAAAATTTTCTAAATTTTGTAGACACAAATTTTATGGGTTGCTCAGATCATCATTCTATATTAGTAGATCAGTTTGTAAAAATCGTTTGTCGGATTCAAATACACAATTGGTGTAATGGTATAAATAAAATCGTTCGCGGTTCATTTTCAGACAAACTTTCAATCCGTTTAAACAAACCAATGCAACGTATGGCCTTGAATAAATTTAAGTCTTCTAGACTACGTAAGAAAGTCAATAAATAATGATTACCAGTTGATTTTTGTAAATATTAATTAAGTGTACATATTTTGTTTCAGGTTCGGAGGGGATCACGAGAGCTGCAGCCGTCTAAGCGTACAAGATCGAAACGTGGCTACACAGCCACCAATTCGAACCTCCACGCTTAGTTGATAGGATGGGAGAAGGTCATGGTGTAAATTTTACTTTAATTCTGTTTATTTTGTTACAGGTTCTGATGAAAGCAGTCATTCTTTTCTAATTGGACCTAGCAGTGTTCTTTTTTATAATAATTTCTCTTTCATGCTAGTTAATCATCAGTGTGCAATATACATGTATCTCATCGAAGTATTCTAAAATTACTAGTATTGTGTACTGTGTGATTTTGGCATTGTTATTAGCCTATAGTTTTAATTAAAGCTTTATGTATTTTTTTTGTTATTTTGTTGCAAATAGTTTTCTTTAATGTTGATACTGATTTAAGTTTATAACAGTCGAGCCGAATCCTAAAGTTACGTATGACAGCTCAACCACAGGTCGCTAAAACCTTGTTACGTCGCCATCTTTTCAAATCAAAATTCAGAAATACCAACTAATTACAAACAAAAGATATACATTATGATAACTCTAACCTAAAAAAAAATGATTCCTAATATTATTATCATTTTTAATGCTAGAAAATTGAAAATTAAAATTGACAAACCTCATACGTAACTTTAGGATTCAGCTCGACTGTAGCTTAATTCTTGGCTTAGCTTGACACTATTTTTTGAGACAGTCTGTATAATTTATTTGGCTGAAATAGTTAATATTTTTAGTAAGTTAATAAATTGCACAATATTGAACGAATAGGTCTCTCTATCCACAATAATATTATAAATGCAAAGTGTGTCTGTCTCTAAATCTTAGATCTATGTACTGTCGAGTTCTCTCGCAGTCGCACCTTATAAGAGCAAAAATGTTTTTCTCCTAGCGTCGTCTTTTATTTAAAAATACGGCCGTTGTTGTGTTGATATTTTATGCTTTAAAGTGGTTAGTAAGTAGACACCAGTGCGAGAGAACTCTACCGAAGTTTAGTCGTTGTATGGTTTGTTTTTATAATACTTCAGATGCAGTTATCAGTTGAATCCAATCGAGATAGCAATTGATTGTTTGTAAACAACGATGCGAGGGATAAATAAAACTACTTTGTACATTTTTTCTCACAATTTAACGGTTAGCTATAAAATTAAAACTTAGGAACTTATGATGAAATCTGTAACGGCGCTTTATGGTTTGTGTTAGGTGTGAGTGTACAATAATTATGTCAGTCGTCACTCTACTAAATGTAGTTTTAGTCTTATTTAATGTAGGTTAGTTAATATAGCTCTCCAATTGCACTCTAAGTATACATAATTATTGTTAACTTTGAATATTTATGATACGTCTTAGCAATTCCGTTCTGCATTTTATTTTTATTGTATTTTTTAACAATACAAGTTTTTCCAGTGTTTCTAACTGTTTTATTTTCAGGATTTGTCACACTAGATGCGTTCTGCGGTCAGGTCAATGTTGCTCATTCTTAGTGTGGGCTGAAATTACTTTGAACTGATCGCAGAACGCATCCAGTATGACAGACCCTTTTTCTGATCCAAAAACAATAATAAATAAAAATAAAAAAGTGAGCAAAGATATAATCTGTGCCAGAGAAGCCATGATAAAAAAAACAGCTGTCATCGTAAAGATGAAATAAGAAACCAAAAATTTGCGCACGGGCGGGACTTGAACCAGCAACCTTTTGGCAAACCGGGCCAAACGCTCTTACCAATTTAAATTGCCATCTGTTTCATAAACAGACGGCTAGATGGCGCTAAGCGTCACGCAATTGACGTTTTCATAAGAGACCACAAATTTCGCAGGGTCGGACTAACAGCACGGTAGCTCAATTGGTAAGAGCGTTTGGCCCGGTTTGCCAAAAGGTTGCTGGTTCAAGTCCCGCCCGTGCGCAAATTTTTGGTTTCTTATTTCATCTTTATGAATATAAAATATGACACTGTGAGTGTTAAAAACATTCTACAGCTGTCATCGGTCGTGCGCGAGCTGTCAAAATTTTCCACTAACTTAGGCGCCCATAAAGGGCCGTTTCCTATCTGTCTTTAGACATACTCTTACTAATCTGTGGTGATGAAATGGATGAATACTGACTAATTAGACGAATTAGCCGCGATTCGAATCCCGACTGTCAAAATGAATTTGAAAAAGGAACGACAACCATTACAAATTCAAACAAGCCGTCCGTTTCAATTGGCCACCGCGATTTTAGCGGAAAACTTTATGGGAATTTAATCTGTGCGATTGAGCATTATTATTTTACAATTGTACTGGCTCAAAGACGAAGAAAAAATATAAATATTTTTTAAAAAAACTTAAAAACCAAAATGCACCAAATAGTCTTAAATAAACTCCTTGACCCATAGGGGATGGAATCTATTTTAGGCGAACAATTTCTTTTAGGAATTGGAGCTCTGATAGTTGATTCTTGAGATGGTCAAAGTAATGGCACCGTCTCCAAACAGAAATAGTTCGCCTAAAATGGATTCCTTTCCTTTCAAGGGTCAAGGCGTTGTTATTTTTTTTTATTAGTGGTTAGAGGAGGAGGGGGGTGGGGGGGGGGGGGGGGGGGGGTAAAGGTTGCACCTTATGACACTATTGACGACCCATCTGGAGTAGTGGTCGAGAAATCGCCTACTACGCAGCGGGTGCGGGTTCGATCCCCGCACAATACAAACATTTGTGTGCATGAACATGTCTGTTTGTATTGGTCCGGGCGTTTTCTATGTATATCATGTATGTATTTACAAAAAAAAGTATTGAAGTATTATATCCGTTGTCTGGCACCCATAACACAAGCTTTGAGTAGCTTACTTTGGGACTAGATGGCGATGTGTGGGAATGTCCAAAGGATATTTATTTTAATTATTTATTGTTAAAAGAGCTACAAATTACCTATCATAAGTTCTGTTATTATAGTCACTAAGCGTTAAGGAGTTCCACCATCAGCTCAGATCAACACAATAGTCATCATCAGACGTAACGACACGTCAAAATTAAGGTTCTAGTACAAAAAACTCTTAAGACATTTACGTGACTGAAAACTTTCCTAAGGAAATCCTGCAAATAAGAACGGAATTAAAAATAAAGTATCGGGAAGAGCTACAGAAAGGGAACTTGACTATCATCCGCTACGATAATCTTACAATCAAAAACCCCAATTTGGTAAAAGCGTTTGGCCCGGTCTGCCAAAAGGTTGCTGGTTCAAGTCCCGCTCGTGCGCAAATTTTTGGTTTCTTATTTCATCTTTATGAATATAAAATATGACACTGTGAGTGTTAAAAACATTCTAAAGCATTAGATAGCGAAGCGACATCAATTTCCAAGTTGAATTTATTCTGTAAAGAATAATTGCTTGGGCCATCTGTTTTATAAACAGACGGCTAGATGGCGCTAAGCGTCACGCAATTGACGTTTACATAGGAAACCACAAATTTCGCCGGGTCGGACTGACAGCACGGTAGCTCAATTGGCAAGAGCGTTTGGCCCGGTCTGCCAAAAGGTTGCCGGTTCAAGTCCCGCCCGTGCGAAAATTTTTGGTTTCTTATTTCATCTTTATGAATATAAAATATGACACTGTGAGTGTTAAAAACATTCTAAAGCATTAAATGGCACCAAGTAAAATAAACGCCTTTGCGAAAATGTCAAGGGCACATCCAAGAACAAGCCAGCAATGACAACCAATCCACAGGCAGCCCAAAGACAGAGAACACACTCAACAAAACAAAGTAGTAATCTCAAACACTGGAAACAAAATAGAACTAAATTCAAACCCCTATAAAGACAACAAACACCAGCCTAATCCGGCTGGTCACCGAGGGGAGATCGACCAAAACCCTCGAACAACCTCTACCTCAAGCGTGAAAAAGGACTCGAAACACCAGCGAATGCACAAAACAAACAAAAGCAGGAAGCCGCGCCACAACGAAACGAAAATATATACATATGTGCACTAAACTGTGGTATTCACTGATATCAAATGGAACATCATTGGTATAAGCGAAATGAGAAGACTTGGAGAAGAGATAGAAGAAAAAGACAAATACGTCATGTACTACAAAAAAGAAGTAGCAGGACAAAGAGGAGTGGGTTTCCTAGTGAAATTTAAACAAAAAAGTTATATCAAAGGCTTTGAAGGATTTTCAGATTGAATGGCATTAATGCACATAAACTTCCAAGGACACAAGAAAATATGGTCAATTATACAAGTGCATGCACCAACGGAACAAAGTAGCAAAACAGAAAAAGATACTTTCTATGAAAATCTATCTGAAGCAACAATAGCACATGCCAATAACCTTATTATTATTATATTTAATAATCGGGGACTTTAACGCACAAGTGGGATGCAGGCGAGATGGCGAAGATCGAAATATCGGCACATACGGCTACGGAAAAAGAAGTGACAACGGACACAAATTAGTAGAGTTCCTGTTGGAACTGAACTCTGTTTTCAACAAAAATCCTAAAACAAAGTGGACTTGGCTATCACCTGACGCCAAGGTCAAAAACGAAATTGACTATATTATTACGAACAAGCCTAAGAAATTCACTGACACCGGTTTCATACAGAACCTATACTATAACTCGAATCATCGTATGGTGAGAAGCAGCTTAACCAAATGCCACAATAAAATGGCTAGACCGATATCCAAGTTTGCTATACCCCAATCATGGACCAACACCAACAAGACATTTGAAAAGCAAGCTACGCAAGATCTTTTGCAGATTGCTACTTCTAACTTACCAACAATAGACAAATACCTAGTCTTGCCATAAATATTGTCACAAAGAAAAACAAAAATACAAATAATATTTATTACTTTTACAGTGTGTTTGCTTTATACATAATTATGAAACAATTTAAAATATAAAAGCTTATTCGAAGTGGTCTCCATTGGCTGCAATACAGTCCTTGAAACGTTGAGGCCAGTTATCAATAGAAGCACGCACTCTTTCCACGGAAAAATTATTCACTGCCAATCGTATGGATTGTTTTAGGGACTCCAAATTATCATGGCGTTAAGAGCAAGCCGTACTCTCCAAAACTGACCATAAATCATAATCCAGCTGATTAAGATCGGGACTAGACGACGGCCAGTCTTCAGCTCTAACCAAGACTGCGTGGACCGAGCTTTATGACCCGGCGCCGTCTTGTTGGAAAGACCATGCTTGGTTATTGAACATGGTGTTGTTAAGAAGCTTAACTACCTTCACAAGAGTTGTATCTTGATACACTTGTGCCGATGTTTTGATACCTTTTTCACAAAAATATGGCTCAGTCACTCCTTCCTAGCTAACACCCCACCAAACCATCCATCATCATTATCATTATCTGCTAAAGGACGTCCACTGCTGAACATTGGCCTCCCCACGGCTTTCCACAGCGACCGATCACTAGCGGTCTGCATACAGTTTGATCCCGCGATCTTTATAAGATCGTCTGTCCATCTTGTTGGTAGACGTCCCACGCTGCGTCTTCGGTCGAAGGGTCTCCAATCTAGAACTTTCCTGCCCCAACGGCCATCAGTTCTTCGCGCTATGTGCCCTGCCCACTGCCACTTAAGCTTACTGATTCTCGAGGCTATGTTCGTTACCTTAGTTCTTCTACGTATCTCCTCGTTTCTGATTCGATCTCGTAGAGAAACACCGAGCATAGCCCGCTCCGTCGCTCGTTGTGTAATTTTGAGCTTCTTTATGAGGCCCATAGTTAGAGACCACGTTTCGGATCCGTATGTCATCACTGGTAACACACACTGGTTGAAGACTTTCGTCTTCAGACACTGAGGTAATTGAGACGAGAAGACGCTCTTGCGCAGTTTCCCAAACGCTGCCCAGCCGAGTTGGATTCGTCGATTGACCTCTTTCTCAAAGTTGGACCTACCCAATTGGATCACTTGTCCCAGGTAGACGTATTCGCCAAACCATCACTGAAGTCGGGTAATGCCCACGTTGCACTCTGCCGACTAATTGGGAAGCTTCCTTAGAGGTTTGAGTATAAATACAGTCATTTTGTTTGTTAAAATGTTGCTCAATTGTAAAGATAATCTCATCCGTAAACATTTTTTTTATGTGCCCTCCCTTTGCGTACCGTTTCAGTAGTTTTTTCGATTTTACCACCCTATTCTTTTTTAAAATATCAGTTAAAAAATGACCAGTGCGTCTCTTATAGGCTGCAAGTCTTAAGTCATCTTTTAAAATACGCGAAATGGTTCTGGGTGATATTTTCATCTCCCGAGATAAAATATTTTGCTTTCGGATAGGATTTCTGCGAAGTTTTTCGTACGACCACTACAGCCACAGTACAGTGGACAGCCAGATATTTTTCTGTCACAAACAGAGGAGGTCTTATTGTACCTATTGATAGCCCGGTACACAAACATTTGACTCATACCAAGCGTATGGAGAGTTTTAAAAATTGCATTTGGCTCCATACCAACTTTGTGTAATGCAATCACAGCGATTCAGTTCTCTTTATCACCCCACTCCATTTTAACATTGCAAAATATTATAAAATGTATTGGCGCCAAAATAAGAAAACACAATGAGCAATCGTATGAAAATGACAGATTCCTAATTCAAATGTAATATCTTTCTTATTTTTAATTGTAACAGTATTTATGGCCAGACTGTTTATAACAAAATTGAAAACCAAATTAAGCAGGCCAAGATGTTTACCCAAAGAAGCGGTAACATGGAGATCCAGCTCAACGCAGAGACTATAAAGCTCATGAAGGAAAGAAAGGAGCTGATTCCCGAACGACAAACGAAATATAACCATAACAAATCTCAGAGCTTAGCAAGAAGATCAGGCAAAACATGTGAAAGGACAGAAAAACAAAATGAGACAAGTAATAACATACTGTAGCGGCTCGATGACGCTACAGTTTTGCATCATGAGCAGTGTCGGGGCTCGCGATGTAAATTAGGCAGTCGTCACCCGCCGCGCTTCCCGACCACTCATATCCATTGTTATAATTATGTATTTGGTGCACCACTAAAGTATTTATCATGAAGACCCAAGACTTCTCATTTCACCACAACCGCACACGGACCCCCGTCACCACACCTAGCCTCAACACTGGTGACCCCGACGTGATGAAGATTTGAAGACCAACAACGTGACGGAAACCGACGCTATGTAAAATGATCCATCGGAATGTCGACGTTCAAGAACCTTCCAATGCGGTGCGTGCGTGTGAAACATGAGGGCGACTAAGTTTCGGCGAAGTTGGAGCGCGGCACCTCAAAATTCCTACATCGTGTTAGTAATCATCATCATCATATTAATGAAGATACCCGTTTAATGAATTCGAAGTCGTAACTCGTGGAAACAGTTACGCAGCTACAACGTGGCACATGCGGCTATTTCCATAGCATCATGCAGCAGCGCTTACGGCAGTGATGTGGAACAGGTTCAGCAGCCCACAGCCGGTATGGTGCATATTTTCACCGGTGTGACAGAAACTGTAAGATGACTTTCACGGAACTGGCAAGACCTTTTTGTACATGTGACTCTAGAAAATAGACGGAGCATACCAGCAGCGTGTTAAAACTTACCTCGTATTATGAATAAATGTGTGAGAGAAAAATACTTTCCGACGTCTACAAAGAGTGAAATAAATTAGCCACGCAGACAGACGAACGAGATATATCACGAAAAGCTCATGAAGTGTAATATATAGAAGAATACTTTCGCTCGCCATTTCACCATGCAGATCGTTTGGGCATCAGGGACCACGACCATGGAACGGGGCTGGAGCAGAGCAGTTCAAGTACCGCAGCAGACGCCAGGCTATTTAAGGCTCGCCACAGACGCAACGGCTGGAGCAGTGTTCAGTATTTCTTATGTATCGTCAAGAGTGCGGATGTTATGTTACCTATTTGGTTACGCAGTAGAGCTATTTTTTGTAACCGAGGTTAAGATGACGCGTTTGTTGAAAATTACCGAAGTATGTAATAATTAAGGCTGGTTTGTCATTTTTGTAGTATCTATGTGTAATTTTTGTGATGATAATTACTAAATGTAATAAAATATTGTGTTTAATTGGTAAAATACTTTTATTCTCATTGAGGCAACTTTTTGTGGTAAAATATAACACGCAAATCTTTCTGATGAATTTATTTTGTAAATATTTATATATATATTTCATTTGTGAATATTTTAGAAAGCAATCTTTATTAGTGATCATTTTTGCAGTTCATAAAATTTACTTAATTCAATGTATTAAAATAACGTTTGTAAGTAGACTTAATAATTTTATATTTGTACTCGTATTGCAATAAGTAGGTCATGATTATGTGTAAATTACTTTTTTGCAAGTCGAGCCATCGAACGATGTCGGTAACGCGATACTTGTAATTATTCGGAACGCTCCTTGCATCGTAAGATTTTTCTTTACCGGAACGTGTGACTGATTTGATTTGTGTAACTTAAATTGGTAAATTAGTTTTATAGTTTGATTGATTATTTTAATAACCATACCCGAATTCAGATTTTCTTTTTTAAAAAGGGGGGGTATGATGTAGCGGCTCGATGACGCTACAGTTTTGCATCATGAGCAGTGTCGGGGTTCGCGATGTAAATCAGGCAGTCGTCACCCGCCGTGCTTCCCGACCACTCATATCCATTGTTATAATTATGTATTTGGTGCACCAGTAAAGTATTTATCATGAAGACCCAAGACTTCTCATTTCACCACCACCGCACACGAACCCCGACACCACACTAAGCCTCAACAATACCATATCCGAAAAACAGGAGGCATTAAGAAAGCTCTCAAGGAACTCAGAGGAAGAGGAAAAGAGTGGATAGTTAAAGCACGAAATAGACCAGCAATAACCACAATCTAACGTGCAGAAATTCAAAGTTTGGCCACAGAATACTATCGCTCGCTATATTCGAAACAACAAGGTTCAAAAGAGTCTCATTTGTTACCAGAAGGTTCTGACAGCACGCCAGTCGACGAGGATGGAGTACCCGAATTACTGACAGAAGAAGTAATGAAAGCCATTAATAGCCAAAAATTTGATAAAGCCCCAGGGCCGCATAAGATACCTAACGAGCTTCTAAGAGGAACAATGGACGAAATCAGCCCGGCACTGGCAAATTTATTTAACGATATCCTTTAAATAGTTTAGGTAAATAATTAAACAATGGACAAACTCCCACATAATACTATAACATAAAAAGGGACCAAAAGACGACATTGGTAACTACAGACCCATTTCTCTGATATCAAAAATTTACAAAATATTTGCGAAAGTTATACTCGAAAGAATATCTGGCAAGCTAGACGAAAACAGACTATAATGTAAAAAAAAACTATATAAATATATATATACAGGGTGTGGCGTAAAAAGTGGTCCAAAGCAAAGGTGTGGATACACTGTGTGTACACTGAAGCACCACATACCAGTATTAAAAAAAATGTATGTTCAGGGTTTTCAAAAAAAAAAAAAATTAAAAAAAATCGTTACCTTGCCTTACAAATTTCAGTAAAATGTTTTTCTGTCACTAAAGTAACCTAAAATTTAAGAAAGAACTGAATAATACGTCCAGAAAAATTTACAACACTTGTAATGTACCTAACTGGTAACCTAACCTATATTATATATATATAATATAGGTTAAACCTAAACAAAAGTAGAACAAAAATGGCATTCATAGACTATGCCAAGGATTTTGACAGTCTTAATCATGACTGCATATGGGAAAGCTTAAAGGAGCAGGGAATTAATAAAATCTATAAAAAACACCTACAAAGAAGAACAAGCTTGCTTTAAGCTAGAATTAGAACAAAGGAGTTAGACAGGGGGATCCGCTCTCACCTAAACTCTTTTCAGCCGTTCTTGAGCAAACTTTCAGGAAAATGGACTGGGATAACCTTGGCTTAAACATAAATGGATCTCGTCTAATTCATCTTCGCTTCGCGGATGATCTTGTGATACTAGAAGAAGATCCCTCTCTCTTAAATCAAATGATCCAAAATCTGGTAGACAAAAGTTCAGAAGTCGGTCTTGAAATGAACCCAAAGAAGACCAAGATTATGACAAACAGAGAAGAAGTCGAAATAATCATATATGGACTGCCTCTGGAATATGTGAGTGAATATGTGTACCCAGGCCAAATAATTTTCCCCAATGACCAGATGGATAAAGAAATCGAGTAAAGGATAGTTAATAGCTGGAAAATATACTGGAGTCTGAAAGAAATAATTAAGAACAGTAACCTAAATATGCACATAAAAGCAAACACTTTCAACACATGCATTCTTCCATCAATGACATACGGCTGCGAGACGTGGGCACTCTCTGAAAAACATAGAGAGTCAATTGCTAAATGCCAAAGAGCAATGGAGAGAAGCATGCTGGGTGTAAAACTAAGGGATAAAATAATGAGCATAGACATTAGAAAGAAATCCAAGCTCAAGGATGCGCTCACTCATATATATGATCTGAAGTGGGGTTGGACGGGCCACATACTGCGCTGCACAGTAAACAAATGGAGCAAGCAGGTCACTCTCTGGTACCCAAGAGAAGGAACCAGAAATCGGACCTAACATTGACCCTCAATCAAATATGTAGTATTAGGTCGCTCAAAAATTATGAAGCTTCTCATTTTGTATTTCAAGTAACGCATTTTTTTTTTGTAAGATAAGATAAGCCTTTATTTTCAAATTACATACTATACAAACAATACAACTTATATAAAATAGCTCACAAAATGACCCTTGTGGTCTCTCGGCCAGTGTGGTCCCAAGGTCAGCTTGAGTTCATCTTGCCATCTTTTGATCGGGCGTCCCTCAATATTTGGAAATGTTTTTTTTATATTGAGCAATATTTTATCTTAAATGAAGTGTTCCGAATGCAAAAGCTACTTTGAAAAATATTATTATGAGCTGCGTATTATGAGCCTACATTTAAATAAAAAAGGATCTTATGAAATAACAATTTGAAGGATTATTATTCTATTAGCAGTAAAAAACAAAGTTGATATGCTCGTAGCGCAGTGGTAGCAGCGCTTTGGTAGTGATACCGAAGTGAAGCAACCTACTGCGCGGTCGTGTTTGATCCTGTTAGATCAATATGGGTGACCATTCCGACCTTATAAGTGACGTACATCACGAGCACATCCGTGCTTCGGAAGCCACGTTAAGTCGTTGGTCCCGGCTAATATCGGTTGATATTAGTCGTAAAGCCTAATCAGAGGCCTAATGGGCGGCTTAATAACATCTGACAGCAGGGTTAGTCACTTGCCTTGTAAACACCCCTCCACCAACCCGCACTGAGCCCGTGTGGTGGAGTTGGCTCAAACTACCTCATAGTTGGTAAGGCCTTTGCCTAGCAGTGGGATGAAACAGGCTAATTTTCCTTTATTAAATAAATTTATATTTTCTTAAATGAAATCATCAACAAAAAACACAAAAAATGAGACTCTTCAGTCAAACAAAAAAAACCTTATTAGTAAGGTTCATTGATTGGTATGAGGATTGAGGAGTTCTACCTACTCGTCTCGTTTTCTTTTTGTCCAATAGGAATCAGTTTTGCTTTCAGTGGCGGTGGTTTAATTTAAGCCGTATTGCTTGACCCTAAATGTGTTTGCATATTTTTTTTTTAATTCAGGACAGTCGCACGATCCTTTTTGGTTTTCTGGAAAGCAACTGATAGTTTTTTATACTCGTCGAAATATTGCCAGCGATCATTGGTAAAAATCTGTCACATTTTCGTTGCGAACTAAATAAACTTTTTTGGTAGGCTCAGATGCTTTTAATTATGCATTTCTTCTCCCAGATGTAAGCTTCCGTCCATTGTGGATGCTCGATAGAAGGTGCCTCTGGTAACACAATGGTTTGTATGCCGAAATATTTAACCAAACACCTGCATTTAAATCGCATCGGTCGCATCGCGCTCCTGATGGCTCGGCAAACACGTCGATATGGGCATCCTGGGCGTTTATCACTTCATAAATCCATGTGAAGAGTTTTCCATAGGTTCTGTGGCACCTTTTATGGGTTTTCCACGCGCACATAATCAATCACGCCGAGATATTTAAACGTTTTTCACTAGTAATTTTATAGGAGCGCAGTCATTGCGTACGCCTACGCAGTAAGAGATTTCAACTGTTTTTATTTTTTTGCGGATGTAGATGGCGCTAAAATGACGGGCGCGCTCATCAAGTAGCCAATCACCGAGGATTGCTTGGCAAAACTATGGAATTACGCGGGGCGCGGCGGTGATGTTGATGTAAGACAAGGTGGTCGTTGGGTGGTTGTAACTGAACTCTCTTTATTAAACATTGTCCAAAGGTTAATATACAGGCTTTTCCTACTTAATTATACGTCACATGACATTTCCTTAACCTATGACCTTTCACTTATCTAGGAATATTTTACAAGATAATAAAACAATATAATTTATTAAAGGTCAGTTGACGTAATAGTAATGCTGTGTCGTCACACACCACACCTTCCCCCTTAAAGAGACAAAAATTAAACATTTTTGGCTTAAGTAAAATTATACAAAATAAGAAAGTCAAGTTTGGTTTCCAGATATACAAATTTTCGTTTTTTTTTTTAAACATGACATGTGCCTTCCTCTCACCCTTTTTTTTTAAAAAAATACGATTATACATGTTTTTAATGGGATACATGAGTTACTTATATCTATGATTAAATGTATACTTGACTTAAAATTAGGTTACAATGAGTTCTTACATCTAGGTATATCTAGGTTATTCAATAAAATATTTTACTATATCTAACTATACAGTTGTTATGATATTGTTTCATTTAAAAGAGGTTAAAGTGTTCATTTATCCAATGCATAATAATATTACTATCTATAAAGGTGTACAAAGAATGATAAATTAACCTTTAAAAAAACAATTGGAAATATTTAATCAAATTACAAGTCGCATTAAAACTCAAATTAAAATATACATAGGTATACCTAGTGGGAATCTTATACCTGGTTTTAACTTAATATCATCTATTAATGTATGAGCAAAGTCACGCACAAAAATTAGTCTCTTTAAACATTATTTAGATACGTCAACGTCAACACATCTTTAAAGTGTATTTATTAATTATGTGATATAAGTTCCATGACCTTCATCTCATTAAATTATACAATTATATGAAAAATATACATTTTTATCATATCATCCTTTTACCGAACAAAAGTTATATTTTTTCTTACATTTTCATAAATTGGCACATTCAATTTTCAATGTTTTTTTTTTAAAAAAGTCACATTACAAATAGTTAAAACATCTTCATTATCCATCAAGCAATCATCCATCCACTTTAGGTACATTTATACTTATTTGGCGTATCTACCTATCATCTTAATTGCATACTTGCATATTTGCATATTTGGGTACATATTATTTTACTGAGGTCGGCCGGCTCTACAATATTTATATACATATTATTTATAGGTAACAGTCTTATTTATATTTATTTATAGTCGACTTATTATTATTCAAAGACATTTTAGTCCTCAATGCAATGCATAGACTTATTTTAAGGTTCATGTTTTAAGATCACCGTGATCTCCAACTATTTTCACGGAGAGAAACTCGTCTGCACCATGATCAAATGAAGGATCTGATACCCTTGACTGTACCTTGTACCCTTATTACACCATTTTATAACGAGTCCTCTTTTAAGATCTCTATGGACCTCCAACGGCTCACACGAAGAAACCTCGTTTACATCATGTTCAAACTGAAGGATTCGACATCGTTTTGTACCTCTTAATAAACATCATTAGTACCTTAATCAATTACACATAGAGCTTTTTCATATCTAAAAACTATCATTTCCAACCGTGACGTACAAACCAACAAAATGAATTCCTTAGCATAAATGACTTTGTTTACTTATGGTTGATCAGGCCATTCGTGATACAAAATATTTCTACTAAGTATTCCCTGACTAACTATGCAATTACGTTTCCGTCATACAAACATAACTAACTTGAAATTTATTTCATTAATCCATCTATCTACATAAATGAAAATCCGTTTCGAATGTAACTAATGTACTCCAGTTTACAAAAAGATTTTAATACATTCATACCGTCTCAAAACTTAATCTATAAAACACGTTGAATAAAATCTTAGTATTAGTTAGTTTTTTTTTAAATCTATTACGTCCATGGAACTATATACCTCTTAGATATAAATAAAAGTAGCAATAAAAAAAATAACTAAATGTGTTTTTACGACAAAAGATATGTAATACAAATATCTCTAATATATAATCTGAAATAGTTTGAGGTACCAACTACATAATAAGACGAACAAATTATATATATATTTTATGAAGCTACTTTACGTTTTTAGCATACCTACGCGTATTCGATAAGGTTTACTGTAGAACGGTGACGCGTTATCTTTTAATTGTATAGCTTGTTCGTAAATGTTAGTTGTATTTAGTGAGACACCCCGTAAGTGAAAAATATCGGCAAATTTTGCACAAATATTTGTAATTGTAGTTCTTTCTTCTTTATTTAAGTTACTTATTTTAACACTGTCAGTAGTAATTTAACTCTTTCCGCATTATTTGTTTGTTTCTCAAACGAAAAACAGTTAATTTTTGCCAAACTTTTAATCTCCGGTGTAAAATATTTTAAATTCACTTCTTTATCACGGGTATTTAATATTTTTCCAAAAAATCCATTAATACTTTTTATTATAGTATTTGCTACCAATACTCCTTCACAAATTTTGTTCGAATTTTAATAGCATAATCTCCTGATACAGAAGTTTACAACCTTGTGAATAATTCACAACGTGGTGGTTATTTGATACATGGCGTACGATTGTTTTGGCTATCATGTGTACTCGTATATAATTGTAATGGTACTTGAATTTTATTGTTATTGAAGGTTAATGCCAAAGTTCCACTTTCACAGTTCAACTGACATTTATATTTTGTTAAAAATTCTTGCCCTATAATACCGTCTACACTCAAAGGTAATGTTTTAAATACATGAAACTAATTGGTAAAATACGTATAATGTTTATTATACATTCGTAAGTTTACGTACCCTTGTGACGTGATTTTACCTCCGATTCCATTGATGTGTGTGACCTTTGGTATGATGAACTCGTTCATAGATAAAGCAACGTCACACTTTATTGCACTAAGTGACGCACCTGTGTCGATTAGCCATATGTATTGTTTTCCGTTCACAGTAAATTGTATAGAGTTCATGTTGCCGTATGTTAAGACGTAATTAGTTTTCACGAAAAAACTCTGGGTTAATTAAATCTTCTGGGTCTTCTTTTTCGTCGTTAATCTTTTACACTACATTTTAGTGCTGTTTTTGTTTCTGTGAGGGGTAGCTTCTGAATCGTCCTTTAGTTTGGAAGCTCGGTTTTTCTCTTCCTCTTGAGTTATTCCTTTGAGGCCATCCGTTTGACCTTGCGTTATAAGGTTGTACAGACATTCTAGCTTTTCCGATATTTTTTTGTTGCGTGTGTATCTCGGCCGCGTACGTAACTACCTTGTTTCAGGGGAGCACCACCTTGTCTCGGGGGACCACCACCGCGCCGCACGTAATTATGCACGTTGAATACTCGTTCCGATGATGACGTCTTGGGAGTCATAGTAATATTTTCATCCTTTGCACCTTGTATTGCCTCTCTTAATGATGTGTATTTACAGATATAGCACGGCGTTCAATTTTCTTGGATAGACATTTGTTTAATTTCTTCCAAATAAGGTAGATTAATATCAAAGTGGTGATAATAGCTATGGTTATAGTATGTTGTATAAAGATGTTGATGAAGTCACCTGGGTTGCACTTGCGCTGTTGCCCGCACCGTTCTGAGCGATGGTGATGTCTTCTCTCTGCGACTGGATTTTTGCTGAGTTGCTGCCCATTGTTCACGTTAACTAACTAAAGACTTCGGTTCAACACTGTTGCTCGGGAAACAGTGGCTGGCAGGGTCGCCATATGGAATTACGCGGGGCGCGGCGGTGGTGTTGATGTAAGACAAGGCGGTCGTTGGGTGGTTGTAACTGAACTCTCTTCATTAAACATTGTCCAAAGGTTTATTATATACAGGCTTTTCCTACTTAATTATACGTCACATGACATTTCCTTAACCTATGACCTTTCACTTATCTAGGAATATTTTACAAGATAATAAAACAATATAATTTATTAAAAGTCAGTTGACGTATTAGTAATGGTGTGTCGTCACACACCACAAAACGAAACAATCGCAATACAGGAAATGGCTTTCAAATTCCGAAATACAAACCCTTTTAATAGTTGATTGTATCTAACAAGTTTCTACTATCACAGGTATGATCATACCCGTGATAATCAGAAAATAAATTAACAAGTTGTTTGACTTGAAAACAAAATGATGGAATGGACGCAACGCTCTTGGTCCGCTCCGCAGGTCCGCAGCCCAACTCACCTGACTGTTTCGAATATTCGCCCCGCCCCCATTCGAATTCGCGCGCTGTAACAGTCTGTAGTTTCCTTTAAAAAAGCGTGAAAATAATGAAACATGAGAGCTCAAATATAATATAACCAATATTCATTTATAATGCAGCTCACAAAACTTTGCTTAGAATTAACTTTTTTGTAGTTCGTTAAGTAGAACCACAATTAGAAAAATCGAATCTATCTTAGTTTTACAGTTGCCCTCTCTGTATTTCTAGTCGCTCACTTAGTTATTTAGTAGCCTGGATAGTATTTTTTATATCTGGAATGTAATAATCAAAACCCACCTTTTTGTAAGCTCGTTCTGGATTTTATTGTAAGTTTGGTTAATTTTTTGCTTAAATTCAAATTAATATCGCTCAAGGTATTAAAACAGTATGTCATCATCAGTCCCTAAGTTTTTTTTAGTCCCCATTTGTTAAATTTTGCCAAATAAAATTATATTTGTTGAAATATATAAGAAAATACTATTTTGTGCTAATTACTAAATTTGAAATGTGGCTAAAAATCAATATCTTCAAAGTCTTGATAGTTTTTTTGGGTTCCGTCGCCTGGCAAAATGGCAAAAAATGGAACCCTTTTAGTTTCGTCAAGTCTGTCTGTCTGTCTGTCCGTCCGTATGTCACAGCCACTTAATTCTGTAACTATAAGTATCACACTATTGAAACTTAGTAGGAAGATGTATCTTGTTAACCGCTTCACGACTGTCATACAAAAAATAAGAAATAGTAACATTTTAGAGGGGGCTCCCATACATGAAACTCAAACCAAAAAGTTTTTTTTTAAAATCAAACCTATGCGTGTGGGGTGTCTATGGATAGGTCTCTTAAAATGACATAGAGGTTCCTAAAACCATTTTCTTTTAAAGTCTAACGTTTCATAGCTAGACGCTTCCAAAGTGGTAAAATGGGCGTCCCCCCCCCCCCCCCCCATCTAACTTCTAAACTAAGCGAGTGTAAATTTTGAAAGTAAAAAATATGATGTAGATCTTACCAAATATTTTCAACGAAAATATTTGGTAAGATCTAAATACTTCCAAAGAACGACTATTCGGAATCGGACGGGATCGAACAAAAAGTTTTTGAGATATAGCACATTTTCAACAACCGCTAACTTAACTTTGTTCTTCGTACAAACACTATGAAAAACAAAGTTATATTTGCTGTCAACAAAATATTGTGGTATTTTACTAAGTGGAAGTAAGTGGATTATCTAATTCAGTTAAAGTTGGCACGGAACCCTCAGTGCGCGAGTCCGACTCGCACTTGGCCGGTTTTTTTCCATCCAATTGTTCTACTCAGGCGAAACGTTTCCTAATCAAAATCAAATAAATAATGTAGGCCATGATAATGGTTGCGCAAATGCCATAAAATGAATAAAAAAGGGCAATGAAACGCAGCTATTTTGTTGTATCAAATCAGGGTTATGAAACAAGAATGTGGCCGAACTATGAGTTCACATACCTACTTTACGTATATTTAGAAGCTTGCACTGATTTGTATAGTAACAAGTTTAAGCATTGGTTGGGTTTATGTTGTTTTGAGATGTGTTATGTGCTTTTAGTGATATTTCATGCAATTAAAAGATGAATATGGTAGCAAGATAACTCTTTATTGCACGTCACAAAAGTCAGTTTAAAAAGGTTTACAGGAAATGTATAAAATGAATGTTTTAATTACTTAAATAAATATTTTCGCTTTTTATTTCGCAAAAATAAATGTCTACAGACTAACATCACCATTAACAAGTTATTATGTTTATATGTACAGGCCATCTTTAGTATTCATTCATTTAAAGTTATTGAAAAGCTTGTCCGATAAATATAACCACCAAATTTAAATTATAACATCAATAAATAATTACCAAAGCTATATAAATATTTTCTTGAACTAACCCAATAGACAGTTCTAAAATATTTCATTACTGAAAGTACATAAGCAAATATTGTTATGGCAAAAACTTATAATTTGCACTGAAAGTATAGAATACATATAGGTTACACGCATGATACACATCAGATCCACATAATGATGACTATCAGACGTAACAACACGTCAAAATTAAAGTACAAAAAACTCAAATCAAATCAAATCAAATTCGTTTATTGCATGTCATAAATTACATAACATTGTACAAAGATGGTAGGTAGGTACATAGGGTCTATATGACGCCCTGCAAGGGCATAGCAATATTTGAGAGCTCTAGTTACCTTTAAATTTATAAACATTTGAAACAAAACTAAACTAAACTTTACACTTTTAAATAAACTATAATATGAAACTAATAATGATAATTAGGAGAGATGTTAAAGTGTATGTATGTATCATTGGTGTATATATAGAAATTATTTATTATTATCTTTGTCATTGAAAAACTCTTGTATATTGTAGTAGCACAAGTGCTACTACAATATACAAGAGTATACAATAAAAATATTTACCAAAACATTAAAGGAATACTTGATTAATAAGTTTATTAATTACTTTTTATTAATACTTGATTAATAAGTTTATTAATCAAGTATTCCTTTAATGTTTTGGTAAATATTTTTGGGCTGGTTTGGTTTTTTATATAATTAGGTAGATGGTTGTATATTTTTATTAACATGTTATGAGGGCTGTATGAAACTAATTTTAATTTAGTAAATTGTGTTTTAAGTTTGTTTAAATTTCTGTTATTTCTTTTATTATCATTTTTTACTGGTGAATAAAAATCTGGGTATTTTCTAATGAATTTGCAGGACTTGAGAATATATATTGATGTGACGGTTAATATTTTATGGGTGATGAAGTGGGCTCTACAGGATTTCATTTGGTTAATTTTGTTATTATTCTAAGACATTTTTTTTGTAGAACGAAAACTTTGTCTACATCGCACGAACTTCCCCAGAAAACTATACCATAGGTGAGTCTGGAGTGCGCGTACGCGTAGTATGCCTTAAGGGCGGTTCTAAAATCTGTAACTCTTAAGATGATGTAGGGCATATTTATTTATTTATTTATATTCGGTATACAGACAGGATACAGTCATCACATACTATAATTATTACAATACACAAAAAAAACTGGACCGTAGCCCATAAATAGTATACACAACATGTTTGGTAACTGCTAATGTATGCTACTAGGACATTAAATCTTATACGAGTTAAAAAAACAAATTTACAAAAAAGGAAGAAAAAATTAAAGTGAATTAACTTAAAATTGTTGCATTTCCTTGTTACAGCGAGAACACTTCTGCCTTAAGAGTGTTGGATATGGGTTTTTTATAATGAGAGAAGTTACTATCGAAAATATCTATGTCTTAGATGAAGGAACACATTTTCTTAAGTAATTTTTCCCAAAAGGGTTGCAGAATCTGCGGTTTCTAACTTTATATTTTTAAATGCATATGAAATTTAAAAGTAGTTTTTTGGTACGGTTTGAATTGTATGATTTTAGTTTTGTTCAAATTTAGCTGCAAGTTATGTATTTCTAACCAATTTACTATGTTCTCTAATGTTTTATCTAATTTAATTTTTAGTTCGTCATGATCTGAACAGGGGATTAAGATAGAGACGTCATCAGCTAAAAGGACGCACTGCTCTTCCAGTACGTTTGGAAGATTATTTATATATATTAGAAATAACAAACATCCCAAAACACTGCCCTGAGGAATAGAGCCAGTGACTTGTATTTTATCTGATATTGTATTTGTAATTATTCCGGTATCAAAGTCTGTGTGTTCTATTACTACATGTTGGTACCGGTTGTTGAGATAAGATTTAAACCACTCATGTGCCACTCCCCTTACTCCTGTTTCATATAATTTATTTAATAAAATTTGATGACTGACTCTATCATAGGCTTTACTCATATCTAGTAAAAGGCCTACAGCAATTTTTTTGTTATTTTGTTACTTCAAAAATTCTTTTTGTGTATTTGTATATTGCCAGAATTGTAGAGTAGTTTTTCCGGAAGCCGTTTTGATTTTCATGTACGAGTAATATATTAAATTTTTCATAGAATAAGTATAGTCGATTTATCATGGCAGATTCAAATATTTTAGCTGAAGTTGGTAATAATGATATGGGACGGTAATTATTTTTATCGGTGGTCTTCCCTTTTTTATGGACAGACCATGATAATGGTTGCGCAACTGCCATAAAATGAATAAAAAAGGCAACGAAACGCAGCTATTTTGTTGCATCAAATCAGGGTTATGAAACAAGAATGCGGCCAAATGATGAGTTACACATACATACTTTGCGTATATTATTAGCTTGCACTGCTTTGTATATTAACAAGTTTCAAATTTGTTATTACACTAAGTACAAGCTACCAAAAATTATCGTTAAGTTTTTATTTAATGATAAGAGCTTTATTATCGTTCACGGTATTGATCTTCCGAAAAAAACAGGTCGTAGCGCGAGTTAATACCGTCCAACGACACCTAGTGAGGCAAGTGTGCAACTGTGTGTAAATAGACATAAGTGTATAAATAGACTGCCTGCACTATATTTTGTAAATTCACACTAAAATAAAATAATTTAAATTACTATTGGAATACCCGTATATAAGTTGAAGTCAAGAGTAATTTTATTTAAAAAAACATTGTAAAGCGTTTGTACAAAAAGGATTATGATGCTAATAAAATTTGTTTAGTAGAAAACACAAAAATTTTAATCCGTTGAAAAGAGGCCTTGACAGAAGTGGCTGATAGTTTTTCCAGAGCATTGGTTGGGTTTATGTTGTTTCGAGATGTGTTATGTGCTTCTAGTGATATTTTATGCAATTAAAAGATGAATATGGTAGCAAGATAACTCTTTATTGCACGTCACAAAGGTCAGTTTAAAAAGGTTTACAGTAAATGTATAAAAAAATTAATGTTTTAATAACTTAAATAAATGTTTTCGCTTACAAATGTTTGTTATAATTTTTTCACAACTTAAAAATAAATGTCTATAGACTAACATCAACATTAACAAGTCATTACTAAGATGTACAGGCCATCTATAGTATTCATTAAAAGTTATTGAAAAGCTTGTCCGATAAATATAATGAACAAATTTAATTTATAACATCAATAAATAATTACCAAAGCTATATCAACATTTACTTAAACTAACCCAATAGACAATTCTAAAATATTTCTTTACTTAAAGTACAAAAGCAAATATTTATGGCAAAAACTTCTAATTTGCACTAAAGTATAGAATAGATATAGGTTACACACATGATACACATCAGATCCACACAAAGTTGACTATCAGACGTAACAACTCGTCAAAATTAAAGTTCTAGTACAAAAAACTCTATACGTGCCTTTAAAAATTGAGGGTTTGTCTCGATTGCACCATCATCAGTTCCCAACTAGTCCACAATGGGACCAACTAGAAGTTTTTATACGTAATTGTGATACGAGCTATTCAGCCACATCTATACTAATATTATAAAGCTGAAGAGTTTGTTTGTTTGTTTGTTTGTTTGTTTGTTTGAACGCGCTAATCTCAGAAACTACTGTCCCGATTTGAAAAATCTTTTTTACGTTGAATAGTCCATTTATCGAGGAAGGCTTTAGGCTATATAACATAAAGATACGACTCATAAGACCACAGCAGCAATGAAAAATGTTGCGAAAACGGGAGAAAGATATTCCTTTTGAGAGCTTCCGCTGCGTACGCTGCGGAAACCGCTTAAGTTACACAAAAATCATGTATGACAGGATTGTTTAGCATTAAGAGTTCTATAATAAAGTCCGCGACAGCATATGTCTATCTTTCATGGTTGACTTACTACAACCTTTTTTATGTTAATAAATTTGTAAAAAAATAATGCATTATTTTTAGAGGTGTATTATACACACAGGTATTTATTCTTAGCAAAACAAATACATTTATCATCAGGAGCATTTCATTGAAAACAAAGTTGCCCCTTATATCATATGATTTCAATAAATATCTTAGGAGCTATCACAGTTTTAACATAACTCCGCACCAAATAATGTTCGCAGCTTAAGTACAACGTGCGCTTGCGCTAATATATTATAAAGCTGAAGAGTTTGTTTGTTTGAACGCGCTTATCTCAGGAACTGCTGGACCGATTTGAAAAAATATTTTTGTGTTGAAAGAGAAAGGCTTTACGATATAAAACATCACACTGCGACGGGAGGGGAGGGAGCAAACTCAAAAGGCGCGGACGAAGTCGCGGGGGACCGCTAGTAGAAAATATACAGTTCAATTGATAGCCTCCTCTTTTGAAGTCGGTTAAAAAAGTTTCCACTCACGTTCAATGCCGGTTGTCTGGGATGACGCTCACCAAGCGGCAGCACTTGGGCGTCAGGTCACAGAAGATATTTAAATAGCACGACGTAGTACCAGTACTTACTACGTACGTATATCAGCCCCCTGAATTAGAATCATTCGGTTACGGATTCAGTCACGATTCGATAATTTTCTACAAATAAATAAAATTAAAAAACGGTGATTTAACCGATGCATGTATATTTATTACCTGACATATCGACATGCGATCAAATTGCGACATTATTTTTATGAATTAAAAATCTAGCCGAAACCCAAGCCGCATAGCTTATCAAACGTTCTGAGTTCTGCAGGTCCGGAAACGCCAAATGAGCTAGAGAGCGCGTATAGTTTCGTGATTGTATTTTTAGTCTTTATTAATAAAAATAAACAAAAAGAATCATTTTGTATTCATTAAGATGAAATAAGAAACCAAAAATTTGTGCACAGGCGGGACTCGAACCAGCAACTTTCTTGCTAACCGGGCCAAACGCTCTAATTTGAAACTAAGGGCCAAGTTGGGCACATTTAAATTTTTTTACTCAGATACCTTTTTCACTCGTTAAATGCACCTGAATTATACATTTTCTAATAAAATGACGAAGGTTTAACACTGAAAACGATTACTAAAACAATGCAATAGTAGATTGTTGTACAAGGGGAGAAAGTGACTCATGCCACTTGAGATGTTTTTGGCGCTCGAACGGAGTGAGAGCGCTAATAATTCGAGAGTGAAATGGGTACTTTCACCCGAGTGTACCTTCTATTTTTTCTTTTCGACAGTGAGGAAAAATAAATAAAATTATCTGTGTGATTGTGATGCAATGATGAGACGTTTGGTATAAAAAAAAGTAGTCAAAAAAGTGAGTTGGAAGTGATTCACTTGTTAAGTACAGATTCATTACTCGTCGCGATTAACTCGCGAATAAATTCTGCCCAACCCTGCCCTCCCCTAGACTGCATAAGGTGGCATAGCTTAAATCTCGGAGAGTACTAACTCTAGGCTATTTTTACTTATTAAAGACTTATGTCAAGATTTTCTTCAATTTGAGAAATTACCAAATTTTAAGATGTTTTCACTTGGGCCCTCAATTCATAAATGGAGACTTTTCTGGTGGGTCGCGTTAAAAACCAGCACTAAACTTAACTTTAAGCTCGTCTGGTGACGGCAGACTGCTTAATGTAAGGCCTTGCATTAGGGATTTATATGTATGTATATGACTCTTATGATCTTTTACCTAGATCATAGGGCCATTGACCATTTTACTATTAGATTCTAAATTATCGATATTAATTGTTAGCTTGAACTTATTATTTTATTTTTGCTCAATGTTCTGTTTAATTGACTTTTGAAACTGTCTGTTACAAGGCCTACTCAAATAAATAATATTTTTCTTTCTTTTCTTAAAATACATGAATTCACCTCAAGAAATAGATTGATACTACTTTAATATATTTGAGTTCAATATCTCGGTGAATAAAAAAAAAACATTGAAAAAGAAAACAAATTAATATGCCGGCCGCAAGCTTACACAGGCTGCGTTCCGTTTTGCGCCAATATCAGTGTTGTTAGCACTGTGAGCGTCAAAAGCCGTTCCGATTTGATTAGTGTGCTGATAGCGCTATTGACGCGATTTCATTTCGGAACGGCTTTAGATTACATTTGCTGTTCTTTGAAGCAAAAAGACGTCAAATGCGTCAATGTGACAGTCCGCTTACAGACGCTCACGGTGCTAACGCAGCAAAACGATTGCACTGTGAACGCAAAATGGCGGTGATAGTGACGTCAGCCGTGACGTCACTACAGCACAGCTATCGTTGACTCGCTAACGCCAAATCGGAACGGTTTGTAAGCGCGATATCAGTGTCATTTTCGCTGTTAGCGCAATACGGAACGCAGCCACAAACGACGCCATATTGACAAGTCTGACAGAAACCACAGAATATGTTAACAGAAACTCAGCCCCTGTAGGTATAATTTTGACAGCTCCATACAAAGTTAGCAGGGGCTGATCAAAAACAGACTAAGTCAAATTTAAGACCTCACTTTGACGTAAGGTGGTGTTTGCTTGACTATCTTTTAGCCTCTCACCGGTGATCTAGATCTTAGTATAATATCATTGAATTCAGGGTATGAAACAAGAATGCGGCCAAACTATGAGTTACACATACCTACTTTTCGTATACATATTTAGAAGCTAGCACTGATTTGTATATTAACAAGTTTAAGTATTGTTATTATAGTAAGTGCAAGCTCTCAAAAATTGGTGTTAAAATGAAATAAATTAAAAGTTTGTTTATCGTTCACGGTATTGATCTTCCGAAAAAAACTGGTCGTAGCGCGAGTTAATACCGTCCAACGACACCTAGTGAGGCAAGTGTGCAACTGTGTGTAAATAGACCTATGTGTATAAATAGACTGCCTGCACTATATTTTGTAAATACACACTACAGTAAAATAATTTAAATTACTATTGGAATACCCGTATATAAGTTCAAGCCAAGAGTAATTTCATTAAAAAACATTGTAAAGTGTTTGTACAAAAAGGATTATGATGCTAATAAAATTTGTTTAATAGAGAACACAAAAATATTAATCCGTAGAAAAGAGGCCTTGACAGAAGTGGCTGATAGTTTTTCCAGATCATTGGTTGGGTTTATGTTGTTTTGAGATGTGTTATGTGCTTCTAGTGATATTTCATGCAATTAAAAGATGAATATGGTAGCAAGATAACTCTTTTTTGCATGTCGCAAAGGTCAGTTTAAAAAGGTTTACAGTAAATGTTTTAATTACTTAAATAAGGGACCGTTCAAGTATTACGTAAGCAGATTTATGGCAATTATTTACCCCCTCCTCCCCCTTGTCAGCAAAAGTAAGCAAAGCTCTTACTCCCCCCTCCCCTGCTTACGTAAACGCTGTACCTAATAATAATGAATAAGCAAAAATTAAGAAAAGCTACCGCAAAACCCTTCTTTAATTTATCAGCTACTACTACACGAGCGAAGCAAGCGATGTCAAATACCGCATACTAATTGTTTAATTTTGTTTTATGACGGCGAGCGGCGAGTATAAATTTAAGACTAAAACGTCAAAAACCAAAAGATATTACGTGAGCGAAGCGAGCCCGAAAATTTCTTTTCAACACACTTGCTCAAAATGACGTTTTTATTCAACCGATTTTTGGCACATAATCCTAGATCCTTCCTTTAGTTTAATACTAGCTTATGTGCGTGAGTGCGTCCACAATACATAGCATCGCCCCGCCGCTTGATCCACTCCTACGCAGTAAAGTGGGTGTGCGCTAACATAAGCCCCGCCTATCATCTAATCGCTTTGTCGTCGGATTGGCGACTCATTTAGGCCTACGCGAGAAATAATTCAGCAAACAATGCCGAGATTACAGCGCTCACCGCCTTTTAGACACGACTCGGCTTCCAATATCGCCACAGAACAATCACCCTCTCACTACGGATCTGACTCAGAATTAAACCTGTCGTCTACTGGGTCAGTGAAGCACAACATTGCGGTAAATATCTCAAAAAGAGCGAAACGCAGGCTTGCCGACACTCCGGGCCGTTCAGATGAGTTTTTATCTGAGTTCAAGCAGATGTTTGAAAAGTTACACACATATCAAGAGGCCAAATTTATCGCCCTTAACACATCAATTAACACCTTAATTGAACAAAACTCAGAAATTAAAAAGTCAATGGACATTATGTCGTCGCAATATGACACTCTCGTTGAAAAGGTTGGCTCACTCGAAAGGGACAATCAGCATTACAAAACACATACCTATTTAGTCACTCGAGGATAAAATAGATATGCTAGAAAGAGATTCGAAGTCTACGTCAGTTGAACTTCGCAACATTCCGAAACTTAATCAGGAAAACAAAGGATCACTAAGCAATATTGTAAAAACCTTAGCCACGACCATAGGCTCAACTCCCCAAGTTCAAGACTCCGAGATCCGCGAAATATTTCGTATTAAAAACCAAGCAATAGTAGTGAACTTCACTACCACGACAAGAAAGGAAAATTTGATACAAAGATTCAAAGAATACAATAAAGAAAAACGACTGTCAAACCAAGCCTCGATTGACACCTCGGCTCTCAAGCTTCCGGGTCCAAATAAAACCGTTTTTCTATCTGAAACTCTCACAGCAAAAGCCCGCCGCGTCTTCTATCTTACAAGGGAGCTTGCTAAAGATCGTAAAATTGCGGCCACCTGGACCTCGTATGGGAAAGTGTACATTAGGAAAGCTGAAGGTCAACCCCCAGTGAGAGTGACTGAGAGAACGAAATTCCAAAAAAAATTTTATAATACTTTTTCTATGTAATATTATATTTTTACTACTTTCGATGTATTATAATAATAACGAGGCTGGCTACCTTTACCTATGCTCTTGCCAGCTTTGCCTTACATCAGGTAGCAACTGTAACATAATCTGTTTGCATACGCTTTCAGTTGTATGCCTCATGAAATTTAACTTTCTGATTTATGCTTATATAATGACTTGCAGAATTATATTATCTCAATATACTACCGCTGTCATGCAAGTATCATATTGGTATTCTAGTTGCTCTAACAAACTAATATATGACAAGCAGAGAGCATTAACACACACACACAAATACTCACACGTACACATAACTCATTCAACAAACGTCTCACCACAAATATCATTTCATTAGGGGGGAGGGGGGGTCCTGTTCTTATCGTACTAATTTTTATCTCTGTCAGTCACGTAAGGCACGTGACAAATTTAAATTCTATAATAACATAACGTAAAATAATGCAAAATATTAATGCAATTAACCTTGACCTGGATTCCCTATCTCCCTCCTGTGTGACTGCATGTGGGGTCGATGGAGTGAAGGAAAAGATCTTTACTAATAAACGCTCTTTAAATATTTTAATGCAAAACATCTGCAGCATAACCTGTATGTAACCTGGCAAACCTTGAAACACTCTTACAAAGATCTGAAGTAGCCTGGGATGTTTTAGTTATGACGGAATGTTGGCTTCCTAAAACTAATATTATACCCACTCTGAATAACTACGTTCATGCTGCTACCCAAACCAACCTCACACAAAATGAAGGAGTTGTAATATACCTCAAAGAACACTTAAAAGGAACCTTCGAGGAACCGCAGGTCGAGGAATGTAACTGCCTTCTGTTAAAGTTTAGTAATGAGACCTGTATTATAGGAGTTTATCGGCCGCCAAGCTACAAAGACCCTAGTAAATTCATTAACTCGTTGGACGCTTTACTCTTAAAATTAAGTTGTTTTAAAAATATTTTCCTTTGTGGAGATATAAACATTGACATCTCTCCAAATAGCTATGACAAATATTCTAATGAGTATTTAAATATGTTGGCTAGCCATGGGATCCTTTCAGGCCATTCTGAAATTACTCACTTTCGCACCTGTCTCGATCATATAATGATAAAATCCAAACTAGAATCTGCGTGTGTAATTTTGGAAACCTCCATCACAGATCACCAATCGGTAGCTCTAAGCATAAATCTAAAAAAAGAACTGACCTCCATAAAGAAACATGTATCTCACATTGACTTCAAAAAATTAGATCAACTGGTTCAAACGATCGATTTTGGTTCTGTACTAATGTGCGATGATCCTAACAACTCAGCCAGCTGGCTAGTTGAGCAATTAAACTCAGCTATCCTTGATAGCTCTGCCATTAAGAAAACTCCAAAAAGGCAACTCATCTACAGGCCGTGGATAACCAGAGCTTTGTTGCGATGTATGCGAAACCGTGACAACTTATTTAAAAAACACAAGTCTGATCCTACTAATGAGATTATTAAAACAACATATAAACGTTATAGGAATTTTTGTTCATCATCCCTGAAAAAAGCTAAAAGAGCGTTTGAAAAGACGCAGTTGGAATCAGCCCGGGACAGCGTGAAAGACCTCTGAAACGCCATTAAAAAGGTAACTGGTTCTTGTAAAATCGTCAATCACTCATCCCAACTTCTCGATCCGTCAGATCCACAGGGAAGCGTTAATGGGGTAAATAGGTTTTTTGCAAATGTAGGAAAAAACCTAGCCGAGAAAATGGTCTATGCAAACTCACCTAAACTTTGTCCTGTCCCTCAAATGCCTTATTCTCCCCCATTCTCGCTTGTAATGTCGTTGACGGATGAAGATGAGGTCTTCAAACTCATAATGAGATTGAAAGACAAATGTGCTGTGGGAATTGACCTTATATCTTCTAAGATCACGAAAAGGTATGCGGCGCTCTTAACATCTCCTCTCTGCCATATCATTAACCTTTCAATCTCAAATGGAGTTTTTCCATCTGTCTTCAAAGTGGCTGTATTAAAACCTATACACAAATCGGGTCCAAAAGATCGCGTGGATAATTATAGGCCAATTTCTTTACTACCCACCTTTTCTAAGATTGCTAAACGAATAATGAACGACAGACTCATTAAGTTTCTCGAAAGCAAAAACCTGCTTTCGCTTGCCCAATACGGTTTTCGACGCGGTAAGTGTACGAAT
The DNA here is from genome assembly GCA_963924145.1 of Pyrausta purpuralis. Lineage (NCBI taxonomy): Eukaryota > Metazoa > Arthropoda > Insecta > Lepidoptera > Crambidae > Pyrausta > Pyrausta purpuralis. The sequence goes on along the minus strand of OZ001666.1, from coordinate 7,040,537 downwards.
GACGCCGTACATGAGCTCGTAAACTCTGTGATAACATCCTTAGATTCGAAACGTAAGTGCCTAGCAGTGTTTCTCGATTTAGCCAAGGCTTTTGATACGGTCTCGTTTCCGCACCTTCTATCTAAGCTTGAGAATATTGGAGTTCGTGGTACTCCACTCAAACTATTCACGGACTACCTCAAAAATAGAACCCAACGTGTCAAGATTGACAACTGAACTAGTACAGAGACAAATATTGCCTATGGAGTCCCCCAGGGCAGCATTCTAGGGCCAACGCTATTCTTAGTATATATCAACGAATTGTGCAAACTGCCCCTACAAAATGGAACTTTATTTGCCTTCGCTGACGACACTGCTCTGTTCTTTAGTGGCGAATCTTGGCATGACGTATTTATGTCTGCCCAACAGGGACTAAATTTGGTGGGGAAGTGGCTCAGACATAACATCCTTACCCTAAACATTGATAAGACAAAATATATTACCTTTGCTTTCCGCTCTGACCTACTGCCGAACAATGACCGAATGTTATACATACACAGTTGCGCTACTACAGAACAGTGTTTCTGTCCCAGTCTCACTAGAACAACAGAAATCAAGTACCTTGGGGTGGTTATTGACCAGTCGCTCTCTTTTAAACCACACATTGATACACTCGTCGTTCGGTTGCGCAAACTTATCTACATATTTAAAACTCTTAGATACGTAGCCGATCGCCGGGTGATAAAAATGGTCTACACTGCCCTTTGCCAATCTGTTGTTAATTATTGCATATCTTCCTGGGGTGGGGCCGACAAAACGCACCTGTTAGAAGCAGAAAAGGCTCAGCGTCTTATCCTTAAAGTGGCTGCTGGCCTTACCTTACCCGATACTCCACGGAGGAGTTGTACAAGAGTTGGGTTGTCCTCACAGTTAGACAGTCCTTTATCCTACAAATAGTCCTCAAAAAGCACTCCCAACTATTGTATGATCCGAATCTGGTTAGAGATAAACGCAGGAAAGGCAACGTATGCCCGAAAAAGCTTTTCAGAACCGCCAAATCGCATAACTTTTTCTGCTTCCTCGGTGACTATCTATACAACAAACTTAATAGTTCCCCAAAATTTCTACTCGACCACCAAACGTAGTTGTAAAATGTCAGTAACCAACTTTCTCTACACATTAGATTATTATGACACTGAGAACTTGCTCACTACCCCGGTATAAACTAAAATAAATAAATAAAATAAAATAAAATGGCACTTCACTACTTTCTTGGTGTTTTTTATTTTATGATGACTATCCTTCGTTATATACTTCTTATATACTTCACTTGCCTGTTCCAAGTGTCGTCTTCTGTGGGGGGGCCTGGTGACCTGTGTCACAGGTTTCTATGAAACCTACTTCAGGCACCAGTCTCGCACAAGATATAGGAACAAATCTAAGACCACTAACCTTAGACCCAGTATTATATACGCATGTTTCCTTTTTTGTGAAGAGAGAAATAAATGATTTTTTAGTTTTTTTTACTGTAATGACGGCTGCGCGCAAGTGCATTTGAGCCCTACTCATGTTACTCACACAGTTGCACACTTGCCTCACTAGGTGTCGTTGGACGATATTAACTCGCGCTAAGACCAGTTTCTTTCGGAAGATCAATACCGTGATCGATAGTACGATTTTCAATTTTCTTTTTATTTCCTTTATAAATTTTTCATAGCTTGTACTGAGTATTATAATAACTTTTAAACTTATTAATATACTAATCAGTGCAAGCTCCTAATTTAGTACTTGTTCTTATCTATGCTAAATAAACGCAAAGCAGGTATGTGTAGCTCATCGTTTGGCCGCATTCTTGTTTCATAAACCTGATTTAATACAACATAACTTTAAAAAAAGTAAAAACCGACTTCAAAATCAAAATTCACTAAAAAGTCTAAATACACTCTTGACTTTTGAAAGGAAAGGAACCCATTTTAGGCAAACAATTTCTTTTTGGAGTCGGTGCTGTAATAGTTGATGCTTGATGGTCAAAGTGATGGCACCGACTCGCACCAAACAGAAGGCTAGATCCCTTTCTGTTTCTTCGTTCCGCCGTGAATCCAATTTCTAAACTCGGCTACAAACTGTATATTGAATTTGAATCTGGGGTGTGGTTTTAACAAAGCGCAACGTGGCGAATTTCCTTCACTCTTTTTTGGTAGGTGTGGGTTGCAGAGCGGGTCTACTCTACTTATTTGACAGATGACAAATTGATAGGGTAGGAACGCGCGCCCACGCGACCGGCACGAGACCGGCGAGATGAGGGCGCTGCAAGCGCTATTACTTTCGTAAATATTTAATCTGTAAATGGTTATTATTCATTTATTCTGTTCAAATGATTACGTTATATAATTTATAGAATTATTACAATATATACAAAAACAATAAAATAATGAAATATAATTGTAAATTTATTAATTTATGAATGTTTTAATTCGAATGTATGATAATAATGTAATCTTCTTCTTTTTTTTATTTGTTGTCGTTTTTTTATTTTTTATTTTTATTGTTTTCTTCTGTTTGTGTGTGTCACACTCAAGTGTGTGTTTACACCCAGTGCCTAGCAGGGGGTCCCGCTGAAAATCAGTGTCGTGGCATGCTTACCATCTGCTGTCACGATATATACTGAGCGGGGGGGGGACCTTTTTGGCACACCTGGGCGCTTTGTTTTTGTTTTTTATGAATTTAATTTTAGTTGTTTTGATTTGTTTTAATTTATTTAATGTAATGTATCTAGTGTGTCAAATAAATAAAAATTCTATTCTATTCTATTCTACCGACTCCCAACAGAAATTGTTTGCCTAAAATGGGTCCTTTCCTTTCAAAAGTCAAGAGTTTATTTAAGACTTTTTAGTAAATTTTGGTTTTGAAGTCGGATTTTACTTGTTTTAAAGTTAATTTTTTTTCTTCATTTTAAGAGATTACAGGAGAATGGGGGGGGGGGGGGGGGGGCACCTTATGACTCTATTTTTTAAGAAGTTACATACTACCTATTTTAAGTTCTTTCATTATAATTACTGAACTCTTAAGCGTTAAGGAGTTCCACCATCAGCTCAGCCCCACAAAATGTTGACTATTAGACGTAATAACACGTCAACATTAAGATTCAAGTAAAGAAACACTAACGTGCCTTTAAAATTTGAGGGTTTCCCTCGATGGCACCAAGATCCCATTATCAGATCCCAAAATGAAAAAAATGGGACCAACTAGAAGGTATACCCTCTAAGTAGGCGACAAAAGTGTTCGAATCGGTCGACAAACGACTGAGATATGATGATATGATGTGATGTGAGACCTTATAAGATGTGAACCATGAGTGAGCCAAACTACGGATCCCTATACCATACAGTTTTTGTAGTAATAAATTATGCTGTACCCTATCATATGCTTTGGTCATGTCGAGAAGAATGCCTACGCCATATTTCTTAGCATCTAAGGTTTTTACAATTTCTTGTGTATATTTATAAACTGCGAGTGTTGTAGAGTGTTTTTTCCTGAAACCGTTTTGGCTATTCTCAAAAATTTTAAATTTTTCACAAAATTTGTATACCCTATTGCACATAGCTTTTTCAAATATTTTAGAACATGTAGGCAATAAGGCTATTGGACGGTAATTAGATGGATTAGTCTTTATATTTTTCTTATGGATCGGTTTTATTACTGTTTTTTTGAGGAGAGACGGAAAGGTACCTTCGTTAAACGATTGGTTGATTAATATTATTAATGGTAGTGTTAATTCATCGCAACACTCTTTAAAGAGACTAGGGGGTATCTCATCTATTCCATGACTGGATTTATTTTTTAGGGATTTAATTATTTTATTGACCTCACTGCAATCGACTGGGTGGAGGAACATGGAATGCTCAGTGAGAGTGAGGACAGGGCGGCCCGGGGCACGTTGGCCAGCGCGTTCTTCGCCAATGAACGCAAAGAAGTTGTTGAAATGGTCGGCAACTTGTTTTGAGTCAGAGCATATGTTGTTATTTAATTTAAGTTTAATGTTACATTTGTCTTTGATGATTTTCTTTTTTCATTTATTGCATTCCACATAGCTTTTACTTTATTGTTTGATGATTTTATTTTATTTATAAAATGTATTTTTTTTGCGTGAATTACAGTATTCTTTAAAGTTTTCTCATATTTCTTATTATAATTGGTAATTATCGGATTTTCGTTGTTGATGGTAGAGTTCTTAAAAATCTTTTATTTTGGCATGATTTTTTAATACCGGTAGTTAACCAGTCTGTTGAAAGAGGAAATTTTTAATTTAATTCAAGAAATGTATAAAACAGGCAAAATACCTCAAGATTTTAGTTTAAGCAAGACTGTAACACTACCTAAAAAAGCAAACACACTAAAATGCGAAGAACATAGAACACTAAGTATTATTTCACAAGCAAGTAAAATTAAAAAAAAAATAATTCAGAACAGAATAAGACCATTAACAGAGTGCTTTTTGGGACCGGATCAATATGGGTTTCGGCAAGAGAAGGGAACCAGAGAAGCGATACTAGCTTTGAGATTGGTAATAGACAGGAGACTGGATTTTGACATGGACACACATATAGCTTTTATCGACTTAGAAAAGGCGTTCGATAATGTCAATTGGAAAATAATGATGGAAGTACTCAAAGAAGCTGGATTGGATTATAGAGACAGAAGGATTATTTATGAATTATATAAAAACCAAGAAACGGTAATAGAAGTAGGAGAGGAAAACGGAAAGGCAAAAATAAGACAGGGAGTTAGGCAGGGATGTCCACTTTCACCGCTAATTTTAATTTATTCATAGAATGTGCGATACGCAGAATAACGGAATCAAAAAAGGGGGGCGTCAAAATTAATGGGGACATATTTAAATTCATTCGTTTTGCCGACGATATTGCAGCCATTGCAGAAAACAGATTGGAGTTGGGAGAACTGGTTACAGAAATGGACACTATTTTTAAAGAATTTGGTCTCAAAATTAACATAAATAAAACAAAAACACTAATTGCTTCTAAAAAGAAAAATTATAGCCCCATCTCAATCAATAACACAAAAATAGAACAGGTTAAAACCTTCCAATATCTAGGTAGCTTGATAACTCCAGATGTACACCAGATATAAAAGCAAGGAAAGCGATAGCGAGACAAGCATATAATGCAAAAAAACACCTGCTCAAGGCCAGAATATCAAGCAAAGTTCGCAAAAAACTTGGTAAAGTGTACATTTGGAGTATAGCACATTATGGATGTGAAGCGTGGACATTGACAAAGAGAGACAGAGAGAGACTGGAAGCCTTCGAGATGTGGTGCTGGAGGAGAATGGAACGTATTAGTTGGACGGAGAAGAAAACAAATGAAGAAGTTTTGTCCATGGTTAGGGAAAAAAGGAGATTGATGGAAACAATAGAGTGGAGAAGGGGTTTAGGTCACCTGATTCGACACGACAATTTTATTAAAACGATAATTGAAGGAAGAATAGAAGGGAAAAGGAAGCGTGGAAGACCAAGAATAAGCTACATGCAGCAAATAAAGGAAAAGATAAATGTCGGGTCGTATCAGGAGGTTAAGAGAAAGGCGGAAAGCAGAGAGGAATGGAAAAATCTCCACCGACAAGAGCCTAGCTCTTAAATTGGAAGATGAGTTAACCCGTACTTTTATATTTAGTTTTCAATTTTATTTTATATTTTGGTATACATTTGTTCAAGATATCTTTTATTTGGTTATGAAATGATTTATAATTTTGGTTAATATCTTTATTTTTGTATAATAACTTATTCTAGTCTATTGACCTAAGGTTAGTTTTAAAATTAGCTATTGCTTTATTATTGTACACACGTTTTTCAATAAACCATACGTTTGGTTTCAAATCTTTAGGTATTTGGAAATCAATAATTGTAGCTGAGTGGTCAGAAAAGCCAAAGTCTATAACATTAGTTTTAAGATTTTTTGGTTTGAAATTAGTAAGTATGTGATCTTTACAAGATTCTCTAGATTGAACAAAATGGGTTGGTTTTTTTATATGTTGAATGAATTTATGTTCTCGCATTACATTAAGATATTTATTACATTTTTTTATTATTTTCTATCAAGTCTACGTTTAAGTCGCCGCCTAAAATGATGTTTCGTTTACCATATTTACCTGTAATGTAATTGAGGATACATTTTAATCGGTTAAAAAATAAACCTTCCTCTCTTCCATTCCAATACATATTAATTAAAATGACATCTTCTTTAACTAATTCAACTACACATAATACTAAATTAAATTCAAGGGACATGTAAGTAATATCGTTAAGTTCAACATAGTCAACGTGATCTTGAAGTAAGATGCAGACGCCGCCGCCGGAGTGCTTCTTTCTATAAAAGGATGATGCTATTTTGTAGCCGTCGAACTGGATAAGTTTATATCGTTCTTCTGTCATCCAGGTTTCAGTGAAGCAGATTGCTTGATAGGTCATATCATCATCTAAAAACACTTCTACTAAATGTTGTTTGTTATATAGACTTTGCATGTTCTGGAAAAGGATTTTAAAGTGTTGTTCTGTGTTTACGAAATGTATGTACTTCAGCTGGGTGGTTTAGGAGATTCTCAGGTTGTGTTTCATCTTTGCTCTCGATATTCTGCGTGCTTTGGTTAGTGCAATGCTTGGTAGTGGTATTTATTTTGTCATCCATGTTAATTTTTTTCCCATTTTTGTACAGCTGATCGTTTCTTATTACCGCATAAAAACCATTTCTCCGTGCCATGAGCATTTCTTCTATCATGCGTTTCCTTTCTAATCGTGCAGACTTGTGTAAGTATTCTGAAATCGATAATCCAGTGTTTTTAAAACAGTCTTTGTTATTTAAAACATGCTTAGTCATTCTTTTACTTATTAGTTTTATGACAAGCGGCCGCCGTTTTCCACTCTTTTTGAATTGTCCAATTCTTTGGGTATCTTCAATGTACCCTCTTATGTCAACATTTAGGAATTCTTGGAAAAGGCAATTTATTCGGCGATGTAAGTTACTTTCAGGCTCTTTATGATATTATCTCTATAGCAAATCCGTGTAAAACAATTTTCTTACTATTTATTTCAGTACAGTGGTTGGCTTTTGACGAATGATCATGTTTCGTACTAGATGTTAGACCTTTAATTTCTTTTTTTATTGATTCATTTTCCTTCGTTAGTTGTTGTATTTGTTTAGTTAAATTTTCAATCTCAATTTTTCTTTCATTATTTTGTTTATTTAAATTATTTGTAACTCTGTTGAATTCGTCTCTTAAGGATCTCATACTATTGGTTATTTCTTTTTGAATTGTACTTTCCAGACGTGTTATAATTCTTTCATTGTTTTCTTTCAGGTTTTGCATAATTAAATCGCTTAGACTTTTGAGGGTGAGTTTTGGCAGTTCACATTTGCTTTCTGTGGTGGGCGAATCATGGTCCTGACAGAGGGTATCACTAAACAAACTCATATCGTCAGAATTCATCGTCTCGTTGTTACCAGTAGGTATTGCTTTCCTAATTGTAATATTATTTCTATCAGGTGACTCATATCGGACGGGCTGAAATTGGGTACTGTGCGATAGTTGTACTGGTGTATCCGTATTTCCCATTTTAGGTATACTACAGTAACATGCTGGGCACTTCCATCTTTGTCTATATTCAGCAGTCATCGTACTGTAGAAGCGCTTTTCGGATACATTTGCACACTCCAAGTCTTAAACGCTATTGCACAGAAAACAAGTAAGAAATTCTCTTTTTGGTAGAGTTTGTTTACATCCCGCACAATTTGAAGTCATTTTGTCGATTTTTCAGCAGCGCCCTCTTACTCTAAAGTTCCGAACATATATTTACAATTCAACCTCAAAGACGGCGTTAAATCTAGCGCCCTCTATTGGAAACTAATAATTGCTGTTGTTTAAGGTTCACAGAGGTGATGGTCGAGCATGAGGTTGTACATAGGTAAGTCAATAGTGGTACTGCAGGGAAAAAGCATAACAAAGTTTTGTAAAGTTTCGAATGTTTGTTCAATAACGGTTGGCACAAAAATACAAAGTTATTATTTTTACATATTCTTCTTATCACTGCAGTTAAAACGTTTTTTGTATTTCATAAACTGTTTGTAACACAATTTCGTTTAGTTCAAACTTCAATTATAGTCACTTTTTATGTTTTAAAACTTATTATGTGGTGATAGCTTTTCCCGCTTAAATCACTTTTCACTCTCACAAATCTTTTGGAAACATTTGTACATAGTATTTATAGGTACACAAGCTAAAATTGTAATAGTTCACGTATGTTCCGTATTTTATTTAAAAACGATTTAAATACGCGGAGCCAATGTTTACGTGCGCAGTAGCGCCCTCTCCCTCAGTAGTCGCCCTCAGTGCGCGAGTCCTACTCGCACTTGGCCGGTTTGCTATTGCTTTGACAACATTGTACGTTATGCGCCAAAGCAATGAGAGTTGTTGCGAACGCCACCAGTTGGCGCCACTGAGTCAATAGCTCTACCGTCCTACGCACGCCATGTAGAAACATGCTTTTTCATCTCTTCTGTTCGGAAAATTTAACTTTCATGTGAAGATAGACGGGTGGAAAATAGCTTTTCCATCCTTAGGGTGGAAAGTTATTTATTTTTAATTGCTATGATTGAGAAGGAGTTAAATATAATTGAGTCCTATCATATTATTAAAATAAAAAAGCTTTCCATAATTTTGAGATAAGCTAAACATTAAAAGCGTGTTTATTATGGTCACTAATTTTAAAAATGTACAATTGGTCTAATTTTTAACAATCTAAAATCAACAAATATAATATTCGATTGCCCGCCATACATAGTGACACTTTTTATATATTTTAAATTGTCACATTTTGATTGTCTTTGACAAATTTTTTTTTAGTTTAGTCGATTATTGCACAGATTGTTAAGCAGGCGGAGGCGACTTGCCGCGATTTTGTTGTTCATTAATCTTCTTACTAACTCCCACTTTTAGCTGTCACTCACAGCGCTATCTCATGGGGCAAAATTGAACCTGGAATTTGATATAACCTGTGGTAATTTTGGTGACAAGGTTAAATTTGCGGTTTTTTACTATTATTACTACTGTCTTTTAGAAAAAATCGATCGATATTTTTACCACGCTTTTATTAGTTTGGGTTGTATCTATGTATGTATGTATGTAATGGAATCTTTGAGCATAAATTTGACCGATTTCCAGAAGTTTGATTAATTTGAAACTTTGCACACGTATCAAGGACCGATGACAATGCAATAATTTAATAACAGTTTCTCAATATCCTTATAAGGGCCGCCAAGATTAATAAATTCTTTCGTGGATCCTCTGTAAGGGAGTAAGAAAGATAGAGCTATCGCATATCGCATGTCCGCGAATAATTAATTGAAACATCGAACTAAAAAATGAAAAATAAAGTATAGTTAAAAAAAAAACTAAAAAAACACGCTTTTATAGCTAACCGAACTCAAAAGTAGAAAATAATTTTTAATTACAAAGAGTTAGAGAATAATTCAATTCAGAGTAAAAAGCGTGGCGTGCTTGATATATTAAATGTTACAATTATTATACATGCAACTATCTATGTGCGGAGAGTTATGAAAAAAACATAGTAAAAAGTTATGAAAATATAGTAAAATGCACCCCACGCTTTTTACTCTGAATTGAATTATTCTCTAACTCTTCTTAATTAAAAATTATTAACAATGATTTGAAATATTTTGTATCGTTCGCGTTTTATGTACTCTGTTGTCTTCCGTACCATTACTGTCCTTCTAATCGCGCGTTTTATGTACTGACTGACTGATATGTAATGTAAAAACTTGAGGTTTCATCTCTCGCCAAACAACATAATATGTCATCATCGCACCATAATCACACAGCTAAATTTATTTGTCTTTCCTTACAGTCGAAATGAAAAATAGTATGTATAACTCGGGTGAAAGCATCCATTTCACTCTCGAATTATCAGCGCTCTCACTCCGTTCGAGCGCCAAAAACATCTCGACTGAAATGGGTCACTTTCCCCCCTCATATAATAATCTACTATTTCATCTCTTCTGTTCCGAAAACTAAAGTTTCATGTGAAGATAGACGGGTGGAAAAAAGCTTTTCCATCCTTAGGGTGGAAAGTAATTTAGTTTTGATTGCTACGATCAGACATGGAGTTAAAAATAATTGAGTCACATCATTTTATTAAAATAAACAAGCTTTCATATTTCTAAGATTAGCTTAACATTAAAAGCGTGTTTATTATGGTCACCGAGTTTAAAAATTTACAACTGATCTAATTGTTAACAATTTCAAAAATAATATTCGTTTGTCCGCCATAAATAGTGACACTTTTTTTCATTTTAAATTGACACATTTTGTTTGTCTTTGTCAATATATTTCTTTAGTTTGGTCTATTATTGTACAGATCATTAAGCAGGCGGAGGCGACTTGCGGCGATTTTGTTGTTCATTAATCTTCTTACTCACTCCCACCTTCAGATGTCACTCATAGCGCTATCTCACGAGGCAAAATTGATCCTGGAATTTGACATAACCTGCGGTAATTTGGTGAATCTATCGATATTTTTAATATTGATTTGAAATATTTGATAACGTCAGCGTTTTATGTACTCTATAATCTTCCGTGCCGTTACTGTCCTTCTAATCGTGTGTTTTATGTATAACGACAGTAGACAAACTGATGTGACGTGATTTAAAATCTTGAGGTTTCATCTCTCGCCAAACAACATAATATCTCATCATCGCAGCATACACAGATAAATTTATTAGTCTTTCCTTACAGTCGAAATGAAAAATAGTATGTATAACTCGGGTGACAGCATCCATTTCACTCTCGAATTATCAGCGCTCTCACTCCGTTCGAGTGCCAAAACAACTCAAGTGGAATGAGTCACTTTCTCCCCTTGTATAACAATCTAGTATTGCATTATTTTAGTAATCGTTTTCAGTGTTAAACCTTCGTCATTTTATTAGAAAATGTATAATTCAAGTGCATTCAACGAATGAAAATGGTATCTTTGTAAAAAAACTTAAATGTGCCCAACTTGGCCCTTATTTTCAAAGAACAGCGTTTGGCCCGGTTAGCAAGAAAGTTGCTGGTTCGAGTCCCGCCCGTGCGCAAATTTTTGATTTCTTATTTCATCTTTATGAATCTTAAATATGACACTGAGTGTTAAAAATATACTAAACAATTAATTCATGTGACCGCGTGTGGGGTGCTTGAATAATAAACACGTAGTATAAATCTCCAGGTTCTTCTCCAATAGTTTTATTCCAACAAAATAGCACAAAGATAGGGCACAAAGTCAGAAAAAGTACAAATAGAGCCCATATTCTGGCATGCAGCTCGCTTTTATACAAATCTAAACCTTGAACAACGGTAGGAAAACAGTGGGGACGACATCCGTTTCCATATATAAACATTTACTATAATATTTATTTGTAGGGATAAACAATTTGCTAATTAAATATATAAATTCATTAGTTATTTAGTTATTCATCGTACTGAATTTTGTAAGCTTTTTAGATTACTTATTTTTATAGTTACAAAATTTAAAATAAATCTAACCTCCACCAACCAATCAGAGTCAACTTCCTTTTGGCGGCAAAATGAACATTTGTTATACGGTAAACATAAAAATCTAATAAGTGTCCCAATAATCTTTAAATAATCAATTTACAATTAATAAATTATTATTATAATAATAAGATAATCTAAAGATGAATCCAAAATATTCTTATATCATAGCTGTTACATTCAACATGGTGGACACTTCCGGCATTTCCATAACAAACGTTAGATAGGTTTGACACCTAGATAGGTGTATAAATTATGATGTATTGAACATTATATGACGAAGAGAATGTGTAATTTAGTGAATATAGTGGGGTTACATAAGTCACACACAGTGAGTATGTGGTTTAGTGCATAAGTCTACTATTACAGAACTAAGTAAATATGTGGGGCAGACTAGAATCGGGAATCATCGTATAACACTCGGCCATCCTGCAACCACCGTGTCCCACGGTGCTCTGGTGGTGTTTTGAAGTCTGCATTGTTGGTGTGCTGAAAATGAGAAGAAGCAGAATCAACAAATACACTGGAAACTTGCAAGAAATTTGTTTTGATGGACACGGTAATATTCTTTTACTTTACATTACAAAGAATAAAATTTAATAGGGAAATTTTAGCATGTGTAATAAATTCTAAAGGGGTATTAGCCGATACCAGTTACACAGACATGACTTTACGTAAGTACACACACTACTTGACGTAGATCACACAGACCATAATTTATGTTCGTCACACAGCTTTGCTATATGCAGCTCACACAGCAATGCTTTACGTAAGTCACACAGACAGTACTTTATGTTGCTCAAACAGCATTGCTCTACGTAGTTCACACATATATTACTTCACGCAGACCACACAGACACAGCTTCTCTCACAGACAATTTACGTAGCTCACACAGCATTGCTCTACGTAGTTCACACAGTACTTCAAGTAGGCCACAAAGATACTGCTTCTCACACAGACAATTTACGTAGCTCACACAGCATTGTTCTACGTAGTTCACACGGTACTTCACGTAGGCCACATAGATACTGCTTCTCACACAGACAATTTACGTAGCTCACACAACATTGCTCTACATAGTTCACACAGTACTTTACGTAGGTCACACAGATACTGCTACTCACACAGACATAATTTATGTAGGTCACACAGACAATATTTTCCGTATGTGACACAGATATCAGTTTACTTAGATTTCACGGAGTTTACATAAATAACATAGCCAACGATTTATTCCGGAACATTTGAAATACTGTAGCTAATAATAATATACTCCGATAAATTAAACTACTATTACTACTGGTTTAGAATGTTTTTAACACTCACAGTGTTATATTTTATATTCATAAAGATGAAATAAGAAACCAAAAATTTTGCGCACGGGCGGGACTTGAACCAGCAACCTTTTGGCTGACCGGGCCAAACGCTCTTACCAATTGAGCTACCGTGCTGTCAGTCCGACCCGGCGAAATTTGTGGTCTCTTATGAATACGTCGTTTGCGTGACGCTTAGCGCCATCTAGCCGTCTGTTTATGAAACAGATGGCCCAAGCAGTTATTCTTTACAGAATAAATTCAACTTGGAAATTGATGAAGCTTCGCTATCTAATGGTTTAGAATGTTTTTAACACTCACAGTGTTATATTTTATATTTATAAAGATGATGGTCAGCCAAAAGGTTGCTGGTTCAAGTCCCGCCCGTGCGCAAATTTTTGGTTTCTTATTTCATCTTTATGAATATAAAATATAACACTGTGAGTGTTAAAAACATTCTAAACCATTAGATAGCGAAGCTTCATCAATTTCCAAGTTGAATTTATTCTGTAAAGAATAACTGCTTGGGCCATCTGTTTCATAAACAGACGGCTAGATGGCGCTAAGCGTCACGCAAACGACGTATTCATAAGAGACCACAAATTTCGCCGGGTCGGACTGACAGCACGGTAGCTCAATTGGTAAGAGCGTTTGGCCCGGTCAGCCAAAAGGTTGCTGGTTCAAGTCCCGCCCGTGCGCAAATTTTTGGTTTCTTATTTCATCTTTATGAATATAAAATATAACACTGTGAGTGTTAAAAACATTCTAAACCATTAGATAGCGAAGCTTCATCAATTTCCAAGTTGAATTTATTCTGTAAAGAATAACTGCTTGGGCCATCTGTTTCATAAACAGACGGCTAGATGGCGCTAAGCGTCACGCAAACGACGTATTCATAAGAGACCACAAATTTCGCCGGGTCGGACTGACAGCACGGTAGCTCAATTGGTAAGAGCGTTTGGCCCGGTCAGCCAAAAGGTTGCTGGTTCAAGTCCCGCCCGTGCGCAAATTTTTGGTTTCTTATTTCATATTTATGAATACTATTACTACTGCTCCGATATAAATGTTTATACCCTAATATCAATGTTCTTTTGTTTAAGGTTAAAGAAAGAAAAACTACTCAACGGTGGAAAAAAGCAACCCGAACTGTCGAATCCTCATTAAACAACTATTTATTTGCATAATGTTGTATATTTTTCATACAGCAAAAAAAATATATATTATATGCGTGGTTTTACTTACAGTTAAATCAAATCTGTTGTAAACGGTACTCATAAAATATACAGTACACATAGTTATCGTTTCACCCAGAACGAAGGTATTAGGTTTAAAAATTCATCACTAACTACCCCCTTTCACACGCACTAACAAAAGTATAATCACCGTTCAAAATAATAACCTTACTAAGTTACTCAATTAACTTTCGTCTAGATTGATTGGATTATCTCTGCCTACCACCCCGTCACTAAGCTTTCACCAAAATAATTTGGTTATAGGTTACCCAACAATGAGATCTTTATCAGCGTAATCGTAATGTATGTGTTATTATGAAACAATCACTCGAGCAAATTTTGTCTATGTGTAAAACTATGTGTGATCCACCTAGCGACTGCGTGTAAGCATCTCGAAAGCTCCGCATTGCACTGGTCGATGGCAAATTTTAGTATTTAATGGTTTGACCTATTTAGTCTCAATACGTCACTTAGGAGTAAACATAATGCGACTCACCGTGAGGAGGCTGGAGCGGCTGATGCGTTGAACTGGACGCTGCGAACCATCAAGCGATGCATATGTGGTCGCTGGAGCGCTGCGCTGGTTGGTGTCGCGTCGTTGAGTACGGCAGACTCGCATCTCGTGGCTGACCCGTCGACAGATGTAGCATCGCCTCACTCCTGATTGCTGCAGTATTGTTGCCGGAGGTCTTGATGCACTGGTTCTTTCTTCAGACTTTCCTCTTCTCCAATTTGATTTTCGCAATGCCGTCGTGGCTTCTACTTGCAGTTTTCGAGCAATGACAAATAGAACAGTATCCACAGAGATCACGCAGCTGGTTGATTTTGAGCAGTCAATTGGTGATGTTACACGTACTTCTCGATGAAATTTGCGGATGACTCCCGCGTCAGCACGAATCACTCGACGATGCCTTTCTCTCTGGTCTCCTAAATCTTAGCAGTCTTCTTGGTCCATTAGTCTTCCTTGGTCAGAGCCGGCAGCGTAAGGCCCGTTATTCTCGCACATCCCACTTCTGAGGTGTGACCGCGTGTGGGGTGCTTGAATAATAAACACGTAGTATAAATCTCCAGGTTCTTCTCCAATAGTTTTATTCCAACAAAATAGCACAAAGATAGGGCACAAAGTCAGAAAAAGTACAAATAGAGCCCATATTCTGGCATGCAGCTCGCTTTTATACAAATCTAAACCTTGAACAACGGTAGGAAAACAGTGGGGACGACATCCGTTTCCATATATAAACATTTACTGTAATATTTATTTGTAGGGATAAACAATCTGCTAATTAAATATATAAATTCATTAGTTATTTAGTTATTCATCGTACTGAATTTAGTAAGCTTTTTAGATTACTTATTATTTTCATAGTAACAAAATTTAAAATAAATCTGACCTCCACCAACCAATCAGAGTCAACTTCCTTTTGGCGGCAAAATGTACATTTGTTATACGGTAAACATAAAAATCTAATAAGTGTCCCAATAATCTTTAAATAATCAATTTACAATAAATAAAATATTATTATAATAATAAGATAATCTAAAGATTAATCCAAAATATTCTTATATCATAGCTGAGTTACATTTAACATGGTGGACACTTCCGGCATTTCCATAACAAACGTTAGATAGGTTTGACACCTAGATAGGTGTATAAATTATGATGTATTGAACATTATATGACGAAGAGAATGTGTAATTTAGTGAATACAGTGGGGTTACATAGGTCACACACAGTGAGTATGTGGTTTAGTGCATAAGTCTACTATTACAGAACTAAGTAAATATGTGGGGCAGACTAGGATCGGGAATCATCGTATAACATTCAGTTTATTCAAAATAACTACTTGACCCACTGTTGCATTAACGGACGGGTAGATGGGCTAAACGTCACGCACAATGAAGTATCCATAAGAGACCACACATTTTGCAAGGTTGGACTTTTAGCACGGTAGCTCAATTGGTAGAGCGTTTTGCCCGTTTAGCCAGAAAGTTGCTGGTTCGAGTCCCGCCAGTGCACAAATTTATTGGTTTCTTATTTCATCTTTATGAATATAAAATGTCTCTTTTTATTTATTTTAATTAATAAACACTAAAAATTCAATCACGAAACTATACGCGCTCTCTAGCACATTTGGCGTTTCCAAACCTGCAGGGCGATTCAGAACGTTCGATAAGCTATGCGGCTTGGGTTTCGGCTAGATTTTCGATTCATAAAAATAATGTCGCAGTTTGATCGCATGTCGATATGTCAGGTAATAAATATATTCAAAGAACTAAATAATATACATGCATCGGTTAAATCAACGTTATTTAAATTTATTAATTTGTAGAAAATTATTGAATCGTGACCGAATCCGTAACCGAATGTTTCTTAATCAGGGGGCTGACGTACGTACGTAGTACGTACTGGTACTGCGTCGTGCTATTAAAATATATTTTGTTACCTGACGCCCAAGTGCTGCCGCTTGGTGAGCGTCTTATCAGACCACCGTCATTGAACGTAAGTGGCAACTTTTTTAACCGACTTCAAAAGAGGAGGCTATCGATTCGACTGTATGTTTTCTATGTGGCTGAGTAGCTCGTATCACAATTAAGTACGTATAAAAACTTCTAGTTGGTCCCATTGTGGACTAGACGGGAACTGATGATGGTGCAATCGAGACAAACCCTCAAATTTTAAAGGCACGCATAGAGTTTTTTGCACTAGAACTTTAATTTTGACGTGTTGTTACGTCTGATATATATCCTTATATATATATATATATCCTTCGGACATTCCCACACATCGCCATCTAGCCCCAAAGTAAGCTACTCAAAGCTTGTGTTATGGGTGCCAGACAACGGATATAATACTTAAATACTTTTTTTTTTGTAAATACATACATGATATACATAGAATATAGTACTTAACGGATATAATACTTAAATACTTTTTTTTTTGTAAATACATACATGACATACATACATGATATACATATTTGTATAGTCAACATTGTGTGGATCTGACGTGTATCTTGTGTGTAACCTATATCTATTCTATACTTTCTGTGCAAATTTATAAGTTCTTGCTATAAATATTTGCTTTTGTACTTTTAAGTAATGAAATATTTTAGAATTGTCTATTGGGTTAGTTTAAGAAAATATTGATATAGCTTTGGAAAATATTTATTGATGTTATAATTTAAATTTGGTGATTATATTTATCGGACAAGCTTTTCAATAACTTTTAATGAATACTATAGATGGCCTGTACATCTTAGTAATAACTTGTTAATGTTGATGTTAGTCTGTAGACATTTATTTTAAAGTTGTGAAAAAATTATAACAAACATTTGTAAGCGAAAACATTTATTTAAGTAATTAAAACATTCATTTTTTATACATTTACTGTAAACCTTTTAAATCAGTTTAAAGAGTTGTCTTGCTCCCATATGCATCTTTTAATTGCATGAAATATTACTAGAAGCACATACATCTCAAAACAACATAAACCCAACCAATGCTCTGGAAAAACTATTAGCCACTTCTGTCAAGGCCTCTTTTCAACGGATTTATATTTTTGTGTTTTCTATTAAACAAATTTTATTAGCATCATAATCCTTTTTGTACAAACACTTTACAATGTTTTTTAATAAAATTACTCTTGGCTTGAACTTATATACGGGTATTCCTATATACGGGTATTCCAATAGTAATTTAAATTATTTTATTTTAGTGTGTATTTACAAAATATAGTGCAGGCAGTCTATTTATACACTTATGTCTATTTACACACAGTTGCACACTTGGCTCACTAGGTGTCGTTGGACGGTATTAACTCGCGCTACGACCAGTTTTTTTCGGAAGATCAATACCGTAAACGATAATAATAACGTTAATCATAAACTTATTAAAATTTTCACTATTATTTTTGGTATCTTGTACTTAGTATATTAACAAACTAAACTTGTTAATGTACAAATCAGTGCAAGCTAGTAAATATACGCAAAGTAGGTATGTGTAACTTATCGTTTGGTCGCAGTCTTGTTTCATAACCCTGATTTGAACAAAATAGCTATGTTTCGTTGCCTTTTTTATTCATTCTATGGCATTTGCGCAACCATTATCATGGTCTACATTATTTTACCCCAGGACACTTACGATTTTTTTGGAAAAAATTCAATAACAGGCCTTTTTTTTTTTATATGGGCTTAATTCGTGATTTTAAGAGACAATGTTTTTGAATCCACCGCATTGTCGCACTGGAATATATTAAAAAAAAATAGTGTCCCGAAAATGGCGAAATTTCACAGCAAAAATGCTATCACCATTTTTTCAGTGGAAATGTTTGTATTTTGATCGGCATTTGGCACTGCTACCAAAATCCACCTTAAAAGAAACGTGGAAGTTACACTTTTTTATAACGGAGGTTGTTTTATTTTTTTGAGCAATCTACTCCAGGAAAATAATACTATCAGAATGTTTTAAGCAGAAATTGGCTAAAAGTATTAAACTAAACACAATACTCTCAAATTCCACCATTTTTTGGAAATTGATCATAGATTTTTTGTTTTCGCGTTATAACACAGGTAGCAAAAATTTAACAGCGGTCAACTTCGGTGGATTCTTAATTTAAGGATAATATAAAACTATAAATCCCAAAATCCACCTTAATGATAGATCGTCCGACCCCGTGTCCTGGAAGCGCTTCCGGAAGGACGTCCGATTTTTTCAAAAAGTCCTGCTGGAAGACGGAACCTGCGTCCTGCTGGAAGTACGCGGTTTGTATGAAATCTGTTCCTGGTCCTTCCGGCAGTACGGTGACCTTGACCTTGAACGTTCGTATCGCCAGGGGTAGTAAACATTGGTTTGCTTTTATAATATACTAGTTTACCTGGTGAACTTTTTATCGTCCACCTAAGAAATTCAATATGGCACCTACTAATTGGCATTGAGAATGATCCAGACCATACAAGGGTGTAAAAAAAACAACGCAGAAATAATTTTTATTGTATTTATTAAATAATAAACTTCAAACACCAACATTACTTTTTTTTCTTATAATAAAGAAATCTTATCTGACTCGTTATTCGCTAGATTTATCAACAATGTGGGAATAATAGTGCATTTTCCGTCAATATACCATCGCACTAGTACTTAGTTTACATCGTGAACACGCACAATTACTCCAAAAATTACACGCGTATTATAATTCTCGCCAATATGTTGGCGACTCCAGGCGTGATCGGTGCCGGGCAGGTCGAAACACGTCGCCGGCGTGCGAACGCGCGGCCCGCGTCTATATCCGTGCGCCATCGCTTGCCAATTGAATAGCGGTACCGATTAGTAATAAATATCATATTGATAAAAACTCGTCAGTATGGGCTTCAACGATATATATTTCTCTCAAACAATATACTCCATATTTTACAAGGAACAGAACTGTCAAACATGTCACAATACTTATCCTTATTTTTAAACCAGTTTGGGCTAAGGCCTTTGGCCATGCAGCCTAGTCGTACACTTGTCACAAATAACCGAATGAGGCGATTATATCGCATAGGTACTCACGAAAGGTTTTATTTTAACGATTGCTAACATTCGGCCATCCTGACAAATGTCTGACCCCAGACAATCAGTAACAAATTGCGAACAGTTTATCATGAAATACAGATGTCATATCAATTACAGTAATTGATGTGTACATTAACTAAAAGCTCAACACATTTACAAGGGCGAAAAACTTGAAAGGCTGTACAATCTGATAAACGTCTGGCTTTAGCCAGATAAGTGGTGACAATAATTTATACATTAAATACGGAAATCGAACAAGTATTCCTATATGAAAGCTCCTCCTGAGTTTCAAATCTAAAAGGACTTGGACCTCATATAACATCACATAAGTCCAATGAGATAATAAATTAACGGTACTAAAAAAAAACTCACACATAGGTATCATACATAATTAGTATTATATTTGTCTTAACAAAAGTATATACAATTTTCAGAGGAAGTACTAATTATGGCTTTTCAAAATCTTTGGGACACAAAGAAATTTGCAAATAAAATGGTCTGTCAAAGCTTCAATCCAACATTCTGAGAATCAAAGTTTTAGTATTAACGATGCTCTTTTATTTGGTTGGTCTTATATAGTTTTGTAGCCCAAACCTTACAAATATTGCATGCGAATATAATTGATCCATCAACATTTTTAGCAACAGTCAGTTTTTTATATAAATACAAGAAAAATATAAAATGAACGCATATTAAAGCAACTTCATTTAATTTACATTTGAACGTGTTCAATTATCAATTCAATTTTAGCTATATTCATTATATTATTAGTCATTAATAAATACGTATATAAAATACATAGTGTCAGTATAATTTAAAAGTTGTCATAAATGTGTTATGTATTCAAGTTCTATAACAAATGATTATATTGCTAGTCAATTTGCGGCAAAGCTTTTCTTAAAAATTATAAGAGTGGTTACAAATCTGCTTTAAGAATCATTTACCTTTCAAAACATAAGAACTATTAAACTATTTGAACAAATGTCTTTGAACCCTTATATAAAAGCTACTTCCGATAATATAATCAATGCACAAGCTAATAAAATGGCTTAGTGGAGGTAAAGCTAGTGTCATTTAAAAATGATTGTACGTACTATATCTTTAAGTTGTACGTAATGGTATAATTACATTTAGTTTGATGTATTCGTTGTTTTCAATCATGCAGTGTATGTCATCCTTTAAATTCTGCTATAACTATCTGCATATGATTATGTTCAAAGCAAACAAGTTCATTTCCTTTCGAAACAGTAATATTAATAAATAGAGAAGTTAATAAAGAGAAAATAATAATAAATAGAAAACAAATTCACTTAAACTAGAATAGTAACTAAAATCTCTTAAATGTTACAAATACTTTTATGGAAACTGCATCAAAATGGCTTCGGCCATCCTTATGTCAGTGAATGCCCTCATTCACTTGGAATACCTGTGCACGTCAGCAGGACGCGCACACATCCAATTACCAGTCTTCAGTCTCAACTAAGTATAACTTTAACTCCGGCATTTAAATACCTAAATCAAGCTGTTTGGCAGCACACTTGTGCCAGCCAAGTTTTCACCTGGATAACAATATATGACTGTCTTCATTCTTGCTCGAACATCGCATTGTATAGATCATTAATCAGTGATGTGATGGAAGCACATTTACTCCGTCTCCTATCATCTCGCTCACGCTTGCTCCATCAACTTAGCTGAATCATTAAGTGCACGTTCGTTCTATCTACTTGTATGAACCATAATCGGATTGATAGTAAGCTCGATCCGTTTACTTGTCTGAATCATATTTACGTCTGATCGGCAGCATCCTCTCGCTGCATTTCAATATCGTAATCATAAATCTGTCTGGAAACATGCTCGCTTCATTTACCTATAAATAAATATAAATATTGGACACCAATCACATACATTGCTCTGATCCCAAAGTAAGTAGCTAATGCATTTGTGTTATGAAAATCAGACACAACGGTGGTACCACAACACCCAGACCCGAGACAATGATTTCTACATTGACCCGACCGGGAATCGAACCCGGGACCTCAGAGCGGCAACGCCTTGAAACCCAGCGTTCTTAGCCACTACACCACGGAGGTCGTCAACCTATCATGATCATCAATGTGATTTTCAACGTTCCAGCGTAACTTCATTAAAATCAGATCGGCAGCAATTTCGCTCCGTCTCAGTATTAGAATTTCAGTGATGGCAGCAAGCCCATCTCATCATCTACTTGATTTTTAGTGTTGGCAGCACGCTCACTCCAACATCTGATTATGTGGGTTCTTATTCAGTGATGGTGTACGCTCACACCATCACCTGTTTGCTTATCAATCAGTATTGGCAGTACGCTCACTCCAACATCTGATTATGTGGGTTCTTAATCAGTAATGGCAGCACGCTTGCCCCATTATCAGATTATCTCGATCATAAAACGGTGATTGGCAGCACTCTTGCTCCAACATCCGACTGCAATAATTCAGTCAAATGCCTTCTCATTTTGAAGGCCTGTGTGGGTTTTTAATTAGTAATGGCAGCATGCTCGCCCCATTATCTGATAATCTAGATCATGATCCGGTGATTGGCAGCACTCTCGCTCCAACATCCGACTAAAAATTATTCAGCCAACGGCAGCTCTCTCACTCCGAAGGTACCTTAAATATAACTATTACAATATGTCATCATAAAAGAAAGCTTAGTCTACTTTTAGGTTGCCTACGTGGCACTTAGATTTGTGAACATTACTTAAACAGTCGTTGGATTGCACTTAGATTGGTTGGATTTATGAAGTTTCATTCTTTTCTTTTAAATCTAAAATAACCGTCAACCTAAAATGCCTCCCACATATTCAGTTAATCTATGCCCATTTCACTTGCAACAGTGCTGAACTATCGTAGACAATAAATGAGATATACGGTAGCTAGCAGTCCCATATCAAACGATCATAATAAATACCTTGCCTTATTCGTAAGAAAATCGTTAGATTCACTTTAATTCAAATGAAACGTTCATATCAACATCGGACATGTTGTCAACATGAGAGATACCTATCAATTCTTCTCTTTAGCTAACTGTGATAGTGAATAAAAGTTCCAATCATGTTTCTCTCCTAGTAAAATGGATTAAAATCCTAAAGATTGTTATTTCCATTTGCAAATATCAACATAATAATCAAACAAATAATAAAATTATACTATTTTAGCTGCTAACAGCCTTTAAGTGTTAAGTTTTCTATGATCATTAATGAGGATAATTATCAACTCATCAGTGTTGTCAGTTAACAATAGCTCTGCCTATCATACATAACTAGCTACAGACTTTGATGTTTTTAAGACCCCTACTGTTTGTCCTTTAGTAAAAGTCATATAAATAACATGATTTAAGTTATTCCGCTC
The DNA here is from genome assembly GCA_963924145.1 of Pyrausta purpuralis. NCBI lineage: Eukaryota > Metazoa > Arthropoda > Insecta > Lepidoptera > Crambidae > Pyrausta > Pyrausta purpuralis. The sequence goes on along the minus strand of OZ001666.1, from coordinate 7,017,457 downwards.
GAATCAAAATACAGGCGTAGCTAATCCTATACTCATTATTGTTTTAAGTCTATTAATATTGTAAGTTGTGATTTGGTCTATTATCAGCTTTCCGAACATTCTTTTTTTTTATATACATAACGCCATAAAATGTAACATCCAATTACCGTCTTTAAGGAATGCATCTGTTACAATATGACAACTGTCTCATTCCAGTGAACCATCATTAGGCGTTTCTTGCCAAAACTCTAAGAGGCTTGATTTTTTTTATGGCACTTAATGGTTTTTTTATATAATTCACCGTCGTGTATTTATATCATTTATTACTGCTTAACACCATGTGGCATTTTCTATCAGCACTACTGTTGGCTAACAATGGAACAACTAACTTCAGCAAGTTTTTAACTCTTCTATACAGTTCTTCATCACTGAGAGTATTAAAGAAACTCATATATTATCTCCTCAATTAAGTTGAGTACTATAAGGACAAACCGAATATGAGACATGCATCTATTAGATATTTCTTAATTTGGCCTACTCACTCGCAAATTGTAACATTTAAACTATTTATTAATTACAATCTGAAGTTCTGAACCATAACTTTAAGAATAGAAATTCTATTTTCTCATGTTGTTCTTGCTTAAATTAATGTATTTCAGTAAATTAATCATAAATGAATTAATAAGTTGCTACTTTTGTCAGAACATGGCTTATTATTTTTCAAGAAATTATATATCATTTTAATTAATCTGAATTATCCAAGAACAGCAGACAGATTGCTAATGCATTCTATAACTTCGTCACGTAAGCTACTAAAGTACTTATTTTCTTTTGAGCCGGTACTCATTAATTTATGACGCCGTAATGTAAGCACTACCATCTGGTGTTTCTACAATACAATTCAATGTGCAGACTCCGTTATAATAATGAACCCTTCCGGGCGCTGCATAACATGTGGAAGGAAGGAAGCTTTATTATTAAAAACTCTTTTCCTTTCTTTTAAGTTGGTTAAATTATGTTTACTTCTAGTACTCAAATTCAAACATTTGCTATCTACTTTTGCTCAACACTATAGTAACACCTTAGTATTGTAATATCAGTAGATATAAGTGTTTTTTAAAGTTACAACTATTTGATATTTAAAACAATTATCTTCTAGTGCCTTTTACATAATTGGGTAATTTAATTTTAAACTGTTATGGTAATTAAAATCCGCAAGAAGGTATACATACTGTTTAATCTAAACAAATATAAAGTTTATTATAAATGGTCAAATCAACTTATTTTTAGAATTTATATGAAGGGACTATTTTTATGAACAGTTTCCATTACTTGCCTGACAAGCCTGCTATATACCATTATATATTGCTAGTTTCTACTTTGAATAATTAAGTCTCAAAATTTGGTCTTATTGCTTTTGAGATCACATTATCCTGAACCTAAAAGATGTATAGACTTTGAAACATGAGTAATTTAAGGCTGCTGAACTGATACTGAGACACTTGAAATTTAAAACTTCCTAATGAAACAACAGTTTGGTCACACCTGAGATGGCGTTCCAAATCAGCTGTTTGTTCTTTTTAAGGAACATATTTACTTTTATCAAAGAGCTGGCTACTTATCAGTTTTACAAAATCCTTTTATGTGCTTGATCAATTATAGGCGCAGTTCAATTTAAATTAACTTTAAATAATATATTCAACTAAGTAGTGACTAATTTCAGAAAGAAAAGTTTTGTTCCTGTTGGCACATAGTAGGTACCATAAGTTTCTATAACATTATTGTTTTTCTTTGTCTGCTAACTTAAATAATGTGTTTCAAAATCATTCCAATTGTTTATTAAGTCATAATAATCTTTTAGTATACATGTATGTGGATGCAAGTTAAAAATAGTTATTTCAGTGAACAACTATTTATCTAACATTTTATAAGTTTACTTTTTTTATCATCATAGTAATGAATATAGTGACACTTTCATCATCATTAAAAAAATATTTTATTTTTAAATTTAATCATACTAATCCTAGCGGTTTCTATATTATTCATATATTTATAGAATCAAAATAATACATCTAATAAAAGTATGAGCACATGACACAATTGTATTTCTTTAAAGCAGATCATTAAACCTGTAAGCATTTGGTAATCATCAACAGTTTTGTTTCTTGTATAGAAATTATCAATAAACATTTCGTCAGTAGAAAAAAAAATGTTTAGTAGTAAACTTTTTCAATAGGACTATCTATTTTCTTTACTATGTGTAAAAATTAGTCAATATTAGAAACAATTGTTCCATAATTGGATGATCAAACGAACTTACCTTAAGTGAAGTTCGATCCAAATTGTCCTGACTTCGACGAAGAGATTTAATTGACCATGTAGTATGCCCTGCTATGCGTCTATTCACTCGCACACAGGTTTAGCGCAAGAAAGAGAAAGTAGAAAACCTCACTCCCTCCCACGCCTCACAGCACTGCCAGCCGCCTGTCGCTCATTCATTTCAGAGCAAGGAGACTGATGTATGAGATGTACAACATTGATTATACCTATGGTATGGGTGACGATTATTTTTGCATAAAAAACGTACACGGGAATTGGGAAGGGTGGGACCTTAAATCTCTTCGTCGAAGTCAGGACAATTTGGATCGAACTTCACTTAAGGTAAGTTCGTTTGATCATCCAATTGTCCTGCCTTCGACTCTGAGATTTAATTGACCATGTAGATGTTCGGAGTAAAATCAATGTTGTTACAACAGAATAAGTTGACATCTCTGTTAGTGTTTGATCATTAGAACGATCATATTAAATAACAATTTATTGTTCACGTCACCATCTTTGACATTTAGATGTATTACTATTACTAAAAAAGAATGGATGTATGATAACTATGATAAGTTATAACTTTCTACTATAAACAAATATTTTTACTAGGAAGAAAGAAGATATTTGTGAGTTTTTTTTTAAATGATTAACTAAAAATATATAATTTATTTATTTTAGTAATCTGCAACTGAAATAGTTTTATTTCTTATTTTTATTGTGGCGTGTTATATAAATAACAAACAATACGGAATACGTATTGTTGAGCTGAGACGGTTTGCGAATTTTATAGTTTTACACACTGAATTTGGCACGTAAAACAAATGATAATTTTATTACGAGGAAAGCTACATACAGAAAACACTTTTTAGTAAGCGCATTATCTTTGGTAAGTTAACGGGCTGGAAGGTAAGTCTGACAAATCGTTATCTTGTCTTGCAATTTTTTAACATATTTTATAATTATAGATTTGAAATACATACATGATATTCTATTGCTTTTTAGTATGGGATATTTAGGTATTAATGTGACTGTTTTAAAGATATTCGTCCGAATACCAAACATATAAATAATATTTTATACATTTAAATTTCGAATACCTGAGAAAACATTTGGTTATAAAAAGTGTTAGATGATTGATATAAAAGCAATTGATTAATTTATTTATTTTAAGGAATGAAATTCTCTTAAGATCATGAAATATTCACAGGTGTCTATCAATGCTATATGATTATTTGCTGATTTACCAAAATAATACGAAAATTCAATGGCTTTGAAGTATTATCGTTATCAGAAATTTTAAGGCATGGGTAAGTAGGTAAGTTATGATTTTTTATTTATTTATGTATAATTAAAAATTCAATAAGTATTTTGGTAACTGAAAAGTAACTATATCAATCAATATACAATATACAATCTTCTTCAGAAATGAAGAAGATTAAAAATCGGCTTCTGAGAGCTTTGTGACTTTATAAGGGCGAACGACCGCAAACAATTTCTCCGACAGAAGTTTTGGTACTACCCGGCCCCGGCCAAATACGTTTATCTAATATTCGACTAATCGACCAGGAATGTTCGCCGAGTATTCGATAGTCGGCACATGGTGAGATTTCTCGTTGTAAATTTACTCTTAATTTTATTGCCTGGATAACTTTTAAGGATTATAGTAAATATCAATACTATCTTTCGAGTTAGTTACTATGAGTTTTTTATTTATTTAATTATTTATATATATATTTAAGTTTCACAAATATTGACTTGTTTCAATATTATGAGCAGTGACAAAAAAAAACTGATTATGATTCAGAATTAGGGTACCTATTTGGACAAAAAATCTAAAAATAAACTGATATCGTATACCTTTGTCATATCGAGATCCCAAGGTAGACTGGTTTCATACATATTTAAAAACATTCTTATATATGGTTCATTAAAAACAAGAATTATTTGGTTTACAATAATTAATTGACTCAAATTTTAATGAATTGTCGTATCACATGACGTCCTCTGGCGTAAGAGTGAAGGGAAAGTCCTTTAAAAAAAACATTTTGAAAATGATTTTTTTTTTCAACTAGGAGGCGGGCCGGACTATTGCCACTAGACCTGTTTTGTTATTAATTTTAATTCTACAATTGTTCCACCATACCTTAGTAACTGGTGAATATTAAGATGAAATGTCCTTTGAAAATTTATTAAACACAGTTTATCAAATTCTTTAAACATCAAACAATAAAGTTCATATTATAAGAATCTATTTTATTACTAATTGGAGCAACGTTTCCAAAGAATCGTTCCTTAGTAACTTAGTGGCTTTCTGGGGAAGATTGTTGTGGAGTGGATGAATGTAATTGGGTGGAAAAAACTGATGATTAGAGAATATATTTACTTGATGTAGTTTAATCTTAAATCACAGAATAAATAGTAGGAAAATTAACATGGTTCATATTTCCAATAACTCGAATTAGATAATTGTACTGCAATTTGTTTCTAATGCAGCATTGCATTTAGGATACGCCAGTTTTTTATTTTATTTTAATATATAATAATTGCCTTTTGTTAAAAAAAATGATAGTAGTATTTGTGTAATTATGAACATGTCTTGTATTTATCACACCTTAAACGTCCCTACGTTTTACGTGTGACATGTGGCACATGGCAAATAAAAATAACCGAAGAATATTAAATAAAATAATATTATACTTGAGAAAATTAAATTGTACCAATTCATATGCTTTGTTATTGCATATCCATAAAAAACAAGAAGGGCATTATTTTCGTAAAATGGACTTGTTTCAATTTTGTAGCTACCTATTCTTAAGGTATATTTAACAATGTGTTGATTAGTTCTGGTTAGTGCTATATGCGGATACTTCATACAATATGACATTTTATTTGAATTATTCTTCGGTGGTGATCGTGGTAGCATATGTTAAAAAACAAGCTCATAGAAACAAAAGTTAATTAATTTAAGGTGACCAAAGGTTTCCACAATCTTTGCTGGTCGGTGGCTGACTTTTCCAAAGATAAAGGACACAGTTTTCTCGACTCGAGATTAAGTACCGAACTTTGCGACGATTATATGAATGCATTCATAAAAAAGCGTATCACTGTCACAGCATATTTTTCTAAAAATTAAACTCCAAAACAATGGAATACCGCGGACACCTTAATAAATCTAATATGACGGTAGTACTATATTGATTACGGAATTTGATAAGATACATTTCAAAACAATCACGGTTTCGAGCTAGTTGTTATTGCGTCGGTAAATAAAATCTTAGCTTTACCGATTTATTTACTGAGAAATTGATTAAATCTTAGTTGGATTTCAAAACTAAATACGTCAAATTTTCTACCATTCAGAATCATACATATGCCAGGTATTGAGCAAAGCTCATTCTCATTTTTATCATAGCTGTTAAAATTGAAAGCAAAAAATGGGGGTTTTTAAACGGACCGGTTTTAATATGGACCCAACCATATTTTGGTACGTACTGGGCAAGCTTACAGCTTGCTTGCTTGCTATTTATAATCAAAGAGCCATTCACAAGCTAAATAGGTAAAAGCAGAAAGCAGAAATGTATGTAGAAACTTGCTTTCTAAAAAAGTAAATTGTTATCTTTTTAAAAAATCTATAAAAAATCGATATTTTAAGTAGTATTATCAAGCAATGTTGTGTTTACCATAGCATTGTCTAATTAGACAATTTTATAGCCATTGGCAAGAAATAAGTACAAAAGAGTTGTAATCAATGGCGGATATAGCTATAACATACATAACTACATGAGCTATGGAGGGATGCCATGCTACCGATTTTAGAGCTTTGGGAAAAAAATTGAAGCGTGTACTGCAGGTTGCAGAATACGTGTATTTATGATTAAGGTCTAGGCAGTAAAAGTGTTTTGAAATCTCTATTTGACTTTTCCGAGCAAAAATGTACAAAATAAATAAAAATTTATTCGATTTGAAATAAATCTGCCACCACTATTTTTCGGTACTTACGAAAAGGTGCTTTGTATTATTTTATTGCTATTTTTGTTTGTTAGTGTGATGGCTTACATTATGCTCCATTTTAATAATTATCAAAAGATTGGCTGAGACAAGTGTTCGGTCGTGGTTTCGCCACGAGTGGAATACGGTAGCCTGTAATAAGTACATATGTACGTACGGCTTTAAGGTGATATAATAAAGCTTTCATAAAAACACATACCTTTTTTGGTCGGATTCTGATTCCAAGTGCGAAACGTTGAAAAAACGCTGGAATTGTGACGGTAGGTCACCGTTACGAAGTAATTCGCGGCGCATCAGGGGCCGTCGCGTTCGCACAGGTAGAACATACAGGCGCAGGCGCCTGTTGGGCCGGATGAGTGCGGGCGAGAGCCGCTGTTTCATACTTAGAGGCCATGATGGCGCATCGTCAGCGCTGCTTAGTATGTGGAATTATGTATGAATGTCTTTGGCTGTAATTTATTATTAGCATTAAAGCCCAATTGACTGTAAATTCACCCAACTTGTTCCTTTTTTTTCGCAATGAAAATGAGGGTAGGATATTGGAAGCAACGCATACCAAAAGTCTCAGCTGAGATCAAAAATGATCTAGATAATTAGGACTGGCTGACATCGCGTGTCAGCTCGGCCGGTATTTGCTACAGATCAATATCGCGTATTCATTCGGAGCGGAAAATGCGGACTGGCTAGCATCGCGTGCTAGCTCGGCCGCGAAGCGTAAAGCATGCATGGTGCAGCCACGCTGGGTAGTGCGTTTTACTTCACATTCACTTTATGAATAAAGACGTATCACTATAAGGTAAGTTTCGTTTAGCACGAAATAAAAACTTAACGGTTATATACTGTGGTTACTGCGTGCGTTGTAACGGCGCGCGCGTACGGACACGAATGAGCGACAGGCGGCTGGCAGTGCTGTGAGGCGTGGGAGGGAGTGAGGTTTTCTACTTTCTCTTTCTTGCGCTAAACCTGTGTGCGAGTGAATAGACGCATAGCAGGGCATACTACATGGTCAATTAAATCTCAGAGTCGAAGGCAGGACAATCAATATAACTTCACTTTGTGTCATCAAAGTATAATGAAAAATAAACAACTTTTGATGAATGCATATAATATTGGGCATTACTTGGCGCGCAAATTTTTCTATGATTAACTCATTGTCTTGCTCCTATTAAAGGTATAATAATTGTATTTTTTTTAAAATCAGTCACTTCTTTAATATACAATCTATAGATTTAAGTCTAAGGACTAATGCAGTAATTTGTAAGTCAGATAGTCTAATTCATTAATAAAATTTTAAAATATTTTAAATTATGGTTTAACTGTTAAAATTTTCTTTCTGTGTTGTAATATTGTTAATTGCAATTTGATTTTAAAACATGCTTTGCAATAGGCATTATAATTGTTGTAATATTTGTTTTTTCATAATATTTTTTTTTATTTTTTTTGGACGTGCTCACAGACCATGCTGTACTTATCTTTGCTACCCTACATCAATGGGATTAGAAATACTGGTGCTATTGATAAAAGAACTTTGATGGCTTTGTTCACTGAATTCAGTTCATGTTTTTTTTTTATATCAAGTCTGTGTTTTTTTTTGTAATGAACTTATCGCACGTTACCGTCCTTTTTCAAAGCAATTTATTCATTACTTGGCCTGATTTATTGATGTATTCTGCATTCTCGTTAATAAATGAACTGATATTAATGTTACAAGATTCGTAATGAATGTCATTAAATTGAAGCATCATCAGGAAAATTTTGAATTTACAAAAATTATTATCAAATAAATCAAAATAGAAGATACCATGACCTCGTCATAATGTTTCAAAACAATACTTTTAAAATACACTTAATCATTAACTTTCATGTGTTATTCAAAAATTTGACGTCTAGAACTCGGTTCCTCAGTACAACCAAAATTCACTTGTTACAATCATACTTAGTCTCATACCAGTCTTGGTAATCATTGTTGCATATCAATGCATCAATCAATAACAAATAAAACCAAACTTTACGCTTTTCTCCAAGGAATCAAAGTAGGTAGGTAGGTAACTTACCAAAATCTGAAATGACGCTTTACTCAAATTCCAAGTTCCAACTTAACTGCTTTCGATTCGGATTGACCATCCACTCAATCACTTTGGTGGGCTTCGTAGGTACGCTTCTCGCTTCTGAAATGATAAAAACTCGTCAGTATGGGCTTCAACGATATATATTTCTCTCAAACAATATACTCCATATTTAACAAGGAACAGAACTTTCAAACATGTCACAATACTTATCCTTATTTTTAAACCAGTTTGGGCTAAGGCCTTTGGCCATGCAGCCTAGTCGTACACTTGTCACAAATAATAACCGAATGAGGCGATTATATCGCATAGGTACTCACGAAAGGTTTTATTTTAACGATTGCTAACAATATACAGGTGAAAGAGAAAGAAATACACTATTTTTTCATGTAAAATTGAACTATGAATTATTATTATTTAAGGAACTGTGACACAATAAAAATGCGTCCTTCCGGAAGTACAAAAAATCCTAGCAGGACGCCGGACGATCTATCATTAAATAATTATCATTATGAAAATAATAATACATTATACACCATAAAGCTTCCGCATTGCTAAATTGAATCTTATGTGAACGTCATACGATACCACTTGAATATTATTCATAGTTTCTTTGATGAATAGATAAACGATTCGAATCACTTGGCGCAAGACGATGTAGCAAGCGACTCCGGTACTAAATACCTACCGGCCGCGCTGCTCGTCTTGGTAAAATGTACACTCAAGACCATATCAAGTTTACAGTATAAACTTTGTAGGTACTGGCTACGTCATGTATCGCGCCGCGCTTGTTCAATGATATTTTTAACCGACTTCAAAAAAGGAGGAGGTTATCAATTCGACTGTATGTTTTTTTTTGTACGTTTGTTACCTTATATCTCAGTCGTTAGTTGACCGATTCGAAAATTTTTTTCGCCTTCTTAGAGGGTGTACCTTCTAGTTGGTCCCATTGTTGCCGATTTGGGATCTGAAGATGAGATCTTGGTGTAATCGAGGGAAACCCTCAAAATTTAAAGGCACGTATAGTGTTGTTTTACCAAAATCTTAATGTTGACGTATTGTTACGTCTGATAGTCCACATCTTGTGGGGCTGAGCTGATGGTGGAACTCCTCAACGATTAGGAGTTCAGTAATTATAATGACAGAACATATGATAGGTAGTTTGTAGCTTCTTAAAGAACAGAGTCATAAAGTGCAACTTCCCCCCCCCCCTCTTGTAATCTCTAAAAATGGAGAAATAAAATTAACTTTAAAAAAGTAAAAACCGACTTCAAAACCAAAATGCACTAAAAAGTCTTAAATAAACCCTTGAACGTTGAAAGAGAAGGAATCCATTTCAGGGAAACAATTTCTTTTTGGAGTCGGTGCCATCACTTTGAAAATTTAGCCTCACCACCACACAAAGCAAACCACTTCTACTGTGCGTTCATGAGTGAAACGAATCCCTGGTGCTCACTCCATCCGCCATTTTGCTAACTTACCTTAAAAGAATGAGTGAACATATGATTTTTTTGTACAAAAATACTATAAAATATTCGGAAGTTCCCAGTTTGCTATTTCTTTTTTACTTTTAGAGTTAAACAAAGTTTCTTATTTTGTATGAAGGACATGGAATAGGGTGTCTACACGTGATAAAATAGCAGGACTTTGCTGACTTAACTTCTCGTGTTCACGCTTGCTGCGTGTCATCCTTGCTTACTTGCCTGAAGGAAAAGGTTTTGTTCTTAATAGGTAGCTTGATTGGGCTGGGGTTTGGGTTAGTTTAAATTTTGAGGTTTTGTGTACTAAATGTAAAATGAATATATCTGACCGGTCACATTTGTCATAAACTATACATGACCGGTCAAATATAATCAATTTGACCGGATGTGATGAACCGTAAATATAATTTCCTGACTCAGTTTTTGCAAAAATAAAACACATTTTGTGTCGTTGTGTGAATGAGCTATGATTACTTATTAGGCCTTGTTATTGTTTTTTGTAAATATGGTTGAAATAAGATGAAAAAAACGGTGTTTCACGGACCTGCGCGAAATTTACGTGACCTACCGAATTCGACTAATTGCGTGTACGCACAACCGAAAAAGTAATATAATATTACAGTTTTAACTGACAAGTGATTTTCGGTCAATGTGCGTGAATTTATCGGTTATGACTTAACGAAGGAAGATACGCCGTTCGATTTTTAGGTATGTTGGAGATTCTATTTTTTTTTATTGGAATTACAAAATAATTGTTAATTTCTTGCGGGACTTTGTGAAATAAGGAAAATAAACATGTAGGGAACATAATATGACCTTAGCCCGTTGGAGCTAAGCGTTGTGTGGGAACTATACGTCTTTTGCCTGTTTATGTCAACATGAAATAACTTTCTTTTGAATACTAGGTATTTTTGCTGACATTTATATGTATTGCATACTTATAACACTTCAACAAACTTTTTTATACGTAGCGACAAAAAAGGAAGTCCTTACCCAGGCACAGGGATTATTTCCCACATTTATTTTTTAAGGTTTTTTTTGGACTCTTGTCGTGAAGCGACAAATGTGGAGAAGTAGAAGAAGGTAAAAGAAAGAGGTAGAAGAGGGAATAGAATTTATATTACAACAAAAAGAATACAGTACCGAAAAATGAGATGAGGTGATGTCTGTATGAATGTAAGTAAAGTGCAGTGGGCGTGAGTAAGTATCTTCAAATCTTCAATAAGTATTGTCCTGGAGGCAGCAAAGGGCGGCGTCGGAGTGCAGGGCCGACACAGCGGAGGTAGCAGCGACGCCGATGTGCAGCGGTGACAGGCGCCGTGAAGAGCAGTGACGCCGATGTGCAGCGGTGACAGGCGCCGTGAAGAGCAGTGACGCCGATGTGCAGCGGTGACAGGCGCCGTGAAGAGTGACTCACAGCAGTAATGAGGGTAACGGGCATGCAGTCAATGTGCTTGGATACTCCTCCGGTGTCCGGTCCCTCCCCTAGCGTGAGGAGGTGTTTCAGTAGTCACCGGCGGTTCTTCAAGACTTCTTGAGGGAAGATGTAGAGTGTTTATTTCTTGGAGTATAATAGAACTGTTCGAGCTTAGAACTCGGAATCGAATGAATTGAATGAAAGAAGTTAAGGCTTATATAGGGGGCCGGGGCCGTTCAAATTTAGATCGAGGTAGGTTCAAAAATAGAACATGAATACTGGTGGTTTACAGAGGATTAAACCCGAAAAAGTAATAAACTTTGATAGAAGTTGTCAGACTTTGAAAGATATTGTCATAACAACCATGTCAATAAAGATAAAAATACTATCAAAAATCAAGCAAATTACGAAAATACAGGAAAACGAATCATCACCCAATGCAAATTAAAGGAAAATTGCAAACAAAGGTAAAACACAACTATTTTTACAGCATTATGTAAAGAAAAGTAGAATAACAGAGCTTTGAAAGTTTGACATTTTTAGATTCACAATAAATATTGTTCAAAAAGGATTAGAAAACATCAATAATCCAAAAATACAGAGTAATAGTATTAAGAAGAGTAGAAAGGCAGGTAATGCCTATAGTTTAATGTCTACAGTACGACTTTTTAGGGAGAAAATACGAACTGCGTTATGGTAGATAGAATCTATGATTAACTCTTATGTTCGTGTTTACAGCAAACGAACCAGCAATCTTTGGATGGAAAAAGGAAATGAAAGCATGGAAAGACAAAGGTAATGTGATGAAAATGTTAATGTGGATCCGATAAATACTAAATATATTAAGGTACTCAATTTATTACACATAAAACATGTACAACGGTACATTTCCCCCACAACCCCAGAAAAATTTTCGACTTAGAGAAAATTTTTTAAAAGAAGACCTAACGAAAACTTAGGAATCTATTTCGCCTAATATACAACCTTACATAAAAATATTTATTCTTCTTCTAGCATTCTATCATCTTCATACCGTAAGGGTGGAGTTCACATTCAATGACTGCCACTCTAGAAAAGAATTCCTCAATAACGACAGGCTTATTTAAGGAGTTGTCAACCGCTCCATAGATGGAAAAAAAAAGTTTGATCTAGGCCTACTTAAGGAGTAATCAACCGCTCCAATCTAAGGCTTATTTAACGAGTAATCAACCGCTCGGACCTAAGGCTTATTTAACGAGTAATCAACCGCTCAAAAGAACGTACTAGTTAGTACTAAGGGGTTTAGAGTCCTTTAAGTAAAGAGAAGAGGTTTAGAGCCTCCCGAGTTAACGTAAGGGATTTAGAGTCCCTTAAGTAAAGAGAAGAGGTTTAGAGCCTCCTTAAGGAAAGAAAAGAAGAAAAGAGATTTAAAGATACAATTAATAAGAGCTATTAAATGCTCCTAAAAGAAAAGAAAACTAGAGGATAAGGATAACGTATTTAAAGTACGTCGTATAAGCTTAAAAGCCAGAATACAACTAAATACGAAATAAATATAATCACGAAAGATGATTGATGAATGAATGAATTATGAATGATGAGTAAATGAAGTTACGAAATGAAAGTTAGAGAAAAAAATAGAAGTTATGAAAATTAGATTTTAATGTCCTTGATATGCCATTTGGTTTTAGAACCATTAGCATCTTCCAATATATAAACTAAAGGTGAAATTTTTTCAAAAACTTTACATTTTACAAATTTAGGGGCAAGTTTTGCGCTAAAGTAAGAACCTGCATTGCTTTGCACATAATTCTTACGCCAAACTATATCACCGACATTAAATTCTTTAAAAGCTCGACGCAAATCATAACGCGCGCTGTTTTTAGCATGAGCTAAATATAATGCAGTTTGAACTTTATCGAAATAAGACGCGAGAAAACCAACATTTTCAGCGTAAATATCGCGAGGTAGAAAGGTCTTCGATACTTCGAGATGAAGTGTAAAAAGAACCGCAGGGAATGGTTTCTCGACCAAACACTAAGAAATTAGGCGTAAAGCCAGTTATAGAGCTAACGCAACTGTTTAAGGCTTGTTGAATTTTAGAGAGGTAATTATCCCACTTTCTATGATCGTCTCCTACTAAGGTGGCTAACGCAGTAATTATAGTTCTATTATATCTTTCTGTAGGATTGACTTGAGGACAGTAAAAAGGAGAGTAAGAAATAAAAGAAACCTTGTATTTCTTTGAAAATGAATTAAATTCGTGAGATTGAAATTGAGGTCCGTTATCCATGATAACCGTTTGAGGTACACCATGTGTCAGAAAAACGGAATTCTCGAGAAAATAAATTATATTAGAAGCGGTAGCACGTTTAAGAGGAAAAATTAGAGTATATTTGGTAAAGCAACAATTAATCACTAGAATATATTGATTTCGATTTCTTGTCATGGGTAATGGGCCCATAAGGACAAGCGAAATAGTTTGAAAGGGTCTAGAACAGATCTTGGGTTTTCCCATAGGTCCGTATGGAGAATGGTTAGGATGTTTATAAGCTAGGCATTTATCACATTTAGAAATAAAGTTGGCAATGTCTTTAAACATTCCAGACCAGTAATAACGGAAAGAGAGTTTTTTATAAGTTTTAAAGATCCCTAGATGAGGTTCAGTATCGGAGCCGTGATTAGTTGAGATGAGCATTTGTCTGTCTTGAGGTAGTGGAACTTCTTTCCAAGTGAAGTCTTCACTAAGATTATGTGGAGAATAGATATGTCGGTATAGCTTGTCATCTTTCTCCATATAATTAGGAAAAGAATCAGGATTATTTCTGCAGCCAAGTAAAATGTTGTTGTACTGTTCCAAATCACGGTTAGGAGATGATTCTTCAGTAGAGATAGGAAGAACACCATGATGCAAAGAGTCCACACTGTCCAAAGGTTTAGATCTTGAAAGCAAATCCGGAACAACATTATCTTTACCTTTTTTATGTTTAAGGATAAAGTTGAAAGCAGATAGACGTAGAGTCCAGCGAGCAAGTCTTCCAGAAGGATTAGATAAATTCAGGAACCACTTTAGTGCTGCGTGGTCAGTGTAAATGGTAAATTGCATACCATTATCGAGATAACAGCGCCAATGTTCCAGAGCAGTAATAACAGCCAAGGTTTCTCTCTCCGTGGTCGAGTAATTTTGCTGATTTTTATTAAGAGATTTACTCATGTAAGCAATGACCACTTCCCTGTCATTCTGGACTTGAGTAAGCATTGCTCCCACACCATAATTTGACGCATCACAATGTACCGAGAAAGGGAGGCTAAAATCTGGACAAGCAAGCACCGGAGTAGTAACCAGAGCTTCCTTCAGCTTTAGAAAAGCAGATTCAGCTTCAGGGTTCCAAGCGAACTTCGGAGCATTTTTCCCTGTACATGTAAGCTTGTTAAGTGGAGCAGCAATTGTGCTGAAGTTTGGGATGAATCTTCGAAACCAGCTGCAAGTGCCAATGAATCTTCGTACTTCTTTTCTGGAAGATGGGGTAGGATATTCCAAAAACGGCCTGATTTTGTCAGGATCAGCACGGAGACCATACTCGTCTACGACGTAACCGAGGTATTTGAGCTCTTTTTTAAAAAACTGTGATTTTTCAAAATTTATAGTCAAGTTTGCAAAAGAAAGTTTTTCGTGGATTTTTAATAGAAGAGCAATGTGTTGTTCAAAGGTTTCACTTATGACAACGATGTCATCAAGATAGCAGAAGACCTTGCTGTCAAACTCAGGGGTAAACAACATATCCATAAGTCTTTGTTGAGTAGCTGGAGAATTAGTTAGTCCAAAGGGCATGACTTTAAATCTGTACATGCCTCTTCCAGGAACGTAAAATGCAGTCTTGTCTTTGTCTTCAGTATTCAGTGGCGTTTCCCAAAACGCTTTGGCGATGTCAATACTAGATAAGTATTTGGCATTCTTGAGGTTGTCCAAAATCTCACTCATAAGAGGGAGGTTATAAGCATCCCGACGAGTGACGGAGTTGAGTTTCCTGCTATCAATGCAGAAGCGCCATTCTCCATTCTTCTTGGGAGTGATAATCACTGGAGATAGCCAGGGACTTTCATCAGGTTCGATGACGTCCCATTTCAGCATTTTATCCACTTCTTCAACTAATGCCTTTTGTTTTACAGGAGATAACCGATAACATCTTTGTTTGATCGGAAGAGAATCGCCAGTATCAATCTTATGCGTGATGAGATGAGTTCGTCCCAATACTCCTTTTTCTTCAAAAGAAATTTCTCTAAAGCGACCTATAATGGTATCCGCGATATTCTTCTGATCTTCAGAAAGATGATCATAAGGAAGTACTTTTCTATTAGCTTCTTGAATAGATGAGCAATTGAGATCAGAAAGTCCAGACGAAGACAGTATAGAAGGAAGTAAATTAAATTTCTTCCAAAAATCAATACCAAGAATAAGAGAAGGAAATAATTCAGGAAAAGCATAAGCTTTAATTAAATGTGTTTGTTTATTAAAAATCATTGGTAATTCAAAATAACCTAGTGATTTTATTTTTTGATTACTCGCAGTTGAAATAGTAATGTAGTCTGACTTGAAAAGCTTAAAACCCAGTTCGAGAATTTTAAAGTGAGAATTGTTGCCAAAAATAGTAATTGAACTACCAGAATCAAGTAAACCAGAAATATTTAAGTTATAAATTCGCACATTAATGAAAGGACGTTTGGAATCTATTTCACTAGAATATAATGTAGAAGAGATTTTATAAGAAGAAAAAAAATTTTTTAGAGTTAAGATCCAATTATTCCATTCAGTAATGTCAAATTTAGAAGTGCTATTCAAGTCAGTTATTAGTTTTTTGAGCTAGTGTTAGGTTTAGAATTACATTTAGGGCAATCTGGGGTTTTAAAATCTTTTAAACCGCATTTAAAACAAATTATAAAGTGAGGTTGAGCACACGTTCTAAGATTATGTCCATGTTTGCGACAACGAACACAGAAGATGTCCTTAGTAAGAGTATTAACATCTTCCTGAACGGTGTTAACATGATAAAGTTTTTTAAAGAATTGTGGTTTTGTGGAGGATGGTGTTTGAGGTTTAAAATTAAATTCAGGTGTTAAAAAGTTTTCCAAAGGTTCTTTAAAGTTTTGGTCTCTATCAAGGAATTTTTCATAACTCTGACAAGTAGTTAATAAAGAATCAATAGTGTTACAATCTTTAAGAGCCACAAAAACTGAGTAACAAGGTCTAATGTTTCTAAGTAGGATGTCAACAATTTTACATTCAGGTAATTTTTCAGAAAGACGCTCAAACATCCCAGACATAATAGAAATATAAATAGCTATAGGTTCATTTAAACCTTGAGTCCGATCTTTAATAGCCTCAAGAAGTTTATTATCAAAATCAAATTGACCAAAGTCCTTAATTAAAAGTTGGGAAGCTTCAGACCAGGATAAATTAGGATTCCTTTTAATTTGGAATCTGAACCAATGGAGAGCATTATCAGTAAAGATTTCATATGCCTGAGTAATAAGAAGATTTTTATCTATGTTTCTTGAAATACAATATTCGTCTAACTTTTGAAGAAAAGACCTGGGGCAAGATTTACCGTTATAAGAATAACGATTTATATCTTTGAAAATCTTAAGATTTATAGTAGGTTGGGTAAGGGAGGAAGTTAGAGGTTGAAAAGAGGTTTGAGGGATTACAAAGTTATGAGAGGGTTGAGGATCTATAGGATTATAAGTAATTGGAGCTGAGGTATCAATAGTTCTGACTATATCTTCAGCTGGATGAAAGGTAAAAGACTCGAATTTATTAGTTGAGACATCAAATTTATTTTTAAGATCATTAAAAGTAGTTAAGAATTCAGGACTTAGATCAATATCAATGCGTTCAAATCTATAGTAAACGTGATTTAGATAAGATTCAATTAAGCGAGTAAATTTAGAATCACCCTGTATTAATCTAGAGATTTTTCCTTCAATGTAGTTAAGAGTAGATTCAATTTCAGGAAGTTCGTCATCAATAGGAAGAGGAGAAATTAATATTTCCTCTGATGAAGTTATCGAAGAAAGTTGTTGTATTTGTTTTCTTAAGTCTATAACCGTATTTGTTGGTTCCTCAAGTCTAATCTTTATTTCATAAATAAGTTCAGCTTTGTGAAGATAATCAAATTTAATTAAACGAGACATTGTAAAGTTAAAAAGTTATGAATAATTCAATAAAGTTCAAAATAAAATTGGGTACCTTAATTCCTCTTCAAATAGTGATTAAAGTGAATTAGTGAAGATATAGGTTGAGAAAGAAAATCGGAGAGTAAGAATAAATAGGTAGAGAGTTTAAGAAAAATAAGAGTTCTCGGTTAATTAAGTTAATTAGAGAACAATTATTTAAATCAAAGTTAAGTTAAAAGAACAAAGTTAACTTAAGATCAATTAAGGTAGATTTAGTTAAGTTAATAATTCTCAAGTTAAGTTAATTAGAGAACAGTTATTTAAATCAAAGTTAAGTTAAAAGAACAAAGTTAACTTAAGACCAATTAAGGTAGATTTAGTTAAGTTAATAATTCTCAAGTTAAGTTAACTAAAACAAAATTTTACTATCTCCGAGTTTCAAGGGGTTAAGTTCTGAGATGATAGTTAAGGTGTTAAGATTTAAGATGATATGAGATGATAGTGAAGGGGTTAAGATATGAAGATAGTGAAGGAGTTAATAATATGTTATCCAAGAGAGATAGCCAAAGAGGGTGATAAGGTAAAGAGGGTGAAAAGGTAAAGAGGGTGAAAAGGTAAAGAACACTAGATAAAGTGTTATTTTTGAATTTAGAAAAAGATAGAAGATGAAAAGAATGAGATGTAAGAAAAGAAAGAAAGAGGGAAGACTGAAGACTAAAAGTTGGGCGCCAATTTGTCGTGAAGCGACAAATGTGGAGAAGTAGAAGAAGGTAAAAGAAAGAGGTAGAAGAGGGAATAGAATTTATATTACAACAAAAAGAATACAGTACCGAAAAATGAGATGAGGTGATGTCTGTATGAATGTAAGTAAAGTGCAGTGGGCGTGAGTAAGTATCTTCAAATCTTCAATAAGTATTGTCCTGGAGGCAGCAAAGGGCGGCGTCGGAGTGCAGGGCCGACACAGCGGAGGTAGCAGCGACGCCGATGTGCAGCGGTGACAGGCGCCGTGAAGAGCAGTGACGCCGATGTGCAGCGGTGACAGGCGCCGTGAAGAGCAGTGACGCCGATGTGCAGCGGTGACAGGCGCCGTGAAGAGTGACTCACAGCAGTAATGAGGGTAACGGGCATGCAGTCAATGTGCTTGGATACTCCTCCGGTGTCCGGTCCCTCCCCTAGCGTGAGGAGGTGTTTCAGTAGTCACCGGCGGTTCTTCAAGACTTCTTGAGGGAAGATGTAGAGTGTTTATTTCTTGGAGTATAATAGAACTGTTCGAGCTTAGAACTCGGAATCGAATGAATTGAATGAAAGAAGTTAAGGCTTATATAGGGGGCCGGGGCCGTTCAAATTTAGATCGAGGTAGGTTCAAAAATAGAACATGAATACTGGTGGTTTACAGAGGATTAAACCCGAAAAAGTAATAAACTTTGATAGAAGTTGTCAGACTTTGAAAGATATTGTCATAACAACCATGTCAATAAAGATAAAAATACTATCAAAAATCAAGCAAATTACGAAAATACAGGAAAACGAATCATCACCCAATGCAAATTAAAGGAAAATTGCAAACAAAGGTAAAACACAACTATTTTTACAGCATTATGTAAAGAAAAGTAGAATAACAGAGCTTTGAAAGTTTGACATTTTTAGATTCACAATAAATATTGTTCAAAAAGGATTAGAAAACATCAATAATCCAAAAATACAGAGTAATAGTAATAAGAAGAGTAGAAAGGCAGGTAATGCCTATAGTTTAATGTCTACAGTACGACTTTTTAGGGAGAAAATACGAACTGCGTTATGGTAGATAGAATCTATGATTAACTCTTATGTTCGTGTTTACAGCAAACGAACCAGCAATCTTTGGATGGAAAAAGGAAATGAAAGCATGGAAAAACAAAGATGATGTGATGAAAATGTTAATGTGGATCCGATAAATACTAAATATATTAAGGTACTCAATTTATTACACATAAAACATGTACAACGGTACACTCTGTTGATAAGAATGAAACAAGGCATTATCCAAAACCTAAATCTATATGCAACTTTATATTTCCAGCAGTTTTCCACTGCTGGAACCTATTCTTCTTGTTCTTATTCTTCTCGTGTCAATCGAAATTTTTTGTGTGGTACTTCAATTGCGAGTTTAACTTTTTTACCATAAAATCAAGAAAAATGAAAGTATGTAAATACATGTAAAAAAGTATCGCAAGACCAAAAACTGAATACCTAGTCTTGCCATAAATATTGTCACAAAAAGAATATGATAATAATATTTATTACTTGTACAGTGTGTTAGTTTTATACATATATATATCATCATCATCATCATCCCGGCGTTAATCCCAGTTGCGTGCGGTGACGCCCGGGGTCCGCCTTCCTACTTTTCCGTCTCCACTTTGCACGGTCTTGGGCATCCTCTGTGGACAGTTGATTGGCACGCATATCGTCTTTCACGACATCAAGCCAGCCCTTTTTGGGTCTGCCCCTTCTGCCGGGGCCTGGCGGAGGCGGCATGGCTAGACATTTGTTACCCACGTAGCTCGCCGGTTTCCGCAAAACGTGACCGTACCAGCGAAGGCGACTCTCCTGCAACTTGTCCGCTATGTCACGAACATGCAGGCTGCCGCGGATGCGGGAGTTTCTAATGCGATCTTTTCGCGTGACTCCGCACATCCATCGCAGCATGTTCATCTCCGTGACACGCAGTTCCTGCTTGTGTCGCTCAAGCACCGGCCACGCTTCACTACCGTACAAAAGGACGGGTCTAATGATGGTCTTATAGACCAGTCCCTTCAACTTAACCGGCATTTTGGGGTCACAAATAACACCAGTCACCTCACGCCACTTTGCCCACGCAGCAGCAATGCGTGCCTTGACGTCGTAATCGATGTCACCAGACGCGTGAAGTACAGATCCCAAGTATTTAAACTGGTCCGTGCGCTCGACCATGTCTCCGCCTATGCGAACGGACGTGGGGTCTGTGGAGTTGCATGCCAAGTACTCAGTCTTCGCCACGTTTAGTTTCAGGCCGCCGTTTTCTAGCGACTCTTTCCACGCATTTACACGTTTAACCAATCGTCCCCTGTCCGCGTCCGCCAGTGCGATATCATCAGCATACATCAACAACCATGGAGGCTGCTCATGCGAGTCTCTGATGCTGTCTGACAATACGTCCAATATCACACTAAACAGAAACGGACTAAGGACGGAACCCTGGTGTACACCAACGGTGATGGGGAAGGGTCTGGAGTCACCAACTGCAGTCCGAACCACAGAATCGGAATTGCAGTACATGTCCCGAATGATGTCAACATAGGCCTCTGGAACCCCTCTAGACCTCAGTGCCCACCAGATCACCACACGAGGAACACAGTCAAAGGCCTTCTGCATGTCAAGAAATAATAGATGCAGAGGCGTGTTCTTCGATCTGTATTTCTCCATGACGGTTCTTAAGGCAAAAATAGGGTCCATGGTACCGTTCCCAGGGCGAAACCCATATTGACACTCCGAGACAGTGCACTCCTGCCGGATCCGAGAGTCTACAATCCGCTCAAAGAGCTTCATGGTGTGGGACATGACCTTTATACCGCGGTAGTTGCCACACTCCTGTACCGACCCCTTGCCCTTGTAAACTGGAGTAATAATACTCAGCCTCCATTGGTTTGGAATTTTACCGGTGAGGAGTATGCGGTTGAAAAGGTAGGTTAAGATGTCCACACCACGAGAACCCATCGCCTTCCAGGCCTCGATGGGGACTCCATCGGCGCCGACAGCTTTCCGATTCTTCATGCGACGAAGACTATTAAAGACTTCTTCGGGCGTTATCGGTGGCACTAGTCCTTGGTTAGGAGGGAGGACAGGTGGATGCACCTCTTTATGTTGCTTATTCAGCAGTTCGTGGAGGTATGAGCGCCATCTCTCCTTCACCGCGAGGTCTTCGCATAGCAGGTTGCCGTTCGGGTCCTGAATGCAGCGACACTGGGAAATGTCCTGCGCCGCATTGACCCTCGAACGTGCCAACTTGAAGATGTGCTTCTGCCCCTCAGACGATTCCAACTTATCATAAAGTGGTTTTAAGTGTTCACGTCTGGCTCTGGCTACAGCTCTTTTTGTGGCACGTTTAGCAGCCCTGTACGCGTCGTGGTCTTCAGGAGATCTGGACGCTTGCCACGTTTTAAAGAGGGGTTTCTTCACCCTAGTCTCCCGCTGGACTGTGACTTGTGTTTATACATATATATAAAACAGTTTAAATATAAAAGCTTATTCGAATTGGTCTCTGTTGGCTGCAATACAGTCCTTTAAACTTTGAGGCCAGTAGAAGCACGCACTCTTTCCATGGGAAAATTCTTCACTGCCAATCGTATGCATTGTTTAAGGGACTTCAAATTTTAATGGCGTTTAGAGCAAGCCATACTCTCTAAAACTGACCATAAATCATAATCCAGCGGATTAAGATCGGGACAAGACGACGGCCAGTCTTATTTATTTATTTATACTTTATTGCACAATAATAAAATTTTGTACAAAAGGTGGACTTAACGCCATATGGCGTTCTCTACCAGTCATGCCTTTGGGCTAAGCAGAAATGATTGTGGGCGGTGCGACAAAGAAACGAAATTAATTATATACAAAAAAAAGTCCCAAATAAATACAATTAATACTTACATAATATTACACATACATAACATAAGCAATAAAATAAATACATTAATAATACATACATATACCAACATATACTATATATATACATATATATATATACTATAATTATGACGATCGTTGCAGAGAGATAGATAGATAGATGTTATGGAGATGATTCCGATATATGAAGGAAGTGTGCACGGACGAGTCTCTTGAATGTGAACTTACTGGGAGCTTGTTGAATATTTGCCGGAAGGGCATTCCAAAGACGAAGTCTTCAGCTCTGATGAAGTCCGAAACGTTCGCTTCTAACCAAAACTGCGTGGACCGAGTTTATCTATGACCCGGAGCCGAGTCTTGTTGGAAAGACCACGCTTGGTTATTGAACATGGTGTTGTTAAGGGGCTTAACTGCCTTCTCAAAAATGGTATCTTGATACACTTGTGCCAATGTTTTGATACCTTTTCCACAAAAATATGGCTCAGTCAGTCACTCCTTCATAGCTAACACCCACTAATGCCCACGTTGCACTTTGCCAACTAATTGGGAAGCTTTCTTAGAGGTTTGAGCATAAATACGGTCATTTTGTTTGTTCAAATGTTGCTCAATAGTAAAGATTTTCTCATCCTTGAACAAAATTTTTCTGTGACTGTGTTTTTTTGATATTTTTACCCCATTCTTTTTTAAATTATCAGTTAAAAGTGATAATTTAAAATTTAACCAGTGCTTCTCTTATAGGTTGCAAGTCCTAAGTCATCATTTAAAATACGCGACATGGTTCTGGGTGCTATCTTCATCTCCCGAGATAAAATCTTTTGCTTTCGGACAGGATTTCTGCGAATTCTTTCCCTTACTGCTTTGACCACCTTTTTCGTACGAAAACTACGTGGCTGGCCAGATCTTTTTCTGTCACAAACACAGGAGGTCTCATTGTACATATTCATAGCCCGGTACACAAACATTTGACTAATACCAAGCGTATGGAGAGTTTAAAAATTTCATTTGGCTCCATACCAACTTTGTGTCATGCAATTACAGTGATTCGGTTCTCTTTATAACTCCATTTTAATATCGCAAAATTTTATAAAAAGTTTTGGCGCCAAAATTAGAAAACACAATGAGCTATCGTAGAAAAATGACTGATTCCAAATTAAAATGTAATATCTTTCTTATTTTTAATTGTAAGAGTATTTATCGCCAGGTTGTGTATATAGAAATCGTGACTCTGAGATTTTTTTCTTTAACAAAGAAAATTTGATTGGTGAACTTTTTTCGTATACGAATTGCGCGAGAATTGGTTAAGGATTAAACCGTCTCATTTTTCAGTCTTATTTTATGTCCTCTTATTATTTTCACGTGGAAACACCCTATTATATGTCATTTAAACCAAAAATTTAGTTTTGTATATCTGTAAAAGTAAAAAGTAATATCAAACTGTGTACTGCCGAATATTTTATAGTATTTTTGACCAAAAAAATCATATGTTCACTCATTCTTTTAAGGTAAGTTAGCAAAAAAGATTTAAGTATTTAGCGATGGCGGATGGAGTGAGCACCAGGGATTCGTTTCACTCATGAACGCACAGTAAAAGTGGTTTGTTTTTATGCTGAATAATCCTATTTCTAGCCAATTCATACAATGTAAACGATGGAATGCGAATCTACTATAGTTTAATCATAGAGATACAATAGCGTGTGGATGGAGTGAGCACAATAAATTAATAGAAAATGTTTTAATACGAAACTTGACGATCTGAAATTACAGGCTCCAATTAAAGAGAGGTGTAACAAAAAAAAGAACACTGAATGAATCGACCAACTTATTTCAGTATGCAGATATGGCTGACAGCTTGTGAGGACTGAGTGAGCACACATTTAACCAAATATCTTTCATTCAATCGCATTACAAAAAGAAAATCTTGTTTCTACAATTGTTTTAAACCTGTAACTAAATGATAAATATACATTTAATTGAATCTGGAGCTGCTCACTTGGTGGAAAC
Source organism: Pyrausta purpuralis (assembly GCA_963924145.1). Taxonomy (NCBI): domain Eukaryota; kingdom Metazoa; phylum Arthropoda; class Insecta; order Lepidoptera; family Crambidae; genus Pyrausta; species Pyrausta purpuralis. The sequence continues at coordinate 6,993,386 of OZ001666.1, read as the reverse complement.
GCAGACATTTTGTGCTAATTTTTCGTCACCGACATGTTGCTAACATACATTGGAAGCTGCGGTCTGTTGAGCGGGCCGCCCGCGCCGGCTGCAGACCGCATCCTGTGTGATATTTGCTTAAGAGGCGTTACAACGCGAAAGTAGCACCACTTCATATAAATAAATAGGCATTTCTCCGTCAAAACACAAAATATTAAAAATCGGCCGGCGGCCTTGAGCCGATGCCGCCGCCCGGCGGGCGCGCCGAGGGGCCCAAATGGGTTGTGTTGTGTTCTCTCTATTCCCGCCGTGCGCACCGCGCAACCCCCTCGTACGTCTATTTTTAATTTATCCATTATATCATGTAAATTATTGAAATTATTAGTGGATTTTAATTACTTAATAGATAATTCAATAGTAAAGTAAAGTCTACTTTGTCAGTTTGACTGGTAGATTTTCGCTATCATAATAAATAAGCCCTGAGAAAAAGTTGTATTTCCACTTATTTTTTTTAGTGGATTCGGTACAAGTTTAGTTCAGGAATGTGAATGAAACATAGTAAAATAAAAAGTTGCCTGTAAGCATTTTTTTCCTGAATATAACGAATTTATACTCTTTTTTTAAACATTATTCTGAAAAAAAAATTGGTGGATTATCTTGTTATTAGAAACAAAATGATCAACTTACATTATGTTAAAAAAAATAATGCTTATAGAATTTTTGCCTTGATTTTTAAGTTTTTTTAAAATTTCTTTTAGTATTTTTAAAATGACGCAGTCATAAATATAGGTGGATTCTTCACTTATCCTATAATAAATATTTTAATCTAATTATTTAATTAAAAAAATTGCTGTTACGAATTAATGTTTAATCCCCATACAACGAAATCGTACCGCTCTCGGGCTATTTATTTGATTTTCAATAGGAAACGTTTCGCCTGAGTAGAACAATTGGATTTAAAAAAAAACTATCAAGACTTTGAAGATATTGATTTTTAGCCACATTTCAAATTTAGTTATTAGCACAAAATATTAGTTTCTTATGTATTTCAATAAATATATTTTTTTTTTTGGTAAAATTTAACACACACTAAAAAAACTTAGCGACTGATGATGGCTAATATTTTAATACCTTGAGCGATATTAATGTGAATAATCGAAAAATTAACCAAACATACAATATAATCCAGAACGAGCTTACAAAAAGGTGGGTTTTGATTATTACATTCCAGATATAAAAATACTATCCGGGTGACTAAATAACTAAGTGAGCGACTAGAAATACAGAGAGGGCAACTTTAAAACTAAGATAGATTAGATTTTTCTAATTGTGGTTGTACTTAACGAACTACAAAAAAGTTAATTCTAAGCAAAGTTTTGTGAGCTGCATTATGAATGAATATTGGTTATATTATATTTGAGGTCGCATGTTTCATTATTTTCACGCTTTTTTAAAGGAATCTACAGACTGTTACAGCGCGCGAATCGAATGAGGGCGGGGCGAATATTCGAAACAGTCAGGGCCCACTTCAAGCTTGTAAACTCACGGCCACATGCCCGTGAAAGGTCGCCGCGGACTGCTCACCAATAGGTCGCCTACATTTTGACATCCGCGACGGACACCGCTCCAGTGATGCGTGGTATTCACAACATCGTCGCTGCATGAAATTACAATTAGCAATGTCACGCGTTTTTACCCGCTGATGACTTTCAAGGACGCTATTACTGTCATCAATGTTTCAGCACTCGCGGATGCATAATTTCACAAGTTAATGTTTCTTAATAGGTAGAAAGTCATCATCAGCTGTATACTTATTGCGTAAAAACACAATTGTCTTTATTATTTACAACAAACAAACGTACATACTATAAGTAAGGATGCGAAGTTTTGTCTAACCTTAAAGCATAAACTTGAAATGAAAAGTAAAATAATGTGTGGCGAAACGCCAATGTGCCATGGTTGTAACTTTTGTAAGTTTATGGTACGGCAGCGCGTCGATGGTGCTGCCACCTAGGGGTCTGGCTATGAGACGGCTGCTGGGGGTTTGGCCTGGCATTCACTCATATTGGCGCGAACTACAAGATTTGTAATTTGATATAATACTTAGAAATACGCCTTGTAACCATTCAAAGTGCAATATAAATTCCTAGTTATAATCTGAAGCCTGTTTCCTTTCCGTATATCACCCAAGAGATAATTGACTCAGTGTTAATTCATCGCAAACAAGATGGACGGGGACACTGGTCCATACTGGTGACCATCGACGTGATTTGAAACCTGCACGAGTTTTTTAAGAAAACGCGAAGAAAACGTCCTAATGGGTATTTGAAACAACGATGGCTCCGTGTGAATACTGTGTGGTGTAATTAAAACCAGTGCGTTTCTGTGAAGACTACATTTTACGGCCGTGCAAGTTTCATCCTCCAGTTCCTGGACAGCGATTCATCGAAATATTCGTGCATGACTGCATATTGCTAAGGTGATTTGGAAGAAAAAATCAGCATTCTACCAACATCAATCGCAAGTACATTTATGGTGTAATATCTCTTTCTCAAGTTTTCCCGCCAATTTTATTTGTTTACATCTACTTTTCGCGCGAAATCGGGACGTTCCGATTTACGTGATAACAAACCAGAGCAATACCATAAAGTTTTTTTTTTTTCTTAGCAAAGACATGAAGTGTAAAATGTTCTTTTGTTTTATCAACTGCTTACACATTGTTTTATTGTTTTTTTTTTATGTGTCTGTTTGTTGTAATTTGTAATTATATTTCAGTATTGTTTTAAAATTGAAATAATAAAAGTCAGAAAGTACATGTTTAATGAGCATAAAAGTTTAAATCTTTTAAACGTTAAATTTTAAGTTTAAATCGGTATAGTTCCTTGATAATGGCGGAACTAAGGGAATTACAAGAAAGGCTCGAACAATTACTAATTCAAAACAATGCACTTATGCAGCAAAATGCTGACTTACAAAATAGACTCGTTTTGCCACCTAGCTCAGTTTTAGGTACCGACAAGTCAGAATCAATAACGGACTCTGCTCCTAAAGCGTTTTTAGTTAGTCCGAAACTTGCTCCCTTTTGGATAGACCGCCCAGCTGCGTGGTTTGCGCATATACAGGCACAATTTGCTCTTGCTCAAATATCAGCTGACGAAACCAAATATAATTATGTAGTTGCCCAGATTGACTCCAGGTTAGCAAAGGAGGTTGAGGACCTTATAGTAAGCCCCCCTCCCAAAGGGCAACGTTACGATTGGATCAAAGGGGAAATGACACGCAGATTTTCGGTATCCGAGGCACAGCGAGTGAGGCAACTTATATCTGGTGAAGAAATTGGTGACCGCAAACCTAGTCAATTTTTACGACATTTAAAGTGTCTAGCAGGCACATCCCTATCTGATGACAAAATTTTGCGTGAGCTGTGGCTGCAGAGGTTACCTGTTAATGTTCAAGCAATTTTGGCAATCGAAGCAGATTTACCACTAGAAAAGGTTGCGGAAATAGCAGATAAAATTTTAGAAGTTTCGCCAATCTATGTTAGTGCCCTTAAATCTCATGAAACACCCTTTAATTTATCAGAGATAACCTCTCAAATTCAAGCTCTGCGCAATCAAGTTGCTGCTCTTACTGCTCAACGCAAATCTAGAGATCCTTCAAGGTCACGTCCAGGGTCGCGATCATCTTCAGCCAGCTCCGCAGGTAAACAGCGTTTATGTTGGTACCATTATCGCTTTGGTGTAAGGGCAAAGAAGTGTATTGAACCGTGCTCTTGGGTCTCTTCGGAAAACCCCTCCAGCAGTCAGTAATGGCGACCTCTGACTGTAGTTTTTCCGGTCGCCGCCTTTTTGTCACTGATAAAATAACTAAAATACAGTTTTTGGTAGATACTGGATCTGATTTGTGTATTTTTCCACGAAAACTTATTACATCTAAGTTAAAAGCAACCGGATTTCAGTTAAGCGCGGCTAATGGCACAACCATAAATACATATGGCTGCCACACTTTAGTGCTAAATTTTGGTCTACGACGCGACTTCAGGTGGAATTTTGTCATTGCTGATGTCGACATGGCAATTTTAGGATCTGATTTCCTTGCATATTACAATCTCCTTCCTGACTGCCGCTACAAACTCCTGCGAGATGGCCGAACAGGTCTAACAAGTCCAGCATCTATTAGTGGCCACAGCCAAAGCAGCGTTAAAGCTGTTTTTCACAACGATTCACCCTTTGCTGATCTTTTACGACAATTTCCGGATATAACGCGCCCGCCAGGTCTTCCCAGAATAGTTAAACATAAAACTGTTCATCACATCCTAACAACTGATGGTCCTCCTGTTTGCTGCCGTCCTCGCAGACTAGCACCTCAAAAGATGTTGGCTGCGAAAAAAGAATTTGATGACATGGTGAAATGTGGAACAGTTCGTCCTTCAAATAGCCCATGGTCCTCTCCTCTTCTTTTGACTCCCAAAAAAGATTCTTCTTGGCGGCCCTGTGGCGATTATCGAGCATTAAATGCACGAACTATCCCTGACCGCTACCCAGTTAAACATATTGAAGATTTCAGTCACAACTTGGATGGCGCAACTATTTTTAGTACAATAGATTTAGCTAAAGCGTACCATCAAATTCCTGTACACCCAGACGATATATGCAAAACTGCAATAATAACCCCATTCGGACTGTTTGAATTTCCCGTCATGACCTTTGGATTAAGGAATGCCGGGCAAACCTTCCAAAGGTTCGTTGATGAAGTCGTTAGGGGTCTAGATTTTTGTTTTGCATACATTGATGATATTTTAGTTTTTTCAAAAAATAGTTCTGATCATCAAAAGCACCTTAAAATTTTATTCGAGAGGCTCAATGAATACGGTATGGTAATAAACCCCACAAAGTGCGTTTTAGGAGCAAAAGAAGTAATTTTTTTGGGTTACAATATCAGTGCAAATGGAACTCGTCCCCCGGTCGATCGCATTAAAGACCTGCGCGATTTCCCTCCGCCCAAAACAGTTCAGGGTGTAAGGCGTTTCTTTGGCATGATAAACTTCTATCGTCGTTTTCTGCCAAAGGCAGCTCAGCAACAAGCACCCCTAATCGATGCACTTACTGCCATAGGTGGAAAAGGGTCAAAAGCGTTTATATGGACTAATCAGTTACTTCAAAATTTCGAAGACTGTAAAAATAGCTTGTGTTCCGTCGTTAGTTTAGCCCATCCTAAATCTGGAGTCCCTTTAGGCCTTTTCACTGACGCTTCTAACTCCCACATAGGTGCTTGCTTACAACAAAAGGTTGATGAAGTTTGGCAACCATTAGCATTTTTTAGCAGGAAATTATCGGCTCAACAAGCTACATTACCAACATATTATAGAGAGCTCTTAGCAGTGTACGAAAGTGTCCAACATTTTCGACACATTTTAGAGGTTCAACACACAACAATTTACACGGACCATAAGCCACTTCTCTACGCCTTTAGTCAAAAACGCGAAAAACTTCCACCACCACAATTAAATCAACTTTCTTTCATCGGTCAGTTTACAACAGACATTCAATACATAAAAGGACAAGAAAACGTCGTTGCCGATGCCTTATCTAGAGTTGACGTCATTTCGTTATGTCAGGATTATGAAGCGCTTGCTAAGTCTCAAGCATCAGATCCGGAAATTTCGGATCTTCTCAAATGTGGCTCGAGCCTGCAGCTGACTGAGGTTATCATACCTGAGACTAGTGTTTCCTTATTGTGCGACATTTCCACCGGTAAAGCGCGCCCCTTCTTAACAAAGCCTTTCCGACGAGCAGCCTTTAATGACTGCCACGGATTAAGTCATCCTGGTACCGCTGCCACTGCTAGACTAGTATCAGATCGTTTCGTATGGCCAGGGATTGACAAAGACTGTCGCGCTTGGACAAAAGAATGTCTTGCATGCCAGAAAACTAAAATTAGCAGGCATGTGAAAACTCCTATTGGCTCTTTTCCCACTCCAACAGCGAGGTTTAGACATGTTCACCTGGATTTAATCGGCCCTTTGCCAGCATCTTGCGGTTTTAACTATTGTTTGACAGTCATCGATAGGTTCTCGCGTTGGCCAGAAGTATTGCCAATGGTGAGTATCACGGCTGAAGAAGTTGTCGAACGGTTTATGCATGGTTGGATAGCTCGTTTCGGCGTTCCAGCAATAGTTACTACTGACCAAGGAAGACAATTTGAGTCGGCTCTTTTTACCAAGCTTTTGACTTTAGGTGCCACTAAACGAATTCGGACTACCAGTTACCATCCTCAGTCAAATGGTATGGTAGAACGATTTCATCGACAACTTAAAACAGCTCTTATGTGTCACCAAGAGTCGTGGTATCGTGCTCTTCCATTGGTCCTCCTTGGCATACGATCGGCACTTAAGGAAGATCTTAAATGTTCTGTAGCTGAGTTGGTTTATGGAGAACCCTTGCGATTGCCTGGAGAGTTGCTAGCTCCTGCAAACCATCAGTTTATCAATTCTCCAGACGATCTCATTGCTAATCTGCAGTCAATCATGGCTGAATTACGTCCTACTCCTGCGTCTGATCATTCCGTACAAAAATCTTTCGTTTTTAAAGACCTCCCTAACTCAACGCATGTTTTTCTACGAGATGATACTGTACGTAAATCACTTCAACCTCCGTATACAGGGCCTTACAAAGTGCTAGACCGAAATAATAAAACTATAAGCATTGACATTTTCGGAAAAAAACACGAAGTTAGCATTGATCGCATTAAACCAGCTTATATAACATCTGATTGTATTCCCTCAGTTCCAGACAAAGCACCACCAATGACTGTTCCACCCATAATGCCTTCATCATTAGTTAGCCCTTCTTCTAATACACCAGATCATCCTGATAATATGCGAAAGGCTGTGACTACTAGGTCAGGTCGAACAGTCAAATTTAAAACCCCTTATGACGTTTAGGTAAACTTAAGTATTTATTTTACAACAATTTATACCACCTTGATTTGAAAAAGATGGTATGTATTTCAAAATTTTGTTACCAATTTAAGTAAAATACAATTTATAAACAGATGCAACCACTTAATAATTTTCGTTTTGTTGGTAAATTAATAATAGATGATAAATTGTTTTAGAATCTAAGCTGTTATATAAATGTACAAATGTAGTAATATTATTTTAGTTAGTTTATGTCATAGTTAGAATATTTTATATTACTCCGTGGGGGGGTACTGTGGCGAAACGCCAATGTGCCATGGTTGTAACTTTTGTAAGTTTATGGTACGGCAGCGCGTCGATGGTGCTGCCACCTAGGGGTCTGGCTATGAGACGGCTGCTGGGGGTTTGGCCTGGCATTCACTCATATTGGCGCAAACTACAAGATTTGTAATTTGATATAATACTTAGAAATACGCCTTGTAACCATTCAAAGTGCAATATAAATTCCTAGTTATAATCTGAAGCCTGTTTCCTTTCCGTATATCACCCAAGAGATAATTGACTCAGTGTTAATTCATCGCAAACAAGATGGACCGGGACACTGGTCCATAAATGTAAAATAAGGTTTAATGTGCTGATCTGAACTCTAAAACTGAAACAAAAATATACCAGAATTATTTAGTTTAATTTATTTTAAACTCTAATAAATCAACAACACAATGTTCAGTACATTAGTTTAATTTAAATTTACCTATTTGCCCACATACATTTTAATGGTGTATCCACACCCTGACCAGCAGCGGCTTCGCCGCAGGCCTACGTCAAGATCTTTTGCCACCAGGCGGAGAGAATACACCACCAGAGACAAAAACCGTTAAAAAAGAAAATACGTTTGACACAAGTTTTGTGTCATGCCATGGTTTGTCAAGAAGCTTGTCATCATATTTACAAAACAAATAAATGTAATTTGACAGAACAGTGAGCCACTGATCATGTAAGTAGGTAATCTTTTTTCAGTGAGCCCACGCTGGTGAACTTATGTTCGATCGCCACCAACCAAAACAATAGTTATGTACATGTTGCATGCCTTAATAGTCACCAATGGAAATGTTATATTCATTGTGATAGACGTGCATGTTTAATATCTGTCTTTACCTATAGTAAGCCGCCCAGAGATACTATTAGGTAGGTAGCAACCTACCTATGTACGTATTTATGTTTGTATTTTCTTTCAAGATTAAAGAAAGTTTCCTCATCATAAAGTCTTAAGCTATTTTCAAGCTTTTCAAATAATTTTTCAGCTCTATATTCATCATTATTTCTTCAACTCTAGCCAGCAAAAGCCTGAAAATAATATATATTTGATGTTACCAATCAAGTAAATGTTGCTGCGTCGCGATCGTCAAGACACTGAGGGCTGGTTTTAGGAGCATGTTGTGCTACTCGTAGGCACGCGAGCCCTGGGTTTTAACCAGAAAACGGTCTGGGCAAGGAACAATTCCATAAACTTGCCATTTATATTATGTTACGGTATTATGGTTTAGTTTAGCAAATAAGTATTTTTGATGAAATCTTGAATTAAGTACCTAATTATTGTAATAAAATAAAAGGAACGAGCATATACCAGGTCAACAGTGCAAAACAGAAACGCAGCATTTGGCACGTTTAGTAGACTGAATCATCCATCCATCATACCTCTAAGTGTATGTATTAAATAAAAAATGCATTTAAATAAATTACTTTATTTTATTAAAAGTTATTTAGCAATAAACCTAAGCATTACACACTAGTGTTTTACATTCTCTCCATTTCTTGGGGTCAGTAGCAATACTGGATCTCTTCCTCAAACCTATAGGAGCTGCTCTACTTAGTTCAATCATTTAAATGAGATTTTCCCTCTAGCTCTTTTGCTCTTTACATTGGCACAAATAATCAAGTTCATCTTGGAAGTAGATAACCAAAATAACAAAGTAAGAACGTGACATCTGCATATTGTGGACAAACGAAACGATATTAAGCACTGTGCTGTATTTTCTACTCTACTCCGTCTCAGTGATGCTTAGATAAAAATATAGCTTTTCATAATTTTCAACATGTCTGATGTCATCTCATAAAAATACACTATACCTACATAGAATCTGAAACAACAGCAAACGATAAAATATAGGTTATATTTCGTATGCCTCCGGAATTTTATAAAATTGATTGATTACACGTATCGCGTGCTTAGCCAAAGCATTGTTTTAGGCTAGCTAGCCTTTCTATTTAGTACCTTTGGTTAGAGTAGGACTGTAGTTTTAAAGTTGGATGAACGTATCTTCATTCTCTTTGAGAATCCGCACCACGAGGATTTCCCGTTAAAAAAAGGTCCAAGATATTGCTCCGACGTGAACTTGATACTCGCTCAGGCAGAAAATGTATATCTCACAAAATTATGCTCCAAGATCCAGCTTATATTACTGTGGCGGCTCCAGGAGTCTTAACGACACAGAGTACCACAAGCTTAATCGGATTCTTCAATAGCTTTATTTTTTGATGTGTGATGGCGAAATTTGATGAAATATCTTTTTGTTTTATTGCAAAAAATATAATATTTTATGCAAAAAGGTATTGACGTCTTGATCATCTTGACATAACTTTTCACGCATATATGTCAGACGATGTTGTGAATAGGCGATGTCCGTATTCACAGTGCACTTTAAAGTCAGTAGATACAGTGCAATGTTTTGAGTTTTTGAGCGGTCTCAGTACATATATTTTTTAAAATTTTGAATACCTATGATATCATATAGTAGTAATGCCTATGGTATTATGAATATTTGACACTCAAGAATACAAGAGAAAATAAGAAATTAATTTTCTTCTTCTTCATTTTATTAAAATACTAGTGGATACCGCATTGTTTTGATTCGATAGCATAAAAAACATATGACTTTTTTGTGTCTGATACTTTTGGAGTTAGTTCTGTTAGCAAGTTGATGGATATTTTTCATAAGAAAAACCCTCATTAATGCGGTCTCTCATCTTCATAACCTTCAAAGACCCAAAAAAGGATGTTAAAAGTTAAAATTTAGTTTCACAACATTATTTTTCTTTCTTCTAAATACTACTTATCATTTATTTACTGTGACATTGACTGAGGCGAGGCTACAGCTTTGGCGATGCTATAATTTTTCATCTGCCGAACGCGTCAAAGTCCATAGAAACGTGTCAAATAATTCGCCCAGGATTAGTTTCAACTCACGCCGTTTGAGGCGATCGGCGCTAGATTCGATGAGAGTTTGTGAATACTAATTTCTCGACCCAGGCGAAGGTCCATATATGGATTAGTGTCGCGGTTGACTTTGTGAATCAACAGGCTGATGCTTGTGACGATGCATATGCTAGCGTCGCCTATTGGCGTTTTATTTTCAAAGATGAATCAGTCAGATTACTTTGTTGCCAGTAAGTCTCGCGTCGCGCCATTGAAGCCAGTGTCAGTAGCGCGACTCGAGCTTCAGGCCGCTTTATTGGGTGTTCGTTTAGGCCAGACAGTTTGTGATCAAAGCAGTTTTAAACCAACTAAACAATACTTTTGGTGTGATTCCCAAACTGTTTTGGCCTAGGTCCGAAATGATGCCAGTCGTTTCAAAACTTTTGTGCGCAATCGTATTGGTGAGATTAATGAATTGAGTAGTTTATCCAATTGGTATTAGGTTCCGTCTCGGTATAACGTCGCTGACGACGCTACTCGGGTTGTCAAGGGTGTTGAAACGTTTCGCGTCGATAGGTGGCTTTGAGGCCCAAGTTTTTACATGAAAGAAATATTATGCATCCCATAGAACCTTCTAAATGCATTACCGAAGATCTTCTTGAGTTAAAGACGTGTCTGATTGTACATACTATTCGGTTTAATATTGTTCCAAATTTTAGTCGCTTTAGTTCTTGGCTCAGATTACTACGAGCTACAGCTCGAATATATCAATTTGTACGTATTTTACGAGAAAATATTTCTGATCAGTCCAAAACCAGGACTACTATTATGGGAACGTTACGCCCATTGTCTGCTAAAGATTTACAAAAAGCGGAACTCAATATTCTACGACAATGCCAAACAGAAAGCCTTACCGAAAATGTGCTAAAGAACTTATCGTCGAAAGTGGATGATGATGGCTTAATTCGTCTCGATGGACGGATCGATGCTGTAGAAGACGTAGAGCCACAGATGAAAAGACCCATTATTCTTAATGGCCGGCACTACGTGACTCGATTAATGGTTGCACACTATCACATTTGGGCAGGACACGGTGGTCGAGAGACGGTTGTAAATGAGCTACGTCAACGATTCTGGATCACATGACTTCGCCCTACAGTAAGATCAGTCGCTGCGTCTTGTCCGAAATGCAGGATCCGCAAGGCCTCACCAAGAGTGCCGTCCATGGGTGATCTTCCAGAAGAATGATTACGGCATCACCAGCGTCCATTTTCGATAGTTGGTCTTGATTATTTTGGCCCGATTGATGTTACCATAGGCCGACGAAGAGAAAAGAGGTACGTCGCCCTTTTTACATGTTTTTCGACTAGAGCAGTTCATTTGGAAGTGGTGTCTAGCCTTTCAGCTGACTCTTCTATTATGGCTTTGCGCCGATTTATGGCCAGACGTGGTTGCCCGATCAAGATCAAGATTTATTCCGACAACGGGACAGCCTTTGTTAGAGCCAGTCGAGAATTAAAAAGAGAACTGAAAGAAATGGACCATAATCAAGTTGCAGATTTTGCAGCAAACAAGGAAATACAATGGCACTTTATTCCATCATCAGCGCCCTTTAAGGGCGGAATTTGGGAAAGACTCGTTGGCTGTGTGAAACAAACATTGTCGGTTACCTTAAAGTCAAGGGCCCCACGTGAAGAAATTCTTCTTACTTTGCTGAACGAAGCCGAATCGGTTGTCAACTCCCGACCGCTGACTCACGTGTCGGTCGACGATAACGAAGCACCAGCATTGACACCTAATCATTTCCTGATTGGACAGTCGTCGACGATGCCAGGTCCATTTAATCTTGATGATGGAGACCTTACCAGCACGGCAGGTTGGCGCAGGGCTCTGAGAATCCCCCTCGAATGGAGCACGCCTTGTCGTGGCGAGGGGGGTCAGTAGCCTGTCGCAATCCAGCGGCAGGTGAAGCCAAGATGCTCCGTGGAGAGTGCCGCTGCGTCTGTTTCCGTATCGGGCGGCAGTGGCCATAGTGAGTCGCGTCTGTCTCGCATCGAGCGGCGGCTCACTAAAAGTCGTTGGACTCCCGGCGACCCTCTGGTTTATCAGAGGAGGCAGGGGATGTCCTGAGGGCTTTGGTCCTCTGGGCGAGCTCGGCGTGCATTTGCCGTCGGGCATGGCTCGCCTCGTCGGGAGGGTCTCGGACAGACGGTGTGGGGACACCTCTGTCCAATTACAAGGGACCCTCCTGAGGCGCCAGTGTGCCGTCGGGAGTGGGATCGCCCCACTCCGTGGAGATCCGCCCTCCTGATAGAGGGTGGAGGTTGCGCTGGCAAGGGTCGTGGGACTGTTGAGACACCGCGGCCTCTGCTGTCACAGCCAACAAACGCGGCGGGCGTCATCAGGTTTTAGTGGGTATACCCGGGGGCGAATCCGGGGGAGTCCCACACACGCCCCTCCGTTCCCCGACGGAGAGGTACGGTGCGTAATTGGCATTTCCTGACGTAAAAAAAAAGGGCTCTGAGAATGGCAGATCATTTCTGGACCCGGTAGGTCCGAGAATACCTTCCAATACTAGCTCCACGACCATTAAATAAAAACGATGAAATCAATAAGTTGGCGGTGGGCGATTTCGTGGTAATTTACAACGGCAATTTGCCCCGTAATGTCTGGCCCAAAGGGCGGGTTTCTGCGCTTTTCCCTAGGCGAGACGGCGTTGCCAGAGTGGCCGAAATTATAACCGCTGGAGGGGTATTAAGGCGCCCTATCCGAAAATTAGCTCTTATTGTCAAAAATCATTAGTTTTTTTTGTATATTTTGTACTGCCCAAATTAAGGGTTTGTTTCTATTTAGCATGTTATGTTAGTTTATGTTTATTTTAGTTTGTTAGTTCAGTATCGATTATGAAAAACATATTAATAATATCGAAAGAATTCAAAAGAAATTCACCAATAAATTCACAAATATCACATTTAAATTACCAAACAAGGTACCTATTAAGAACAAAACCTTTTCCTTCAGGCAAGTAAGCAAGGATGACACGCAGCAAGCGTGAACACGAGAAGTTAAGTCAGCAAAGTCCTGCTATTTTATCACGTGTAGACACCCTATTCCATGTCCTTCATACAAAATAAGAAACTTTGTTTAACTCTAAAAGTAAAAAAGAAATAGCAAACTGGGAACTTCCGAATATTTTATAGTATTTTTGTCCAAAAAAGTCATATGTTCACTCATTCTTTTAAGGTAAGTTAGCAAAAAAGATTTAAGTATTTAGCGATGGCGGATGGAGTGAGCACCAGGGATTCGTTTCACTCATGAACGCACAGTAAAAGTGGTTTGTTTTTATGCTGAATAATCCTATTTCTAGCCAATTCATACAATGTAAACGATGGAATGCGAATCTACTATAGTTTGTTCATAGAGATACAATAGCGTGTGGATGGAGTGAGCACAATAAATTAATAGAAAATGTTTTAATACGAAACTTGACGATCTGAAATTACAGGCTCCAATTAAAGAGAGGTGTAACAGAAAAAAGAACACTGAATGAATCGACCAACTTATTTCAGTATGGAGATATGGCTGACAGCTTGTGAGGACTGAGTGAGCACACATTTAACCAAATATCTTTCATTCAATCGCATTACAAAAATAAAATCTTGTTTCTACAATTGTTTTAAACCTGTAACTAAATGATAAATATACATTTAATTGAATCTGGAGCTGCTCACTTGGTGGAAACGCAGACATTTTGTGCTAATTTAACGTCAAAATAAGTTGACATTACAAAGTTATTTTTTGCCATTAAACTTTATAAAATTGTTATTAAACTTTATATATTGTAGCAAAACCTAAGTTTGAAAATACAATTTTTTTGGCGTTTTTTGAAAAAAAATTGTATCAGTACACTCATTACATTATAAAAATTAGTACATCAGTACATTATAAAACATTAACATAAAAAAATATATATCAGGTCTGGAGGCACCGGGTGGCAAGCACGGGCTAGCGGGCAGTTCGACGCGATACTACCGCATCAGATGGTAAAATAACTCAAGATAGGGACTGCATACCTTGTCAGAAATTACTTGAAGCGCTAGATCCGGTCAGCTTCACCAGACCGCGGTGTTTAGACGGTAGACCGGACCGACATGTTGCTAACATACATTGTAAGCTGCGGTCTGTTGAGCGGGCCGCCGGCGCCGGCTGCAGACCGCATCCTGTGTGATATTTGCTTAAGAGGCGTTACAACGCGAAAGTAGCACCACTTCATATAAATAAATAGGCATTTCTCCGTCAAAACACAAAATATTAAAAATCGGCCGGCGGCCTTGAGCCGATGCCGCCGCCCGGCGGGCGCGCCGAGGGGCCCAAATGGGTTGTGTTCTGTTCTCTCTATTCCCGCCGTGCGCACCGCGCAACCCCCTCGTACGTCTATTTTTAATTTATCCATTATATCATGTAAATTATTGAAATTATTAGTGGATTTTAATAACTTAATAGATAATTCAATAGTAAAGTAAAGTAAGTCTACTTTGTCAGTTTGACTGGTAGATTTTTGCTATCATAATAAATAAGCCCTGAAAAAAAGTTGTATTTCCACTTATTTTTTTTGGTGGATTCGGTACAAGTTTAGTTAAGGAATGTGAATGAAACGTAGTAAAATAAAAAGTTGCCTGTAAGCATTTTTTTCCTGAATATAACGAATTTATACTCTTTTTTTCAAACATTATTCTGAAAAAAAATTGGTGGATTTTCTTGTTATTAGAAACAAAATGATCAACTTACATTATGTTAAAAAAAAATGCTTATAGAATTTTTGCCCTGATTTTTAAGTTTTTTAAAATTTATTTTAGTATTTTTAAATTGACGCAGTCATAAATCTAGGTGGATTCTTCACTTATCCTATAATAAATATTTTAATCTAATTATTTAATTAAAAAAAATGCTGTTACGAATTAATGTTTAATCCACATAAAACGAAATCGTACCGCTCTCGGGCTATTTATTTGATTTTGATTAGGAAACGTTTCGCCTGAGTAGAACAATTGGATTTAAAAAAAAAAACTATCAAGACTTTGAAGATATTGATTTTTAGCCACATTTCAAATTTAGTTATTAGCACAAAATATTAGTTTCTTATGTATTTCAATAAATATATTTTTTTTTGGTAAAATTTAACAAATGGGGACTAAAAAAAACTTAGCGACTGATGATGGCTAATGTTTTACTACCTTGAGCGATATTAATGTAAATAATCGAAAAATTAACCAAACATACAATATAATCCAGAACGAGCTTACAAAAAGGTGGGTTTTGATTATAACATTCCAGATATAAAAATACTATCCGGGTGACTAAATAGGTAACTAAGTGAGCGACTAGAAATACAGAGAGGGCAACTTTAAAACTAAGATAGATAAGATTTTTCTAATTGTGGTTTTACTTAACGAACTACAAAAAAGTTAATTCTAAGCAAAGTTTTGTGAGCTGCATTATGAATGAATATTGGTTATATTATATTTGAGGTCTCATGTTTCATTATTTTCACGCTTTTTTAAAGGAAACTACAGACTGTTACAGCGCGCGAATTCGAATGAGGGCGGGGCGAATATTCGAAACAGTCAGGGGGGTAATTCAAGCTTGTAAACTCACGGCTACATGGCCGTGAAAGGTCGCCGCGGACTGCTCACCAATAGGTCGCCTACATTTTGACATCCGCGATGGACACCGCTCCAGTGATGCGTGGTATTCATAACATCGTCGCTGCATGAAATTACAATTAGCAATGTCACGCGTTTTTACCCGCTGATGACTTTCAAGGACGCTATTACTGTCATCAATGTTCCAGCACTCGCGGATGCATAATTTCACAAGTTAATGTTTCTTAATAGGTAGAAAGTCATCATCAGCTGTATACTTATTGCGTAAAAACACAATTGTCTTTATTATTTACAACAAACAAACGTACATACTATAAGTAAGGATGCGAAGTTTTGTCTAACCTTAAAGCATAAACTTGAAATGAAAAGTAAAATAATGTAAAATAAGGTTTAATGTGCTGATTTGAACTCTAAAACTGAAACAAAAATATACCAGAATTATTTAGTTTAATTTATTTGAAACTCTAATAAATCAACAACACAATGTTCAATACATTAGTTTAATTTAAATTTACCTATTTGCCCACATACATTTTAATGGTGTATCCACACCCCGACCAGCAGCGGCTTCGCCGCAGGTCTACGTCAAGATCTTTTGCCACCAGGCGGAGAGAATACACCACCAGAGACAAAAACCGTTAAAAAATAAAATACGTTTGACACAAGTTTTGTGTCATGCCATGGTTTGTCAAGAAGCTTGTCATCATATATAAAAAACAAATAAATGTAATTTGACAGAACAGTGAGCCACTGATCATGTAAGTAGGTAATCTTTTTTCAGTGAGCCCACGCTGGTGAACTTATGTTCGATCGCCACCAACCAAAACAATAGTTATGTAAATGTTGCATGCCTTAATAGTCACCAATGGAAATGTTATATTCATTGTGATAGACGTGCATGTTTAATATCTGTCTTTACCTATAGTAAGCCGCCCAGAGATACTATTAGGTAGGTAGCAACCTACCTATGTACGTATTTATGTTTGTATTTTCTTTCAAGATTAAAGAAAGTTTCCTTATTCACATTACAGAAGATTCAAGAGATTTGATATTAACATTCGAAAAATACATTCTCAAAAGGTAATGAACACAAGTTTAAGAAATAACATGAATTTGCCTTTAGCAGCAAGGGAGCAGACACTTACTACATTTCAGCACAACATCAATGACAATCTGCACTGAACTAAAGTTTTTAAAATTTATAAGGAATAAATACAATCATTAACATTGATAAATGTTTTTATTCATAAAAGCTTTTATATGCCTAAGCACTCACGCTATCTTTCTTTTTATGTGGCTGATCCTTTGTCATTATAATCATGGTTACTCATGCTTGACCTACCCGGTTTGTTAGGTATTACCCCTTATTTGCAGTCATCAGCAGCAATACAGATCACTTCCTCATATCAAGGAGCTACTCTCACAATGAGTATCTCCCTCTGAAAATTTTTAACTGTTTAATGTCGTTTTGAATAGTTCAATGGACGTAACAAAGAAAAATGAGACTCCTTTTGTTTTTCGATATATTAGGTGTTTGTTCTTCCTGCACAAGAGGTACAGACATTCCTCGCTCGGAACGATTTCTGATAAAATCCATTGCTCACGTATCAAGCACACTATGCTCTAGAACGCAGCAACCTAAGATGATTAACAGCAACTACTCTCTAAGCGTCTTGACGACGGAGCATCATAAATTTGCTTGATTGGCATCTTCAAGGACATTATTTCTAGGTTTGTGCTGGTCAGAGTTGAAAAAATAGTTATGAAATGACTGTAAATTGATTTATTTGCTTGCAAATACTGCTACTGATATGCCGTTTTTATGTCAAAATCTCACGGATGTATTTCATCTCAAGCGATGTCATGAATCGAGCGAAGTGCGTCACAGTTATAGATGCAAAAAGTATTTTAAACGTGAAGTCGTAAAGTAAGTTTTTGCATAACCGTGACATCAACAAAGGCGAGATAGCAAGCAAGGGCGAGGCGAGATCAAATGAAAGGTGTAATTGAACTATAGAGCAAAAACAGAGAGATAAAAATTAAATATTTTTATTGAAAAATAAGGTTTTGATCTGAATTTAAAAAAACGCGTTCTAATAACAATATCTTATTAAAAAATACACTATTGGTGTCTTTAATCGCCAAGTCAAACCTTCAGCCATACTACAAATACTAAAATATTGTTTCATGTCTTGGATTAAAAAGGGAAAAATCATTTGTGCATATTTATTGTGTCCACACCATCCGGTGGTATTGTGTTGATGGCTCTGCTGCTCATACTGAGAAAAATATAATAATCTGGGGCTGCAGCGGCATTTTCTATGAAAAATAACGATACTATGGTATCTGACATTTTTGACGTTTGGACGCCGGTAATGCCGCCGGGTGATGTGGATACACCATTTGATTGACACAAATGTCTATGTCTTGTGCTTTATGGTTAAGTTTTTAATTAGATTTCGCTCTCGCCCTCGCCCTAACTATCCGCCTTTGTTGATGTGACGGCTATGATTAAGCAAAAATAAACTTTACGGTCTTAAACATTAAAATACTTTCTGTATCTACAACCATGACGTATTTCGCCCGATTCAGAACATCGCCTGAGCTAAAATACATTCGTGAGGTGTCAAATAATGTATAAGTCTTAAGCTATTTTCAAGCTTTTTAAATAATTTTTCAGCTCTATATTCATCATTATTTCTTCAACTCTAGCCAGCAAAAGCCTGAAAATAATATATATTTGATGTTACCAATCAAGTGAATGTTGCTGCGTCGCGATCGTCAAGACACTGAGGGCTGGTTTTAGGAGCATGTTGTGCTACTCGTAGGCACGCGAGCCCTGGGTTTTAACCAGAAAACGGTCTGGGCAAGGAACAATTCCATAAACTTGCCATTTATATTATGTTACGGTATTATGGTTTAGTTTAGCAAATAAGTATTTTTGATGAAATCTTGAATTAAGTACCTAATTATTGTAATAAAATAAAAGGAACGAGCATATACCAGGTCAACAGTGCAAAACAGAAACACAGCATTTGGCACGTTTAGTAGACTGAATCATCCATCCATCATACCTCTAAGTGTATGTATTAAATAAAAAATGCATTTAAATAAATTACTTTATTTTATTAAAAGTTTTTTAGCAATAAACCTAAGCATTACACACTAGTGTTTTACATTCTCTCCATTTCTTGGGGTCAGTAGCAATACTGGATCTCTTCCTCAAACCTATAGGAGCTGCTCTACTTAGTTCAATCATTTAAATGAGATTTTCCCTCTAGCTCTTTTGCTCTTTACATTGGCACAAATAATCAAGTTCATCTTGGAAGTAGATAACCAAAATAACAAAGTAAGAACGTGACATCTGCATATTGTGGACAAACGAAACGATATTAAGCACTGTGCTGTATTTTCTACTCTACTCCGTCTCAGTGATGCTTAGATAAAAATATAGCTTTTCATAATTTTCAACATGTCTGATGTCATCTCATAAAAATACACTATACCTACATAGAATCTGAAACAACAGCAAACGATAAAATATAGGTTATATTTCGTATGCCTCCGGAATTTTATAAAATTGATTGATTACACGTATCGCGTGCTTAGCCAAAGCATTGTTTTAGGCTAGCTAGCCTTTCTATTTAGTACCTTTGGTTAGAGTAGGACTGTAGTTTTAAAGTTGGATGAACGTATCTTCATTCTCTTTGAGAATCCGCACCACGAGGATTTCCCGTTTAAAAAAAGGTCCAAGATATTGCTCCGACGTGAACTTGATACTCGCTCAGGCAAAAAATGTATATCTCACAAAATTATGCTCCAAGATCCAGCTTATATTACTGTGGCGGCTCCAGCAGTCTTAACGACACAGAGTACCACAAGCTTAATCGGATTCTTTAATAGCTTTATTTTTTGATGTGTGATGGCCAAATTTGATGAAATATCTTTTTGTTTTATTGCAAAAAATATAATATTTTATGCAAATAGGTATTGACGTCTTGATAATCTTGACATAACTTTTCACGCATATATGTCAGACGATGTTGTTAATAGGCGATGTCCGTATTCACAGTGCACTTTAAAGTCAGTAGATACAGTGCAATGTTTTGAGTTTTTGAGCGGTCTCAGTACATATATTTTTTAAAATTTTGAATACCTATGATATCATATAGTTGTAATGCCTATGGTATTATGATTATTTGACACTCAAGAATACAAGAGAAAATAAGAAATTAATTTTCTTCTTCTTCATTTTATTAAAATACTAGTGGATACCGCATTGATTTTGATTCGATAGCATAAAAAACATATGACTTTTTTGTATCTGATACTTTTGGAGTTAGTTCTGTTAGCAAGTTGATGGATATTTTTCATAAGAAAAACCCTCATTAATGCGGTCTCTCATCTTCATAACCTTCAAAGACCCAAAAAAGGATGTTAAAAGTTAAAATTTAGTTTCACAACATTATTTTTCTTTCTTCTAAATACTACTTATCATTTATTTACTGTGACATCGACTGAGGCGAGGCTACAGCTTTGGCGATGCTATAATTTTTCATCTGCCAAACGCGTCAAAGTCCATAGAAACGTGTCAAATAATTCGCCCAGGATTAGTTTCAACTCACGCCGTTTGAGGCGATCGGCGCTAGATTCGATGAGAGTTTGTAAATACCAATTTCTCGACCCAGGCGAAGGTCCATATATGGATCCTGATGTTAGTAGTGTTTGATCATTAAAGCGATCATATTAAATAACAATTCATTGTTCATGTCACTATCTTGGACATTTACATGTATCACTATTACTAAAAAACATTAGATGTATGATAACTATGATAAGTTATAACTTTCTACTAATAAAAATATCTTTATTAGGAAGAAAGAAGATATTTGTTAGTATTTTTTATTAATGATTAACTAAAAATTGATAATTTATTTATTTTAGTAATCTCAAACTGAAGTAGGGCATTTTTGTTTAATTGTGGCATGTTATAAAAATTGCAAACAAACAATACGGAATACGTATTGTTGGGCTGAGACGGTTTGCGAATATTATAGTTTTACACTGCATTTGGCACGTAAAACAAATGATAATTTTATTGCGAGGAAAGCCACATACAGAAAACACTTTTTAGTTAGCACCTTATCTTTAGTAAGGTAAAGGGCGTGAAGGCACAGAAAATATAAGTTTGATAATTCGTTATCTTTGTCTTGCAGTTTTTAGCATATTTTATAATTATAGATTTGAAATACATAGGGACATGAAATTCTATTGATTTTCAGTATGGGCTATTTAGGTATTAATGCGACTGTTTTAAAGATATTCGTCCGAATACCAAACATATAAATAATATTGTATAAATTTAAATTCGATGAGAAAACATTTGGTTGTAAAAAGTGTTAGATGATTGGTATAAAAGCAATTGATTAATAAATTCATTTTAGGGATGTAATTCTCATAAGATCATAAAAATATTCATAGGTGTCTATCAATGCTATATGATTTAATGCTGACTTACAAAAAGGATACGATAATTCAATGGCTTTGAAATATTATCGTTATCAGAAATTTTACGGCAAGTAAGTAGGTAATGTTTTTTTTTAATTTATTTATATATAATTTAAAATTTAATAAGTATTTAAGTTATGTTTCCGAAGAAGATTATAAATCGGCTTGTGAGAGCTTTGTGACTTTATAAGGGCAAACGACCGCAAACGATTTCTCCGACAGAAGTTTTGGTACTACCCGGCCCCGGCCAAATACGTTTATCTAATATTCGACTAATCAACCAGGAATGTTCGCCGAGTATTCGATAGTCGGTACATGGTCAGATTTCTCGTTGTAAATTTACTTACAATTTTATTGCCTGGATAAATATCTGGATTACCTTTAAGGATTACCATAAATATCAATCCCATCTTTTGAGTTAGTTACTAAATTTTTCTATTTATTTAACTACTAGCGGTCCCCCGCGACTTCATCCGCGCGTTTTGAGTTTGCTCCCTCCTCTCCCGTCGCAGCGTGATGTTTTATATCCTAAAGCCTTTTTCAATAAATAAGCTATCTAACATAGAAATATTTTTTCAAATCGGTCCAGCAGTTCCTGAGAGAAGCGCGTTCAAACAAACAAACTCTTCAGCTTTATAATATTATTAGCGCACGCGCACGTCGTACTTTAGCTGCGAACATTATTTTGGTGCGGAGTTATGTTAAAACTGTGATAGCACCTAAAATATTTATTGAATTTAAATGATATAAAGGGCAACTTTGTTCTAAATGAAATGCTCGTGATGATGAATGTATTTATTTTGATAAAAATAAATACCTGTGTGTATAATACACCTCTAAAAATAATGCATTATTTTTTTACAAATTTATTAACATAAAATAGGTTGTAGTAAGTCAACCATTAAAGATAGACATATGCTGTCGTGGACTTTATTATAGAACTCTTAATGTTGAACAATCCGGTCATACATGATTTTTGTGTAACTTAAGCGGTTTTCGCAGCGTACGCAGCGGAAGCTCTCAAAAGGAATATCTTTCTCCCGTTTTCGCAACATTTTTCATTGCTGCTGTGGTCTTATGAGTCGTATCTTTATGTTATAGCCTAAAGCCTTCCTCGATAAATGGACTATCTAACGTAAAAACATTTTTTCAAATCGGGCCAGTAGTTTCTGAGATAAGCGCGTTCAAACAAACAAACAAACAAACTCTTCAGCTTTATAATATTAGTATAGATATACAACATATATATTTAAGGTTGACAAATATTGACTTGTTTATTATTATGAGTAGTGTCAAAAAATCTGATTATGATTCAGAATTAGGGTACCTATTTGGACAAGAAATCTAAAAATGAACGGATATCGTCTACAAGTACCTTTGTCATATCGAGTACCCAAGGGGACTGGTTTCATACATATTTAAAAACATTCTTATATATAAAACGAGAATTATTTGGTTCACAATAATTAATTGATTCAAATTTTAACAAATGGTCCAATCACATGACGTCCTCTGGCGTAAGAGTGAAGGGAAAGTCCTTTAAAAAAATCGTTTTGAAAATTAATGTTTTTTTTTTAACTAGGAGGCAGGCGGACTATCATGTCCTGTTTTGTTATTAATTTGAATTCTACAATTGTTCCACCATACTGTTAGACGGAGAATCGATTGTGGCATTATGTACTATGATAGACAACACTAGGACTTATGGACAGCACTAGATCTGTCAGATTGATTGTGTTTGACATTAGTTGGATTGTTGTGGAATTGTCCCGCGTAATTTTACTTACTGCATTGATTATTGTATAATTAGTAACTTTGTTATGAAATAAGAATATTCTTCAACACACCGAGTTTATCTCTTTCAATACCTTAGTAACTGGTGAATATTAAGATAAAATGTCGTTTGAAAATTTATTAAACACTGTTTATCGAATACTATAAACATCAAACGATAAAATTCATATAATACGAATCTATTTTATTACTAACTAGCGGTCCCCCGCGACTTCGTCCGCGCGTTTTCAGTTTGCTCGCTCCCCTCCCGTCGCAGCGTGATGTTTTATACCCTAAAGCCTTTCTCGATAAATAAGCTATCCAAAACCGAAATATTTTTTCAAATCGGTCCAGCAGCTCCTAAAATAAGCGCGTTCAAACAAACAAACCCTTCACCTTTATAATATTATTAGCGCAAGCGCACGTCGTACTTAAGCTGCGAACATTATTTTGGTGCGGAGTTATGTTAAAACTGCGATAGCTCCTAAGATATTTATTGAATTTAAATTATATAAAAGGCAACTTTGTTCTAAATGAAATGCTCGTGATGATAAATGTATTTTTTTTGATAAGAATAAATACCTGTGTGTATAATACACCTCTAAAAATAATGCATTATTTTTTTACAAATTTATTAACATAAAAAAGGTTGTAGTAAGTCAACCATAAAAGATAGACATATGCTGTCGCGGACTTTATTATAGAACTCTTAATGCTGAACAATCCTGTCATACATGATTTTTGTGTAACTTAAGCGGTTTTCGCAGCGTACGCAGCGGAAGCTCTCAAAAGGAATATCTTTCTCCCGTTTTCGCAACATTTTTCATTGCTGCTGTGGTCTTATGAGTCGTATCTTTATGTTATATAGCCTAAAGCCTTCCTCGATAAATGGACTATCCAACGTAAAAAAAAATTTTCAAATCGGGCCAGTAGTTTTTGAGATTAGCGCGTTCAAACAAACAAACAAACAAACGAACAAACAAACAAACAAACTCTTCAGCTTTATAATATTAGTATAGATAGGAGCAACGTCTCCAAGGAATCGTTCCTTAGTAACTTAGTGGCTTTCTGGGGAAGTTTGTTGTGGAGTGGATGAATGTAATTGGGTGGAATAAACTGATGATTAAAGAAAATATTTACTTGATGTAGTTTATTCTTAAATCACAGAATAAAGAGTAGGACAGTAAACATGGTTCATATTTCCAATAACTCGAATTAGATCATTGTAGTGCAGTTTGGGTTTAATGCTGCATTGCATTAAGGATACGCCAGGTTTTTTTTAAATATATAATAATTACCTTGTGTTAAAAAATATCGATAGTGGTATTTGTGTAATAATGAACATGTCTTGTATTTATCTCACCTTAAACGTCCCTCCGTTTAACGTGTGGCATGTGGCAAATGGCAAATAAAAATAACCGAAGAATATGAAATATAATAATATTATATATACTTGAGAAAATGAATTTCTACCAATTCATATGCTCTGTTTATGCATATCCATAAAAAACAAAAAAGGCATTATTTTCGTAAAATTGACTTTTTTCAATTTTGTGGCTACCTATTCTTACGGTATATTTAACAATGTGTTGATTAATTCTGGTTAGTGCTACCTGCCGGATACTTCATACAACGTTTTATTTGAATTATTCTTCGGTAATGCTTGTGGTAGCATATGTTAAAAAACAAGCTCATAGAAACAAAAGTCAATTAAAGGTGACAAAAGGTTGTCATAATTTTTACTGGGTGGTGGCTGACTTTTCCAATGATAAAGGACACATTTTTTTCGACTCGAGATTAAGTACCGAACTTTGCGACGATTATATGAATGCATTTATAAAAAGCATATCACTGTAACAGCATATTTTTCAAAAAATGTAATAAACTCTAAAACAATGGAATACCGCCCACCTTAATAAATCTAATATGACGGTAATACTATATTGATTACGGAATTTGATAAGAAACATTTCAAAACAATCACGCTTTCCAGCTACGAGGGTCAAACTGAAAGTTCTTAGAAAATCAAAAACTGATTACATTAGCCAGTTATTAGTTTTATTATATCTTTTCAAAATATTGTCCATTGACGTCAATACACCGCTGCATGCGATGGAACCACTGGGAAAAGCACTTCGCCCACTCGTCCTTAGGGGTCTCTTCAATGGCATCGCGATACGCAGCCACCGCTTCTTCAGCATTCATAAACCGCTTTCCTTTAAGTTTTTCTTTAATTTTTGGAAATAAATAAAAATCACAAGGCGTGAGGTCGGGGCTATACGGCGGGTGACCCAGTAATTCAACGTTTGATGTCGCCAAATAGTCGATCGTTCGCTTGGCGGTGTGCGACGAGGCATTGTCGTGGTGAAGGAGGATCCTACTGCGAGGTCGTTTCTCTCGAACTTTTTCCAAGACAAGTGGCAAACAATTGGTAGTGTACCATTCTGCAGAAACTGTTTTTTGATCCTCTAACACAATTGTTGCGAAATGACCTATCCTTCCAAAGAACGAGGCCACCATTTTTTTTCCCGCACTTCGATCTCTCTTCACTTTAGTTGGCAACTCCTCGAAAGGAAACACCCACTGAGCAGATTGTCTTTTGGTTTCAGGATCATAACAGTAAATCCAGCTTTCGTCACCTGTTAGTATGTCGAACACAGCATTTGAGTCACCTCCGTTAAATCTTTCAATCATTTTACGGCATCAATCCACACGATGGAGTTTTTGAGCCTTAGTCAAATTATGAGGTATCCACCGGGCGCAAAGCTTCCTGACCGCTAAATGTTCGTGGAGGATTTTGTGCACTTGACTCATACCGATGCCTAAGCTTGTCCGAATCTGCTGATAGGTCACTCTTTTGTCAGTCTCTATCATACGCCGCACAACACAGATGTTATTTTCAGTCGTCGCCGTAGAAGGCCGTCCCTCACGTACATCATCAGTGAGATTAGTGCGACCACGTTTAAACTCATTAAACCAGTTGTAAACAGTCGCACGAGATGGGGCTTCATCGTGAAAGGCCAATCGTAGTCTATCATAACTTTCTTGTTGACTAAAATGACATCGAAAGTCATAAAAAATCATTGCACGAAAATTTTCTCGTGTTAAATTCATGTTGACGTGACACAGACAATTTTCAATTTGCCGCCAAATCGTAAAACAAATGACAAATGAATGAAATATATACTCAGTAATATTGGCAAAGAGTTCTATTTTCAAATTTTGGGATTTTTTTTTTATTATATTGTTTATAAGTGGCCAGTTCTAAGAACTTTCAGTTTGACCCTCGTAGTTGTTATTGCGTCGGTAAGTAAAATCTAAGCTTTACCGATATATTTACTGAGAAATTGATTAAATCTTGGTTGGATTTCAAAACTAAATACGTTCAATTTTCTATCATTTAGAATCATACATATGCCAGGTATTGAGCAAAGCTCATTCTCATTTTTATCATAGCTGTTAAAATTGAAAGCAAAAGTGGGGTTTTTAAACGGACCGGTTTTTAAACGGACCGGTTTTTATATGGACCCAAACATATTTTGGTACGTACTGGGCAAGCTTATAACTTGCTTGTTTGCTATTTATAATCAAAGAGCCAACCACAAGCTAATTAGTTATAGGTATAAGCAGAAAGCAGAAATGTCTCGAAGCGCTGGTAGGGCCCAAAAGATAAGGAGACATGATTCGGCCCCTTCAGGGCACAATTATTTTTATTTTATTTTTCACTGTACATTTGACGTTCATAAGTGGCATATTGTGTCCTAAATTGAATAAATATTTTTTTGATTTTGATTTTGATTTTGTATGTAGAAACTTGCTTTCTAAAAAAGGAAATTGTTTTTTTTTACACAATCTATTAAATTCGATATTTTAAGTTGTATTATTAAGCAATGTTGTGTTTACCATAGCATTGTCTAATTAGACAATTTTATAGCCATTGGCAAGAAATAAGTACAAAAGAGTTGTAATCAATGGCGTATATAGGACCAACAAAACCGTTTTTAGAGCTTTGGGAAAAAAAATTGGAGCGTGTACTGCAGGTTGCAGAATACGTGTATTTATGATTAAGGTGCAGGCAGTAAGAGTGTTTTTAAATCTTTTAAATCTCTCAATTTTACTTTTCCCAGCAAAAATTTACAAAACCAATATAAATTTATTCGATTTGAAATAAATCTGCCACTATTATTTTTCGCTACTTACAAAAAAGTTACTTGGTATTATTTTATTGCTATTTTTGTTTGTAAGTGTGATGGCTTACATTATGCTCCATTTTAATATTTGTCAAAAGATTGGCTGAGACAAGTGTTCGGTCGTGGTTTCGCCACGAGTGGAATACGGTAGCTCGTAATAAGTACATATGTACGTACACTTTAAGGTGATATAACAAGGCTTTCTGAAAAACACAAAACTTTTTAGGTCGGATTCCGAGTGCGAAACGTTGAAAAAACGCTGGAATTGTGACGGTAGATCACCGTTACGAAGTACTTCGCGGCGCATCATGGGCCGTCGCGTTCGCACAGGTAAAACATACCCAGGCAGGCGCCCGTTGGGCTGGATGAGTGCGGGCGAGGGCCGCTGTTTCATACTTAGAGGCCATGATGGCGCATCGTCAGCGCTGCTTAGTATGTGGAATTAGGCATGAATGCCTTTGGCTGTAATTTATTATTAGCATTAAAGCCCCATTGGCTGTAACTTCACTCAACTTGTTCCCCTTTTTTTGCAATGAAAATGAGGGTAGGATATTAGAAGCAACGCATACCAAAAGTCTCAGCTGAGATCAAAAATGATCTAGATAATTAGGACTGGCTGACATCGCGTGTCAGCTCGGCCAGTACTTGCTACAGGTCAATATCGCGTATTGATTCGGAGGGGAAAATGCGGACTGGCTAGCATCGCGTGCTAGCTCGGCCGCGAAGCGTAAAGCATGTGTTAGCGAAAGCAATCTCATTCAAATATTTTGTTATTTTCCAGATTTATTTTATTTATTTGTATGAATAAACATTTTATATTTTATTTGTAATCTGTAACCAAGTGGCAACATGGATTTTCTAGATTGTCTATGGACAGGGATTATTAAAAAAATATAGAACAACGGGCGTTCGTTGAATGGTAAAGAATTATCAAAAAATATGTTTAATCGTTAATTAGTGGTCAGGAATATAATTATTGATTCTGAAGTCAGTGTTTCATTCGAAGTGTGTGTTTGCCAACAAATTCAGAAGCTGGATACGTAAGTCCTACACCCACACAGGTATGAACTTATGGTTAATTGTTTACGCGCGATGTCGTGTTTTAATTATGTGTGCATTTACCTAATTTTATAACGCTATTACCAAACAAAACATGTACGCCGTACTAGGGCTCCTACCTATCATGTATAGTTCCCGATCACGACGTAATACAGCTTGCAATCCTTTATTTTATTGTTTCAAACGCCGATGTAAAAACCAATATTTGATGTTGATTTTCAACAAAAAATATGGTCTTCGACTACTTCACAACAATGTATTCAATTACCTAGCTCACATTTTTTAATCATACGATAACAACAATTACTTACTTAGTCCTAGTAAGTTAACCACTTTTATGCATATTATGCAAAATGCAACCGCTATCACGTTTTCTGCGATTCTGGTTGTGGACGAGTAATAAATACCTAACTATGTTTCATAACTACATGAATTTTGTTGATGAAAAGATTATAATGTATGCATAGATCTACTTAAATACACAATAGTGACGAATCTGTATCATGTTTTGATGAGGGTATTGAATACGTATTTTCTTCTACCGTACGTACCTGCATAAAATTCTATACTTACTATCCACACACGAGTACCTACCTACCGGGTCGTTTGTTACCGGTATATTTGCTAATACCAAATCTTCACTTAAGTTTATCTGTGACGAGAAAATACTACTATTTAAGAACCTTATCTTAGGTACTTTTCATATAAGCTTAGCAAAACTATCTACTACAATAGATATATCTTTTATAATTTAATGTTTTAATTCGAATGAAATGGCTAACGGGCAAAATAAATTGTCCCTTAACATCCTACTAACTAAATTAGAAGACTGCAATGTCGGACTCTGACAGTAGTGCTCAAACTCCAACTTCTAACATGACGCGGAAAAGAAAGGAGACTGACAGATCAATCTCACCCGCTAGAAAACGAGCCCGGTCTCGCAAGTCGAGAGCAAGATCTAAATCTAGCCATTCATCTGGAACTGTCAAAACGACGCGTAAGTACAGGCGTCATGACACTTCCCGTGCAGAGCGTCGCAGGAAAAGACGAATGGGCAGAAGCCGTAGCCGTGGCAAGTACAACAACTCTCGCAACAGAACGAGACCCGAGAAATCCACTAGTTCGAGGGAAACCCAGACTGATAGCTCAGCTAGTACCGATATAACCGGTAGCTCACGAACAACATCATCATCAAGCTCGAGTCGTTCACGTTGTAAAATGAGGCATTCAAAATCAAAGCGTGAGGCGGACCGACCCCGTCGAAATCGAAGCAAAACCGATATCATGAATCGTTTCATAAACGCTATTAGTAACCACGGTCGAAATACATTCTTAGACGCTCATGATGTAATTCCCACTTTCGATCCTAGTCAGAAAACTCAATCTACAAAGTCATAGCTCAAAAAGGTCAACGAAACAGCCGCAATATATCAGTGGAGCGATAAGCAAACGATTTTTCATGCATTACCAAAGCTGACTGGTTTAGCACGCCGATGGTACGAAGGATTATCTTCAGTTAATTTAACTTGGAAACAGTGGCAAAGTAAATTACTGCGACACTTCCCGGATGATCGAAATTATGCGGACAGGCTAACGGAAATGTTGTCACGAAGAAGCCGAAGAGAGGAATCTCTTGAAGAATACTTCTATGATAAGGCCAAATTAGTCAGCCATTGTAACATAAGAGGAAAAGACGCAGTTGACTGCATTATCCATGGTATTTTTGATCATAACATAAAACTAAATGCTCAAGGGGCTAATTTCAAATCACCTGACAAACTACTGAAATATCTTCGCAGCATTAGTATGAAGAATATTAATAGAGACAGTAAACGACCAAGCGCGTCAAGCAAAACATACAACAACTCTGCTAAAAGTACTGAAAGTCTTAAAGACCCTAAGAACTCAAATACTACCCGGTTGTGTTATAATTGTGCTGAACCTGGGCACATAGCCCCTAAGTGCCGAAAGGAAGCACAGAAGTGTCCGAAGTGCAGTCGATTAGGTCATCTACCTGAATACTGTAGGCAAGGAGCAGTCACAGAAACGCGAAGACAAGATAACAGGAATTCAAACGGCGACAATGGTAGTAATATAAATAAAGTTCAGAGAATTGAAGCTAAAAACGAGACTGATGATAATGACATCTACAATAAGGTTATTAAACTCAATGGAGAACAAAAAACAGCGTTTATTGACTTCGGTAGTCAATGCACTGTCATAAAACAGAGTATCGCTGAAGAACTTAAATTGTCTATTAACAACGAACATTTGACAGTAATCAAAGGATTTGCTTTGGGCACTCTTAAACCCATAGGTAAAGTACAAGTTCATGTACAGGTGGATTTCGTGAACGCTGTTGTTGAAGCTTTTGTGATACCAGACCAATTCCTCAACACAGACATGCTTATAGGGCAAAATATCACAGAGATGCCAAATGTTATAGTATTTAAATCTAATACTACTTTGATTCTTTATACGGATAAAGCGACAACTGAAAAGTCAAAGCTTTTTGTCCTAGACAACGTGGTCGTAAAGGGCATGCAGACAATTAAAATACGCTGTGACCAAGATTACACAGGATACGTTTACTTACCTGGGAACGTCTCCTTTAAAAATGGCGAAGAAATTATGACATTGCCAGGCTTGTTCCACATCAAGGAAAGTAAGGGTGATATACCGGTTGTAAATCTTTGTAATGAAAATGTATTACTAGCAAAGGGTAGGCTCTTAGCTCGAGTTAATTTATTACCCCTGCAAGACGGCTTCCTACCATCACATCCTTTCACAGAATGCCAGGTAACTAAATTAACGTTAGTTGATCATACTCATAATCCTGAGACTATACCTATTACTTTAGAAATGTTAAATATAGGCACAGACTTAACTAATGAACAGAAACAGAGACTTTTGACTTTACTTAATGAATTTAGGGATTGCTTCGCACTACATTTGAATGAATTAGGAACGACTCATATAACGGAGATGCATATACAATTACAAGATAATACGCCAGTGTCTTACAAACCATATCGGTTACCGTATAGCGAAAGACTGATCGTTCGTGACATGATAAGTGAGCTATTGGATTCAAATATCATTCAAGAGTCGAATTCACCATACGCAAGTCCTATCATATTGGTGAAAAAGAAAAATGGAGAACACCGTCTATGCGTTGATTACCGAGCATTAAATAAGAAAACTGTGAAGAATTCTTTCCCTATGCCGGTAATAGACGATCAATTGGACCGTCTTAGTGACAAAGTTTATTTCACAAGTCTAGATTTAAAATCAGGGTATTACCAAATCCCGATGGCCGAGGGGTCGCGACATCTAACAGCATTCGTAACGCCCGACGGCCATTACGAATATACGCGTATGCCGTTTGGACTTGTTAATGCTCCAGCGGTATTTCAACATATGATTAATAAGGCTCTTGGTAAAGATAGGTACGATTTAGCCATTCCGTACATGGATGACCTTCTCTCACCAGCTGCTTCAATTGACGAAGGTCTCCATAAATTACGTAGGATCCTCTCATCGCTGCGTGAAGCTGGTTTAACGCTAAATCTGTCCAAATGCTATTTTTTCAAAAAAGAACTAGACTACTTAGGTTACGAGGTATCTAAGGAAGGACTAAAACCAGGGACTAAGAAAACTGAAGCCGTAGGGTCATTCCCTACACCTACAAATGTACATCAGGTCAGGCAATTTGTCGGGCTAGCCAGTTTTTTAGGCGGTATACCTGGATTTGCTAGTATTGCAAAACCACTGACCACGCTTACGAAGACAGATGTTCCCTGGAGATGGGGACCGGAACAGATGGCAGCCTTTCAAGAAATTAAAAGTAAATTAGTGGAAAGACCAATACTGGCATTGTTCAACCCAAAATACATAACAGAAGTCCACTGTGATGCAAGCAAATTGGGCGTGGGTGGCATGTTATTGCAGAAACCGAATGAAACAGCTCCACTCAAGCCAGTCGCATACTTCAGCAAGCAAACCACGAAAGATGAAGAACACTTCCACTCGTATGAACTTGAGGCATTGGCCGTAGTCTTGTCATTAAAGAAGTTTCGTACATACTTAATAGGAATACCCTTTAAAGTTTGTACCGACTGCAATGCTTTGAGAACAACCCTTACTAAGCTCATTCCTCGGATTGCTAGATGGTGGCTGTTGCTCCAAGAATATAATTTCACAATTGAATACAAACCAGGCGAAAGCATGCGCCACGTAGACGCCCTAAGCCGAAACCCAATTCACAATACAAACTCTGAGTGTGTCAGAGATGACGTCGACACTTACGAGATTATGAATATTACTACTACCACAGAGTGGTTACAATCAGTACAGATGACAGACCCTAAGTTAAAATTTGTCAATCTTATACTTTCTAATGACAGTAAGGACATCAAAGACATTTGTTAAAGCGGTTAAGGATTTAAAAAGCAAAACGACTATAAAAATACTGTGTGACGTCATAGGAAGTCCAAAGATAATTATATCGGATAGAGGTTTCAGTTTCACGTCAACAACATTTAAAAATTATGTAAAATCAATAGGTGCTAGACATATTTTGAATGCGGTCGCCACTCCCCGCGCGAATTAATAGATCAAAAGATATAATCGCACAATATTGGAATCATTGGCGGTATCAAACCACGGTCTTGACGAAAGAGACTGGGATACGCACGTTCACAAAGTTCAATGGAGTCTAAACAATACTCGAAACAAAAGTACCGGTGCTACCCCATCCGAGATAGTTTTTGGTCGTAGTACGGTAAATCCAAGTGAAGGAGCTATTTTGAATTCGATTCAGAACGCAATCGAAGACATAAATGCCTCAGATAATCAGTCACTGAAATCTGTCAGTTTGTTGGACGAAACTTGAGAGGAAATTCGTGTTCAAGCAGAAAATAATATAAATCAAGGCCAACGCGCGATGAAGGAGCATTACGATAAAAAGAAAGCACCTACAAAGTTCTTTGCAGTAGGTGATCTCGTTATGATACCTAACTATCATCTCCCCGCCAACGGTAAGAGCAAGAAATTGTGCCCGAAATTTCGAGGTCCTTTTAGAGTAAGTGCTGTATACGATAACGACAGATATGAAATTTCCAGCATAGATGGTTATTCGAAACGTAAATATAAAAGCGTCTACCCTGCGGACTCTCTGAAAAAGTGGATCACTTTTACATGTGACAGTGATGACAATGCTGACAAATTGGACTTTGAAGACTCTAGTGATGAGTGTAGTGAGACAGACAACTAGATCACAATTATTAATCGCACTAACCGTAACCACATACATTACCTTTCATCCTTTGATTATGTTCCTGAGGACAATGGACGAGACCCCATCCTATCAGTTATTTATTTCAGGTTTCCGCATAAGCAACTGAATTACAGGCTGTAAAAGAAAAATATCTTTGGCTCGAACAGGAATAAATTCGAGTGAGTACAACCTAACATATTACTACCACTATACTCATATAGTAAGGAATTTATTATAATAATATGAATATGCTACTAATGTAGTTATTTCTGGTGAAATATGCTATTATTGTAGTGATCACTTAACTTTTACATGATATTGTGCTGCCAATGTTGACTTGATGTTCGTATGAGATTTGCTACTATTTATACTTAGCACGTTGTTTTATGTGAGATATACTACTAATGTAGTAATAAGTGAATTCTTGTGCGAGATATGCTACTATTGTAGTGATCACTTAACCTAAATGTGAGATATGCTACTGATGTAGTGATCACTTAATTTTGATGTGAGATATACTACTAATGTAGTGATCACTAAATTCCTGTGAGATATGCTACTATTGTAGTGATCACTTAACCTTAATATGAGATATGCTACTGATGTAGTGATCACTTACTTTTGACGTGAGATATACTACTAATGTAGTGATTCCTTATGTGTGAGATATACGACTAATGTAGTGATTACGATCTTATGTGTCTTATATACTTCTGACGGATTAGTCTGCTTACTCTTTTCATAACTTATCGCTTTACGCAACATACCCTCAGATTGCACACGCGTTACGTTATAATGAAACTTAATCTACCCTAAACTTGTATCTGAGAATTTATTTAACTCTCCAAAATCTTCAGTATTATTAATTCAGAGAAACAAATAGTTAATTGATTAAGAAAGAGGGTACACTGAAGTAAACGAAATTCATTTTAATTTCATCGATCATTAATTATTTTATTCTTCTGTTTTATAGGTCTCCTGCAAAAGAAAGATACTTACAACTGCAGCGTCAGAAGACGGAAACAGCAACAGTAACCAACTCCTCAGACGTTAAAGGATATCATTAATTATCTGCAATAGTCATGCATGACAAGCTACCTACCGTCATTGATTTTTTTTTGTAGTTATCACTTGTCATGTTATATATATTTATATTGTTTACGGTTTTAATGTATAGTCTGAATGTTAATTTGAATAAGCCTAGATTTAATCCTATTGGATTGGAGGTCCAATATACACGAATCAAAAAGATAGGCCCAAAAAGTACTTAATATGTCAAACACTGATCCTATGATGCCAAATATCAATGTATTGTGTATTTATTTTGTTAGTTGTATATTTGTTTTTTGTATAGAGACACAAATCTATCGAATGGCCGGACTGGAATAGGGACATTCCATCTCCAGGACGGCCGTCTATTAGCGAAAGCAATCTCATTCAAATATTTTGTTATTTTCCAGATTTATTTTATTTATTTGTATGAATAAACATTTAATATTTGATTTGTAATCTGTAACCAAATGGCAACATCGATTTTCTAGATTGTCTATGGAGAGGGATTATTAAAAAAATATAGAACAACGGGCGTTCGTTGAATGGTAAAGAATTATCAAATCGTTTAATCGTTAATTAGTGGTCAGGAATATAATTATTGATTCTGAAGTCAGTGTTTCATTCGAAGTGTGTGTTTGCCAACACATGCATGGTGCAGCCACGCTGGGTAGTGCGTTTTACTTCACATTCACTTTATGAATAAGTACCTATCACTATAAGGTAGGTTTCGTTTAGCACGAAATAAAAACTTAACGATTATATACTGTGGTTATTGCGTGCGTTGTAACGGCGCGCGCGCACGGACTCGAATGAGCGACAGGCGGCTGGCGGTGCTGTGAGGCGTGGGTGGGAGTGAGGTTATTTACCTTCTCTTTCTTGCGCTAAACCTGTGTGCGAGTGAATAGACGCGTAGTAGGGCACTTAGGGCATACTACATGGTCAATTAAATCTCATAGTCGAAGGCAGGACAATTAATGATTATTGGTTATATTATAGTATTTGAGGTCTCATGTTTTATTAATTAAACGCTTTTTTTAAAGGAAACTACAGACTGTTACAGCGCGCGAATTCGAATGGGGGCGGGGCGAATAATCGAAACAGTCAGGTGAGTTGGGCTGCGGACCAAGAGCGTTGCAATTGCGAGAACGATTTTCTATGTCACGATTTCTGTCTGCTGCTACTGATATGGTAGCCTAATGGTCATTAGAAACTCTGTGTTACCAGAGGCACCTACTATCGAGCTTCCACAAAGGACGGAAGCTTACATCTGGGAGAAGAAATGCACAAATTAAAGCATCTGAGCCTACCAAAAGGGTATGTTTGGTTAGCAACGAAAATGTGACAGATTTTTACTACAATGATTGCTGGCAATTTTTCGACGAAAATAAAAACTATCCGTTGCTTTCCAGAAAACCACAGTATCAAATTTGGACTGGCAAAAAGAATCGTGCGACTGTCCCGAATTAAAAAATATATATTAGCAAACACGTATTGGGGTGGGTCTAGCAATTCGGCTTAAATTAACAAACACCGCCACTGCAAGCAAAACTAATACCTATTGGACAAAAACGAAAACGAGACCGGCCCGCTAAGTGCAAGCCAGCACATATCATACAGTGACGATGAGTAGGTAGAGCTCCATAATCCTCATACCAATCAATGAACCTTATTAATGAGGTTTTTTTTTTTTGGTTGACTGCAGAGTCTAATTTTATTTTGGTTTTTTGATGATTTGATTTAAGAAAATATAAATTTATTTAGTAAAGGAAAGCATGTTTCATCCCAATGCTGGGCAAAGGCCTTACCCAATCTATGAGGTAGTTTAAGCCATAGAAAAAATGAATAAGGTTAGAATGGCCTCGGTCGGTGCGGCAGCGTGCTAATATTGTAGGCATATGCCTGCATTGAGCCGTAGCTACTTCAGTCGCGTGACAAGAGCGTTGCATTTATTTTTTGTCAAAAATGCCGTCTTGTGCTATAATTACTTGCAGAGCGTGAAGCCATGTCATACAAAATGAGAGTGGAAGTGTATCTTTTCAACGGAGAGTAAAAAAAAGTAGTTATTTCGACATTATTTGCAAAAAATCACTTTTAAATTATGATATTTCAAATGACAGCGGATTCGTTGCACCAAGTTTAAAATAAATATTCATTGATGACAGTCCACGCATATTTCTAACATATCTGCTATCTTAGTACGCAATGTATCGCGTCCAATTTGGTTGGTTCGCTTGCATAAGCATCACTAGGGATGTAACTCACAGCACAGTAAGAATATCGATAAATGGTAATATCCCTACTGTTGTATTAAAAGATTGACAGTAAATATTTGCAAAAATAAGTAATGTTTTTTTTTAATACAATAAATAATCAAATGTAATTAAGCTAAAGAGTTTGTATGTTGGGACGCGCTTATCTCAGGAACTACTGGAGCTATTTGAAAAAAAATACTTTATTATATTCTTATTCGTGCAAGCAAAATAACGTATTCCTGCAATAAAAATATAACTCGACAAAAACGCACTTAATTAATTCACAACTTTTGTACTTTCGTTGTTATTAATTTCGATTTTAATTTATCGGTTGATCTATTTATTTGTAAAATAGGGTACGACAATTTAATAAACACATAGTTTAATAAATAAATAAATAAAATAAAATGTATTTAACAGAAACATGTCCATAAGTGTTAGTAACATTTTCTCTTAATAACTATGTCTGTAAAAAGTGATTATAATTATTTTTGGTGTCTTTGGTGAGTTGAACCTGAATCCAGTGTCGTATAATGACACTGACTGTGTCCAACCTCGCCACGACCGATCTCAGGAGGCTGTTGGAGCTGCCGCTATAATATCGATATGTACTTAATACTCTTTCACAAGTTGCACATTGGGTTACTGTCATCAATGTACTTCCTCCGGTAGTGATATCGAAGTTAAACAACATACGGCTTGCTCGTGTTTTTAATGGGTGACCATTCCGACCATATAAGTGTTCGTGGTTTACCACGAGCATCTCCGAAAAAAGCACGTTATGTTGGTTAGCGAGTATCGGTTGATATTTCCTTACACCATCAAAAAGAAAATTTCCTCAGAAATGGTTTAATTTTGACAGTACTTTGAGGTTAAAACTGATGAAATACTTTGAGGTTAAAATAGATGCTTATTTTGTAAGCCAGTTATTTAAAGTCAGTACCTAGATATACATTTATTGTTAGTTTGCATATGATTCTGTAATTTTTCAAACCCCTACAACGCTCCTTTGGTGACGTGATTAAAACACGAACAAAAACATGCAAAGTTAACTGTTAAAATCATGCAGTTGTACATTTCTTAAACTTAACCACCATACTAACTTAGGTCATATTTATCATACTTGGCCTACTGTTTCATAAACAAACCGGGTAGATGGCGCTAAACGTAACACGTAATGACGTATCCATGAGAGACCACAAATTTCGCAAGGTCGGACAGACTCCACGGTAGCTCAATTTGTAGAGCGTTTGGTCCGGTTGGCCAAAAACTTGCTGGTTCGAGTCCCGCCCTTGCGCAAATTGTAAGCAATGTAAGATATAATACCTGAATAATTTAGACCATGCAAATATCTTTAAACACTTTTCTTACCCTTTCTTAACATTGGAATTTATATGTCACTAGCGGTCCCCCGCGACTTCGTCCGCGCGTTTTGAGTTTGCTCCCTCCCCTCCCGTCGCAGCGTCATGTTTTATATCCTAAAGCCTTTCTCGATAAATAAGCTATCTAACACAGAAGTTCCTGAGATAAGCGCGTTCAACTTCACGTTGTACTTAAACTGCGAACATTATTTTGGTGCAGAGTTATGTTAAAACTGTGATAGCTCCTAAGATATCTATTGGAATCAAATGATATAAAGGGCAACTTTGTTCTAAATGAAATGCTCGTGATGATGAATGTATTTATTTTGATAAGAATAAATACCTGTGT
This sequence comes from Pyrausta purpuralis, assembly GCA_963924145.1. Taxonomy (NCBI): domain Eukaryota; kingdom Metazoa; phylum Arthropoda; class Insecta; order Lepidoptera; family Crambidae; genus Pyrausta; species Pyrausta purpuralis. The sequence continues at coordinate 6,954,809 of OZ001666.1, read as the reverse complement.
GTAAAATACACCTCTAAAAATGACGCATTATTTTTTTACAAATTCATTAACATAATAAAGGTTGTAGTAAGTCAACCATAAAAGATAGATTTATGCTGTCGCGGACTTTATTATAGAACTCTTAATGCTGAACAATCCTGTCATACATGATTTTTGTCTAACTTTAGCGGTTTCCGTAGCGTACGCAGCGGAAGCTCTCAAAAGGAATATCTTTCTCCCGTTTTCGCAACATTTGTCATTGCTGCTGTGGTCTTGTGAGTCGTATCTTTATGTTATATAGCTTAAAGCCTTCCTCGATAAATGGACTATCTAACATAAAAATAATTTTTCAAATCGGGCCAGTAGTTTCTGAGATTAGCGCGTTCAAACAAACAAACAAACTCTTCAGCTTTATAATATTAGTATAGATAAATAAGAAATATTACTTATTTTTTATACATAGAATGATTCAATTCTACTAATAAAATTATTTTTAGATACTACTCTTATGTTTATGGGTATTAGTTACTATATTTCAAGTAACGTTTAGCAACTCATTTTTTTCTTTTATTGTTTTCACTGAAAAACAATAGTAAAACCCTTATTATTATTAATAGTAAAACCAATGAGCTGTGAAATTATCCAAATTAACTCAAACTTAAATCCTACATGTTGGTTCATACTAAGAAACAACATTACACCGGTAATTGAGTTTATCAACGGAACTAATCGACTTTTACCACATCACTTGTATTTTGACATAAAAGAACGAACGTATCTGAATGAGGATTGGTGGTTTCACCGCTAGCAGCTCTGTGATTGGTAGTTGGTTTCAAGTAGTAATGACACCAATCACAGAGCTCCTAGCGGAAAATGTGATTGGTTTGTAATATCGATGCGTTGATTCTTTGATTGGTACTTGAAACGCTGCAGCAACAGCGCGGTAACTCCCACCGGCTACAGAGGTTCCCATACAAACGAGCGATCAAACCCATTGTAACCTTATTTATTTTTTCTATGGTTTAAGCCATACTCCACCACGCGGGCTCAGTGCGGGTTGATGGAGGGGTGTTTGCAAGGTAAGTGACTAACCCTGCTGTCAGATGTTATCAAGCCGCCCATAAGGCCTCTGACTACGCTTTATGACTAATATTAACCGATATTAGCCGAGACCAACGGCTTGACGTGGCATCCGAAGCAAGGAGGTGCTCGTGATGTACGTCACTTATAAGGTATGAATGGTCACCCATCCAAACACGACCGCGCTGTAGGTTGCTTCACTTCGGTATCTTTGCCAAAGCGCTGCTACCACTGCGCTACGAGCACTTCAACTTTACTTTTTACCGCTAATATAGTACTGTTCCTGCAAACAGTTATTTCATAAGATATTTTTTATTTAAATGTAGGCTCATAATACGCAGCTCATAATAATATTTTTCAAAGTAGCTTTTGCATTCGGAACACTTCATTTGAGATAAAATACCGCTCAATATAAAAAAAATGCTAAATATTAAAAAAAATGCAGCACCTAAAATTATGAAGCTTCTCATTTTGTATTTTAATTTTTTTTTGTAAGTTGCTGATCTTTTGATTTTTCGTCACTCGCACTCAGTCGCTCACTTAGTAATTCTTTAACCCACATTAATTATTATTGGCACATAAAACATAAATTTACAGTCACTAGTTTAAATAGGTACTACCTTTAACAAATTAATGACCAGAAGTAAAAGTCTTGTTTTTTTTTTTTTTTATTATTTTTTTAATAATAAAACTACAGTCCACAGACTCTTTGGTCCGTGCCTTTTTTGATTTAGGTTTTTGTTATGTTGGGTTAATTTTTATTTTCGCTCCGCGCAAAATTTACAGTGCTCTTTACAATACTTATTACTAGGGTTGTTAGTTTATGCTATAACTCTCTTATAAGTTAAACATCGTCTCTTATTTTACTTAAGATAACTTAATTTTTTTTTCTTGTGTTGTTGTTATTATTGCTATTTTCTTTTTCTATATTTATTCGTATATGTACATATATTTTTGTTGTATTGTTTTTTTTTTGTTATTATTTTTACATATTTGTATTATTCTATAAGGTTTTGGAATTCTATTATCCTTGTGATTTTGCTATACAATATTAAAAAATATTGCTCTTATTCTAGTTTGTTGAGTAAAGTAATCCCTCTACGTCGTCGCCTTTAGGTATTTAGATGTTCTTAGTGACTTGGTTGATGGAGTTAGTTATGTTAGTGGATTGGCCAATATCTTGTTTCGGACTTGCTCGTCGCCCCTGCGCATGGCCATCCGCAGGTTGTAGTCCCGAATTATTGTTGGTGTGGCCTTCTCTGCCCGGATTATCAGACGAGCTGTGGCGTCGTCGGTGGCATTGCCTGTGTAATAAACACAAGACTTTGTGTGTCTAGAGATGGCCACAACAGCGTGGGGAACACTCTTTAGGAGATGGGATTTTTTTGATACTGTGCGCACTATCACCACTGACTCAAAAGTCTGCCCCTGTGCTTCATGTATGGTAAGTGTGCGTGATCCTTCGTCTTTCCCGTATCCTTGGCTGATTAGGCTTGCCTTTTCAGCTTGAGTGTGAGTGAGGTATAGGGTTCTTTCCGATTTTGGGATCACTGCACCTGAGAAGCGCTTGAGGGAAAGGGACTGTACTTGAGTATTGGCTGAGTATATGCCGCTGTAGATTTCACTAAGGGCATACGCTACATCCTGGGGGTTTCGATAGGTGCACAGTAACTCCTTAGTAACCTCTGTGATTTTATTAGGTCTGTTGTATTCCAAGGTGAAGAGATTACAGCGATCTATGTATGGGAGTTGGTAATTATCTCCTAACAAAGTCACCTCACTGGCTTTCGCTATTTGGATAGCCAGTACAGTGGATCCAAATTGGTTCATGAGGGCTTCATCCACCATGAGGCGTGTGCACGATTCTCCCTCACTCATACCATTTACAAGTAGAGATGCCATTGTTCTGACTCTCCTTTTCGCCCTCTCTTCCCCTATTCTCGTTGCCAGTTTCTCTCGGAGGTCCTTTGCTGTTTCAGTCGTGGTTGTGATTATTATGTCCTGTTCGGGGTTTATTTGGGACATTACCCACGTGGTTTTGCCACAACCAGGGACTCCATTGACCCATGTAATTGTCGGTATAGTCCAGTGTTCCGGGACTTTACCTTTCGACAGATCTCCCGATATGGTGTTAGCTATTTCGATTATTCTGTCATCGAGCATGACCTTCGTACACTTTGCGACTACGACTATGGGGTCTTCGGACGGTGTTTTGAAGACAAGTTTTCCCTCCTCTAAGTTACTCAGTTGTTCGTCCTGTCCCACGAAGCCACACGCGTTGCTGTATGCCGCCATATACGACCCCGACATTTGTCCATGGATAACCTTGGATTGTTCGCTGTCGTATATTGCGGCCACTGCGTCCTTTAATTTAGCTCGCAACAGTCCCAGATTGTCAAGATTGTACGCTTGCATGATGCCCTTGCAAGTGTCTTCGTTGACTTTTCTAGTGGCTTTAGTTACCGCTACGAACTCGATAAAGGCATTTAGCATGTGCTCCTGTGGTTGACAGGCTGGTCTGAGAGTCGGTGGACTACTTGTCCCAATTCTTCCCTGGTGCGTTCCACTCTTGGGTTTGTTTCCTCCTCTGGTGGTGGTGAGGTAAACTTTTCGACTGCTTTCTCGATCGCTGATAAACTCCTCATCCTCGTTATTTTTCTGGTGATCATCTCCGGGATCGCCTTGAAAGCACTGCTGAGTGCTGCTGTCATAGTGGAGAGTGTGTCTTGAGTTTTCTCTTTCTCGTCGACGCTCAGCTCTTTCGCACTCCGTTTCGTCTGGCACTTTTCGCTTCTCACCCTAAGTTCCAATCGCTCGGACCCACTGATGTCAGTTCTGACTATAGGGTGGTCCCAGCAATCTGTGGGTGGTGGTGGTGCGATTTATCAATATGATCTATTTACACATTCTGTAATCAACCTGAGAATAGCAATCCAGGGACCAAATGTTTAAATCACTGAAGAAGTATTAAAAATCATTGTAAATTGCAGGAAATATACACTTAAGTACTCACAAAATTCACTCCCGGAGATTATATCAATGTATATCACACGCCAACTTGACGCGAGTGATTTAATAATAGGGGCACTGGGACCCTTTTAAATCTCTCGCTTGAATATGGCGCGTCAGATTCGTTTAAAAACGAATTAAAAATCAATGAAAATCCCGCGAAATATAGACTTAAAACTCACAAAATTCAGTTATCTTTTTTCGAATCACTCCCGAGTGGAATTACACTAATTTTCATTGGAAAATCGGACACTAATCTATGAATATCACACGCCATCTTAACGCCAGTGATTCAAAAATAGGTTCCCAGGAAAATAGTTTAAACACTTTAAAAAATCTTTGTTGATTGTAATTTAATTTAATTACCTATGGATTATATTTACTGACTGTACCATATGTACGAGCTATCGTTAATTTATGTAAATATATTATCGCTTTTCACTATTATTAACAGTGTAGCGGCGCCTTTATATTATGACACCGCCGCGAGCTTATTTTGTCAATGCATCAATTTTATTACTTTTAACATGATCAATTAAATCAGTGTATTAGCAGCACTCTATCAGAGCGGTTTGATTTACCATTCCTTAAATCCTCTTATCATATCATCCCTAAAAGTGTGGAACCCCACATTTTTTTGGTCCTTCGAGCAGTGAACCTAGCGTGCGGTCTGGTTCACAGCGGGACCTCGCGTATCTGAATTTTGCGGAATCTGTCAAGTCGCAAAGTTCCTATAACAAATATCATCGAATGTTTTTTACTTTTCAATTAAATCAACATAAGAACAATTGAGACAGTGACCAGTTAACATCTGTGCGATAGTGGCTAGTTCTGACTGCCACGTCATCGTTCCATTATCACCAGCGGCGTGTCCTCATCATCACTCTGCGGGTTGGCAAGCTCGCAGCGTAGCAGCGTGCAGGTCCTGTGTGCAAATATCATCAAAAACAAGTAAGATCGTTCCTTTTATTTCTATCAACCTAAAAACATTTTAAAATGGAGGAACTTATTGCACGTCAAGCAGCACTTTATGAAAATCTTAAAAATCAACTTTAAAAAGCATTTGGATAGTCGTAAAACACCTTCGGATCAACAAAAAGATAATTGTAATAACGGCTGAGCGCAAGTGCATTTGAGCCTTGGGGATCGTTCAACAATTACGTGATCATTTTTGGTCGTTTTTTTAACCCCCCCCCCCCTATGTGATCACAGCGTAATCTTTTCTTTTTAACCCCCCCCCCCCCTCGCTTTGATTACGTAATCTTCGTTCGTGCTTAAATGTTTGCTGTTTATTAACACTAACACGTATGTCATGTTTCTATGAGTCTTAAATGACCTAAATTTGGGAAGAGGGTGTGTTTGTCAAAAGGAAATCCCGTTCCATCTATCTAATAGTTAGTGTTACCAGTGTAGACTTCAAAATTGGACGTAAATATTTTAAATATTTAGTTATAAAATGATAACGTAATCATGGATTCTCCCTCCCCCCCCCAAATAATCCAGATGTATATACAAGCACCTGAACCCCCCCCCCCCTTCCGGTGATCACGTAATTGTTGAATGATCCCTTGGATGAATTAACCACATTAGCCAATTTCTGCGGGGCGGGGGAAGCTTGTCGTGTCAATTATTGACATTAAGTGCATAAAAGTGTCGATATTTTTTTATCCATATGTGTGGAACAAATGAATGAACGAATCTTTTGTAACATTATATACTTTTATCACGAAAACAATAAATTACATTATGGGCATGTAATGCACAAACCATCAAATGAACAATTGAAACATAGAACGTCGTTTTATATAAACGGTCTGCCAAGTAACACTAACTAGAACTTCCTTAGACATATTGAAACAGCCCGTAAATATACATAGCCTTGCACCATTAAAGTCCTCATAACGGATAATTAACCAGAAGATTTTTTTGCATTGGCATTATGTCACTCGGTGATGTTTTGTGGGGATCCATTTTGCCTCTCTTCGGACGGCTTGTACTCACTATATTTTCCATAATGCATTTACAGGAAATCTGAAATTATATTAGAAGGATATATTGTCATATAATATGAAGTTTAAAATTTTAAAGCAAACTGTTGTATATTTAAAATTAACTTAATCTACTCTCGAGTGAAACTTTACAGATTTATAATTTTATTTTAAAAGTATTTATTATATTCAAAAATTTAATAAAAGAACGTTTATCGATATGGTTTATTGACATTTGTCAAGCACAATTGAAATTAAACTGACAAGAGAACGAATGATAAACAAACGACAATCCTACCGTATAAAGTATACATTATCTTGTTGATTTTGTAGTAATAGACCACCACTTTTTTAAATGGCAATGTTACTTTTCTCTTGGAAAACACTTTTCACTATTTTCATGAAAAATAACAGCTTTTTTTGGGATAAAACGTTACTTACGAATGATAATAAATATTTTTAAACTTGCTGCTATAATTTTTTCACTAAAATAAGCCACATTATTTCATTCTTTCTGGCAATGTTTCTCACTGAGCTCCTATCACCGTACTGACAAGACATCACCTGCAATGAGGCCAAAAAGCCCGCTTCGTGGCTAAGGGGGCACAAGCGAAATTGCCCGTCATTGCGCGTCCAGTGGTTTATTCGTCCAAGATTTGAGCCCTACTCATGTTACCCACACAGTTGCTCACTTGCCTCACTAGGTGTCGTTAGACGGTATTAACTCGCGCTAAGACCAGTTTTTTTCGGAAGATCAATACCGTGATTGATATTCAATTTCTTTAAGTTTTCCTGTTTATTTCTGTAATTTGTAATTTTTCATAGCTTGCACTTAGTATATTAACAACACTTAAACTTGTTAATATACAAATCAGTGCAAGCTCCTAAATAAGCGCAATGTAGGTAATAGGTATGTGTAACTCATCGTATGGCCGCACCGTCTGTCTGTCTGTCGGTCTTTCTGTCTTTCTGTCTGTCTGTCCGTCCGTCCTTCCGTCCGTCCGTCCGTCCGTCCGTCGGTCCGTCCGTCCGTCCTTCCCAGCCACTTTATTCTGTATATAAGGCTACCTCGTTTTAAGTGATAATATTTTAAAGGCAGATTCAGAAAAATAAATGAAATATATTTTGTACGAAAAAAAAATTTTTTTATACGCTAGTTTTCGAGAAAATCGCCTCTAAACATGTAGAAAAAAGAGTAAAATAAAACACCCCGTGCCGCGTGTTGCTGAGCGGAGCTCTCGGTCTTTCTTTGTAGGTATTGTCATACGCGCCGCCCATCGCCGCCGTGTTGCCTGCCTGCCTACACGTGTCGCGCTCGCGGCCGCTGGGGAGCGGGGGCGGGGGCCCCACCGGATAGCCGCGGCCGCGCGCGCGACGCGAGTCAGTCTGCCAAAAAAATTCGCGTTTGTATGTCGTGTGCGCGCGCGTCGCGGACCTGCGGTGCGTTTTCTGAAGCCTGGGTCGTGTGACCAGCATCACATAGTTTCCCGCCGCGCCTTGACCTGGTACGGCACCGACTGCCAAACACCGCAGACGCTTGCTATGGCGGGTTCTGCACAACGAAGCCCTCCACCTTTATCACTTGAGGGTCCAAGATTTGCTGTTGGCGGGGATTACGCCTTTATCACTTGAGGGCCCAAGTTTTGCTGCTGGTGCGGACTATGCGACGAAGATCGAACAGCACGAGCTCGAGTCCTCCCGTTGACTACTGCGCAATTGCACGTTGTTGGAATAACGTGCATGCACAACACAATGCTGCAGTTATTCGCCACCAATTCCAGCAAAGGTTCAGTGCATACGTGTGTGAATGAACAGTGAATGCCGTGATGACTAGTGAAAAAAAAGCAGTGCTCGTGATAGCTAGATTGTCTAGTGCTCGCTTCAGGGCCCTTATTTTTGAATCACTCGCGTCAAGATGGTGTGTGATATTCATTGTTTAATGTCCGATTTTCCTATGAAAATTAGTATAATCTCACGTGGAAGTGATTTGCAAAAATGATTAATGAATTTTTTGAGTACCAACGCGAATATTTTGCGTGATTTTTATTGATTTTTAATTTGTTTTCAAACAAAACTCACACGCCATGTTCAAGCGAGTGATTCAAAAATAGAGGCCCAGTTTGCATAATAATAAGGTTAGGACTTAGGAGGTATCGCCTCAATTGGCAATTGTAAAATAAGATGTTACCGTAAAAATAGTAACCTGTTTTACTTCAAATCTTTGACGTCATTGTTTTCAAATGTTAACTTATCGCTGCTAATAAAGAAAACGTATTTGTAAACCAATGCAGAAATCCTAGTTTTAATTTATTTTATTGTGAAATAAGACTTGTATCCACATATCTGTACAAAAACTGAGCAAGTGTGATAATTAAAAGTAAAAAATAATAAAAATGTACGTAATTTTCAAAGATGTGTTCGCGTTTTATGTGTTATGTTAATTTACGGTACCTAATAAACGAAATTTAAAACAGAACTGTGTTAAATTTACTCACGCAATTTTAAGTGCATATCCATCTTCTGAATCAAAAGGAATCAATAGGTACTCATTAGGTAGGTAGGTAGGTAACTACAACATCTGTCTAAGTTAAATTTAGTAAGATTGAGAATTTTAATAGGTATTCTTTTTAAAGTTTACTTTCACATAAGATTTGTCTTATTATTATTAAATAAACAGAGGTAACACAACACAATTAGGAAGTTTACTTTCACATAAGCTTTGTCTCCTTATTATTATTAAATAAACAGAAGGAACACAACACAATTAGGTAGTTTTAGTTTATCATACCTGCCCAGCTGTTCATGTTTTAAGCCTGCGATAAACACATAGGTACCTAAGTTGAGTTTCTGTCTTAGTTTATCATACATACCCAGATGTTAGGGTTTTAGGCCTACGATTAATGAACACATACCTACCTAAATTGAGTTTCTGTTTCAGAGAATCATACCTACCCAGCTGTTTTAGGCCTCAGATAAATGGGCACATACCTTCTTAAGTTTTTGTCTTTGTTTTCATACCCAGCTGTTTTGTTTGTTTAGCGTTTATCTAACTGATCTATCTGTTTGATTTATTAGGTACTGATACACGTTGATAATGTTTTTTTCATATTAGTGTTTCGTTATAATAGGTAATCGAATGCAGTAGGTAGTTACCTTTATTATTATTATTATGTAGGACCAAATAAATAGGCGCGCAGCGGCGCCCCCTACCGCCCGAGTACCGCGCATCGGCACGCCGCATGAATGAGATAGGCATCTTCTGTCACGCTCACTCACGCCCACGCGTCTGTCTCGTTCTCGCTTAGCTAGTCCATCTTCCGTCACACTCAGGCCCATACGTCTGTCTAGTTTTCGCTCAATGTAGTACTTATGTAAGAGACGAAAGGCGATGTCGCGGAACAGGGTGCTCTTAAAAAATAATATTTTTTTTGTTGGGAAAAATAAAAACGTAAACGGGCCAGTTTTCAAAAAAAATAATTATTGGGTCCTCTTTCTATGTTATTGTTTGATGCTCTGTTAAAATATTATCACTTAAAACGAGGTAACCTTATATATAATAAGCATCACACTGTTGAAATTTGGTAGGAAGGTGTATTCTGTTAACCGCTTTGAGATTCTTATACAAAAAATTAAAAGGAGAGAGGAGAGGGGGGCGGGGGGAGTTGCACCTTATGACTCTGTTCTTTAAGAAGCTACAAACCACCTATTATAAGTTATTTCATTATAATTACTGAACTTCTAAGCGTTAAGGAGTTCCACCATCAGCTCAGCCCCACAAGATGTTGACTATCAGACGTTACAACACGTCAACATAAAGATTCTAGTAAAGATACACTATACGTGCCATCAAAATTTGAGGCTTTTCCTCGATTACACCAAGATCCCGTCATCAGATCCCGAAATGGAAAAAAATGGGACCAACTAGAAGGTAAACCCTCTAAGTAGGCGAAAAAATTTTTCGCATCGGTCGACAAACGACTGAGATATGAGGTAACATAAAAACATACAGTCGAATTGATGATAACCTCCTCCTTTTTTGAAGTTGGTTAAAAAATTAACCAAACTTACGACGAATATTGATCAATAATAAAATCCAGAACGAGCTTACAAAAAGGTGGGTTTTGATTATTACATTCCAGATATGAGAATACTATCCGGGCGACTAAATTACTAAGTGAGCGACTAGAAATACAGAAAGGGCAACTTTAAAACTAAAATAGATTCGATTTTTCTAATTGTGGTTTTACTTAACAAACTGCAAAAAAGTTAATTCTAAGCAAAGTTTTGTGAGTCGCATTATTAATGATTATTGGTTATATTATATATTTGAGGTTTCATGTTTTATTAATATCACGCTTTTTTACCACGCTTTTATTAGCTTGGGTTGTGTCATATATTGTGTATGTCAATGTGGGTAGACAAAATAATAAAAGACAGTTGTTCTCTAATCGTCGTTTCAATCATGCCCAAATACTACATGGTGTCAGGTGTGAATTAATTGATATCAAAAATCAAATTGCAGTGTGTCATTATATTACCTGAAAGTACGGTTAGGTCTAATGACGGAGGCAACTCAAACAAGTGCGATTAAAATGGAATCGATGTATACAATGCTGCAACAGCCGGCCGCCATGTCGGATGAGGGCAACATGGCAGTGAATTGGCGAGAATGGAAGACGGCTTTTGATTATTATTTAATTGCCATAGGAAAGGAAACGGCAAGTTCGCGTGAAAAGTGTGCTTTGTTTATGCATGTCATCGGCAAATGTGGACGAGATATACTCGAAGAATTAGATTTGGATGACGCGTCAAAAGCGAACTACGAAGTACTAGTGTCTAAATTTGCAAGTCATTGTGATCCTACTTGTAATGTTAACTACGTGAGACACGTATTTTTTGACACCTATCAACATGATGAAGGTTTTGACAAGTTTCTGAGTGCGCTGAAACTGAAAAGCAAGGCATGCGAGTTTGGACAGTTGCGTAACAGTTTAATTCTGACTCAAATCATAAGAGGCATAAAAGACAATGACATGCGAGAAAGATTATTATCGAAGCCCAAGTTAGAATTCGACCAGGCAGTATCGTGGTGTCGTGCAGCGGAAACTGCGAGCAAGCAAGCTGTGCGGTGTGTGAGTGGCGAGGCGGGCCCCGCGCGGGCAGGAGCCGGCGCAGGCGCCGGTGACGTCGCTTTAGAGGAGGTGCGTGCGCGCCCTCCCTCGGCAGCAGGGTCGCGCTATCATCAGCGTGGACGTGACTCGCGTCTTGGGCCTCAACAGGATCGCTCCCGAGAAGTGGGGCCTAAGTGTGATCGGTGCGGTCGTAAACACAATAGCAGTGAAAAGTGTTGGGCGCGTAATATGAAGTGCTACCGCTGTGATAAAATCGGTCATTTAGCAAAAATGTGTCGGTCTAGGTATGTGAGTGAGTTAGAACAACTTAGTGAGACGGAGGATCGAGAGGACTGCGCCGAGTTACGTGAGTCATTGTTGTGTACACTATCAATCGATGAAGTAAGCGATAACGACAGCGCTTGGTTTAATGACATATTTGTGGACAATAAGAAACTTAACTTTAAATTAGATAGTGGTGCTGAGGTTTCGGTAATGTCACTAGGGGTATTTAAGGAGGCTGGCTTTAGTGAAAACATATTGAAAAAGAACAAGTCTGCGATTAGAGAGGTTAGTAAGTCGCAGTTACCGGTTGTAGGTTATTTCGAACCGATGTTACGTAACGGTAAATACGAGTGTAAACAAAAAATGTATGTGTTGAATTTGAATTGTAGTAATCTGTTAGGACTTCGGGCATGTCGTGAGCTTAATTTGTTATCACGACAAATGAATGTCGGGGAATTAGCGCGTTTTGAATTAGATGAATCTATTTTTGAGGGTATAGGATGTCTGCCGTATATTTATACAATTGAAATAGATAAAAGCGTGCCTCCAGTAGTCAACAGTTCTAGAAAGGTTCCTATCAAACTAATGCCTCGTTTAAAGGAAGATGTACAATTTCAGTACAAATCCCTTGGCCACGAGTTGAAATAATAAAACTCCAAACTCAGAACGGAGACAAGTTTATTTGATGTCCTTCATATAAGTAAAATACAGTGAACGAAATACAAGTGCGAGCTAATTTACACACAGCGCCATCTATTGGTGACGCATGGAACTAAACTAGTGTAGCGTACTAATACGAGATTCAACATTCCGCCCACCAAAGACTTGTCTTTTCAATCCGCCCACCTTGAGAGCAGTAAACATAAAACATAAGAAAATAATAATAATAACAATGCTACTTGAACATAGGCCATCTTTTAGCAATTGACTATTAAGACATAAACAATAGAAAAATAGCTTTAAAAGTAACAAAGGACATATCTCTTCAAGCTTATCTATTTTCTAAAAGTATTACAGAGTGATACACAAATAATAATGAAATGCTACTACCTATGGGTAATTAAATACATTATTTCTCATCGGTAGGTAAAAGACACAGCTTCGAAGTTGGACGCTTTATAACGGTGTTTTTACAGCGAATCGAAACTACGCGCGTTATTTTATCTTTACCCGGATGCAATTCCTCTATTTTGCCGTACAACCATTTAGCCGGGGGTAAGTTATCCTCTTTAACAAGGACTATGTCCCCTACTTTAAATCCCGGTATGCGCGCGGACCATTTGTGTCGCTGAAAAAAGTTTGTGAGATATTCAGACGACCAACGTCGCCAAAAGCATTGCACCATCCTTTGCGTTAATTGCCAGCGTCTTAGGGTACTGACATTTGTATACTGATCGAAGTTGTGATCTGGAGCCAACACGAGTGGCTGTCCTACCAAAAATGTCCTGGGGTGAGCGGGGCTACATCACCTGGTTCAGAACCTGTCTGTGACAGCGGTCTCGAATTTAGACACGCTTCTATTTGGGAGAGCACTGTACTTATCTCTTCGAATGTCAAAGTGCTATCTCCAATCACACGCTTAAAATGGTGTTTCACGCTTTTGATCCCTGCTTCCCAAAGCCCTCCAAAGTTTGGAGCGTGAGGAGGGATAAAATGCCATTCAGTTTCATTGTTGGCAAGAGCTTCAGCTATTTCTCTAGCGACTTGAGAGTGTTCATGATCGAATAGACACTTCAGTTCACGTGCGGCACCTACGAAATTTGTTCCATTGTCGCTCCAGAGGTGGCGACAGTGTCCACGTCTGGCGACAAATCTTTTGAAAGCTGCGAGAAAACCTGCTGAGGTCAGATCAGAGACAGCTTCTATATGCACGGCTCGAGTTGCCATGCACACAAATAAACAAATGTACCCTTTGTACGATTTATGACCTCGACCTTTGGATACCCGTATGTTGATAGGGCCAGCGAAGTCCACACCAGAGTTTAAAAACGGCTTACTTGGTGTTACTCTACAAGAAGGAAGGTCCCCCATCAATGCGTTACGAGTAACGCCTGCGTAGCGAATACAAGAAATGCAATTGCGTATGTGCATTCTTATCAAGCTTTTGACTCGCAATATCCAGTATTTGGTCTGCAAGAAGCGATACATCAGTTGTTGTCCTCCGTGAAACGTCCTGTCATGCGCGTCAACTACTAAAAGTTTTGCCAGCCTTGATTTGTAAGGAACAACGACTGGATGCTTATTTTCAGGCGGTAAATTGGAGTGACAGATTCTCCCACCTCTCCATACTCCATTGCCATCAAGAAATGGAGACAAAGATAATAGAGGACTGGTTTTATTGACCGTCTCTTTTGACTGCAGTGCTCGGATCTCGTCTGAAAACCAAGTGGTTTGGCATTTAGAAATGCAAATGTTTAATGCCTCCTTTATTTCAGGAACTGAAAGGTAAGCCATGCGTTGGTCATTGGGTTCACGACATCTCTTCGCGAATCTTTTGCATAGAGCCACTACTCTGACCAGCTTTCTTAACGAAGAAAATTTATTCCAAAGCCATTCGTCTTCATCTTCAGGAGCAGTCACCGCTGCATGGACCTTGACTACCTTCTCTTCGTCGCTGTGATTTAAACAAGTGGGTCTAACGTAACTAATAGACTCCCCACGTAACCAACTTGGCCCCTGCAGCCACAAAGGGTTCTGTAAGAGTTCGGTCGGTGCTGCACCTCGAGAGGCAATGTCAGCAGGATTTTCTTTTGACTGCACGTGAGACCACTTTGAGTTGTCCAAAAGATTGAGGATTTCAGAAGTGCGGTTGGCTACGAACGTTTTCCACCGGCTCGGATGATCGTTCAGCCAAGCTAAAACAACCATCAAGTCGGTCCACGCATGCAAATGTGAATTTGGGACTCCCAACACTTCGGCAACCTCCACTAGCAAATGACTCAAAAGAACTGCGCCGCACAACTCGAGTCTCGGAATGGAGACTTGCTTTATAGGGGCTACTTTGGATTTGGCAGTGATTAAGTGGGTTTGAACATTACCTAATGAATCAACAACACGAATGTAGACGACAGCAGCATACGCAACATTAGAGGCATCGCTAAAGCCATGTAACTCTACTAGAGCGTCGCCCACGGTTGTGTTTATCCATCTAGGTAAGTGAAAATTTACCAATTTGAGTAGTTCACTGCGGTATGACTCCCACTCTTTTAGAAGTTCTAGCGGCAGTTCGTCATCCCATCCCATACCAACGATCCAGAGCTTCTGTATGAAGACCTTGGAAGTAATAATGCATGGTGAGATCCAACCGAGCGGGTCAAATAGACGTGATATCTCGGAAATGATTTTTATTTTTGTTTCAGGTGCGGTCGTTGCAGTACGCGGAGGGAGCTTCACAGAGTAGTTAAACTCATCCGTCGTCCTATTCCAGGTAAGTCCCAACACCTTTGTAATTTGATCTTGTTTTATTTCTACATTTCTTCCAGTGTCCTCTTCAAAAACTTCTAAAAGCTTACTAGAGTTGCTTGTCCATTTCTGTAATTTGAAACCACCTTCTTCAAGTAGTTTGTTTAATTGCCTGTAAACCTCTATTGCTTCAGTTTCAGATTGGCAGCCGGTCATGACATCATCAATGTACACGTCCGATTTTATTCTCTCGGCAGCCAACGGGTATTTATGACCTTCGTCACAGGCTATTTGTATCAATGTCTTGACTGCTAAGTACGGGGCACAAGCTGTTCCAAATGTAACGGTCAGAAGGCGGTAATCTTCTATTTCTCCTTGACCTGTTTTTCTCCACACAATTCTTTGAAAATCAGCATGGGATTTGGTAACAAGAACTTGTCGAAACATCTTGATGACGTCAGCAGCTAAGCAAATTGGATGACTACGCCACTTCATAATAATATGTCGTAAATCGGGTTGCAGTGTGGGCCCTACCATCAAGGTATCGTTCAAAGAGACGCCATTGGTTCCTTTGCACGATGCATCATAAACCACCCTCATTTTGGTAGTGCTTTTGTCCTCCCTAATCACTGCATGGTGTGGTAGGTATACGGCATGTGGGTTGTTTCTCTCTTCTTCATCAGTGATTTTCTCCATATGTCCAAGAGTGAGGTATTCCTCAATCACATCCGCATATTTAGATTTGATTTCAGGCTGCTTAGAGAACTTTCTTTCTAGACCTTGCCATCTCTTGATTGCGATGTTTTTTGAGTTACCGTACTTACATGGGGGGTCAGAACTCTTGAACGGAAGATGTACCACATATCGACCACTTTTATCTCTACGTGTAGTCGCTGCATAGTGGTCTTCGCACGCTTGTTCTTCTTGAGTCAGACGTTTGGTAAGTGTAACAGGTTCGGGTTCCAGCTCCCATATTCTTTTAAGTAAGTCATTTTCTTCGACTTGTGCATGCATGCTGACGATGACATTATGACAACCTTGTTGGAGATCTACTACCCCTCCGGATACAACCCATCCAAGGTAAGTATCCTGTGCAATTGGAGTACCTTTGGGGGCTCTAATAAGCCCTTTCTTTAAAACATGGCAATAAATCTCGGCACCCAATAAAACGTCAATTTTGTTGGGGGTACAAAAGTTAGGATCAGCTAATTCTATGCTAGAGATCTCAGGCCAGTCGACTAACTCAAATTTCCTATCAGGTAAAAGAGAAGTTAAAGTACTTAAGACATGAGATTTAACTTGAACAGAAAAGGAGGGATCACAAAGCGACTGAATGTTGAGCATTACCGTATATTTAGAGGTAAGGCCACTTTGTCCCCCACCCACTCCTGATATAGTGCTTTTAGTTGCTATCTTTTTAAGCCGCAGCAGTTGTACGGCAGCTTCAGTAATAAATGAAGCCTGCGATCCTTGATCCAGCAGTGCTCTCAAAACTTGAGACGACCCATTTTTCGATTCGGCCTTTATAAGAGCCGTGGCTAATAAAACTTGTTGGTGGACTGTATCTTTAGAAAAATGGGCGGCAATATTATTTATGGTCCCGCCTTCCGACGCAGCTACGACGGCATTTGATTTAATTTCAGATGATGATGCGGCCGCTGATGTGTCTGAGTGGCCTTTGGGATGCAACAGGCTATGGTGTTTGCGTTTGCAAATACGGCATTTGGTGAATACGCGACAAACTTTGTTGGAATGGTTATGTCCGAGGCAGTTAAAACACAGCCCTAAAGACTGTACAATGCTGCGACGCTTGTCAACCTCCTCACTCGCAAACTTTTTGCAATTGTACAGTTTATGTTCTTCGGAACAATGTGGACATGAAGTATTATTAGTGGTTGTATGCAAAGATTTTGGATTCGATAAGGTATTCGGAGATATTTTGGGTTTATTTTTAGGATCGATAAATTCCAAAGCGCGAAAACGTGATTTTAGGAACTCCTTAAATCGTTCAAATGTGGGTAAGTCATTGGAACAGTCACTTACCTGCAATTCCCATTGCTTGCGTGACTCAGCGTCCAACTTCGAACTGATTACATATATAATAATAATGTCCCAAGAACTGACATCGATTCCTAGGTTTGATAATTCGTGTAAACAATCGGTGGTTACATCTAAAAGTTCCTTAAGGGCGCTAGACGACTCATGTAAAATGTTACGCAGGCTAAACAGACGCTTAAGAATACAAAACGATATATATCTTTTGTTATTGTATCGATCTCTTAACATGTTCCAGGATTTTTCATAATTGTTTTGCGTTATAGGTACATGGCGTATAAGTTGCTCCGCTTCACCTGACAGTTGTGTTTTTAAATAATGCAATTTTTGTACGTCGTCCAGAGACGAATTATGGTGAACAAGTGATGTAAACAAATCGCGAAACGATGTCCACTGTTCGTACTTACCGCTGAAAGTAGGTAATTGTATTTTGGGTAGCTTTAATACCGATTCTACCTTACTGCTCTTATGACTGTTGGGTGAAGCGTCAGCAAAAGGTTCAGATTCAAATTTTTTACATTTTTTCTGAAGATCAACCTTATATGCTAAAAATGTGTCAAAAACCGTTTCAAAGGTCCCATTTGTCATGTAGTCCGATTTCTCCAGCAACGCAGCATCGTTATTCTCAATCAACCTTTCGTGTCTGTCTAGAAAATCCTGGTACTGTTTCTCCAAAATAGTTAATCTCGCTTTAATGTAGTGTTCGTTTATTCGTTCCTTAGGAGATTTCTTAAAGTTCGTAAATCCATTTTCTATTTGTGTTTTTAACTCATTCAACACACGTAAGTCACCTTCCATTTTGAAATCCA
Source organism: Pyrausta purpuralis (assembly GCA_963924145.1). Taxonomy (NCBI): domain Eukaryota; kingdom Metazoa; phylum Arthropoda; class Insecta; order Lepidoptera; family Crambidae; genus Pyrausta; species Pyrausta purpuralis. The sequence goes on along the minus strand of OZ001666.1, from coordinate 6,937,091 downwards.
CGTACAAGTGAGTTACTTTTTATCTATAACAACTTTGAAAATCTCTGTTATGTGATGTACGTCCGCTCAGATAAGATGTCGCGTCGAAAATTCAAAGTCCAGCTTATTTGTGTGGAGATTTTTTTTTTTTAAGTGTCTGGATCGAGTCGAAAATTCTAAGTCCAGCCGATTTGTCTTGCGAATTTTCTAAGTGTTTGGAGTATCTTATATGGCTTCAAAAACCAGCATGGATTCCCCGTCTCATCAAAATTAGAGAAATTATTCTAAGTCCGAGATCTTCTAAATTTTAACTAAGTCAATATCACTTCTTTGAGTTACTCAGGACTTTGATATAATTACACTCAAAATTGTACTCACGGTTTCACTGGCAATTTTTACTTAGCAATTTCACCTCCAGTTCGCAGTAGGCGTCAATTCCGCAGGCTCGGACTTCCACGATGAGACGGGAATCGGATCCAAACCAAACTCCAAGAGACGTCAGATTTCTTCATGTGAGGCACTTATTCACTTTGCGTACAAAACGAATTAATTTTATACTTGGCGCGTTTTTCACTCAAAAACCGCTCTTCGGCTCGTAGGACCTTGTACAATTTCAGTACAAATCCCTTGGCCACGAGTTGAAATAATAAAACTCCAAACTCAGAACGGAGACAAGTTTATTTGATGTCCTTCATATAAGTAAAATACAGTGAACGAAATACAAGTGCGAGCTAATTTACACACAGCGCCATCTATTGGTGACGCATGGAACTAAACTAGTGTAGCGTACTAATACGAGATTCAACAACTTGATAAAATGCAATCCTGTGGAATTATTATAAAAGAAGATTCACCTACAAACTGGGTTTCTAATATTGTGATAGTTGAGCGGCCAGGCAAGTTGCGAGTGTGTTTGGATCCTTATCATCTTAATAAAGCAGTACGCCGTTGTCATTTTCAATTGCCTACTATCGAAGAGGTTACTTGTAATCTTAATGGTGCCAAATATTTTTCAAAGTTAGATGCAAAAAGTGGGTTCTGGATGCTAAAATTAGACGAGGCCAGTTCGAAGCTGTGCACCTTTGCGACACCATTTGGTAGGTATCGTTTCTTGCGAATGCCGTTCGGAATCAATTGCGCCCCAGAAATATTTCATAATGAAATGTTTAAAATATTTGCTATGCCAGGGGTGGAAGTGTTCGCTGATGATATTTTAGTGTGGGGAAAGACAAAATTGGAACATGATAGCAGATTAAAAGATGTGATAAATAGGGCGAGAAAATTCGGCGTTAAGTTTAATAAAGAAAAATGTATATTCGGTGCATCCGAGGTACCGTTTTTAGGTCATACGCTGAGCAGCAGTGGCATCAGCCCTACAGAAACACGTATTGCTTCCATCAAAAATATACCCAGTCCTAGGGATAAAAAAGAATTGGAGCGTTTCTTAGGAATGACGAATTACTTATCTCGTTTTATTCCTGACTACTCTCAAGTGGCGTCGCCCTTGCGCGCACTTCTTAGAAAAGATGTAATGTTTGATTGGTTAGAAGTCCATGAGAAAGCATTTAATGTACTGAAGAAGCTGATAAGTAGCGCTCCCGTGCTGCGGTATTACTCGTCCCAGGAGTCGGTGACACTGAGCGTGGATGCGTCGGGCGAGGGGCTGGGCGCGTGCCTGCTGCAGGGCGGGCGGCCCGTGGCGTACGCCGCGCGCACGCTCACCCCTACTGAGAAGCGCTGGGCCCAAATCGAAAAAGAGATGTTAGCTATAGTTTTTGGATGTCTTAGATTTCATCAGTTTGTCTACGGGCACAGTGAAGTCACAGTAGAGAGCGATCATAAGCCTCTTGAATCAATATTCAAAAGAGCTTTAAATGAAACTCCACCTAGATTACAGCGAATGTTATTAAAGTTACAGGCTTATCGATTACGAGTTATGTACAAGCCAGGTAAGGAAATGCATATAGCTGATGCGTTGTCTCGAGCAGCGGTCGAGATCGGATCGAGCGATAAGGATAGACAGGTAACTGATGACGTCACTGTGCACGTAAACGCAGTATTTGCAGGCGTTGATGCATCTTACGAAAAACTACAGTTAATTAGAAACGAAACTCAAAAAGATGATTCGTTATGTTCGGTTATACAGTATTATTACGAAGGATGGCCACATAACAAATCTCAGGTCAAACAAGAAGCACGTCAATATTGGACGATGAGACACGAATTACATGTGATAAATGATATTTTGTTTAGAAAGGATCAAGTAATCATACCATATAGTTTACGAAAAGAAATGTTGGGTCGCATTCATGAGGGCCATTTAGGTATTGAAAAAAGTAAAAGGCGCGCGCGCGATGTCATGTGGTGGCCGGGCATGGGCGCCGAGATCGAGGAGTGCGTGCAGCGCTGCGTCGTGTGCCAGCGCCACCGCGCCGCGCCGCCGCGCGAGCCGCTCGCCCCGCACCCCGTGCCGCGCCTGCCGTGGGAGGTACTTGCTGCCGATATATTTGAATTGCGCAACAAGCATTTCTTACTAATAGTTGATTATTATTCAAAATTTGTAGAGGTTTTAAGCCTAACGAACATGAGAAGCGACACGGTGATTAACAAAATGAAATGTATTTTTAGTAGATTCGGCATTCCTCAGAAACTTATTACGGATAATGGTACTCAATTTACATCATTTGAATTTAAACAATTTGCGAAAAAATGGGAGTTTGTGCATGTTACTAGTTCACCTCTGTATCCGCGCTCAAACGGTTTAGCTGAGCGAAATGTTCAGACTATCAAACGTTTATTGAAAAAAGCGTCTGAAGACAACACTGAATGGACTTTAGCTTTGCTCAATTTTCGTAACACACCTGTGAGTGGTGAGCAATACTCGCCGGCCCAGTTGTTGATGGGCAGGTCACTCAATACCAGATTACCAGTTTCACTTGCTAACTTAGAACCACAAAAAATAAATGTACAATCATTAAAAAAGCAAAGACACCAAAGAATAAATAAAATGAAACGTTATTACGACAGAGGCACAAAAATAACTTCGGATATGTCTGAAGGAGAGGCTGTGCGTATGAGGGATGGCGATGTGTGGAAGAAAGCAAAAATTTTAAAGAAATTAGAACAAGATAGGTCGTATCTGGTGAAAAGTGACAACGGAGGTACTTATCGTAGAAATAGATCTCACTTAATAAAGTCTTTTACTCCGCCGAGCCGCAAAAACTACTTATTTTACAACGATGACCAAGATCATCACCAAATTAATGACCAGATCAGGGTAGCCACCAACTCGGAGGCTTGTACATCAGGGGGGGAGAAAGACACAGTGGAAACTGTTCAGCCTTACACTAGCCAACAAAACAGTAGTGGACATTATGTAACTCGTAGCGGTAGAACTGTTTACCCTCCGCAAAGATATGGTCATTAAATATGCCTTCTTATTCATATGTACTTGTTTTTACAGTTAATGTATTTTGAATGCTTAGTATTTAAGTGCATGCTAGATTTAAATTTTATCATTTCTTTATTGTAAGAAGAGAGATGTCATATATTGTGTATGTCAATGTGGGTAGACAAAATAATAAAAGACAGTTGTTCTCTAATCGTCGTTTCAATCACACGCCCAAATACTACAGGTTGTATCTATGTATGTATGTAATGGAATCTTTGAGCATGAATTTGACGGATTTCCAGAAGTTTGATTAATTTGAAACTTTGAACACGTATCAAGGACCGATGACAATGCAATAATTTAATAACAGTTTCTCAATATCCTTATAAGGACTGCCAGGATTAATAAATTCTTTCGTGGATCCTATGTAAGGGAGTAAGAAAGATAAATATAGATATCGCGTGTCGCATGTCCACAAATAATTAATTGAAACATCGAACTAAAACAACAACATTTAATATATCAAGCACCCCACGCTTTTTACTCTGAATTGAATTATTCTCTAACTCTTTGTAATTAAAAATTATTTTCCACTTTTTAGTTCGGTTAGCTATAAAAGCGTGGTTTTTTAGTTTTTTTAAACTATAATTTATTTTAAGGAAACTACAGACTGTAAACAGCGCGCGAATTCGAATGGGGGCGGGGCGAATAATCGAAACAGTCAAGTGAGTTGGGCTGCGGACCTGCGGAGCGGACCAAGAGCGTTGCGATTGCGAGAAAGATTTCCTATGTCACGATTTCTGTCTGTTGCTACTGATATGGTTTCACACTATGAAAAACAAAGTTATATTTTCTGTCAACATAATATTATGGTATTTTCCTAAGTGGAAGTAAGTGGATTCCCTGATTCAGTTAAAGTTGCCACGGACCCTCAGTGTGCGAACCCGACTCGCACTTGGCCTCTTTTTGTTAGTGTGAGAAGAGGATGCCTGTAGAGGAGAAGGAGGCACTTGTGCTAAGGCACAGGGACAGTTTTTAACAATATTTTCCTTGTTTTAAAGGCTCAAACACATTTATTTCCTTAATAATATACAGTATATTTTCAACTTAGTTAAGTAAATACGAGGGTCAAACTGAAAGTTTTTAGAAAATCAAAAACTGATTACATTAGCCAGTTATTAGTTTTATTATATCTTTTCAAAATATTGTCCATTGACGTCAATACACCGCTGCATGCGATGGAACCACTGGGAAAAGCACTTTGCCCACTCGTCCTTAGGGGTCTCTTCAATGGCATCGCGATACACAGCCACCGCTTCTTCAGCATTCATAAACCGCTTTCATTTAAGTTTTTCTTTAATTTCTGGAAATAAATAAAAATCACAAGGCGCGAGGTCGGGGCTATACGGCGGGTGACCCAGTAATTCAACGTTTGATGTCGCCAAATAGTCGATCGTTCGCTTGGCGGTGTGCGACGAGGCGTTGTCGTGGTGAAGGAGGATCCTACTGCGAGGTCGTTTCTCTCGAACTTTTTCCAAGACAAGTGGCAAACAATTGGTAGTGTACCATTCTGCAGAAACTGTTTTTTGATCCTCTAACACAATTGATGCGAAATGACCTATCCTTCCAAAGAACGAGGCCACCATTTTTTTTCCCGCACTTCGATCTCTCTTCACTTTAGTTGGCAACTCCTCGAAAGGAAACACCCACTGAGCAGATTGTCTTTTGGTTTCAGGATCATAACAGTAAATCCAGCTTTCGTCACCTGTTAGTATGTCGAACACAGCATTTGAGTCACCTCCGTTAAATCTTTCAATCATTTTACGGCACCAATCCACACGATGGAGTTTTTGAGCCTTAGTCAAATTATGAGGTATCCACCGGGCGCAAAGCTTCCTGACCGCTAAATGTTCGTGGAGGATTTTGTGCACTTGACTCATACCGATGCCTAAACTTGTCCGAATCTGCTGATAGGTCACTCTTTTGTCAGTCTCTATGATACGCCGCACAACACAGATGTTATTTTCAGTCGTCGCCGTAAAAGGCCGTCCCTCACGTACATCATCAGTGAGATTAGTGCGACCACGTTTAAACTCATTAAACCAGTTGTAAACAGTCGCACGAGATGGGGCTTCATCGTGAAAGGCCAATCGTAGTCTATCATAACATAACTTTCTTGTTGACTTAAATGACATCGAAAGTCATAAAAAATCATTGCACGAAAATTTTCTCGTGTTAAATTCATGTTGACGTGACACAGACAATTTTCAATTTGCCGCCAAATCGTAAAACAAATGACAAATGAATGAAATATATACTTATTAATATTGGCAAAGAGTTCTATTTTCAAATTTTAGAATATTTTTTTTATTATATTGTTTATAAGTAGCCAGTTCTAAGAACTTTCAGTTTGACCCTCGTAATCCAATTCAGCAACTGTATGTGTAAAAGTTAGTATTCATATCAATTTTTTTATATTATAAATGATGTTAATTTTGAAATCTACATTAAAAGTGAAATACAATACTTTATAATAATATGTAATAACGTATATGTTTTCCATGATATGTTTGAGTTAGTAGATTATTTAATGATGACCTGGAATTATATAGGTATTTATTTATACTTTATTGCACAACCAGAAATTTGTACAAAAGGTGGACTTAACGCCATATGGCATTCTGTACCAGTCATACCTTTGGGCTAAGCAGAAATAAATATGCGTCAGACAAGACACACAAAATATCATAAAATGTACAGTCGCCAGCACATCAGGTTACCCATTTTTGTTGCAAACTAGCCCTTATTACAATTGCATAAGATACCACGGTGTTTACCTTGACATGCTGTTGTCCGTACATCCTAACTCAGTTATTGCGTACTGTACGCGGTTAGTTTACTGCAGGTATTTTTTTGTTTGATTTAAATCAGTGTTATATTATTTATATATAAGACTCTCTTTTACACTTCAAATCGGACTTGTGAAGGTAGTTCTTAATGTTAGTGTGCTCAAACAAGAAAACTGCTTAGCTTTTTATTACGATTCCTGGAGGCCGATTCTCGTATGATCGAAAAAAGTTCACACACGTAAAAAAGTTCACCACTCGAATTTTTTTCGAAGGAAACAAGGCTTGTGTATTCTCAGACCTTCACAGTTGAACTAATTCGATGGAACGTCACACGAACATTTCGATTGCTGGAGACCAATAGATTTCGAAATTCGTATACGAACTATTGAGGTTCCAATCGGGCAAAATGAGATAACCTAACCTAAAATTGAGAAAATTTACATTGACTTTGAATGATTTTTAGCCGGCTTCAAATCTACGACTCTATTATATCATGTTTGGCTAAACAGATTTTGATGTGGTTTTCAGAAGAGTACTTCTACGATTTAGAGAAGTTTCGAGTATATGAATTGACTTACAAAAAACAGGATCTTCGTTTGTCCGGTATGCCTAGGTCCCGACTCACCACTTTTAAAGAAAAATCGCTTGCACACAAGACACAAAACAGGCGTCGGTTCAAACAAAAGTAGACAGAAGGTGCAAGCGATTTCAGCTTTTGAGGTGGTTAGGTAGCGGTGACCTCGATAGGACTTAATATTATGTTAAAAGCTATCCAACCTTGGATACTTTCTAGAGACAACGTACTTGACAAGTCGAATCTTACGAACCCAACATGATTTGGTTTTGTTGTTTCATTACGGAGTACCTTTGTTCACCTTTAGCTTCATTCTCAGTCCCTGGTTTTATATTTTGACTCTGTTTCAAGCTCATGATCATGGATTGCCCCTATGTATTGAAAACAATCCTGAATTCAAATTTCCTAATGTCAATGATTAGGGAAGATTAAACAGTATAAATAAATAAATTTCACACAAATAAAAAATACCAATTTAGCAAGAGGTTTTATTTTCTTCATACATCAGTCAAAACACAAAATATTGAAGAAGCAATAATGTTATTCCTAAAAAAAAACTATTTAAAGCCATTGGTCATATTAATCAGGAATGTTTCCATCCTTTAATCCAATGCGCTTACATTTCTAACGAATCATTTATTTTGTTGTGAATGCATGCAGTTGTGTTACCAGGAGTATTTAAAATCCCTTCATTTGGCGTTCCTTCATTTTTGATTATTATAATTTGTTCTACTGCTCGCTTCTGTAAAAAACAATAACCAACTTAAATATCACAGAAAGTTACCTACTACATACACATACACAAAAAAAAAACTTGAAACCCATCAATTTTTTTTAGCTCAGTATCTCCTTTCTGGGATAATAATGATTATTGTAGATACTTGTAGGTGGAATCCATAAACTATGTTTGAACACATTCAAGCACTCATAGAACAGACAGATAGCTAATGTACTATTTGTTTATAAAAAGGTATCTATACTAATATTATAAAGCTGAAGAGTTTGTTTGTTTGTTTGTTTGTTTGTTTGTTTGAACGCGCTAATCTCAAAAACTACTGGCCCGATTTGAAAATTTTTTTTTACGTTGGATAGTCCATTTATCGAGGAAGGCTTTAGGCTATATAACACAAAGATACGACTCATACGACCACAGCAGCAATGAAAAATGTTGCGAAAACGGGAGAAAAATATTCCTTTTGAGAGCTTCCGCTGCATACGCTGCGGAAACCGCTTAAGTTACACAAAAATCATGTATGACAGGATTGTTCAACATTAAGAGTTCTATAATAAAGTCCGCGACAGCATATGTCTATCTTTTATGGTTGACTTACTACAACCTTTTTTATGTTAATAAATTTGTAAAAAAATAATGCATTATTTTTAGAGGTGTATTACACACACAGGTATTTATTCTTATCAAAATAAATAAATTCATCATCACGAGCATTTCATTAAGAACCAAGTTGCTCTTTATATCATTTGATTTCAATAAATGTCTTAGGAGCTATCACAGTTTTAACATAACTCCGCACCAAAATAATGTTCGCAGCTTAAGTACAACGTGCGCTTGTGCTAATCTAAACTAATATTATAAAGCTGAAGAGTTTGTTTGTTTGAACGCGCTTATCTCAGGAACTGTTGGACCGATTAGAAAAAATATTTCTGTGTTGGATAGCTTATTTATCGAGAAAGGCTTTAGGATATAAAACATGACGCTGCGACGGGATGGGAGGGAGCAACCTCAAAACGCGCGGACGAAGTCGCGGGGGACCGCTAGTTTGTTTATAAAACTATAGGCAATACTATAACAAACATAGATTTAGGTTATAAATGGAAAATCTGATGGTTTGATTTACAAATTATGACAATAAAACTATCATTGTGTCTAGTTAATTAGGTACTTACCTAGATACCAGAGAATTAAGGTATTCAAGTATTTACATGTATTTTAAACAGTCTTTTCTCGCGCTTTACAATGTTTTTAACACTCACAGTGTCATATTTTATATAAAATATATAAAACATTCTAAAGCATTAGATAGCGAAGCGACATCAATTTCCAAGTTGAATTTATTCTGTAAAGAATAACTGCTTGGGCCATCTGTTTCATAAACAGACGGCTAGATGGCGCTAAGCGTCACGCAATTGACGTTTTTATAAGAGACCACAAATTTCGCAGGGTCGGACTGACAGCACGGTAGCTCAATTGGTAAGAGCGTTTGGCCCGGTATGCCAAAAGGTTGCTGGTTCAAGTCCCGCCCGTGCGCAAGTTTTTGGCTTCTTATTTCATCTTTATGAGTCTTTTCTCGCATTAGATTTGCAATTAAATTTTCTCTCCGATACAACATAATCTTACTATAAATACTTATCTACAAAGGATATTAAAAACTTTATCCAGGCTCCACATTAAGAAGGTGCACTAATATCTGTGATGTTAGTTAACAGAACCTATTACTACTAAAGAATTATTGTATTCCTGTTTCTTGTAGTTAAGTAAATAAAAAAAGCATATTATTAAAAAACAGCGTCATACCAACCTTAGAAAATATCTAGTTTTTGTTTGTATTTAGCATCGTAATTCTTACTTATTCTTATTTTAGGTAAAAGTTGAGAAAACAAGTAATTTTTCATAACAGTCACTGAAAAATCGATATTTGCAACAATTTCGACACACACACACACACACATTGTCATTTCACAAGGCATTTCATTTCATGCTATGCATGAATACTGAAATTTTAATAATTGATCTACCGTTATTATATTTTTTAACAATATGTATAGTTTTGTAAATATGTATATCAAATTAAACAAACAAATAGATTTATTGTCTAATTTCACCAAAATTCATTTTTTTAGGTGGACTTAAATATACTTTATTTCGGCGTTTTTAAAAACGCCCGTACGTTCGCTGTAATGGAACGTTGTAATGAAATTCGAACGTGAAATGTTCTATCGGTGCATGAGAATAGCAGTTTTATGTATCACTCGAACTGTAACAATAGAACTGTGAACTTCGTATACGAATTATCACACGGATAAAGTACTGCTTCACGAGAATTGTGCTTCTGGTCTAGAAATGTGCTAGAGAGCGTGTATAGTTTCGTGCCTGTATTTTTAGTATTTAGGTTTTAATTGAAATAAACAAAATGAGTCATTATTTTATCAAAATCGAAACGCAACGAATGATATGAATTGACGATAATAACAGAAACAAAATATAAGCAATTTTACTTTACACAATTTTGTAACATGTGGGGTATTTTAAATCACTCGCTTGAATTATATCGTGTGGGTTTCGTTTGAAAACGAATTTAATATTAATGAAAATCACGCGAAATGTACACGTTAGTACTAAGAAAATTCAGTTTTTTATTTTTCGAATCATTCCCGACTGAAATTATACTATTTTTCATTGGAAAATCGGACATTAATCAATGAATATCACACGCCAACTTGACGTGAATAAGTGGGCACATTTAAGCTTTTTTACTCAGATACCTTTTTCATCTGTTGAATGCACCTGAATTATACATTTTATAATAAAATTACGAAGGTTTCAAACTCCAAACACTGAAAACGATTACAATAACAGTGCAAAAGCAAGTTTCTAACTACAAGGCGCGCTAAGGACAGCAGACCTGTTGTCTCAGTGGCGCCAACTGGTGGCGTTCAGTAACCCTTATTACTTTGCCGCTTTTATTTATCGTACAAATTTTTCGTGCTTTTCTTTGAATTATCGAGTAGTTTTTTAAATTGGCTGGCACTTATATCCTGAGAACAAATATACGCAAGATTAGGCGAGTTAGGCTTACATGTAATAATATATTCGAGATAAACCTAGTCCCAGATAATATAATACTGACCTAGTTCAGGTTTTTTAGAGTGAGAGATAAATAGAATATAAGTTCAGTCATTTGTAATCAAAATTGTCTTTTTTGCACGTTTTATACCTAACCACTTCACAACCCTCATTAAATATATGTTGCAGGAAATGTATGAATTCTACAATTCCTAAGAAATGTATACAATTTTGAAAGCTATGAAGAAAAATTTTGGTTTCTTATTTCATCTTTATGAATATAAAATATGACACTGTGAGTGTTAAAAACATTCTAAAGCATTGGATAGCAAAGCGACATCAATTTCCAAGTTGAATTTATTCTGTAAAGAATAACTGCTTGGGCCATCTGTTTCATAAACAGACGGCTAGATGGCGCTAAGCGTCACGCAATGACGCTTTCATAAGAAACCACAAATTTCGCAGGGTCGGACTAACAGCACGGTAGCTCAATTGGTAAGAGCGTTTGGCCCGGTTTGCCATAAGGTTGCTGGTTCAAGTCCCGCCCGTGCGCCAATTTTTGGTTTCTTATTTCATCTTTATGAATATAAAATATGACACTGTGAGTGTTAAAAACATTCTAAAGCATTGGATAGCAAAGCGACATCAATTTCCAAGTTGAATTTATTCTGTAAAGAATAACTGCTTGGGCCATCTGTTTCATAAACAGACGGCTAGATGGCGCTAAGCGTCACGCAATGACGTTTTCATAAGAAACCACAAATTTCGCAGGGTCGGACTAACAGCACGGTAGCTCAATTGGTAAGAGCGTTTGGCCCGGTTTGCCATAAGGTTGCTGGTTCAAGTCCCGCCCGTGCGCCAATTTTTGGTTTCTTATTTCATCTTTATGAATATAAAATATGACACTGTGAGTGTTAAAAACATTCTAAAGCATTGGATAGCAAAGCGACATCAATTTCCAAGTTGAATTTATTCTGTAAAGAATAACTGCTTGGGCCATCTGTTTCATAAACAGACGGCTAGATGGCGCTAAGCGTCACGCAATGACGTTTTCATAAGAAACCACAAATTTCGCAGGGTCGGACTAACAGCACGGTAGCTCAATTGGTAAGAGCGTTTGGCCCGGTTTGCCATAAGGTTGCTGGTTCAAGTCCCGCCCGTACGCCAATTTTTGGTTTCTTATTTCATCTTTATGAATATAAAATATGACACTGTGAGTGTTAAAAACATTCTAAAGTATTGATTCAGAGATTATATTTTTATATGCTAGTAATTTCACACATTTTCTAGGAAACTTATATAATTCCAATATCGTTTAAGAGTTTTTTTTTAAAGAAAGAACACTATGTGTGAATAAAATAAATAAAACATCATTTTACATGAAGACCTAGAGTTTTTAATACGGGAATCTCATTGAGACAATCACTCAATCGGACGACGGGTATCATACATGGGGAGTGAGCATTGATGCTGCGAGGGGTTGGGCTATCTTGCTGTTAAAGACGGCAAAAGAAACTCCCATTAATATAAACAAATAAATATATTTTATCAATGAAAGATACTTGAGAAAAACAAATAATAGTCTATCATTTTTATAAAAGAATTTTGACAATCCATAAATGATAAGATTTAAAGAGGTCTGTCCTCCACATGGCCCTCCTTGTAAGGCAACTTACATAAAACTAAAATACAAATATTTAGAGGAAGCATCTCTTAAATCGATACTGAACTAACAAACTAAAATAAACATAAACTAACATAACATGCTAAATAGAAACAAACCCTTAATTTGGGCAGTACAAAATATACAAAAAAAACTACAAAAAATATACAAAAATTTTTCGGTAAGGCTTTCTGTTTGGCATTGTCGTAGAATTTTGAGTTCCGCTTTTTGTAAATCTTTAGCAGACAATGGGCGTAACGTTCCCATAATAGTAGTCCTGGTTTTGGACTGATCAGAAATATTTTCTTGTAAAATACGTACAAATTGATATATTCGAGCTGTAGCTCGTAGTAATCTGAGCCAAGAACTAAAGCGACTAAAATTTGGAACAATATTAAACCGAATAGTATGTACAATCAGACACGTCTTTAACTCAAGAAAATCTTCAGTAATGCATTTAGAAGGTTCTATGGGATGCATGATATTTCTTTCATGTAAAAACTTGGGCCTCAAAGCCACCTATCGACGCCAAACGTTTCAACACCCTTGACAACCCGAGTAGCGTCGTCAGCGACGTTATACCGAGAGGGAACCCAATACCAATTGGATAAACTACTCAATTCATTAATCTCATCAATACGATTGCACACAAAAGTTTTGAAACGACTGGCATCATTTCGGACCTAGGCCAAAACAGTTTGGGAATCACACCAAAAGTATCGTTTAGTTGGTTTAGAACTGCTTTGATCACAAACTGTCTGGCCTAAACGAACACCCAATAAAGCGGCCTGAAGCTCGAGTCGCGCTACTGACACTGGCTTCAATGGCGCGACGCAAGACTTACTGGCAACAAAGTAATCTGACTGATTCATCTTTGAAAATAAAACGCCAATAGGCGACGCTAGCATATGCATCGTCACTAGCATCAGAAAAGATATGTCACTCAATTACGACAGGATTTGTGAGATTGGCATAGCAACGTAGAATAGAGAGAGATTTCAATGATAATACGTTTTGGTACCACTCTTCCCAACGCACTTGGTCACTAGCGGGTAATATATCGTCCCACGAAGTCATAGTTCGCCAAGTTTTTTGAAAAAGTTTATCGTTTTGAGAAATATTTTCATTAAATCTCGTAAAACTTGCCGCTTAGTTAGTTTTCCTGAGTCTGTTTCAGAAAAATATATTTTGAAACGAAATACATCTTCTTTTGGGGCCCAATGCATTCCTAAGACGCGAATTTGCAGACCAGGCTTATCTAAATTAATTTCAATATTTTCAATGCCTTCCGCGATAAGCCTATATGGTAACAGTTTTAAAGCATTAGGCTTATTTGATACCCAAGAACGCATTTCAAAACCGCACATACTGTGAACATGAACTATATCACACCCAAGCTCAATTATATTTTTGACCGCCTCAGGAAATTCAAGTTGAAAATCTTCAGCATTTAGATTCTTAACATAAATAGCCGAAAACAGGGACGATGTTGCACCGAAAATAAGAGAAGATATTCTAAATTTTTTTAATAGGAGAATCTACGCCTTTTGACCGCCAAAGATATCTCTGGCAGTTGCGGTCTTCCTTTCTAATTTTAATCTGAGAAAACATCTCTCTTATGTCACCCGTGAGCGCAACTTGACCTTCCCTAAATCTGATCAAAATACCTAATAAACTTTTAACAAGTCTGGCCCTGGCAATAATATATATATATATATATATATATATATATATATATATATATATATATATATATATATATATATATATATATATATATATATATATATATATATATATATTATATTCTTTGGGCATTCCCACACATCGCCATCTAGCCCCAAAGTAAGCTACTCAAAGCTTGTGTTATGGGTGCCAGACAACGGATATAATACTTAAATACTTTTTGTTTGTAAATACATACATAATATACATAGAAAACACCGAGACCAATACAAACAGACATGTTCATGCACACAAATGTTTGTATTGTGCGGGGATCGAACCCGCAACCCGCTGCATAGTAGGCGATTTCTCGACCACAACACCAGACGGGTCGTCAATAATAACGAATATAAGCTAATACCATTTATTGTAGCTGCTGCATCATGAACTATTCTTAATTTACCTGGCTTATTTACATTAGTGACACCGAAATGTGGTAAATACCAATGCTTGGATGTGTCGTTCGGTTCCTCATGAGAGTCAGAGCACGGTTCTGCGTAACCTTTTTTTAAGTACGCTTCAATATTAATGATATACAAATCGCAATACTCGGTATCGCGCTTCAGTCTCCTTACTAAAGAATTCAAACGATTTTGAGCATGATAGTGGCTATCAGAAACGCGAACAGAGTCATCGCGCCACGGAAGCCCGACCTCAAATCGTCCATTTGGAAGACGACGCGTAGTTTTATCTAAAATCTTAATTGCTCTGAGCTCCTGCGTTGAGTAAGATTCTTTATTATTGATACCAATAGAATCTAAACGATAATGTTCTTTGACAATTTGATTCAACTCTTCATCTTTGGAGGATACCCTGCAGTGATTGATTAAAGTAATAGGCTTTATGAATTTAGAATTTGAACCATAAGCTGCCCAACCTAGAGGAGTACGTACTGCTGCTAATTAGTTCGACGTTCCGAAACGATGTTCCTTACCAAATAGAAGAAACCAATCACAAATTCCGATTAAAATATTTGGAATTACCTCCTCGTAGCTTAAAGAATTATGTAGATCTTGCAGATGCTGATATGATAAAATATCGGCCGAAGAAACTACTACACTGGCTAGATTAAGTTTCGGTACTACAATAGCGTTGTTAATCTTAAATACTTCGGAGCAATCCCTTCCTTTAATCATGAATCCGACGCGACTGGAGGTAAACTTTTGAGCTCCGGCAATGCCTCCTAATAGGATTGACTCCTTAGGAAATCTAAATTATTTGCAACTTCCTCGTCAATCAAAATAGCTTGAGAGCCATCATTTAAAAGCGCGAAAGTTTTTACCTCCTTCCCCGAAGCTAAAATTGTAACGGGCAAAATTTTTAATGAAATCTTTTTAGGTTTTGACCTATACTCTTCGGGTAATGTACTATTATTTATACTGGCCTCTATAGGTAAAGTCTTCTTCTTCTTCTTCTTCTTTTTCGCTATGGCGTCCTAGGTAAAGTCAAATCAGTGGCAGGTTGACCATTGTCAACGGTTGTCACTTCAGACAATGTCAAAGCAGTGTCAAGTTGAATTTCATTTAATTGACGTTCTGAATTCGATGAAATAGTCGGAATTGTTATTGTGTTTTCAGTAGTTAAATTGTTAGATGAAATTTGTGAAATTGGGTGAAAAAGTTTATTATGAGAGCCATAACATTGAACACATTTTGCTCGGCACAGGCGAAAATCGTGCTTATCTTCACGTAAGCACTTAGTACAAACCTTTGTTTGCCTTGCCCAGGCAAAACGCTCACTTATCTGCAAGGCTGCAAAGTTACAAGATTTGATGTTGTGACCTGCAGAACAGAACAGGCAAATATTAGCGGCAGTGATGGTTTGTTGGCGCGAAGGATTCGTTAGAAGTCCTGCAGCAGTGGCATCGCTGCTCAGCTGCAAATCGTTTGGATCAAAGCGCGCTTGGATGCTGGCCTCGCGTTCCAAGAATGCAGCCAACAACTGGAGCTAGGAAACGCCACTACAATAACGCTGCTCTGCAAATTCACACCACTTACTCTGCACCATAGGAGTTATTTTTTTAAGGAGGTTTTGTAATAAATCTGGTGAATAAATATATTCAGAACGTCCTAGTATTTTAATACCACATAAGCAGTTTTGTACATGAACTGAAAGGTTGATAATATCATTGACGTTTTCTCTTAATGCAGGTAAAGCCTTGATTGTCTCAACTTCCCTTAAAATTATAAGCTCTGGACGCGCATATCGAAGCTCCAGGTTACGTAAAACGTCATTTGGATTACTTGAAGGCAGCAGTAAAGTTCTGACGGTTTCTTTAGCTTCGCCTAGAATGGCTAAGCGTAATTGAGACATATTCTCATGTGCAGTAAATGATGAAAAGGATTCATCGTAGCTTTTCTTGAAGAGCAGCTACTCATTTATATCCCCATCGAAGGTGGGCAGATTACAAGGTCTAGCAACTACGTTTTTCGCAAAAAGGGCTATTGAGTTAGCCAAAGAGTCAAAATTGCATGCCTGATTTGCTCTGGGTTAACCATCTGATACAATTCAGAAACACCAATAATATAATTTGGTTTTAATAAACTTAAGGAATTCAAGATACATGACTTCAGTATCAATAACACCATAGCAACCTTGTTGACATTATAAATACCAAAGACAATATATATGACATTCTCCCCCACTAAGTTTATTTTCTGTACCCTTACTTCAACTGGTAATTGGCCAAATATTTAGGCGGGTTCCTTTTCCTTACTGGTCTTTCGTTTCTTTCAACAACAGGTGGAATCGAAACTGGCTCCAAGTCAGTAAAGCTACTCTCATCCAGCATAGGCAGATCTTGAACCGTGTCGTTGTTAGTAGGAGCTTCCTGAACACTATCAACACCGTTGATATCATCATTCGAAGGCAGAGGAGCTAGGTGTCGATTCGAAATTGTAGATTCTCGCCCATTAGGATACCGGATGTATGAGTAATGAGGAGTACACTGCAACAATTCCACTTCTTCAACTAATGGGTCGTTCTTGTTTTGAACATGTTTTTTTACTAATGCTGGGCCTGGTGAAAGCAAAGGTAATGATTCTCCATTTGCAGACCTTCTAGGAAAAGAGAATAATCTTTCATGGGGAGTAGCGTTAGTAGCAGTACACAAAAGAGATCTAATTGAATGCAGCGCCAAAGGCAGAACATTTTCCCAGTAATCAATCGGCAAGTCTTTCGCCCGAAGCGCTAGTTTGATGGTTCTCCATAGGGTCCCATTTAGCCGCTCAACTTGTCCGTTCCCACTAGGGTTATAAGGTGTTTTTCTACTACGGGTTACTCCTAACGGATTGAGAAATTCGTTCAACTCTTCTGACATAAATGATGTTCCTCGGTCACTATGTATGTAGGCAGGTGTACCAAACATACTAAATAAATCTTTGAGACACTTTATCACAGTGGCAGTCGAAATGTCTTTACATGCGTAAGCAAACGGGAACCGACTATACTCATCAATGATTGTTAAAATGTATTTATTAGGTCCTGGTAATGGCCCTTTAAAATCTATGTTTAGTCTTTCGAAAGGCGACGTTGCTTTTATGAGCTTACCCTGTGATTTCATGAAACGCGGTTTGATTTCAGCACATGTAGGACAGGAATCAGTAATATTCTTTACATCTTCAACAGAATATGGTAAATTCTTGCGACGAACCCAGTGTACCAATCTCACTATACCAGGGTGACATAATGAGTCGTGAATCTCTCTTAATTTTGTTGTATTCATACTAGCGCATATGCGGGATAAAGTATCAGCAACGGTATTTTGTGAGCCAGGACGATAAATAATATCGTATTTATAACAGGATAGTTCCAGCCGCCACCGTTCTATCTTTTCATTTTTAATTTTGCTGGAATGTTTTTGGTGGAACATAAAACCCACCGATCGTTGATCTGTAATGAGGTTAAAGTTTTTACCAATAAGGTAGTGGCGCCATTTTCTGACGCTTTCGACAATAGCTGCAGCCTCTTTCTCAATAGAAGATTGTTTTTGTTCAGTCTCCGAAAGTGTCCTTGAGAAGAAAGCTATAGGACGTCCGTTTTGTGACAGAGTAGCCCCAAGAGCAAATTCAGATGCGTCAGTTTCTACAGTCAAAACCTCGTTATCGTCAATAGCAATCAGTGCCGATTTCGCGATATCACTCTTGAGTGTATTGAAACAAACTTTTGCTTCTTCGCTTAAAGGAAATTTTGACATATTTTTTAAAGGTTGAATTTTAAATGAGAATTTGTCAACCCATTTCGCGTAGTGTGCAAACAATCCCATTGCAAGTTTCAATTCAGATGAATTTGTCGGAATTGGAAGTTCAACCAAAGGTCTCAATCTATCACTGTCAGGCTTAATAACGTTATTTTCTATGTAATATCCGAGAAGTTTAATAGATTTTTGAGAGAAAGCACTTTTTTGCTTATTAATGGTTAGATTATATTTATCAACAGCTTGCATAAACTTTTCTAGGTTTCTGTCATGCTCTACTTGATCCCTTCCGCATACAGTGACGTCATCCAAATATGCGTATGTGCCTTCTAATCGCTCTTCCTGTATGACATAATCAAGTGCCCGCTGGAATGCAGCTACACCATTGGTAACTCCAAAAGGTATTCTGGTAAACTGGTAGAGTTTTCCGCAAGCTTCAAAAGCAGTAAAGATCTTTTCGTTAGAAGGGATCGGGACTTGATGGTAAGCGCTTTTTAAGTCTATTTGGCTAAAAAAGTTGTATTTAGCTACATTAGCAATAACGTTTTCAATTTTTGGTAAAGGATAGGCATCGAGAAAGGTAAATCTATTGATTGTTCGTGAGTAATCTATGACAAGACGCTTACGATGGGATCCACCTCCAGCAACAAGGACCTGTGCGCGCCATGGTGAGTGACTGGGTTCAATGACACCATCATCCAGAAGTTTTGATATTTCTTCTTTAATGAAGCTGTTATCTTCATTACTATATTGCCTTGATTTAATAGAAATAGGCTTGATGTCTGATGACAAATTAGAAAATATAGACGCAGGTGGTACGGTAGCAGCCATCACGTTGCAAATTTCAAGTGGTCCATCTTTACCTCCGAAGTTCAAAACCAATGCGGAATGATGTCTCAAGATGTCATGTCCGATAATAATATCCGCGCAAAGGTTATTAACGATAAGTAATGTGACTTGTTTGTATGTATGTCCGCCAAGCTCTATTGTTGCGTTGCAAGCGCCTTCTACAAAAGATACATGATTAGTGGAAGCTAATGTAACAGATTGTCTATGGGGTCTCCTTTTCAAACTCATCAAACTCGCAATTCTTTTATCAATGAAAGTAATCGAACTTCCTGTATCTATGAGCGCATCAGCTCGTAGTCCATTGATAGTTACCGGAACAGTAGCTTTGCGAAGACTCGATGGTGCCGCAGCAAGAATACTGGCTGAATCAGCGAAGTCAGCATCAATGGAAGTGAGGTTCTTTCTTTCTTTCCCGCTACGACAGACATTAGCATAGTGCCCAATCTTTGTGCATAACTGGCAGGTGGCATTTTTTGCTGGACATAAAAGTCTCCGATGTATGTTCCCTCCACAGAAGAAACAGCGCTTGCGCGATGGAGTCGATAGTGCTAAATTATCGTTATTGTATTGTGGTGTAGCTGAACGATTACTAGTCTCTGAAGTGGCATTAATATAAATTGAAGTTCCACCGATTACTTGAGAATCGTGTTCTACAGTTTCTAATGACAGAGCTTGGTCAAGAGCTTTATCTAGGGTAATTTCTTTATTTTCTAGAAGTCGTTCTCGTATTCTTTGTGATAGTACCCCTGCAATAAACGCACCGCGAATTGTTTCGTCTTCATGCTCTCGTGCCGTAAGATTCCTGAAGCTACAGCTCTGCGCGAGTAACTTAAGCGCTCTAGCGTATTCAGCTATCGACTCGTCTGAACGCTGTTTTCTAGTAGAAAGCAAATGACGAGCTAGGATTTCATTTTTCGGCTTGACATATATGCTTTCTAAAGTGTCTAAGCATTCTTCATAGGTCTTACAATCTTTTACATAAACATACACGGACGGCCCTAAGTGATGAATTAGTAGTTTTACTTTTAGAGCATCGGCAGAGAAAGGAATTTCTTCCGTTAAAAAGGTTTCAAACGTGTACCTCCAATGTGACCATTTGATATCAGCACGTTCTGCAGTGGGTTCAACTTCGAATTTATCAGGTCGTAGGTACCGCGACAATGGATTTGACATATGTTGATTTACTTCGTCGGTACTTGTTCTGGTCTCCATAACTTAAGTTTATTAAATTGATACAATTCAGAAACACCAATAATATAATTTGGTTTTAATAAACTTAAGGAATTCAAGATACATGACTTCAGTATCAATAACACCATAGCAACCTTGTTGACATTATAAATACCAAAGACAATATATATGACACCATCATTAAACGCTTTGTGCGTACCTGATTGTTCTCCTATATCCAATGCGTCCTGATCAGGAACGGTGCAGTGGTTTCGGTGAAAAGAGTAACAATCATTAGGTTCCTGTGCCACCTGTGCCACAGGCTGGGGCGGTGAAAATGCTTCTCCACGGGTGCCCCTTTGTAAACTCTCGAGCATGGTAGGATGCTCAAGCATTAACCCATTGGGTGGTATGCTCGGAAATTATTGACGAGGAGCGACTAGAAGCCCTTTCTGCGTCGAGGGCCGCAGTTTCGGCTTCGAAGGTAGCGCGTGCCTCTTCCTCTTGTGCCAAGAAAAGCTCCTGCTTCCTGGTAGCTTGTTCCGAAGCTGTTTTTAAAGCTTCTAGCTTCAATGCAACCACTTTCTTTTTATAATCGAGCTCAGCGGCTTTTTGGCGAGCTATTAAAGACACTTGCAATGAGGTTGACGCTCCGCCGAGAGAACTAATCTGGGGGCACGGCAGTGCAAAAAAGCGTCACGGCCGTACCATCCTTTTCTCGAAGCAATTCAGACCATTTTCGACCCCCTGTAACTTCGTTGTGGATAAAACTAGAAGACTGAAATTTTTAGTAACCATGCAGGTTGTAAAGACACGGTATATATCAAATTTCATTCAATTTGAACTAGTATTTTAAGAATTATAACGGTTCAAATTTCTTAATTTTGTCTCTCACTGACTCACCGATCATCAAAATTCTAAGGCACTTCTAGCAGACCTAGAAGCTTCAAATTTGGAATATAAGTAGTGTTTGGTGTATGAATCAAGAAAAAACTAAAAAATCTAGAAAAGACCGCAAAGAAAATTAAGCCCATACAGCCAAGTCTTCAGTTATTTTTTTCAATATTGGCTTTATTCGTAACGATGTTTTACGGCTGTTATTATTATTGCGTCCGCATATAAATATAGGCGCATGGTAATGCCCCTGCCAAATCGAGCAAAAAATGGATATTCCCGTCATGAAAACACGTGTAAATTAGATTATTTAATGCAAAAAACGTACCTACGTGCGTATTCGTACTTATTACGAGTGCGTAAGGTTGTAAATTAATTATTATACCACGCGCTGCGATGCTAGCGAGTGAGCGCGGGCCGTTACTACGCGCTGCGCGGTGCTAGCGCGAGTTCGCGGGGCGGGGACAGTGGCGGGGCGCGCGGAAAGGTGAATGTCGCCGAGCGAGCAGCAGCCGCGCTCATATGCGCGAGCGACCCAATACTGTTCGGATGTGCCCAGAATTCTTACCTATAAGTTTGCGATTTTCATTGATAATTTCGATTGCTATATTAGTTTGACTACTCAAGGCTACTCTCATTGGTTTACTGATATTATTTGCTTACAATTTGGACGTTGTTCGGATAAATAATTTAAATTAAATATTGATACTTTAAGTACCTACCTAAGTATTTATAAATTTCTTATTACCTAATCGTATTTCTGCATAAAAATAACTTTGCATTCTAACTTGTAGGTAGTCGCAATGGATTCAGTAATACTGTATGTGAATGATCAGCCTTTTCCACACTGGGTTGTGCCTATACCTGGTGAAGGTTCGTGTTTATTTCATTCTTTGTCATTCTCTATGTACGGGAATATTGAGTCATCGTATGATATTAGACTTGCTATAATCGAGTATGTGGTAGCGCATTGGGATGAGTTACAAGTGTATACTTGTGACGAGCATGGAGACACCTACATTAACGCTAATTTGTATACAACGGCAATGGTAAAAACCAGTACTTATGGTTCCGCGTCTGAACTCATGGCGGCCGCCGCTTTGTATCCGTATGCTTTCGAGGTTTACGATAACGGCCTTTTGAGAGCATCATTCGGTGGTGATAAGAAAACATAATTATAAAAATAAAATTAACTTTAAAAAAGTAAAAACCGACTTCATAACCAAAATGCACTAAAAAGTCTTAAATAAACTTTTTAACATGGAAAGGAAAGGAATCCATTCTAAGGAAACAACTGCTTTTTGGAGTCGGTGCTGCGACAGGTGAGGCTGAATTTTCAAAGTGATGGCACCGACTCCAAAAAGAAATTGTTTCCCTTCCTTTCCTTTCCATGTTAAAAAGTTAATCTAAGACTTTTTAGTGCATTTTGGTTTTGAAGTCGGTTTTTACTTTTTTAAAGTTAATTTTATTTCTCCATTTTCAGAGTTTACAAGAGAAGGGGGGGGGGGGGGGGGAAGTTGCACCTTATGACTCTGTTCTTTAAGAAGTTACAAACTACCTATCATATGTTCTGTCATTATAATTACTGAACTCCTAAACGTTAAGGAGTTCCACCATCAGCTCAGCCCCACAAGATGTGGATTATCAGACGTAACAATACGTCAATATTAAGATTTTTTTAAAACAACACTATACGTGCCTTTAAAATTTGAGGGTTTCCCTCAATTAAACCAAGATCCCATCTTCAGATCCCAAATCGGCAACAATGGGACCAACTAGAAAGTACATCCTCTAAGTGGGCGAAAAAATTTTTCGAATCGGTCGACTAAAGACTGAGATATGAGGTAACAAACATAAAAAAAAACATACAGTCGAATTGATAACCTTCTCCTTTTTGAAGTCGGTTAAAAATAGGAGCAAAAGTCATGCTTAGGCTAAATATTGACGTGAGTCTTGGTTCAGTTAATGGTTCTATTGGTATAGTGCAAAGAGTAAAGGTTGATCCGTATAATACCTTATTAATTTGACGACCGTCTGGTGTAGTGGTCGAGAAATCGCCTACTACGCAGCGGTTGCGGGTTCGATCCCCGCACAATACAAACATTTGTGTGCATGAACATGTCTGTTTGTATTGGTCTGGGTGTTTTCTATGTATATCATGTGTAGTAAAATTATAACACCGAGACTTCTTTAAGACTTTTATTCTTCGAACAGGGTACAACTTCAGGTACAACCTCTTTAACTTGATGCCACAAACCAACTGCCGGACTCCGCGCTCTCCCCGAATACAAAACTCCCCTCCAAAATATATCGGTGTTGCCAGCAAATAAATTTAAATGTAACTGTTATAAATACTAGT
Source organism: Pyrausta purpuralis (assembly GCA_963924145.1). NCBI lineage: Eukaryota > Metazoa > Arthropoda > Insecta > Lepidoptera > Crambidae > Pyrausta > Pyrausta purpuralis. The sequence continues at coordinate 6,913,641 of OZ001666.1, read as the reverse complement.
TCGAATAAATGATAGAAGCTATTTATGTGAAAATTACGACATTCGGCCGTCCTACATCGAGCAGCCTCCTGGCGCTCGAATGGCTTGCAGTTCAGTTGGGTTAAAACGAGTACACAAATAACCAAACATTACCTTATGATTTTGAATAGTAAAAATAGCATCTAAGTGCAATCTAAAGTTTTCAACATTTGCATGAATAATTATTAATGCCAAGAAAATTATAGTGTAATAAATAAAACATGAAATTTTCATTTTACACTCATAATAATGAAAATTTGGTTGCAAAATGTTAAGAAAGTGTATATAAAATTTGTTTCAGATAATTAATAATTTCCTTGAGTCATTACGACATTCGCTCAGTATATTCTACATTATATTTCAACATTTTGTATATACCAGACCGTCTAGTACTAAAGTTAAATCTAAATACAAATATATCATCTTGTTGATCTATTTATCCATTCGAAACAGCATATAAATAATTTGAATACAATTTTGGTAAGATTTATCAAGATTAAGTAATAATTAAAACTGTAAATCAATATTAATTTAGTTTTCTTTGGGTCTTATTTTATTTTATGTAAAATAAAGCAAATAATTCAAACGTTGTTCAACATTAAACATGGCAGATAAAATATTTGTGCCAGCAAACATTGTTAAATATTATTCTTACAGCGCGCCGCCAACGCAATCACTAGATGGCGATAATTTATGATAGATACCATTCATGGATATGGTGATAAAATGCTATGAATTCGTAAAATTATAAAGAAAAAATGCCCATTGATTTGATTACACAGCAACAATGTCTACATTGAGTAATTATAAGCTGTAGAACTAATATTTAAAAAAATAAAATAAAATGTACTACTTCGACTCAAGCTTATAACCGTCTCAGTCTTTTATTTAAGGTTGTCAATTGATCTAATCATTCATCAAAAGCGGCGATTTTAACTAAAGTAAGTTTACTTTTGCGTACTCTGAATATTCATAAAAAATTAAATAACTTTCAAAATCCTTTAAAACGTTCTCAACAAACGTAACTTGTGACTTTATAAGCGGCTGCTGAATACCAGACTTGTAGAATCACTACATTAAAACTGTTTAGTTTATTCATTAACTAGCGGTAACTAAGTTTAAAGTGCAATTTGTTAATTAAGTTATAGTTTATGTAACGCTAAGTGCACATTATGAAGAATTAAATTGAATAAAATACGCTTTAGAATGTTTTGAGAGTTTTAGTCGTAATGTTATTCGTCTGTAAATAGTGATCTTACATTTACTAACCTTCAAACATAGGTAATAAAGTTTTGTAATGTAACCTAAATATTTCGTTTATAAAAAGTGCAGTGTATTGCATTTACATTATCAAGGTGTAATGTACCAAACATTTGCCAGACAGCTTAAAAACTAAATCATATTCACTTTATCTGTTAAAAGAAGCATGATACAATATTTTCTAAAAGATCTTGATATTTAATATATCAAATCCAATAAATCATTAAATTAGATTTAAAGTTTATTACACTTATTATTTATAAAATTATAATAAAAAAACAATTACAGTTACTTACAGTTACGTAATACGTATCTCAAATGCGAACGGAGAACCGGCTAGAACGAAACTTTTATCAAACCCACCCGCAACATTATTGATACTTAATGAATGACTCGATTCTTGTTAAAGTTTAGCCAAAAGTAAAAATAAAAATAATTCGTGTAACATGTCAGTGCATATGTTTGCAATTCCTAATACCATTTGTGTTTTGTATATCTCTGGTCAAGTGAATTGTATTATTTGGGAGCAATAAATAATTAAGGTTTATCAAGCAGAAAGCTGTGACGTACTTTTACTTAATTTAAAAAAAGAAATCACAATCATACCCTTTTTGTGAACCAAAAATTCAGCGAAAACAACCCATAGAGAATGAGGTTGTGCGCACGAGAAATTGCAAGTTAAGATGAATACACACAAAATAAGCATTCTTTTCCCAAATTTATTAACCTTATTTTGAATCAAGTAATAGTTTTTTTAGTATGATGGTGAAATTATAACCAAGGTAAGATACGGTACTTGTTTTCATAGTATGAAAACAAAGACGGTTTAGTAACAGAAACACTATGATATGTTTATAAAACTCATCGAAAGAAAAATATACAATGATATAAGTTGTAAGAATTAAAAATGAAAGCTTGCTATTATGTATTATTTTTGTTGTTCTGAATGTAATCATATAATGCAGTTTTTGATGAAAATATGTCAAATATCGTGTTCTGATAACTACAACAGTAAAATAGAGCCTAAGGCAGTATATATAATAGGTACTTGCTTTACGATTTACTTAAATTAAATTTCAAATAATATTTCGTCTAAATTTTTAAAAGCTTAGGCAAACAGCCTATTCATAAGAATGTCTTTAGAAAAATTAAACTCCAGCTATACTAGCTGCTTAATATTGCTCTTTGGGATTATATGATTGATTATTTCATGGGGAAATGATTTTTTTTAATGAATCATCAGAATGTTTTATAGACTTACTACACTTAAAACAATTGTTACAAAGAGGAAACCCTCAAGAGGGTAGGTCATTACAAAAGTGTATTATAACGCAGAATATTATTTCAAAGCTAATAAAATGTACCGACTTAAATTGAACACCTACTACAACATAGTCAACTCCTTGAAAAGAGGCATTGAAAACAGTGACAGTTTCTTGTGCTGCTCAGCATAAGGTACCCCCAAAATAGCCCCAAAGCTGTATTAGGGTATAGTTTGGAGTTTTGAGTGGGTCCAGTCAGCTACACGTCTTCCTTCTCGGCTCTGCCTCTCAGTGAAATCCTCCATCGTTCACCGTGGGGTCTTTGCTTCTTTCGAGCTCATGCGCGACATCGCGTGTGATGCAGACTCATCAGATCGCATGAAACAAAATCATTTGGATTCATCAGATGCCTTTATTGTATAATCATCATAAGATTAACTGATAAGATTGGCTGAGAATTGTCTTCATAACTTAGTAGAAATTAATAATGATACACTTATAATTTATAATAATAACATATGAAAAACTTTGTCATGTATTGATAAATTAGATTTCGCTATGGGACAAAATATTGTATGACATTTAAATTAAGTTTTCACGCCTTGCATTGCTCTTTGTAAAAACCTGTGAACCTGTGCTTTTAACTAGCATTTAATATTTTAACAAATTTTTACTAGTAAATGATTTGAATTTAATCAAGTAGGCAGAAACATTTATTCATTAATAGAATATTAATTTTGAACCACAAAATTTCAATTATGAATTCGAAGCTATGAGTAAATATTTTTCTCAAGGGTTTGTAAGAAGTAAAATAAAAGCAATTATGAAAAAATTAGCACAATGGCATAAGGTAATATTTATGAAAAATTGCATATTTTATATCACTTTAACATATAAAAATATTTTTCATTTATGGTAGGTAATTAATATAGCACTCAAAATTTCATCACCATTATAACTTTGCCTAGCATCAAGATTATTATCTGGCTATGTTAGCCACTTGTAAGTTTACCATTGGCTTATATCACTGTATCAAAAAGCTATGTCATTAAGAAAATAACCGCGTGGCAAACTCAGTTCATACTAGAGTACAAATGGACATATAATTAGCCACAGTTGCCTCTATCAGAGAAATATCACACTCAACTATCATCTGACAAGGAACCTGTCAATTTGCACACTTAGCTACAAAATCAGTCCACATAAAAAAAATAAACTTAACAATTCCCCGACGAAAATAAACAACCACTTGGCATATTTAGTTACAAAACCAATCCGTATAAAAGTTGTCAGTGACTGTCAGTCTGACAGTGACACTTAATCACTCTAAAGCAAATAATTCCTATTAGGGTCATAGCCCACTTAACTATTTTTTGGCATGGAAAAAAAATGAAGTAGCGTACTTAGCTACAAAGTTAATTCAAATCGAAGTACATCTTAATCAGTCTGAAATTGACACACTTATCAGTATGAAGGCAAATTATTCTCGATAGGGATAAAACTATCCAGTGAGGAAGAAAATAACCAGTTGGGATACTTAGTGACGAAATCAATTCATATGAAAGTAGAAACTGACAATTTATCAGTCTAGGGCAAACTATTCTTGTCAGGGTCATAGCACACTTAACTATTCCCCGACAAATAAAACAACCAGGTAGCATACTTAGCTACAAAATCAATTCATATTAAAGTACAAACTGTCACACATAATCAGTCTAAGGCAAATTACTCTCGTCAGGGTCATAGCGCACTTAACTATTTCCTCACAAAGAAAACAATAAAGTAGCATAATTAGCTACGAAATCATTTTATATTAAAGCACAAACTGACACACTTAATCAGTCTAAGGCAAATTATTCTCGTCAGGGTCATAGCACACTTAACTATTCCCAGACAAAGAAAGCAACCAAGTATAACACTTAGCTACAAAATCAACTCATATTAAAGTACAAACTGACACATACAATCAGTCTAAGGCAAATTATTATCGTCACGGTCATAGCACACTTAACTATTCCCAGACAACGAAAACAACCAGGTATCATACATAGCTATGAAAGCAATTCATATTAAAGTACAAACTAATACACATTATCCGTCTAAGGCAAATTACTCTCGTGAGGGTCATAGCGCACTTAACTATTTCCTAACAAAGAAAACAATAAAGTAGCATAATTAGCTACGAAATCATTTTATATTAAAGTACAAACTGACACACTTAATCAGTCTAAGGCAAATTATTCTCGTCAGGGTCATAGCACACTTAACTATTCCCAGACAAAGAAAGCAACCAAGTATCACACTTAGCTACGAAAGCAACTCATATTAAAGTACAAACTGACACACACAATCAGTCTAAGGCAAATTATTCTCGTCAGGGTCATAGCACACTTAACTATTCCCAGACAAAGAAAGCAACCAGGTATCGCACTTAGCTACGAAAGCAATTCATATTAAAGTACAAACTGACACACATAATCAGTCTAAGGCAAATTATTCTCGTCAGGGTCATAGCGCACTTAACTATTCCCAGACAAAATACATTATTAAAATAAAAATGCACTCCGTATCGTGCCTGTTCCGTCGGAGAGTAGCCCCAGCGATACACAGAACACAACGTCACGTACAAGCATCGAAAGTCACACTTGAATTAAATTTATACGTCCCACTCATATTTAAATACAAGTGCACTCCGTATCATGCCTGTGCTGTCGGAAAGTAGTTCCGGCCATGCACAAAACACAACGGTGCACACGAGGAATCAAATAATTCTAATACAAATGCGTTTCGTATCATGCCCATGTGGCTATGCACAGAACACAACGACACGCATAAGCATTTGAATGTCACACTTGAATTAAGTTATGCTGCCATTAGTCACGATTTAACTTTAATGCCAATAGATTTAACTTATTTAAATTCAAGTTCACTCCGTATCATGTCTGTGCTGTCAGAAAGTAGCTCCAGCTATACACAAAACACAACGTCGTACACGAGGATTCAAATCATTCGAATGCAAATGCGCATCGCATTATGCTTAATGCAGTCGGAGAGTCGCCCCGACTATGCACAGAACACAATGTCACGTATAAGCATTCGAATTCCACACTTAAATTAATAAATAATAATAATAAATATCCTTTGGACATTCCCACACATCGCCATCTAGCCCCAAAGTAAGCTACTCAAAGCTTGTGTTATGGGTGCCAGACAACGGATATAATACTAAAATACTTTTTTTTTATAAATACATACATGATATACATAGAAAACACCCAGACCAATACAAACAGACATGTTCATGCACACAAATGTTTGTATTGTGCGGGGATCGAACCCGCACCCGCTGCGTAGTAGGCGATTTCTCGACCATTACACCAGACGGGTCGTCAAATTAAGCTTACACATCCTAATCTTAGCTACGCTTTGTCTTCTGACCAGGTAAAAACCTCATTTAACTATTTGTTTTAAAATATGCGACAGTATTTCTTAGGTTTTAGAAATAAATTTATCAATTTTTAAATATTGCTTTCAACTACACGTGCCCTCATATTGTGCCAGTTTCATCGGAGAGTAGCCCCAACCTCAAACAGAGCACACTACGGCACACGTGGATTCAAAAGCTTTGAATTTAAGTAGCACGACCGGAGGGTAGCTCCGACCACGTGCTACAAAAATCGTATAATTTAAAAATAAATTTCACTTGTTAATAGTTAACTTTATCACTTCATATTCTCACTAACTTGGTCATAATTCAAGCATACACTATTTCACGTACCTTGTTCTTTGTGGGCTGAAGATCCTTGCGCACTTCGGACTTGTAGTAAAATTATAACACCGAGACTTCTTTAAGACTTTTATTCTTCGAACAGGGTACAACTTCAGGTACAACCTCTTTAACTTGATGCCACAAACCAACTGCCGGACTCTGCGCTCTCCCCGAATAAAAAACTCCCCTCCAAAATATATCGGTGTTGCCAGCAAATAAATTTAAACGTAACTGTTATAAATACTAGTTCGAATAAATGATAGAAGCTATTTATGTAAAAATTACGACACATGTATGTATTTACAAAAAAAAAAAAAAGTATTTAAGTATTATATCCGTCGTCTGGCACCCATAACACAAGCTTTGAGTAGCTTACTTTGGGGCTAGATGGCGATGTGTGGAAATGTCCAAAGGATATTTATTATTATTATTATTATTAATACAAAAATCATAAAGAAAATATACATTGTGTTACATTTAATAACGAACATGTTTACGAACTTTGTCCGGTTAAAACTAAATTTGAAATTATTAATAGAGCTTATGTTCATCGCGAACAGTTTCCAAGTCTCAATATATTTATACTAGCGGTCCCCCGCGACTTCGTCCGCGCGTTTTCAGTTTGCTCCCTCCCCTCCCGTCGCAGCGTGATGTTTTATACCCTAAAGCCTTTCTCGATAAATAAGCTATCCAAAACCGAAATATTTTTTCAAATCGGGCCAGTAGTTTTTGAGATTAGCGCGTTCAAACAAACAAACTCTTCAGCTTTATAATATAAGTATAGATAACACATTAAAGAATTTTTAATATTGATATGCGTCACTATAAGATGCTGTTAATTATTACGTATCAACTTAATGCTTCGAGTACGGAGATTCCAGACACAATTGATTTTCAATTGTTATGGACCACGATCGTGGTCTTAGAGACTGGACGTATTAAGACAGAAAGTCGCTTAAGTAGAGACTGAATAAATTAATAACCGACTTGGTATTACATGGATCTCCCAACTTTTTACCGCAGAACAACTGAGTTGCGAGACTTGGTTTTTTTGACAAGTATTGTTTTTGATGGAATTATAGTTACTGAACTCCTAAGCGTTAAGAAGTCCCACCATCAGCTCAGCCCCACAAGATGTTACTATCAGACGTAACAACACGTCAACAATAAGGTTCTAGTAAAGAAACACTATAAGTGACTTTAAAATATAAGGGTTTCCCTCGATTTCACCAAGATCCCATCATCAGATCCCAAATTGGCAACAATGGGACCAACGAGAAGGTATACCCTCTTAGTAGGCGAAAAATAATTTCAAATCGGTCGACAAACGACTGAGATATGAGGTAACTTAGACACACACAAAAAAAAACATACAGTCTAATTGATAACCTTCTCCTTTTTTGAAGTCAGTTAAAAATTGATTCGGACGGGATCAAACGAGAAGTTGTTGAGATAAAGTACATTTTCAACAACCGCAAACATAACTTTGTACTTCATACAAACACTATGAAAAACAAAGTTATATTTGCTGTCAACAATATATTGAGCTATTTTACTAAGTGGAAGAAAGTGGATTCCGTGATTCAGTTAAAGTTGCCACGGAACCCTCAGTGCGCGAACCCGACTCGCACTTGGCCGGTTTTTATTGCTTTGACAACATTGTTCGTTATGCGGCAAAGCAATGAGAGTTGTTGCGAACGCCACCAGTTGGCGCCACTGAGTCAATAGCTCTGCCGTCCTACGCACGCCATGTAGAAACATGCTTTTGCATCTCTTCTGTTCGGAAAATTTAACTTTCATGTGAAGATAGACGGGTGGAAAAAAGCTTTTCCATCCTTGGGTGGAAAGTAATTTAGTTTTAATTGCTACAATCAGACATGGAGTTAAAGATAATTGAGTCACATCATTTTATTATAATAAACAAGCTTTCATATTTGTAAGATTAGCTTAACATTAAAAGCGTGTTTATTATGGTCACCGATTTAAAAAAAATACAACTGGTCTAATTTTTAACAATTTAAAAATCTTCAAATACACTTCTAAACACATCTATTGGCCCACCTTGTATTTTCAGTTTCGTTTGGTCCTAGCTAAAATTTTATATTAGGTCGAGCAAAAAGTTTTTATGCAGTTTTGAACCTGGCACATTTACAAATTCATTCAGTACCCTAATCACGAACTTTAGACGTATTCGTCACGTTATCGTAGCGAGTTTACGCAGTACAACGTTAGTCGGCATCACGAAGCACTCTCGTGTCGTGTAGTAAGCTCGATAGCATTGACGAAGATGACGTCATACTAACGTAAATATGGCCGTTGAATGACACGTCCAGAAACAAGTTAAACGATCTTTTTTATGAATATTATCGAAATATATCATGATATTCCAGTAAAATCTAAGAAAAATCAATAACGAAACAAAATTACGATCAATATGTTTGGCAGGATTAGCAAATGTAAAAAATTTGGTCTATTAAAATATGAAGATATATGTTTTTCTGTAATCTTAAGATTTTTGAACTGTTTAGTAGACTGTCAATTGACAGACTGACGTTATGCCATCAAATTGTGACAAATTCAAAAGTTTTACAAAAGATTTAGTTAAAAATTATGAAAAAATATTAAAATAACGAGGACAAGTCGTTTGCATTACAACGTAACAATATTTGAATTTTTGAAAAAGTAAGTATGTAGAAGTAATACAAGGATAAGTGATTAAAGTGCTTTTATTCATTGGCTATTATAGCGAGATAAACTCTAACAAGATCTTATTTCTCAAGAAATTGTGATTTATCCAAGCCCTCAGCTTTCCAAGAGGACGCTGTTTATAACAAATGGAATGAAAATCATTACGACTATATAAAATAAATATATATTATTTTTCAGAATGAAGACAGACCAAAGTACAATGTGTAGAAATACGCCTATATATGCCAGCTAGAAGAAATAAAGTGAGTCTAGCAGTTCCGGCGGTCTTCGTTACTCCCATATATATATTTAGAGCAAAGATGAACCCAACAAGATCAAAATCGATACATCTGTTACAAGTGCCCTGTTCCTGATTTCTTTTTAAGTTAAAAATAAGGTGTATAAGAAAAAAAATATCGTAATAAATTTCATATTTCTAATGTAATGTCATATTTTTAGAATTATAAGTATGACCACTAACGTTTTCTTTATTCCACACGTTTCTTTATTTCTCGCCAAAAGCCAAAGCTCTGTCTGTTGTTATATGTGATATTTTGAGCACATATAGTAAGAAACTATGTGTTGGAATCGTACGTTCTCACTAAGGTTAATGAGGCGAGACATGGCGACGCTCTTGCGCTGTTTCCCGACCTCTGCCTAGCCGGCCCCGTTGGATTCGTTGATAGACCTCTTTCTTAGAACCACTTGTTGTGAGGCTCGGTTAAGGCTTTCGACTGTAGTTCCAAAATCTCATCTTTGCCTGCACAAATAGTATATTATCAATAAACCAGGTCAGAGGTCAGAGATGTATTTGCTATTGAAGTTGATGCCGAATCTTTCTCATTCCAAGAGCTTGAATCAGTCTTCAAATGCAGCTGTGTGATAATTTTAGAAAAAAAAAACAATTTAGGCGGTCATACATAACCGTAAAAGTTACCTAGTTTCTTTTCGCTCATTTTTGACATTTAGAATTTGAAGTAATCTTTTTGCTACTCACGATACTATATGTCAAAGAAAGGTTTGTGATCGCAAATCCAGTATAACACTATAGAAAATGTTTACGCACAATAAATGTCAGGTATTTGAGCTGCCAAATTTAGTTTGTTTTACGTGCGATAGAGGCGCTTTCAGATTCTCATACAAATGATTACGTTACTATACGAATACTTTGACGCAAATTATTCGTGATAGGAGTAAGTAGTCTTTTTTTTTAATTTCGAACACATAATTAAAGAAACAAAAGACAATTTGGAGCCTGTTTGTTGATATCAAACAATCGAATACTAAGAAAACTTGGTTTTATTGGTTTACTTGGATTTAATTCTTGAAAAAGTGATTGATATCTTTGGTTTTGCAACAAACATTACTTATTCTTAACATGAAGGTGAGGTTCTATCAATAAACTATGGATACTTTACCTGAAGTCGCCATCCAAGCTGTGGCATTTATTCAGGCCGGACACAGCCAAAGAAACGTGAGTGCTCAACTTAACTTAAGTCGATCTGCGGTCCGAAATGGTTATCGAAAATTCCTAGAGACTGGCGGTTTTGCTCATCGCCAAGGAAGGCCACGATCTTGGGTCACAACTGAAAGGCAGGATCGATTCATCGTGACGACCAGCTTGAGAAATCGTCACCTTACCTCCATTGAGATACAAAACCAACTTCGCGACTTCCACGGAGTATCTGTGAGCGCTCGAACTGTTCGGAGAAGGTTAAAAGAACGCGATATGGTACCACACAAGTCAACTAATGGGCCCAAACTAACGCGAGCCCACCGAACACCGCGCCTTCATTTCGCACGCAGTCATTGAAATTGGACACAGCAAGATTGGAGCCGTGTACTCTTTTCTGATGAGTCTAAAATTGTGTTACATGGCAATGATGGAAGGAAGAAGGTCTACCGACGTAAGGGAGAGCGTTTCGCACAATGCTGCTTTGAAGAGAGGGTTGCTTATGGCGGTGGCTCGTGGACTGTCTGGGGCGGTATATCCGCGAGCGGCAAAACTCAACTGGAGGTTGTTACAGGACCATGGCTGCCAACATTAAATGCTGAAAGGTACATTCGTGAGTGCTTAGAGAACATCACGTGATACCATACGCGGACTATGTGGGCCCAAATTTCCTTTTTATGCATGATAATACAAGAGCCTATACGGCCGGCATCGTCAGGGAATATTTTCGGGATGTGAACATCACAGTTATGGACTGGCCAGCCAGAAGCCCAGACATGAACCCCATTGAGCACATGTGGGACGAGCTAAAAAGACGTGTTAGGGCTCGTCAGCCAGTTGCCCAGACGATGCAGGAGTTGAAAACGGCCATAGAAGAGGAATGGGAGATGATCCCTCAAAATTTCATAGAGCAGTTGATAAACTCTATGCCTAATCGTATGAGAGCTGTAGTAGATGCCCATGGAGGCAACACGCGTTATCAAAGTAAACCTGTATCTGATAAAACATGTTTTTATTCAAAAATCAATTGCCTTTAACAAGGCGCAAATCCGACTTGTTAGGCGTAGCTCCATGACGTCTGGTATTCTGAATTCAAATTTAAAACAATACGATAGAAAAAGATGGTAAAATGTATCAGGTTTAAAACTGCATCAACACTTTTTGTTTAATCTACCAATCATATTTCGGTGGGGCCATCGAAACCTAAACTCTAAGGTGGGCCAATAGATGTGTCCAGAAGTGTATAATATTCGGTTGTCCGCCATGAATAGTGACACTTTTTTTCATTTTAAATTGTCACATTTTGTTTTTCTTTGTCAATATATTTTTTTAGTTTGGTCTATTATTGCACAGATTATTAAGCAGGCGGAGGTGACTTGCGGCGATTTTGATGTTCATTAATCTTCTTACTCACTCCCACCTTCAGATGTCACTCATAGCGCTATCTCATGAGGCAAAATTGAACCTGGAATTTGACATAACCTGTGGTAGTTTTGGTGAATCTATCGATATTTTTAACAATGATTTGAAATATTTGATAACGTCAGCGTTTTATGTACTCTGTTGTCTTCCGTGCCGTTACTGTCCTTCTAATCTTGTGTTTTATGTATAACGACAGTAGACAAACTGAAATGACGTGATGTAAAATCTCTTGAGGTTACATCTCTCGCCAAACAACATAATATCTCATCATCGCATAACAATCACACAGATAATTTTATTTATTTTTTCTCACAGTCGAAAAGAAAAAATAGAAGGTTCACTCGGGTGAAAGTACCCATTTCACTCTCGAATTATTAGCGCTCTCACTCCGTTCGAGCGCCAAAAACATCTCAAGTGGAATGAGTCACTTTCTCCCCTTGTATAACTATTGCATTGTTTTAGTAATCGTTTTCAGTGTTAAACCTTCGTCATTTTATTAGGAAATGTATTATTCAAGTACATTGAACGAATGAAAAAGGTATCTGAGTAAAAATAATAATAAACTTGGCCCTTATTTTCAAAGTAGAGCGTTTGGCCCGGTTAGCAAGAAAGTTGCTGGTTCGAGTCCCGCCCATAGAAAAAATGAATAAGGTTAGAATGGTTTTGATCGTTCGTTTGTATGGGAACCTCTGTCGCCAGTGGGAGTTACCGCGCTGTTGCTGCAGTGATAAAAGTACCAATCAATGAATTAACGCACTAATATCACAAACCAATCACAATTTCCGCTAGGAACTCTGTGATTGGTGTAATTAGTACTTGAAACCAACTACCAATCACAGAGCTTCTAGCGGTGAAACCTCCAATCATCATTCAGTTACGTTCGTTCTTTTATGTCAAAATACTAGTGATGTGGTAAAGGTCGATTATTATAAATTCAATTAACGATGTAATGTTGTTTCTCTTTGTAAATAAACATGTAGGATTTAAGTTTGAAATAATTTGGATAATTTAACAGCTCATTTGATCGCAACAAAGGGTACTACTATTGCCTTTCGGTAAAAACAATAGAAGAAAAAAATGAGTTGCGTAACGTTACTTGAAATAGAGTAACTTACACCTTTAAACATTAGTTTCTAAAAATAGTTCTATTAGTAGAATTGAATCATTCTTTGTATTAAGAATAAGTAATATTACTTACTAGCGGTCCCCCGCGACTTCGTCCGCGCGTTTTAAGTTTGCTCCCTCCCCTCCCGTCGCAGCGTGATGTTTTATATCCTAAAGCCTTTCTCAATAAATAAGCTATCTAACACAGAAATATTTTTTCAAATCGGTCCAGCAGTTCCTGAGATAAGCGCGTTCAAACTAACAAACTCTTCAGCTTTATAAAATAACTAGCAGTCCCCCGCGACTTCGTCCGCGCGTTTTGAGTTTGCTCCCTCCCCTCCCGTCGCAGCGTCATGTTTTATATCCTTAAGCCTTTCTCGATAAATAAGCTATCCAACACAGAAATATTTTTTCAAATCGGTATAGTAGTTTCTGAGATAAGCGCGTTCAAACAAACAAACTCTTCAGCTTTATAATATATTAGCGCAAGCGCACGTTGTACTTAAGCTGCGAACATTATTTTGGTGCGGAGTTATGTTAAAACTGTGATAGCTCCTAAGATATTTATTGAAATCAAATGATATAAAGTGCAACTTGGTTCTAAATGAAATGCTCGTGATGATGAATGTATTTATTTTGATAAGAATAAATACCTGTGTGTATAATACACCTCTAAAAATAATGCATTATTATTTTTACAAATTTATTAACATAAAAAAGGTTGTAGTAAGTCAACCATAAAAGATAGACATATGCTGTCGCGGACTTTATTATAGAACTCTTAATGCTGAACAATCCTGTCATACATGATTTTTGTGTAACTTAAGCGGTTTCCGCAGCGTATGCAGCGGAAGCTCTCAAAAGGAATATCTTTCTCCCGTTTTCGCAACATTTTTCATTTCTGCTGTGGTCTTATGAGTCATATCTTTATGTTATATAGCCTTAAACCTTCCTCGATAAATGGACTATCCAACGTAAAAATAATTTTTCAAATCGGGCCAGTAGTTTTTGAGATTAGCGCGTTCAAACAAACAAACAAACAAACAAACAAACAAACTCTTCAGCTTTATAATATTAGTATAGATTAGCGCAAGCGCACGTTGTACTTAAGCTGCGAACATTATTTTGGTGCGGAGTTATGTTAAAACTGTGATAGCTTCTAAGATATTTATTGGAATCAAATGATGTAAAGGGCAACTTTGTTCTAAATGAAATGCTCGTGATGATGAATGTATTTATTTTGATAAGAATAAATACCTGTGTGTACAATACACCTCTAAAAATGATGCATTATTTTTTTACAAATTTATTAACATAAAAAAGGTTGTAGTAAGTCAACCATAAAAGATAGACTTATGCTGTCGCGGACTTTATTATAGAACTTTTAATGTTGAACAATCTTGTCATACATGATTTTTGTGTAACTTTAGCGGTTTCCGCAGCGTACGCAGCGGAAGCTCTCAAAAGGAATATCTTTCTCCCGTTTTCGCAACATTTTTCATTGCTGCTGTGGTCTTGTGAGTCGTATCCTTGTGTTATATAGCCTAAAGCCTTCCACGATAAATGGACTATCCAACGTAAAAATATTTTTTCAAATTGGGCCAGTAGTTTTTGAGATTAGCGCGTTCAAACAAACAAACAAACAAACAAACAAACAAACAAACAAACAAACAAACAAATAAACAAACTCTTCAGCTTTATAATATTAGTATAGATATACGACAAATAGATTCCAATTTAAGGAAAAAAGTTTAAAGGTATTAAAGCATAAAGGCCATGGTCTACATTATTCAGGTAATTATATCTTACCATGCTATTTATTCATTTGTATTCTTAGCTAATACCACAAAGCCGAAGAGTTTGTAAGTGTTTAATCGCGCTAATCTCAGGAACTACTGGACCAATTAAAAAAAAGTTTTTGTGTTCGATGTCTCATTTATCGAGAAAGACTTTAGGCTTGAACTTTACGCAGGGACGGAAGGGGAGAGAACAAACTCAAATCAAAAATAGTTAAGATTACAATTAAAATAATACAATATACCTATAGACGTATGGTTGACCGGTATAGAATGGTTTTGGCATTAAGTCCGCCACATGTACAATTTTATGTTTCGTGCATGTGCAAGTTTTCAATAAATAAATATGACCCAAGTTAGTATGGTGGTTAAGTTAAAGAAATGTACAGCTGCATTATACAACAGTTAACCTTACAATGCTTTTGTTCGCATTTAAATCACATCACCCAAGGGGTTTTGCAGAGGTTTGTTAAATTACAAAATTATACACAAACTTACAATAAGTGTATAGCTGACTACAAATAACTCTTACAAAAATATTTGTATGCAGGGTTATTGATAATATGACCGGATCCTTTTAAGAGTTGATGGGGGAGCTCATTTGGGACAATCTTGATCCCAGAATATACTTTCCAATAGTCAACCATTTTTAAGGTTTTTTTTTTTTAAAGTTTTTGTAGAAAAACGAGATCGGAATTATGATAAAATTAATACCGAATGCTTTTAGATGCTGCAAGAAAATATCAACCGATACTAGCTTAACGTGCTTCATGAAGCACGGAGATGCTTGTTGTTTAGGTCACTTAAATATGGTCGGTATGGTCACTCATTAAAACACGATCGCGCCGTAAGTTGTTTAACTTCGGTATCACTCGTACCCTATTTTACAAATAAATAGACCAAACGATAAATGAAAATCGAAGAAAATAACAGCGAAAGTAGAAAAGCTGAGGATTAAGCAGTGCGTTTTTGCTGAGTTATATTTTTATTGCAGGAATACGTTATTTTGGTAGCACGAATTAAAATATAATATATGTTTTTTTTTCAAATAGCTCTAGTAGTTCCAGAGATAAGCGCGTTCCAACATATGAACTCTTCAACTTTATTGTATTTATTTTATCATTGTTATGTTTCAAAAAATTAATAAAAAAAACTTATTTTTATCTTTAAATACATCAGTAGGGAAATTACCATTTATCGATAATTTTACTGTGCTGTGAGCTACATCCCTAGTGATGCGTATACAAGCGAACAAAGCAAATTGGACGCGATACATTGCGTGTTAAGATAGTAGATTTGTTAAAAATATGCGTGGACAGCCATCAATGAATATTTTTTTTGAACTTAGTGCAAGAAAACCGCTATCATTTGAAATATCATAATTAAAAGTGTTTTTTTGCAAACAATGTCGAAATAACTACGTATTATTACTCATTGGTGTAAAAATACACTTCCTCTCTCATTTTTTATGACCTGGCTTCACGCTCTTCAAGTAATTATAGCAAAAGACGGCATTTTTGTCAAAAAATAATGCAACGCTTTTGTCACGCGACTGAAGTAGCTACGGCTCAATGCAGGCATATGCCTACAATTAAGCTCGCTGCCGCACTGGCCGGGGCCATTCTAACCTTATTCATTTTTTCTATGGTCCCGCCCGTGCGCAAATTTTTGGTTTCTTATTTCATCTTTATGAATATAAAATATGACACTGTGAGTGTTAAAAATACACTAAACCATTAGATAGCGAAGCGTCATCTTTTCCAAGTTGACTTTATTCTGTATAGAATAACTACTTGGCCCATTGATGCATAAATGGCGCTTAACGTCACGCATAATGAAGTATCCATAAGAGACCACACATTTCGCAAAGTCGGACTTTTAGCACGGTAGCTCAATTGGTAGAGCGTTTTGCCCGGTTAGCCAGAAAGTTGCTGGTTCGAGTCCCGCCCGTGCAAAAATTATTGGTTTCTTTTTTCATCTTTATGAATATAAAATGACTCTTTTTGTTTATTTTAATTAATAAACACTAAAAATACAATCACAAAACTATACGCGCTCTCTAGCACATTTGGCGTTTCCGGACCTGCAGGGCGATTCAGATCGTTCGATAAGCTCTATGCGGCTTGGGTTTTGGCTAGATTTTCAATTCATAAAATTGTAATGTCGCAGTTTGATCGCATGTCGATAGGTAGGTAGGTAGGGCTCCTCAATCCTCATACCAATCAATGAACCTTATTAATAAGGTTTTCTTTTTTGTTTGACTGAAGAGTCTCATTTTTTTTTTGTTTTTTTTTTGATGATTTCATTTAAGAAAATATAAATGTATTTATTGAAGGTAAATTAGCCTGTTTCATCCCACTGCTAGGCAAAGGCCTTACCAACTATGTAGTAGTTTGAGCCATACTCCACGACACGGGCTCAGTGCGGGTTGGTGGAGGGGTGTTTACAAGGCAAGTGACTAACCCTGCAGATGTTATTAAGCCGCCCATTAGGCCTCTGATTAGGCTTTACGACTAATATCAACCGATATTAGCCGGGACCAACGGCTTAACGTGGCTTCCGAAGCACGGAGGTGCTCGTGATGTACGTCACTTATTATAAGGTCGGAATAGTCACCCATCCAAACACGACCGCGCTGAAGGTTGCTTCACTTCGGTATCACTACCAAAGCGCTGCTACCACTGCGCTACGAGCACATCAACTTTACTTTTTACCGCTAATAGAATAATGTTTCTTCAAATAGTTATTTTATAAGATCACTAGCGGTCCCCCGCGACTTCGTCCGCGCGTTTTGAGTTTGCTCCCTCTCCTCTCCCGTCGCAGCGTCATGTTTTATATCCTAAAGCCTTTCTCGATAAATAAGCTATCCAACACAGAAATATTTTTTCAAATCGGTCCAGCAGTTCCTGAGATAAGCGCGTTCAAACAAACAAACTCTTCAGCTTTATAATATACTAGCGGTCCCCCGCGACTTCGTCCGCGCGTTTTGAGTTTGCTCCCTCCCCTCCCGTCGTAGCGTCATGTTTTATCCTAAAGCCTTTCTCGATAAATAAGCTATCCAACACAGAAATATTTTTTCAAATCGGTCCAGCAGTTCCTGAGATAAGCGCGTTCAAACAAACAAACTCTTCAGCTTTATAATATATTAGCGCAAGCGCACGTTGTACTTAAGCTGCGAACATTATTTTGGTGCGGAGTTATGTTAAAACTGTGATAGCTCCTAAGATATTTATTGAAATCAAATTATATAAAGGGCAACTTGGTTTTAAATGAAATGCTCGTGATGATGAATGTATTTATTTTGATAAGAATAAATACCTGTGTGTATAATACACCTCTAAAAATAATGCATTATTTTTTTACAAATTTTTTAACATAAAAAAGGTTGTAGTAAGTCAACCATAAAAGATAGACATATGCTGTCGCGGATTTTATTATAGAACTCTTATTGCTAAACAATCCTGTCATACATGATTTTTGTGTAACTTAAGCGGTTTCCGCAGCGTATGCAGCGAAAGCTCTCAAAAGGAATATCTTTCTCCCGTTTTCGCAACATTTTTCATTGCTGCTGTGGTCTTATGAGTCGTATCTTTATGTTATATAGCCTAAAGCCTTCCTTGATAAATGGACTATCCAACGTAAAAATATTTTTTCAAATCGGGCCAGTAGTTTTTGAGATTAGCGCGTTCAAACAAACAAACAAACAAACAAACAAACTCTTCAGCTTTATATTATTAGTATAGATTAGCGCAAGCGCACGTTGTACTTAAGCTGCGAACATTATTTTGGTGCGGAGTTATGTTAAAACTGTGATAGCTCCTAAGATATTTATTGAAATCAAATGATATAAAGGGCAACTTGGTTCTAAATGAAATGCTCGTGATGATGAATGTATTTATTTTGATAAGAATAAATACCTGTGTGTATAATATACCTCTAAAAATAATGCATTACTTTTTTACAAATTTATTAACATAAAAAAGGTTGTAGTAAGTCAACCATAAAAGATAGACATATGCTGTCGCGGACTTTATTATAGAACTCTTAATGTTGAACAATCCTGTTATACATAATTTTTGTGTAACTTAAGCGGTTTCCGCAGCGTATGCAGCGGAAGCTCTCAAAAGGAATATCTTTCTCCCGTTTTCGCAACATTTTTTATTTCTGCTGTGGTCTTATGAGTCGTATCTTTATGTTATATAGCCTAAAGCCTTCCTCGATAAATGGACTATCCAACGTAAAAATAATTTTTCAAATCGGGCCCGCAGTTTTTGAGATTAGCGCGTTCAAACAAACAAACAAACAAACAAACTTTTCAGCTTTATAATATTAGTATAGATTTTTATTTAAATGTAGGTTCATAATACGCAGCTCATAATAATATTTTTCAAAGTAGCTTTTGCATTCGGAACACTTCATATAAGATAAAATACCGCTCAATATAAAAAAAAAGCATTTGTCAAATATTGAGGGACGCCCAATCAAAAGATGGCAAGATGAACTCATGCTGACTTTGTGAGCTATTTTATATAAGCAGTTTTGTTTGTATAGCATGTAATTTGGAAATAAAGGCTTATCTTACAAAAAAATTGCGTTACTTGAAATACAAAATGAGAAGCTTTATAATATTTGAGCGACCTAATATTTTATATTCATAAAGATGAAATAAGTAACCAAAAATTTGCGCACGGACGGGACTTGAACCAGCAACCCTTTGGCAGACCGGGCCAAACGCTCTTACCAATTGAGTCCCGTGCTGTCAGTCCGACCCTGCGAAATTTGTGGCTTCTTATGAAAACGTCAATTGCGTGACGCTTAGCGCCATCTAGTCGTCTGTTTATGAAACAGATGGCCCAAGCAGTTATTCTTTACAGAATAAATTCAACTTGGAAATTGATGTCGCTTCGCTATCTAATGCCTTATAATGTTTTTAACACTCACAGTGTCATATTTTATATTCATAAAGATGAAATAAGAAACCAAAAATTTTCGCACGGGCGGGACTTGAACCAGCAACCCTTTGGCAGACCGGGCCAAACGCTCTTACCAATTGAGCCAACGTGCTGTCAGTCCGACCCTGCGAAATTTGTGGCTTCTTATGAAAACGTCAATTGCGTGACGCTTAGCGCCATCTAGTCGTCTGTTTATGAAACAGATGGACGTCTGTGGATGACAAACCTAATATTTGATTAAGTGTCTATGTTAGGTCCGCTTTCTGGTGCCTTCTCTTGGGTACCAGAGAGTGACCTGCTTGCTCCATTTGTTCAGTGTGCAGCGCAGTATGTGGCCCCTCCAACCCCACTTCAGATAATATATATGAGTGAGCGCATCCTTGGAAATAAAGGCTTATCTTACAAAAAAATAGCGTTACTTAAAATACAAAATGAGAAGCTTTATAATATTTGAGCGACCTAATATCTTATATTCATAAAGATGAAATAAGAAACCAAAAAATTGCGCACGGGCGGGACTTGAACCAGCAACCCTTTGGCAGACCGGGCCAAACGCTCTTACCAATTGAGTCACCGTGCTGTCAGTCCGACCCTGCGAAATTTGTGGCTTCTTATGAAAACGTCAATTGCGTGACGCTTAGCACCATCTAGTCGTCTGTTTATGAAACAGATGGCCCAAGCAGTTATTCTTAACAGAATAAATTCAACTTGGAAATTGATGTCGCTTCACTATCTAATGCCTTATAATGTTTTTAACACTCACAGTGTCATATTTTATATTCATAAAGATGAAATAAGAAACCAAAAATTTTCGCACGGGCGGGACTTGAACCAGCAACCCTTTGGCAGACTGGGCCAAACGCTCTTACCAATTGAGCCAACGTGCTGTCAGTCCGACCCTGCGAAATTTGTGGCTTCTTATGAAAACGTCAATTGCGTGACGCTTAGCGCCATCTAGTCGTCTGTTTATGAAATAGATGGACGTCTGTGGATGACAAACCTAATATTTGATTGAGTGTCTATGTTAGGTCCGCTTTCTGGTGCCTTCTCTTGGGTACCAGAGAGTGACCTGCTTGCTCCATTTGTTCAGTGTGCAGCGCAGTATGTGGCCCGTCCAACCCCACTTCAGATAATATATATGAGTGAGCGCATCCTTGAGCTTGGATTTCTTTCTAATGTCTATGCTCATTATTTTATCCCTAAGTTTTACACCCAGCATGCTTCTCTCCATTGCTTTTTGGCATGTAGCAATTGACTCTCTATGTTTTTTAGTGAGTGCCCACGTCTCGCAACCGTATGTCATTGATGGAAGAATGCATGTGTTGAAAGTGTTTGCTTTTATGTGCATATTTAGGTTACTGTTCTTCATTATTTTTTTCAGACTCCAGTATATTTTCAAGCTATTAGCTATCCTTTACTCGATTTCTTTATCCATCTGGTCATTGGGTAAAATTATTTCGCCTAGGTACACATATTCACTCACATATTCCAGAGGCAGTCCATATATGATTATTTCGACTTCTTCTCTGTTTGTCATAATCTTGGTCTTCTTTGGGTTCATTTCAAGACCGACTTCTGAACTTTGTCTACTAGATTTTGGATCATTTGATTTAAGAGAGAGGGATTTTCTTCTAGTATCACAAGATCATCCGCGAAGCGAAGATGATTTAGACTAGATCCATTTATGTTTAAGCCAAGGTTATCCCAGTCCATTTTCCTGAAAGTTTGCTCAAGAACGGCTGAAAAGAGCTTAGGTGAGAGTGGATCCCCCTGTCTAACTCCTTTGTTTATTGGGAATGGAGAACCTATAGATTCTAGCTTAATGCAAGCTTGTCCTTCTTTGTATATGTTTCTAATAGATTTTATGTACATTTTATTATTACCCTGCTCCTTTATACTATATATTTCCTTTATATTTATATATATACCCATTCGTCTAGCTTGCCAGATATTCTTTCGAGTATAAATTTCGCAAATATTTTGTAAATTCTTGAAATCAGAGAAATGGGTCTGTAGTTACCAATGTCGTCTTTTGGTCCCTTTTTATGTTATAGTATTATGTGGGGGTTTGTCCATTGTTTAGGTATTTACCTAAACTATTTAAAGGATATCGTTAAATAAATTTGCCAGTGCCGGGCTGATTTCGTCCATTGTTCCTCTTAGAAGCTCGTTAGGTATCTTATGCGGCCCTGAGGCTTTCTTAAATTTTTGGCTATTAATGGCTTTCATTACTTCTTCTGTCAGTATTTCGAGTACTCCATCCTCTTCGACTGGCGTGCTGTCAGAACCTTCTGGTAACAAATGAGACTCTTTTGAACCTTGTTGTTTCGAATATAGCGAGCGATAGTATTCTGTGGCCAAGCTTTGAATTTCTGCACGTTTGGTTGTGGTTATTGCTTGTCTATTTCGTGCTTTAATATAAAAGGAAAAGAGTGATTTTCCTTTTTCTCTGAGTTCCTTGAGAGCTTTCTTAATGCCTCCTGTTTTTCGGATATTTTATGTTATTACTTGTCTCATTTTGTTTTTCTGTCCTTTCTCATGTTTTGCCTGATCTTCTTGCTAAGCTCTGAGATTTTGTTATGGTTATATTTCCTTTGTCGTTCGGATATCAGCTCCTTTCTTTCCTTCATGAGCTTTATAGTCTCTGCGTTGAGCTGGATCTCCATGTTTCCGCTTATTTGGGTAAACATCGTGGCCTGGTTTTCAATTTTGTTATATACAGTCTGGCCATAAATACTGTTACAATTAAAAATAAGAAATATATTACATTTGAATTAGGAATCTGTCATTTTTATAAGATTGCACATTGTGTTTTCTAATTTTGGCGCCAATACATTTTATAATATTTTGTAATGTTAAAATGGAGTGGGGTGATAAAGAGAACTGAATCGCTGTGATTGCATTACACAAAGTTGGTATGGAGCCAAATGCAATTTTTACAACTCTCCGTACGCTTGGTATGAGTTAAATGTTTGTGTACCGGGCTATCAATAGGTACAATAAGACCTCCTCTGTTTGTGACAGAAAAATATCTGGCTGTCCACGTAGTGGTCGTACAAAAAAGGTGGTCAAAACAGTAAGGGAAAGAATTCGCAGAAATCCTGTCCGAAAGCAAAAGATTTTATCTCGGTAGATGAAAATATCACCCAGAACCATTTCGCGTATTTTAAAAGATGACTTAAGACACTGGTCATTTTTTAACTGATAATTTAAAAAAGAATAGGGTGGTAAAATCGAAAAAACTACTGAAGCGGTACGCAAAGGGAGGGCACAGAAAAAAATGTTTACGGATGAGAATATCTTTACAATTGAGCAACATTTTAAACAAAATGACTGTATTTATACTCAAACCTCTAAGGAAGCTTCCCAATTAGTCGGCAGAGTGCAACGTGGGCATTACCCAACTTCAGTGATGGTTTGGCGAGTACGTCTACCAGGGACAAGTGATCCAATTGGGTAGGTCCAACTTTGAGAAAGAGGTCAATCGACGAATCCAACTCGGCTGAGCAGCGTTTGGGAAACTGCACAAGAGCGTCTTCTCGTCTCAATTCCTCAGTGTCTGAAGACGAAAGTCTTTAACCAGTGTGTGTTACCAGTGATGACATAAGGATCCGAAACGTGGTCTCTAACTATGGGCCTCACAAAGAAGCTCAAAATTACACAACGAGCGATGGAGCGGGCTATGCTCGGTGTTTCTCTACGAGATCGAATCAGAAACGAGGAGATACGTAGAAGAACTAAGGTAACGGACATAGCCTCGAGAATCAGTAAGCTTAATTGGCAGTGGGCAGGGCACATAGCGCGAAGAACTGATGGCCGTTGGGGCAGGAAAGTTCTAGATTGGAGACCCTTCGACCAAAGACGCAGCGTAGGACGTCCACCGACAAGATGGACAGACGATCTTATAAAGATCGCGGGATCAAACTGGATGCAGATCGCTAGTGATCGGTTGCTGTGGAAAGCCGTAGGGGAGGCCTATGTTCAGCAGTGAACGTCCTTTGGCTGATAATGATGATGATGAGTGATGGTTTGGTGGGGTATTAGCTATGAAGGAGTGATTGAGCCATATTTTTGTGAAAAAGGTATCAAAACATCGGCACAAGTGTATCAAGATACCATTCTTGTGAAGGTAGTTAAGCCCCTTAACATCACCACGTTCAATAACCAAGCATGGTATTTCCAACAAGACTCGGCGCCGGGTCATAAAGCTCGGTCCACGCAGTCTTGGTTAGAAGCGAACGTTTCGGACTTCATCAGAGCTGAAGACTGGCCGTCGTCTAGTCTCGATCTAAATCTGCTGGATTATGATTTATGGTCAGTTTTGGAGAGTACGGCTTGCTCTTAACGCCATGATAATTTGGAGTCCCTAAAACAATCCATACGATTGGCCGTGAAGAATTTTTCCGTGGAAAGAGTGCGTGCTTCTATTGATAACTGGACTCAACGTTTCAAGTACTGTATTGCAGCCAATGAGACCACAATGGAGACCACTTCGAATAAGCTTTTTATATTTTAAATTGTTTTATAATTATGTATAAAGCTAACACACTGTACAAGTAATAAATATTATTTGCATTATTTTTTTTTCTTTGTGACAATATTTATGGCAAGACTAGGTATTTGTCTATTGTTGGTAGGTTAGAAGTAGCAATCTGCAAAAGATCTTGCGCAGCTTGCTTTTCAAATGTCTTGTTGGTGTTGGTCCATGATTGGGGTATAGCGAACTTGGATATCGGTCTAGCCATTTTATTGTGGCATTTGTTTAAGCAGCTTCTCACCATACGATGATTCGAGTTAAAGTTAAGGTTCTGTATGAAACTTCTTCTTAGGCTTGTTCGTAATAATATTGTCAATTTCGTTTTTGACCTTGGCGTCAGGTGATACCCAAGTCCACTTTGTTTTAGGATTTTTGTTGAAAACAGAGTTCAGTTCCAACAGGAACTCTACTAATTTGTGTCCGTTGTCACTTCTTTTTCCGTAGCCGTATTTGCCGATATTTCGATCTTCGCCATCTCGCCTGGTTCCCACTTGAGCGTTGAAGTCCCCGATTATTAAATATAATAATAATAAGGTTATTGGCATGTGCTATTAATGCTTCAGATAGATTTTCATAGAAAGTGTCTTTTTCTGTTTTGCTACTTTGTTCCGTTGGTGCATGCACTTGTATAATTGACGTTATTTTTTTGTGTCCATGGAAGTTTATGTGCATTAATGCCATTCAATCTGAAAATCCTTCAAAGTCTTTGATATACCTTTTGTGTTTAGATTTCACTAGGAAACCCACTCCTCTTTGTCCTGCCACTTCTCTTTTGTAGTACATAACGTAGTTGTCTTTTTCTTCTATCTCTTCTCCGAGTCTTCGTATTTTGCTTATACCAATGATGTCCCATTTGATATCAGTGACTGCCGTTTCTAGTTCTTGTAGGCTTTTATGTGTTCTTAGAGTTCTAGTGTTTAGTGCACATATGTATATATTTTCGTTTCGTTTTGTCGCGGCTTCCTGCTTTTGTTTGTTTTGTGCATTCGCTGGTGTTTCGAGTCCTTTTTTCACGCTTGAGGTAGAGGTTGTTCGAGAGTTTTGGTCGATCTTCCCTCGGTGACCAGGCGGATTAGGGATTATGTGTTTGTTATTTTTATATGGGTTTGAATTTAGTTCTATTTTGTTTCCAGTGTTTGAGCTTACTACTTTGTTTTGTTGAGTATGTTTTCTGTCTCTGGTCTGCCTGTGGGTTGGATGTCATTGCTTGCTTGTTCTTGGATGTGCCCTTGACATTTTCGCAAAGGCGTTTATTTTACTTGGTGCCATTTGCTTTAGTCCGCTCCTGTTTTCTTCTTGGGTCGGTAATTTGGAAGGCGACCGCTTTTTTTTTACGTTTGGTTTTGTGCTTGGGTCGTTGTTTTTGATTGTAAGATTATCGTGGCGGATGATAGTCAAGTTTCCTTACTGTAGCTCTTCCTGATACTTTACTTTTAATTCCGTTCTTATTTGCAGGATTTCCTTAGGAAAGTTTTCAGTCACGTAAATGTCTTAGTAAAGTTGGTCGCTTGGTTTGCAAACACCCTTCCACCAATACGCACTGAACCCGCGTGGTGGAGTATGGTTTATACTTATACTACCTCAAATTTGAAGTTAAGCCTTAGCCCAGCAGTGGCTTACAGGCTAACTTTACTTTTTACTTTCGGATATTGGCTTAGACAGTAGTCTAGATCGGCTGTGGGCTGCGCGGATTAATTAGCAGATTTATGACCACGATTGTATTGGACTGCCTATCAGCTTTAAAAGACGTCAGGTTATACATTGCCTTGAGTAGGCTGTTACCAGTCTGACAACGACTTTGCTATATTGTCACTCACCATAAATGTATGGAAATCGTTATTTATCTATAAGTACTATGATATTATAAAGCTTAAGAGTTGGTTGTTCGTGTGTTTGAACGCGCAAATCTCAGAAATTCTCAAACTCTCATACATGAAACTAACACCTATTTTTTTATGTCAAACCTATGCGTGTAGTGTGTCTATGGATAGGTCTTTTAAAGTGACATCGAGGTTCCTAAAATTATTTTCTCTTAAAGTTTAACGTTTGAGATATAGATTATATAGATAGGTAAATTGTCCTCCCCCCCCCCCCCCATCAAACTATTAAACTAAGCAAGTGTATAAAAGATGATGTAGATCTTGACAAAGACAAAATTGGTTTGAACAGAATCAAACTAGTGGTTTTTGAGATAGAGCACATTAGCAATAACCGCAAACATAACTTTGCTATTCATACAAATACATACTATTAAAAACAAAGTTATGTTTGCTATCAACAAAATATTGTGGTATTTTGGCTAAGTGGATCTCTAATTCAGTTAAAGTTGGCACGGAACCCTTAGTGTGCGAAGTCCGACTCACGATTGGCTGGTTTTTTTGTCTCAGCGTTTCCTACGCGAAATATCAAAAATTTTGATTCAGATCAGCTGGTCTCATTTCGTACATGACCTACATAACGCAGAAGAGCCTTTACGATGCCCAGTATAATGAATATTAACTAGAAACGTACTGACCTACAAACCACATTGATGTTACGTTTGCATTAAATCAGAGAGGGGCATATTATTGTTCCGGTCCGGGGAAACAGTAGTCCGACTCGCAGGTGTATTACCTAACTTAAAGAAGTGATAGCCATTGCAATCACCTACTTCAACTATCTGTCAGCAGAATCTGGCCGCGTAAACAATTGATGTTGGTATGTATGGACCAAAGCACGTCAAGGTAAACACTGCGGTATTCTATTCAGATGTAATAAGGCCTATTTTGCAACTAAAAAGGGTACCCTGAGGTGCTGGCCACTGTAAATGAGGGATTGTGGCTGTAAAAGCGCTTGATGGCTCTTCGCAGCGCTAACGAGTGCTAACCGCGGCGTGTCGAATCAGAATTATGTGACTTGTAGTTCCGCCTTTTCTCTTTTAATTTTGTTTAGTTGTCCTTTAGAACTTAGCAGACAGGAAAAAGCATTCATACTTTTGTTTGCAATTGCATGAGCGCTTCAAGCACTTAATAATCAAACGGTGGATAAACTTTAACAAAAATCGCTTACACACTTGCTTCAATATAAAAACGGGGGTCACTTCAAACAAAAGGCAATGCAAGAGATTTGGCTCTTCTAGTGATTTGGCGTATTATAAAAAGTAAAAAAAGTAAAACCCGACTACAACAAAAAACTACGCTGAAAAGTGCAAGTAAATGGACACAGTAGACTCTACCTAGATGCCTTTGTTATAAATTTACAATAATGTAATATAATATTATTCTGAAGTATGCAATATTCATTATGTAGAGATAAATTTTCATGTGTGTTAGTGGACGTCCTTTGGCTGATATTGATGGTAATGATGATGATAATTGACAGAATTGAATAAATTTATAGTATGTTGATCTATTAAGACTTCCTAACATGTGTGCAAAATTTCGTAAGTGTATGTATGTTTATATATTTGTATATTTAACTCTGGGTTTTTAAACTAAGGGTCTAGCGAGATTATTATTGTTTAGTTCAATCAGGTATAGTTCAACTTAGGGTACAACAAATCATAACTAAAAGTCAAAAAGTAAAAACTTAAATCGTCTTCATTAAATTGAATAAAGAGCTCAAAAAACACACTTGTCTTTTTATACGAGAAACAAATCCTTTTGCATGATGTTATGGTCAACAACAGCTTTTTAAACAGTTTTTTAAAAGGATAGCAATTTGAAAGCGATTGAGTTACTTTAACTTATGTGTTCTAGGTTGCAATTCAGACTAGATTCAATCCACGCTGCGATTACCTAGGAATAGGAATAGTGCGCCGTATTAGTTCCGGATCACGGGGGACCTAGACTAGGGTACCTATAGCAAAAAAGTTTAAATAATTTGTAAAAAGAAATTATCTCTTCCTAGTGGTCCCCCGCGACTTCGTCCGCGCGTTTTTAGATTTTTTCTCGCCTTTTAAACCTTCCCTAGACCTCCACGAACATTTCAAGACTAAGGTAAGACAAATCCGTTCAGCCGATCTCGAGTTTTAGTGAGACTAACAAACCGCAATTCATTTTTATATAGATACCAATCAATCACATACATTGCTCTGAGGTGGAATTGTGTAAAGCAATCGTATTCATTTGACAGTTCAAAACGTACGGTATGATCTGTCAAACGGCAAAGAACAAAACGTTTGACAGATCATACCGTACGTTTTGAACTGTCAAATGAATACGATTGCTTTACACAATTCCACCTCTGATCCCAAAGTAAGTAGCTAATGCACGCGTATTGTGGTAATCAGACACAGCGCTGGTACTACAAAACCCAGACTCGAGACAATACAGAAAATTTTGGTTTCTACATTTACCCGACCGGAAATCGAACCCGGAACCTCGGAGCTTCGACGTCTTGAAACCAGCGTGCTTAGCGACTACACCAAAAAGTTCGACAAGCTTAGCATTAACAACATCCCTTCTTAGTTACTTGGTAACTACAAGGCTGCTTCAGACAAATTTTATTCACAATCTTAATGTTTTAAACTTTCGCGTGTCATTGAAATAAGTATAAGACATCACGGGTCTAATTGCTCATGTTGTATCCACAATGCCGGACGGCTTTGCCGGTCGCATACGTCAATTAACTGTGAGATACTAATGGCAAATGCCGCTGCGGTATTACACCATTATAATTACTGACGTTATCTGTCTTCATACATAACACACGTTTCATATTTGAATTATACGTTGGTTAGTGCTTATTTCTCGGTGGTGGAACAGGCCCTTATAGGGTTTGGTCGCATATTCATTCTGCTT
This sequence comes from Pyrausta purpuralis, assembly GCA_963924145.1. Taxonomy (NCBI): domain Eukaryota; kingdom Metazoa; phylum Arthropoda; class Insecta; order Lepidoptera; family Crambidae; genus Pyrausta; species Pyrausta purpuralis. The sequence goes on along the minus strand of OZ001666.1, from coordinate 6,884,599 downwards.
GTGAAAAAGCAACTGTGTTAGACATGGAACACCAGACACAGTTGCTTTTTACAAATGTAATTTAGAAAACTTCAGGTTTTATAGATAAGAATATTGGTTTGAATTTTATATTATAAGTAATTCTAAAAGTTAGGCTGTGTACACATGCCTGCTTTTCCTCTTTCTATTGGGATTGTCAATTCCCTGAGGCTCCACATGACTACTAGTGTATTTTTAATAATAAAACGCCTATAGAGATGAAATAAGAAACAAATGCGCGCGGTCGGGACTCGAACCAGCAAACTCTTGGCTAAACGGGCCAAACGCTCTACCAATTGAGCTACCGTGCTGGCGGTCCGAACTTGCGAAATTTGTAGTCTCTTATGGATGTGTCATTACGCGTGACGTTTAGCGCCATCTACCCGTCTGTCAATACAACATTGGGCCAAGTTATTCATTACAGAATAAATTCAACTTAGAAATGGACCGAGCACAAATTTTTGGTTTCTTATTTCATCTTTATGAATATAAAATATGACACAGTGAGTATTAAAAAACATTCTAAACCAATAGAACGCCTAAAAATATTACTTTTTTCTTTAAAGGTAAATTATTCAGCTACTGCGTGCCTTTAAGAGTACGTAAGTTTTATTCATTCAAGACACACAAAAAAATCTATTACGGGTGTTTTACTAAAACGGACATTCGTCTTACTAAAACGTCGATTTAAATTGCGATTTACGTTGCGGCTCGTACATGAATCGATTACGCGTATCGGAATCAATCTTCATTCGACTAAATGCCTCTCCGAGATCCGGATACTTGAAGTGAACAACTCATTATACAGTAATTCTAATCAAGATTCTCGGAATAGTATCAAAGTGGACGTGGTGGTGGAGTTGGATATAAAATTGACTCAAATCATTGGCGTAAGCAATTGCACACTGAATTGCACTTGTAGGTAATTAATAGATCAACTTACTTAAATATGATAAAATTCAAACGATATCATTAACATACAATTACTATAAAATATTTTTTTGAAGTCGGTATAAAGCAACTGTGTCCGACAAGGAATCGAACCCTGTATCTTACGGTATCCGTTCGCTTGCCCAAACCACTCGACCATCGATGTGCTTTCTCTAACGCGAAGGGTGTTGTGAGATTGCTCTTTTAATATCCGAATGAAATAAGAGCAATCGGTTAACAATTGGTTAAAAGGTAGGAAGCCAATGATATATGTGTCTGTTTTACCGACTTGATTTTATTCTATTATTTGACCGCTTTTATAATTAAACCCCCAGAAGTGGTTATTACACTTTTCAAGTTTGTCACAGTACGAGTAGGAGTGCTACAGATCTCCCGTTTACACTGTTCGTCCGCTCGGGCGCAACTGTCAGATGACGGGAACAAGTAGTGCGCGTTCCTAATAAGCATAGTTAGTGCTACAGGTACATAAAAGTAAATTTCACCGAATTGAAGCACAAGCCTCGGACAAAATTTAAATGTGTCACTTCAAATTAAAGGAATCACGATATATGTAAGCACGTATATGGCTTCATTATTTATTCCTTGTTATAGGAATGTAGGAATAATAATCAGCAACTTATTATTTTAAAAGTTATGAAACGAAAACGAGTAAATTCTGGAAACCGGACACTCCATTTTAGGCCAAATTCTGCCCGTTTTTGAACTTTACAATTTTTTGTAGACCGTATGTACAACCTGGTGGTCTTCTTGATATGCTCTCCATCAGGCCAAAAGTTGTATAAATACGTGTGATTTTTTTCAGACACTTTATTCAATTTTAAAGGTAGGTTTTTTGCTCCAGTCGGTCAATCAGTCGCTTCTGTAGAAATGCCCATAAAGTCTGGAAGGCTTACATTATTTCCATTCAATATGTGCTAATATCGAAAACTTATATTAGTTTTTATTTTATTTATTTATTCAAAAACTTGATTGCTCAAATAAAAGTGTACAAAAGGTGCACTCAATGCTAATAGCATTCTCTCCCAGCCATACCTTTAGATCATGCAGAGAGATTGTTATGGGTGCAGGAGAATATTGTAAATAGATATTAAAATTGCAACAAATACTATTGTGTAAAATAATAATATTATATACAAACCCTTATATAGATAAACCAAATATACAAAATAATCAACTTGTACTCATAAATATACCGATATTTCAGGTTTTTCATTGTGCGGTATTAAGCGACGCCAAAGAAAAAAATAATAAGAAAAAAACAAATGAATGACTGTTTTCAAAACTCAAATGTACCATCTAAATGAATTTATAAATTTAAATTTGGAATTCTTAACCAAAGAGGAGATATTTCAGATTGAAGTGGTCAGTACGACAAAACGCTAATTTCATTTTTAGGAACAACACTATTTTTAAATTACAAAAAAGTGGCCACCCACTTAGTGTCATTTTGGTCCATCTAATTAAAAATCAGATTACAGTAAGTTGCAAACATCTTGTTCAGTCGACAGCCGGCTATACATCAGGCTATACATTTTTGTTGAAAACTAACCCTTATTACAACTGCGTAAGATATCGCAGTGTTTACCTTGACGTGCTGTTGTCCGTACATCACTATCCGCATTCGTCAGTGACAGTGACGCTCAGTGGCGTTCGGTACAGTCCGTTTTTCTTAGCAAGTCTCATATTGTAAACAATCGTGACATTACTTTTTAACGAAATGATCAATTTTAAATAGCTATAAACCCAACTCACATCTAACATGGGTTAACTCATCGTTTTATTCTGAGATCTTTTAAAATCAAATAGTTAAATAATTTTATTCACTGATATTATTTTAAAAGTTATGTAAAGATTATTTACATTATTGGACTAGCCAAGAAAAACGGAGTATACGTTACTGATCGGCACTGTGCCGGCACTGTTGTGTACGAATCGGCCTTAAGTGATTTGCGGTAGCGCTGTTAGTATTATAATTATTTTAGTATACTTCTAGAAACAAACATTAGTAACCCAATTATACGGAGTTTACATTCATTATTATAAGTCGAGTTGAGCGGTTGTTTTTCACGCCTTGTCCAATGAGAGTCGCCAACTAAAGTTTAAGTGAAACAGACGACTTGCATTGAACCTTTATTCAATAAGGGTGGCCGCAAGCGGTTTACACAAGCTTTCATTTAATGGCACGCTCAGCTGCACCCTGTCTATACTAATATCATAAAGTTAAAGAGTTTGTTTGAACGCGCTTATCTCAGGAACTACTGGACCGATTTGAAAAAATATTCTTGTATTGTAGGCTATCAAAATATCACGACGTGACTTATCAAATTCACTTTGCAATATTGCGACTTCCCAGAAAAAATAATTAATTATGAATTGAAGCAATAAAAAAACAACACTTGTTCTTATTTATTTGTAGCTGTGCTTTGAATAGGTTATTCATCTCAGTCACATACTTGACATAGCAAGGTTGGTGCTATTAAGAGCAAAGCAACCATGATAAACGTTGGAAAAACGGGGGGAATATATTCCCTTTAAGAGCTTTCCTTGAGTACGCAGCGTAAATTGTTTAAGATACACAAAAATCACGTATCACGTGATTGTTTCGCTGCTGGTTTTTTCACAACTTTTTTATGTTTAGAAATCAGATAAAAAAATAATGTCCTATTTTTAAAGGCGTTTTGATGCAGACGGGTTTTTATACTCATCAAAATTATCATATCATGAGCATTTCATTTTGAAAAAAATCGCACGTTACATACAGGGTGACTTTGTTATCAGTACCGAAATTTTGTGTAAAGACTCCACTGATGAATATGAACAACTTTTACTATGAGGGCAATAGTGAAAACGCAAAAAAAAAAACAGCTGTTCCATACAAAAGTTCAATTAGCGTGCGGTCAAATGTATGGAACAGCTGTTTTTTTTTCTCGATTTCACTATTGCCCCCATAGTAAAAGATGTTCATATTCATCAGTGGAGTCTTTTTACACAAAATTTCGGTACTGATAACAAGGTCACCCTGCATAATTCCAATAAATATATTAGAAGATATCACAGTTTTAAAACAGTACAACATGATTTAAGAACAACGTACGCTTGCACTACTGGGCTATACTTACGATGAAAAATATTTGTTTTGCATTGAAAGTGCAAGCAGATAGACTTATAAACATAACACGACGACTATTAGGTACTATATTTATATTTAGACGACCTCCGTGGTGTAGTGGCTAAGCACGCTGGTTTCAAGGCGTCGTCGCTCCGAGGTCCCGGGTTCGATTCCCGGTCGGGTTCTTATAGAAATCACAATTTTGGGAACCGCTAGTAAATAATACAATTCTTGATACCGCAGCGGAAGCTGCGGAAGCCGCAGCGACATTTTCCATAGTATAAAAATTTAAAACAGGATTACAATTCTTTCACGCGCTCATTAGGTAAAGAGAGCTTGTTTACTTTACCAATTTTTTTTCTTATTTCTAAAAAAGGTAGTCAGACTAAACAAAAAAAATATTCTTTGCAAAAATACCATCGGTACGAACGTCTGCGCTCGGCTCATCTAAAGTCGCGGATACACTCGCGTCCCCAACTTGAGAAACTTCGTCGAAGGGGGCAACGTAACTTGGGATAGAACATTTTAATTAAACTGAAATCTTTTTAAGCAAGCTGTGAATCGGCAGTGGTATTACGTAATTAGAAATCAAGACACGTTAGACTCGGAGAAGGTACGGAGGCCCTCCTTAGATTTTCCTCTGTCATCGTTTGATGATAACGAATTCAGAGATATCAAATGTTTGAAAAAAAAAACTTTTCCGAACAGATTTTTGGTATTACTTTTGAATGCAAGCAAAAGTCCGTTTTTCTTTGCTCGTCCAATATCGTCAACAATCTTGACACTATATTATAAATTGCAATTGTCTTAACCGTCACGCATTGTCGCGTGTTTTAACCGTCACGCAGCCTACGCGTTAAAGTAAGCGCTTGCAAAATTCAACAGGCTTGCTAATGTGACGGTGGCCGAGTGGTATAGGCATACGCCCGGATAGCGTAAGACACGGGGTTTAATTCCTCGTCTGTCACAGAGCCAAAGTTGCTTTTTACAATTGCAATTAATATTAAGTTTGTATAGTGACAAAACACTATAAAAAGAAAAAAATAATTGTAATCTTGACACTCCTTTGTAACGAAAGGATGCATTTTAGAATGAGATACACTACACAAACACAGAACTTACTATCTGCATATACATACTTAAATGCAATAAAATAGTAAAAATATATATATAATATAATATAATATTGTTATTTAATTTAAATGTAAAAATAAGGTTATTTACAACATTTGACAAGCAAAGCAAAACGGACTTTAGTGCAACCTTCGGACCTTTTTAAAAACCAACGTTAATGATTGCAATTAGAAAACGATGGAGTTTGACAAAAACGCTGCGGGGCAGGAACTTTACGCAGCTTTGTCACCATATTTAATACCTGTTGTTCGAAATCTTTCGTATCTTTTTGGAATATCTTTGAAGATTTACAGGTTTTACTTACTAAAAATATCGCAATAGTTAAAAATTATATATTATTTGCTTAAAAAGGTTTACAAACTAACGTAGACAGCTATTTAGGCCTGATTTATCCAATGTCAGCTAAGGGACATTCTTGGAATAAAATAGAATACGCCTGTATTGTATATTTTGTAATATATATTTTGTAAACGTCACCTATTTGTCAGCAATTATTTATATAAATGTCATTCAGAATCGGTCGTTTTATACTTATTCATTCTGATAAGGCTTACCTGTCTGACGTTTTAAAAATCGGTCCTAAGTAACTGACAAAATGATTTCTACTTACCGTCCCTGGACATAGTCTGACAAATAAAAGGCGCAGAATAGAGCGGCAATTTAAACTGAATAGGTGTCTACAGCGTTTTCATAAAAAAAAACAACTTGATACTTAAAAAATGAGCATTATTGTAAAAAAAATAATTAACAAAAGGATTAACTTGATTTTTTCTATGAAACACATTCTTTTAACACATTTGTTTTGGTAAGTCGTTTATTGAAACAATATTTATAAACTGATTAAGCTTATTAAGTACAAGATTATATCGCTATTGGTCTACGACCGGTCCCTTCATTACAGATTATGATTACGTATTTAAATAATTATCCTTGATATGTGATACAATGTTTTTGACAATTAATGAGAAAAGAAAACAGCGGTTAAAACATAGAACTAATTAAAAGAGGTTTTGCATACCAAGGTAAAGCTAATGTTATCATTATGACCCAGAGACACAGCATGTAAAATATAAATAAATATAAAATATTAGACACCAATCACATACATTGTTCTGATCCCAAAGTAAGTAGCCAATGCACTTGTGTTATGGAAATCAGACACAACGGTGGTACCACAACACCCAGACCCGAGACAATATAGAAAAGATCGTTTTCTACATTGACCCGACCGGGAATCGAACCCGGAACCTCACGAGATGGCGACGCTTGAAACCAGCGTGCTAGTCGCTTGACCACGGAGGTCGTCATAAAGTGTATTTCAGTTAGTATTTTTTTATGCGTGCTAGGTGAGCTTAATAAATAGGTACCTAAATACCGCGCAGGAGCATCGCGGGCATAATAACAATATTAGGTAAATGTTCCATATCCTGAATTTGTACACCTGTTTTTTGTTAAATTACCGCTCTTTTATGGTGTTTCCTTTCATTAGTCAGACATACGATCTTTTTTAATCCAATAATTTGACATTTTCGAAGGTAATTTTCACTCGTAAGGCAAAGTTCAAATTATTCCAAATTACGATACCTTGACCCAACACTCCAATAAAATACAAGATGAATTTAATTATTTTAAAATAAATAACATTTAATATTCAATAGTTAATTCTATTCACATAAATATTAAAGCAAACCCTCCGTGTTTACTTCAATACATTTTACCTGTGTTATTTGGAATTCAACACTCTTAAGGGACCTACGTACTCGTAAAAGAAATCTTAACATTGTGTTTCTTAGTTTAAATTTTACTTTCAATATCAGTCGTTTTTAAAGTTTTTTAAACAAAACATGAGAACATTGCATAACATTTATACTAGACTACATACAGTGTTTAGGATATGATTTACATTTAACCCTTTCCTATCTGACGGTACTATTATGTACCACCTCCTTTTTTGTCAATTATTCTTAATATGCAAACGCGCCACGCTTGAGCTCACTGACGATCCGTTCTAGTACCGTTTGAGTAAGCCAATCAACGCGCTTCATGCGGGATCGCGCGAGAAACGACCAATCAATTTGATTTTCAAGTTACAACCTGTCGGACAGTCTGCGAGTGTTGAATGCATGTTTTTCAAAATTGCTTAAAAAATAGAATACTTGGGGTAAGTGATGTTGTTTATCATAATTTAGTTAGATTATCAATTCAATTAGACTTGTAGATGTTTTTATGACATATAATGGGATTATTTTATCTGTAAAATATGCAAAAACCCACGAGGACTAAGAAGTACCGTCAGTGACTTTTGGTATCGAAAATAATAGGGATTTTATTTATAGGAACATGTTATAATCAATTGTTATTTCTTCTTATTAGCCGCTGGTTTACTTAAAATTGCTATTTTAATTGTTATACATGCACAAAAATTGATATTTCAAAAAAGACCGCGCTTATTGAAGCTCTTTTGTTAGAAGATTTACCAGATTCTGACGAAGGGTCTGAGGTAGACTTTTCAGACGAAGAACCTGAAAAAGATGTTTAATTACCCACACCAAGAGGCTTTGATGATGTTTTTGAAGAGGCTGTTGAAAAGGACCTAAGCGATGCCCAAGATCAAGTTTCTACATCGCCAGACCGTAGTCCCAGTCCCGATATTGATCTTCCATGAACAAGTAAATCCGTGCCGAAAGCTACCCGACAGAAAGCTGTAGAAACTAATCGTAAGTGGAAAAAGCTAAACTTAGACACACATTTACCGGAGTATTCGGCAGATACCGAAGTAGTGCAGGAATTTTTCGCTCACTGTACCACACTGACCGATATATTTCTTGTTATTGACGAAATATTAGACAATATTGTGTATCAAAGCAACCTGTACGCGACACAGAAAGACAAGTTATTGAATTTGAAAAAGGAAGAGCTATTAACATTTATAGGAATTAATTTCTACATGGGATACAACAGTCGACCAGCATGGACAGATCATTACTCATCGGCACCTGATCTTAACAATCCACTTTTATGTAAAACTATGCCAAGAGACAGATTTGCAATCATTTTATCCCATCTTCATTGTAATGATAACACTCAAATGCCTACAAACTGCAAAGATAAGTTGTACAAAATCAGACCAATAGTGATAAATAATAATCATGGAACTCGGGAATTGAGCGTGGATAAGTCAATGATAAAGTTCAAGGGGAGATCTGTTCTCAAGCAATACCTACCCATGAAACCCATCAAAAGAGGATATAGTTGTGGTGTTTGGCTGACCAGAGAGGATTTATAAAGAAATTTCAAATATAATAGGGTAAGAACGAAGAAATGAGGTCAAATTTGTGGACTGCAATTTAGGGGAAATAGTGGTGTTGGAATTGACTGAGCAAGAATGAAAATTCAGGCGCTCTGTTACCCAAGGGTTGACGACGATGAAAGGCGCTGGTCAAAAAAAAGAACTTCCGATAACGTTTTATCAAGTTCTGGTCCATCTAAGAGGCGCAAATCGAACCATTCAACTTTGTGAGATGTACGATTGGGTAACAGAGGTATTCATTGGCCTATCTTTGCAGAAAATAGAGGAAGATGTGAGGTCTGCAGCATGAAGAAGGTGCAATTGAAACCACACAGCAAATGTTCTCATTGCAACGTATATTTATGTTTGAATGACAAAAAAAACTGTTTTGCTGAATATCACGAAGTAAACGTTTGATCAATCAAAACAGTTATTTTTGTCATATTTTTATACCTTATATTTGTTAACAAAGTTCCTAAACTTGTGATACATAAAGTTCCTGACGGTACAAATTAGTCTAGGTCTTAAAAATAGTACTTCTAGGCATAATAAAAATCTAAAAAAAATATATGTGTTTTATTTTACCTACTTCAGTTATATTATACAGTAAAGTTGTAAAGATTTTAAAAAATAGAACATGCCGTTAGGAAAGGGTTAAAACAATTCGGATTCGACATGACTGACTGTATTTAATTTAAATCATGCCGAAATTTAATGGAAGCAGGACTTAAGCAGGACCTTCATTACTGCTTAGGATACTTGCTGCTGGATGCTCGTTACTTGTGTACTATTTGATCCTTGAACTCCAAAAGGGTTTCCGGTAAATTCCTAAAGAAAACGAGTATATACTCGTACTTTCTTGAGTAATTCAACGATACGTGAATTGAACTTTTAATCATTAATTATTATTATTACTTTGGGATCAACTTGTGTCGATACTTTGGCTCCCTCCCATTTCAGAAAATTAGCCCATAAAAATGGAGCAGCAGCGGAGTTGGCAGAAAACGCAAAGCGTCGCAAGTGCGTCTCACTTGCAAGTGGTTGTGTTTACGTCGTTTGGCGTTGAAACATTTGGGCCGTGGGGACATAAATTAACGTAAATTGCTGTTTAGCAAAATTGCGTCAAAATTAAATTCTGTAACAGCCAATATAAAAGCTGGCTGGTTCCTACTTCAAAGGATTAGCATAGTAATCCAACGCGGAAACGCAGGCAGCATCATAGTCTCCTGTTTTATTATTTTCTTGATTATCACACTTAACTTTTAATTTAAGGATTAATATGCTATCCAACGCGGCAACGCAGCCAATATCATTGCCTTCTTTCCGACGAGGAAGCGTTTCGTTTTGTGATAGGCAGGTTTTAAGTTTTTTTTGTATATTTTCTTGCATGTCTTAGTTTTAAATATTTTTATTTATAAAATTTTCAAATAGCCTTTAAATTTCACCATCATTATCATCATCTAATTTAAGAGCTAAGCTCTTGTCGGTGGAGTTTTTTTCTATTCTTTGCGCTCTTCCGCCATTCTCTTGACTTTTAAATACGAAGCAACATTCAACTATTGCTTTATTTTATGCTTATTGCTTATTCTTGGTCTTCCTCTCTTTTGTCTTCCTACTAAGCTTCCGTCTATTATTGCCGACCTCCGTGGTGTTGTGGCACAGCACGCTGTCGCAGTCACTCCCGGCTAGTGTGGACAAAGGGTGTTTAAAAGGTACTAATATTCGAATGAAATAAAAAAATCCGGGCATAACATTTGGCAACAAAAGTTTATTCAAATTTGCTATTTCACAATTACCTTTTAACACCTTCAAATACAAAACTTAATAGCTCAGAATTCAGTAGAGACTAGGTTCGGTTCTAATTTAGTTATCTATATCCATACTATTACAAATCTTTATGTTCACAATTTCCTAATTAAATAAAGATAAACCACCAATTTAAGTTTTTAATTTCCTAATTGATTCCAAAATCTATCCCCAAAGGGACTCCTATTGTACTGTTGTACATATTGTATTATGTGTAATAAATTGAGTACCTTAATATATTTAGTATTCATCGGATCCACATTAACATTTTCATCACATTATCTTTGTTTTTCCATGCTTTCCATCCAAAGATTGCTGGTTCGTTTGCTGTAAACACGAACATAAGAGTTAATCATAGATTCTATCTACCATAACGCAGTTCGTATTTTCTCCCTAAAAAGTCGTACTGTAGACATTAAACTATAGTATTTTTGGATTATTGATGTTTTCTAATCCTTTTTGAACAATATTTATTGTGAATCTAAAAATGTCAAACTTTCAAAGCTCTGTTATTCTACTTTTCTGTACATAATACTGTAAAAATAGCTGTGTTTTACCTTTGTTTGCAATTTTCCTTTAATTTGCATTGGGTGATGATTCATTTTCCTGTTTATTTATATATATTGCTTGATTTCTGAAATATTTTTATCTTTATTGACATGGTTGATATGACAATATCTTTCAAAGTCTGACAACTTCTATCAAAGTTTATTACTTTTTCGGGTTTATTCCTCTGTAAACCACCAGTATTCATGTTCTATTTTTGAACCTACCTCGATCTAAATTTGAACGGCCCCAGCCCCCTATATAAGCATTAATTTTTTTCATTCATTTCATTCGATTCCGAGTTCTAAGCTCGAACAGTTCTATTATACTTCAAAAATACTCTACATCTTCCCTCAAGAAGTCTTGAAGAACCGCCGGTGACTACTGAAACACCTCCTCACGCTAGGGGAGGGACCGGACACCGGAGGAGTATCCAAGCACATTGACTGCAGTAACACCTCCTCGCTCTAGGGGAGGGACCTGTCTCCTTCTCGGAAGAGGATCCGAGACCAAGTACTTCTGGCACTCCAACTGATCACAACATTTTCTATATAGTGCCCGTTACACTCTTTACTGCACATCGGCGTCTCTGCTCTTCACGGCGCCTGTCACCGCTGCACATCGGCGTCACTGCTCTTCACAGCGCCTGTCACCGCTGCACATCGGCGTTGCTGCTACCTCCGCTGTGTCGGCCCTGCACTCCGACGCCGCCCTTTGCTGCCCCAGGACAATACTTATTGAAGATTTGAAGATACTTACTCACGCCCACTGCATTCATACAGACATCACCTCATCTCATTTTTCGGTACTGTATTCTTTTTGTTGTAATATAAATTCTATTCCCTCTTCTACCTCTTTCTTTTACCTTCTTCTACTTCTCCACATTTGTCGCTTCACGACACTATGTTATGCTTAAATTAATAGCTAAATTATCCCACTTTTCTCTAAAGTAAATACAAGGAAAACCAACCTTGGATTTCAAAGAAGGTTACTGTTTCAAATCTTTGTTGCATCAAACTACAGACAACTCTGCAACGTTACCCCAAAATTTCACCGATAGCGGTCCATCCTCAAAACAGCAGAAAGAAGCAAATCAATCCATCAGGAAAATCTGACTTCAAAATTAATCCAAATGAGGTCTAAGTAAGGTCACTGAAAAGAATTTACAAAATGTTAGTTCAACGCACAAACCAAAGTAAAAGTTAAAAAACACTAACTTTTCATAATAAATATTTACCTGAGGTTACAACATGATCACCAAATTGTGACTGTACAACTTACAGACACATATCAAAAGCGAAACCTAGAAATAAAAGAAAGTTCTAGTTTTAATTTTTTTTTCTACGTGAGGGTGGTATACTTTTCATCACCCTATTTATGAAATCTTTAATAAACCAATTTAATACCTGCAACAGCTGGCTCGCCATATAATTTCTGAATTGATTACTAAACATTTATGCTAATTATTCTATTTGAGACCTGAAATGATAAAAATTACAACTCTCAATACAATATGCCCAGATGTAGGTAGGCTACATTTTCTTTACAAGCATTTCCAAAGGAGTTTCCCAAAGTACTTACCATTTTCCAGTCATTTATATCAAATCATTTTCGAAATTAATTCATCCAAATTGACATGTTGGCGGCGTCTGAAACGATAAAAAGAACCATGTGCTCAGAGTCTCAGAAATGTTTGCAACAAACAAAAATCAACGCAAACCTTTCTGCAGATACTTACCAGGAATAACTATCAAACTACAAAATAAATGGGACGTGCCCCGTTATCAAAATTTTACTTTTTTACATTTTAACACACGTTCCACTCCGACGCACGACCAACAGTGGCGGAACCGGAAAAAACAGCAGCTGTCACACTTGACAAATGTCAGTGTCATCATCCATCATATTTATGCCAAAATATGGACTGGAGTCCTACATCCATTTAGCTTTTCGTTTCACGCGAACTTAGACAAAAATATACAACGTTACAACACTGGTTTCAAGGCGTTGCCGCTCCGAGGTCCCGGGTTCGATTCCCGGTCGGGTCAATATAGAAATCAAAATTTTTCTTTATTGTCTTCGGTCTGGGTGTTGTGGTACCACCGTTGTGTCTGATTTCCATAACACAAGTGCAAAAAGCTACTTACTTTGGAATCAGAGTAAGTTTTGTGATTGGTGTCCAATACTTATACTTATTATCGTTCTGATGAAACTGTCGTGTCGTATCGTGTCCGTGTCCTAATATTCACCATCATACGCACCTAAAATCTAACCCTAATCTTTCGTAGGGCCCTTAACCCCTCGCCCCGTCGTTGGCTGATTTGCGGCCCCCGGCAAGACTTACCGGGGTCTCGGGGGCCCGAAATAAATCCAATGAGACGGCCTTATTTATAAACTAACGTTTTACAGCCAGGTTAGGTGTACTGCATAAATAAAATATCGTTTGCAGAGAGCTGAAACGCTATTTTTAACCGACTTTATTTTTAAACGGTTAAACTCGCAATCGAATTACCACACGAAAAAAGTTCGATTCCACGAGAATCGGCCTCCAGAAGAAGGACATAGGCTACGTTTATCCCGTTCGACGGGGCCGGGGCTTGGGCGGGATGGGACGGGGTCGAAGCGATGCTCGCTGGAACCGCTTGTTTTGAAATAAATTAACTGAGACATACGGACGGACAAACTGATAGACAGACTTGACGCAACTATGTGGGTTCCGTTTTTAGCCATTTGACTACAGAACATTCAAGCTCGAATATAATCAAAATTTTGTAGAAAATAAACCACAGTTTAGTTCATTCGAGATAAAAGATACCTAACTGCCAATTATTGGAAACAAGTCCCAGGGCTTTACAAAGTCAGCAATATTGAGTCGTAAGAATTTAAATAGCTTAGCACACAATAATACGATAAACTTAAATCGAAAATGCTTCAAACGGTCCAGGTTTATAAAATACATTGTACCACAAAAGCAATAAGGCAACATACGAGCTAAAATGCAAACCGAAAAGGGTACAAACAGAATGCTGGAAAAAGATTAGGACGTAAGCACAAAGAAGCAAAAATATAAGCTTAAAGAAAGAAAAAATCTAAATGTGAAGCTAGCCTAGCTCTTTTGTTTCTTACAATAATATCATAGATATTATAGTTAGAATTATAGTTTTATTATAATTAAATTTTTGTTTTTATAGTGTTTTGTCACTATACAAACTTAATAATATAAATTGCAAATTGCAGTTGTAAAAAGCAACTTTGGCTGTGTGACAGACGAGGAATTGAACCCCTTGTCTTACGCAATCCGGGCGTATGCCTATACCACTCGGCCACCGTCACATTAGCAAGCCTATTGAAATTTGCAAGCGCTTTCTTTAACGCGTAGGCTGCGTGACGTCATCAATGTTGCGAGATTGCTCTCACAATATCCGAAAGAAATATTTTTAAAAATATTTAACAATCGGTTAAGATGAACGAAGCCAATTTATAATTATTTTTTTTGTTTTTATAGTGTTTTGCCACTATACAAACTTAATAATATAAATTGCAAATTGCACTTGTAAAAAGCAACTTTGGCTGTGTGACGGACGAGAAATCGAACCCCGTGTTTTATTATGTTTTCCAGAGGTAGAAGTCTCGCCACTGTTTTGCCTGTCGAATACCAGATCGATCGCTCGGAAAACGCTGAGACAAAAATCGTATTCTTATATTTTAAGGCGCTACCCTGATTTTTAACGCGCACACTAGCGCCACTTTAGTAGAAAAATCATATTTCGTTAAATAAAAGACCAATCGAAAATCTCATTGATGCGATTGTAGCTCTCTGCAGTTACAGTTAGAAAAAATGCCAAAAGCGGCCATATTTAGCAGTTTTTCCAACTCTAACTACAGTAAACAACTTCAGAAACAGTTTAAACGCACTAAATAAACTAGAGAACCTGTACTACAATCGTGTCTACCAGATTTTTGATTACTCTTTTACTTAACGAGTTATGATTTTTCTACTAAAGTAGCGCTAGTGAGCGCGTTAAAAATTCGGTTAGCCCCTTAACGGATTATACTGTATTTAAAAAAAAAAAAAAACTTAAATGTCAAGTAAACACTCTTTTCAATCAATAAAATATCGAAAATACGAACTTTTTCCGAGCGCCATCTAGTAAGTCAGATCCCTTGGTTTTTTCTGTCTTTTTAGGCGCTGTCATTATTTGACAGAAAGTAACAAAAACGTGTAATAGCTATAATAGGTTAATTATACTGTTTGAGTTATTGTGAATAAGGGGGTGACGCTGTACCAACATTCAGCTGTCTGAGTTTATGGGAAGTACTAGTTCTATTATGTTCCGTTACCATAAGTTTACTCGCTAGCGACGACGACACTTTTTGTATGGAAATTTGAAAGAAAGAAAGAAAGAAAGAAAATACATTTATTCGACTCAAATACAGTAATAAAAACACATATACAATAAACAGAAAAACACACACATTTATTTAACATTAATATCGAGAGCGAGTCGAAAAGGCACCCTCTCAGCATTAATCGTGGCCGCAAAATGCAGGCCGCGACACTGATTTTCTGTCAGTGACCGCTAGAGGCGCGATGCTATTTCCCATAGACTTTCTGTGAGTGTCACAAATGCGAAACTTTGCTTTTGCTTAACTTCGAAAGTAAATGACCTACAGACTCGAAGTTTTGCATTTCAAGTATGTGATTATAGCATACTAGATGACGAAAAATATAGGTTTTGCTTCATCACGATTTCTTTTCATTTCGATTTCACTCGTGTAGTGTTTTACGTGGATATACGAACTGTTTTATTCGGTAATATGGTGTAACACGGAAAAAGTTTGATTAACGCGAGAACCGTGTCCAGTGTCATATCAGTGATTGATGAATGATGTTGACATTTATAATACTCGCAGTGGGTCTACCTAAAATCTAGCACTTAAGTGCATAAATTAATAAATTTTAACTTTATACTAGTACAAGTGTGTGGCCGCCCTTACCCAGAATCTTTTCGTCATAATACTCGTTTATTATTTGGTTCAGCAGCAAGCACAATGTACGCCAAATGTTTGTCTTTATTGAAATCGTGAATCTTGTTACTATGCAAGTCACTTCGCGAACAATAAAAAAATTAAGCTGTATTAGATAACAAATAAAAGTGCACAAAAAGGTGGACTTAGTGCTAAAAGTATTCCTTTCGTATCGAGGTCTGGTTACAACTTTACTATCATTGTCGACCATCAATGTTAAACTTTTAAAACTATTATTTTAAGATCGCAAAACTTCTCAGTTTTGCGGTCAATAATGTCTCCATTATTGACGTCACTTTGTCGCCTTCGTTTTCATTCCCTCCCTAATGTATAAGGTCAAATCGTTTTAAGTGATAATATTTTATCTGTGTATTTGTATACATCATAGAAACAGAAAACTATTTTTTAGAATTAGGGAATCCACTTACTTCTACTTAGTAAAATACCACAATATTTTGTTGACTGCAAATATAACTTTGTTTTTCATAGTGTTTGTATGAAGTACAAAGTTATGTTTGCGGTTGTAGAAAATGTGTTATATCTCAAAAACTGCTCGTTAGATCTCGTCCGAACCAATTTTCGTTGAAAGTATTTGTTAACATCTATATTATTATTATTATTTTCAAAATTTACACTTGCTTGGTTTAGAAGTTAGATGGGGGGGGGGGACGCCCATTTTACCACTTTGGAAGCGTCTAGCAAACGTTAGACTTGAAAAGAAAATGGTTTTAGGAACCTCTACGTCAATTTAGAAAACCTATCCATAGACACCCTACACGCATAGGTTTGACTAAAAAAAATATTTTGGTTTTAGTTTCATGTATGGGAGCCCCCCCTTAACTGTCAATATTTTTTATTTTTTTTATGAGAATCGGTAAGCGGTTAACAAGACAAATCTTCCTACCAAATTTCAATTATGTAATGCTTATAGTTACAGAATAATATGGCTGTGACATACGGACGGACAGACAGACAGACAGACAGACTTGACGAAACTATAAGGGTTCCGTTTTTTGCCATTCGGCTTCGGAACCCTAAAAAATAACTATCTTAATCTTCAATTTTCTCGAAAACTAGCGTATAAAATCCCAACTTGTTTTCTACAAAAGAATATCCATTTATTGTGCTGAATGAGCCCTTTAAATATTATCACCTAAAACTAGGTAACCTTATATAATGTACTCCGTATCTTCCTCACAAATCGATATTTCTTTCACCTTTAATACATAATAATAATATAAAGTAGGTACCTATACTCGTATAAATCGGTAGTAGAAGTCGACAAAAGTGACTTCTTTATGACGTCTCCGTTGTGCGATGCAGAAGTGTATTATCGTTCGGCATGGCCTAAAAACTGTTTTTTTTTGTCTGAAAATAATTTAATCACTATACAGTCAAGCGCCGAGATCCCAGTAACAATTGCCAATCAATTTGTTATCGCGGCCTACTTTATGAGTAGTGTATAATTGGGGGTTCTGGATCAAAAAAGATCCAGAACGCCCCAATTATACACAGTGAAAACTCATTTACGAATGCAAAAAACTCATTTTATAAATGAATAATAAACTACTCGAATCAGTATCAAAACCTTTTTTCACTATTTCAATTATCAAAACATACCTAATGAACTCATGCTAGGTAATCGGATTCTGTACGCTCGCAAGTTGCATCGAATCTGATCTCGCTGCGCATGCGCGCTACCTTATAAGTACTCAGCTGTTGCTGTGTAAACGAGTGAATAGAATTGCTAATAAATACGATTAAGCCTACCTCGCATAAGCGATGCTTCCAAATGCTTGAGCTATGTTATGAATGAAGATAATGACTAAGTATATTGACTGCATAAATATGTTATATAGTTGGATTTGTTTCTTACTTTGGATAAGTTGTAAATGTTAATCTTTGAAAAGATTAAATTATTTCTTTAATGACACCTTTAAAAACTAAATGATAACTAATATGAAATTGCTTGATTGATACCTACATTTTTGTTGGAAAAAAACTGTTTGATAGTAGTAGAAGAATTATTCATTACCTATTTATAGCACTTCAATTCATTGTCGACATCGGGTTATCAATTATATAATATCTCTTTGAATGCCACACGCTTTAAAACGATGCTATCGTAATGAAACTATGGTTATTCATGCGTGATTTATTTATTTCTGAAAAAACTTTCACCTCAGAAAAAAAATAATCAAATAATGCTATGGTAAACCTAGGGAAAATAAGACCAAATTGCTAATGTTTTGTATTTATTGACTTAAAACATTAATAAACTCAAATATTTACTAAGACAATATAAATTATAAATAGTTAAGATAACATTTAAGAACTAGATTCTATTATTAGCTCATCTTGAACTTTATTTATAACGTCCTTTACAGCACTGTATATGTCATCAAATAACACACTCTTGACCACATGTTGAACGCATACTTCGGCATCGCAATTGCACATTGAATCTCCAGATTTCGGAAAATTATCAGAATCATAGATTTCGATTTTGATGATTTTTGAGCCTCGTTTCATCGGCTTCTTTATGTATGAATAAATTGGTTGTTCCATTCGTGCTCTTTTTCTAGATGCAGTCTCAAGACCTAAAGTTTTTTGTCCTGGTTTTTGAACCGTTGTCGATTCCATAGGCACAAAATTGAACAAAACTTCTGCGTCCTGTAAAAAAAAAGATTTGATATCTTAATTCAATTTTAAATAAATTAAATATCTAAACGAAACTTACCGACATAGTTGTATAACTGTAAACTCAATTAAATACGATGAATCTTTTCCTACGCTGTATGCTCAGAAACACTGAATGCTTTTTACCTCAATATTTTCTTTATATACAAAAAAAGCATTATTCATAGAGTTC
This sequence comes from Pyrausta purpuralis, assembly GCA_963924145.1. Classification (NCBI taxonomy): domain Eukaryota; kingdom Metazoa; phylum Arthropoda; class Insecta; order Lepidoptera; family Crambidae; genus Pyrausta; species Pyrausta purpuralis. Next base: position 6,865,846 of record OZ001666.1, on the reverse strand, counting down.
AAAATGTAAAGTTAAAACACATTTCATTCTGTATTTAGTTCTGTCCAAATATGTAACGATGTCTAGTTACTTGATCCGCCTTTGTTCGATGTGCAAAGCACCCTACTCACTTATGCAACTATCGCTGCCATCAAAGTGCATCATTTTATTTCTATTAATAAAGGAAGTCGTTACGCAAAAACGAAACGATTGTCGCATAAGTGGAAAGGGTTCTTTATAGTGGTAAATATGCACTAGAAATAAACTTGTCCTAATGTTTAAATATTATTATTCATAAAAAAAAACATACATTCATACCTATCTTACGACCTGTGTCATGATATTAAAAAATAAAAATGTTTGGTAAGTGTTATCTGCCAGATACTTCATACAAATGATGTTCTGTATTTGAATTATTCGATAGTTAGTGATTATTTTGTCGAGATTGAAACATGCTCTTACAAAAATATTATGGATGTAAAACCAGGACATCTCACTAGTTTTTATATTACTTGGATTAGTGTTCATGCAGAAGTAATTTTTGCTTTACAAGCACCAATCCAAATAATGTTGGTATGATCACATGGATACTTTCCTTATTTGGTGAGACATCCACGTGAATATTGGGTACTTAAACCGGGTAAGAAAACACAGGAGCACAATCCCACTCTTCATCGACTGGAAATACGCAGCCTGCAGTTTGCCTGAAGTTAAAGGAATACCAGCGGTTTTAAAAATGTAAGTGTTTTTATTATTATTTTTATTTTTATTTAATTACTAAATACTCGAATAGTGACTTATTAGTATTCGAATAGTTTTTTTTATTGAAAAAAGTTTCACTGTATTTAGTATTTGAATGGTTGTTTTATTTGAATAAATTTCTTACATGACAAGTTAAACTATACCTACTATTTGAATGTGCACTTATGAATATAAAGAATAGAAGGACTTATTCGGTTCTAATTTAAAGTTAATTGAAAGCTTTAGGTGTAATAATACCTTCTTAATTTTACTAGCAAATAACTTTACTAAAATCATTTTATATAACTACATGTAATTACTAATTCCTTCCCAACATTAGCGATACATTTATTGATATTTGTTGATGACAGTTCATATCATTTGTTTCAGGTCGAATGCCGAAGAACTCTTTCCCTCAGAGGATGAGTCTTCACCGCAACCTGAAGTGATAGAAAAAAAGAAAAGCAAACGGTGCAAATCATCATCATCTACCTCGAGTGCTGCAAAGAAGACGAAGATTAACCCCGTGCAAATGTCATCGCGTGTCACTGCTGCGCAATTATTCGGCAGTGATAGCGAAGAAGAAGAGGTGTCAGCACCAATCCCTGTGCCAGATGGTAAATTACTATCATATATCTCTCGAAGACTTGCGAATGGGTTTGCACGTCAGACCTATCCTTCAAAACCTGGCTCACACTTTATAGAGCTGAAAGTTTATAAGTTATATTATTACGGGTTTCGGAGGTTAGGATGGTGCTCTTTCAAGGCCATGGACATTACATTTATCGCACAAAAACCATCTAGCAAACTTTTGTGGATTATCTCTCAAAGCACTGGGCAGTTATGTTGGCACAAGTAAATATGGAAATTGATTCTTTAACAACACTCCTAGACTCCAGGTAGTACACACATCTAAATAAATAAATAAATTGAAATGAGAAATCAATACAACAGTATTATTTAGAAGCACACACTTAGAATTAAGTTGTTTGTCATTGAATATGCTTTGTATCTGTTAAATCATAACGTTCGTTACTGCTGTGTCATAATAATTGGTTTCCAAGTCCTCGATCGGATACTCGATCTTAAATTCCCAGTCAAATTTATAATAATCTAAGCATAAACATGCCTTTGACTCTTTATTTTGTGGTTTTTACCGTCAACAATGGGTAATGATTTAATAATCTAATATTGCGCTGTGTGCAAAATATTATTTCAAGTAATGTCAAAAAACTTTAAAATTATTATTGTATCGATTGAGCTTACAGTTAACTATTTATTAAACAGTAACTAATTATTTTAGTTACCACTGTTTTTGTTAAATAATTTTAATAATGGATAGCTTTTGTTGAAATCATGTCAATCAATCATCATCATCTCTTTTTCATGTTTATTATAAGCTTGTTATGCTATAATTTGTTAATTTTTATTGAGAAGTCTAACACAGACAATAGTTGTTGATTTATTGTTACGTTTGTATGATTTTGCGATTTTTATTATTAAAATAAATGTGTTGTAAATTGTGTGGTGTTTTATTATTTCGTAGTTGATTCCTATTCTAAAAACATTGGAAATTCATTACTTGTTACTTATACAGGCTATCAAGAAAATAGCATGTTGCTGACAAATTGTTTACCTTCATGCATAAAGACAATGTCAATCTTTATTGGCATTGTCTTTATGCCACAACAAAGACAAAAACCGCCCGTTAATATGCCATAAACTAGATCAGAAGTTCCTGATAGCTTTCCTAAACTTAGGTAGGTATTGGTAGTAGTTATAGATAAGCTTGTATTCATTGTCCACCTTGAGGGTGAATTCCCATAAAAACCCTTCCCAGTGCTCTGTAATTAAATTTCAGGCTAGCTGCAAGGCAACGCGTTTGAATAGAAAATGTTTACGCACAATAAATGTCAGGCATTTGAGCTACCAAATTAAGTTTGTTTTACGTCCGATAGAGGCGCTTTCAGATTCCCATACAAATGATTACGTTACTATACGAATACTTTGACGCAAATTATTCGTGATTCGGGTACTGTTTTGAATGAAATACGAAAACCTTGCTCAAATAAATGTTCGCGCGACGCGCGCTGCTTTAAATTAGCGTAGCGTAGTTTGTTTGATATTATTGAAATATATTGACATGAAATTACCAACAATTAAAAAAAATATGTGCCTCTGGGCGGGATTTAAACCAACTAAGCACAAATATTAGGCAAGTTAATAATAATTATATATGTTTTATCGTTTCGTGCACAGGAGGAGTCAGCAGAGCTGAAATGGGAGACGAAAGTTTCTTTTGTGTTTCCACACTTAAGTGCTTAATCGATTTAGATGAAATTTGGTATTTCTTGAGACCCTTCTCTGCTTGCATTGCTATTTTATCTTTTCGTGCACAGGAGGAGGGCAGAGTTGAAATAGGAAACGAAAGTTTGTTTTTTGTTTCCACACTTAAACTGCTCAACAGATTTAGATGAAATCAGGTATGGGACCTTTTTCTACTTGCATTGCTAGCGCAATTATTTTTCACTTTTAGGGTAGGTCAAAAACAATAATAAAAACCGGCCAAGCGCGAGTCGGACCCGCGCACAGAGGGTTCCGTGCCACCCTTCAACTGAATTCGGGGTCCACTTACTTCCACCTAGCGAAAATATCACAATATTTTTAAAGGCAAAAATAACTTTGTTTTTCAGAGTGTTTGTATGAAAGACAAAGTTATATTTGCGGTTGATGAAAATGTGCTATATCTCAAAAACTGATTGATCGATCTCGTTCAAACCAATTTTCGTTGCAAGTTTTTGTTGAGTTTTTTTTTTTAATTTTCACTTTCTTCTTTCAAAAGATAGATGGGGGGGGGGCGCCCATTTTACCACTTTGAAAGCTTCTATTATGAGATCCCCCCTTAAATGTAATTTTTTTTTTTTACTTTTTGTATCTGAATCGGAAAGCGGTAAACAAGATACACCTACCTACCAAGTTTCAGCTGTATAATGCTAATAGTTTTAGAATAGTGGCTGTGATATACGGACGGACAGACAGACAGACAGACTCGACGAAACTATAAGGGTATAAGCCTTGAATAACCATGCATACTTTGAAACGCTATTTAGGCTGGTTTCAGAGCGACGCCATCGAGACACACCGTTGACAATCGCCATTTAGTAGCGACAGACCGAAGCGCCGCGACGTCACTCTGAAACGAAAGCTGTTAGAAGGCGTTCTGGCAGCTATCGTTACAGATATAGAGCGCGCGAGCGTTGGCAGCGCTGACCGCCGGCGCGTGATTCGCGATCGCCGCGTTTGAACTGCGTGACTGGTCTGCGGCGCATCACACACGGTGCAGATACGATAATATTTGATCTTAAGATACGTGGATATATAAATATTATAGCATCTTCGCCGTCTGTTCATACGTTTTTTCTTAAGATAAAAAATATATTTATCTCAGATAAAATATTATAGTATCTTAAAGCCGTGTGTGATGCGCTGATTGTAAGCGCGCGCTAGACAGACGGCGCTGTTCAAACGCGTTGCCTTGCAGCTAGCCTGAAATTTAATTACAGAGCACTGGGAAGGGTTTTTATGGGAATTCACCCTCAAGGTGGACAATGAATACAAGCTTATCTATAACTACTACCAATACCTACCTAAGTTTAGGAAAGCTATCAGGAACTTCTGATCTAGTTTATGGCATATTAACGGGCGGTTTTTGTCTTTGTTGTGGCATAAAGACAATGCCAATAAAGATTGACATTGTCTTTATGCATGAAGGTAAACAATTTGTCAGCAACATGCTATTTTCTTGATAGCCTGTATAAGTAACAAGTAATGAATTTCCAATGTTTTTAGAATAGGAATCAACTACGAAATAATAAAACACCACACAATTTACAACACATTTATTTTAATAATAAAAATCGCAAAATCATACAAACGTAACAATAAATCAACAACTATTGTCTGTGTTAGACTTCTCAATAAAAATTAACAAATTATAGCATAACAAGCTTATAATAAACATGAAAAAGAGATGATGATGATTGATTGACATGATTTCAACAAAAGCTATCCATTATTAAAATTATTTAACAAAAACAGTGGTAACTAAAATAATTAGTTACTGTTTAATAAATAGTTAACTGTAAGCTCAATCGATACAATAATAATTTTAAAGTTTTTTGACATTACTTGAAATAATATTTTGCACACAGCGCAATATTAGATTATTAAATCATTACCCATTGTTGACGGTAAAAACCACAAAATAAAGAGTCAAAGGCATGTTTATGCTTAGATTATTATAAATTTGACTGGGAATTTAAGATCGAGTATCCGATCGAGGACTTGGAAACCAATTATTATGACACAGCAGTAACGAACGTTATGATTTAACAGATACAAAGCATATTCAATGACAAACAACTTAATTCTAAGTGTGTGCTTCTAAATAATACTGTTGTATTGATTTCTCATTTCAATTTATTTATTTATTTAGATGTGTGTACTACCTGGAGTCTAGGAGTGTTGTTAAAGAATCAATTTCCATATTTACTTGTGCCAACATAACTGCCCAGTGCTTTGAGAGATAATCCACAAAAGTTTGCTAGATGGTTTTTGTGCGATAAATGTAATGTCCATGGCCTTGAAAGAGCACCATCCTAACCTCCGAAACCCGTAATAATATAACTTATAAACTTTCAGCTCTATAAAGTGTGAGCCAGGTTTTGAAGGATAGGTCTGACGTGCAAACCCATTCGCAAGTCTTCGAGAGATATATGATAGTAATTTACCATCTGGCACAGGGATTGGTGCTGACACCTCTTCTTCTTCGCTATCACTGCCGAATAATTGCGCAGCAGTGACACGCGATGACATTTGCACGGGGTTAATCTTCGTCTTCTTTGCAGCACTCGAGGTAGATGATGATGATTTGCACCGTTTGCTTTTCTTTTTTTCTATCACTTCAGGTTGCGGTGAAGACTCATCCTCTGAGGGAAAGAGTTCTTCGGCATTCGACCTGAAACAAATGATATGAACTGTCATCAACAAATATCAATAAATGTATCGCTAATGTTGGGAAGGAATTAGTAATTACATGTAGTTATATAAAATGATTTTAGTAAAGTTATTTACTAGTAAAATTAAGAAGGTATTATTACACCTAAAGCTTTCAATTAACTTTAAATTAGAACCGAATAAGTCCTTCTATTCTTTATATTCATAAGTGCACATTCAAATAGTAGGTATAGTTTAACTTGTCATGTAAGAAATTTATTCAAATAAAACAACCATTCAAATACTAAATACAGTGAAACTTTTTTCAATAAAAAAAACTATTCGAATACTAATAAGTCACTATTCGAGTATTTAGTAATTAAATAAAAATAAAAATAATAATAAAAACACTTACATTTTTAAAACCGCTGGTATTCCTTTAACTTCAGGCAAACTGCAGGCTGCGTATTTCCAGTCGATGAAGAGTGGGATTGTGCTCCTGTGTTTTCTTACCCGGTTTAAGTACCCAATATTCACGTGGATGTCTCACCAAATAAGGAAAGTATCCATGTGATCATACCAACATTATTTGGATTGGTGCTTGTAAAGCAAAAATTACTTCTGCATGAACACTAATCCAAGTAATATAAAAACTAGTGAGATGTCCTGGTTTTACATCCATAATATTTTTGTAAGAGCATGTTTCAATCTCGACAAAATAATCACTAACTATCGAATAATTCAAATACAGAACATCATTTGTATGAAGTATCTGGCAGATAACACTTACCAAACATTTTTATTTTTTAATATCATGACACAGGTCGTAAGATAGGTATGAATGTATGTTTTTTTTTTTATGAATAATAATATTTAAACATTAGGACAAGTTTATTTCTAGTGCATATTTACCACTATAAAGAACCCTTTCCACTTATGCGACAATCGTTTCGTTTTTGCGTAACGACTTCCTTTATTAATAGAAATAAAATGATGCACTTTGATGGCAGCGATAGTTGCATAAGTGAGTAGGGTGCTTTGCACATCGAACAAAGGCGGATCAAGTAACTAGACATCGTTACATATTTGGACAGAACTAAATACAGAATGAAATGTGTTTTAACTTTACATTTTGAACTCTATGAATAATGCTTTTTTTGTATATAAAGAAAATATTGAGGTAAAAAGCATTCAGTGTTTCTGAGCATACAGCGTAGGAAAAGATTCATCGTATTTAATTGAGTTTACAGTTATACAACTATGTCGGTAAGTTTCGTTTAGATATTTAATTTATTTAAAATTGAATTAAGATATCAAATCTTTTTTTTTACAGGACGCAGAAGTTTTGTTCAATTTTGTGCCTATGGAATCGACAACGGTTCAAAAACCAGGACAAAAAACTTTAGGTCTTGAGACTGCATCTAGAAAAAGAGCACGAATGGAACAACCAATTTATTCATACATAAAGAAGCCGATGAAACGAGGCTCAAAAATCATCAAAATCGAAATCTATGATTCTGATAATTTTCCGAAATCTGGAGATTCAATGTGCAATTGCGATGCCGAAGTATGCGTTCAACATGTGGTCAAGAGTGTGTTATTTGATGACATATACAGTGCTGTAAAGGACGTTATAAATAAAGTTCAAGATGAGCTAATAATAGAATCTAGTTCTTAAATGTTATCTTAACTATTTATAATTTATATTGTCTTAGTAAATATTTGAGTTTATTAATGTTTTAAGTCAATAAATACAAAACATTAGCAATTTGGTCTTATTTTCCCTAGGTTTACCATAGCATTATTTGATTATTTTTTTTCTGAGGTGAAAGTTTTTTCAGAAATAAATAAATCACGCATGAATAACCATAGTTTCATTACGATAGCATCGTTTTAAAGCGTGTGGCATTCAAAGAGATATTATATAATTGATAACCCGATGTCGACAATGAATTGAAGTGCTATAAATAGGTAATGAATAATTCTTCTACTACTATCAAACAGTTTTTTTCCAACAAAAATGTAGGTATCAATCAAGCAATTTCATATTAGTTATCATTTAGTTTTTAAAGGTGTCATTAAAGAAATAATTTAATCTTTTCAAAGATTAACATTTACAACTTATCCAAAGTAAGAAACAAATCCAACTATATAACATATTTATGCAGTCAATATACTTAGTCATTATCTTCATTCATAACATAGCTCAAGCATTTGGAAGCATCGCTTATGCGAGGTAGGCTTAATCGTATTTATTAGCAATTCTATTCACTCGTTTACACAGCAACAGCTGAGTACTTATAAGGTAGCGCGCATGCGCAGCGAGATCAGATTCGATGCAACTTGCGAGCGTACAGAATCCGATTACCTAGCATGAGTTCATTAGGTATGTTTTGATAATTGAAATAGTGAAAAAAGGTTTTGATACTGATTCGAGTAGTTTATTATTCATTTATAAAATGAGTTTTTTGCATTCGTAAATGAGTTTTCACTGTGTATAATTGGGGCGTTCTGGATCTTTTTTGATCCAGAACCCCCAATTATACACTACTCATAAAGTAGGCCGCGATAACAAATTGATTGGCAATTGTTACTGGGATCTCGGCGCTTGACTGTATAGTGATTAAATTATTTTCAGACAAAAAAAAACAGTTTTTAGGCCATGCCGAACGATAATACACTTCTGCATCGCACAACGGAGACGTCATAAAGAAGTCACTTTTGTCGACTTCTACTACCGATTTATACGAGTATAGGTACCTACTTTATATTATTATTATGTATTAAAGGTGAAAGAAATATCGATTTGTGAGGAAGATACGGAGTACATTATATAAGGTTACCTAGTTTTAGGTGATAATATTTAAAGGGCTCATTCAGCACAATAAATGGATATTCTTTTGTAGAAAACAAGTTGGGATTTTATACGCTAGTTTTCGAGAAAATTGAAGATTAAGATAGTTATTTTTTAGGGTTCCGAAGCCGAATGGCAAAAAACGGAACCCTTATAGTTTCGTCAAGTCTGTCTGTCTGTCTGTCTGTCCGTCCGTATGTCACAGCCATATTATTCTGTAACTATAAGCATTACATAATTGAAATTTGGTAGGAAGATTTGTCTTGTTAACCGCTTACCGATTCTCATAAAAAAAATAAAAAATATTGACAGTTAAGGGGGGGCTCCCATACATGAAACTAAAACCAAAATATTTTTTTTAGTCAAACCTATGCGTGTAGGGTGTCTATGGATAGGTTTTCTAAATTGACGTAGAGGTTCCTAAAACCATTTTCTTTTCAAGTCTAACGTTTGCTAGACGCTTCCAAAGTGGTAAAATGGGCGTCCCCCCCCCCATCTAACTTCTAAACCAAGCAAGTGTAAATTTTGAAAATAATAATAATAATATAGATGTTAACAAATACTTTCAACGAAAATTGGTTCGGACGAGATCTAACGAGCAGTTTTTGAGATATAACACATTTTCTACAACCGCAAACATAACTTTGTACTTCATACAAACACTATGAAAAACAAAGTTATATTTGCAGTCAACAAAATATTGTGGTATTTTACTAAGTAGAAGTAAGTGGATTCCCTAATTCTAAAAAATAGTTTTCTGTTTCTATGATGTATACAAATACACAGATAAAATATTATCACTTAAAACGATTTGACCTTATACATTAGGGAGGGAATGAAAACGAAGGCGACAAAGTGACGTCAATAATGGAGACATTATTGACCGCAAAACTGAGAAGTTTTGCGATCTTAAAATAATAGTTTTAAAAGTTTAACATTGATGGTCGACAATGATAGTAAAGTTGTAACCAGACCTCGATACGAAAGGAATACTTTTAGCACTAAGTCCACCTTTTTGTGCACTTTTATTTGTTATCTAATACAGCTTAATTTTTTTATTGTTCGCGAAGTGACTTGCATAGTAACAAGATTCACGATTTCAATAAAGACAAACATTTGGCGTACATTGTGCTTGCTGCTGAACCAAATAATAAACGAGTATTATGACGAAAAGATTCTGGGTAAGGGCGGCCACACACTTGTACTAGTATAAAGTTAAAATTTATTAATTTATGCACTTAAGTGCTAGATTTTAGGTAGACCCACTGCGAGTATTATAAATGTCAACATCATTCATCAATCACTGATATGACACTGGACACGGTTCTCGCGTTAATCAAACTTTTTCCGTGTTACACCATATTACCGAATAAAACAGTTCGTATATCCACGTAAAACACTACACGAGTGAAATCGAAATGAAAAGAAATCGTGATGAAGCAAAACCTATATTTTTCGTCATCTAGTATGCTATAATCACATACTTGAAATGCAAAACTTCGAGTCTGTAGGTCATTTACTTTCGAAGTTAAGCAAAAGCAAAGTTTCGCATTTGTGACACTCACAGAAAGTCTATGGGAAATAGCATCGCGCCTCTAGCGGTCACTGACAGAAAGAAAATCAGTGTCGCGGCCTGCATTTTGCGGCCACGATTAATGCTGAGAGGGTGCCTTTTCGACTCGCTCTCGATATTAATGTTAAATAAATGTGTGTGTTTTTCTGTTTATTGTATATGTGTTTTTATTACTGTATTTGAGTCGAATAAATGTATTTTCTTTCTTTCTTTCTTTCTTTCAAATTTCCATACAAAAAGTGTCGTCGTCGCTAGCGAGTAAACTTATGGTAACGGAACATAATAGAACTAGTACTTCCCATAAACTCAGACAGCTGAATGTTGGTACAGCGTCACCCCCTTATTCACAATAACTCAAACAGTATAATTAACCTATTATAGCTATTACACGTTTTTGTTACTTTCTGTCAAATAATGACAGCGCCTAAAAAGACAGAAAAAACCAAGGGATCTGACTTACTAGATGGCGCTCGGAAAAAGTTCGTATTTTCGATATTTTATTGATTGAAAAGAGTGTTTACTAGACATTTAAGTTGTTTTTTTTTTTTTTAAATACAGTATAATCCGTTAAGGGGCTAACCGAATTTTTAACGCGCTCACTAGCGCTACTTTAGTAGAAAAATCATAACTCGTTAAGTAAAAGAGTAATCAAAAATCTGGTAGACACGATTGTAGTACAGGTTCTCTAGTTTATTTAGTGCGTTTAAACTGTTTCTGAAGTTGTTTACTGTAGTTAGAGTTGGAAAAACTGCTAAATATGGCCGCTTTTGGCATTTTTTCTAACTGTAACTGCAGAGAGCTACAATCGCATCAATGAGATTTTCGATTGGTCTTTTATTTAACGAAATATGATTTTTCTACTAAAGTGGCGCTAGTGTGCGCGTTAAAAATCAGGGTAGCGCCTTAAAATATAAGAATACGATTTTTGTCTCAGCGTTTTCCGAGCGATCGATCTGGTATTCGACAGGCAAAACAGTGGCGAGACTTCTACCTCTGGAAAACATAATAAAACACGGGGTTCGATTTCTCGTCCGTCACAGAGCCAAAGTTGCTTTTTACAAGTGCAATTTGCAATTTATATTATTAAGTTTGTATAGTGGCAAAACACTATAAAAACAAAAAAAATAATTATAAATTGGCTTCGTTCATCTTAACCGATTGTTAAATATTTTTAAAAATATTTCTTTCGGATATTGTGAGAGCAATCTCGCAACATTGATGACGTCACGCAGCCTACGCGTTAAAGAAAGCGCTTGCAAATTTCAATAGGCTTGCTAATGTGACGGTGGCCGAGTGGTATAGGCATACGCCCGGATTGCGTAAGACAAGGGGTTCAATTCCTCGTCTGTCACACAGCCAAAGTTGCTTTTTACAACTGCAATTTGCAATTTATATTATTAAGTTTGTATAGTGACAAAACACTATAAAAACAAAAATTTAATTATAATAAAACTATAATTCTAACTATAATATCTATGATATTATTGTAAGAAACAAAAGAGCTAGGCTAGCTTCACATTTAGATTTTTTCTTTCTTTAAGCTTATATTTTTGCTTCTTTGTGCTTACGTCCTAATCTTTTTCCAGCATTCTGTTTGTACCCTTTTCGGTTTGCATTTTAGCTCGTATGTTGCCTTATTGCTTTTGTGGTACAATGTATTTTATAAACCTGGACCGTTTGAAGCATTTTCGATTTAAGTTTATCGTATTATTGTGTGCTAAGCTATTTAAATTCTTACGACTCAATATTGCTGACTTTGTAAAGCCCTGGGACTTGTTTCCAATAATTGGCAGTTAGGTATCTTTTATCTCGAATGAACTAAACTGTGGTTTATTTTCTACAAAATTTTGATTATATTCGAGCTTGAATGTTCTGTAGTCAAATGGCTAAAAACGGAACCCACATAGTTGCGTCAAGTCTGTCTATCAGTTTGTCCGTCCGTATGTCTCAGTTAATTTATTTCAAAACAAGCGGTTCCAGCGAGCATCGCTTCGACCCCGTCCCATCCCGCCCAAGCCCCGGCCCCGTCGAACGGGATAAACGTAGCCTATGTCCTTCTTCTGGAGGCCGATTCTCGTGGAATCGAACTTTTTTCGTGTGGTAATTCGATTGCGAGTTTAACCGTTTAAAAATAAAGTCGGTTAAAAATAGCGTTTCAGCTCTCTGCAAACGATATTTTATTTATGCAGTACACCTAACCTGGCTGTAAAACGTTAGTTTATAAATAAGGCCGTCTCATTGGATTTATTTCGGGCCCCCGAGACCCCGGTAAGTCTTGCCGGGGGCCGCAAATCAGCCAACGACGGGGCGAGGGGTTAAGGGCCCTACGAAAGATTAGGGTTAGATTTTAGGTGCGTATGATGGTGAATATTAGGACACGGACACGATACGACACGACAGTTTCATCAGAACGATAATAAGTATAAGTATTGGACACCAATCACAAAACTTACTCTGATTCCAAAGTAAGTAGCTTTTTGCACTTGTGTTATGGAAATCAGACACAACGGTGGTACCACAACACCCAGACCGAAGACAATAAAGAAAAATTTTGATTTCTATATTGACCCGACCGGGAATCGAACCCGGGACCTCGGAGCGGCAACGCCTTGAAACCAGTGTTGTAACGTTGTATATTTTTGTCTAAGTTCGCGTGAAACGAAAAGCTAAATGGATGTAGGACTCCAGTCCATATTTTGGCATAAATATGATGGATGATGACACTGACATTTGTCAAGTGTGACAGCTGCTGTTTTTTCCGGTTCCGCCACTGTTGGTCGTGCGTCGGAGTGGAACGTGTGTTAAAATGTAAAAAAGTAAAATTTTGATAACGGGGCACGTCCCATTTATTTTGTAGTTTGATAGTTATTCCTGGTAAGTATCTGCAGAAAGGTTTGCGTTGATTTTTGTTTGTTGCAAACATTTCTGAGACTCTGAGCACATGGTTCTTTTTATCGTTTCAGACGCCGCCAACATGTCAATTTGGATGAATTAATTTCGAAAATGATTTGATATAAATGACTGGAAAATGGTAAGTACTTTGGGAAACTCCTTTGGAAATGCTTGTAAAGAAAATGTAGCCTACCTACATCTGGGCATATTGTATTGAGAGTTGTAATTTTTATCATTTCAGGTCTCAAATAGAATAATTAGCATAAATGTTTAGTAATCAATTCAGAAATTATATGGCGAGCCAGCTGTTGCAGGTATTAAATTGGTTTATTAAAGATTTCATAAATAGGGTGATGAAAAGTATACCACCCTCACGTAGAAAAAAAAATTAAAACTAGAACTTTCTTTTATTTCTAGGTTTCGCTTTTGATATGTGTCTGTAAGTTGTACAGTCACAATTTGGTGATCATGTTGTAACCTCAGGTAAATATTTATTATGAAAAGTTAGTGTTTTTTAACTTTTACTTTGGTTTGTGCGTTGAACTAACATTTTGTAAATTCTTTTCAGTGACCTTACTTAGACCTCATTTGGATTAATTTTGAAGTCAGATTTTCCTGATGGATTGATTTGCTTCTTTCTGCTGTTTTGAGGATGGACCGCTATCGGTGAAATTTTGGGGTAACGTTGCAGAGTTGTCTGTAGTTTGATGCAACAAAGATTTGAAACAGTAACCTTCTTTGAAATCCAAGGTTGGTTTTCCTTGTATTTACTTTAGAGAAAAGTGGGATAATTTAGCTATTAATTTAAGCATAACATAGTGTCGTGAAGCGACAAATGTGGAGAAGTAGAAGAAGGTAAAAGAAAGAGGTAGAAGAGGGAATAGAATTTATATTACAACAAAAAGAATACAGTACCGAAAAATGAGATGAGGTGATGTCTGTATGAATGCAGTGGGCGTGAGTAAGTATCTTCAAATCTTCAATAAGTATTGTCCTGGGGCAGCAAAGGGCGGCGTCGGAGTGCAGGGCCGACACAGCGGAGGTAGCAGCAACGCCGATGTGCAGCGGTGACAGGCGCTGTGAAGAGCAGTGACGCCGATGTGCAGCGGTGACAGGCGCCGTGAAGAGCAGAGACGCCGATGTGCAGTAATGAGGGTAACGGGCACTATATAGAAAATGTTGTGATCAGTTGGAGTGCCAGAAGTACTTGGTCTCGGATCCTCTTCCGAGAAGGAGACAGGTCCCTCCCCTAGAGCGAGGAGGTGTTACTGCAGTCAATGTGCTTGGATACTCCTCCGGTGTCCGGTCCCTCCCCTAGCGTGAGGAGGTGTTTCAGTAGTCACCGGCGGTTCTTCAAGACTTCTTGAGGGAAGATGTAGAGTATTTTTGAAGTATAATAGAACTGTTCGAGCTTAGAACTCGGAATCGAATGAAATGAATGAAAAAAATTAATGCTTATATAGGGGGCTGGGGCCGTTCAAATTTAGATCGAGGTAGGTTCAAAAATAGAACATGAATACTGGTGGTTTACAGAGGAATAAACCCGAAAAAGTAATAAACTTTGATAGAAGTTGTCAGACTTTGAAAGATATTGTCATATCAACCATGTCAATAAAGATAAAAATATTTCAGAAATCAAGCAATATATATAAATAAACAGGAAAATGAATCATCACCCAATGCAAATTAAAGGAAAATTGCAAACAAAGGTAAAACACAGCTATTTTTACAGTATTATGTACAGAAAAGTAGAATAACAGAGCTTTGAAAGTTTGACATTTTTAGATTCACAATAAATATTGTTCAAAAAGGATTAGAAAACATCAATAATCCAAAAATACTATAGTTTAATGTCTACAGTACGACTTTTTAGGGAGAAAATACGAACTGCGTTATGGTAGATAGAATCTATGATTAACTCTTATGTTCGTGTTTACAGCAAACGAACCAGCAATCTTTGGATGGAAAGCATGGAAAAACAAAGATAATGTGATGAAAATGTTAATGTGGATCCGATGAATACTAAATATATTAAGGTACTCAATTTATTACACATAATACAATATGTACAACAGTACAATAGGAGTCCCTTTGGGGATAGATTTTGGAATCAATTAGGAAATTAAAAACTTAAATTGGTGGTTTATCTTTATTTAATTAGGAAATTGTGAACATAAAGATTTGTAATAGTATGGATATAGATAACTAAATTAGAACCGAACCTAGTCTCTACTGAATTCTGAGCTATTAAGTTTTGTATTTGAAGGTGTTAAAAGGTAATTGTGAAATAGCAAATTTGAATAAACTTTTGTTGCCAAATGTTATGCCCGGATTTTTTTATTTCATTCGAATATTAGTACCTTTTAAACACCCTTTGTCCACACTAGCCGGGAGTGACTGCGACAGCGTGCTGTGCCACAACACCACGGAGGTCGGCAATAATAGACGGAAGCTTAGTAGGAAGACAAAAGAGAGGAAGACCAAGAATAAGCAATAAGCATAAAATAAAGCAATAGTTGAATGTTGCTTCGTATTTAAAAGTCAAGAGAATGGCGGAAGAGCGCAAAGAATAGAAAAAAACTCCACCGACAAGAGCTTAGCTCTTAAATTAGATGATGATAATGATGGTGAAATTTAAAGGCTATTTGAAAATTTTATAAATAAAAATATTTAAAACTAAGACATGCAAGAAAATATACAAAAAAAACTTAAAACCTGCCTATCACAAAACGAAACGCTTCCTCGTCGGAAAGAAGGCAATGATATTGGCTGCGTTGCCGCGTTGGATAGCATATTAATCCTTAAATTAAAAGTTAAGTGTGATAATCAAGAAAATAATAAAACAGGAGACTATGATGCTGCCTGCGTTTCCGCGTTGGATTACTATGCTAATCCTTTGAAGTAGGAACCAGCCAGCTTTTATATTGGCTGTTACAGAATTTAATTTTGACGCAATTTTGCTAAACAGCAATTTACGTTAATTTATGTCCCCACGGCCCAAATGTTTCAACGCCAAACGACGTAAACACAACCACTTGCAAGTGAGACGCACTTGCGACGCTTTGCGTTTTCTGCCAACTCCGCTGCTGCTCCATTTTTATGGGCTAATTTTCTGAAATGGGAGGGAGCCAAAGTATCGACACAAGTTGATCCCAAAGTAATAATAATAATTAATGATTAAAAGTTCAATTCACGTATCGTTGAATTACTCAAGAAAGTACGAGTATATACTCGTTTTCTTTAGGAATTTACCGGAAACCCTTTTGGAGTTCAAGGATCAAATAGTACACAAGTAACGAGCATCCAGCAGCAAGTATCCTAAGCAGTAATGAAGGTCCTGCTTAAGTCCTGCTTCCATTAAATTTCGGCATGATTTAAATTAAATACAGTCAGTCATGTCGAATCCGAATTGTTTTAAATGTAAATCATATCCTAAACACTGTATGTAGTCTAGTATAAATGTTATGCAATGTTCTCATGTTTTGTTTAAAAAACTTTAAAAACGACTGATATTGAAAGTAAAATTTAAACTAAGAAACACAATGTTAAGATTTCTTTTACGAGTACGTAGGTCCCTTAAGAGTGTTGAATTCCAAATAACACAGGTAAAATGTATTGAAGTAAACACGGAGGGTTTGCTTTAATATTTATGTGAATAGAATTAACTATTGAATATTAAATGTTATTTATTTTAAAATAATTAAATTCATCTTGTATTTTATTGGAGTGTTGGGTCAAGGTATCGTAATTTGGAATAATTTGAACTTTGCCTTACGAGTGAAAATTACCTTCGAAAATGTCAAATTATTGGATTAAAAAAGATCGTACGTCTGACTAATGAAAGGAAACACCATAAAAGAGCGGTAATTTAACAAAAAACAGGTGTACAAATTCAGGATATGGAACATTTACCTAATATTGTTATTATGCCCGCGATGCTCCTGCGCGGTATTTAGGTACCTATTTATTAAGCTCACCTAGCACGCATAAAAAAATACTAACTGAAATACACTTTATGACGACCTCCGTGGTCAAGCGACTAGCACGCTGGTTTCAAGCGTCGCCATCTCGTGAGGTTCCGGGTTCGATTCCCGGTCGGGTCAATGTAGAAAACGATCTTTTCTATATTGTCTCGGGTCTGGGTGTTGTGGTACCACCGTTGTGTCTGATTTCCATAACACAAGTGCATTGGCTACTTACTTTGGGATCAGAACAATGTATGTGATTGGTGTCTAATATTTTATATTTATTTATATTTTACATGCTGTGTCTCTGGGTCATAATGATAACATTAGCTTTACCTTGGTATGCAAAACCTCTTTTAATTAGTTCTATGTTTTAACCGCTGTTTTCTTTTCTCATTAATTGTCAAAAACATTGTATCACATATCAAGGATAATTATTTAAATACGTAATCATAATCTGTAATGAAGGGACCGGTCGTAGACCAATAGCGATATAATCTTGTACTTAATAAGCTTAATCAGTTTATAAATATTGTTTCAATAAACGACTTACCAAAACAAATGTGTTAAAAGAATGTGTTTCATAGAAAAAATCAACTTAATCCTTTTGTTAATTATTTTTTTAACAATAATGCTCATTTTTTAAGTATCAAGTTGTTTTTTTTTATGAAAACGCTGTAGACACCTATTCAGTTTAAATTGCCGCTCTATTCTGCGCCTTTTATTTGTCAGACTATGTCCAGGGACGGTAAGTAGAAATCATTTTGTCAGTTACTTAGGACCGATTTTTAAAACGTCAGACAGGTAAGCCTTATCAGAATGAATAACTATAAAACGACCGATTCTGAATGACATTTATATAAATAATTGCTGACAAATAGGTGACGTTTACAAAATATATATTACAAAATATACAATACAGGCGTATTCTATTTTATTCCAAGAATGTCCCTTAGCTGACATTGGATAAATCAGGCCTAAATAGCTGTCTACGTTAGTTTGTAAACCTTTTTAAGCAAATAATATATAATTTTTAACTATTGCGATATTTTTAGTAAGTAAAACCTGTAAATCTTCAAAGATATTCCAAAAAGATACGAAAGATTTCGAACAACAGGTATTAAATATGGTGACAAAGCTGCGTAAAGTTCCTGCCCCGCAGCGTTTTTGTCAAACTCCATCGTTTTCTAATTGCAATCATTAACGTCGGTTTTTAAAAAGGTCCGAAGGTTGCACTAAAGTCCGTTTTGCTTTGCTTGTCAAATGTTGTAAATAACCTTATTTTTACATTTAAATTAAATAACAATATTATATTATATTATATATATATTTTTACTATTTTATTGCATTTAAGTATGTATATGCAGATAGTAAGTTCTGTGTTTGTGTAGTGTATCTCATTCTAAAATGCATCCTTTCGTTACAAAGGAGTGTCAAGATTACAATTATTTTTTTCTTTTTATAGTGTTTTGTCACTATACAAACTTAATATTAATTGCAATTGTAAAAAGCAACTTTGGCTCTGTGACAGACGAGGAATTAAACCCCGTGTCTTACGCTATCCCTGTCACATTAGCAAGCCTGTTGAATTTTGCAAGCGCTTACTTTAACGCGTAGGCTGCGTGACGGTTAAAACACGCGACAATGCGTGACGGTTAAGACAATTGCAATTTATAATATAGTGTCAAGATTGTTGACGATATTGGACGAGCAAAGAAAAACGGACTTTTGCTTGCATTCAAAAGTAATACCAAAAATCTGTTCGGAAAAGTTTTTTTTTTCAAACATTTGATATCTCTGAATTCGTTATCATCAAACGATGATATTTTACAATTGTACTGGCTCAAAGACGAAGAAAAAATATAAATGATTTTTAAAAAAACTTAAAACCAAAATGCACCAAAAAGTCTTAAATAAACTCTAAAGGTTGCACCTTATGACACTATTGACGACCCATCTGGAGTAGTGGTCGAGAAATCGCCTACTACGCAGCGTGTGCGGGTTCGATCCCCGCACAATACAAACATTTGTGTGCATGAACATGTCTGTATGTATTGGTCTGGGCGTTTTCTATGTATATCATGTATGTATTTACAAAAAAAAAGTATTTAAGTATTATATCCGTTGTCTGGCACCCATAACACAAGCTTTGAGTAGCTTACTTTGGGACTAGATGGCGATGTGTGGGAATGTCCAAAGGATATTTATTTTATTTATTTATTGTTAAAAGAGCTACAAATTACCTATCATAAGTTCTGTTATTATAGTCACTAAGCGTTAAGGAGTTCCACCATCAGCTCAGATCAATACAATAGTCATCATCAGACGTAACGACACGTCAAAATTAAGAACGGAATTAAAAATAAAGTATCGGGAAGAGCTACAGAAAGGGAACTTGACTATCATCCGCTACGATAATCATACAATCAAAAACCCCAATTTGGTAAAAGCGTTTGGCCCGGTCTGCCAAAAGGTTGCTGGTTCAAGTCCCGCCCGTGCGCAAATTTTTGGTTTCTTATTTCATCTTTATGAATATAAAATATGACACTGTGAGTGTTAAAAACATTCTAAAGCATTAGATAGCGAAGCGATATCAATTTCCAAGTTGAATTTATTCTGTAAAGAATAACTGCTTGGGCCATCTGTTTTATAAACAGACGGCTAGATGTCGCTAAGCATCACGCAATTGACGTTTTCATAAGAAACCACAAATTTCGCCGGGTCGGATTGACAGCACGGTAGCTCAATTGGCAAGAGCGTTTGGCCCGGTCTGCCAAAAGGTTGCTGGTTCAAGTCCCGCCCGTGCGAAAATTTTTGGTTTCTTATTTCATCTTTATGAATATAAAATATGACACTGTGAGTGTTGAAAACATTCTAAAGCATTAAATGGTACCAAATAAAATAAACGCCTTTGCGAAAATGTCAAGGGCACATCCAAGAACAAGCCAGCAATGACAACCAATCCACAGGCAGCCCAAAGACAGAGAACATACTCAACAAAACAAAGTAGTAATCTCAAACACTGGAAACAAAATAGAACTAAATTCAAACCCATATAAAGACAACAAACACCAGCCTAATCCGGCTGATCACCGAGGGGAGATCGACCAAAACCCTCGAACAACCTCTACCTTGTCGTGAAACGACAAATGTGGAGAAGTAGAAGAAGGTAAAAGAAAGAGGTAGAAGAGGGAATAGAATTTATATTAAAACAAAAAAAATACAGTACCGAAATATGAAATGAGGTGATGTCTGTATGAATGTAAGTAAAGTGCAGTGGGCGTGAGTAAGTATCTTCAAATCTTCAATAAGTATTGTCCTGGAGGCAGCAAAGGGCGGCGTCGGAGTGCAGGGCCGACACAGCGGAGGTAGCAGCGACGCCGATGTGCAGCGGTGACAGGCGCCGTGAAGAGCAGCGACGCCGATGTGCAGCGGTGACAGGCGCCGTGAAGAGCAGTGACGCCGATGTGCAGCGGTGACAGGCGCCGTGAGGGAGTGACTCACAGCAGTAATGAGGGTAACGGGCACTATATAGAAAATGTTATGATCAGTTGGAGTGCCAGAAGTACTTGGTCTCGGATCCTCTTCCGAGAAGGAGACAGGTCCCTCCCCTAGAGCGAGGAGGTGTTACTGCAGTCAATGGGCTCAGATACTCCTCCGGTGTCCGGTCCCTCCCCTAGCGTGAGGAGGTGTTTCAGTAGTCACCGGCGGTTCTTCAAGACTTCTTGAGGGAAGATGTAGAGTGTTTATTTCTTGAAGTATAATAGAACTGTTCGAGCTTAGAACTCGGAATCGAATGAATAGAATGAAAAAAATAAAGGCTTATATAGGGGGCCGGGGCCGTTCAAATTCAGATCGAGGTAGGTTCAAAAATAGAACATGAATACTGGTGGTTTACAGAGGATTAAACCCGAAAAAGTAATAAACTTTGATAGAAGTTGTCAGACTTTGAAAGATATTGTCATAACAACCATGTCAATAAAGATAAAAATACTGTCAATAATCAAGCAAATTACGAAAATACAGGAAAACGAATCATCACCCAATGCAAATTAAAGGAAAATTGCAAACAAAGGTAAAACACAACTATTTTTACAGTATTATGTAAAGAAAAGTAGAATAACAGAGCTTTGAAAGTTTGACATTTTTAGATTCACAATAAATATTGTTCAAAAAGGATTATAAAACATCAATAATCCAAAAATACAGAGAAATAGTATAAGAAGAGTAGAAAGGCAGGTAATGCCTATAGTTTAATGTCTACGGTACGACTTTTTAGGGAGAAAATACGAACTGCGTTATGGTAGATAGAATCTATGATTAACTCTTAAGTTCGTGTTTACAGCAAATGAACCAGCAATCTTTGGATGGAAAAAGGAAATGAAAGCATGGAAAAACAAAGATAATGTAATGAAAATGTTAATGTGAGTCCGATGAATACTAAATATATTAAGGTACTCAATTTATTACACATAAAACATGTACAACAGTACAACCTCAAGCGTGAAAAAGGACTCGAAACACCAGCGAATGCACAAAACAAACAAAAGCAGGAAGCCGCGCCAAAACGAAACTAAAATATATACATATGTGCACTAAACTGTGGTATTCACTGATATCAAATGGAACATCATTGGTATAAGCGCAATGAGAAGACTTGGAGAAGAGATAGAAGAAAAAGACAACTACGTCATGTACTACAAAAAAGAAGTAGCAGGACAAAGAGGAGTGGGTTTCCTAGTGAAATCTAAACACAAAAGTTATATCAAAGGCTTTGAAGGATTTTCAGATTGAATGGCATTAATGCACATAAACTTCCAAGGACACAAGAAAATATGGTCAATTATACAAGTGCATGCACCAACGGAACAAAGTAGCAAAACAGAAAAAGATACTTTCTATGAAAATCTATCTGAAGCAACAATAGCACATGCCAATAACCCAAATATTATTATATTTAATAATCGGGGACTTAAACGCACAAGTGGGAAGCAGGCGAGATGGCGAAGATCGAAATATCGGCAAATACGGCTACGGAAAAAGAAGTGACAACGGACACAAATTAGTAGAGTTCCTGTTGGAACTGAACTCTGTTTTCAACAAAAATCCTAAAACAAAGTGGACTTGGGTATCACCTGACGCCAAGGTCAAAAACGAAATTGACTATATTATTACGAACAAGCCTAAGAAATTCACTGACACCGGTTTCATACAGAACCTAAACTATAACTCGAATCATCGTATGGTGAGAAGCTGCTTAACCCAATGCCACAATAAAATGGCTAGACCGATATCCAAGTTTGCTATACCCCAATCATGGACCAACACCAACAAGACATTTGAAAAGCAAGCTACGCAAGATCTTTTGCATATTGCTACATCTAACTTACCAACAATAGACAAATACCTAGTCTTGCCATAAATATTGTCACAAAGAAAAACAAAAATACAAATGATATTTATTACTTTTACAGTGTGTTAGCTTTATACATAATTATAAAACAATTTAAAATATAAAAGCTTATTCGAAGTGGTCTCCATTGGCTGCAATACAATCCTTGAAACGTTGAGGCCAGTTATCAATAGAAGCACGCACTCTTTCCACGGAAAAATTCTTCACTGCCAATCGTATGGATTGTTTTAGGGACTCCAAATTATCATGGCGTTAAGAGCAAGCCGTACTCTCCAAAACTGACCATAAATCATAATCCAGCGGATTAAGATCGGGACTAGACGACGGCCAGTCTTCAGCTCTAACCAAGACTGCGTGGACCGAGCTTTGTGACCCGGCGTCGTCTTGTTGGAAAGACCATGCTTGGTTATTGAACATGGTGTTGTTAAGAGGCTTAACTACCTTTACAAGAGTGGTATCTTGATACACTTGTGCCGATGTTTTGATACCTTTTTCACAAAAATATGGCTCAGTCACTCCTTCATAGCTAACACCCCACCAAACCATCACTCATCATCATCATTATCTGCTAAAGGACGTCCACTGCTGAACATTGGCCTCCCCACGGCTTTCCACAGCGACCGGTCACTAGCGGTCTGCATCCAGTTTTATCCCGCGATCTTTTTAAGGTCGTCTGTCCATCTTGTTGGTGGACGTCCCACGCTGCGTCTTCGGTCGAAGGGTCTCCAATCTAGAACTTTCCTGCCCCAACGGCCATCAGTTCTTCGCGCTATGTGCCCTGCCCACTGCCACTTAAGCTTACTGATTCTCGAGGCTATGTTCGTTACCTTAGTTCTTCTACGTATCTCCCCGTTTCTGATTCGATCTCGTAGAGAAACACCGAGCATAGCCCGCTCCGTCGCTCGTTGTGTAATTTTGAGCTTCTTTATGAGGCCCATAGTTAGAGACCACGTTTCGGATCCGTATGTCATCACTGGTAACACACACTGGTTGAAGACTTTCGTCTTCAGACACTGAGGTAATTGAGACGAGAAGACGCTCTTGCGCAGTTTCCCAAACGCTGCCCAGCCGAGTTGGATTCGTCGATTGACCTCTTTCTCAAAGTTGGACCTACCCAATTAGATCACTTGTCCCAGGAAGACGTATTCGCCAAACCATCACTGAAGTCGGGTAATGCCCGAGTTGCACTCTGCCGACTAATTGGGAAGCTTCCTTAGAGGTTTGAGTATAAATACAGTCATTTTGTTTGTTAAAATGTTGCTCAATTGTAAAGATATTCTCATCCGTAAACAATTTTTTTTCTGTGCCCTCCCTTTGCGTACCGCTTCAGTAGTTTTTTCGATTTTACCACCCTATTCTTTTTTAAATTATCAGTTAAAAAATGACCAGTGCGTCTCTTATAGGCTGCAAGTCTTAAGTCATCTTTTAAAATACGCGAAATGGTTCTGGGTGATATGTTCGTCTCCCGAGATAAAATATTTTGCTTTCGGACAGGATTTCTGCGAAGTTTTTCGTACGACCACTACGTGGACAGCCAGATATTTTTCTGCCACAAACAGAGGAGGTCTTATTGTACCTATTGATAGCCCAGTACACAAACATTTGACTCATACCAAGCGTATGGAGAGTTTGACCCAAGACTTCTCATTTCACCACAACCGCACACAGACCCCCGTCACCACACCTAGCCTCAACACTGGTGACCCCGACGTGATGAAGATTTGAAGACCAACAACGTGACGGAAACCGACGCTATGTAAAATGATCCATCGGAATGTCGACGTTCAAGAACCTTCCAATGCGGTGCGTGCGTGTGAAACATGAGGGCGACTAAGTTTCGGCGAAGTTGGAGCGCGGCACCTCAAAATTCCCTACATCGTGTTAGTAATCATCATCATCATATTAATGAAGATACCCGTTTAATGAATTCGAAGTCGTAACTCGTGGAAACAGTTACGCAGCTACAACGTGGCACATGCGGCTATTTCCATAGCATCATGCAGCAGCGCTTACGGCAGTGATGTGGAACAGGTTCAGCAGCCCACAGCCGGTATGGTGCACATTTTCACCGGTGTGACAGAAACTGCAAGATGACTTTCACGGAACTGGCAAGACCTTTTTGTACATGTGACTCTAGAAAATGGACGGAGCATACCAGCAGCGTGTTAAAACTTACCTCGTATTATGAATAAATGTGTGAGAGAAAAATACTTTCCAACGTCTACAAAGAGTGAAATAAATTAGCCACGCAGACAGACGAACGAGATATATCACGAAAAGCTCATGAAGTGTAATATATAGAAGAATACTTTTGCTCGCCATTTCACCATGCAGATCGTTTGGGCATCAGGGACCACGACCATTGAACGGGGCTGGAGCAGAGCAGTTCAAGTACCGCAGCAGACGCCAGGCTATTTAAGGCTCGCCGCAGACGCAACGGCTGGAGCAGTGTTCAGTATTTCCTATGTATCGTCAAGAGTGCGGATGTTATGTTACCTATTTGGTTACGCAGTAGAGCTAATTTTTGTAACCGAGGTTAAGATGACGCGTTTGTTGAAAATTACCGAAGTATGTAATAATTAAGGCTGGTTTGTCATTTTTGTAGTATCTATGTGTGATTTTTGTGATGATAATTACTAAATGTAATGAAATATTTTGTTTAATTGGTAAAATACTTTTATTCTCGTTGAGGCAACTTTTTGTGGTAAAATATAACACGCAAATCTTTCTGATGAATTTATTTTGTAAATATTTATATATATTTCATTTGTGAATATTTTAGAAAGCAATCTTTATTAGTGATCATTTTTGCAGTTCATAAAATTTACTTAATTCAATGTATTAAAATAACGTTTGTAACTAGACTTAATAATTTTATATTTGTATTGCAATAAGTAGGTCACGATTATGTGTAAATTACTTTGTTGCAAGTCGAGCCATCGAACGATGTCGGTAACGCGATACTTGTAATTATTCGGAACGCTCCTTGCATCGTAAGCTTTTTCTTTACCGGAACGTGTGACTGATTTGATTTGTGTAACTTAAATTGGTAAATTAGTTTTATAGTTTGATTGATTATTTTAATAACCATACCCGAATTCAGATTTTTTTTTTTAAAAAGGGGGGGTATGATGTAGCGGCTCGATGACGCTACAGTTTTGCATCATGAGCAGTGTCGGGGCTCGCGATGTAAATCAGGCAGTCGTCACCCGCCGTGCTTCCCGACCACTCATATCCATTGTTATAATTATGTATTTGGTGCACCAGTAAAGTATTTATCATGAAGACCCAAGACTTCTCATTTCACCACCACCGCACACGAGCCCCGACACCACACTAAGCCTCAACAATACCATATCCGAAAAACAGGAGGCATTAAATAAGCTCTCAAGGAACTCAGAGGAAGAGGAAAAGAGTGGATAGTTAAAGCACGAAATAGACAAGCAATAACCACAATCGAACGTGCAGAAATTCAAAGCTTGGCCACAGAATACTATCGCTCGCTATATTCGAAACAACAAGGTTCAAAAGAGTCTCATTTGTTACCAGAAGGTTCTGACAGTACGCCAGTCGACGAGGATGGAGTACCCGAATTACTGACAGAAGAAGTAATGAAAGCCATTAATAGCCAAAAATTTGAGAAAGCCCCAGGGCCGCATAAGATACCTAACGAGATTCTAAGAGGAACAATGGACGAAATCAGCCCGGCACTGGCAAATTTATTTAACGATATCCTTTAAATAGTTTAGGTAAATAATTAAACAATGGACAAACTCCCACATAATACTATAACATAAAAAGGGACCAAAAGACGACATTGGTAACTACAGACCCATTTCTCTGATATCAAAAATTTACAAAATATTTGCGAAAGTTATACTCGAAAGAATATCTGGCAAGCTAGACGAAAACAGACTATAATGTAAAAAAAACCTATATAAATATATATATACAGGGTGTGGCGTAAATAGTGGTCCAAAGCAAAGGTGTGGATACACTGTACACTGAAGCACCACATACCAGTATTAAAAAAAATGTATGTTCAGGGTTTTCAAAAAAAAAAAATATTTTTTTAAAAAAATCGTTACCTTGCCTTACAAATTTTAAGTAACTGAAATTTGTAAGGCAAGGTAACGATTTTTAAAAAAATAAAAAAAAAAAATTTTTGAAAACCCTGTACATACCATTTTTTTAAATACTGGTATGTAGTACTTCAGTGTACAGTGTATCCACACCTTTGCTTTGGACCACTATATATATAATATAGGTTAAACCTAAACAAAAGTAGAACAAAAATGGCATTCATAGACTATGCCAAGGATTTTGACAGTCTTAATCATGACTGCATATGGGAAAGCTTAAAGGAGCAGGGAATTAATAAAATGTACATAAAATCTATAAAAAACATCTACAAAGAAGGACAAGCTTGCATTAAGCTAGAATCTATAGGTTCTCCATTCCCAAAAAACAAAGGAGTTAGACAGGGGGATCAGCTCTCACCTAAACTCTTTTCAGCCGTTCTTGAGCAAACTTTCAGGAAAATGGACTGGGATAACCTTGGCTTAAACATAAATGGATCTCGTCTAAATCATCTTCGCTTCGCGGATGATCTTGTGATACTAGAAGAAGATCCCTCTCTCTTAAATCAAATGATCCAAAATCTAGTAGACAAAAGTTCAGAAGTCGGTCTTGAAATGAACCCAAAGAAGACCAAGATTATGACAAACAGAGAAGAAGTCGAAATAATCATATATGGACTGCCTCTGGAATATGTGAGTGAATATGTGTACCTAGGCCAAATAATTTTCCCCAATGACCAGATGGATAAAGAAATCGAGTAAAGGATAGTTAATAGCTGGAAAATATACTGGAGTCTGACAGAAATAATGAAGAACAGTGACCTAAATATGCACATAAAAGCAAACACTTTCAACACATGCATTCTTCCATCAATGACACACGGCTGCGAGACGTGGGCACTCACTGAAAAACATAGAGAGTCAATTGCTAAATGCCAAAGAGCAATGGAGAGAAGCATGCTGGGTGTAAAACTAAGGGATAAAATAATGAGCATAGACATTAGAAAGAAATCCAAGCTCAAGGATGCGCTCACTCATATATATCATCTGAAGTGGGGTTGGATGGGCCACATACTGCGCTGCACAGTGAACAAATGGAGCAAGCAGGTCACTCTCTAGTACCCAAGAGAAGGAACAAGAAAGCGGACCTAACATTGACACTCAATCAAATATTAGGTCGCTCAAATATTATGAAGCTTCTCATTTTGTATTTCAAGTAACGCAATTTTTTTGTAAGATAAGATAAGCCTTTATTTCCAAATTACATACTATACAAACAATACTACTTATGTAAAATAGCTCACAAAATGTCCCGTGTGGTCTCTCGGCCAGTGTGGTCCCAAGGTGAGCTTGAGTTCATCTTGCCATCTTTTGATCGGGCGTCCCTCCATATTTGGAAAATGCTTTTTTTATATTGAGCGGTATTTTATCTTAAATGAAGTGTTCCGAATGCAAAAGCTACTTTGAAAAATATTATTATGAGCTGCGTATTATGAGCCTACATTTAAATGAAAAATGATCTTATGAAATAACAATTTGAAGGAACATTATTCTATTAGCGGTAAAAAGTAATGTTGATATGCTCGTAGCGCAGTGGTAGCAGCGCTTTGGTAGTGATACCGAAGTGAAGCAACCTACTGCGCGGTCGTGTTTCGATGGGTGACCATTCCGACCTTATAAGTGACGTACATCACGAGCACCTCCGTGCTTCGGAAGCCACGTTAAGCCGTTGGTCCCGGCTAATATCGGTTTATATTAGTCGTAAAGCCTAATCAGAGGCCTAATGGGCGGCTTAATAACATCTGACAGCAGGGTTAGTCACTTGCCTTGTAAACACCCCTCCACCAACCCGCACTGAGCCCGTATGGTGGAGTATGTGGCTCAAACTACCTCATAGTTGGTAAGGCCTTTGCCTAGCAGTGGGATGAAACAGGCTAATTTTCCTTTACTAAATAAAATTATATTTTCATAAATGAAATCATCAAAAAAAAAATGAGACTCTTCAGTCAAACAAAAAAGAAAACCTTAATAATAAGGTTCATTGATTGGTATGAGGATTGAGGAGCCCTACCTACTCGTTTCGTTTTCTTTTTTGTCCAATAGGTATCAGTTTTGCTTTCAGTGGCGGTGTTGTTAATTTAAGCCGAATTGCTAGACCCAAAATGTGTTTGCATATATATTTTTTAATTCGGGACAGTCGCAAGATCCTTTGTGGTTTTCTGGAAAGCAACTGATAGTTTTTTATACTCGTCGAAAGATTGCCAGCGATCATTGTAAAAATCTGTCACTTTTTCGTTGCGAACTAAATATACTTTTTTGGTAGGCTCAGATGCTTTTAATTATGCATTTCTTCTCACAGATGTAAGCTTCCGTCCATTGTGGAAGCTCGATAGAAGGTGCCTCTGGTAACACAATGGTTTGTATGCCGAAATATTTAACCAAATACCTGCATTAAATACAAATAAAAATGACTATACTGACCTAACTATATGCCCATTGGTCTCCTTAATGTTTATGGGAAACTTCTGGAAAGACTTATAACTACCCGCCTCACGTATCACTTGAATACAACAGACTCTAGCTCACACAAGCAATTTGGCTTCAAGACACAAACATCTACAGTCCAAGCCATCAAATCAACTGTGCCTTAAATACAATTAATGCTGCTAAGTCCAAGGGAGACCAAGTCATCGCTGTCTCCCTTGATATCAAAGCGGCGTTTGATCGCGCTTGGTGGCCGGCTATTTTTAAAAGACTACATGATTCTGGGTAACCGGAAAACCTTTATTGTCTTCTCTTAAGCTACGTTAAAGACCAAAAAGTCTGTATTAACTTCGCGGACCGTCAAGTAAGCAAGTTTATGACACGCGGCTGCATTCAAGGCTCCGTCATCGGTCCAACACTATGGAACCATATCCTTGATGAGCTTCTGTTTGCACCGATGCCAGATGGATGCAGGTTACAAGCCTACGCAGACGACGTCCTACTTGTTGCCCATCACCAAGATGTCAACCAACTACAGCATAAAATCAACACCGCTTTGGAGCACATAGTGACATGGGGTGAGAGAGTGAAGCTAGAATTCGGCCCTTCAAAGACTCAGATCATAGCTTTCACCAACCGAGCCACCACGTGCAACATCCGTCTCCGCTCAACCACTCTTTCATACGTTGACGATATCAAATACCTTGGCCTCATCATCGACAAGAGGCTTCGTTTTATCAAACACGTCAACCACGTCGTCGAAAAGGCCAAAAAAGTCTATGCCAAATTATCTCTTTACGTACGACCGACATGGGGTATAAATGCAGACAACGTTCGAATCATCTACCAACAAGTCATTGAACCAATCATTGCGTACGGCGCTGGAATCTGGGCAGGCGCCCTTAAGTATAAGTGTGCTACTAAAAAACTGTTGCAACTACAAAGATTCTTTGCAATTAAAATAATTCAGGGTTTCCGGACTGTAAGCACAGCGGCCTCTATCACTCTGGCCCAACTAACGCCACTTCCCGCCAGAGTCGCGGCTATCGCTGACGTCGAAAAATCTAAGCTTTTGGGAAATTCTAATTATTTACCAGCTGACACGTACCTCTTGAGAAACTTTGCATCCCGTCCGAACTACTTCACCCATCCGAGCGAAAAGGCGTAACATATTCCGAAATTTCCTCTGTCTTAGACCTTGCACAAATGGAAGCCGACTACACCTGGCGGTTTTACAC
The DNA here is from genome assembly GCA_963924145.1 of Pyrausta purpuralis. NCBI lineage: Eukaryota > Metazoa > Arthropoda > Insecta > Lepidoptera > Crambidae > Pyrausta > Pyrausta purpuralis. Next base: position 6,835,633 of record OZ001666.1, on the reverse strand, counting down.
AGACGGGAGCAAACACGATAGTAAGGTCGGAGCGGCCTTTGTTGTCCATAGCCCGAATGGGGGACGGGTAGCGACAGTGAAGCTCAAACTTCACGATTGCTTCTCCGTCTTCCAGGCAGAGCTGTTTGCACTCCAACAAGCCTGCGAATACACCCTACAACGGATAATATCTCCTTGCACAATACTTTCTGACTGCAAGTCTGGGCTAGACGAACTATCCAATGCAACCAGCCATAACCCATTTGTTGTGAAGATTCACCGGTATCTACAACAAGCACGATCAGAGGAGCTCACCGTCAAATTCGCGTGGGTGAAAGCTCACGTCGGATTCGAAGGGAATGAGCAAGCTGACACGGAGGCAAAATCTGCAGCATCCCTCCACCGCAGCCCTGACTATCAGGCAATACCAATTAGTTTTATTAAACTCAAAGCAAACTCAAATCTGAAGACGCATCAGAAATACTATACATGAGCCCCGACACTTGCATATATACCAAATCACTTTTCCCCACCTATTCGCAAATAACCCAATACCTTTGCACGTCCCAATTTCTTTACAACGCAATATCTAACTAATCACGGATAGCACAAAGAATACCTCAAACGTTTCCATATTGTCGATGACGACACTTGTCCCTGAGACAATCAAGTATCACAATCTTGGAAGCACCTAATAGAAGATTGTCCTCGATACTCTGCCAAACGCTCAGACCACGTAACAGTATGCAATACATTAAACATAGACCCGTTCATTATGTCTCAGATTCTGACAAAAGAAACCACCATAAATACTTTTCACAATTTCCTTAAACATATATGTTCATTAAATGATTTTAGATTGTTTACTATAATTTATCATTTAATGAACCCCCACAGCCACCAATAAACAACCACTAAACCAAATCACTCCTCATCTATGCTCGCGGAGTAATCCAATAGCTCCACGAGTATAGTGGAACCTCGTAAAAAACACACACATTTAAAAAAAAACCTACATTATAATCGCATCGGTCGCTTCGCGCTCCTGATGGCTCGGCAAACACGTCGATATGGGCATCCTGGGCGTTTATCACTTCATAAATCCATGTGAAGAGTTTTAGGTAGGTTCTGTGGCACCTTTTACGGGTGTTCCACGCGCGCATGATTATTTAAATATCTCGGCGTGATTGATTAATCACGCCGAGATATTTAAACGTTTTTCACTAGTAATTTTATAGGAGCGCAGTCATTGCGTACGCAGTAAGAGATTTCAACTGTTTTTTTTGCGGATGTAGATGGCGCTAAAATGACGAGCGCGCTCATCAAGTAGCCAATCACCGAGGATTGCTTGGCAAAACGAAACAATTGCAATACAGGAAATGGCTTTCAAATTCCGAAATACAAACCCTTTTAATAGTTGATTGTATCTAACATGTTTCTTTTATCACAGGTATGATCATAAATCATAAAATAAATTAACAAGTTGTTTGACTTGAAAACAAAATGATGGAATCTTATTCCAGTACGAAACACACAGAGTTTTCTAATGACCATTGGGCTACCATATCAGTAGCAACAGACAGAAATCGTGACATAGAAAATCGTTCTCGCAGTCGCAACGCTCTTGGTCCGCTCTGCAGGTCCGCAGCCCAACTCACCTGACTGTTTCGAATATTCGCCCCGCCCCCATTCGAATTCGCGTGCTGTAACAGTCTGTAGTTTCCTTTAAAAAAGCGTGAAAATAATGAAACATGAGACCTCAAATATAATATAACCAATATTCATTTATAATGCAGCTCACAAAACTTTGCTTAGAATTAACTTTTTTGTAGTTCGTTAAGTAAAACCACAATTAGAAAAATCGAATGTATCTTAGTTTTACAGTTGCCCTCTCTGTATTTCTAGTCGCTCACTTAGTTATTTAGTAGCCTGGATAGTATTTTTATATCTGGAATGTAATATATAATCAAAACCCAACTTTTTGTAAGCTCGTTCTGGATTTTATTGTAAGTTTGGTTAATTTTTTGCTAAAATTCAAATTAATATCGCTCAAGGTATTAAAACAGTATGCCATCATCAGTCGCTAAGTTTTTTTTGTCCCCATTTGTTAAATTTTGCCTAAAAAAAAGATATTTATTGAAATATATAAGAAAATAATATTTTGTGCTAATTACTAAATTTGAAATGTGGCTAAAAATCAATATCTTCAAAGTCTTGATAGTTTTTTAGGGTTCCGTCGCCGAATGGCAAAAAATGGAACCCTTTTAGTTTCGTCAAGTCTGTCTGTCTGTCTGTCTGTCCGTCCGTATGTCACAGCCATTTAATTGTGTAACTATAAGTATCTCACTATTGAAAATTAGTAGGAAGATGTATCTTGTTAACCGCTTCACGACTGTCATACAAAAAATAAGAAATAATAACATTTAAGGGGGGGGGCTCCCATACATGAAACTAAAACCAAAAAGTTTTTTTAAAAATCAAACCTATGCGTGTGGGGTGTCTATGGATAGGTCTCTTAAAATGACATAGAGGTTCCTGAAACCATTTTCTTTTAAAGTCTAACGTTTCATAGCTAGACGCTTCCAAAGTGGTAAAATGGGCGTCCCCCCCTCATCTAACTTCTAAACTAAGCGAGTGTAAATTTTGAAAAAAATATATGATGTAGATCTTACCAAATATTTTCAACGAAAATATTTGGTAAGATCTAAATACCTCCAAAGAACGTCTATTCAGACGGGATCGAACAAAAAGTTTTTGAGATATAGCACATTTTCAACAACCGCTAACTTAACTTTGTTCTTCATACAAACACTATGTAAAACAAAGTTATATTTGCTGTCAACAAAATATTGTGGTATTTTACTAAATGGAAGTAAGTGGATTATCTTATTCAGTTAAAGTTGGCACGGAACCCTCAGTGCGCGAGTCCGACTCGCACTTGGCCGGTTTTTTTCCCATCTAATTGTTCTACTCAGGCGAAACGTTTCCTAATCAAAATCAAATAAATAATGTAGGCCATGATAATGGTTGCGCAATTGCCATAAAATGAATAAAGAAGGCAACGAAACGCAGCTATTTTGTTGTATCAAAACAGGGTTATGAAACAAGAATGCGGCCAAACGATGAGTTTTACATACCCACTATGCGTATATTTACAAGCTAGTACTGATTTGTATATTAACAAGTTTAAGTTTTGTAAATATACTAAGTACAAGCTACGAAAAAGTAAATACATTAAGGTCATCAAATATAAATTTAATCGTTCACGCACGGTATTGATCTTCCGAAAAAAACTGGTCGTAGCGCGAGTTAATACCGTCCAACGACACCTAGTGAGGCAAGTGTGCAACTGTGTGTGAATAAGTGTAAAAATAGACTGCCTGCACTATATTTTGTAAATACACACTACAATAAAATAATTTAAATTACTATTGGAGTACCCCTATATAAGTTCAAGTCAAGAGTAATTTTATTAAAAAACATTGTAAAGTGTTTGTACAGAAAGGATTATGATGCTAATAAAATTTGTTTAATAGAAAACACAATAATATTAATCCGTTAAAAAGAGGCCTTGACAGAAGTGGCTGATAGTTTTTCCAGAGCACTGGTTGGGTTTATGTTGTTTTGAGATGTGTTATGTGCTTCTCGTGATATTTCATGCAATTTAAAGATGAATATGGTAGCAAGATAACTCTTTAAGGTCAGTTTAAAAGGGTTACAGTAAATGTATAAAAAAATGAATGTTTTAATCTATACTAATATTATAAAGCTGAAGAGTTTGTTTGTTTGAACGCGCTAATCTCAGAAACTACTGGCCCGATTTGAAAAATTATTTTTATGTTGGATAGTCCATTTATCGAGGAAGGCTTTAAGCCATATAACATAAAGATACGACTCACAGGACCACAGCAGCAATGAAATTTGTTGCGAAAACGGGAGAAAGATATTCCTTTTGAGAGCTTCCGCTGCGTACGCTGCGGAAACCGCAAAAGTTACACAAAAATCATGTATGACAAGATTGTTCAGCATTAAGAGTTCTATAATAAAGTCCGCGACAGCATAAGTCTATCTTTTATGGTTGACTTACTACAACCTTTTTTATGTTAATAAATTTGTAAAAAAATAATGCATCATTTTTAGAGGTGTATTATACACACAGGTATTTATTCTTATTAAAATAAATTCATTCATCATCACGAGCATTTCATTTAGAACAAAAATGCATTTTATATCATTTGATTCCAATAAATATCTTAGGAGCTATCACAGTTTTAACATAACTCCGCACCAAAATAATGTTCGCAGCTTAAGTACAACGTGCGCTTGCGCTAATTATATTATAAAGCTGAAGAGTTTGTTGGTTTGAACGCGCTTATCTCAGGAACTGCTGAACCGATTTGAAAAAATATTTCTGTGTTAGATAGTTTATTCATTGAGAAAGGCTTTAGGATATAAAACATCACGCTGCGACGGGAGGGGAGGGAGCAAACTCAAAACGCGCGGACGAAGTCGCGGGGGACCGCTAGTTACTTAAATAAATGTTTTCGCTTACAAATGTTTGTTATAATTTTTTCACAACTTTAAAATAAATATCTACTGACCAACATCAATATTAACAAGTTATTACTAAGATGTACAGGCCATCTATAGTATTCATTAAAAGTTATTGAAAAGCTTGTCCGATAAATATAATCAACAAATTTAAATTATAACATCAATAAATAATTACCAAAGCTAAATCAAAATTTTCTTGAACTAACCCAATAGACAATTCTAAAATATTTCATTACTTGAAAATACAAAAACAAATATTTATGGCAAGAACTTATAATTTGCATTGAAAATGTAGAATAGATATAGGTTACACACATGATACACATCAGATCCACACAATGTTGACTATCAGACGTAACAACTCGTCAAAATTAAAGTTCTAGTACAAAAAACTCTATGCGTGCCTTTAAAATTTGAGGGTTTGTCTCGATTGCACCATCATCAGTTCCCGTCTAGTCCACAATGGGACCAACTAGAAGTTTTTATACGTAATTGTGATACGAGGTACTCAGCCACAAAGAAAACATACAGTCCAATTGATAGCCTCCTCTTTTGAAGTCGGTTTAAAAAGTTTCCACTCACGTTCAATGCCGGTTGTCTGGGATGACGCTCACCAAGCGGCAGCACTTGGGCGTCAGGTCACAGAAGATATTTAAATAGTACGACGTAGTACCAGTACTTACTACGTACGTACATCAGGCCCCTGATTAAGAAACATTCGGTTACGGATTCAGTCACGATTCGATAATTTTCTACAAATAAATAAAATTAAAAAACGGTGATTTAACCGATGCATGTATATTTATTACCTGACATATCGACATGCGATCAAATTGCGACATTATTTTTATGAATTAAAAATCTAGCCGAAACCCAAGCCGCATAGCTTATCAAACGTTCTGAGTTCTGCAGGTCCGGAAACGCCAAATGAGCTAGAGAGCGCGTATAGTTTCGTGATTGTATTTTTAGTCTTTATTAATAAAAATAAACAAAAAGAATCATTTTGTATTCATTAAGATGAAATAAGAAACCAAAAATTTGCGCACGGGCGGGACTTAAACCAGCAACCTTTTGGCAGACCGGGCCAAACGTTCTTACCAATTGAGCTACCGTGCTGTTAGTCCGACCCGGCGAAATTTGTGGTTTCTTATGAAAACGTCAATTGCGCTAGACGTCGGCGACGACGTATAAAACCGTCAACAGACCCCTTCCGAAAATCTGACGCACTCGAGTTTTTTTTTTTTTTTTTTGCATTTTTGACTACTTTATATGCCTACCCCCACCACGCAAACCGGCAGATTAGTATACCGTTGCTATCAGAGGCACTTGGATACGTAGTATGAATATCTGACGCGCTCGACAATGCCCAAGTAGCTGTTTTTTTTTACATTTTTGAAAAACCGTATACGCCAAACCCACCGCCAAAATGGTTTTTACCATACGAGCTTTTCTTTTCGAAATTATTTTATCGTTCGATTTTGATAGGTCTCGACGGCGCCGTTGAATTACGCCATTTAGCTACCTCGTCTCCCTAACTAAAATATTTATGGCAAGAACTTATAATTTGCACTGAAAGTATAGAATAGATATCTATAGGTTACACTCATGATACACAACAGATCAACACAATGTTGACTATCACACGTAACAACACGTCAAAATTAAAGTTCTAGTACAAAAAACTCTATACGTGCCTTAAAAATTTGAGGGTTTGTCTCGATTGCACCATCATCAGTTCCCGACTAGTCCACAATGGGACCAACTAGAAGTTTTTATACGTAATTGTGATACGAGCTACTCAGAATCACACAGAAAACATACAGTCCAATTGATAGCCTCCTCTTTTGAAGTGGGTTAAAAAAGTTGCCACTCACGTTCAATGCCGGTTGTCTGGAATGACGCTCACCAAGCGGCAGCACTTGGGCGTCAGGCCACAGAAGATATTTGAATAGCACGACGTAGTACCAGGGCCCATATTTTTGAATCACTCGCGTCAAGATAGCGTGTGAAATTAAATGATTAAGGTCCGATTTCCCAATGTAAATTAGTACAATTCCACGCGAGAGTGATTTGTAAAAACATAACTGAATTTTGTTAGTATATACGTCTATATTTTGCGTGATTTTCATTGTTTTTTAATTGGTTTTAGAACGCAATTCACATTTAAGCGAGTTATGCAAAAATAGAGCTCCAGTACCTACTACATAGTACGTCAGCCCCCTGAATTAGAAACATTCGGTTACGGATTCGGTCACAATTCGATAATTTTCTACAAATTAATAAATTTAAATAACGTTGATTTAACCGATGCATATATATTATTTTGTTGTTTGAATTTTTGTTAGGAACCGGAACCGTACTAAAAAGCTAAGGAGTTTTCGTGTTTGAGCACACAAACATTAAGAACTACCTACACAGGTCCGATTTGAAGTGAAGAAGAGAGTCTTATATAGAACTAATAAAACACTGATTTAAATCAAACAAAAAAAATACCTGCAGTAAACTAACCGCGTACAGTACGCAATAACTGAGTATGGATGTACGGACAACAGCATGTCAAGGTAAACACCGTGGCATCTTATGCAATTGTAATAAGGGCTAGTTTGCAACAAAAATGGGTAACCTGATGTGCTGGCGACTGTACATTTTATGATATTTTCTGTGTCTTGTCTGACGCATATTTATTTTTCTTGTCATAAAATCATATCTGCTTAGCCCAAAGGTATGACTGGTAGAGAATGCCAAATTGCGGTAAGTCCACCTTTTGTACAAATTTCTGGTTGTGCAATAAAGTATAAAGAAATAAATATATCTAGGTCATCATTAAATAATCTAGTAACTCAAACATATTAAGGAAAACATATACGTTAACACATATTATTATAAACTATTGTATTTCACTTTTAATGTAGATTGCAAAATTATCATCGTTTATAATATTATACATTTGACAATAATCATAACTTTTACACATACAGTTGCTGAATTGGAGTATTTATTTAACTAAGTTGAAAATATACTGTATATCATTATGGAAATAAATGTGTTTGAGCCTTTAAAACAAGGAAAATATTGTTAAAAACTGTCCCTGTGCCTTAGCACAAGTGCCTCCTTCTCCTCTACAGGCATCCTCTTCTCACACTGACAAAAAGAGGCCAAGTGCGAGTCGGGTTCGCGCACTGAGGGTCCGTGGCAACTTTAACTGAATCAGGGAATCCACTTACTTCCACTTAGGAAAATACCATAATATTATGTTGACAGAAAATATAACTTTGTTTTTCATAGTGTGTAACCATATCAGTAGCAACAGACAGAAATCGTGACATAGGAAATCTTTCTCGCAATCGCAACGCTTTTGGTCCGCAGCCCAACTCACCTGACTGTTTCGATTATTCGCGCCGCCCCCATTCGAATTCGCGCGCTGTTTACAGTCTGTAGTTTCCTTAAAATGACCACATTTCTGCTTACCGGTTCAAGCTTAAATGGCTTCCCATCCGACATCGCAGAGAAATAAGAATCCTGTGCACTCTCTTCAACATACTTCGTAACCCTCACTCTCCGACCTATTTGGCACAGCGCTTCAACTATCTGGCTTCCACTACTTCGCGCAACCTTCGCTCTTCCCATAATCTCACTCTTTTCACACCACTTTTCAAGACCGGCTTTATGTCGGACTCTTTCACCATCTCTGCGATTCGACTTTGGAATTCTCTCCCCAATGAAATCAGAATGTCCCCCAACAAATTTACTTTTAAAAAGTCTCTCCGCACCCACTATCTTAACCTTGGCTCTCTTCAGAATTAACAGCCATTTTCTTTTATTTGTGTTCTTTGGATGTCGTCATTATCATCAGCTTTATTATTCATAATTTTGTATTTATTAAGTTTATGTATTCTTTGTATGTTTATTATTCTTTTGCTTATGTATCCTATTATATATTTGTGTAATATTAGTATGTATGTTTATGTTAGTGCATTTTACTTCTTTTTCTTACCACTCTTCTCACATATTATTAATATTCCGCCACTGATTAAACTCTCTGCATTACCAGGTGGTTGACTGGTAGAGAATGCCACTAGGCATTAAGTCCGCCAATTGTACAACTTACAGTGTACAATTATAGTTTAAAAAAACTAAAAACACACGCTTTTATAGCTAACCGAACTAAAAAGTGGAAAATAATTTTTAATTACAAAGAGTTAGAGAATAATTCAATTCAGAGTAAAAAGCGTGGGGTGCTTGATATATTAAATGTTGTTGTTTTAGTTCGATGTTTCAATTAATTATTTGTGGACATGCGACACGCGATATCTATATATATCTTTCTTACTCCCTTACATAGGATCCACGAAAGAATTTATTAATCATGGCGGTCCTTATAAGGATATTGAGAAACTGTTATTAAATTATTGCATTGTCATCGGTCCTTGATACGTGTTCAAAGTTTCAAATTAATCAAACTTCTGGAAATCCGTCAAATTCATGCTCAAAGATTCCATTACATACATACATAGATACAACCCAAGCTAATAAAAGCGTGGTAAAAAAGCGTGAAATTAATAAAACATGAAACCTCAAATATATAATATAACCAATCATTAATAATGCAACTCACAAAACTTTGCTTAGAATTAACTTTTTTGCAGTTTGTTAAGTAAAACCACAATTAGAAAAATCGAATCTATTTTAGTTTTAAAGTTGCCCTTTCTGTATTTCTAGTCGCTCACTTAGTAATTTAGTCGCCCGGATAGTATTCTCATATCTGGAATGTAATAATCAAAACCCACCTTTTTGTAAGCTCGTTCTGGATTTTATTATTGATCAATATTCGTCGTAAGTTTGGTTAATTTTTTAACCAACTTCAAAAAAGGAGGAGGTTATCATCAATTCGACTGTATGTTTTTATGTTACCTCATATCTCAGTCGTTTGTCGACCGATGCGAAAAATTTTTTCGCCTACTTAGAGGGTTTACCTTCTAGTTGGTCCCATTTTTTCCATTTCGGGATCTGATGACGGGATCTTGGTGTAATCGAGGAAAAGCCTCAAATTTTGATGGCACGTATAGTGTATCTTTACTAGAATCTTAATGTTGACGTGTTGTAACGTCTGATAGTCAACATCTTGTGGGGCTGAGCTGATGGTGGAACTCCTTAACGCTTAGAAGTTCAGTAATTATAATGAAATAACTTATAATAGGTAGTTTGTAGCTTCTTAAAGAACAGAGTCATAAGGTGCAACTCCCCCCGCCCCCCTCTCCTCTCTCCTTTTAATTTTTTGTATAAGAATCTCAAAGCGTTTAACAGAATACACCTTCCTACCAAATTTCAACAGTGTGATGCTTATTATAGGTACAGAATAAAGTGGCTGGGAAGGACGGACGGACGGACGGACGGACGGACGGACGGACGGACGGACGGAAGGACGGACGGACGGACAGACAGACAGAAAGACAGAAAGACAGAAAGACAGAAAGACAGACAGACAGACAGACGGTGCGGCCATACGATGAGTTACACATGGTTCTCCCTTATATTGTCGAAAAACGTTTGATATAATTTCACTTTTACTAATCACTCTTAACATAATGGTTGTTTAACATAATTTTGTTTAACATAATTTTTATAACAGATAATATTTGTTTGATATAACAACGTTTGTGCTAACATTTAAGAGGCATAATCATCATTCGACCTAATAATCATTTCATCTAATTTTTGTTTTATCTAATCTTATTTTGTATAATTATCATTTTACATACTTTTATTAAGTAAAATGATCAGTTCGCCTATATTGTTTTTTTTTAATTATAAGATTTTAACAGTATTATTTTAAAGATTGAAAATAGGGCAACTTGACAAAAACAAAGCTTGACAAAAAAGGAGCGCCACCGAGCACCAGAACTCCCCTCTGTTGGTGTCGTCTAGGTTAGGTTAGGTTAGAACAGTGATCCGACAACGCGCGAAGGCGAGCAAGCGAAGCGAGCGTGCCTCGGTAGCGGCCGCCGAGCGCCAGAACTCCCCTCTGTTGGTGTCATCTAGGTTAGGTTAGGTTAGAACAGTGATCCGACAACGCGCGAAGGCGAGCGAGCGAAGCGAGCGTGACGCGGCAGCGGCCGCCGAGCGCCAGAACTCCCCTCTGTTGGTGTCATCTAGGTTAGGTTAGGTTAGAACAGTGATCCGACAACGCGCGAAGGCGAGCGAGCGAAGCGAGCGTGCCGCGGCAGCGGCCGCCGAGCGCCAGAATTCTCCTTTGTTGATGTCATGTAGGTTATGTAGGTTAGAACAGTATGATTATTTTTTGTATTATTTAAGTTCAGTTACAAAGTTTCGGTTAAATAAAAAATAAATTAAGTACTCATTAGGCCAAGCAAACATTATGTCATGTGATATTAGGCAAAGTGAAAATTCGATGAAATGAAATTATATTACATGAACAATTATGTCAATCAAAATTAGATAAAATAAATATTATAGGAATCGAATAATTATATCAAATGAAATTAGATATTTGAAATGTTTGTGAAGTGAAATTATATCAAACGTTGTTCGACAAAACAAGGGAGAACCGTTACACATACCTATTACCTACTTTGCGCTTATTTAGGAGCTTGCACTGATTTGTATATTAACAAGTTTAAGTGTTGTTAATATACTAAGTGCAAGCTATGAAAAATTACAATTTAAACAAATAATCTGGAAAACTTAAAGAAATTAAATATCAATCACGGTATTGATCTTCCGAAAAAAACTGGTCTTAGCGCGAGTTAATACCGTCTAACGACACCTAGTGAGGCAAGTGAGCAACTGTGTGGGTAACATGAGTAGGGCTCAAATCTTGGACGAATAAACCACTGGACGCGAAATGACGGGCAATTTCGCTTGTGCCCCCTTAGCCACGAAGCGGGCTTTTTGGCCTCATTGCAGGTGATGTCTTGTCAGTACGGTGATAGGAGCTCAGTGAGAAACATTGCCAGAAAGAATGAAATAATGTGGCTTATTTTAGTGAAAAAATTATAGCAGCAAGTTTAAAAATATTTATTATCATTCGTAAGTAACGTTTTATCCCAAAAAAGCTGTTATTTTTCATGAAAATAGTGAAAAGTGTTTTCCAAGAGAAAAGTAACATTGCCATTTAAAAAAGTGGTGGTCTATTACTACAAAATCAACAAGATAATGTATACTTTATACGGTAGGATTGTCGTTTGTTTATCATTCGTTCTCTTGTCAGTTTAATTTCAATTGTGCTGGACAAATGTCAATAAACCATATCGATAAACGTTCTTTTATTAAATTTTTGAATATAATAAATACTTTTAAAATAAAATTATAAATCTGTAAAAGTTTCACTCGAGAGTAGATTAAGTTAATTTTAAATATACAACAGTTTGCTTTAAAATTTTAAACTTCATATTATATGACAATATATCCTTCTAATATAATTTCAGATTTCCTGTAAATGCATTATGGAAAATATAGTGAGTACAAGCCGTCCGAAGAGAGGCAAAATGGATCCCCACAAAACATCACCGAGTGACATAATGCCAATGCAAAAAAATCTTCTGGTTAATTATCCGTTATGAAGACTTTAATGGTGCAAGGCTATGTATATTTACGGGCTGTTTCAATATGTCTAAGGAAGTTCTAGTTAGTGTTACTTGGCAGACCGTTTATATAAAACGACGTTCTATGTTTCAATTGTTCATTTGATGGTTTGTGCATTACATGCCCATAATGTAATTTATTGTTTTCGTGATAAAAGTATATAATTTTACAAAAGATTCGTTCATTCATTTGTTCCACACATATGGATAAAAAAATATCGACACTTTTATGCACTTAATGTCAATAATTGACACGACAAGCTTCCCCCGCCCGCAGAAATTGGCTAATGTTATTTTCATACATTCGCTCTTGCGTTTCATATCCAGTGGTTAATTCATCCAAGGCTCAAATGCACTTGCGCTCAGCCGTTATTACAATTATCTTTTTGTTGATCCGAAGGTGTTTTACGACTATCCGAATGCTTTTTTAAGTTGTATTTGCTTAAGATTTTCATAAAGTGCTGCTTGACGTGCAATAAGTTCCTCCATTTTAAAATGTTTTTAGGTTGATAGAAATAAAAGGAACGATCTTACTTGTTTTTGATGATATTTGCACACAGGACCAGTTACCCTTCGCTGCTACGCTGCGAGCTTGCCAACCCGCAGAGTGATGATGAGGACACGCCGCTGGTGATAATGGAACGATGACGTGGCAGTCAGAACTAGCCACTATCGCACAGATGTTAACTGGTCACTGTCTCAATTGTTCTTATGTTGATTTAATTGAAAAGTAAAAAACATTCGATGATTTTTGTTAAAGGAACTTTGCGACGTGATAGATTCCGCAAAATTGAGATACGCGAGGTCCCGCTGTGAACCAGACCGCACGCTAGGTTCACTGCTCGAAGGACCAAAAAAAAATGTACACTTTTAGGGATGATATGATAAGAGAATTAAAGGAATGGTAAATCAAACCGCTCTGATAGAGTGCTGCTAATACACTGATTTAATTGATCGTGTTAAAAGTAATAAAATTGATGCATTGACAAAATAAGCTCGCGGCGGTGTCATAATATAAAGGCGCCGCTACACTGTTAATAATAGTGAAAAGCGATAATATATTTACATAAATTAACGATAGCTCGTACATATGGTACAGTCAGTAAATATAATCCATAGGTAATTAAATTAAATTACAATCAACAAAGATTTTTTAAAGTGTTTAAACTATCATTTCCTGGGAACCTATTTTTGAATCACTGGCGTTAAGATGGCGTGTGATATTCATTGATTAGTGTCCGATTTTCCAATGAAAATTAGTGTAATTCCACTCGGGAGTGATTCGAAAAAAGATAACTGAATTTTGTGAGTTTTAAGTCTATATTTCGCGGGATGTTCATTGATTTTTAATTCGTTTTCAAACGAATCTGACGCGCCATATTCAAGCAAGTGATTTAAAAGGGTCCCAGTGCCCCTATTATTAAATCACTCGCGTCAAGTTGGCGTGTGATATACATTGATACGAGGGTCAAACTGAAAGTTCTTAGAACTGGCCACTTATAAACAATATAATAAAAAAATATTCTAAAATTTGAAAATAGAACTCTTTGCCAATATTACTGAGTATATATTTCATTCATTTGTCATTTGTTTTACGATTTGGCGGCAAATTGAAAATTGTCTGTGTCACGTCAACATGAATTTAACACGAGAAAATTTTCGTGCAATGATTTTTTATGACTTTCGATGTCATTTAAGTCAACAAGAAAGTTATGATAGACTACGATTGGCCTTTCACGATGAAGCCCCATCTCGTGCGACGGTTTAATGAGTTTAAACGTGGTCGCACTAATCTCACTGATGATGTACGTGAGGGACGGCCTTCTACGGCGACGACTGAAAATAACATCTGTATTGTGCGGCGTATGATAGAGACTGACAAAAGAGTGACCTATCAGCAGATTCGGACAAGCTTAGGCATCGGTATGAGTCAAGTGCACAAAATCCTCCACGAACATTTAGCGGTCAGGAAGCTTTGCGCCCGGTGGATACCTCATAATTTGACTAAGGCTCAAAAACTCCATCGTGTGGATTAGTGCCGTAAAATGATTGAAAGATTTAACGGAGGTGACTCAAATGCTGTGTTCGACATACTAACAGGTGACGAAAGCTGGATTTACTGTTATGATCCTGAAACCAAAAGACAATCTGCTCAGTGGGTGTTTCCTTTCGAGGAGTTGCCAACTAAAGTGAAGAGAGATCGAAGTGCGGGAAAAAAAATGGTGGCCTCGTTCTTTGGAAGGATAGGTCATTTCGCAACAATTGTGTTAGAGGATCAAAAAACAGTTTCTGCAGAATGGTACACTACCAATTGTTTGCCACTTATCTTGGAAAAAGTTCGAGAGAAACGACCTCGCAGTAGGATCCTCCTTCACCACGACAACGCCTCGTCGCACACCGCCAAGCGAACGATCGACTATTTGGCGACATCAAACGTTGAATTACTGGGTCACCCGCCGTATAGCCCCGACCTCGCGCCTTGTGATTTTTATTTATTTCCAAAAAATAAAGAAAAACTTAAAGGAAAGCGGTTTATGAATGCTGAAGAAGCGGTGGCTGCGTATCGCGATGCCATTGAAGAGACCCCTAAGGACGAGTGGGCAAAGTGCTTTTCCCAGTGGTTCCATCGCATGCAGCGGTGTATTGACGTCAATGGACAATATTTTGAAAATATATAATAAAACTAATAACTGGCTAATGTAATCAGTTTTTGATTTTCTAAGAACTTTCAGTTTGACCCTCGTATTTCCTGCAATTTACAATGATTTTTAATACTTCTTCAGTGATTAAAACATTTGGTCCCTGGATTGCTATTCTCAGGTTGATTACAGGATATGTAAATAGATCATATTGATAAATCGCACCACCACCACCCACAGATTGCTGGGACCACCCTATAGTCAGAACTGACATCAGTGGGTCCGACCGATTGGAACTTAGGGTGAGAAGCGAAAAGTGCCAGACGAAACGGAGTGCGAAAGAGCTGAGCGTCGACGAGAAAGAGAAAACTCAAGACACACTCTCCACTATGACAGCAGCACTCAGCAGTGCTTTCAAGGCGATCCCGGAGATGATCACCAGAAAAATAACGAGGATGAGGAGTATAACAGCGATCGAGAAAGCAGTCGAAAAGTTTACCTCACCACCACCAGAGGAGGAAACAAACCCAAGAGTGGAACGCACCAGGGCAGAATTGGGACAAGTAGTCCACCGACTCTCAGACCAGCCTGTCAACCACAGGAGCACATGCTAAATGCCTTTATCGAGTTCGTAGCGGTAACTAAAGCCACTAGAAAAGTCAACGAAGACACTTGCAAGGGCATCATGCAAGCGTACAATCTTGACAATCTGGGACTGCTGCGAGCTAAATTAAAGGACGCAGTGGCCGCAATATACGACAGCGAACAATCCAAGGTTATCCATGGACAAATGTCGGGGTCGTATATGGCGGCATACAGCAACGCGTGTGGCTTCGTGGGACAAACAACTGAGTTACTTAGAGGAGGGAAAACTTGTCTTCAAAACACCGTCCGAAGACCCCATAGTCGTAGTCGCAAAGTGTACGACGGTCATGCTCGACGACAGAATAATCGAAATAGCTATCACCATATCGGGAGATCTGTCGAAAGGTAAAGTCCCGGAACACTGGACTATACCGACAATTACATGGGTCAATGGAGTCCCTGGTTGTGGCAAAACCACGTGGGTAATGTCCCAAATAAACCCCGAACAGGACATAATAATCACAACCACGACTGAAGCAGCAAAGGACCTCCGAGAGAAACTGGCAACGAGAATAAGGGAAGAGAGGGCGAAAAGGAGAGTCAGAACAATGGCATCTCTACTTGTAAATGGTATGAGTGAGGGAGAATTGTGCACACGCCTCATGGTGGATGAAGCCCTCATGAACCATTTTGGATCCACTGTACTGGCTATCCAAATAGCGAAAGCCAGCGAGGTGACTTTGTTAGGAGATAATAACCAACTCCCATACATAGATCGCTGTAATCTCTTCACCTTGGAATACAACAGACCTACAGTGCACCTATCGAAACCCCCAGGATGTAGCGTATGCCCTTAGTGAAATCTACAGCGGCATATACTCAGCCAATACTCAAGTACAGTCCCTTTCCCTCAAGCGCTTCTCAGGTGCAGTGATCCCAAAATCGGAAAGAACCCTATACCTCACTCACACCCAAGCTGAAAAGGCAAGCCTAATCAGCCAAGGATACGGGAAAGACGAAGGATCACGCACACTTACCATACATGAAGCACAGGGGCAGACTTTTGAGTCAGTGGTGATAGTGCGCACAGTATCAAAAAAATCCCATCTCCTAAAGAGTGTTCCCCACGCTGTTTTGGCCATCTCTAGACACACAAAGTCTTGTGTTTATTACACAGACAATGCCACCGACGACGCCACAGCTCGTCTGATAATCCGGGCAGAGAAGGCCACACCAACAATAATTCGGGACTACAACCTGCGGATGGCCATGCGCAGGGGCGACGAGCAAGTCCGAAACAAGATATTGGCCAATCCACTAACATAACTAACTCCATCAACCAAGTCACTAAGAACATCTTAGGACCTAAAGGCGACGACGGAGAGGGATTACTTTACTCCCCAAACACAAACACAATCACTAACACAAACTAGAATAAGAGCAATATTGTTTAATATTGTATAGCAAAATCACAAGGATAATAGAATTCCAAAACCTTATAGAATAATACAAATATGTAAAAAAAAAAACAAAAAAAAAACAATACAACAAAAATATATGCACATGTACAAATAAATATAGAAAAAGAAAATAGCAATAATAACAAGAACACAAGAAAAAAAAAATAAGTTATCTTAAGTAAAAATAAGAGACGAAGTTTAACTTATAAGAGAGTTATAGCATAAACTAACAACCCTAGTAATAAGTATTGTAAAAAGCACTGTAAATTTTGCGCGGAGCGAAAATAAAAATTAACCCAACATAACAAAAACCTAAATCAAAAAAGGCACGGACCAAAGAGTCTGTGGACTGTACTGCCGTCTATAAACTTAAAGGCCGCTAAATGACAAATACTTATTTTGAGCTAGAGCAGAAAAAAGCGGGAAAAATTTCAAACCGTTGCTTCTCAGTATCTATAAACATTTTGTCATGTTGTCATATACCAAAAAAAAGGTATTTTTTTCAACCTTCACATGAAGTTAGTTCATTTTGTAAAATATTGATAATTATGTCAATAAATGCACATTTTCCTTTAAATTAAATTAAATTAAAATTAAATTAAATTACTCTTTATTTCAGATCATAGATCCATAGTATGTTAGTAGATATGCACTTATTCTAATGTTAGTATAAATTGAATTTACAACAAGCACTAGCGGCACTGGGAAATCACATGACTATGCCGTCACTATGCGATTGCAGTGCCTGAAGAATGGGCTGTCAAATTTGTCAGACAACGTCTTCAAGATGGTGTTGGCACTTGCTCGCAGTCTGCTCTGTAGTGACGCAGTCTTTTTTCGTAAACATGCTCGAAAACTTTTAACCTTTAAAAAACCTTTGTAACCTTGTAAAAATTTAAGGTTTGCTTTAAGTGTGCACAACTAAATGGCGGCTAAAGAATTATTACTGCTTTTAAGTTATGGATTTATTAATAACTGCCAAAAGTATTTTTAGAGACTGAAAGTTATCAACATTTAAATAGCTATAAAGCAGTTATGTTATTTTGCGTTTTTTAAACCTATTCACGAATGATATTATATTGATCTTATCCATAACAAAAAAGCAGCTAAAAACACATAGCCGCCTTTTAGCCAAGTAGATATCGCTTTACTTCTCTTCCAAGTTTTTTTAACCACTTTTAATACAGCTATGCATAACTTAAAGGCGGTTAATAATTAAACCTTTGCATATAACTGCTCTTTAGGATTGCACTATCCAGATCTGTATTTTTTGAATCCTGCAAAATTAAACGTCAACTTATAAAATCAAACAAAGTTTTTGCAAAGACAAGTTCTTTATTACCACAAAACTATCGAACATGATGATAACAAAATAAAAAACTGCAACTTCTTCTAATCAAATTAAATATTAAATAATTATTTAAATAAACTAAATCAAAAAATATCATGGCAAACCACAAAATATACCTAAAATTAAATTTCAGGTGATAAATACTAGCACTTAAAAAATAATGACATTATTCATTGTTAACAGTGTTTTACATTATTTTTATTGCAATTTGTAAGTTTTGTAGTGCCTCGGGCATGTTTGCGGAGGCGTGCACTGCATGTTTCCACGCTACCATGCGTAAGAGGTGCGCGTCAATGGTGCGCAGAGTGCGGGGCAGCTCCAATGTCACCTTGAAGGCGATAGGAGACAGACTGGACTGTCCCTTCCTCCGGCACTGCTGCGACAGACATGTCCCAGTAGTTGCTGAGGTAAGGGGCTTCTAAAATAATAAAAGTAAATATCTTTATTTTTATATAATGTGATTGTAATGATAATAATAATAATATATATTTCTGATACTTTGTAATTTTAATATTCATTTCAATTTAATTCTTATTAGTATTTTCTTTTTGACATATTATTATTATTTTATTACATTTTTTCCCTTTATTTTATTTAATGAATTGTACGAATATATGGATCAATGTTATCTGAAAATAAATAATTTTGATTTGATTTGATTTGATTAAGTACTTATCAGAATCAAACATATCGCAGGCACTACAACTAAGTTAAAAAGTTTTTAACTTAGTTGTTTGTTGTTAATAAAAACTCGAAATAAAATCAATGCACTAACGTTTCACTTAGTTTGATACATAAAACAATCGGTTTGAACTAGCATCAAACGTCATTAGAAAAAAAATTCTTATCGAAAATAAAAGTAATCACTCTGAACTCAAACTTAGTACAATTGAAATATATATATCTATTAACATTTATTTTGACATTATATTTTGGTAACAATCCTAAATTAATCAGTCTTTTGTCACAACCTTAATCAAATGTTGGTAAACTCCTCCAAAAAAGCATTTTATGCGCTAGCATTAACGCAGACAATTTATTAACAATGGCTTCTTTTCTTTTTTTTTCAACACCTTTAGGTTCTGTGCGAAAAGTTACAGTCATTATACTTGGGTTTCTTAAATATTTATCGCTCATAAATCGTAACGTGACATATTCATCGTCGAAATTATTCTTGTACATCATCAAATTAAGTCTCTCATGCCAGGTAAGTTCCCAGAATAGACTGTTCACAGCTTCACGACTTGCATCGTCAAAAACATTTGAATTTTTTTTCCGACATTTATCATTACATCCTGGCTTCACTCTGTGCTCTTCTTTTTTACTGTTCACCATAACTTGCCTTCTTTTCGCTAAGCTGTTGCTATATTTTTCCTTTTTTTTAGTAGACCAGGATTGTTTGATAAAAAAAAAACATTACAACTATTGCTTCTCTTGCGGCTTATCGTTTGTATCTTTGTATCTTGAAAGGACCGGGAGGTATCTAGAGTATTTCGACGTTTATTAAGAGAATGTGGAACGTTTTCTTTTATGGTGTTTCTATCATTTTCCTTGCTCAAAATAGGTTCAACAATAAGGGAACCAACACAACTCCTTGTCCTCTTACGGGGCAACAATTGACTCTGTAAGTTCACATCTTGAAGCGATCTAAGAGAATCCAACGTATTTCTACGTTTGTAAAAGGCTTTTTCTTCGACGGTGCATTTATTGTTCACAAGAAGTTGAATTGTATTTGTACATTTTTGCTTTGAAACTTTTGCTTTTACAACATCGCACCTGAGAGGTTCGATTGTCGCGGTCTATAATTCATTTCGAGCTGTTAATGATTTTAGTTTTGAAGTCGATGTACCATCTTTATCCTCTTCAGATGACAATTCAGAAGAAGATGGGTAATAATCCTTATCTCGAACGGAATCATCCGAGTCAAAATCTTCACCAAAATAACTAGCCTCGTGGATATGTGAATCTTCGACCAAATCGGTATTGTTACCATCAGTTTTACAAGGTGGTGATAACGCAAAAGTTTCTTTACACGTCAGGTCTAATGAAATAGGTTCACAAAGTTCCATCGTATCTACGTCTTTTTTTTCCAAATATTTTTTATTTGCATCTAAATCTATGCTATTCAGATAGGATGAACTTTGCGAAATTTGTGTTTCACGCATCTGGTTGAAAAATGAAGTTGTTAAAGAAAATTCGCGGGAATATAAATCATTAACTAAATCTTGTTCAGTTCTTCCTTTCAACTTTTGCACTTTCGAATCATCACTTGAATGTTGACTGTTGGGAACTTTGGATATTTGTTTTTTTTTATCTTGAACAACAGTGTACTAATTATGTAATTCACCACGATCACTAACCATATTTAAAATAGCTTTAGCTCTTGCATTGTATCTGTAACAAGTAATGTTACTTCTATAAATAATTTGTTTGAACAAACACACCAATTACCTAGCCCAAAACTAAGCGTGAGCTTGTGCTATGGTGACTAGAATAACGGATATATACATACTTATAATGTAAGTGTATAAATAAAATGTATATTATACATTTTTATAAACATCCATGACTTAGGTACAAATGCTCGTGCTCATCACACAAACACTTGCCCCTTGCGGGACTCGAACCCGCAACCACCTGGTGTAGAAGTGCGGAGTGCGAACGACTACACAAAGACGGTCGTCATATCGTCGTCTATGAAATAATTATATGGTTTATGACACTTTAAACACTCGGTAACATCAAAACTTTACAATAACTACCTTCAAGATATTTATTATTATGGGTAAAGTTAGGCTTGATTAGTAGTAGGTATGTATTATATGCTATTAGGTATTAAATGAACAATAATTAAATCGGAACGTCTAAAGGCAAATTAAACATCGTTTCCTAAAATGTACCTTTCCGTGATCGAACCTGGAACCTAACATGCATCCGTGCGCCCATATTATAAGCTTTAGCTACTTATAAAATGCTTAGATTATAGCACCAAAACAAAAGTATCTGCAATCTGACTGCCACGCATGCATAGGTAAAATTAATTACATAACAAATCCTGCCGTAGGTAGATACTGGATTGATGAAACACTCTTAGCTAACAGATGAACGAATGTCACTGCTCGACAGCACTCAGTTTTCATTCTAAGCATTATGATAGTGAAATAAATAATTAAGCTATATCTCTACCTCTTATACATTAGTTATAGAATGTCCTTTAGACTCTATCCTTCATTAAGCAAACTGCTTCTTGATAATAAGCATACATTTAGTTTGAAAAAAACTAGATATTAATAAAATAAAATACGTACCTTGGAACCCTTCCCGCCATAATGACTGGATGATTTTGGCGCGAAACGAGGACGCGCAAACGTTCCTCCCTCGTTGCTGTCTTGGTTTGCACTAAAATGGCCGGCTAGCCCATTCCCGTGCGTGCCTAAGCGCGTGCCCCGCACCCCGGAGGAATCCGTGTGAGAGGCGCGGGGGTTTTGTAGTTTGCGGCTTTTTAGCGATGTTTTGATATTTAACGGCTTTTTTGTTATGCAAGACAGAAAATAAAATACTTATTTTACTTTACGTACGGCATAATAATGCTTTCTATAATAGTTTAATAATTGTAAAAGTAGTAACACTTAAAGGCCGCTAAATGATTTTAACTGCTTTTTAGTTCGGTAAGAGCGTATGTCCGCCTTTTAGTTAAGTCTATGCAAGGTATTATACTCTAACGTAACCAAGGTAAAAAGCCGCTAAAATACGTTCGCTACCTTTTAGTTAACTGTTTAATAATAACTGTTTTATAGCTAAGCATTGATAGTAAAATTGTTCAAACGATCCATGTGTTAAAGTAGTATAGCTGCTTTCTAAACAAGTTATGCTGTTTAGCGACCTTTAAGCGATGTGAAGTATTTTTTATTTGTATTTAGTTGCCTTTTATAAAAACATATCTTAATAACGGTAAAAGATAGAATAACCGTTCCTAGACAGATCGATAGATATTTTTTTTATAATACTATGACATTAAAAAAGTGAAAAATGACCAAATGTCATTTAGCGGCCTTTAAGCTTATAGACGGCAGTGTAGTTTTATTAATAAAAAAATTAAAAAAAAAAACCAAGACTTCTACTTCTGGTCATTAATTTGTTATAGGTAGTACCTATTGAAACTAGTGACTGTAAATTTATGTTTGATGTGCCAATAATAATTAATGTGGGTTAAAGAATTACTAAGTAAGCGACAGAGTGCGAGTGACGAAAAATCAAAAGAACAGCAACTTACAAAAAAAAATTGATAACTTAAAATACAAATGAGAAGCTTCATAATTTTAGGTGCTGCATATTTTTTTAATATTTGGCATTTTTTTTTAAATTGAGCGGTATTTTATCTCAAATGAAGTGTTCCGAATGCAAAAGCTACTGTGAAAAATATTATTATGAGCTGCGTATTATGACCCTACATTTAAATAAAAATTATCTTATGAAATAACTGTTTGCAGGAACAGTACTCTATTAGCGGTAAAAAGTAAAGTTGAAGTGCTCGTAGCGCAGTGGTAGCAGCGCTTTGGCAGTGATACCGAAGTGAAGCAACCTACAGCGCGGTCGTGTTTGGATGGGTGACCATTCATACCTTATAAGTGATGTACATCACGAGCACCTCCTTGCTTCGGATGCCACGTCAAGCCGTTGGTCCCGGCTAATATCGGTTAATATTAGTCATAAAGCGTAGTCAGAGGCCTTATGGGCGGCTTGATAACATCTGACAGCAGGGTTAGTCACTGGCCTTGCAAACACCCCTCCATCAACCCGCACTGAGCCCGCGTGGTGGAGTATGGCTCAAACTACCTCATAGATTGGGTAAGGCCTTTGCCCAGCAGTGGGATGAAACAGGCTAACTTTCCTTTACTAAATAAATTTATATTTTCTGTAATCAAATCATCAAAAAAACAAAATAAAATGAGATTATTAAGTCAAACAAAAATAAACAACCTTATTAATAAGGTACTCATCGTCGCCGTATGATATGTGTTGGCTTGCACTTAGCAGGCCGGTCTCGTTTTCTTTTTTGTCCAATAGGTAGGTATCAGTTTTGCTTCCAGTGGCGGTGTTGTTAATTTAAGCCGAATTGCTAGACCCAAAACGTGTTTGCATACTTTTATTTTTAATACGGGACAGTCGCAAGATCCTTTTTGCCAGTCCAAATTTGGCAGTGTGGTTTTCTGGAAATCAACTGATAGTTTTTTATATTCGTCGAAAGATTGCCAGCGATCATTGTCGTAAAAATCTGCCATATTTTCGTTGCGAACGAAATAAACTTTTTTGGTAGGACCAGATGCTTTCATTTATGCATTCCTTCTCCCAGAAGTAAGCTTCCTTCCTTTTTCGAAGCTCGATAGTAGGTGCCTCTGGTAACACAGAGTTTCTAATGACCATTAGGCTACCATACCAGTAGCAACAGACAGAAATCGTGACATAGAAAATCGTTCTCGCAATCGCAACGCTCTTGGTCCGCAGCCCAACTCACCTGACTGTTTCGATTATTCGCCCCGTCCCCATTTGAATTCGCGCGCTGTAACAGTCTGTAGTTTCCTTTGAAACAGCGAGAAAATAATGAAACATGAGAACTCAAATATAATATAACCAATATTCATTCATAATGCAGCTCACAAAACTTTGCTTAGAATTAACTTTTTTGTAGTTCGACAATTAGAAAAATCTTAATCTTAATTTTAAAGTTGCCCTCTCTGTATTTCTAGTCGCTCACTTAGATATTTAGTCGTCTGGATAGTATTTTTATATCTGGAATGTAATAATCAAAACCCACCTTTTTGTAAGCTCGTTCTGGATTTTATTGTAAGTTTGTTTAATTTTTCGCTTATTCAAGTTAATACCGCTCAAGGTATTAAAACAATATGCCATCATCAGTCGCTAATTTTTTTTAATAAAATTTAACAAATGGAATTTTACCTAAAAATGATATTTGTTGAAATATATAAGAAAATAATATTTTGTGCTAATTTTACTAAATTTGAAATGTGGCTAAAAATCAATATCTTCAAAGTCTTGATAGTTTTTTTTCCATCCAATTGTTCTACTCAGGCGAAACGTTTCCTAATCAAAAACAAATAAATAATATGGGCCATGGTAATGGTTGCGCAATTACCATAAAATAAATAAAAAAGGAAACGAAACGCAGCTATTTTGTTGCATCAAATCAGGGTTATGAAACAAGAATGCGGCCAAATGATGAGTTACACATACATACTTTGCGTATATTATTAGCTTGCACTGCTTTGTATATTAACAAGTTTCAGTTTTGTTATTACACTAAGTACAAGCTACCAAAAATTATCGTTAAGTTTTTATTTAATGATAAGAGCTTTATTATCGTTCACGGTATTGATCTTCCGAAAAAAACAGGTCGTAGCGCGAGTTAATACCGTCCAACGACACCTAGTGAGGCAAGTGTGCAACTGTGTGTAAATAGACATAAGTGTATAAATAGACTGCCTGCACTATATTAAATTTTGTAAATACACACTACAACAAAATAATTTAAATTACTATTGGAATACCATACCAATATAATACCATACTAATATAAGTTCAAGTCAAGAGTAATTTTATTAAAAAACATTGTAAAGTGTTTGTACAAAAAGGATTATGATGCTAATAAAATTTGTTTAGTAGAAAACACAAAAATATTAATCCGTTGAAAAGAGGCCTTGACAGAAGTGGCTGATAGTTTTTCCAGAGCATTGGTTGGGTTTATGTTGTTTCGAGATGTGTTATGTGCTTCTAGTGATATTTTATACAATTAAAAGATGAATATGGTAGCAAGGTAACTCTTCATTGCACGTCACAAAGGTCACTTTAAATGTAAATGAATGTTTTAATTACTTAAATAAATGTGTTCGCTTACAAATGTTTGCTATAATTTTCTCACAACTTAAAAATAAATGTCTATAGACTCAACATTAATCAACATTAACAAGTCATAACTAAGATGTACAGGCCATCTATATTCATTAAAAGTTATTGAAAAGCTTGTCCGATAAATATAATGAACAAATTTAAATTATAACATCAATAAATAATTACCAAAGCTAATATCAACATTTACTTGAACTAACCCAATAGACAATTCTAGAATATTTCTTAACTTAAAGTACAAAAGCAAATATTTATGGCAAAAACTTCTAATTTGCACTAAAGTATAGAATAGATATAGGTTACACACATGATACACATCAGATCCACACAAAGTTGACTATCAGACGTAACAACTCGTCAAAATTAAAGTTCTAGTACAAAAAACTCTATGCGTGCCTTTAAAATTTGAGGGTTTGTCTCGATTGCACCATCATCAGTTCCCGACTAGTCCACAATGGGACCAACTAGAAGTTTTTATACGTAATTGTGATACGAGCTATTCAGCCACATAGAAAATATACAGTTCAATTGATAGCCTCCTCTTTTGAAGTCGGTTAAAAAAGTTTCCACTCACGTTCAATGCCGGTTGTTTGGGATGACGCTCACCAAGCGGCAGCACTTGGGCGTCAGGCCACAGAAGATATTTTAATAGCACGACGTAGTACAAGTACGTAGTACAAGTACGTAGTACAAGTACGTAGTACAAGTACGTAGTACAAGTACGTAGTACGTACGTCAGTCCCCTGATTAAGAAACATTCGGTTACGGATTGGGTCATGATTCGATATTTTTCTACAAATTAATAAATTTAAATAAGTTGATTTAACGGATGCATGTATATTATTTTGTTCTTTGATTTTATTTATTACCTGACATATCGACATGCGATCAAATTGCGACATTATTTTTATGAGTTAAAAATCTAGCCGAAACCCAAGCCGCATAGCTTATCAAACGTTCTGAGTTCTGCAGGTCCGGAAACGCCAAATGAGCTAGAGAGCGCGTATAGTTTCGTGATTGTATTTTTAGTCTTTATTAAAAAAAATAAACAAAAATAATCATTTTATATTCATAAAGATGAAATAAGAAACCAAAAATTTGTGCACAGGCGGGACTCGAACCAGCAACTTTCTTGCTAACCGGGCGAAACGCTCTAATTTGAAACTAAGGGCCAAGTTGGGCACATTTAAATTTTTTACTCAGATACCTTTTTCACTCGTTAAATGCACCTGAATTATACATTTTCTAATAAAATGACGAAGGTTTAACACTGAAAACGATTACTAAAACAATGCAATAGTAGATTGTTGTACAAGGGGAGAAAGTGACTCATGCCACTTGAGATGTTTTTGGCGCTCGAACGGAGTGAGAGCACTAATAATTCGAGAGTGAAATGGGTACTTTCACCCGAGTGAACCTTCTATTTTTTCTTTTCGACTGTGAGGAAAAATAAATAAAATTATCTGTGTGATTGTGATGCGATGATGAGACGTTTGGTATAAAAAAAAGTAGTCAAAAAAGTGAGTTGGAAGTGATTCACTTGTTAAGTACAGATTCATTACTCGTCGCGATTAACTCGCGAATAAATTCTGCCCAGCCCTGCCCTCCCCTAGACTGCATAAGGTGGCATAGCTTAAATCTCGGAGAGTACTCTAGGATATTTTTACTTATTAAAGACTTATGTCAAGATTTTCTTCAATTTGAGAAATTACCAAATCCTTTAATTTTAAGATGTTTTCACTTGGGCCCTCAATTCATAAATGGAGTCTTTTCTGGTGGGTCGCGTTAAAAACCAGCACTAAACTTAACGTTAAGCTCGTCTGGTGACGGCAGACTGCTTAATATAAGGCCTTGCATTAGGGATTTATATGTATGTATATGACTCTTATGATCTTTTACCTAGATCATTAGAGCCATTGACCATTTTACTATTAAATTCTAAATTATCGATATTATTTGTTAGCTTGAACTTATTATTTTATTTTTTGTTCAATGTTCTGTTTTATTGACTTTTGAAACTGTCTGTTACAAGGCCTACTCAAATAAATAATATTTTTCTTTCTTTTCTTGAAATACATGAATTCACCTCAAGAAATAGATTGATACTACTTTAAAATATTTGAGTTCAATATCTCGGTGAATAAAAAAAAAACATTGAAAAAGAAAATAAATTAATATGCCGGCCGCAAGCTTACACAGGCTGCGTTCCGTTTTGCGCCAATATCACTGTTGTTAGCACTGTGAGCGTCAAAAGCCGTTCCGATTTGATTAGCGTGCTGACAGCGCTATTGACGCGATTTCATTTCGGAACGGCTTTAGATTACATTTGCTGTTCTTTGAAGCAAAAAGACGTCAAATGCGTCAATGTGACAGTCCACTCACAGACGCTCACGGTGCTAACGCAGCAAAACGATTGCACTGTGAACGCAAAATGGCGGTGATAGTGACGTCAGCCGTGACGTCACTACAGCACAGCTATCGTTGACTCGCTAACGCCAAATCGAAACAGTTTGTAAGCGCGATATCAGTGTCATTTTCGCTGTTAGCGCAATACGGAACGCAGCCACAAACGACGCCATATTGACAAGTCTGACAGAAACCACAGAATATGTTAACAGAAACTCAGCCCCTGTAGGTATAATTTTGACAGCTCCATACAAAGCTAGCAGGGGCTGATCAAAAACAGACTAAGTCAAAGTTAAGACCTCACTTTGACGTAAGGTGGTGTTTGCTTGACTATCTTTTAGCCTCTCACCGGTGATCTAGATCTTAGTACAATATCATTGAATTCAGGGTATGAAACAAGAATGCGGCCAAACTATGAGTTACACATACCTACTTTTCGTATATTTAGAAGCTAGCACTGATTTGTATATTAACAAGTTCAAGTTTTGTTATTATACTAAGTGCAAGCTCTAAAAATTGGTGTTAATATAATGTAATAATTAACAGTTCGTTTATCGTTCACGGTATTGATCTTCCGAAAAAAACAGGTCGTAGCGCGAGTTAATACCGTCCAACGACACCTAGTGAGCCAAGTGTGCAACTGTGTGTAAATAGACATAAGTGTATAAATAGACTGCCTGCACTATATTTTGTAAATACACACTACAGTAAAATAATTTAAATTACTATTGGAATACCCGTATATAAGTTCAAGCCAAGAGTAATTTCATTAAAAAACAGTGTAAAGTGTTTGTAGAAAAAGGATTATGATGCTCATAAAATTTGTTTAATAGAAAACACAAAAATATTAATCCGTTGAAAAGAGGCCTTGACAGAAGTGGCTGATAGTTTTTCCAGATCATTGGTTGGGTTTATGTTGTTTTGAGATGTGTTATGTGCTTCTAGTGATATTTCATGCAATTAAAAGATGAATATGGTAGCAAGATAACTCTTTATTGCACGTCACAAAGGTCTGTTTAAAAAGGTTTACAGTAAATGTATAAAATGAATGTTTTAATTACTTAAATAAGGGACCGTTCAAGTATTACGTAAGCAGATTTATGGCAATTATTTACCCCTTCCTCCCCCTTGTCAGCAAAAGTAAGCAAAGCTCTTACTCCCCCCTCCCCTGCTTACGTAAACGCTGTACCTAATAATAATGAATAAGCAAAAATTAAGCAAAGCTACCGCAAAACCCTTCTTTAATTTACCAGCTACTACTACACGAGCGAAGCAAGCGATGTCAAATACCGCATACTAATTGCTTAAAATTGTTTTATGACGGCGAGCGGCGAGTATAAATTTAAGACTAAAACGTCAAAAACCAAAGGATATTACGCGAGCGAAGCGAGCCCGAAAATTTCTTTTCAACACACTTGCTCAAAATGATGTTTTTATTCAACCGATTTTTGGCACATAATCCTAGATATTAAACACGCGTGCTTTTTCGTTATATTATTGCACTAGTGCCTTTAGTTTATTAACCCGACCAATTTAGGTTTGTACCCTAGTACCAAGTCGTAAGCAAGAAGAAGCTATGTAATTTAGTCGGGTTATAACTTTTAATTTAGCAACAAACATTATTTATGCCAAAAATAACAGTATTCTTCATAGGTATTTATTTCAATAAATGGCAAATTCAGATTTTTCATTATTTTTTTCTGTAATTTGTGTTTTAACACGAATTATTAGATTTTTAATCTTGGCTGTTGGCCGATCTAGTTCGCCCTTAGCCTTGCGCGCGCATCGGTATCGCGGCAAGAAAAAAAAACAATGCGCCATTTTTCGTAAATAGGTAATTGTCGGCTGTGACGAAGTTTGGATTAATTGTGAAGTTTAATATTAACGAAAATGTCTACTTCAAGTAAAGAAAATGAAGAAAACCTATTATTAACTCTGGCGGTCATACGTAACGAGACGAAAAACGCGTGCGATAGTCTTTTGCCATCAAAGTCGAGTGAAATGTATTTTTACTACGAGTAAATGTTTTAATAATTAAAAACTTAGTAAATGAAGAGTCTTGTTTTTTCCTCGCAAGTGTGTTGAAAAACGTCGTATGATACGCGTGTGCCTGTGACCATTATATACGCGGCTTTCTTATGGCGCACTCGCTTTCACTCGTGCGCACACAATATCGCCTTGTATATAATGGTCAACTTAGCACACTTATATCATAATGTACTATTAAACTTTACTTAAAATCTGTTAACTTTGTAACTTTTCTTTTACCAGCAGTAATATTATCATTCAAATGCTTGAGGGAGTATATTTGAGGACAGGTTACAGGATCTCAACGTATTCATAATTTATAAGTATCCCCATAAATGGGTACGGTTTTCAAACAACGACAATGTGTGGGTTGCTAATATGAAAAAAAACTACTGCCGCTCTGCTGACGTAATCACCATCCCGACCCCCCGACCCCCATGTCATCAAAAATAAGCAAAGCAAAGACCCCCCTCCCCCCATAGTGCTTACGTAATACTTGAACGGCCCCTAAATATTTTCGCTTTTTATTTCGCAAAAATAAATGTCTACAGACAGACTAACATCACCATTAACAAGTTATTATGTTTATATGTACAGGCCAGCTATAGTATTCATTTAAAGTTATCGAAAAGCTTGTCCGATAAAAATAATCACCAAAATATTTAAATTATAACATCAATAAATAATCACACTATATCAATATTTTCTTGAACTAACCCAATAGACAATGCTTTAGAATGTTTTTAACACTCACAGTGTCATATTTTATATTCATAAAGATGAAATAAGAAACCAAAAATTTGCGCACGGGCGGGACTTAAACCAGCAACTTTATGGCAGCCCGGGCCAAACGCTCTTACCAATTGAGCTACCGTGCTGTTAGTCCGACCCGGCGAAATTTGTGGTTTCTTATGAAAACGTCAATTGCGTGACGCTTAGCGCCATCTAGCCGTCTGTTTATGAAACAGATGGCCCAAGCAGTTATTCTTTACAGAATAAATTCAACTTGGAAATTGATGTCGCTTCGCTATCTAATGCTTTAGAATGTTTTTAACACTCACAGTGTCATATTTTATATCCATAAAGATGAAATAAGAAACCAAAAATTTGCGCACGGCCGGGACTTAAACCAGCAACCTTTTGGCAGACCGGGCCAAACGTTCTTACCAATTGAGCTACCGTGCTGTTAGTCCGACCCGGCAAAATTTTTGGTTTCTTATGAAAACGTCAATTGCGCTAGACGTCGGCAACGACGTATAAAACCGTCAACAGACCCCTTCCGAAAATCTGACGCGCTCGAGTATTTTTATTTTTTTTGCATTTTTGACTACTTTATATGCCTACCCCCACCACGCAAGCCGGCAGATTAGTATACCGTTGCTATCAGAGGCACTTGGATACGTAGTATGAATATCTGACGCGCTCGAGAATGCCCAAGTAACTGTTTTTTTTTACATTTTTGAAAAACCGTATACGCCAAACCCACCGCCAAAATGGTTGTTACCATACGAGCTTTTCTTTTCGAAAATATTTTATCGTTCGATTTTGATAGGTCTCGACGGCGCCGTTGAATTACGCCATTTAGCTACCTCGTCTCCCTAACTAAAATATTTATGGCAAGAAGTTATAATTTGCACTGAAAGTATAGAATAGATATAGGTTACACGCATGATACACAACAGATCCACACAATGTTGACTATCAGACGTAACAACACGTCAAAATTAAAGTTCTGGTACAAAAAACTCTATACGTGCCTTTAAAACTTGAGGGTTTGTCTCGATTGCACCATCATCAGTTCCCGACTAGTCCACAATGGGACCAACTAGAAGTTTTTATACGTAATTGTGATACGAGCTACTCAGAATCACATAGAAAACATACAGTCCAATTGATAGCCTCCTCTTTTGAAGTGGGTTAAAAAGTTGCCACTCATGTTCAATGCCGGTTGTCTGGAATGACGCTCACCAAGCGGCAGCACTTGGGCGTCAGGTCACAGAAGATATTTGAATAACACGACGTAGTACCAGGGCCCTTATTTTTGAATCACTCGCGTCAAGATGGCGTGTGAAATTAAATGATTAAGGTCCGATTTCCCAATGTAAATTAGTACAATTCCACGCGAGAGTGATTTGTAAAAACATAACTGAATTTTGTTAGTACCTACGTGTATATTTTGCGTGATTTTCATTGTTTTTTAATTGGTTTTCGAACGCAATTCACTCGCCTTAAGCGAGTTATGCAAAAATAGAGCTCCAGTATCTACTACATAGTACGTCACCCCCTGAATTAGAAACATTGGGTTACGGATTCAGTCACGATTCTATAATTTTCTACAAATTAATAAATTTATATAACGTTGATTTCATCGATGCATATATATTATTTTGTTATTTGAATTTTTGTTAGGAACCGGAACCGTACTTAAAAGCTAAGGAGTTTTCGTGTTTGAGCACACTAACATTAAGAACTACCTACACAGGTCCGATTTGAAGTGAAGAAGAGAGTCTTATATAGAACTAATATAACACTGATTTAAATCAAACAAAAAAATACCTGCAGTAAACTAACCGCGTACAGTACGCAATAACTGAGTTAGGATGTACGGACAACAGCATGGCAAGGTAAACACCGTGGTATCTTATGCAATTGTAATAAGGGCTAGTTTGCAACAAAAATGGGTAACCTGATGTGCTGACTGTACATTTCATGATATTTTGTGTGTCTTGTCTGACGCATATTTATTTTTTGTTGACTAAAATATCCACAATCATTTCTGTTTAGCCCAAAGGTATTTCTGGTAGAGAATGCCATATGGCGTTAAGTCCACCTTTTGTACAAATTTTTGGTTGTGCAATAAATTATAAATAATTAAATAAATCTAGGTCATCATTAAATAATCTAGTAACTCAAACATATTAAGGAAAACATATAAGTTAACACATATTATTATAAAGTATTGTATTTCACTTTTAATGTAGATTGCAAAATTATCATCATATATAATATTATAAATTTGACAATAATCATATCTTTTACACATACAGTTGCTCAATTGGAGTATTTATTTAACTAAGTTGAAAATATACTGTATATTATTATGGAAATAAATGTGTTTAAGTCTTTAAAACAAGGAAAATATTGTTAAAAAATTGCCCCTGTGCCTTAGTACAGGTGCCTTCATTTCCCCTACAGGCATCTTCTTCTCACACTAACAAAGAGAGAAAAAACCGGCCAAGTGCGAGTCAGGTTTGCGAACTGAGGGTCCGTGGCAACTTACTTTAACTGAATCAGGGAATCCTCTTACTTCGACTTAGGTAAAATACCACAATATTATGTTGACAGAAAATATGACTTTGTTTTTTTTTATAACTTATAACTGCGGGTCTATACGCGACGTATATTATGTAGTAGTATTGTTACTACTTACACCCTCGACGTTTCGACGGTGTTGCAACCGTCGTGGTCACGAGGAGACTGGCGCTCGGCGTCTTCGTCTGCATCGGGCGGCCGGTTCTTCTGCTACCCTCTAACTATCCGATATTTGTTGTGCACGTGAACTAGAGTCAGTAGGTTCAGTGCGACACACAACACTCACAGTATCCGGATTAATGTTTATTGATAAAGGCGACACACACGGTTTGCACTTATTAATCACTGGATTCCAGGCCGATGACAACTTAAACCCGTCTTCCCGATTGAAATTATTATACTTCTTGATTTCAATCGCTTCACGTATTACCCTAGTATGGTAATGGCGATCCGTGGAAAGGATTTTCGGGTCATGTAACTCCATCCAGTGATTAGTCCCCATATTAAGCAGATGTTCTGCCACCGCGGATTTATTGGTCTGCCGATTTTTCACTGCAGCGATGTGTTCCTTGACTCTTTCGGCTATAGTCCGTTTTGTCTGGCCAATGTACGAACTACCACAGCTGCAGTCTATTTTGTAAACCCCCGGAGTTTGAAAAGGCAATACGTCCTTAGGCGATGGTAGTATTTGTGCTATTTTACGTAACGGAGTATATACAGTTTTAATGGAGTATTTACTGAGTACTGATCCAATTTTGTCCGTTACGCCTTTTACATATGGTAAAAATGCTGCTTGACGACTAGCCTCAGAAGCCTTCCCCCTCTCCCTGCGCCCTCTTCTTTCTTTCGGCATCTTGTATCCATTTCGTCGTAGTACCTCCTGAACATGTGCAAGCTCCTTATGTAAATGCTCAGGGTCACATAGGTTGTGAGCTCTATTCGTTAATGACGTTATAACCGATTGAAGATGCCGAGGATGATGATGAGAAGAGGCGAGTAAGTATCGGTCTGTGTGTGTGGGCTTCCTGTACACAGTGTGTGCCAATGTTCCATCCACCTTCACCTTGATCTCCAAGTCAAGGAACGCGAGGCATCTGTTGTTCTCCATCTCATAAGTGAATTTTATTTTCGGATGGATGGAATTTAAGAGTGGGTCGACGCCCATTTTACCACTATGTAAGCGTCTATCTATTAAACGCTAGATTTTAAAAGAAAGTGGTTTTAGAAACATCTACATAATTTAAAAAGACCTACCCACAGAGACCCCACACGCATAGGTTAGTCAAATTTTTTTTTATCGGTTTTAGTTTCATGTATGGGAGTCCCCCCTTAAGTATATTTTTTATTTGTAGTATAAGAGTTGTGAAGCGGTTAACAGGATACATTTTTGTACTAAATTTCAACAGTGTGATGCTTGTAGTTACGGCATAAAGTGGCGTGACATGCAGACGGACGGGAGGAGTGGACGGATGGATGGACTTACAAGACTCACAGTCAATAATAATAGGAGAAGAACGCAACCTTGTGAAAACATGGTTACTTGTCACCAAAACTACCACAGATTATGTCAAATTCCAGGTTCAATTTTGCCTCGCGAAATAGCGCTATGAATGACAGCTAAAGGTGGGAGTGAGTAAGAAGATTAATGAACAACAAAAATGGCGACAAGTCGCCTCCGCCTGCTTAATAATCTATGCAATAATCGACCAAATTAAAAAAATATATCGTCACAGACAAACAAAATGTGACAATTTAAAATGAAAAAAAAGTGACACTATGTATGGCGGGAAACCGAAATATATTTGTAGATTTTAAATTGTAAATAATTAGACCAATTGTACATTTTTCAAATCAGTGACCATAATAAACACGATTTTAATGTTTAGCTGATCTTAAAAATATGAAAAGCTTGTTTATTTTAATATTATAATGTGACTCAATTACCTTTAGCTCCATGTCTGATCGTAGCAATTAAAACTAAATTACTTTCCACCCTAGGGATGGAAAAGCTATTTTCCACCCGTCTATCTTCACATGAAAGTTCAATTTTCCGAACAGAAGAAATGAAAAATACTTTACGTTACTAAAAATGCTTCGGATCCACAAAAAGATAATTGTAATGACGGCTGTGCCAAGTGCATTTGGGACCTACTCGTGTTAGTCACACAGTTGCACACTTGCCTCACTAGTGTCGTTGGACGGAATTAACTCGCGCTAAGACCATTTTATTTTCGAAAGGTCAATACCGTGATAATTAAATGGTAATTAAATATTTCACGGTCGAAGATATTAATATTTGATGAGCTATCAAGAATATTTGATAGCTTGTATTTAGTAGAATAATAACAGTTAAACTTGTTATTATACAAATCAGTGCAAGCTCCGAAATAAACGAAAAGAAAGTGTACCGTTTGGCTGCTTTCCCGTTTCGTTACTCTGATTTGATAAAAGCTGCGTTTTGTTACTTGTTTAGGGTTCCGTAGCCGAATGGTAAAATACGGAACCCGTATAGTTTCGTCAAGTCTGTCTGTCTGTGTGTCCGTCCTTATGTCACAGCCACTTTTATTCTGTAACTATAAGCATCACACTGTTAAAATTTGATAGACAGATGTATCCTGTTAACCGCTTTACGATACTTATACAAAAAAATGATTTTAAAGGGGCCCCCCCTTTAAAATCATCAATCCCATACATGAAACTTAAACAAAAACAAATGTCAAACCTATGCATGTGGGGTGGGGTGTCTATGGATAAGTCTTTTAAAATGACATAAAGGTTTTTAAAACCATTTTCTTTTTTAAAGTCTAACGTTTCATAGCTAGACGCTTCTAAAGTGATAAAATAGGCGTCCCCCCCTCCATCTAACTTCTAAACTAATATAACTAAGCTTATAAAAATAATAATGTATATCCTATCAAATACTTTCAACGAAAATTGATTCGGATGGGATCGAACGAGAAGTTTTTGAGATATAGCACATTTTCAACAACCGCAAACATAACTTTGTAATTCATACAAACACTATGAAAAACAAAGTTATATTTGCTGCCAACAATATATATAATAATATCTTTTGGACATTCCCATACATCGCTACCTAGTCCCAAAGTAAGCTAGGTACTCAAAGCTTGTGTTATGGGTGCCAGACAACGGACATAATACTTAAATACTTTTTGTTTGTAAATACATACATGATTTATAATAATCAAAACAAAATAAGGGCCACAGTAAATTTTAAGTTTTGTGAAAAATGTTTTTGTTTCTGGGGTAATGAAATTGTTAAATTTAATTGATTGATAACTTTTTAATGTTTAAATCATAAATCAATAACTAAGAATTGAAAAATTATGAATATTCAATATGTTTTCGTAAAAAATCGGATTTTTAAAAATTATTTTGAGCTTTTTTTAGTATCGCGTGTGTCCTCTACTTTTCTGAACACATTCTCGAATCATGATAGGCATACTTTCTACCAGATGTCGCACAGTCTCTTGTGAAATTTGTTCCCAGCTTGTTTTGAGCACGTTGATGAGCTGTCTCTCATTATGCACGGGTTGATTTGTGTCTTGGACACTTCTTTTTAACAAATCGCACATATGATCTATGGGATTAAGATCTGGACTGTTCGCAGGCCACGGCAAGACCTGTATTCCGGCTTCTTCCAGAGCGTCCCTGGTGGCTAGAGCTGTATGGGCGCGGGCGTTATCGTGCATCAATTTGAATTCTGTCCCAAATCTTTGTGAAAATGGCAGCACATGGGGTCTGATCACCTGCTTAATGTATCGTTGAGCCGTCACCGTGCCTTTATTTAGGATTACGAGCTCAGTTCGGCCCGATAAAGAGATTCCTCCCCACGCTATAACATTGGGACCTCCGAATATATCACTTTCATGGATACAAGCATCCGAAAATTGCTCACCTTCTCGTCTCCAAACCCTTATGCGACGATCGTCACTAAAACATTTCACTTTGCATTCATCTGTGAACAATACTGTGCTCCAATCACTCATGTCCCAATCCTGGTGCCCCCTTGCAAATGATAATCGGTTCGCACGATGCATTCCTGTCAATGGAATTCGCACTACACGTCTTCTGGAGAATTGCTGGTCTTCATGCAAGTGCAACCGATTTCTAATCGTTTGGTCCCTAACACGGGTACTGGTCGCTTGGCGCAAGGGTTTTGTAAAGAGCGGGCGGTAACAAATCGCTCTCTGCGTGCAGTCAGGCGTATGTAGCGATCTTCCTGTGACGCAGTTGCTCGAACTCTGCCTGATCCTGCTCTTCTGGTTACCCTCCCAGTCTCTTGAAAGCGGTTCCAAGTGGAAGTAAGTGGATTCACTAATTCAATTAAAGTTGGCACGGAACCCTCAGTGCGCGAGTTCGACTCGCACTTGGCCGGTTTTTTTGCTTATACAACATTGTACGTTATGCGGCAAAGCAATGAGAGTTGTTGCGAACGCCACCAGATAGCGCCACTGAGTCAATAGCTCTGCCGTCCTCCGCACGCCATGTACAAACATGCTTTTTCATCTCTTCTGTTCGAAAAATGTGGAAAGACATTTGGAAGACGGGTGGAAATAGCTGTTCTATCCTTAGGGTGGAAAGTAATTTAGTTTTAATTGCTTCGATCAGACATGTAGTTAAAAATAATTGAGTCACATCATTTTATTAAAATAAACAAGCTTTCATATTTCTAAGATTATCTAAACATTAAAACCGTGTTTATAATGGTCACTGATTAAAAAAAAAATACTGGTCTAATTTTTAACAATATAAAAATCTACAAATATAATAATATTCTATTGTCCGCCATAAATAGTGACACTTTTTTCATTTTTAATTGTCACATTTTGTTTGTCTTTGACAATATATTTTTTTAGTTTGGTCCATTATTGCACAGATCATTAAAAGCAGGCGGAGGCGACTTGCGGCAATATTATGTTCATTAATCTTCTTACTCACTCCCATCTTCTGATGTCACTCATAGCGCTATCTCATGAGGCAAAATTGAACCTGGAATTTGACATAACCGTTTGATATTTGAAAACGTCAGCGTTTTATGTACTCTGTTGTCTTCCGTGCCGTTACTGTCCTTCTAATCGTGTGTTATATGTATAACGACAGTAGGCAAACTAATATGACGTGATGTAAAATCTGGAGGTTTTATCTCTCGCCAAACAACATAATATCTCATCATCGCATCACAATCACACAGATAAATTTATTTATTTTTCCTCACAGTCGAAATGAAAAAATAGTAAGTTTAACTCGGGTGAAAGTCCCCATTTCACTCTCGAATTATTAGACCTCCCACTCCGTTCGAGCGCCAAAAACATCTCAAGTGGAATGAGTCACTTTCTCCCCTTGTATAAAAATCTACTATTGCATTGTTTTAGTAATCGTTTTCAGTGTTAAACCTTTGTCATTTTATTAGAAAATGTGTAATTCAAGTGGATTCAACAAATGAAAAAGGTATCTGAGTAAAAAACTTAAATGTGCCCAACTTGGCCCTTATTTTCACAGTAGAGCGTTTGTCCCGGTTAGCAAGAAAGTTGCTGGTTCGAGTCCCGCCCGTGCGCAATTTTTGGTTTCTTATTTAATCTTTATGAATCTAAAATATAGCTACTGTGAGTATTAAAAATACACTAAGCCATTAGATAGCGAAAAGTCATCAATTTCCAAGTTAATTTTCTTCTGTAAAAAATTACTACTTGGCCCACTGTTGCATTGCCATTAACGGACGGGTAGATGGCGTTCAACGTCACGCACAATGAAGTGTCCATAAGAGACCACACATTTCGCATGCTCGGACTTTTAGCACGATAGGTCAATTAGTAGAGCATTTTGCCCGGTTAGCCAGAAAGTTGCTGGTTCGAGTCCCGCCCGTGCACAAATTTATTGGTTTCTTATTTCATCTTTATGAATATAAAATGTCTCTTTTTATTTATTTTAATTAATAAACACTAAAAATTCAATCACGAAACTATACGCGCTCTCTAGCACATTTGGCGTTTCCAAACCTGCAGGGCGATTCAGAACGTTCGATAAGCTATGCGGCTTGGGTTTCGGCTAGATTTTCAATTCATAAAAATAATGTCGCAGTTTGATCGCATGTCGATATGTCAGGTAATAAATATATTCAAAGAACAAAATAATATACATGCATCGGTTAAATCAACGTTATTTAAATTTATTAATTTGTAGAAAATTATTGAATCATGACCGAATCCGTAACCGAATGTTTCTTAATCAGGGGGCTGACGTACGTACGTAGTACGTACTGGTACTGCGTCGTGCTATTAAAATATATTTTGTTACCTGACGCCCAAGTGCTGCCGCTTGGTGAGCGTCATATCAGACCACCGTCATTGAACGTGAGTGGCAACTTTTTTAACCGACTTCAAAAGAGGAGGCTATCGACTCGACTGTATGTTTTCTATGTGGCTGAGTAGCTCGTATCACAATTACGTATAAAAACTTCTAGTTGGTCCCATTGTGGACTAGACGGGAACTGATGATGGTGCAATCGAGACAAACCCTCAAATTTTAAAGGCACGCATAGAGGTTTTGCACTAGAACTTTAATTTTGACGTGTTGTTACGTCTGATAGTCAACATTGTGTGGATCTGATGTGTATCTTGTGTGTAACCTATATCTATTCTATACTTTCTGTGCAAATTATAAGTTCTTGCTATAAATATTTGCTTTTGTACTTTTAAGTAATGAAATATTTTAGAATGGTCTATTGGGTTAGTTTAAGAAAATATTGATATAGCTTTGGAAAATATTTATTGATGTTATAATTTAAATTTGGTGATTATATTTATCGGACAAGCTTTTCAATATAAGCACATACATCTCAAAACAACATAAACCCAACCAATGCTCTGGAAAAACTTTTAGCCACTTCTGTCAAGGCCTCTTTTCAACGGATTTATATTTTTGTGTTTTCTATTAAACAAATTTTATTAGCATCATAATCCTTGTTGTACAAACACTTTACAATGTTTTTTAATAAAATTACTCTTGGCTTGAACTTATATACGGGTATTCCTATATACGGGTATTCCAATAGTAATTTAAATTATTTTATTTTAGTGTGTATTTACAAAATATAGTGCAGGCAGTCTATTTATACACTTATGTCTGTTTACACACAGTTGCACACTTGGCTCACTAGGTGTCGTTGGACGGTATTAACTCGCGCTACGACCAGTTTTTTTCGGAAGATCAATACCGTGAACGATAATAATAACGTTAATCATAAACTGATTGACAATTATCACTATAATTTTTGATAACAAAATAGCTGTGTTTCGTTGCCTTTTTTATTCATTCTTTGGCATTTGCGCAACCATTATCATGGCCTACATTTGATTTTGATTAGGAAACGTTTCGCCTGAGTAGAACAATTGGATTTAAAAAAAAACTATCAAGACTTTGAAGATATTGATTTTTAGCCACATTTCAAATTTAGTTATTAGCACAAAATATTAGTTTCTTATGTATTTCAATAAATATAATTTTTTTTTGGTAAAATTTAACAAATGGGGACTAAAAAAAACTTAGCGACTGATGATGGCTAATGTTTTAAATACCTTGAGCGATATTAATGTGAATAATCGAAAAATTAACCAAACATAAATATAATCCAGAACGAGCTTACAAAAAGGTGGGTTTTGATTATTACATTCCAGATATAAAAATACTATCCGGGTGACTAAATAACTAAGTGAGCGACTAGAAATACAGAGAGGGCAACTTTAAAACTAAGATAGATTAGATTTTTCTAATTGTGGTTTTACTTAACGAACTACAAAAAAGTTAATTCTAAGCAAAGTTTTGTGAGCTGCATTATGAATGAATATTGGTTATATTATATTTGAGGTCGCATGTTTCATTATTTTCACGCTTTTTTAAAGGAAACTACAGACTGTTACAGCGCGCGAATTCGAATGAGGGCGGGGCGAATATTCGAAACAGTCAGGTGAGTTGGTTTGCGGACCAAGAGCGTTGCGACTTCGAGAACGATTTTCTATGTCACGATTTCTGTCTGTTGTTACTGATATGGTAGCCCAATGGTCATTAGAAAACTCTGTGTGTTTCGTACTAGAATAAGATTCCATCATTTCGTTTTCAAGTCAAACAACTCGTTAATTTATTTTCTGATTATCATAGGTATGATCATAACTGTGATAGTAGAAAATTGTTAAGTTACAATCAACTATTAAAATGGATTGTATTTCGGAATTTGAAAGCCATTTCCTGTATTGCGATTGTTTCGTTTTGCCAAGCAATCCTCGGTGATTGGCTACTTGATGAGTGCGCCCGTCATTTTAGCGCCAGCTGTATCCGTAAAAAAATCTGATCGGGCGTCCCTGCTTTCTGGTGCCGTCTCTTGGGTACTATAGAGTGACCTGCTTGCTCCATTTGTTCACTGTGCAGCGCAGCATGTGGCCCGTCCAGCCCCACTTCAGATGATATATATGAGTGAGCGCATCCTTGAACTTGGATTTCTTTCTAATGTCTATGCTCATTATTTTATCCCTAAGTTTTACACCCAGCATGCTTCTCTCCATTGCTCTTTGGCATTTAGCAATTGACTCTCTATGTTTTTTAGTGAGTGCCCACGTCTCGCAGCCGTATGTCATTGATGGAAGAATGCATGTATTGAAAGTGTTTGCTTTTATGTGCATATTTAGGTCACTGTTCTTCATTATTTCTTTCAGACTCCAGTATATTTTCCAGCTATTAGCTATTCTTTTCTCGATTTATTTATCCATCTGGTCATTGGGGGAAATTATTTGGCCTAGGTACACATATTCACTAACATATTCCAGAGGCAGTCCATTTATGATTATTTCGACTTCTTCTCTGTTTGTCATAATCTTGGTCTTCTTTGGGTTCATTTCAAGACCGACTTCTGAACTTTTGTCTGCTAGATTTTGGATCATTTGATTTAAGAGAGAGGGATCTTCTTCTGGTATCACAAGACCATCCGCAAAGCGAAGGTGATTTAGACGAGATCCATTTATGTTGAAGCCAAGGTTATCCCAGTCCATTTTCCTGAAAGTTTGCTCAAGAACGGCTGAAAAGAGCTTAGGTGAGAGCGGATCCCCCTGTCTGACTCCTTTGTTTATTGGGAATGGAGAACCTATAGATTCAAGCTTAATGCAAGCTTGTCCTTCTTTGTAGAAGTTTCTTATAGTATTTATGTACATTTTATTAATTCCCTGTTCCTTTAAGCTTTCCCATATGTAGTCATGATTAAGACTGTCAATAGCCTTGGCATAGTCTATGAATTTACATTATAGTTTGTTTTCGTCTAGCTTGCCAGATATTCTTTCGAGTATAACTTTCGCAAATATTTTATAAATTTTTGATATCAGAGAAATGGGTCTGTAGTTACCAATGTCGTCTTTTGATCCCTTTTTATGTTTTAGTATTATGTGGGAGTTTGACCATTGTTGAGGTATTTTACCTGATTAAAGGATATCGTTAAATAAATTTGCCAGTGCCGGGCTGATTTCGTCCATTGTTCCTCTTAGAAGCTCGTTAGGTATCTTATCCGGCCCTGGGGCTTTCTCAAGTTTTAGGCTATTAATGGATTTCATTACTTCTTCTGTCAGTATTTCGGGTACTCCATCCTCTTCGACTGGCGTGCTGTCAGAACCTTCTGGTAACAAATGAGACTCTTTTGAACCTTGATGTTTCGAATATAGCAAGCGATAGTATTCTGTGGCCAAGTTTTGAATTTCTGCACGTTTGGTTGTAGTTATTGCTTGTCTATTTCGTGCTTTAACTATCCACTCTTTTCCTTTTTCTCTGAGTTCCTTGAGAGCTTCCTTAATGCCTCCTGTTTTTTGGATATGGTATGTTATTACTTGTCTCATTTTGTTTTTCTGTCCTTTCTCATGTTTTGTTATGGTTATATTTTCTTTGTCGTTCGGATATCAGCTCCTTTCTTTCCTTCATGAGCTTTATAGTCTCTGCGCTGAGCTGGATCTCCATGTTACCACTTCTTTGGGTAAATATCTTTCCCTGCTTTAATTGGTTTTCAATTTTGTTATACACAGTCTGGCCATTAATACTGTTACAATTAAAATAAGAAAGATATTACATTTGAATTTGGAATCTGTCATTTTGATACTATTGCTCATTGTGTTTTCTAATTTTAGCGCCAATACATTTTATAATATTTTGCAATGTTAAAATGGAGTGGGGTGATAAAGAAAACTGAATCGCTAAGATTGCATTACACAAAGTTGGTATGGAGCCAAATGCAATTTTTAAAACTCTCCATACGCTTGGTATGAGTCAAATGTTTGTGTACCGGGCTATTAATAGGTACAATTAGACCTCCTCTGTTTGTGACAGAAAAATATCTGGCTGTCCACGTAGTGTTCGTACGAAAAAGATGGTCAAAGCAGTAAGGGAAAGAATTCGCAGAAATCCTGTCCGAAAGCAAAAGATTTTATCTCGGGAGATGAAAATATCTACCAGAACCATTTCGCGTATTTTAAAAGATGACTTAAGACTTGCAGCCTATAAAAGACGCACTGGTCATTTTTTAACTGATAATTTAAAAAAGAATAGGGTGGTAAAATCGAAAAACCTGCTGAAGCGGTACGCAAAGAGAGGGCACAGAAAAAATTTGTTTACGGATGAGAATATCTTTACAATTGAGCAACATTTTAACAAACACAATGACTGTATTTATACTCAAACCTCTAAGGAAGCTTCCCAATTAGTCGGCAGAGGGCAACATGGGCATTACCCGACTTCATTGATGGTTTGGTAGGGTATTAGCTATGAAGGAGTGATTGAGCCATGTTTTTGTGAAAAAGGTATCAAAACATCGGCACAAGTGTATCAAGATACCATTCTTGTGAAGGTAGTTAAGCCTCTTAACAACACCATGTTCAATAACCAAGAATGGTCCTTCCAACAAGACGGCGCCGGGTCATAAAGCTCGGTCCACGCAGTCTTGGTTAGAAGCGAACGTTTCGGACTTCATCAGAGCTGAAGTCTGGCCGTCGTCTAGTCCTGATCTTAATCCGCTGGATTATGATTTATGGTCAGTTTTGGAGAGTCCGGCTTGCTCCTAACGCCATGATAATTTTGAGTTCCTAAAACAATCCATACGATTGGCAGTGAAGATTTTTTCCGTGGAAAGAGTGCGTGCTTCTATCGATAACTGGCCTCAACGTTTCAAGGACTGTATTGCAGCAAATGGAGACCACTTCGAATAAACTTGTTATATTTTAAATTGTTTCATATTTATGTATAAAACTAACACAC
The DNA here is from genome assembly GCA_963924145.1 of Pyrausta purpuralis. Lineage (NCBI taxonomy): Eukaryota > Metazoa > Arthropoda > Insecta > Lepidoptera > Crambidae > Pyrausta > Pyrausta purpuralis. Next base: position 6,791,493 of record OZ001666.1, on the reverse strand, counting down.
TGTAAAAGTAATAAATATTATTTGAATCAAAAAAAAAAATGTCTTTGTGACAATATTTATGGCAAGACTAGGTATTTGTCTATAGTTGGTAGGTTAAAAGTAGCAATCTGCAAAAGATCTTGCGCAGCTTGCTTTTCAAATGTCTTGTTGGTGTTGGTCCATGATTGGGGTATAGCAAACTTGGATATCGGTCAAGCCATTTTATTGTGGCATTTGGTTAAGCAGCAAACCTATGCGTGTGTCTATGGATAGGCCTTTTAAAATGACATAGAGGTTCCGAAAACTATTTTCTCTTAAAGTCTAAAGTTTTATTGATAGACGTTTCCAAAGTGGTAAAATGGGCGTCCCCCCTCATCTAACTTCTAAACTAAGCGAGTGAAAATTTTGAAAAAAAAATGTAATGTATATCATAACAAATACTTTCAACGAAAATTGGTTTGGACGGAATCGAAAGAGAAGTTTTTGAGATATAGCACATTTTCAACAACCGCAAACATAACTTTGTTTTTCATACAAACACTATGAAAAACAAAGTTATATTTGCTGTCAACAAAATATTGTGGTATTTTACTACCCTTAAATGTCATTGTTTTGAATTTTTTGTATGAGAATCGTAAAGCGGTTACCAGGATGCATACTCGTACCAAATTTAAACAGTGTGATGCTTATAGTAACAGAATAAAATGGCTGTGACATACGGACGGACAGGCAGACAGACAGACTTGACGAGACTATAAGGGTTCCGTTTTTTGCCATTCGGCTACGGAACTCTAATGATTCGCAAATACGACGACAAGATTGTGACGTATTCCTTTAGATTTGAATTTGGACTATGAAACCGTTTGTATGAGTTGATGACATGTGGAGTCAATTTATGGAGCACGAAATTTGTACGTGGTGTAAGTTCCATACGCGTGTAATAGTAGTTTAATGAGACATTGCGCCTTTGTTGTATTTGCTTAAACAGGATAACACCGACCCAACCCATTATCTCGAATTATAAGAAACTTACCGGCGAAAGGGCTGATTTTATTAATTTATAATGCAATTGTCCTGCTTTCGTCTCAGAGATTTAATTGACCATGTAGTATGCCCTGCTACGCGTCTATTCACTCGCACACAAGTTTAGCGCAAGAAAGAGAAAGTAAAAAACCTCACTCCCTCCCACGCCTCACAGCACTGCCAGCCACCAGTCGCTCATTCGTGTCCGTGCGCGCGCGCCGTTACAACGCACGCAGTAACCACAGTATATAATCGTTAAGTTTTTATTTCGTGCGAAACGAAACTTACATTATAGTGATACGTATTTATTCATAACGTGAATGTGAAGTAAAACGCACTATCCAGCGTGGCTGCACCATGCATGCATTACGCTTCGCGGCCGAGCTAGCACGCGATGCTAGCCAGTCCGCATTTTCCACTCCGAATCAATACGCGATATTGATCTGTAGCGCCGCGAATTACGTCGTAACGGTGATCTACCGTCACAATTCCACCGTTTTGTCAACGTTTCGCACTCGGAATCAGAATCCGACCAAAAAAGGTATGTGTTTTTATGAAAGCTTTGTTATATCACCTGATAGCCGTACGAAAATATGTACTTATTACGGGCTACCGTATTCCACTCGTGGCGAAACCACGACCAAACACTTGTCTCAGCCAATCTTTTGACAAATATTAAACTGGAGCATAATGAAAGCCATCACACTTACAAACAAAAAAAGCAATAAAATAATACTAAGTACCTTTTTCGTAAGTACCGAAAAATAATAGTGGCAGATTTATTTCAAATCGAATAAATTTATATTTATTTTGTACATTTTTGCTCGACAAAGAAAAATTAAGAGATTTTAAAACACTTTTATTGCCTAGACCTTAATCATAAATACACGTATTCTGCAACCTGCAGTACACGCTCCAAATTTTTTCCCAAAGCTCTAAAAACGGTAGCATGGCATCCCTTCATAGCTCACGTAGTTATGGGTGGTTTTGGTCCTATATCCACCATTGATTACAAGTCTTTTGTACTTATTTCTTGCCAATGGCTATAAAATTGTCTTATTAGACAATGCTACGGTAAACACAACATTGCTTAATAATACTACTTAAAATGTCGAATTTAATAGATTGTATATTTACTTTTTAGAAAGCAAGTTTCTACATACATTTCTGCTTTCTGCTTATACCTATAACTATTTAACTTGTGGTTGGCTCTTTGATTATAAGTAGCAAGCAAGCAAGCTATAAACTTGCCCAGTACGTACCAAAATATGGTTGGGTCCATATAAAAACCGGTCCGTTTAAAAACCCCATTTTTTGCTTTCAATTTTAACAGCTTTGATAAAAATGAGAATGAGCTTTGCTCAATACCCTGGCATATGTATGATTCTGAATGTTAGAAAATTTGATGTATTAAGTTTTGAAATCCAACTAAGATTTAATCAATTTCTCAGTAAATAAATCGGTAAAGCTTAGATTTTATTTACCGACGCAATAACAACTAGCTGGAAAGCGTGATTGTTTTAAAATGCATCTTATCAAATTCCGTAATCAATATATAGTACTACCGTCTTATTAGATTTATCAAGGTGGGCGATATTCCATTGTTTTAGAGTTTATTAAATTTTTTGAAAAATATGCTGTGACAGTGATACGCTTTTTTATGAATGCATTCATATAACCGTCGCAAAGTTCGGTACTTAATCTCGAGTCGAGAAAACTGTGTCCTTTATCTTTGAAAAAGTCAGCTGCCACCCAGTAAAAATTGTGACAACCTTTGGTCACCTTTAATTGACTTTTGTTTCTATGAGCTTGTTTTTTAACATATGCTATCACAAGCATCACCGAAGAATAATTCAAATAAAACGTCATATTGTATGAAGTAAGTCCAGCAGGTAGCACTAACCAGAATTAATCAACACATCTATACTAATATTATAAAGCTGAAGAGTTTGTTTGTTTGTTTGTTTGCACCTGCTAATCTCAGAAACTACTGGCCTGACTTGAAAAATTACTTTTCCGTTGGATAGTCCATTTATCGAGGAAGGCTTTAGGCTATATAACATAAAGATACGACTCATAAGACCACAGCAGCAATGAAGAATGTTGCGAAAACGGGAGAAAGATATTATTTTTGAGAGCTTCTGCTGCGTACGCTGCGGAAACCGCTTAAGTTACACAAAAATCATGTATGACAGGATTGTTCAACATCAAGAGTTCTATAATAAAGTCCGCGACAGCATATGTCTATCTTTTATGGTCGACTTACTACAACCTTTTTTATGTTAATAAATTTGTAAAAAAATAATGCGTTATTTTTAGAGGTGTATTATACACACAGGTATTTATTTTTATCAAAATAAATATCATCACGAGCGTTTCATTTAGAACAAAGTTGCACTTTACATCATTTGATTTCAATAAATATCTTAGGAGCTATCACAGTTTTAACATAACTCCGCACCAAAATAATGTTCGCAGCTTAAGTACAACGTGCGTTTGCGATAATTGCTATGGTTGCTGGCTTCTTAGTAACAATAAAACTGCGTATGTTTTGCGTTAAAATATTTTACTATTTTTATTCGAACATTATTTTTGAAGGTTTTTTATACACACGGGTATTGATTCTTATCAAAATAAATACATTCATCATCACGAGCATTTCATTTTGAACAAAGTTTACATCATTTGATTTTAATAAGTATCTTAGAAGCTATCACAGTTTTGAAATAACCCCACATCAAAATAATCGCTCGCAGCTTAAGTACTTACAACGCAAGCTTGCGCTAAATATGGTTGGTGGCTTCTCACTTACATTAAAATATATGTTTTGCGTTGAAATATTTACCTATTAGATTAATTTAGTCGGCTCCCTACGGAATGGTTGTCCCGCGCAACTGCTTTTTTTGCGATACTTCAAGTAATTTCAGCGCGTAATACATAGTTTTCCTTTCGCTACTGAGTAGTAAAGGACTTGAGCTCATTATTTTGATTGCAGATATTTTCTATTAGGTAGATTCAGTAATACTTTTGATTAAAATTCTTTCTTCAGATTTATACAGGTTAAAGTTTTCTTTTCGCCACTGAGTAGTTTTTAATTTTGAATGCATCTATTAATTAATAAGTTTAATAGATTTAGTAGGTAGTGACTTTTGTTATTCTTTCTTCTGATTTATGCAGGTATAAGTAACTGCGGTAGCTCATCTCAGCATGTAATAAAAGTTTTTCTTGACTTAGTAATAAGTACCATTTAAAATAGGTAGGTATTAAATCTAAATGTGCATTTATAATTTGATTTTGTAGTAGGTAATTTGATTTGATATTGTTCTTCTTATTTCCTGTAAAGTGATTGATTGCATTAGGTTAATGCTTAATTAATAGGTTTGTTGACTTAATTTATATTTACCAATCTTAAATTTCATTGTAATCGGGTATTGTTTTGTTGTATCACTACAAAGCTTTGACGTTTTGGTCATTTTTTATGACGAAATTGTTAAGTTTTGTTTATCTTCTCACTATTTTTAAATTACCTACCAAATTATAATTTTTAATAAAAAAGTACCTACTAAATAATAAGTAGAATGCCTAGAAAAAGGACTCAGCTTTCTCGGCAGTCTGTCACGTCTACAACGTCCATCCGTCTCAAACTGAATGCTATTATTTGAGAATATTGCTGTAACATATTCGCGGTATAACTTATTTGTAAAATAATTAGCCTTTATAATTAAAAAATCTACCCAAAGTCACTATTCCACGCGGACGAAGTCGCGGGCACAGCTAGTTGTTAAATATACCGTAAGAATAGGTAGCCAAAAAATTGAAAGAAGTCAATTTAACGAAAATAATGCCCTTTTTTGTTTTTTATGGATATGCATAAACAAAGCATATGAATCCGATGTGGTAGATAGAAATTCATTTTCTCAAGTATAGTATTATAATATTTCATATTCTTTGGTTATTTTTATTTGACATTTGCCACATGCCACACGTAAAACGTTGGGACGATTAAGGTGAGATAAATACAAGACATGTTCATTATTACACAAATACCACTATCGATATTTTTAACACAAGGCAATTATTATAAAAAAAACTGGCGTATCCTAAATGCAATGCAACAAAACTGCACTACAATTATCTAATTCGAGTTATTGGAAATATGAACCATGTTTACTGTCCTACTATTTATTCTGTGATTTAAGAATAAACTACATCAAGTAAATATTTTCTTTAATCATCAGTTTATTCCACCCAATTACATTCACCCACTCCACAACAATCTTCCCCAGAAAGCCACTAAGTTACTAAGGAACGATTCCTTGGAAACGTTGCTCCTATTAGTAATAAAATAGATTCGTATTATATGAATTTTATCGTTTGATGTTTATAGTATTCGATAAACTGTGTTTAATAAATTTTCAAACGACATTTTATCTTAATATTCACCAGTTACTAAGGTATTGAAAGAGATAAACTCGGTGTGTTGAAGAATATTCTTATTTCATAACAAAGTTACTAATTATACAATAATCAATGCAGTAAGTAAAATTACGCGGGACAATTCCACAACAATCCAACTAATGTTAAACACAATCAATCTGACAGGTCTAGTGCTGTCCATAAGTCCTAGTGTTGTCTATCATAGTACATAATGCCACAATCGATTCTCCGTCTAACAGTATGGTGGAACAATTGTAGAATTCAAATTAATAACAAAACAGGACATGATAGTCCGGCCTGCCTCCTAGTTAAAAAAAACATTAATTTTCAAAATGATTTTTTTAAAGGACTTTCCCTTCACTCTTACGCCAGAGGACGTCATGTGATTGGGACCATTTGTTAAAATTTGAATCAATTAATTATTGTGAACCAAATAATTCTTGTTTTTTTTATGAACCATATATAAGAATGTTTTTAAATATGTATGAAACCAGTCCCCTTGGGTACTCGATATGACAAAGGTACTTGTAGACGATATCCGTTCATTTTTAGATTTCTTGTCCAAATAGGTACCCTAATTCTGAATCATAATCAGATTTTTTGACACTACTCATAATAATAAACAAGTCAATATTTGTCAAACTTAAATATATATGTTGTATATAGTTAAATAATTAGAAAAATTTAGTAACTAACTCAAAAGATGGGATTGATATTTATGGTAATCCTTAAAGGTAATCCAGATATTTATCCAGGCAATAAAATTGTAAGTAAATTTACAACGAGAAATCTGACCATGTACCGACTATCGAATACTCGGCGAACATTCCTGGTTGATTAGTCGAATATTAGATAAACGTATTTGGCCGGGGCCGGGTAGTACCAAAACTTCTGTCGGAGAAATCGTTTGCGGTCGTTTGCCCTTATAAAGTCACAAAGCTCTCACAAGCCGATTTATAATCTTCTTCGGAAACATAACTTAAATACTTATTAAATTTTAAATTATATATAAATAAATTTAAAAAAAAACATAACCTACTTACTTGCCGTAAAATTTCTGATAACGATAATATTTCAAAGCCATTGAATTATCGTATCCTTTTTGTAAGTCGGCATTAAATCATATAGCATTGATAGACACCTATGAATATTTTTATGATCTTATGAGAATTACATTCCTTAAAATGAATTTATTAATCAATTGCTTTTATACCAATCATCTAACACTTTTTACAACCAATTGTTTTCTCAGGTATTCGAAATTTAAATTTATACAATATTATTTATATGTTTGGTATTCGGACGAATATCTTTAAAACAGTCGCATTAATACCTAAATAGCCCATACTGAAAATCAATAGAATTTCATGTCCCTATGTATTTCAAATCTATAATTATAAAATATGCTAAAAACTGCAAGACAAAGATAACGAATTATCAAACTTATATTTTCTGTGCCTTCACGCCCTTTACCTTACTAAAAATAAGGTGCTAACTAAAAAGTGTTTTCTGTATGTGGCTTTCCTCGCAATAAAATTATCATTTGTTTTACGTGCCAAATGCAGTGTAAAACTATATTATTCGCAAACCGTCTCAGCCCAACAATACGTATTCCGTATTGTTTGTTTGCAATTTTTATAAGCTAAGTTATAGTTATTCTTCGGCTAAGCTAAGTTATATACTACTGTTCAGTGTAAAATATCTTCTCTGTTTTTGAAGAGGTAGAGCGAGGCTATCCCTACACAAGTATCGCTTAGATAACTTTATGGGAAGCCCCGGCAACTTATCTGTAAAAGATATTAAGAAATAAAAGCATTTTTTTTTTTTTTTTTTTTATAATATGCCACAATTAAACAAAAATGCCCTGAAGTAGGGCATTTTTTTGTTTGAGATTACTAAAATAAATAAATTATCAATTTTTAGTTAATCATTAATAAAAAATACTAACAAATATCTTCTTTCTTCCTAATAAAGATATTTTTATTAGTAGAAAGTTATAACTTATCATAGTTATCATACATCTAATGTTTTTTAGTAATAGTGATACATGTAAATAACCAAGATAGTGACATGAACAATGAATTGTTATTTAATATGATCGTTTTAATGATCAAACACTACTAACATCAGAGATGTCAACTTATCCTATTGTAACAAAATTGATTTTACTCCAAACATCTACATGGTCAATTAAATCTCAGAGTCGAAGGCAGGACAATTGGATGACCTTAAGTGAAGTTCGATCCAAATTGTCCTGACTTCGACGAAGAGATTTAAGGTCCCACCCTTCCCAATTCCCGTGTATGTTTTTTATGCAAAAATAATCGTCATACTTACAATAAGTATAATCAATGTTGTACTTACATCTCACACATCGGTCTCCTTGCTCTGAAATGAATGAGCGACAGGCGGCTGGCGGTGCTGTGAGGCGTGGGAGGGAGTGAGGTTATTTACCTTCTCCTTCTTGCGCTAAACCTGTGTGCAAGTGAATGGACGCAAGGGCATACTACATGGTCAATTAAATCTCTTCGTCGAAGTCAGGACAATTTGGATCGAACTTCACTTAAGGTAAGTTCGTTTGATCATCCAATATGAGGGTCAAACTGAAAGTTCTTAGAAAATCAAAAACTGATTACATTAGCCAGTTATTAGTTTTATTATATCTTTTCAAAATATTGTCCATTGACGTCAATACACCGCTGCATGCGATGGAACCACTGGGAAAAGCACTTTGCCTACTCGTCCTTAGGGGTCTCTTCAATGGCATCGCGATACGCAGCCACCGCTTCTTCAGCATTCATAAACCGCTTTCCTTTAAGTTTTTCTTTAATTTTTGGAAATAAATAAAAATCACAAGGCGCAAGGTCGGGGCTATACGGCGGGTGACCCAGTAATTCAACGTTTGATGTCGCCAAATAGTCGATCGTTCGCTTGGCGGTGTGCGACGAGGCGTTGTCGTGGTGAAGGAGGATCCTACTGTGAGGTCGTTTCTCTCGAACTTTTTCCAAGACAAGTGGCAAACAATTGGTAGTGTACCATTCTGCAGAAACTGTTTTTTGATCCTTTAACACAGTTGTTGCGAAATGACCTATCCTTCCAAAGAACGAGGCCACCATTTTTTTTCCCGCACTTCGATCTCTCTTCACTTTAGTTGGCAACTCCTCGAAAGGAAACACCCACTGAGCAGATTGTCTTTTGGTTTCAGGATCATAACAGTAAATCCAGCTTTCGTCACCTGTTAGTATGTCGAACACAGCATTTGAGTCACCTCCGTTACATCTTTCAATCATTTTACGGCACCAATCCACACGATGGAGTTTTTGAGCCTTAGTCAAATTATGAGGTATCCACCGGGCGCAAAGCTTCCTGACCGCTAAATGTTCGTGGAGGATTTTGTGCACTTGACTCATACCGATGCCTAAGCTTGTCCGAATCTGCTGATAGGTCACTCTTTTGTCAGTCTCTATCATACGCCGCACAACACAGATGTTATTTTCAGTCGTCGCCGTAGAAGGCCGTCCCTCACGTACATCATCATTGAGATTAGTGCGACCACGTTTAAACTCATTAAACCAGTTGTAAACAGTCGCACGAGATGGGGCTTCATCGTGAAAGGCCAATCGTAGTCTATCATAACTTTCTTGTTGACTTAAATGACATCGAAAGTCATAAAAAATCATTGCACGAAAATTTTCTCGTGTTAAATTCATGTTGACGTGACACAGACAATTTTCAATTTGCCGCCAAATCGTAAAACAAATGACAAATGAATGAAATATATACTCAGTAATATTGGCAAAGAGTTCTATTTTCAAATTTTAGAATTTTTTTTTTATTATATTGTTTATAAGTGGCCAGTTCTAAGAACTTTCAGTTTGACCCTCGTAATGCAGTTCACAAAACTTTGCTCGGAATTAACTTTTTTGTAGTTCGTTAAGTAAAATCTCAATTCGAAAAATCGAATCTATCTTAGTTTTAAAGTTGCCCTCTCTGTATTTCTAGTCGCTCACTTAGTAATATAGTCGCCCGGATAGTATTTTTTATATCTGGATCGATCTTATTTTTCGCTTATTTATATCGCTCAAGGTATTAAAATAATATGCCATCATCAGTCGCAAAGTTTTTTTATAGTCGCTCGTTTTATTATTCCCCAATATTTTGTGCGAATAACTCATTTTGAAATTTGGCTAAAAACCAATATCTTCAACGTCTTGATAGTTTTTTTTTTTCATCCAATTGTTCTACTCAGACGAATCGTTTCCTAATCAAAATCAAATTAATAATGCATGCCATGATAATGGTTGCGCAAACGCCTACAAGAGTCCTTGACAAAAGTGGCTGATAGTTTTTCCAGGGCATTGGTTGGGTTTACTCGTATGTTGTTTTGAGATGTGTTATTTGTTTCTTGTGATATTTCATGCAATACAAATATGAATATGGTAGCAAGATATCTCCTTATTGCACATCACAAAGGTCAGTTTAAAAAGTTTCACAGTAAATGTATAAAATGAATGTTTGAATTTTAATTATTTAAATAAATGTTTTCGCTTACAAATGTTTGTTATAATTTTTTCACAACTTAAAAATAAATGTCTACAGACTAACATCAATATTAACAAGTTATTACTAAGATGTACTGTAGTATGTATGTATGCTTATCCTACATGTACCGTACCCATGTATTCGTATCATATATAACCTCATACTCTTTGTAATAAATGTCAGTATTTTACCGATATTCGAGTGTATTATTTCGCTCCCAATACGCAACCAATTCATGGCGACCCTGCCGGCGCCGCCGAGCCGGTTACAGGAGCCTGCGCACATACCGTTACCCGAATATGGCACGGGATTCATAAATTTCGGTACCAAGTTGTGATCGAAACTTTACAAGATGATTATTCAATTAATTTCGCTCGACGGAGAGATACAATTATATTTTGGTGTTCCTGTACCCGTAAATCCAGATATCAACCATGGGGTCAACTTACACTAAAGAAGACGAAAAGGTGATTCTTGCCCAGAACTCGTCAGGAGGCGAAAACAATTCACATTTAGAACAAATGAGATTCCATGCCAGCGTTACTACTATCATATTGTTGGGAATCATCCTGATTTTGGGGATCGGTGCAGTCATCCTTATCTACAAGACTTACAAAAGGTGTCATAAGAAATTGGTGCAAAGGCAGCTGAACGAGTTTAATCTTATGAGGTATGCCAGTTTACTTCGTGGTCGTGGTCGACAGAAGGAGTTGGAGGACACATCCAAAAACAATATAGTGTGACAAAGAAAGTGAACTTACAGTGAAGTGATGCGTAAAGTGAGTTTTGGCGTGCTACATCTATTAAGGTATTCGTGAACTTTTTTTATTTTGTACGTAATAGTACAAAATAAAAAAAGTTCACGAATAGATGCGCTTTGTACGTAATAGTACAAAGCGCATCTATACCTATTTAATAAAAATAAAAAATAAAATATATTACGTTATTCAATACTAGATAATTAATATAATGCTATTATTATACATTATGTACATAAACTTTAATGGCTGAAGAATTATCCTTAATTTTGCAAAAACTTAAATCAATAAGAACTTATTTAATTAAAATCGGACCCAGCAGAAGAGTAGGAAATATTTTGGAAATAGAGAAAGCTGAGGCAAATGATGTATTAGCTAAATATAATACTTATATTCAATGTTATACGCAGGATATTAATTTAGGAAAATTTAATAGCAGTGAAGTTGTATTGATTAATAATATTTGCGAAGAGTTCAGCAATTTATACTCTAATATTTTAACTTTGTGTTCGACTACTGAAGAACATTCTTTATAATCAGATAAAATGACTGAGGAAAAATTTGACCTAAAAATTGCATTAAGCATTTTACCTGTGATGACTAATGACGATGAGAATACTAAACAGCTCATAGAAGGTATTGAATATTATAGCTCAGTGTTAACATCAGAATAATGTAAATCGAAACTAACGCAATTTGTACTAAAGAGTAGATTATCCCAGCAGGCTAAATTGAGGCTTTCACAAAAATATAATTCTATAGATGAGCTTATAAAGGATATGAAAAAACTTTTATTGGCACAAAAAAGTTACACTGCATTACAAACAAAATGAATGGCATCAAAGCAAAATAATAAATCGATAGCAGATTTTGGAAAAGAAATTTCAGAATTATTTGTCGACTTGACCATTTCGCAAGCCGAAGGTGACTCTAATAAATTCAATGTTTGAAACCGTTAAACGAAAAATTAGCAATTAAAAGATTTAGCGATGGATTGCGAAATAGTCGGTTGAGTACAGTCACTGCGGCGCGTAATTATTCTTCGCTCACAGATGCTATACAAGCAGCGCAAGATGAAGAAATATCATCACCATCAACGTCGGAAGGAGTTATGGGTATGTCAAAAAATTCTAATAACTATACTTCTAGAAGGAGACCTCAGCGTGGACAGTACGTGAGACAGCGTGGTTTTCGTAGTTTTTCCAACAGGTCACGAGGGTATCAATCACACCCATACAATCAACAGTTTCAGCAGGTACAGTCATACCAAAATAATTACCGTGGAAATAACCGTCGTAATAACCGTGGTAGATACTTTCGCAGCCGAGGCCAAACCACACGTGGCCACGTGAATTGCATGACAACAGAGCAGAAAGTTGAATTAGATAGTCCACAAATGGAATCACTGAATCACTTTTTTCGAGAGTAACTATGTACTATCTTGTAATAGTTTGTGTAAAATTTCATGCTACGTCAACAACTATTGTCTCGATTGGCTCGTTGATACGGGGGCATCAATTTCTGCAATCAAATATGAATGTGTTGAATGTTTGCAAATTCCATTCCATAAAAATGAAATAAGTGTCATTGGAATTGGGGGAGATATTGTTTCAGTTGGTCATATATATCTTCAACTTAATATTAAAGGTTACATATTCAGACATAAATTTTACGTATTTAAAGAATTACCATGCAAAACTAACGGTATTCTGGGACAAGATTTTTTTAAAACATTTCAAGCCATTATGGACTTTGAATTAAATACATTGCAATTACATACAAAAAACAATGAACATGTTATAGTAAGCTTTGAGTATATGACAACCTCTCTAAATTCGCACTTAGTGATACCACCGAGATGCGAGTCAATACATTATGTAAGTACGCATATGCAAGGCGATTTTTAGTGACTTCTCAGGAATTATGTGAAGGAGTTTATTTAGGTAGTACTAATGTACTACCTAAATAAACTCTAATGACAAAATAACGTAACCTCAAAACGGCTAAGTTGAGAAAATCGCGTTTGAAGTTTTTAGTGCGTTAATAGTGATTTCTCTTTTATTTAAAATTTTATGGACCAATTGCTTTGAATTTTTTTGTGTTTGCTCATCTATTAAATGTGTTACTATAAAAGTAATTTAATACCCAGAAAATAATGTAAACTGAGAATTAAAAATACTTTTTACTAATCATAAATATTCAAATTAAAAAAAATGCAAAATCAATAAAATAGTTACATTTAAACATTTATACATTGGTCTTTTTCAGCATCAGGATGTTCAATATCGTGTAGTTTACATTTCGTGCAAAGGTTGCACGAAATGTAAACTGGTTGTTGCTTTGGCGGGGATCCTGTAATATTCATTTCCTTTATTATTTTACGAAAAGAGCCTCAACCACATTTTCGTAATCCTTCTTCTTCTAATGACTCGTTCAACAGTTTAAATACATCTATCTCTTTATAGCCAGTAGAAAAATAGCGGCGGTTTGGAGCGTGCTCAATGTTGTAGTTAGAATGAGTAGGTCGACAAGCTTCTATAAAATCCTTAACGTTTTTGGTATAATCTGCTGAAAATGCATGAGGTAGTTTATGTTTGCCGCTAAGATCAGGTGCAGCTCCAATTGTAGATGTAGTTGTATTCAATCCCCTTTTGTAGTTGGCTCTTAATACAGAAAATACAACAGAATCATTTTTATAGCCAATTGTAAAAAGAAACATGGTTTTGCATATTATATGACCGGATAGCATCGAAATTACAGTATTGTTTCTATTTCTCGAACGTGCATACTTTACAGCAACTCTCTGTAACCTTTGCGTTTCGTGATATAAAATCTCTGCGTCGTTGATTATCTAAACGCCAGAAACTATCCCCAATTTCAAATTTTTTTGCTCAGAAAGCTTAGACGAACATTGCTTCAGATACTTTGATCCATATGCTGGTAGCAAGGGATGGTCATCACGAGTTTTAGCTAGTCTCGATGTAGGATCTCTTACTCTTTTTATTTTACTTGGACGAGGAGCCACTTGGATTGATTTATTGTTATCATTTATTAAAGAAGAATTAATATTGATAATTTCACTTGACTCGTTTTGATATGCGTCGGTACTCAAATCACTAATTAGTTTTTCGATTGATTCACAAAATGATTCGTTATCGTCATCGGGTGATCTCAATTGTCTATTGCATTATTATTTTTTACCAGAAATACTATTTTGATCAAAAGTTTGCATTGCAAAATCTTCAGTATTATATTCGGGAATATGTTCAGGACTTTGTTGCTGTTATTAATGGTGCAAAATAGAGAATGTGAAAGATTGACATCAAGGAATTCATCTGATTCAAGTAAGAGACACTTTCCAGATTGTGGTGTAAACGGCAACTCGACGTGAGTATTGGGATTTTGAGATTTTTGAATAGCCACTTTTTTCCCACCAGCCACCTTCTACTGCGCCGTAGATATTACGATCAGCAGGTTGGAGCTCTACTATTTCATAACTCGGAGATGGACAGCGAGATTCAGAGATTCATACATTGTCTTCCTAAAACAAATTATATCTTGGGTAAGAAAAAAAAATCCATACAAAATGGTTAATCACAGCAATAGCAGATAAAATAAGACAATACACTCAACGAGTTTAAAAAAAAAGTAATTTAAAAATTGAAATTTCAAATTTTCAGTCTTAAATAGCCATTGTTTTAAGACAAACACAGCTTATGTGAAAAAGCCTTTTTTGTAAAATGACAACTCGTGCAGTATTAGTAGCATATTAATAATGATGATTGGCATTTTTAGTTACAAGCACCTCCCTGAGACTCATACATTAAATTATAGCAAACGTGTTGTTCTGATGTATAAGCAATAATGTATAATTTCTATCAAAATTTATATTTATATTTAAAACTACTTCGTATTTTAAAATAAACTTACGTTACTGAATAACCTGATTTACAAAGCCAGGGTGGGTCAATCGCTACGTTAGTTTGCTTTAAAATTACACAACGGTAGGTACTAATAACTGGACTAAACGATAAAATCTAATTTTATGTTAATTTGTTAAAAACAAACGAGATGCATTGCAAATCAAATGACCAAAAACCAACCCACACTCATACCGAGTTTACATACCAAAATTTAAAGTAGATACGACGAACATCCTAGAATTTAAAATAAAAGTTTGTTAGTATTTTTCAGTAAGTAAACTTTAGAATGAAGTTTGAACAAAGAAAAGTCTTACCTCTTCCTCTAACATCTTGAAAATAAACTTCGGTTTACACTTTAGAACAAAGAATAAAAACAAGTAAATAATATGCGTGTACGCAACTGTCTTCGATCGCCTCTGAATTGTGACTAAATCGATGCCACGTAGCTAACCGTTACTCACTGATGGCTTGCGCGAACTTGTCACGATTTGAAACATTCAATCGGATAGTGACAAAATAACGCAACCCATGGTGACGTTGTTTTGTCATATTCAACGCGCTGCGTGGCGCAGGGTCTCAGTTGATTTACTTATTTGCCGGGACGTGGGCATCATGACAAAACACTGTAACCATAGTTTTCGTCGTTTTGTAGTGATATTAGTAATACTTTACCAGAGGTTTTTCGGGTTACGTTATTCTGATTTTGTTCAATGAAAGGAAAAAAAAATTTTTCCATAGTTTACATGATAGCTAAAGGTACAAAAAATCGAATGAGCGGATGCACGACAAAACAACGTAACCCGGGTTACGTTATTTTGTCATTAGAGGGTTAGTGAGATCAGAAAACGGAAAAATACCTATTAAAATCTTGAACACCAGGGATAAGGAAATAAAACTAAGTTATTTCAAATTGAACTTGAGTAAGTTAGATGACTATTTCATGTGCAGTTTTGAAAAACCTATTATGAATAGCGACAGAGTTAAGACATTATTTTCATTATTAAATTTAACGGAATTAAATATTGAAGAACAGAAATCAATTAAGAAAATTTGTGCTAAATTTCCCGATATTTTTCATTTGCCCGGTGACAAACTATTAACTACTCCCATTTATGAACAATCCATTGACTTAAAACCTAATACTGTCCCCATCTATACTAAACAATATAGATTGCCGAATTCTCAAAAAATAGAAATAGATAAGCAAATTCAAAATATGTTAAACGACGGTATTATAGAAGAATCTAGAAGCCCTTGGTCGAGTCCATTATTATTAGTTCCAAAAAAAATTGAGTCATCAAATGGAAAGAAGTGGAGAGTAGTTATAGATTACCGTAAATTAAACAATCAAGTACAAGACGATAAGTTTCCACTGCCGAACATTAACGAAATTTTAGATTCTTTATCAGGAGCAATGTACTTCACGCATCTAGACCTTTATCAAGGATTTTATCAAATTAATTTAAAGCAAGAGAGAAGACCTTGCACAGCTTTTACTACAGGCCGAAACCAGTATCATATGACGAGAATGCCTATGGGACTGAAATCTAGCCCTAATAGTTTCAGCCGTATGATGACCATAGCTATGTCTGGCCTTAACAATGATAAATGTTTAGTGTACCAAGATGATTTGGTAAATTTTGGAAGAAACCTAAATTTGCACAATCAAAATTTAATGGCCGTTTTCAGTAGATTATGGAAGGTAAATTTAAAATTAAATCCCATAAAATGTCAATTTTTACAGAAAAAAATGCTATATTTAGGACACGTAATATCACAACACGGTATTTTACCGGATACCAACAAATTAAAGGTACTTGATTACCCAACACCACAGACTGCTGAGGAAACAAAGCGATTTGTAGCATTTGCAAATTATTATCGCAAGTTTATTACCAATTTTGCAGAATTATTATAGTTTATTACCCTTGAATAAAATTTCATGTAAAAATGTTACGTTTTCATGGGCGAAAGAATGTGAAAAGCTTTAAGAAAGCCACCTGTTTTACAATACCCAGACTTTTCCAATAGTAATGAATTTTTATTACAAACAGACGCATCAGGAAAGGCAATGGGATCCGTGTTATGTAATCGAGATGGTCGACCTGTAGCTTATGCGAGTCGAAGTTTAAATAAGGCGGAAATTAATTACCCAACTATTGAAAAGGAACTCTTAGCGATAGTTTAGAGTGTAAAATATTTTCGACCTTATTTATACGGGAAAATATTTAAGTTACAGACCGACCATAAACTACTTATCTATTTATTTAGCATGCGTGACCCCTCGAGTAGGTTATTAAAATTCAGATTATTACTAGAAGAATACGATTTCTATGTAGAATATATATAAGGGAAATCAAATTCGGCAGCGGATGCTTTATCCAGAAAAAAAATTTCATCCGACGATTTAAAAATTATTAACGAACAAATGTGTGTTATGACAGGAGCCCAATATAAAACATTGAAGGAAAATAAAAATGCAAGTGATTGTCAAAGTGTTTCGGTGGATAATATTGACACTAACTCAAGGCCTGATCAACTGAGGGTTGTGGAAATAATTAAAAAACCGAAATACTTTACCGAGCTTTCATTTTGCGATAGTAAGAAAATAAATAAGATAATTCGAGAGGGAATTGTAGATAAATATAAATATTTTGTGTATGTTCTAAGAAAATATACTTTATACTTAAATACGATGTCCCAATCGTCAGTTACGCGAGACGAATTGATGAGGGAATTGTTATTTATATGTAAAAAATATAAGATTAATGAAGTTTGTATACTAAGAAATGAAAAAAACAAAAGATATTTTGACTGGGCTCATAAATATGTGTTACCGACAAAGAAGGTTTCACACAATGTTATTTTGTCTGTAGTTTTTACTCTTTTTTTATGATTTTTAATGTCAATATATATATATTCAGTTGTCACCGCACGAGCTGCCTTTTTCTTACTTTTCCTAATTGTATCATTATTTTCAGTAATATTGTTGGTCAATCGAGCCAAAAATGATAACCAGGTCGAAGTCAGTTCGTACGGAAGCCGCTGAAAATTCTGGAGATACAGGTGTGCCCAATGCAGGTGCTCTCGATCGAGTTCTGACTCCCGCTTTTCTCGAGACATCCGCTGCACCCAATCCTGTCGACGAAAATTTGAATCTCCAAAATTTTCAGAAGCCAGTGATACAGTCCACAGTTTCGAGATCTTCCTTAGCTTCCAGATCTTCGCAGTCGTCGGCTACAGTTCGTGCCCTTCGAGCAACTGCAGAAGCTAAACTTGCGCGTCAGCAGCTCGAGCGTAAGTTGCAGTTGGAAAACGAACGTTGCCGAATCGAGGAACTGGAGCTTGCAGCCGAGTTGGCGAGTTTGAATGCAGCTCATAGCCGTCATTCCGCAAGATCTGCGTCGCAGACGGAAGCTTGGGTGGCCGAACAGGTACAATCTAATTTTGCAGTTAAAGATTTTAAATCAGTACCTGATGACCCACCTCGCACGCAGCATTATGATAGTCAGTATGTTTCTGACCCACCTCGCGCGCAAAATTATGATAATCAGTTTGTATCTGACCCACCTCACACGCAGCATTGTAGTAATAGTTGTGCTATTTACCCCAAGGGAAACTTTGACTTGACTGCCTTTAGCGGTGGATCATTAGAATGGTTAATATTCCAAAAGAATTATAATTCAACAAAACATTTGTTTTCTAATTTAGAAAATTTGAATCGTCTAAGTTGTGTTCTTCAAGGGCGAGCGCGGGAGAGCGTTTCCATGTTGCTCGTGACTTCTGAAACCCCAGATGAAGTCATGCAATTGTTAGAGCAAACGTTCGCGCGCCCAGAGACGATCGTGACGCGAGCGCGAGCGGTAGCAGAGGTACGTATGTGGCTTAACTGTCGCTAGATTTGAAAGACATTAACAATTTCAGATGTAAAGTTTAAAACTGTATTTCGGTACTCAAATTGCTAAATCAACCCGAATATCTTTATTGCCCTGAGTTATTCAATAGTTTTATAAATAAGTTAACCCCTCTTTTGCGTAGTAAGTGGCTTGACTTTGCATACACGATTTTTTCCAAGGAAACACCAAAGTTAATACTGCTATCTGAGTTTTTAAGACAAATACAATAAATTTGGTATTTCTGAGCAATCATTTTTACAAAGTTCATGTTTACGCCGTGACAATGTCAACACAGTGTCAACGAAACAATCTGTCAATATAACGGATGCAAAAGAGGTTTGTGTTTATTGCAGTCAAACTCATAATCTGAAAGATTGCCCTGATTTTATAAAACTTTCTGCTGATTAGAGGTGGTCGTGGTTGTAGGAAAATAAATTTTGCTATCGATGTATTAAGGGCGGTTCACACAGGTGGCAGACGTGTAAGGCTAAGCGTTGCGGTATTGATGTTATTGCTGCTGACATAGTGGCCGTTCACAAAGCTGGCGGGTTCGAAATGAGAGGCTGGGTGTCTAATCGTCCTTCCGTACTATCATCCATCAGTGAAGACTTACGCGGCGCTCCACAGTTGACAGATGTCGGCCTAGGGCCTGAACCTTTTATCCGGACCCTCGGTATGACTTGGCATCCTCAAAGTGACGTTTTTGTTTTCAGACTGGCTACTTTAAAAATTGAACCGCCACTCACAAAAAGAAAAGTATTATCTTATTTAATGCAAGTTTATGATCCACTTGGTTTCTTGCTTCCCTATACAGTTAAGGGAAGGATTTTGTTTCAGTCAACTTGGAAATTAGGTTTAAATTGGGATGCTGACCTTCCTACAGCCCTGACTGCTGACTGGGTACTTTGGATTTCTAAATTGGCTAAAACTAACGATACAAAAATAAAACGTTAGTATGGTGATGGGTCTGATCCACCGGTGGAACGCGAGTTACATGTTTTTTGCGACGCTAGTGAATTAGCTTACGCGTGTGTAGTTTATTGGCGTTACGCTTATGCTGATGGCCACGTTAAGCTTTCACTAGTTGGCAGCAAGGCTCGTGTTGCTCCGGTCAAGCCTATAACCATACCACTTCTAGAACTACAGGGTGCTTTGATTTCTGCACGGTTTGCTAAAACTCTTTGCGAAGCTCATCGAAATCGTCCTACGCGTTTAATTTTCTGGACCGATTCTACCACTGTTCTGAGTTGGCTTAGAAATGACAGCCGTCTGTTTAAACCCTTTGTAATGCACAGAGTGGCTGAGATTACTGAGTCATCAGAGGTATCTTGTTGGAAATATGTACCAGGTAATCTTAACCCTGCGGATGCTGCCACCCGCCCCAGTAATGGTCTCGATCAGTGGCTAGCTGGGCCACCCTTTCTCCTTCTTGAACCGAGCGAGTGGCCATCAGAGCCTCCACAAACTGCTTCTAAAAATCTCGAATAAGTAAGAGTTAATTTTAAAAATATTAACGAATTTGTAGGCACTACTTTGCATTCGGTGCCTTCTCCAATTACTGCGAATCTAACCAGTCACAATACTTGGTTGCGGTTAGTTCGTTCAACCGCTACGGTATTCCTCGCGTGTGAAAAGTTTCGATCTTTGTTGGCTAATAATTCCAGTCAAAATTCCAAATTATCCCGCGATTCTCGGTCTGCCCCCGTTCATCATCCGCCTTCATTATCAGCATCTCACCTCATTAAAGCTGAAAAATCGCTTCTGCAACGATTGCAAGTCGAATCATTCGAAGAGGAAATCGCTTGCCTTTTGTCGTCTAAACCAATTTAATTTTAAAACGAAGCACAGTAAGCTATTCCGTCTCACTGTAATTTACATTGACGGTCTTCTAAAACTAGACGGAAGAATAGAGGAAGTGCAAAATGCAGATCAGATCAGTAATCGTCCTGTTGTCCTTGATGGTAGAAATCTTATCACCCATCTTCTTGTTCATAATTTACATGTCAAGGCTGCACATGCTAATAATGAAACTGTAGTGAATCAACTGAGGGAGCAGTTCTGGATTTTAAGCTGTCGAGGTGTTGTTCGCGAAATCTCCAGGAACTGCCAAGTTTGTAAGAATCGAAGAGCAAAGACTGAAACCCCTAGATTGGGTGACCGCCCATCGGTTCGATTGGCACACCACAGCCGTCCTTTTTCGTTTGT
This sequence comes from Pyrausta purpuralis, assembly GCA_963924145.1. Taxonomy (NCBI): domain Eukaryota; kingdom Metazoa; phylum Arthropoda; class Insecta; order Lepidoptera; family Crambidae; genus Pyrausta; species Pyrausta purpuralis. The sequence goes on along the minus strand of OZ001666.1, from coordinate 6,770,730 downwards.
TGGCCTAGATTATTTCGGGCGACGCCGTGAGAAGAGGTATGGTGCTCTTTACACCTGCTTGACGTCAAGGGCGATACATCTCGAAATTGTTGCACCATTAAAATCATTCCTTCTCGAAACTCGAATCCATCCTTGAAATTATCTGTTCTGAGTACTCACATACTATAATCTTGGGAGACTTTAATACTGACCTCTTAAAGCAGGATAACCGCTCCTCGCAGCTCAAGTCGATCGTAGATTCTGTGAAACTTCACTTACTACCGTTGCAACCTACACACCACAATCTTTATACAGATGATACGTGGATAGATCATATCATCACCTCGCGCCCGGAGCTCTGTACTAAGCATGGACAGTTACTCGCTCCCGCATTTTCACATCACGACCTTATCTACCTCTGTTATAACCTTCGTCCTCCCAAACGTAAGCCGGAGACCGTGCAACTGTGATGTTTTGCAAAAATAAACCAGCAACAACTTGAGCGGGACTCTTCGGCGCTTGACTGGTCGCTGGTGTCTCGAGCGGATACCATTGATGAGAAAGTCGACATGCTCAATGCTAATATCTTAAAGCTCTTTGACGCTCATGCACCTATCAGGACTGTTCGAGTTAAGCGACCACCAGCTCCTTGGATGACCTGCCAAGTTCGTGAAGCGATGACAAGCCGAGATAGCGCATTTCGTCGTTTTAAAAAAGATCGCTGTTTAGATAAGTGGGACGCGTATAAACGGGCCAGAAACCGCTGCAATAACTTGGTTAGAGCTGCCAGGCGCTGCTATATTCACGAGAATATAGCTAATGCCTCGGGTTCCGATATCTGGAAATTTCTAAAGACTCTCGGTCTTGGTCGACAATCCTCTAACACACCTTCTTCTAGTTTCTCTTTAAATGAACTTAACTCTCACTTTTCTTCAACTCCTCTTCTCGATGATACTATAAAACTCTCAACTATTTCTTATATAGAACGTCTCCCAAGCCAATCAGATAACACTTTCTCTTTCTCCCCAGTGAGTGTTGATGAGACTCGCAATTTTTTTCTATCCATCAAATCAAAGGCCACCGGATGTGACAACGTCAGTAGAACCATGATTTTTCACATCTTAGAGGACATCCTTCCCATTCTCACGCACATAATCAACTTTTCATTCCACAGAGGCCGCTTTCCATCCATCTGGCGTCGTGCTCACATAATTCCTCTACCTAAAGTCTCCAATCCCAGTGCTGTTAGTCAATTCCGCCCCATTTCCATATTACCTTTTCTTTCCAAAATCCTCGAAGCCGCAGCCCAACAACAATTCTCTAAGTTTATTCTAGCCAACAATCTTATAAGCAAGTTTCAATCTGGATTTCGGCCAGGGCACAGCACGACCACGGCTCTCCTAAAAATAATTGACGACGTGAGGGCGGGCATGGAGGAGTCACAAGTGACTATCCTTGTCCTGATTGACTTCTCCAATGCCTTCAACACGGTCGATCATGATATCCTTCTCGCCATCCTTTCTCATCTGCGAGTCTCATCTTCTTCTGTGGATTGGTTCTCTTCGTACCTCCGCGGTCGCCAGCAGGCTGTTCGCCTCGGTCAGGCCTTTTCTGACTGGACTGATATGCCGGTTGGTGTGCCGCAAGGAGGTATTCTCTCTCCTATCTTGTTCTCTATATTCATTAATCTATTAACTCCTCTTCTCGCTTCTTCCTTCCACCTCTACGCCGATGACCTCCAACTCTATTCTCAAGCTGATCCATCTGCAATTGATGGTGCTACTCTTCAACTTAACGAGGATCTTCGTGCCATTAGCAGCTGGTCCAGTAAATTTGGCGTCAGGGTGAATCCCAGCAAATGTCAGGCTATTATTATTGGCAGTCCAGGTCAGCTCCAAAAACTTGACATGACGTCTCTGCCTCCTATCGTCTTCGACGGTGAGGTGGTAGCCTATTCGCCTCATGTGAAGAACCTTGGGCTTCACATCGACTGCACACTAAGCTGGGGTCACCACGTGAAAGAAATGAGTAGGAAAGTTACCGGAACAGTTAAGTTAAGCATTTCCTCCCCTCTAGCACGAAGGCTCTGCTCGTACAATCTCTGGTTCTGCCCATTTTCGACTACGCCGACGTTTGCTGCACAAATGTCTCCCAAGATCTCCTTAGTAAAATGGACCGGCTCCTTAACAATTGTATAAGATTTGTGTTCGGTCTACGTAAATTTGACCATATATCCCAGTTTCGCAACCAGTTAGGCTGGCTCCCCATTCGGCAGCGTAGGCACATTCGGACACTTTGCATGCTATACTCCATTCTCTTCGATTCTAACTCTCCGTCCTATCTTAAAGATAAATTCTCATACCTCCACTCTTCTCATGACCGGTCCCTTCGCTCTAGTAGCTCTCTTCAACTATTCACTCCCCGTCACACTTCTGGCTTTATGTCCAATTCCTTTACTCTCACAGCTATTCGACTTTGGAATGGGCTTCCAAAAAGTGTCCAAACATCCACCTCGAAATTTACCTTCAAAAAGGCATTACGAACACTATATAGGGACGAACTCACTGACCCGTCTCATTGACATTAATTTATCTATGTGTACCATATTATGTATATTTAAATGATGTGTATGTTTATATAATAAATATATTATTTCATTATTTTTATATAATCGTATATAAGTAATAGGCAGTATGTATGTTTATCATTGTATTATAGTTATCTCTATCGCTATTCTCTTCTCTTTTATTGCCTCTATAACTTTACTTGCACCGCCTGTATATATATTTTTCTCTGTCCTGACCTATGGTTGACTGGTAGAGAATGCTTTTGGCATTAAGTCCGCCATATGTACCTACAATTTTATGTTGTGTGCATGAAGTTTTTAAATAAAAAATAAAATAAATAAATAAAATCAGACTCCGCCATCTTGTCTCTCAGACGTTTCATTGCTCGACGTGGTTGTCCCATAAAAATTGTTAGTGACAACGGAACCTGTTTTGTTGGCGCTAATAGAGAATTAAATGCCTTCTTTGGTGAACAAATTGAGGAATATGCGGCAAACAATAAGATAATTTGGGAATTTATTCCACCTGCATCTCCGTTCATGGGAGGTTGTTGGGAACGCCTTGTGCGCAGTGTTAAAACCGCACTAAAAGTTATCCTCAAGCAGAGAGCCCCATCGGAAGAAACCCTGCAGACGATCTTTGCTGAAGCGGAGGCTCTAGTAAACTGTCGCCCTCTAGTACATGTTCCTGTTGATCCGGAAGACCCAATTGCACTTACACCCTTCCACTTTTTACTGGGCACTCCATCCATCCAACAAATGCCGGCAGCGTTGAGTTTTTCGGATAAAGAGCTATTTGGGAGAGCGCATTGGAAAAAGGCAATTCACCTCGCCGATCATTTTTGGGCCCGCTGGGTAAAATAATATCTACCCACCTTAGTACCTAGACGTCAGACGAACACGGCACAAGTTCATCAGCAGTTACAGATAGATGATGTTGTCCTAATTGTCGACGAAAATTCACATGAAGTCACATGTATACATCCAGGCAAGGACGGGACGGTGCGAGTTGTCGAAATTAAGACGAAGGCTGGCACATTTAAGAGACCGACAAGGAAAGTTGTCAAGTTACCCGTCGCGATTCATTCGTAGTTAATTAGTTTCATTGTACATAATTTTCATTACTATTAGTACTATTAGTAGGTATTCACTTCTTTTCTATTTTAATTTGTCTGTGCTATTCTCCTTTGTCGGTACTGATTACAGTGTTGCCACACGGGGGGCGCTGTGTTACCGACAAAGAAGGTTTCACACAATGTTATTTTGTCTGTATTTTTTACTCTTTTTTTATGATTTTTAATGTCAAAATATATATATTCAGTTGTCACCGCACGAGCTGCCTTTTTCTTACTTTTCCTAATTGTATCATTATTTTCAGTAATAATATGAATAATGAATATGATAAATGGCACGATTTGCGAGTATGTGTTTTAAACAACGCACAAAGAATAAATAACTTGGATGATAGAAAAGTAATATTGAACGACTTTCACTTATTGCCCACGAGTGGCCACGCGGGTATTAAGCGAATGACGAGCAATATTAGAAGGTACTATTTTTGGCCAAGTATGGAAAAGGACATTATAGATTACGTTTTAAAGTATAAGCAATGCAACAAACAAAAATACTCAGTAGGCACAAATCAACGTATGGTAGTAACAACCACTGCAAACTCGGCGTTCGAAAAAAAATTCTTAGAGTTAGTAGGTCCGTTTCCAAAAGACCCTAATAATTTTAGATATATCCTAACATTACAGTGCGAACTAACGAAATTCACAGAGGCGTACCCACTTCAAACTAAAGTGTCGGTAAGTGTTGCATCAGCATTAGTTAATAATTTTATTTTAAGATTTGGCATTCCAAAGGTTATAGCAACGGATCGGGGTTCCGAATTTCTCCCGGCAGCAATGAAAGGCATATGCCAATTATTAAAAAATAATATATCACCACCAGCCTTGGAGAACTCGTATAAAACTATGAGTGCGTATTTAAGATCATATTGCCAAAATAAAACAGATAATTGGAGAAGCTGGTTGCCGTATTGATGTTTTGCTTACAACAACGCAGTACATTGTGAAACGCATTACACCCCTCATGACTACACTCATGAATTGGTATTTGGTAAGAGGTGTATATTGCCGAGTTACTTCGACAGAGGCATTGTAGACTAGTTTAAATATAGATTGCGATTAGCGCAAAAGGTTGCGTGGGATAATTTACTAAATAACAAACTAAGGCGTAAAAATAAATACGATGCTAATATAAAGCCTATGCATTTATAATAAGAATGATTTTTTGTGGTTAAAAAATCCCTCAGATAATAAGATGGATCCGATATATTTAGGGCCACAATTAGTAGTAGAAGATCTTGACTGTAATGTTAAAATTATCAAAAATGGCAAAGAAGACATAGTGCATAAAAATTGTACTAAACCAAATGTAAAAATGTAATCAAAGGTTAACGAAATGTTTTGTACATAGATACAAGAATAGCGTATTTTAATCACCTTTGTCAATGTATTATGATTTTAGTCATAAGTATATAAAAAAATGACTATACACACTTTTTTTTGTTTAAAAGGGAAGGTGTAGTATGTATGTATGCTTATCCTACATGTACCGTACCCATGTATTCGTATCATATATAACCTCATACTCTTTGTAATAAATGTCAGTATTTTACCGATATTCGAGTGTATTATTTCGCTCCCAATACGCAACCAATTCAGCAGTCAAATGCTTGTGTCATATCCATATATATAGCACAAGTTGGTATTTTATTATCTACATAGTCCATTAAGATGTTTAAAAACTCATAAATTGCCATGTTAGTGTTCATATTTTTACGAAACCCTTTTTGTTCGTTTGTCAGAATATTTTTCTTCTCAAGATAGGAATATGTAGTGCATGTATTTCTCGAATATTTTGGTAAAAATCGTGAGGAGTGCAATAGTCCTATTAGCAGTCCATATATTCTCTATTATTTTTCTTCAAAAGTGGTTTTACTATAGCAACTTTCAACCGTTCTGGGAAAGTCCCTTTAGCTATGCAAAGATTAATTATTTAACTCAGATGTATTGCTATAGAATTTGTGACAGACTTAACCACCCTAGTACTTACTCCATCATATCCTACACTATTTTTATTTTTTAACGATTTAATTATATTGGTAATATCAAAAGGTAAACATGGGGCCATAAACATACAGACATACTACAAGGCGATATTAAAGAATTTATTTGTCGTCCTGAATTTCGAATTCGCGTTATTTATCAGTAAAGTTATCATTAAAGGCATTTGCTATTTTCTGTGGGTCATAGATGTCCTTTCCATTATGTTTAATTTTAGAATATTGTATCTTTAGGTATATTTAGTTTGGATCTATTTATGATTCTCCATGTAGTTTTAGATGTATTACTAGAATCTTTTATTGTTTTTGTATTTTGGGAACGTTGAGTAATTTTTTTGAATCTGTTTGAAAAGCTTTTTAGAATTAATTTATTAGCTAACGTAGGTTTTTGTCTGTATTTCCATAAGAGCTTTCGTTTGTTTTTGCTACTATTTGTTATGCCTTGAGATAGTCACTTAGGTTTTCTATTTGTTCTAATTGTTTCTTTTCTAATAGGGAAGCATAGGTTATAAAAAAGCATTAACTCGTCCACAAAACTATTAAAAGCATTATTTGGATCGTCAGTAAGGTACATTTCCTCAAATGTAATATTTTCAATACAGTATATTTTTAATTCTGTAGGTTTTCCTTACTATAGTCTCGCTTCTCTACTTTCCAGCAGTCAATAATACACGATTTCTGAACCGAAAACTTAAGCAACTGAGCTGAATGGTCGGAGAGGGCACATTCAATTACGTCACATTTACACTTAATACTATTAATAGCTATGTTGTCTATGTTTCTTGTGATAGTTTTTCGCATACAGCTAAAGGTAAACTATTAATTAGACGCGATACCTGATAAGCGGCCGTCCACTGGCCGTACACATTATTTGCAGTCGTCTGCCAGAGCCGTTTTTGTGCCATGGCGCGTGTGCGTATAGGGTGCTCCATGTAAGACTTTATACCCTCACAATAGAAGTAATGTTTTAATAACATGAAATTGATTTGGTCTTAAACTGGTATAATTTTACAGTGTTTGAAAATTTTGTTTTCATCATCAAGCTGATCACGCATGTTTGGGGATACTATATTTTTAAGAATTCTAATTTGAAGATCATAGATTTGTATCATAGATTAAAGAATGGTCTGGATAATATTTTCTTAACTTTATAATGTAACAAAAACTCTTAATCAAGCGAACAATAGAACTATGAGCACAACCTGATTTTGATCACAATAAATGTGTTTCAAGTATGTTAAAATTACAGTGTTTTATTTAAATAAAAATTTAAAGTGAGTAATAAAAATAATAAATCTGTTGCAGTTTTTGCGGTAAAGTCAAGGCTGCGTTCTTTAACTAAATAATAAAACAACAGAACATTATACTTTTGCGTTAGGTATTTAAAAAATATTAATTATTTTTTTATTTTGGACACAATCTTTTAAGTTATTATTCACACCCTAACTACTAGTAATGGGAAAGATAATAAGGGGATTATTTAAAATATATTTCAGTTATAAATGAGCATTAAATATTGTGACATAGTTAAATGTGTAATTGTTTTATACCAAAAGAAATTTAAACGGCGCTAGCGACACCACAGGTTGCAGTTGCAGCCCTAAACTACAAATGGATCCTTAACGCTCCAAGAGCTTTCCAATCTATCTGTCATATATCTATGGCTGCGGTTTGGTCGACGTAAACGTCAAAACATAAGTAGAATATGAATCGGCTAATCTTCTATAATGAGATATAATGATCGAACGATATAGGTGAGCTAAACGACAGCTGCAACGCAACCATTTGGATTGAAAAAACTGAAAAAGTTGATTGTCGTCACCAATGGAGTTGACGTTTAGTTCTATTTTGACAGTGGAATCGGGAAGCGTTATATTGCAATCAGATGCGACCTCCGTGGTATAGTGGCTAAGCACGCTGGCTTCAAGGCGTCGCCGCTCGGAGGTCCCGGGTTAGATTCCCGGTCGGGTCAATACAGAAATCAAAATTTTCTATATTGTCTCGGGTCTGGGTATTGTGGTACCACCGTTGTGTCTGACTTCCATAACACAAGTGCAATTAGCTACTTACTTTGGGATCAGAGCAATGTATGTGATTGGTGTCCAATTTTTAAAATAAACGTGATAGAAGGTGAAGGAACACCTAAAATAAAACAATAAAAAAAACCGGCCAAGAGCGATTCGACTCGCGCACTGAGGGTTCCGTGCCAACTTTAACTGAATTAGGGAATCCACTTACTTTCACTTAGTTAAAATACCACAATATTTTGTTGACAGCCAATATAACTTTGTTTTTAATAGTGTTTGTATGAAGAACAAGGTCATATATTTGCTGTTGTTGAAAATGTGCTATATCTCAAAAACTACTAGTTTGATCCCGTCCAAACGAATTTTCGTTGAAATTATTCGTTAAGTTCTACATTGCATTTTTTTTTCAAGATTTACAATTGCTTAGTTTGGAAGTTAGAGAGGGGGGGGGGAGGGGGAGGGGAGCGTCCATTTTATTCTTCTTCATAGTTAATTATTATTTGATCATCATTACTTGTATTAACAATTTTGAAAGAAATCATAATTTTGCATATAGCGTCCCGGTACAAAATCAGACTTTCATTTCTGAATAGAAGTTGAAGTAATAAAATAAAAATACAATTTTGTTTGAGTTTTTAAGTTTCATTTTTGGTCTTTAAATGAACCCCTCACTTTATATTTTTAGTAAACTATTGATTTTATTTGATCTTAAAGGAAGATCTAGTTATAGCGCGAGTTAATTTTTCAACAACAAAAACAAAACCTTAATAAAACCTCGATTAAATGTGGACTTTTTTCATTTTATAAGTTAAAAAAGATTTTTGTCTCTTGTCATGCAGCTATCAAACGGTCACATTCAGACATTCAGCCCACCAAATTGGCCAGCAAAAATGAAATAATAACCTAGATCAATCACAACTCAACCAAAAACCCCACCAACATTCCACCACTGTCCTCTGCAATCATCCGAGCTGCTCCGATTAAGTAAAATGGGCAAAGTGCCATACATGACCACGGATTCGGATGAAACTGAAGAAACGTCGAGCTCTAATGAGAATGTGAAGAAGAAGAAGAAGTTCTCGTAAGTAACTCCATTGTTTGCCTGAATACAGTTTACGACAGATTTTTAAGGTTCCGTAGCCGAATGGCAAAAAAACGGAACCCTTATAGTTTCGTCTGTCTGTCTGTCCGTCCGTATGTCACAGCAACTTTATTCTGTAACTATAAGAATCACACTGTTGAAATTGGGTAGGAAGATTAATTCTCTTAACCACTTTACGATTCCTATAACAAAAACATATTTAAGGGGCAATATATATATGAAAATAAAACAGGAAATTTTTTTAGTCAAAACTATGGGTGTCTATGGATAGGTCTTTTAAAATGACATAGAGGTTCCTGAAACTATTTTCTCTCAAAGTCTAACGTTTCATAGATAGACGCTTCCGAAGTTGTAAAATGAGCTTCCCCCCATCTAACTTCTAAACAAAGCGAGTGTAAATTTTGAAATAAATATGTCATGTAGATCTTAACAAATACTTTCAAAGAAAATTGGTTTGGACGGGATCGAACTAGAACTTTTTGAAATATAGCACATTTTCAACAACCGCAAACATAACTTTGTTCTTCATACAAACACTATTAAAAACAAAGTTATATTTGTTGTCAACAAAATATTGTGTTATTTTACTTATTGGAAGGAAGTGGATTCCCTAATTCAGAAAAGTTGGCACGAAACCCTCAGTGCGCGAGTCCGACTCGCACTTGACCGGTTTTTGAAGTTTTTGTGTGCGAGTAAGCTTGTGATTAAAGGTTTTAGCCAACTAGTCCATAGCATAGAGACCACTAGACCGTAGCATACCATGACCATGCGAGGAACTTGTCAGACAAAAAAAAATATTATTTGTATTGAAAACTAAGACAAATTGCCCACTAGACCGTTCCGTCACCGACCACCACCGCCGCGTTTTATGCGTATGCGTCAAAAAAAAAAAGCATTGGACACCAATCACGTACATTGCTCTGATCCCAAATTAAGTAGTTATTTGCACTTGCGTTATGGAAATCAGACACAACGGTGGTGCCACAACACCCAGACCCGAGAAAATATAGAAAATTATGATTTCTATATTGACCCGACCGGAAATCGAACCCGGGACCTCGGAGCGGCGACGTCTTGAAAGCAGCGTGCTTAGTCACTACACCACGGAGGTCGTCACCGGTAAAATACGTTCTCATAGGTTTGACGACCTCCGTGGTCGAGTAGCTAGCACGCTAGTTTCAAGCGTCGCCATCTCGTGAGGTTCCGGGTTCGATTTCCGGTCCGGTCAATGTAGAAAACGATCTTTTCTATATTGGCTCGGGTCTGGGTGTTGTGGTACCACCGTTGTGTCTGATTTCCATAACACAAGTGCGTTGGCTACTTACTTTGGGATCAGAGCAATGTAAGTGATTGGTGTCCAATATTTATTATTTACTAGTGGTCCCCCGCGACTACGTCCGCGCTTTTTTCGATTTTTTCTCGCCTTTTAAACCTTCCCTAGACCTCCACGAACATTTCAAGACTAAGATAAGATAAATCCGTTCTGCCGTTCTCGAGTTTTAGTGAGGCTAACGAACAGCAACAGCTCCGCTCAGCAACACGCGGCACGGGGTGTTTTATTTTACTCTTTTTTCTACATGTTTAGAGGCAATTTTCTCGAAAACTAGCGTATAAAAAAATTTTTTTTTCGTACAAAATATGTTTCATTTATTTTTCTGAATCTGCCTTTAAAATATTATCACTTAAAACGAGGTAGCCTTATATATAGATTATTATTATTTATCCATCATATTTTTCGTTCTCTTTTCATATTTAAATATAGTGATCGATAATTAAGGCCGATACCGATTATACACGATTTCAGACCGATTAAGTTTTGTCAATCACTATAGTTCGAGTTCTGTTCTATGTATATGTATTTTGTTTTATTTTTATTTTGAGAGAAAATTGTAAATCATTACGGTGGATTAAAATAAATGTTTTTATATTTAAAGTATTGTTCCGTTATATTTTGAAAACATTATCAAAATTGTATTGTATTTACTTTTAAAAATAATATTTTCGTTTTTTGAATGTAGTATGTATGAAACGGAAGAATTACTTATATGTATTCCAGTATGATTAAGTAGGTTTATTTATTATTATTTATGTAAGTATATTAGTAGTTTAAAATTAGTTTGTTGCTTTTATGTTTAATTTTACGCCGCCTCAATCATTTCTGCTTCACCCAATGGTTGACTGGTAGAGAATGATTTAAGCATTAAGTCCGCCATTTGTACTTTAGTTTTGTCAGTGCAATAAAGAATAAAAATAATAAGAATGTCTTTTTTTTAAAAACTCAGTGATCATAAATCTTGATTCGAATCTATTTTTCCAGGATCCTAAAGTACACAACCGGCAACATTACGAAGAAGAAATGCAAGCTTCACAGCAAGTCAGAGCCGGATGAGTCGGAGTGTCGCAGTCGTAGTCGCAGCTCACACCGCAGTCGACGGGTCCGAGGGATTCTCAAGCACGAGAAAGAGAGAGACTGTTAGTATATATTTTTTCTGGGTTTTTAACATGAATAAGAGATTGTCATCGATGTCAGTAGCTGATGATAGGCTGGAAGACCGCGCCCCTGTGCCCCGTTAAGCGAAGGCGATGTACTAAAAGTCTCAATGAAATTGTTACCGATAGCTGTTCATGTAATAGCGATTACGAGTAGCTGTCAAAGGTGCGGACAATGCGCCACAGTAGGTTTCTGAAGGTCGCCGTTCACCTAACAAGTACTATCAGGCTGTTGATGAAGAGCTGTAATACGTCGACTACTAGCCGTCGACGTGCTATTGACGTGTCTCCTAGACATGGACATGGATTGGACATATCAAATCCAATACTAGGCCTTTGATGTGTAAACACTAGTCATCTACATGCCATTAACATGCCGAACAGTACCGGATGACATGTGTTGGCTACTATCCGTTGAACTACCGTCAATTAGAACTTAAATTCGTCTGCTATATAAAGCAGAAGAAATGCAAACTTCACAGTAAGTCAGAGCCGGATGACTCGGAGTGTCGCAGTCGTAGCCGCAGCTCACACCGCAGTCGCCGGGTCCGAGGGATACTCAAGCACGAGAAAGAGAGAGACTGTTAGTATGGATATATTGTTTTGTGCGTTTTTATACAGGGACACAGTTGCCTTCGACACTAAATTATTGCATCTATTGATGATCGATTTATGTCTTCGACATGCTGTCAACGGTGCGGTTAGTGGATTGGCGATGGCCGCCGTCTACTCAACAACTATTTGCCGTCATTGTGCTGTTTACGCGTCGACTACGAGCCTTCAAAATGCCGTCGATGTGTGGACCGCTACCCGTGTACTACATTATGCAAGAAATGCAAGCTTCACAGCAAGGATACTGAAGCACGAGAAAGAGAGAGACTGTTCGTATATTTTTTTGTGTGTTTGACATGAATGAGAGATGAGATTGCCATCGATATCAGTAGCTGACGATAGGCTGGAAGACCGCACCTCTGTGCCCCGTTAGAGGAAGGCGAAGTCCTGAAACCTAACAGTTTCCTAAACAACATACTATTCCACATTTTATTCACTTGTAAGGCCATCTTTATTGTTTTTAAAAACAAATGAATACATCAAAATTAGAATAAATCTATTTAAATATGGTTAAAAAGACATTTGAAATTAATAGATTGCGGCGTTAAATGATAAAAAGGCGCGTATTCTTAGGCTCGCTGATAAAGCCTTTCTAAATAAATAAGCTATCCGACACAAATATAATATTTCAAATCGGTCCAGTACATAGGTTTAAAGACATTTATTCTCATACCGAGATACAAAATTTAAGATTACAAACAAGTGACAATATAAGTAACTAAAAATATGCGTCGAAGCGGGTAATCAACGAACAAAATAGTCATTCGCGTTCGGGCAAAGATGTTCAGTAAGTCAATGAAAGTAGATTGTAAGCTAGTTCGCTCTTATACCGTATCCATAAGATTCATGTTCGCGCTAAAACTCGTTTTGACGGAGGAACAAGTCGTTTGATTTGTGTTGCACTCACTACAATGGATATAAAGCCTACTTCCAGAGATAAGCGCGTTCGAACCAACTCAAAGCTTTATAATATTAGTATAGATGTAAGTCAAAGTCAAAGTCAAATATTGTTTATTCAATTTAGGAGACAATATGCCACTTATGACGTCAAATGTACAATGAAAACTAAAATAACAATAAATGTGCCGAATGTCATGTCTCCTTATCTTTTGCGCCCTACCAGCGCTTCGAGACAGAACACAGACAATTAGGCAAGTGCTGAGAAGAAACGCCGGAACAAACTCAGTCACCACTAGCTGCCGTAAAATCAAAATCATCAAAGGTAAGTACATCAGTCGGTGCAGGCTGGACGGACCACACATTTGTGTCGTTCAGGTAGTCTTGAACCTTATAATAGCCTTTAGACATAAGCGTGTTTTTAACGTGTTTCTTAAATTTATCAACCGGCAATTCGACAAGATTGTGTGGTATATTATTAAAGAGTGTATTTATAAAAAGTGAGGAGGAGTGAGGCCAGCAACCATAGTTAGCGCAAGCTCGCGTTGCAGGTACTTAAGCTGCGAGTATTATTTTTATGCAGAGTTATTTCAAAACTGTGATAGCTTCTAAGATAATACAGGGTCGCTTTATTGAAATCGAAATGCTCGAGATGATAAATGATGATAAGAATGTATTTATTTTAATAAGAATCAATACCCGAGTATAAAACACCTTCGAAAATAATGCATTATTTTTTAACAAATTTATTAACATAAAAAAGGTTGTAGTAAGTAAACCATATAAGATAGACATGCTGTTGTGGACTTTATTGTAGAACTATTAATGCAAATAATCATACATGTATTTTGCAGCGGAAGTTCTGAAAAGGAATATTTTCCCCCGTTTTCTCAATACATTTCGTTGCAGCGATAAATGGGATATCTAACGTAAACAGTTTTTTTTTTCAAATCAATCTAGTAGTTTCTGAGATTAGCGCGTTCAAATAAACAAATAAATAAACACTTCAGGTTTATGATTATAGTATAGATATTAGGATAATTAGTCATGAGTAAAGTTTCACTAAGAGATCTCAATTACAGCAGTTTGCCAAATTTTGACGACCTCCGTGGTGTAGTGGCTAAGCACGCCGGGTTTCAAGGCGTCGCCGCTCCGAAGTTTCGGGTTCGTTTCCCGATCGGGTCAATGTAGAAATCAAAATGTTCTATATATTCTCTCGCGTCTGGGTGTACCACCGTTGTGTCTGATTTCCTACTTAGTTTGGGATCAGAGCAATGTATGGGATTGGTGTCTAATATTTGAAATATTTATATAGGCCGATGATGACAGCTGGCAATGACCAATGGCAATAACTTTTCTACATACATTTCATAGAAACTAGGCGAAATCTTAATAATGTAGGTACATCGCAAACAATCTGTTTTTACAAATCAAAAAAAAAAAAAAACATTCTAATTTTATCATTGCACCGGGACCATCAAGGTCGGAACCTCATCTATGAACAAACAATTTGCAAGTAAAATGACAAGCAAATCTATAAACAGCGCATTAAGGTCTATATTACGACCGAACTAAAAAGCTAATGCTATCCGGTTTAAAATTGACTCATTGTACAGCGTCTACGTGACTAATATTTGACGTCATTTTGCTGAATGCTATGACAAAATTCGTCCAATGCAAATAAGACTCGTTAGCTCAGTAGGTTAGAGTGCCGATATAAACTAATATTTGACCATCGGAGGGCGGAGGTTCAAATCCTTCACGAGTCAACTTAACTTTTTGCGCATTGTAATGTTGAAAATCTTATTCTTAAGAGTTTCACAATGATTTACATAATTTAAATATTATTTCGATGTCTCCAAGAAACAAGCTTAAGATTTTTTTGATGGGGACGACATAACTAACTAGGTATTAATTTAAAAATATAAAATCTCTGTCTTTGTTATTGAAAAACTGGCTAAGTACGAGTCGGACACGCGCACTAAGGGTTCCATGCTAACTATAACTGAATTAGCGGTCCACTTATTTCCACCTAGCTAAAATACCAAAATATTTTTGTTGACAGCAAAAATAACTTTGTTTTTCATAGTGTTTGTTCAAAGCGCAAAGTTATGTTTGCGGTTAGTTTTTAAATACTTATTCAAAAACAACCTACACGCATATGTTTTATTAAAAATATATTTTTTTGGTTTGTTTTTTGTATGAGAATCGTAAATCGGTTAACAAGATATACCTACCTACGAAGTTTGGACTATGTAATACTTAGTTTTCAGAATGGGTGTGACATACGGACGGACGGAAAGACTTGACGAACCCATCCGTTTTTTTTTTGTAATTTGGCTAAGGAATCTTAAAAAAAACATAGCAATCACACAGTCCTACAGAAAAAATATTGTGTGTGAATGGTCAAACTGCTATATTTATTTATGACTTTTTCCTGTATTATTACATTTACATTATTTCTTGTGGTGCAAAAATAATAACTATCGTTTGGACGTATTATTAGATTAGATTAAGTGGTATAGCTAGCTAACAGGATACTGGAATCCAAAGGAATCACAAATGCAAGGATCAATTAAGAGCAATTCTTAAAACAAGGCACAAAAGCTCAGTGGTAGAGGTTTTTTAAAATTGTTCATAATTTATATATTTTTATCAAACATAATTCTGAATTCGTTCATTCTGACATTGCCTGCATAGCATTGCAAATATGTACTGTATGACGTCATCATCCAGTGATGTCACATAATTCATGCAGAATGCAACAGCTATTTTCGCCCGTTCTCAGCAAGACTCGTTAGCTCAGTAGGTTAGAGCGCCGATATAAGCCTATACTTGACCATCGGAGGGCGGAGGTTCAAATCCTTCACGAGTCAATAAGTTTTTTTTTTTATCATGCCTACATTTTGTTTCAACTTGATAAACTTATGCTCCCCAACCATATTT
Source organism: Pyrausta purpuralis (assembly GCA_963924145.1). Taxonomy (NCBI): domain Eukaryota; kingdom Metazoa; phylum Arthropoda; class Insecta; order Lepidoptera; family Crambidae; genus Pyrausta; species Pyrausta purpuralis. The sequence continues at coordinate 6,754,981 of OZ001666.1, read as the reverse complement.
AATTTGTATGTACCTCATCCACTTTTTCCTATAATCAAATTGTTTTAAATAACCACTCAAATAACATAAGCTATTAAAATGTAATTAATAAGTATTTTTTTGTGGTCTACTTACGAGGGTCAAACTGAAAGTTCTTAGAAAATCAAAAACTGATTACATTGGCCAGTTATTAGTTTTATTATATCTTTTCAAAATATTGTCCATTGACGTCAATACACCGCTGCATGCGATGGAACCACTGGGAAAAGCACTTTGCCCACTCGTCCTTAGGGGTCTCTTCAATGGCATCGCGATACGCAGCCACCGCTTCTTCAGCATTCATAAACCGCTTTCCTTTAAGTTTTTCTTTAATTTTTGGAAATAAATAAAAATCACAAGGCGCGAGGTCGGGGCTATACGGCGGGTGACCCAGTAATTCAACGTTTGATGTCGCCAAATAGTTGATCGTTCGCTTGGCGGTGTGCGACGAGGCGTTGTCGTGGTGAAGGAGGATCCTACTGCGAGGTCGTTTCTCTCGAACTTTTTCCAAGACAAGTGGCAAACAATTGGTAGTGTACCATTCTGCAGAAACTGTTTTTTGATCCTCTAACACAATTGTTGCGAAATGACCTATCCTTCCAAAGAACGAGGCCACCATTTTTTTTCCCGCACTTCGATCTCTCTTCACTTTAGTTGGCAACTCCTCGAAAGGAAACACCCACTGAGCAGATTGTCTTTTGGTTTCAGGATCATAACAGTAAATCCAGCTTTCGTCACCTGTTAGTATGTCGAACACAGCATTTGAGTCACCTCCGTTAAATCTTTCAATCATTTTACGGCACCAATCCACACGATGGAGTTTTTGAGCCTTAGTCAAATTATGAGGTATCCACCGGGCGCAAAGCTTCCTGGCCGCTAAATGTTCGTGGAGGATTTTGTGCACTTGACTCATACCGATGCCTAAGCTTGTCCGAATCTGCTGATAGGTCACTCTTTTGTCAGTCTCTATCATACGCCGCACAACACAGATGTTATTTTCAGTCGTCGCCGTAGAAGGCCGTCCCTCACGTACATCATCAGTGAGATTAGTGCGACCACGTTTAAACTCATTAAACCAGTTGTAAACAGTCGCACGAGATGGGGCTTCATCGTGAAAGGCCAATCGTAGTCTATCATAACTTTCTTGTTGACTTAAATGACATCGAAAGTCATAAAAAATCATTGCACGAAAATTTTCTCGTGTTAAATTCATGTTGACGTGACACAGACAATTTTCAATTTGCCGCCAAATCGTAAAACAAATGACAAATGAATGAAATATATAGGTACTCAGTAATATTGGCAAAGAGTTCTATTTTCAAATTTTAGAATATTTTTTTTATTATATTGTTTATAAGTGGCCAGTTCTAAGAACTTTCAGTTTGACCCTCGTATTAAGCTACATAAAATTAATGGTAACTTTACTCAGACCAATAAAAATTGTAAAACGTGTTTGCGAGGCACTTATTCTAAGCACGTCCATTATTTTATTACTTGTCCCGTGGTGTCATTGAAACCTGTTTTAAAAAAAAAACGGCCAAGTGCGAGTCGGACTCGCGCACTGAGGGTTCCGTGCCAATGTTAACTGAATAAGGGAATCCACTTACTTCCACTTAGTAAAATACTCCAATATTTTGTTGACAGCAAATATAACTTTGTTTTTAATAGTGTTTGTTTGAAGAACAAAGTTATGTTTGCGGTTGTTGAAAATGTGCTATATCTCAAAAACTACTAGTTCGATCTCCATCAAACTAATTTTCGTTGAAAGTATTTATTAAGATCTACATTACATATTTTTTTCAAAATTTACACTCGCTTAGTTCAGAAGTTAGATGAGGGGGACGCCCATTTTACCAATTTGCAAGCGTCTATCTCTCAAACGCTAGACTTTAAAAGAAAATGGTTTTAGTAACCTCTATGTTATTTTAAGAGACCTATCCATAGACACCCCACAAGCATAGGCTTGAGTAAAAACAGACAGACTGCTACGGAACCCTAAAAATGACTTCCTCTGCCTTGCCTTATTCCGTTAGCCGGGGACAGCCTTCCTTGTCATGCGACGTCACTCATTTCTGTTTGAGTGTCTCGCTCTTGCAGTCCTAATACTCTCATGACCCTTTGGACATTTGTCATGCAGGTGTGTACACAATATACAGGATGTTGTTTTGGTCAGTGACATCCAACTCAGGGATGGTAATATGAGTTATGCTTATTCTAAACAAAATGTTTTCTTTAAATTCTGAGCAAGATTTATAGAAGAAACATCAACAACCTCTTAACAACATTCAAAAAAAATACTAAACGAATGGGAAAACTCGCACCCTAGCGCGTAGCTAGCGTTTATCTACGAAATACTACGCCGGAACTAGTAAGCTACGAAGAGGCTACTTGGTGTTGGTAGTTTTGACTCGATCAGTGTACCGCATGAAAAAATGACCCCTGAGTAGCGTTGGGTTTGTAACCGGTAATTTACTCAATTTCGAGTAAATTACCAAAAACATGTAATTTACTTGGTAAAATTACCGATGACTAGGAAAATATTCAAATGATTTTAATTACAAAACTTAATGTATAAATATACTTAAATCCTTTACCAAATTACCATTAATAACATTTCACTCATTTTTACTGTCTTAGCATGATGATACTTCTTTACATGCCAATACGAACACGAACTTTTGAGCTGGATTCACATCACATAAAAATATATTTATTAGGTTTATTTTTGTTTTGTACTTTGTAATTTATGAGTGATATTGTGTTTGTAATCTATACTAATATTATAAAGCTGAAGAGTTTGTTTGTTTGTTTGTTTGTTTGTTTGTTTGTTTGAACGCGGTAATCTCAGAAACTACTGGTCCGATTTGAAAAATTATTTTTATTTTAGATAGTCCATTTATCGAGGAAGGCTTTAGGCTATATAACATAAAGATACGACTCACAAGACCACAGCAGCAATGAAAAATGTTGCGAAAACGGGAGAAAGATATTCCTTTTGAAAGCTTCCGCTGCGTACGCTGCGGAAACCGTTAAAGTTACACAAAAATCATGTATGACAAGATTGTTCAACATTAAGAGTTCTATAATAAAGTCCGCGACAGCATAAGTCTATCTTTTATGGTTGACTTACTACAACCTTTTTATGTTAATAAATTTGTAAAAAAAAATGCATCATTTTTAAAGGTGTATTGTACACACAGGTATTTATTCTTATCAAAATAAATACATTCATCATCACGAGCATTTCATTTAGAACAAAGTTGCCCTTTATATCATTTGATTCCAATAAATATCTTAGGAGCTATCACAGTTTTAACATAACTCCGCACCAAAATAATGCTCGCAGCTTAAGAACAACGTGCGCTTGCGCTAATTATATTATAAAGCTGAAGTGTTTGTTGGTTTGAACGCGCTTATCTCAGGAACTGCTGAACCGATTTGAAAAAATATTTCTGTGTTAGATAGCTTATTTATTGAGAAAGGCTTTAGGATATAAAACATCACGCTGCGACGGGAGGGGAGGGAGCAAACTCAAAACGCGCGGACGAAGTCGCGGGGGACCGCTAGTATAAACATATTAATGTTTATTTTAAAAAAGGAGGTTATCAATTCGACCTATAAGGTATGTGATATTGTTAGAATTTTATATGTTCGAGTGAGTTAATCTTTTAAGGCTTCCAAAGTTCCAAACACGTGATCAAAATTTCGTAAGTGTATGTGTGTTTTGATGTTTTTTTCACCACGGATTTCTAGAAAACGAGAAGTCATAGCGAGATGATTATTTTTTGTTCAATCAGATATATTGCTACTTAGGGTACCTACAGTGTAAGTTCCATCAAAACCAGTAGTTTTCGTTTTATATGTTATTAATTTAATAACTGAAAAAAAAAAACCTTTGGACATTCCCACACATCGCCATCTAGCCCCAAAGTAAGCTACTCAAAGCTTGTGTTATGGGTGCCAGACAACGGATATAATACTTAAATACTTTTTTTTTTTGTAAATACATACATGATATACATAGAAAACACCCAGACCAATTCGGCATCTGCGTCAATAGCGAATACATAACACGCCTCCGGTTTGCCGATGATATAGTCGTTGTGGCAAAGACGCTGAATGATCTTGGCACTATGCTCGACCAAGTATCCCATCTTTGAAAAAAACATGGAAAAGACGAAAATTACGTCAAGTTCCCGTGTTATACCTACCTTAGTATCCGTTGGAAACTCAACTCTTGAAGTTGTCGACGAGTACGTCTACCTTAGATAAAAGATCCAATTAGATAGGTCCAACTTTGAGAAAGAGGTCAATTGACGAATCCAACTCGGCTAGGCAGCGTTCGGGAAACTGCATAAGAGCGTCCTCTCGTGTCAATTACCTCAGTGTCTGAAGACGAAAGTTTTCAACCAGTGTATGTCACCAGTGAAGACATTCGGATCCGTTACGTGGTCTCTAACTATGGGCCTCATAAAGAAGCTTAAAATCACACAACGAGCAATGGAGTGGGCTATGCTCGGTGATCGAATCAGAAGCGAGGAGATACGTAGAAGAACTAAGGTAACGGACATATCCCTACGAATCAGTAAGCTCTAGTGGCAGTGGGCAATTTGGCAGGGCACATAGCAGGGAACTGATGGCCGCTGGGGCAGAAAAGTTCTAGATTGGAAACCCTTCGACCAAAAGCGCAGCGTGGGATGTCCACCGACAAGATGGACAGACGACAGGACCAAACTGGATGCAGACCGCTCACAACCGGTCGCTGTGGAAAGCCGTGGGGGTGGCATATGTTCAGCAGTGGACGTCTTTTGGTTGATAATGATGATGATGATGTGTGAACCTCAATGTGAACAGCAAGCTCGCGTCAGCTCTCGTGCACGAATATTTCCTCGAACGTTTCCTCAATAACCAGACGAGAAGCGAGCGCGAACGTTAAATGCCATTTAATAATTTACGCAACGCGCACGAATATTTGTTTTCTGTTCTAAATGGTGACCCAAGTAACGTAAAAAATAATCAATTTTTGAAGTGTTTTCTACCATCAACACCGCCAACAACCGTTTGGATTAAAGCTTTAATCATGCACAAATTATAAAATAAATAAATATAGCAACTGAATATTTTACGGTCTATTTGGTAAATTACGAGTATTTTACCATTTTTACCATAAATTACCATATTTTTCATTACTTACCATTTTGTTTTTTTACCTGCCCAACTCTACCCCTGAGTCGCTCGTCGCTGACCAAAACAACATCCTGTATGTACAATGTATCGTGTACGGCTCTCACTACTTCACACATCTAGTTCATTTAGTTCAGTAGTTTTACTATCACAATATTTCTTACTACTTCACATTCATTCAACTCAATTATTAAATTGAGTTTCGTTCATTTAACTAGTTAAATGAGTGATATTGTTTAGTGGTTACCAAACATGTATCTCTCATCTAATTAATTTAGTCAGTACCTACTTCTACCCGACGACCCGTCTGGTGTAGTGGTCGAAAAAAACGCCTAGTACCATCGATGTAAATAATTAGATTTGCCCGCACCATACTTTTGGCCGCGGCGAAATGGTCAACATCGAAATGAGTGAGCTCACTTATTCGCAATCAGTGCTCATCTGACCGCTGTGACATTTGGACGCTTCGGAAATACGAGACAAAAATCGAAAAGTGTGTCGAAATGCCTTCTTGTGCGTTTAGAAAGTGCACGAATAACTCAAGAAACACTAATAAAAGCAGAGGTGTAACTTTTCACTCGTAAGTACTTAGATTTAATTAAATAATGAATATTTTTATTTCGTCTTGTTAAAAATGACGCTGTTCAAATCTTTTTCGCATGACAGAGAAACTAGTATCGGCGTTGCCGCAAGACGGAAAGAGATGTAACTATTTCCTCGGTACCGCCACGTATCGGGCCGCTGTGTCTTCGATATGACCAATTTAAATAGACACCCGCTTGAACCGCGGACGAGTTAATACAGGGGCACATCTTTGATGGTCGTAAACAAACGCGAATAGTTCGGTAACGACAGCAAGTTTGATACGCGGTATTTTTTTAATTTTAAATATGATTTCAAAGTACAAAATATTATTTTAAATATAATTTCAATGTACAAAATATTATTTTAAATATGATTTCGATGTACAAAATATTATTTGCCATTGGATTATAATTGTAATTTTTATGATTCGGTTACAAAACGTTATTATTTCGATCCGTATTTATGCATTATTGTTCAATTCGATAATATTCACTGTGTGCTAATGACGTACATGATATAATTAAGTATTCTATATAATATATATGTTCCTTCGTCTATTTATCTGGGAAATTAGAAATGAATGTTTTTTGTTGCAATATATGTTTGAGGCAAATTTTGCAACCCAATCAAATTTAACATTTTCAACCGACTTTTAAGTAAACTTAAAAGTGATAATAATGAATAATAATTGATGTCACGCATATAACGTTTATGCTGGCTGGCTTCGACCTACAAAAGGTTAATCTCTATGCTACTAGTATTAGTTACTTTTAAGTTTACATTAATGTCGAGTTAAATTTTATCTGCGCTTTATATACTGCTCAAAAGAATATAAGGGCCGTCTGCAAATTTCTGGTTTATTGTGTGACTGATTTCGTATTAATCCAAAAAGTGAAACATTTGGCCACTTCATTAAATGTTTGTTAGCCTAATTAACTACAAAATTTTTGTATCACAGTTATTTTAAATTTAATTTATTACTGTTATAAATAGGTTTCACGTAATGTCCAAATTGCTGGTGGCCCTTATTTTCTTTTAAGCACTATACATAGGGTAAGAAAAATACGAACGATCCGTTCGAGGTGTTCATTGGTATTGGTAAAGTTTAAGGATCACTCCTATTTCTGTTATGTATTGAGTACTTTTTTACGTTTTAGATTCCCGCAAGACCCGCGTTGTAGAGAAAAGTGGATAAAAATAATACAACGAGACCAAAGAGATGACGAGTGGTTGCCCACACAATTCAGCCGAGTCTGTTCTGCACATTTTAACGAAAATGAGTTGTATATGACGCCGACGGGTAGACGAAAAGTTAAAATTCACGCGATTCCGGCTGTTCACCCAACCTTGGAATTATCAAATGATTTTGATGCGGATCAAGAAAAAGATAAATGCGGCTCACCCCTTCGAAATGTATATGTGTCGGATACAGATTCTATTTTCGACTCACCGAGGAAAATACATCTTAAAAAAAAATTGAGACTTGAAAAAATCAAAAAAGAAAAATATAGAAGAGAGGTACTAAAGCTGAAGAAACAAAACAAGTATTTAAAGACCAAAAATGTTTCTCTGCGTGAATTAATAAAGTCTTTGAAAACCAAGAAATATTTCAATAAAGAAAATTTAAATGAAATAACACAGAAGGCTGAGGATGCAAATAAAGATTTCTTACTTGCCATCGCTAAAAAAAGGAGAATAATTCCGCCAGCTCTTAGAAAATTCTATGCGACGTTACATTATTATTCACCAGCTGCTTATAAGTACGTTAGGGGAAAATTTAATAATACAATGCCACATCCACGTACTATAGCCAAGTGGTATGAGAAAAGTGATGTTTCTCCTGGATTTACTCAACAGGCATTTGAAAGACTTCGTGAAAAATCTAAGCAGAAACCAGTTACAGCAACATTGATGGTTGATGAAATGGCAATACGCCAAAGGACAAATTGGAACGGTCGAAAGACGATGGGACTTGTTAACGAAGGTTTAGGTCCAAAAGATGAAATTGCAACTCAGGCGTACGTTTTCATGCTGGTTTCAAATACTGAAAACTGGAAAATTCCTTTAGGCTACTTTTATATAAACGGGTTGCGGGCGGAACAACGTGCCAATTTAATACAAATGTGTATAACTAAATGTTACGAAGCTGGTGTCAACGTTATTGCATTGACATTTGATGGTTGTTCAGCGAATGTTGCAACAGCAGAAATTCTGGGATGCAATTTTAAAAATATTGACTGCTTAAAAACCACTTTTCCTCATCCAGCATGCAGTAATAAAAGAGTCGCTGTTTTTTTTGATGCATGCCATATGCTTAAATTAGTACGAAATACGTTCGAATCAAAAAAAGTTTTATTTAGTGACGCCGGACGGGTTGAATGGCTGCACTTAGTCAAGTTGCAAAAACTTCAAGAAAAAGAAGGCTTCAAGTTCGGAAACAAACTAACATTACGTCATATTGCGTTCAGAAATCAAATAATGAAGGTTAACTTAGCAAGCCAATTACTAAGCAGAAGCGTAGCAATAGCGCTGACTTTATGCTCAGAGATGCTTACTGGCAGAAGTTTCAGAAATGTTGATGCAACTATAGAGTTTATCGAAACGTTCAACAATTTGTTCGATATATTTAACTCTAGAACTTACAAAACAGGATTCAAGCGGCCGATTACTGCAGAAAACGAAACTGAAATAATAAACTTTCTTGGCAAGGCAGAAAATTATATAAAATCACTCAAGATTTTTAACAAAGTAAAAAGAACCAGAGGGAGAAGGATAAAAATAACTATTACTAAAAAAATAGTCGTGAAAGCAAAATGCAAAATGGGATTTCTGGGGTTTCTAATAGACATACAAAGTTTGAAATACTTGTACGCAGAATTAGTCCAAAAAAACAAAGAAATGGATTACTTGTCAACGTACCGGTTTAGCCAAGACCACATTGAACTTTTTTTCGGTCTCATAAGGCAACATGGCGGGCACAATAATAACCCTACAACAGAGCAATTTCGTGGCATTTACAAAAAAGCACTCTGCCACCTGGAACTTCGAAGTAGTTTTGCGGGTAATTGCTTGCCTATAGATAACTGTTCCATATTGAGTTGTTCATCAGCCCTTGAAAAAATAAATACGACCACCTCAGGATTCCGGGACACTGATATGGACTTAACGACAAATACGCCACAACCTGCTGAAGACGAACAATGCGAAATAAACAGTGACATTCTGTCAAGTTTATTGGACGAGGAAAAGGATATTAGCGAGATTTCAAAGCAAATTGTTGGGTATATATCAGGGTGGGTCGTCAGGAAAATTGTAAAAAAAATTGAATGTGACACATGTTGCAGTGCTTTGATTTCCCATCAAAAATTGAGTTTTCACAGGTTGATAACTTTAAGAAACCTTGGTGGCTTACTTTTTTCCTCGCAAGACGTTTTTAATATTTGCTTGAAAACGGAGTCATATCTTAAGCTCCAAAAAAAAATACAGGGCAATAATTATATGTACGACGAAAAGCCTTACAAAATATTTCAAAATAAAATTTTGAAATTATTCATTCAATCAGACGTCTTTGGAAATCTAAACGGCCATTCTTTGGAACATCCGTGTACATGGAACCATAAAGTTCTTTTAATAAAATCAATAATAAAGCACTATAGTGATGTACGCCTGCATCATATGCACAAAAATATAAAAAAGACGAAAAGGCAAAAGCTTAACAAGTTAATTTTATTTCATGGTGAATAATAAATAATGATTATTCAAACATAACTGGTTTTATTTTTACTTCTCCGTTAAAGTTCTGACGGTACAACATTTTTAAAAATGTATGTACATAGAATAATATTACGAGATAATAATTTGAACGTGTGATGAGCTTGCTGACCGTACCTACGCGCGCGTCACATGCCATGTTGATGACTCACGCCGCTGACGTCACGCGTTCAAAATGTTACTACACTTTTGAGCATTGAGGGCTAATCTAATTATTTACATCGATGCCTAGTACGCAGCGGGTTGTGGGTTCGATCCCCGCACAATATAAACATTTGTGTGCATGAACATGTCTGTTTGTATTGGTCTGGGTCTTTTTATGTATATCATGTATGTATTTACAAACAAAAAGTATTTAAGTATTATATCCTTTGTCTGGCACCCATAACACAAGCTTTGAGTAGCTTACTTTGGGACTAGATGGCGATGTGTGGGAATATCCAAAGGATATTTATTTATTTATTCTACTATCACAATATTACTCACTACATCTCATTCATTCAGCTAAATTGTTAAATTGAGTTGTGGAGTAGCGAGTGATATTGTAATACCTAGTAGAACTACTGAACTAAATGAACTACATGTGATGTGATACATATCTTTAGTTTCCACTTAACTATATCTGTTAAGTCATTTCAGTTAAGTGAACGATTTTGTGCATGTTTATACCATGTAAATGCTCGACAAAAGTCTCCCCAACACCTTTCATTAATCCCTGTCAGCAGCCATTGACTAATAAACTTTCGCGAAGCTGGTCAAATCATCAAACCACCTCATTTTTACAACTGGTTCATGCATAATATAAAACAAACATGTCTAATATTTAAATCTTTTTTTTTTCAGACCTGTCAACAACAGATGACGAGTCGAGCGAGCCTACCAAGACGAAAGCCTTCAGGTCGCAAGACAAGTGCCTGGTGGGGCGGGTTCCCCGGCCTGCGGGGGCGAAGCCCGGCCTCGGGGGCGGGGTCGCTCTCATCGTGAGGAGGAACACCAGCGTGAGTAGGCTTGCCAGGTCGCCCAACCTAATAGCCGGACAGACCAGCCATTTTGGCCGGACATTTGGGTAGAAAAGCCGGACATGCTACATTATTGAGACATTTGGTTTGTAATGCTTTCCAACAAAGCGATATGAAATAAGAAAAGACTGCTTTAAAACGCTTTTCTTAGTGACAAAGAGAGAATGGTGATGACTGCGTGAACACTGTTGATGCTTTGGAGATGCGCAACCGTCGCAAGGCTCTCCTTTTCAGCGGGATTTCAGAAAATGTGGAGAACGTCAGGGATGCAGTGGTTGATATCATCAGGACCAGGCTGGGGCTTGATGACTTTGATGCCTCACAGATAGCGCTGTGTCACCGACTGGGTGATAAGCCAGGCAAGCGTTGCAGACCTGTGCTTATTCGTTTCACGATGCATGCTTCCAAGTCGTCAATCTGGAAGCGGAAGACTCTGCTTAAAGGTTCGGCGATATCGGTCTCTGAATTCTTGACCCGGAACAGGCAGACAGCATTCGTAAAGGCCCGCTCGCACTTCGGCATGCGTGAATGCTGGACCTCTGACGGTGTCATCATGGTCAAGGTCTCCGATGGTACTAGGCGAAAAGTGAACACACTCGAGGAGCTGCAAGAGCTGATCTCCAGGTTCCCGAAGCCTGCAGGTACCGTCAGCTCACAAGCATCATTGGCGCCGGCGCAACAGGTAACAACGCGACCTCCTGCTCAGCCTACTACTTCGAGCTCGTCGTCTAAGGTGGCAACTCGTAAACAAGCATCCGCAGCGAAAAAATAAGTCAGCTATGTGATCCATTACCGATATCCTTAGTTGTTTGTAAATATTTTATAATTTTGTTGAAGGTACTTATTACTACTTAGGCTCAGAAAACATTTTTATTTCTTTCGTTGAAATGTCACTGTCATTTGTCATATGTCAATGTTTTTTTTTTTCTTCTTTTTTGCGCTTTGGACAAAACATATGCAACCAGTTTTGTTCCGAACTGTGCTCGAGCATAATTCAATATCGTTATGTTGTCCTTACTTTGAGTTTATTTTTACAACACTAAGTGATTTTAATGTTGTTTTTATGATAATAGTTTAAAACTTTGTTATTGCATAGCTGGTGGGTGATGCAAAGAGTAAAAAATCTAGGGATTACTTACCTAGCCCTGCATTATCTTATATAAATAGTTTTTTTTTTTTTTTTATATACATAGTTTAAATTTATTTTACATTATTATATTTATTATATATTTGCAATTATGCCTCTTAACGCGACAAGTTCATCAGCTTCATACTACTCTTGTAGTGATCACTCACACTCGTTCGACTCAGTGTCGTCTGACATTGAAACACTCGGCATTCAGCTCAAAAACTGTTTCGAAGGGCATCAAAAATCTCTTAACATATGCCACATTAACGCTCAGAGCATCCCGAAGCATCATAGTGAACTCTTGGATAGCTTCTCGTCGGATGTAATCCATGCCGTTTTAGTTTCCGAGTCTTGGCTCAAACCATTCATGCCTTCAGTTGCATACAGTCTACCTGGCTTCGTGCTAATTAGAAACGACCGAGTTGGTAAGGGTAGCGGTGGAGTAGCAATTTACCTGAGATCAGATATCCCATTCACAATTGTCGCATCATCTCCAGCTATCTATTCTGCATCAGCAGAATATTTATTCATTGAGATCAGTTTAAGTAGTACCAAAGCTTTACTTGGGGTGGTGTATTGTCCTCCAGGGATTGATTACTTCAACCAGCTTGAGGTTGCCCTTGAATCATGCTGTACAGACTACTCCCATCACATTATTATGGGTGATTTCAATACCGAGCCTGCCGGAGATCCTCCTCGTTCCGACAAATTTCTTCATTTACTAAGGTCCACTGGCCTCCAGTATCTTCCATTTTTTCCCACTCATCACAATATTGGCACCCGTGATACCTGGCTCGATCACGTGCTGACCTCGTCTGAACAGTTCGTGCTTGGCCATGGTCAGTTGTTGGCTCCAGGTTTCTCTAGACATGATTTGTTGTACTTAGCTTACCGTATTCGACCTCCTGGAAATAGGCCCCGGACAGCTCAGGTGCGAAGTTACTCGCGTATCAATAATGAAAGCTTGTTGAAAGATGCTGCTACAATAGACTGGAACCCTGTCATGTCTGCTGGCACGGTCGATGTTAAAGTGGAGCTGCTGTGTAGCAATATTATTAGCTTATTTGATAAGCATGCGCCCATGCACACAGTCCGCATAAGGCGACCGCCAGCTCCTTGGTTGACAAAGGATATCAAACTTGCAATGTCTAGACGCAATAAGGCCTTCCGTACTTTCAAAGGAAATAGATCAGACGAAAATTGGGCCCAGTACAAAAAGGCGCGTAACCGTTGCAATCAGATGATACGTGCAGCGAAACGTCATCATATACATACTGAGATCCATAAGTCCTCTTCCTCTAACATCTGGAATTTTCTGAATTCACTTGGGGTCGGCAGATCAAAGTCTGATGACATCCACATTCCTTTTGATCTCAACGACATCAACCAGCATTTCACGAACCTTCCTGCCCTTGATGCTCTCACCAAAACGAATACTTTAGCATACATAGCTTCACTCCCTGCTCCTGACATTACTCCCTTCTCATTTACCCTTGTCTCCGATGCTGACATCAGCAAGGCCATTTCTACGATTACATCTAAAGCAACCGGAGTGGATGGCATCAGCCGTCTGATGATAGTGCCATTGCTCAAAATAATTTTACCTATTCTCACTCACATTATTAATTGGTCATTGGACTCTGGCACTTATCCAGATGTTTGGCGTAAAGCTCTCGTCCGTCCACTCCCTAAGGTTCGTAATCCCACTTCTCCAAGGCAATACCGGCCCATTTCCATTTTGCCTTTTCTCTCAAAAGTAATTGAGTCGTGTGTACTTAAACAGTTATCCTCCCATCTCTCTCAGAACAACTTACTGAATCCTTTTCAGTCTGGATTTCGTGCAGGCCATAGTACTACCACTGCTCTGCTGAAGGTAACAGAAGACATACGAGACGGGATGGATTCCTTTAAAGTCACACTTCTTGTTCTAATAGACTTTTCTAATGCCTTTAATGCTGTGGACTATGACCTCCTTCTGGCCGTACTTTCGTACTTAAAAGTATCTTCTTCAGCCCTGGAATGGTTCTCTTCCTATCTGCGTGGTCGCCAGCAGTCAATTAAAACTCCTAACGCCCATTCTGACTGGTACAATCTGTCATCTGGTGTACCACAGGGTGGCATAATCTCTCCTTTGCTCTTCTCTATTTTTATAAATCTTATCACCCTTAATCTTCGCTGCTCGTATCATCTGTATGCTGATGACTTGCAATTGTATGTGCAAAGTGAAATTGCAGAACTACCTGCTGCAATTCATCTTATGAACGAAAATTTAAATTATATTTCATCGTGGTCACAAAACTTCGGAATCTCTGTCAACCCTACGAAGTGTCAGGCCATTATTGTGGGTAGTCCGGGACTTGTTTCTAGGTTTAATGTAATGGATCTGGACCCAATAGTGTTTGAAGGTACCACTATACCTTACTCTACTAGTGTCAAGAACTTGGGCCTAACTATGGACACTACGCTTAGCTGGTCTGTTCACATAGCTGAGGTCAGCCGTAAGGTGATTGTCTGTCTGAGAAGTCTCTACCGCTTAAAATTCTTTCTCCCATTTAAGACGAAGCTTCTGCTTATGCAAACTCTTGTCATCCCTATCATAGACTACGCAGACTCTTGCTGCACTAATCTTACTGAAGCCCTTATCGACAAGCTTGAACGTCTCCTCAACAATTGCATCAGGTTCATCTTCGGCCTCCGTAAATATGACCATGTCTCCAGTTTTAGAGCACAGCTTAACTGGCTCCCTATTCGTCAACGTAGAGACTCTCGAATCCTTTGCATTTTACATGCTATTCTTAATAACCCCTCGTCGCCTTCTTATCTTAAAGATATGTTCCCGTTTTTATGCCAAACTCACGATCGGTCTCTCCGTTCCTCCGTCAATCTCCGGCTAGGCACGCTGGCACACCGCTCCACGTACGTCTCCAAGTCATTTTCAGTGACGGCAACACGACTGTGGAACTCTCTTCCTTTGGATGTCAGGAGGGCCGAGTCGAAGGTATCATTCAAGAGGAAAGTCCGACAATTTCTTAAAGAATAGATAATTGCAAAATAATATTTATTTATTATGTGTATTATTTATGTACATTTTTTTTTATATATTGTATTTATTTTGTGTAAGTTTAAGTATATTTATTGAATATAAAATAATTTACAGTAATTAAAGCACGTTTATTTGTTACTATAAATATTAGTCAATTGTTACTATTTTGTTGTTTTTTCTCAAAATTTCTTTTCGCTGCACCCATTGCCATCTCTCTGCATGACCTAAAGGTTTGACTGGCAGAGAATTCTTTTAGCATTAAGTCCACCTTTGTACACTATGATTTGTGCAATAAAGTCTTTAAATAAAATGGTATCCTACATATACGAATATAAGGGCAAAATTCGTTTTGAAATTTTAGAAGGTGATAAAGTAACAAAAGTAAGCGTAATGCCTTAAAAAACGACCGTGTAGGATATAAGATCTTAAATAAACGCCCTAACCATTTTTTTATTTGTAAAATGAAAATGTGACTGAAGACTTAAATACTTACATTCACAACTCATTACTTCTACTCAAAAAGTAAAATGCAACATGTATTTAAAAAAAAATACATTCTGATCGAATTCAATGTTGGGGTATTTTAGCATTCGACATAAGTATTAAACATCTAATAGATAAACGCGAGCGTGATATTGCGCCTCACTGCGGCACTCGTCTGCGCTCGGTTATGCTCGGCGATAGCTCGTTTGCAAAATGTTAAAAGCCTAACAAAAGCCGGACAAGCCGGACACCGTTTATTTTGGCCGGACACGCTATCAAAAAGCCTACCTATGTTCGGCTTTATTCGGATGCCTGGCATCCCTAAGCGTGAGTGCTCCTTGACTTAGTTACCTTTTGAGTAGGTCTGACTTACTTAACCGGACAACGCGAAGCCCGGCCACGGGTGCAGAGACGCTCTTATCGTGAGAAGGAACATCAGCCTAAGTTAGTTCCTTGTTTCTTTTACCGTCTTCAATAAAAGCAGGTTCTCAGTTTGACGTGTAATATGTAAATGTCTGTTCACGATTATCTCTAGTTTGTCTGAACTGCTTTCGATGCAATTTTCATGTCCAAGACAAAACAATCTAGATTACAAAACATCTGCTGAGCCCAGCGCCGCCCTAGGATGACGGGCCCAGTTGACATATTTAAGAATAGCGGTCCCCCGCGACTTCGTCCGCGCGTTTGCTCCCTCCCCTCCCGTCGCAGCGTGATGTTTTATATCCTAAAGCTTTTCTCGATAAATAAGCTATCTAACACAGAAATATTTTTTCAAATCGGTTCAGCAGTTCCTGAGATAAGCGCGTTCAAACCAACAAACTCTTCAGCTTTATAATATAATTAGCGCAAGCGCACGTTGTACTTAAGCTGCGAACATTATTTTGGTGCGGAGTTATGTTAAAACTGTGATAGCTCCTAAGATATTTATTGGAATCAAATGATATAAAGGGCAACTTTGTTCTAAATGAAATGCTCGTGATGATGAATGTATTTATTTTGATAAGAATAAATACTTGTGTGTATAATACACCTCTAAAAATGATGCATTATTTTTTTACAAATTTATTAACATAAAAAAGGTTGTAGTAAGTCAACCATAAAAGATAGACATATGCTGTCGCGGACTTTATTATAGAACTCTTAATGCTGAACAATCTTGTCATACATGATTTTTGTGTAACTTTAGCGGTTTCCGCAGCGTACGCAGCGGAAGCTCTCAAAAGGAATATCTTTCTCCCGTTTTCGCAACATTTTTCATTGCTGCTGTGGTCTTGTGAGTCGTATCTTTGTTTTATAGCTTAAAGCCTTCCTCGATAAATGGACTATCCAACATAAAAATAATTTTTCAAATCGGGCCAGTAGTTTCTAAATTTGCGCGTTCAAACAAACAAACAAACAAACAAACAAACTCTTCAGCTTTATAATATTAGTATAGATTTATTTTATGCTGGAACTTGTCTTGTTGTTTCAACGATGTTCTACCTTAGATGGTTTGTAAATTAAAAAATCAATACTGTCAACTGTTTAAAAAGACGAAACTAAAACTGCGCATCAATGTTAGGGTAATTTAATATCGGTAAGATGTATGTGATAAATTGTGAACTCATCCTAATTACCCACTACCCACATTACCCGCTTCACAAATTTTCCAACAAATAAGTGGGAATAGCTCGATAAATAGCTACTTCTAGTTCATAAAGATGAAATAAGAAACCAAAAAGTTGCGCACGGGCGGGACTCAAACCAGCAACTTCTTGGCTAACCGGGCCAAATGCTTTACCAATTGAGCTACCGTGCTATCTGTCCAACCTTGCAAAACTTGTGGACTCTTATGGATATGTCTAATGACGTCACGCGTGACGTTGAGCGCCATCTACCCGTCTGTTTATGCAACAGTGGATTGGAGTTATTCATTACTGAATCCTTCTAGTTAATAAATAAATATTAAATATTGGACACCAATCACATACATTGCTCTGATCCCAAAGTAAGAAGCCAATGCACTTGTGTTATGGGAATCTGACACAATGGTGGTACCACAACACCCAGACCCGAGACAACATAGAAAAGATCGTTTTCTACATTGACCCGACCGGGAATCGAACCCGGAACCTCACGAGATGGCGACGCTTAAACCAGCGTTCTAGCCACTCGACCACGGAGTTATTCAGTATCTTGAATTTTGTGAGTCCGAATACCTAAAAAGAAAATTTTTTACTCCCGAGCGACGAAAGGTCCAGCTATTCGCGTCGAATTGTTTGCTGCAATAACACCAAATTCACATTGACCGCAACTCCTAAGCCGGGCTTACATTTATCCTACAAGATGCTCCAGTGTGCTCATAGTGAATGCTAGAGAAGTGACGTGACGTCACACTAGGGGAGCATTTGATAGCGGAGGGTAAGACAATGACGGGTCTCGAAGGAATCGAACCGTGGACTGAGATGTGTGAATGTTCGAAGTGGTACAGCCGACAGCACATCGGGTTACCCACTTTTTTTGGAAAATAGCCTTTATTACAACTACATAAGATACCGCAGTGTTTACCTTGACGTGCTGTTGTCCGTACCTACTGTGAAGTATAATCCTCGCAAATTACTAATGCGCCCTGGCGGGTTTTTACGTTTTCTCGTCGATACTTCGATGTCTTGTTTTGTATGTTAGTTAACTCTTTACTCTGATTTTTAATTGATAGAAATGACATTTGGAGCGATGCCACGTTTTCGAAATTTTTAAAATAATGCTGTTCCTAAATAATCCAAACATTCAATTTTTATTTAATCGTTGTATTTAAATTATTATATCATAAATTCATAATAAAATAGTTGTAGTTTGCATTTCTGTTGTGCAAAAGTTTATGAGCATGAAATTAACAAGCGATCTAAACAATAAAACAACAAACAACATTTATTAAATAGCTCTTTGCAACATTTTTCTTGTATTATTTATCCAAATGAGTGGAATCACATTATTGAAAACTCGTATCAAAAATTCAAATAATCGCGTACAATTGAATTGTTACAACACACTACTATCAATTAAAAATTTAGAGAACTTACACCGACGACATATCAATTATAAGATATTCAGAATGTTTTTTAATTGCGAAAGAGATTTAAGGTTTTAAAGGATATTGCCGATAAAGCCGGGACCAGATTGCGTCTTTGTAGGTCATATTTCAAAAATCTTGTTTGAATTGTAATTGCACTGGTATTTACTAAGTAAGTAAGTATTGAATTACTTCAGTAAAATATAACAATCACGTTCTGAATGCATCAAAATGAATATAGGTGAGGTGCAATCACAAAACATAACCTCAAAATATCTAATTTGCCATTGAATTCCTCGTAAACTCCTAATTATTATTCAAAAATATTTTTTGTCTGTATTCTTTCAAATATTTAAAAATAAAATATCCGAACATTTTGAAAGACGCATGCAGACGCAAAGTGGGCCGAGTTTCTATAGAGTTTTGAGCAAAATCTTTTGACATGGTTCCAGAGCATTAGCAAGTGGCGGCGCTTATACACACATCACAAAAAGTTTGTGGTCACAAGCATATTGTAATTTAATTGTTTAAATTTAAAATGTGTACCGCGTGTGGGGTGCTTGAATAATAAACACGTAGTATAAATCTTCAGGTTCTTCTCCAATATATTTATTGCAACAAAATAGCACAAAGATAAGGCACAAAGTCATAGAAAGTACAAATAGAGCCCTGTTCTGGGCATGCAGCTCGCTTTTATACAAATCAAAACCTGTCGAAAACAGTCGGGACGACATCCGTTTCCATGTCTGAACATTGACAGCCTTACCACAAATAATTAAACTATGTTTAGACAACTGTTAAAATATGATACGACTAGTTTCAAAACAACGTCAATCAAGTCAAATGACATAAGGGTGACATACATTACACTTTAGCCGGATAACATTTAAACAGTAGTTCAAACCTTGTTTATTTATTTGTGGTAAGGCCGTGAACATTTACTATAATATTTATTTGTAGGGATAAACAATCTGCTAATTAAATATATAAATTCATTAATTATTTGGTTATTTATCGTACTGAATTTAGCAAGCCTTATGGGTGAGGCCGTAGATTTTGCCACATTAGCTATAACATAACTCTCCGCTTCATTTAAAAAAAAAAGTATTGTATGTATATGTTTTTCAATAACAGCATCGTATTTCTTCACAAATGGTGAAACGCGATTAATAAATATATTTGAATAACTTCAAACCCTTGGAAATTTATTAAACATTTTGCTGCAAAAAGCGATGATTTTTTCGTAAAATACGCTTATCCGTTCCGGTAGAGGTGCACTTTGAGCATCAGTAAAATCAAAAATATAACTCTTTTTGACAGTCTGTTTGCTTTGACGCTAAACAATAGTAGTTAGCTAGCCACGTTTTAAAAATCGTTTCGTATATCCTAAGGAAGATCATGAATTTTCACTCGTTTTCGAAAAACGTTAAAATCCGTTCTTTGCGCTATTTTGTATTGCGCAACTTATATCTGCCCATTCCGTTGTGTTTAAAAAGTAGCAGTATTCAAGTCTGAGTAGTGGCAGCACCGAAGAATCTTTGTGTATGGTCAGTACGCTGTCAGCGGCTATATTTTTGTCAGTCCGACATCAACATTGTTTGAAAGAAGGAAGTGTCATATTTTTTGCGGAGAGTGTTTTTTGATATATCAATTTAAGTTTTTGATATATATCTATACTTGTTGTTGCGCATGATTTAATAAAATGTTTGACATCTTTCAAGGCTTAATTTACATTCAAAAATAGCTTATTTATCAAGTTATAATGGATTTTGTTTGCGCGACAGTTGCGCAAAAATGTCTTTTTGCCACTTTGCGATACCCGAGGCGTAGAATTTGCGCTACTTTTTTTACGCTACCAAATAAAGGAGCTTACACACATAGGCTTGCAGGTTTTTTTTACCATGCATTGCTCCAGCTTAAAAACTCTTCCAGTTTTGGACTGTCTATTATGACAGACACTGAAAAGTTTAATTAAAAATATTTTTATTGAGGTATGAATGTCTTGTATGAAAAGCTCTTTGCCTTTTTATTTATTTATTTTATTTTAAACTTACAAAATATCCTTACAAGTGGTCCTTGTGTCTTGATGGTATAATATAATAAGTAATTAATTTCAGTAAGATGTCTACTTTGTTGTGTAATTTTATTAACAAGCAGACAGTAAAAGAACACGGAAAAAATAAACTAAGAAAAAAACAATGGTGAAAAAAAAAGGAAAATTAATATTGATACAAAAGAAAAGTCAAAAGTTAGTATGAAAACTGTAAAGAAGAAGAAGATAAGAACATTTATTGAATCCAGCTCAGAAAATTCCGATATTCTGAGTCTAGCCGACACAGATAATTCTGAATGTGAAAAATTTGATGATTTCATAACGACATGTTTAGAAGAACAAGGTAAAAAAGGAAAACTTCGAGCCAGCCATACCGTTTGGGTTAAGCGATGTTAAGTACTTTACAGGCGATAATGATATTTTTAAAAAAGATGACTGGATCGTGGCAAAATTTTCTACAAAAAAAAGTTTGAAGCACTTTGTAGGACTTGTTTTATGGATAAAAGATAAAATCTCTATATCTCGATTTGTAAGGAAAGTGAAAAACTTGAAAGGTAGTAAAGGGTTAGTCTTTACGTACCCAAAGGTTGAGGAGGTATGTGAAATGCACTTCGATGACGTGTTAAAGTGTTACCCCTACCAAATATTTCCCGACGGGATCAAATTGTGTTCGATATCGATTTCAGTTATTTCAACGTACAGTAACAAACTATACTAAAATATACAGTTGAACATAATTCATGTTTGGTAAACTTTCATTCCTATTGCGGTTGTGATAGTAAATCAAAGCTTAGAAATTATGTTTCTGTCTTCGAAGAGTTTTTTGTTGGTTAAATACTCTTTATAATTCCATACTGATCTTTTTATGACTTGTTTTTTTGAAATTTTGTTCCTATAAATAAATTGTGTTTCTAGAAATAGAACTCTTAGTTTTTTGTTACAGA
This sequence comes from Pyrausta purpuralis, assembly GCA_963924145.1. Classification (NCBI taxonomy): domain Eukaryota; kingdom Metazoa; phylum Arthropoda; class Insecta; order Lepidoptera; family Crambidae; genus Pyrausta; species Pyrausta purpuralis. The sequence goes on along the minus strand of OZ001666.1, from coordinate 6,733,703 downwards.
CAAGCGTAAAATTTGTCATTTGTCATACTTACCTTGTAAAAGTGTGTTTTATTTTGTAGCATTTTCCTAACAAATGTTAAAAGTAAGTTAGTACTTATGGGTTCACCTAAAGATATTAAAAGTTATGTGATAATTACATATCTTGTATGCACTCCTTAACAATTTTGCTTTACCATTTTGCGTTACTCTGCGCGACGGACTCGTAGAATTTTTTGCGACACCTTTGCGCTATTTGTGGCAAAATCTACGGCCTCACCCTTATAGATTATTATTTCAATAGTTACAATGTTTGAAATCTGGGGGCATGGCAGTGCCCCCACCAAGTCTAGCGAAAAAGCGTCACGGCCGTACCATCCTTTTCTCGAAGCAATTAAGACCATTTTCGACCCCCTGTAACTTCGTTGTGGATAAAACTAGAAGACTGAAATTTTCAGTAACCATGCAGGCATTGTAAAGACACGGTATATTTCAAATTTCATTTGAACCAGTATTTTAAGAATTATAACGGGTCAAATTTTTTAATTTTGTCACTCACTGACTCACCGATCATCAAAATTCTAAGGCACTTCTAGCAGACCTAGAAGCTTCAAATTTAGAATATAAGTAGTGTTTGTTGTATGAATCAAGGAAAAACTGAAAAATCTAAAAAAGACCGCAAAAAAAATTAAGCCAAGTCTTCAGTTAAATTTTTCAATATCGGCTTTATTCGTAACGATGTTTTACGGCAGTTATTATTATTGCGTGCAAAGCCGCGGGTTTAAGCTAGTCCCATATAAATATAGGCGCATGGTAGTGCCCCTGCCAAATCGAGCAAAAAAAGGGTATTCCCGTCATGAAAACACGTTAAAATTAAATTATTTAATGCAAAAAGCGTACCTACGTGCGTATTCTTACTTATTACGAGTGCGTAAGGTTGTAAATTATTTATTACACCACGCGCTGCGCGGTGCTAGCGCGAAGGCGCGGGGCGGGGACAGTGGCGGGGCGCGCGGAAAGGTGAATGTCGCCGAGCGAGCAGCAGCCGCGCTCATACGCGCGAGCGACCACAGATTATTAAGAGTGTGTCTGTCTGTTCGGATGTGCCCAGAATTCTTACCTATAAGTTTGCGATTTTCATTGATAATTTCGATTGCTATATTAGTTTGACGACTAAAGGCTACTCTCATTGGATTACTGATATTATTTGCTTACAATTTCAACGTTGTTCGGGAAGGTACCGAAAAGGAAAAAAGTAGAACTGTCTACAAAATACAAAAAAGAAATGAGATCCCATCAAAAACAATACTTGTCAAAAAAAAAACAAGTCTCGCAACTCATTTGTTCTGCGGTAAAATGTTGTGAGATCCATGTAATACCAAGTCGGTTATTAATTTATTCAGTCTCTATTTATGCGACTTTCTGTCTTAATACGTCCAGTCTCTAAAACCACGATCGTGGTCCATAACAATTGATAATCAATTGTGTCTGGAATCTCCGTACTCGAAGCATTAAGTCGTTACGTAATAATTAACAGCATCTTATTGTGACGCATATCAATATTAAAATTCATTAATGTTTTATATAAATATATTGAGACTTGGCCATTGCGCTTTGCGTTTGCGCCAAAATGAACATTTGTTATCTCTCTCTTCTTATTTAAGAGCTATGCTCTTGTCGGTGGAGTTTTTCCCAAAAACATAAAAATCTAATAATCCCCAATAATCCTTAAAAAATCAATTTACAATTATTAAAATGTAATCATAATAATTAAATAATCTAAAGATTAATCCAAATTATTCTTATATCGTAGCCGAATCGCATTCAACATAGTGGACACTTCCGGCATTTCCATCAAACGTTTGTCTAGCTAGATAGATATATAAATTATGATGTATTGAATATATGACAAAGATAATGTATAATTTAGAGAATACAATGGGGTAACATAAGTCACACACAGTGAGTATGTGGTTTGGTGCTGAAGTATACTATTACAACTAACTAACTGCCTCGGTGGCGCAGCGGTAGAGGGTCGCACTTTAAAGCGACGGCTGCGCCAGAGGTCCCGGGTTCGATCCCCGGGTCGGGTCAAAAAAAATATACCTGAGTTTTTCAGAAATTCTTAGGATAGCCCGGAGTTTGGAAATTGGCGGTGTTTCACCCCCGTGCCTCGGAAAAGCACGTAAAGCCGTTGGTCCTGCGCCTGAACTCTCTCCGGTCGTGTCAGATTGCTGTCCCATCGGGCTATGAGAGTGAAAGGAATAGAGAGAGCACCTGTGTTTGCGCACACACTTGTGCACTATAATATGTCCCGCGCAGTCGGTTAGTCATTGTGACTGGCCACCGTAGTCGAAATCGGCTAGGGGGACTATTATTATTATTATTATACTATTACAGAATTAAGTACATATTTGGGCTGACTAGGATCGGGAATCGTCATGTAACAAATGATTATTCAAAGTGTTCGCAAACTTTTTTTGATGTGTATATATTTCTTACGATCGTCCTCTCGAATCAAATTAATATTCATTATTAATGACAGTTCAGCCCATTGTAACACAAAAAGAAAGGGTTATGTGTTGTTTCGACATGATTTGCATTGTTAAATATATCTTATAAAACAAAATTATAGGAGAAGATAGACATAATGTGTAAACGGTCTGACTACGGCAAAGCCAAAAAGAATGGTTCCACAATTGCGGCTAAACTAAACCAATTTTAGTTAATGAGCTATCAATTTATTCCTCATTATAGTCCCGGTAACATAGTGTACTTATTGTTGAAAAAGCAACATGGCAAATGCTACCAAAACAAACAGTCAGTTTTCTGTCAGCAACGAGTATCAAATGAGATAGTCAAAAAATTGATTCAAAAAAGTTTTTGTCATTGGGGTAAATTTTTTTTATCAAACTATTTATCACCAAATAAATTTAACGTCAATTTTTTTTCGCTTTTCAATAATGATAGTAATATTCCCCTTGCCGATTTCGACTACAGTGGCGTCACAAACGAATAACCGATTGCGCGGGACATATTACAGTGCACAAGAGTGTGCGCAAACACAGGTGCACTCTCTATTCCTCTCACTCTCATAGCCCGATGGGACAGCAATCTGACGCGACCGGAAAGAGATCAGGTGCAAGACCAACGGCTTTACGTGCGCACCGAGGCACGGTGGTGAAACACCGCCAACTTCCAAATTCCGGGTTTCCCTGCCAAAAAAGCTGAGAATAACTTTATAAATGTGTAATATTTGGTATTCATTTTATTTCATAAAATCTAAGTAAGTATTTATTATTTATGTAGACATTTTTTTATATATATATAATTAATTTTGTTTATTTGTCGTACCGCCCACAATCAGCCCAGGAAAAAAAAACAGCTGTCAAGCAATACAGCTTATTTTTGTTGTAATTAAATTTAATAGTTAAGACTCATTAATTAGGTCTAAAAGCAATATAATTCAATAGTGCTAACACGAAATAATAAACACAAGTGCAGGCAACGTACCAAATTGACGAAATACCATACGAAAAACTGCCAACGGTCGCCGGTCAAAGTGCAACGGATAACTACTTAAACCAGGGGAGTACTGTTTCTAATTAATTTGTAAACCTATTTGTCGCATTTTAAACGCTAATTAATACTTGAAGTGCAATTAAAGTTCGCAAATTGTAACAATATTTGACACTTTGAGGTTATATGTTTTACGCAAGTCATCTGACCAACCTGGGGTCGAGTGAGTGCTGTTTGCTGTTGCTTACTGCTGTAAATACAACATCATAAACTGCACAAGCCTCACTACGGTGAGATACGTCAAACCTCATAACACTTCGGTTCTGTTGTGCCTCTCTTTACTTGACGTATATGTGGAAGTAAAGTTGAAGATAACAACCTTATGCCGCATACAAATCACTCGTATACACTAATCAGGCATACTCTTCACTAACTACACCCACATACATTGCAGTAGTAAGCATAAAAGCATAGCAGTGATAGTCTAGACCTAGGTAGTTAGTTGGCTATTTGTGTTTGTTCCTAAAATTGTTTATTTATTGGTAAACATAGTTATATTTAAACTCAATGAATCATATTAAATAGCCTGAAACTATATAAAAATTCAAATATTTCTTTAACTTAGAGATTAATATAATAATTCCCATTGCTGTAACTTATGTAACTTATTTACATACATGTATGTTTAATTTAAATGTTTTTTTAACTCAAATAGCTCAGTACTGACCCAAACATCATAACATCTGTTGTACACTCTGTTTATAAAAATTCCAGGTGACCCTCAACCTATCTAATCAATAAAAATGACCACCCGGAATGGAGCCATTACCCGCAAAATGACTGCCCGAGAAACTGAACTAAAACTCAGAAGGGCACTTGATGAATTAAAGGAGTCAAGGACTTCCTGTGAGGAATTGCTCAGAGAAAGAGATGAGTATGAGGAGGTAATAAAGACCAACATCGAACACACCTCTCAACTCAGAAAAGAAATGGCTGAACTGCATGTCCGCCTGCTGGAGGTCACCGAGCATCGAGACCAGCTTCTCAACACAGTCAGCACCTTCGACCAGTGCAGCAGCATTTTTGAGCAGACACTTATGCGCAATAATGACCTGGAAAGTGAGCTACGGGATGCCAATAGAACTATTCGATAGAGAAGAAAGATCAAGCTCATATCCAAACCTTGAACCTGTATGAGGAGCTGATTGGTACCCCCGGTGGTCGGTCTGTGGTCACCAATCCAGACTTAAATTGTAGTTTACACCAAACTCTAAACAAAACTGCTCATATTAAATTGTCAGGTAGAAATAGGGTTAAAAAATATATAAAACTTAGTAAATTTATAAAGAAAACTAAAATTCTTGTTAAGAAAAATAAACGTTTTTTCAAAAATATTGAACTTAGAAAGGAAAAGTTAGATTTATTAGACAGTCTGGAAATATATCAAAATAAGTTACATGAAAGTAGGTCACAATGTGAACAAACTGTTGAGCGATTGCAGACTGACATCTCCAGGTTGCAGGAGTCATTGCATTCCATGACAATTAAATATAACTCTTCCCAGGAACAAATATCAGAACATATCCTGGCTGCAAATAAACTTCTGAAATTAAACACACCTAACTCTGATTTTAATTCACTCCCAAACATAAATCTAAACTCCGTACAAGACCTCGATCAGCAAGGGGATGACAGTTTACAGTTGCAATCACAAAATCTTAATTATAATTGTTCATCAAAAAAAAACAATAATGAATGCAGCAATGTTATTGTTTTTTCAGACAGATTAGGAATTGGTTATGGTTCCTTATTGAATAAAAACCTTAAATGTAATATTGTAAACAATTGTATGCCTGATGCATCACTAGATCAAATAGTCATTAATATTCAAAATAGTAATTTAAATTCAAGTTCAATACTTGTGTTAATGTTAGGAAATAGTAAAAATTTAAGTAAAAAAAATCTGTTAAAAAATTATTCAATATTGTTAAATTTAAATGTACATAAAATAATCATTTGTGCAATTCCATTCTCAAAAAATCATACGGCACAGGAAAATAACTGTATTCATGTATTGAATACTTTATTATTTAATTTAATCCAACGTCATAGTGACAAATTTGTGTTTTTTGACACAAATAAATTTACTAATAACTCATTTTTGCTGACTGGCGGCTCTATACACCTGCCATATAGAATCAAAAAACTAATTGCTAATTTGTTAGCATATAACATTAATTGCATAATTAACAAAACCATATCACATGGTTATCAACTTGTAAGTAATAATAGTAATGTTGATGTTATCAACCAGACAACCTCTGAGGCTTTAAACTAAGAGGGCAGACAAAGGCCAGGTCTAGTTTTAATGTTGTTCACCAAAATATACAAGGCCTGGCTGGCAAAGAGCTTGAACTATCATTAGTTCTACACGATTTAAGTGTTCATGTAATGTGTGTAACAGAGCATTGGTATAGAAAATGTGAAATAATGATTAGTATTGAAAACTATACAGTCGGTAGTTCGTTTTCAAGAGAGACTACAACTAGAGGGGGGTCACTCATACTTATAAATAATGAATTAAATTGTAAAGATCGCAGGGACATTGTGTCACTCTCTTTAGAACGTACTATCGAATTAGCGTGTATTGAGCTCGAACATTATATAATTTTATCTGTGTATAGCCCCCCCGACGCTACTTACCAACTTTTTGAACCAATTATGGAATCAGCGCTAGAAAAGGTTTCAAAATCTAATAAGAAAATAATAGTATGTGGAGATTTTAACTTCGATATTTTAAAGGAATGGAATAGCGCCATTCGATTTCTTAATCTTTTCAAATCTTTTAATTTAAAAAATCTCTTTTGTGAACCCACAAGGGTAACTCCCACCACGGCCACTTGCTTAGATAATATTTTTTGTGACAAAAACGCAAGTGTCATTGATAAAGGTATTTTAATTGGCCTCAGTTCTGATCATAGAGGTCAAAAAGTTTTATTTGAACACAATCATACCGCAAGTTTACCTATGGAAACTATGTATAGGCCTGTCACAGAAAATAGGTTAGATAGATTGAGGGATACAATTAACGATACACTATATTCAGTGAAACAAAATACTAGTGATAGTGTAGATAAACAATATGAAGACCTTTTTAACTTAATTAAAAACGAATTTAATGAAATATTTCCCATAAAAAAGACTAAATCAAATAAGGTCCAATGTCAATTTAATAATTGGGCCACGCCGGGAATTCATAAAAGTAGGATTAAATTATATGAATTATATAGTCTACGAGAAAACTCTCAAGACCAAAACTTTATTGAATACGTTAGAAATTATTCAAAAATATTTAAAAAAGTTTGTGCTACAGCAAAATCCCATTACCTTCGTAGAATAGTCTCTAGCTCCAAAAATAAAGCAAAAGCTACATGGAGCATCATAAATAAAGAAACTTGTAAAAATAAATTGAGAGATGGTAAATTTGCATTAAAAATCAATGATAAAACAATAAATTCAAATTTAGAGGTTGCAACTGCTTTTGAATCGTTTTTTTCACATGTTGCACCAACAACAACGAAAGAACTTGCTTCTTCTTCAGTAATAGCCGAATCTATTCTAAAACTTAATGTCAGTGAATGTAATTCTCAACTGCACTTTAGGCATGTAGGACCTGAAGTAATAATAAAAACATTTCGAGAGTTAAATATGAAAAAAACGGAGGATCTTTGGGGACTATCTGTGCATATTATTAAGTCAATTATTAACATAATAGCCCCTCAACTAGCATTATTTTTTAACAAGTGTATTGATGACGGCCAGTTTCCTTGTTTAATGAAGATTAGTAAAATAATACCGCTTTTCAAAGCGGGTGACAAAAGTGACCCCTCAAACTTCCGGCCAATATCGATTCTGCCAGTCTTGAGTAAAATATATGAAAAGATTATATTCAATCAAATTTTAGCACACTTTTCATCGAACAAGTTATTACATAACAAACAATTCGGTTTTACTAAAGGAAGAAGCACCACGGATGCAGGAGTTGCTCTTTTAACACATATATTTGATGCTTATGATAATAGGCATGATGCTTTAGGAATTTTCTGTGATCTATCGAAAGCGTTTGATTGTGTGGATCATGAAACATTACTTAAAAAAATATGTCACTATGGGGCATCATTGAACTCGTTAAATTTAATTAATTCATATCTTTCAGGTAGAATGCAAAAAGTATGTATAAACGGAACTGAGTCTTCTGGAGCACCTCTAACAATGGGTGTGCCCCAAGGATCTATATTAGGACCTCTTTTATTTTTAATATATATAAATGACCTCCCGCATTTTGTGGGGAATCTTTGTGATATAGTTTTGTTTGCAGATGATACTTCACTTATATTTAAAATTCCAAGAGGTGAAGGAAATTTTGACGATGTAAATAATACTCTTTCACAAGTATTACATTGGTTTACTGTTAACAATCTTCTTCTTAATGGAAGTAAAACTAAATGTGTAAAGTTTACAATGCCTAATGTCCGACAGGCATCAACTCAGGTTAAGATAAAAGACAAACCGCTTGATACTATTGATTCCACAACATTCTTGGGAATCACTTTAGACTCCAAACTACAATGGGGTCCTCATATAGAGGCCTTGTCAGGGAGACTAAGCTCAGCTGCTTTTGCTGTAAGGAAGATGGGACGTTTGACTGATGTAGAAACAGCTAGGTTAGTTTATTTTAGTTATTTCCATAGCTTGATGTCCTACGGCATTTTACTGTGGGGCGCGGCTGCTGATGTAGAGACAATTTTTGTGTTACAAAAAAGAGCCGTGCGAGCTATTTATAATCTTAAACCTCAAGATTCCTTACGAGAGGTGTTTAAAAAAATTAGAATATTAACTCTAGCCTCTCAGTATATTTACGAAAATTTAATGTATGTACGGAAAAATTTTCATTTATTCACGAAAAATAGTGACATACACAAATATAATACTAGAAATAAGGATAAGCTTGCTATTCCACAATTTAGGCTTCGAAAGGTTGGTAACTCTTTCATGGGGAAAGGTATAAAATTTTTCAATAAACTACCAGAACACATTATTAACTTACCGGTTAATAAATTTAAAACTGTTATTAAAGAAACCCTTATGACGAAAGGGTATTATAAAGTAGATGATTATTTAAATGATAATAATGTATGGACTTGCATGATCACTACAAACATTGTAAACCTTTTGAAAAGAGGCATTGACAATAGTGACTGAGTTTGTTGCGCAGCTTCTTCTCAGCACTAGCCCACAATTGTCCCGAAGCTGTGGTAGGGTTTATATTGGGACGTGTAAAAGTGCCCCCAGAGGGCCTATTTGCATAAATAAATGACTTTTATGACTTTTACTTTTAATCATTTCTGCTTAGCCCAAAGGCATGACTGGTAGAGAACGCCATATAGCGTTAAGTCCACCTTATGTACAGAATTTTATAATTGTGCAATAAAGTATAAATAAATAAATTAATAAAATTACTGATCAGAAAAACCCAGGTACATATTTTTGACCCGACCCGGTGATCGAACCGCTGCGCCACCGCACCGAGGCAATTCTGCTTTTCAATAAGTATACCCTAAATAGCCCTCCTCCAATATTTGTAGCTCTAAAATTTTACAGCGCCGAGCAATAGTTTAAAAATTTTCCTCTACCCACTACTCGAGCGAGGCTCCCCGTGGCTTCGTAATCCCAATGCTCCTGTCGCGTATTGTCGAAGTCTAGTACTGTGGACAATAGAGCAACAGAACGGTTTGTCTCAATTTTGACCCGTTGCAGAATAGTTTGTCTCAATTTGGTGCAGGGCGGGCGTTCGCAAAATGGTTTTGTGAAATCCTTTCTCTGTAGGTATACTTTCAATAATATATAAGAGCGAGGGTTTTCGATGAGATCTTAATTATTTGTTGGTACTGTGGGTTCAATCAAAAACCTTTCTAGCTAGGTTATTACGATTTTTGTCTACATTTAATTTCAAATACCTATAGAGAATATTTCAATCACCATCTTATTTAAATTTCAATGCAACCTTGTGCAATTGTCGGACTTTGTCTTAATTTGAACGAACGACGCGTTTGGAGTAGTGGTTAGAGCTCCCGACAACTATGCTGGCCGTCGCAGGTTCAAATCCCACAAGATTCAAATGTTTGTGTGATGAGCATGAACATTTGACGACCTCCGTGGTGTAGTGGCTAAGTACGCTGGTTTCAAGGCGTCGCCGCTCCGAGGTCCCGGGTTCGATTCCCGGTCGGGTCAATGTAGAAATCATAATTTTCTATATTGTCTTGGGTCTGGGTGTTGTGTTACCACCGTTGTGTCTGATTTCCATAATACAAGTGCAATTAGCTACTTACTATGGAATCAGAGCAATGTATGTGATTGGTGTCTAATATTTTATTTTTATTTTTTTTTAAACTAAGTTATGGATGTTTATATGCATTGAAGTACTTATGGGAGATGACCCATGAAAGAAAATGCTTACTTCAAAACCACGACATATTGGTGTGTCGTCTGGCGTATATTTATTTTTAATAGACTTTAAAAAAGTTATCAAAAGTAAAAAAACAAAAATAAAACATACAGTCAATTCAATTATCTATTATATATTCAAATATCAGGATATTTGAATTGACTGTATGCTTTTTTTCTTTTTTTTTGTGTTGTTACCTCATATCACAGTCATCTGTTGACCGATTTGAAAACAAATATCGCCTAACTAGAGGTTATATACCTTCTATTTGTTCATTGCTGCCAAGTCTGGATATTGGTGCAATCGACGGGAAACCTTCAAATCTAGAGTCACCTCAAATTTCAAGCATTAACTATCAGATAGCATCGACTCCAAAAAGAAATTGTTCGCCTAAAATTTCCTTTCCTTCAAGAGTTTATTTCTGTGCATTTTGGTTTTGAAGTCGGTTTTTACTCTTTTAAGTTAGTATTTTTTTAATTATAACAGTTCAAACGTTGTAGCTATAGCAACTACGCATATTGTTATCTTCAGGATACGATCATAACACTCACTCGAAGTCACCAGGGACCTCGCTGTCAGACAGGTGTTAACACCGACGTAAAACGTTATTGAAGTCGGTTACTGCTTTTCTAAGCTCTGGATAAGGTATTTATAGTGGAGGCAACAATGTTGAGGATGTAAAAAGTAGACAAACAAATACTTTTGTTTTGTTAGGGACTAGCGGTCCTCCGCGACTGAGTCCACTCGTTTTGAGATTGCTCCCCCTCCCTTCCCGTCGCAACGTGATGTTTTATAACCTACAGCCTTCCTCGATAAATAAGCGAACGAATTGAAAACTACTGGACCGATTTTTTTTTTGTTTATCCAACAATAGTTCTTAATAATATTATAGTTAACAATAGTCCTCAAGATTAGGGCGTTGAAACAAACATGCTCTTCAGATTTATAATATTTGTACAGATTTTGAGGTGTGATTTGATATAAGTTAAGAAATTGATACAAAACTAAGCATGAAATATAAAAAAAAAAAACCTAGTTTCCTATTCAAAAACGAAACCGTTTCCTTGAGACAAAGGGATCGCCTCTTTATCGATGATGTTTTTTTGCACACATAAAAATATGCGATCACTTTGATAAATCCAAATGTTTTTTGTCCATAAATGGTCTTGATAAAGTTTCATTTTAAAATGAAATCAGCTTACGCTAGAGATCTCAAACTTTGTTTTTGTGTGTCCAAGTTTATAATTCAAAATCTTAGTGCGCAGAAGACATTTAAGTGCAATAATATTCATGTACGCAGTATACAGCGCACTGCACTTGAAATGCCTCGGTGGCGCAGCGATTGGAGGGTTGCACTTTAAAGTGACGGCTGCGCCAGAGGTCCCGGGTTCGATCCCCGGTCGGGTCAATACAGAAATCAACATTTTCTATATTGTTTCGGGTCTGGGTGTTGTGGTACCACCGTTGTGTCTGATTTCCATAACAAAAGTGCAATTAGCTACTTTAGCAATGTATGTGATTGGTGTCCAATATTTATTTAATACTTATTTATTTCTAATATGTCCTGCGCAGTCGGTTAGTCGTTGAGACTGGCCACCGTAGTCGAAATTGGCTAGATGGACGATAGTTATTTCAAAACATTCATGTTATGGGGTACCATGTATGTACTGTTAGACGGATAATCGATTATGGCATCATACTATGGTAGACAAACACTAGGACTCATGGACAGCACTAGACATGTCATATACATTGCGTTTGACATTAGATTGATTGTTGTGGAATTGTCCTGCGTAATTTTACTTATTGTATTGATTATTGTATAATTAGTAATTTTGTTATGAAATAAGAATATTTATCAACACACCGAGTTATATCTTTTAGTACCGATTACCATCTCATCGTTGTTCCAGGGTATCGAACCTCAGGAGAGCACAACCAGTACAGTCAGCACAACGAAGCGACGCCGGACTAAACGGCTGGCCAGGAAGAAATCATATTAGCACGAGCGATTGGAACCGCAACCACGGCGCAGACAGATAATGTTGTAAGTGAAAATTTATTTAAAACTAGCGACCCGCCCCGGCTTCGCACGGGTGCAATATAAACCTTCCTCTTGAATGAATCTATCTGATTCTATAAAACAACCCGCATCAAATTCCGTTGCGTCGTTCTTTTTTATTTAGATTCCGATTTAAGCATACAAACATACAGAAAGCGGGAAGCGATTTTGTTTTTACTATGTGGAGATTAAAAAATAAAGTAATAAAAAACCTATATATTAGGTACTTAAATACGGTGTATTCAAATTCCGGAGAACGTTAAGAAAGTTTTATGCCGTAAATGATCCTTTTCCATATCATTTCATAGCTATTTATTTATAATTGTAAGTCCATTCTTATTTTAGTACATTATTACAGTATTTATAGAAAATTTACTATTTGTAGAATTTTATTCCACTTTTGAATTAGTAAGCATACTAAATCAATAAAGAAATAATGGTTAATCCATCGAGCTTACTTTCCAATACCTACTCGGGTAGTGAATTGTTACGGAACTTTTGTACATTTTTTTTTCATTCATCGTATTAGTAAGTCAAAAGAAGGGTTTTCGATCCAATCTTGCTCAATTTGTGATCAGCTTTATAATTGCTATAGTTTTTTTATTTTTTATTTTAGTCCTCCACTTGCCAATTGAAGTATCAACAAGTATCCACAACAAAAGAGATTCCCAAAAGTCCAGTTACATTCTTTTCTACCGCGAGTCGATTGAACCAGCAACACAAAATGGTGTCTTTTTACAAACGCGCGCAAAATCGGGGATAATGACCCATTTTACATAATCGAATCGGATTATCATAACGATAGCGATGGATATTCTTGAATCGCTCGATTGAGAATCGACTTGTGTTATCGATGAACTTTTTTTGACGATTCATCTTGGTTATTGTTATTTTTCGGCTTTTACGAGACATGTTTATTTTGATAAAATCAATTAAATTTTAAAGCAATAGTACCCATGCTTGTTTCTAATAATTTACTTCGTGATTTGTGAATGAAAAACATGTTTAGCAATTTTGTACTAGATTATTTTAATCCAAAACATTTTTACATCTAATTATTAAAAATTTAGTTGTAAGTCGAGTGATTCAAGAATATTTATCTTTCCATCAATATGCAGATTTCAATTTTAAGTTTGTAAGCTATTCATAATAAAGAAACTATCCAACAAACAGCGTTTTATTAATTTTAATACTTATCTTATCACGTAAAGCTAATAAATTGGCAGTACACTCACTCACTCACTCACTTCAGACCTAGGTGACCATGAGGCATCGAGAGAGAGCGTAGGGCGCTGGCGGGAGAAGCAATATGCTTGCTCGCAGGTTTGCTAGATGTACGGGGAGGTCAAAATTACCCTGTTTAGGGCGTTTTGTCAATCTTTTTACTTGAGTGGCCTGTGGGTGAGTTATACGCGTCGAGTCTACAGCGCACTTTGCGTGCAGTATAACAACGCCTTCAGAATGCTGCTGAGGCTTACGCGGTTCTGCAGTGCGTCGGGAATGTTCGCGGACGCACGGACTGACGGATTCCATGCGATTATGCGTAAAAAGACCTCGTTCCTACTGCGTCGCATGAAGGCTAGCAGCAACAGCATTCTGAGGACAATTACTGCACGTCCTGACGGTCCTATCCAAAACCACTGGATAAAATTAATGACAGGCCAAATAAAATAATCAATATATAATTTTTCTGGCGTCTACGGAAGACCAGCGCCTCAGAATATTTGATTCTGCGGCATACGCTGAGTAGATTTGCCTTTTCATTCATGTACCTCCTAACCTACCTACGCATCAATCTTTTAAACTGTTTTTTTTTAATTTTATGTAAGTGTACGTGACTTGAATAAAGAGTTTTCTATTTCTATTTCAATATTATCTGTACCTACACTAACACTGCTAACTTAGTTTATAAAAAAAAATTATACTGACTGTTACTAACAATCTTTAAATGAATCTTTAATCTGAAAAAAAAAAAAACTTTTAATTTTTAATTTCAATTTTAAGTAGGTACTATACACACTATACATTAGTTCTAATATGAAAAAATATTATTTTAGGTAAATAGGTAGTGTATGTTACCTTGTAGATGAATTAAGCTTTAACCGTTGTCCATCTGTTTTTGGTGTAATTGAAGAAATATGATGAAAAATATTTACAAAAAAGTAAAATCAAAAAAGTCTTAAATAAACTCTAGGTGAAAAGGGCTCCATTTAAGGCGAACAATTCCTTTTTGAAGTCTGTGCCCTGATGGATGATGCTTAAATGCGATGCGATGCGATTTTAGTATTCTTTTCAATTAAATGGGCCCTTATCTTACCTGATGGTAGTTACTAATCTTGGCCACAAGGCCAAGTAACAGCATACTAACTCTTTTTTGAAAATATCTAAATTTATTGAAACAGTAATAATTGCACATTATAAAATACCCACTAAAAATCAGCGTCGTGGTATGCATTTCGCTGCCACGATTTAGGCTGATCCTTTTATGGGTGCCTTTTCGACTCAAGTAGTCTTGTTTCCTACATCTATTTTCCAATGTCCTTTTTCGGTTCAATATAATTTTCATTCTTTCTTCTTGACTATCTTATACACAAATATAAACTGTTTTAAAATAAGCAATCATTTTACCACAAGCTGCTACTCTTAGAGAAATTGTACGTGTGACGGTGAGCGCCTGCGAAATGTCTTCAGCAACGGTTTCACTGTACAGTTAGTTTATTGGCTTCTCAAAGTAGATACTAAAACTTGGGAGCTTAGGTATTTAAAGTTTTTAACCTAAAATAAAAGAATCTAACTTAGCAGTGAACAATTGTATTTAAATTCCTGCGCTAATAATATAATAAGGACTGAGTTGAGTACTATTATTACCTATACAGTATGTTTTGAACCGGTCTCCTAAGATGTTTCACCCACGTATTCTATGGCCAATTTTATAACCCTGTACCGGCACCATGACTTAAAGACGGTTTTACTCGCTAGCGACGACGTAAGAAAAGTCTATGGATAATTGTACAGCGCCTCTAGCGGTCACTTACAGAACTGAAATTTTCCATACATAGGGTTACGTCGTCGCTGTCGAGTAAAACCGTTGTCGCTAGCGAGTGAACTCATAGTAACGTTACAGATCCTTGCAAACTCATGAAATGAAAACTACGGACCCAGTTGCTAAGATAAAGCTTTATAACCCAAAAAATCTCAAAAATAAGCAATGTTAATTATTTTTCAAACAAATCGACTATTCTTGTTAGCTATTTTTCGAAATGTTTGGGTAATTATAGTAATAAAAGTTAGGCTACAGGCCATGAAAAATAAACGATTTTAAATGAGCACCGAAAGTTTGGAAAATAGATTTTTTTAAATGCCTCTCACTCAGAGGGGTGAGAGATGCGACCCCCTTTTTACTAGTATTTTACCAGTAAAATTTGCTTTAAAATACTTGGGTGAAGTATTGGAGGTCTGATTTAAAACACACTGTATAAGCAAGCAACGTTACCCATACATATTATAGCTACAGACCTTGGACAGTCACTAGCAGATAAGGTGATCAAATACTTCTAAACGGTCAAAATAACAATAGGTTGCATACATTACAAGTTACTTATATATCATATATAATATCTGAACATTATATAATTTATTTTATTTGTACAGATCCTAATCAATTATTGACTAGAATTTGCTCAGATATTCATGAATCTATGTTGTTCAGATATAACGGTAGCTTGTAGTGAATGGAAGTTAATGATATTTTGTCTGTTCAGAAGTATTTGGTCACTTTGTCTGCCACAAAATATCTGACGGTGGTTGTACAAAAAGAGAACCTACCTAGCTTTAAAAAAAAACTACCGCTATGGTAACTATTTGCAGAAATTACTTATGTTCACAACAAA
The DNA here is from genome assembly GCA_963924145.1 of Pyrausta purpuralis. NCBI lineage: Eukaryota > Metazoa > Arthropoda > Insecta > Lepidoptera > Crambidae > Pyrausta > Pyrausta purpuralis. Next base: position 6,717,751 of record OZ001666.1, on the reverse strand, counting down.
GGTTACTACGAAAAGGCTACGTCGTAGCATTCGTAGTAGCTGTCGCAGCCACGATTTATGCGTTTGTCGAAATGCTACGGCGTAGCAGCTAAGAGGCGGCTAAGTTATAAGTTGACTGACTGATTTAATAAGCTGCTGCAACGCAATGGCGACTCACGTTGTTTTTACGTCGCAGAAGATAGCATCGAGTATAAAATATGGCACTAACGTAGAAAGTTGCTTAGTATACAACGTGTAACATTAAATGCGCAAAACCTTGTAATAGTTTGATTGGAATAACAAGTAGAATAAATTAAAACACTTTTATATGTCACTTTTAAAATAAACTTCACACAAATGTTGCCCTGTCTATTTATTAATAAGACAAGCTATCATGTGCGAACACCCGCCAAAATACTTAAAGCAATGGTTAGTTCATAGATAGATAGATAGTAATAAAAATAATGTCGACATGGCGCAGCGGCCCGGTGTTATAACTACCTATACTCTGATTTTTAATTAGATAGACCAAAATGACATTTAGTGATATGCCACTTTTTCGTAATTTAAAATTAGTGTTGTTCCTAAATAATCGGAAAGTTCAATTTATATTCAATCATCATTGTACTTGATCGATTATAATATTAAATAATTGTATTTTAAATTTGAGTTGCGCAGAAGTTTCATAGCATGAATTATTAACAGTGTTATTACAAAATATCTTCAAAAATATAATCAGTTTTAAAACAAACGTTCAATCAAATATCTTTATTATTTCTAATCAATTATTTATAAGAAGTAGTAAAAAGGTAAAATCGTACAAGATTATTGCTATTACAAGGGAAATCACCTTGATTTTTGTACTCTTTACAGAAACTGTTTTATGTTTTACGTTTTTTATAGCTTAGGGTAACGTTTTACATGTTTTTTTTTAAGTAATGAGCCAAATCACATTACACAAGTTTAATTAATCACGTACTATTGATTTGTTACAACACTACTGATGCGACGCTAGCAACATTAAAAAAATAAAAAATCAATTGAAGCTGTCATCAATTGGTCTATCTAATAAAAAATCAGAGTACCGACTCCTTACTTCTTGACAGAGCGTCGACCGCAGAGCAAGAAATGATCAGAAGTGCCAGTAAAACTAAAACACCACATAAAACCTTAAATTATTTTTACCTTTCAAAATTAGGTCAATCGAATTAAAAGTCATTTGAGGTGTCTAAGGTTTTGCGCATTTTACATTACATGTTGTAGGTAGTAATTAATTAATAATCTGCGCAAGTATATGTAGTACCTATACCTACTACATATTTTAACGTTCTTACTGTATCTACCACTGCAATTGACTGCCGCATTGGTGTAGTGCTAAGTAGCGCTGATTGACCCAAGAGGTCCCAGGTTCGAATCCTGGATCAGGTTTAAACTTGTTTCTAGGTTTTCCCTGTCTTAAAAACACTCAAACAGCTTAGACTGAGTTGGTGGTGATTACAACCCTGTGCCTAAGAAATCACGTTAAGGCGCTACCCGGATTTTCAACGAGCACACTAGCGCTACTTTAGTAGAAAAATCATAACTCGTTAAATAAAAAAACAATCAAAAATCTGGTAGACACGATTGTAGTACAGGTTTCATAGTTTATTTAGTACGTTTAAATTGTTTCTAAAGTAGTATACTGTAGTTAGAGTTAGAAAAACTGCTAAATATGGCCACTTTTGGCAATTTTTCTCACCGTAACTGCAGATAACTCTGTTTTAATGAACTTAAACATTGTGTCTAAACCACATAACCAGAGCTACAATTGCATCAATCAGATTTTCGATTGGTCTTTTATTTAACGAGTTATGATTTTTCTACGAAAGTGGCGCTAGTGGGCGCGTTAAAACTCTGGGTAGCCCTTTATGGCGTTGGTCCTGCGCCTGATCTCTCACCGTGCATGTCTGATCTGCCGTTACAGCGAATAATGAGAGTGAAAAAAACCGGCTAAGTGCGAGTCCTACTCGCGCACTGAGGGTTCCGTGCTAATTTTACCTGAATTAGGGAATCCATTTACTCCCACTTAGTTAAAATACCACAATATTTTGTTGTCAGCCAACATAACTTTGTTTTTCATAGTGCTTGTATGAAGAACAAAGTTATGTTTACGGTTGTTGAAAGTGTGTGTTGAAATTGAAAGTTATGTCTCAAAAACTATTAGTTTGAACTCATTCAAACTAATTTTCTTTGAAATTTGTTGTTTTTAAGATTAATGAAAATGAAAATGAAAATGAAAATGAAAAATCTTTATTTGTTGCAAAGACATATAACAATACTAGATGTGGACTCGTTCTTTTAAGTGCATAGCACCTGTGCCAGAAAAAGTCACTGTTCCTTATCAATACAAATCTTATTTACAAACTAAACAACAAATACTGAACAAAACAAAAATTTTATCGCTACAATCACGAAACGCACGTGTGTGTGTGTGTGTGTGCGCGTGTGCGTGTGTGTGTGTCTGTGTGCGTGGTGTGTGTGTGTGTGTGTGTGTGTGTGTGTGTGTGTGTGTGTGTGTGTGTGTGTGTGTGTGTGTGTGTGTGAGTGTGTGAGTGTGTGTGTGTGTGTGTGTGTGAAACAGTCAGCTACTACGCTTAAGCAAATCTTCGGCTTCTTTATAATTTAGTGATTTCAACCACTTACTAAGGTTAATTTTGCATTCCCTATAGGTCATTGGATATATTTCTAAGGCTTTGTTTATTTGATTATATAAATACGACGCTAGGCTATTAAATTGGTTTTGAGCGAAACTTGTGTGTGTGCTTTGAGTTTCCATGACATTATGCTTTCTTCTTTTCTTAGTTAGGTTTTGGTTATAATTTGAGGCCTTATGTTTTTTTAGGATGGTTCGAAGAATATAAAGTTTTCTAATTGTTAGGACATCCGCTATGTTATACAGTGACTGGGTTGAAAATGTTCGCTCTTTAAACAGCATTACTTTTAATAAAATTCTTTGAGCTCGTTCTACGTCAAGGAATTTGGTTTTGAGTGCACCACCCCATATGATAATAGAATACGTTATGATAGACTCGACTAACGCAACATAAACTAGGTGAAGCAGTTTTTTAGTTGCTATATGTCTTAGAGATTTAAAAATCCAAATCATCTTTCTTATTCTGCTTGAAACCAATTCAATATGAGCATGCCACGAGAGTCGATGGTCCACCATAACTCCAAGGTATTTTACGCACCGTACCCTATTAATAATAGGGCAGCTGCATGCGTCATGAGTCTTGCAGGAATGGATTTTAATCTCCAAGTTGTCGTCCGGCTGAGTCTTATCATAGATTGTGAAACACATATAATTAGTTTTTGAGGTATTTAGCGTCATAAGGTTTGATCTTAACCATGTGCTAATTTTGGCTAATTCAAATTCGGCTGATGCTTTAATGCTGTTCCAAGAGTGTCCAGTAAAAATAACAGCAGTATCATCAGCGTAGGATATTATTTTACCGCTATTGATTGGTATATTGCAAAGGTCATTAATGTAGAGTAAAAATAAGGTCGGGCCCAGTACGCTTCCTTGAGGGACGCCGTATTCTACTCGGATCTTATCACTGAAAATGTGGCCAACCTTCACTCTTTGTTTTCTGCCCTGCAAATAGCTTTTAAATAAGTCGAGGGGAATGCCCCTGACACCAGCCTTTTCTAGTTTTTTAATTAGTATGGAGATGGAGACGGTGTCAAAGGCTTTTTTAAGATCTAGGTACACTGTAAGGCATTTTTTCTTGTTATCCAAATTGTCTATTATTTCAGATGTCATTTCACGAATAGCGTCTTCAGTGTTTTTTCCTACACGAAATCCAAATTGGCATGGTGATAAGATGTTATTTATCTCAAAGTAGCTTAGTAACCTTTTGTTAATCAATTTTTCTATAATTTTAGATATTGAATTAAGGACTGAAATTGGCCTATAATTATTGACATCGTTTTCATCTCCACCTTTATGTATCGGCGTTATTATGGACTCTTTTAGGAGCGCCGGAAAAATACCTTTGCTAAAGCAGAGGTTTGTTAAGTGGGTAATTATAGGGACTATCTCGTTATTTGCAAATTTTAGAAAGCTGGGTGGGATATTGTCCCATCCTGCAGCACTATCTGATTTTAAATTCCTGAGGATTGTGTAAACTTCATAGTGGTCAGTGTCTGTCAAGACTAAAGAATTAACAGGGGATTTGTAGGAATCAATAGAATTCGGTGTAGGCTGATCTATGGCATTTGCTAATGTTTTCCCAATGTTTCCAAAAAAGCGATTAACAAAATTGACTGACTCATTTGGTGACGATTTAATATTTAATAACTTAGTATTGTCTGATGGTGTCTGTTTCAGATGAGTGATTTGACGAATGTTTTTCCAAAGTTGTTTTGAGTTACCTGTAGATTCATGTAATAGCTGCCTTTCATAGTTGCGCTTCACTTTTTTGACCAAATTATTGCAAAAGTTACGATATCTTCTATATGTAATTTTAAGAATTTCGTCATGAGGATTACAGTGTAACTTTTGTTGAAGTTTATTACGATGCCTTATGCACCGTAATATACCAGGTGTAATCCACGGCTTAATAGTTCGGTCCTTTTTAGATATATTTATGTCTTTTGTATTTTCTTTTAGAGAGTCAGCTATTCCATTTATTAGTTTTTGTGTTATTTCGTCAGGATCATCGCAGAGCATCAATTCTAAGAGATTTTTCTTTGTTAGGCTATTAAGTGTTCCTTCATAATCAGTCTTGGCTCTTGTTCGCCTAACGCCACTATAAACCTTACGTTTTAAGGGGATATGGAGCAGGATCATGGCGTGATCAGTCACAGTCGCCTTGAGGACAGCAACCTGACATTCAGTGCTAGTTTTATCGATCTTTAGCATAAAGTGGTCAAGCGAACTATTTTCTCTGGTTGGAAATGCATGTCCCATCATAATGGCATGTTCTGAAAGCATGCCAAGGTAGTTCATTCTATTGACATACTCATAGGGCTGCTCTTTTTCCCTAATTATTGTGTTTATGTTTATGTCTCCCGTTATTGATATATTTTTATTTGATTTTATTGACTCGAGATAAGTGTTTAATGAGGCTATAAAATTATCTGCGTTGGTATTAGAAGGAGATCTGTAAATAGCTAAAATTATCATATCTTTCACTTGTATTTGGAGACAAGAGGCTTCACATAAATTGATTTCGCTGACATTCGCTACAACACTGTCTCTTATATAGACGGCTACGCCATCGTTTTGATTTAGGTAACGGGTGGATGTGTACATTTTGTAGTTTGGTAGAAAAGGAGTGGGTTTATCTTTAGACAGCCAGCACTCGGTTAGTATAATAATATCAGGATTAAACTGAAGAAGTGAAAAAGTTACAAGTAGATCACTAAAGTTGCAGTAAATGCTCCTTATATTCTGCGTTATTACTGTTATATCACTGTCCTTTATACAAAACAAGTTGAAAACCTCGTCAACATCACATTGTATCGCTTTAGCAACTTCAGTTTGATCAATATCAGTTAGTGTGTTCAAGTTAATGTTTTTACTCATTATACAAAGTTGCGGGTATTGCAGGCATAAACAAGATAGTTTTACGTAATGGTCGCTTATTTGTAAACTTAGAGTAAGCTAGACTGTTTTTGTAAACCAGTGAAGATGTATGATGTAGAATGCAAGTGTTAGTGTGTATATAGGTATGGTTGTTTAAAGTGGTGTGTGTGGGAGTGTATGTGTTTGTTATTTTCTGGAGGTGAGTGTGAATGTTTACAAATGTAATAGTATAGTAAGTATCAAAATCAAAATCAAGCTTAGACAAATATGCACTAACTAGTCAGTCACTGTTCATAAGTTGCTGGACCTGGGCTTCAGATTTAATTTGTATAATCGGGGAGCTATCAGATCTTCGCACATAAACTTTACCGTATGCTGTCCAGCAAAATTTATATTGTTTCACTTTTGCTAGATCTCTCGTAAGAAAGTGAAGTCGAGAGGCCTTTGCTGTGAGTTGTTCCGACAAGAATATCGGAGTATCCTCGTTAGTACGAAAGCCCAGGTGCTTTGCACAAAGCTTGGCCTTAGTTTTCACATTAAAAGCCTTGGACAGCTTCAGTACATCGTTTTTCACTAGAGTCGATGTGGTTTCCACTATGATAGGGGTATTCTGTGTTTCTTTTTTTCCACGAACTCTGTAAATGTCCGTTATATCAGTTTTATTTAATGTCCCTCCTATCAGCGTGGACAGAGTCAGGACCATCTGAACTAAATCATCCTTTGTTTCATTATTTTTCCTCGGAACATTTTTAATTTCAAAGTTTGATTTTCGGCTACCCATTTGGATGTTTTCGATCCTCTCTTCCAATAGAATAATATACTCCTTGTCCTCTTTTACTTTATTTTCCAGCTGAGTGATCCTACTGTTTAATTCTTGATTTTGGCTCATAAGTATAGCGATCGAGCTTTCAATATTGGAGTTAGTCTGTTTTATGTCCATAAGAGCTGGCGTAATATTTTTAATCTCCTGTTGCTGTGCAGCCCAGAGTGACTTAATCATGTTCTTTATTTCCTCTTTGAATCCATTTAGGTCATCCGCAGTTACGGCTTTAGGGCGCGCAAAAACGTAGTTAGGTGGAGTATTAATCTCCTCTGCAGATGCGAATACCGCATCATCGGTTTCACATACAGACATATTTGCTTCACGGCTCATTATACCAGGGAACTATAATTCCAAATGATCACTGCACGCACAATTAAATCAAAACGCTAGCGCGATACCTTTTCTCACAGCTTGGAAGTAACAGGGCGACAGCAGGCGACGCGAAGATCGTTCCGTAGCACTAGCAATACGTCGCAGCGCTCTGCAAAGGGGCCTCGTAGCAGCGGGATGGGTGGGGCTTGGATTAGCGTAGGTGTCGTAGGACTTCTAGTTTGCAGCGAGCGCGTAACCTCTTGTCTTTTTATGCACTCCTATTTTGTTATGCCGGATTTAATTTACTGATGCCCCTACATAAAAAAGACGTGTGGCACTCGGAGACTGCTGCGGTATAGCAATTTTTATCAACTTATGCAATTATAATTATTTATTTATTTTATTTACACAACCAACGTCACCCGTCATTAATTGTTGTTAAGATCTACATTATACATTTTTTCAAAATTTACACTCTTAATTTAGAAGTTAGATGGAGGGGGGGACGCCCATTTTACCACTTTTGAAGCGTCTATCTATCAAACGGCAGACTTTAAAAGAAAATGGGTTTAGGAACCTTTATGTTACGCATAGGTATAAGTAAAAAATATTTTTCGGTGTTAGTTTCATGTATGGAAGCCCCCCCTGAAATATCATTATTGTTTATTTTTTGTATGAGAATCGTAAAGCGGTTAACAGGATACAAATATCTTCTTACCAAATTTCAACAGTGTGATGTTTATAGTTACAGGATAAAGTGAATGTGATGGACGGACAGACAGTCAGACGGACTTGACGAAACTATCAGGGTTCCGTTTTTTGCCATTCGGCTACGGATTCCTAAAAAGAGTGCCCTTGTGTATTGCATTTACATTTAAGCAGATGAAATTGACTACAGCAGTGGTCGGATGCAAACAGCAACGTTACCAAGAGTTTACTCGGTAGCGACGACGGTTTTTCTCGCTAGCGACGTAACTTTTTGTATGGAAAATTTTAGTTCAGTTAGGGACGTCTAGAGACGCTGTGCAATTTTCCTTAGTCTTTTGTTACGTCGTCGTTAGCGATTAAAACTGTCGTAAGCTCGTGGTAACGTAACTGGAGTATTATCAGTCACTCATTCTGCTATGTGAGATCGGGAGAGATTTAAGCTCATTTTTTACAACTTTTGTAAAAAGGTAACCAATATTTATTTATAATCAGCATCAATGTGAGTTGTAGCAGCATCAACATAAAACCTTAGTGGTTTAATCGCATTTTTTTTGTGTTGTATCCATTTGTTTTCTGTTTATATGGTAATAAATGAATAAAAAAGTCTCAAGTCGACAGTCATGGTCACCACTGCCCTTGTGGGTTGAAGACGTCTTGTTTAATCCCACAAAACCTTAATTGCCAGCTGAATTGTATCCACAGCACATTGGTTTTTACATTGTTGCACCTTATGTTGTTGTTTTACGGCTGATTTTGGCTCAAACGTGCATCGTCTAATGTGCTGAATTTATGCACAACAGTGAATTTGCTTATTCAGATTAACATTATATTTTATGCAGTTGTAATATGGTTGAAAATGGAACACAAGTGTTACATTCTGCTTGGATCCAGCTGTGAATTCAGCTAATAGTCCATTTGTAGTGTTTGCAATAATTATGTTGCATTTTAAAGTGGCTAATTTTGTGCTTGCTGGGTGTTAATGTGGTTGAAATAGCAAGTTTGTTGACGTGAAATTAAGTAATACTAAAAGCTCTATTATAAGTAAATTGTTTGAAAATATGTTTTAAGAATGATCAGGGGCATGGACTTAAACGAAAAAAAACCTTTGCGACTTTTGGGATCAATGCAAAGTTGCGCGTTTTAAAAAGCGCGACAGCATCGTGACTGCATCGATGCTAACGCGCATTAGTATCGATACAGTCGTGCGTCTGCATCGATGCAGAATCGCAGTCTTTAACAACGATACAGTCGCGATGCAGCATCGATACAGCAATGCCATAGTTTGATGGCTAACTTCTGCATCGCGACTGCATCAATACTAACGGGCGACAGCAGAGATTCTAAAGGAGGGACAAGTGTGTAAGGAATGAAGATTTATGACTGCATCGATGCAATTAAAGCTCTATTGTACGTAAATTTTATAAAAATATATTTATAAAATGGGCAGGGGCATCGACTTAAACAAATAAGATCCCTTACACACTGCGACTGTATCGAGGATAAAAATTGCGCAAGGGTGTAAAGGTTGACGATTTGCGGCTGCATCAATGCTGCGTCGCGACTGCATCTTTGCTAAAAGTCACAGTGTGCAAAGGGTATAAGATAATTTGATAGCCAACTCCTCCTCAACACGTTTTTCCCCATTTGGCATAAATCGAGTAGTTTTACATTGTAGTACACATGCAATATCAATAGAAAAGTAGTAAAATAAAAATGCCTCGTTCCATACATTTACAAGATCGAGTTTCAAACCAAACGGGTGCATTTATTGGATTTCAAAGTTCCGTCCGGTTTTCAGACAAATAACCCTCGTCTATTTTACCGTTGAAAAATGTACCAACTACGTTGTTTTATCTCGGAAGTCCAGTTCTGGAGTTGTCACTGGTGTGACACAAATAACGATTTTTGTAGGATATCGGGACTTTCTTGAGAACTTGATAAAATCTTCAAAAAGAATCAGTTTAACAATAATACAAAACTATGTATGATCTGACTTTACTCGCTAGCGACGAAGTAACTTTTCACATAAAAAAATTAGTTCTGCAAGTGCATTTTCAAATACGATAAACTGACAGTCAATTCTATGGTTAACCTCCGTGGTGGTGTCGAGGTTAAGCACGTTCGGTTTTAAAGGCATCTGCTCCCGAGGTCCCGGGTTCTATTCCCGGTCAGGTCAAAGTAGGAATCATAATTTGCTATATTGTCTCGAGTCTGGGTGTTGTGGTACCACCATTGTGATGTACATAAAACAAGTGCATTGGCTACTTACTTTGGGATCAGAGCAATGTATTTGATTGGTATCCAAAATTTATTATTATTATTAACCAACCGCTAAAGACGAGACGAGACTCTGGCGACCGACCGATGGCGGTATAACCATCCAATAAAAAGCGCTGCTAAATGTTAAACTGTGAAGGGCAGGAGCGTCACAGCTGCAAGGGGCTGCGCCTCTGCGCTCGACAACCCGCCTGCCAAGCGTGGCGAGTATTGGCGAAATCCCCTCATGATTGCACACAAAAAAACCAGGCCCCCAGTCTCCGGCAGCCCCGCTATTCCTTATTTTGGTAGCGGTCACGGTAGCGGTGGGGCAGGGGGTGCTAAGAATCCCCGGAGGCGATCGCGCTGCCACCCTCGACGACAACTGGCCCTGGTAACTTATAACGCGTGCACACTGAGGACAGACGAGAAGTTGCTCGAGCTGGAGAAGGAAATGAGCAGGTTACACTGGGATATAATGGGTTTATCAGAAGTCCGTAGAGAGGGCAAAGACACGATAACTCTGCAGTCTGGCAACCTGCTCTACTACCGGGAAGGCAACCAACAAAAGTCCCAAGGTGGTATCGGGTTCCACAAGTCCCTCGTCAACAATATCGAGACCATCGAGAGTCTGTCGAGCAGGGTGATATACCTTATACTCAGAATATCCAAGAGGTATGCGCTGAATGTCATACAGGTATATGCACCGACCTCGACTCACCCGGATGAAGAGGGGGACGAAATGTATGAGGACGTAAGTAGAGCCATACATACTTCCAAAACCTATTTTACTGTTTAATGGGGGACTTCAACGCAAAACTGGGCAAGCGAGGCGAGAATGTGTTGCAGGTGGGTTTTTTTGGATACGGGCAAAGAAACGCCAGGGGACAGAGGCTGGCCGCCGGAGAAGGAGGGACTCTTTGCGATGAACTCTTTCTTCCAGAAGCCGCCTCAAAGGAAGTGGACCTGGTTGAGTTCCGATGGCATAACGAGAAACGAGATTGACTTCATCATGACTTCCAAGATACGGTTATTCAATGATGTCTCCATGATCAACAGGGTGAAAACCGGTAGCGAATCGTTCGAGGCACAATGAATATAAATGTCAAATTGGAAAGGTCCTGCGTGATTATTGCCCGGAGCGTGGACTTTCCTCGCTCCGACCGACTCGTGTTCATATCCAAAATCCTGAGAGCTTTCAACTCGAGTAGTCAAACCGCTTCGAGAGCCTAATCAATTGCGTATCAGTGGACGAAATAAACAACGGGTTTGTGGAAACTCTCCAAACGGTGGAGTCTAAGATATTTTAGGTCTGGCCGTAAAAAAAGACCTCAAAAACTGTCGGTCCACACTCTCGATCTTATGGCGAAACGTCGATCTATGGCACTGCAGACCTCCGTTAATGCTGAAAACTACAGGCAGCTCAAAAGTTAAATATGGAAGTCCCTGCGACACGACATTCGTTGTTTTAACATTAATAGTGTTAAAAAAACGATAGAGCGGAACCGAGGCTCAAAAGTGTTTGCAAAGAACATCATGTCTTCATAAAGATGAAATAAGAAACCAAAAATTTGCGCACGGGCGGGACTTGAACCAGCAACCTTTTGGCTAACCGGGCCAAACGCTCTTACCAATTGAGCTACCGTGCTGTTAGTCCGACCCTGCGAAATTTGTGGTCTCTTATGAAAACGTCAATTGCGTAAAACATCATGTCTATCGGGCAAAGACTGTTGACGAAGCTTAAGACGGAGGACGGCAGTGTAGCGTCGACAAAAGCAGAGGTTTTGATCTCATGGATCGAATGGTTCTATGGACAGTTGTACACCTCAGTTGCCAAACCCGTTGATAGCTCGGCCAGAGACCCACGAGCTATCCTGACCCGACACTACACCGAAGACATCCTGGACATCAGCCTCTACGAGATTAGGATGGACCTTAAACAACTCAAAAACAACAAGGCACCTGGCGGGGACGGAATCGCAGCAGAGCTTCTGAAGGCGGGTTGAACACCGGTACGTAAAGTCCTTCAGAGACTTTTTAATTCCGTGCTGCTGAAGGGCATCACACCCAAAGCGTGAAACAGGAGTCTGGTGGAGCTGTTCTTCAAAAAAGGAGACAAAACCTTATTGAAGAACGATAGACCCATCTCACTCCTGAGCCATGTCTACAAGCTGTTTTCAAGGGTCATCACAAATCGTCTCGCACGTAGGTTTAATGACTTCCAGCCTCCCGAACAAGCCGGTTTCCGAAAAGGCTATAGGACCATAGACCACATCCATATGCTTAGGCAAATTATACAGAAGTCAGGGGAGTATAATATGCCTCTATGCTTAGCGTTTGTGGACTATGAGAAGGCCTTTAATTCGATCGAAACTTGGTGGAGCTTCAGTCTTTGCAGCGGTACCCCAAAGACTATAGGTATATATGTATAGGTGTTAAAGTGCCTTTGCAATAACACTACCATGATTTCACTGCGGAGAGGTGTGAGACAGGGAGATGTTATATCTCCGAAACTGTTCACAGCGGCATTGGAAGACGCTTTCAAGCTTCTGGAATGGGAAGGAATCGGCATCAATATTAATGGCGACAACATTAACACACCGGTTCGCAGCAAGCAGGTCCCGTTGCTCGACGAGTCCATGGATACCTCATATACACTTTCTGAAAATAACACAATGATGGACTCCGTCACACAACCTATTAACCCCGAGCCCTGGAAAAATGACTTTAACAATTTTTGTAGTGAGTTAAAGGCTACATTAACTGCGTGGCGTAGTGATATGGAGTCCAGCATGCAGAACTTGGGTGCAGACATTAGGGACACACTCACCGGCATTAAAAGAGAGCTTCAGTCAATTCGCGTCGAGCAAACTAATATCAACCAGCGTATAAACGTTTTAAACAAGGACGTCTCCGAATTACAGACATCAGCCCAATTTCAGTCTGAAGAGTGTGTGGAACTCAAAAAACGCATCGAAGTTCTCGCTGAGAACACCAAGTGCTCTGACAGATGTGACTCGTCGTTGGCAGTCCTCGAAACGAAGCTAGATGTTTTGGAGCAACAAGCCAGACAATGTAATGTCGAGATATGTAATGTGCCTGAGAGGCGCAACGAAAACTTGCTCACTGTAATCGAGGCGCTCGGAAACATCATCAAACATCCCATTGCGCAGACTGACATAGTCTCGATACATAGAGTTCCGCACGCGAGCTCTGATGACAAAAAGCCGAAAAACATAGTTGTTAAGTTTAAATCACGCATCATGAGAGACAACGTGCTTAGCGCACTTAGGAAACGCAAAGAGATTAAATCAGATCAGATAGGTGTCTCTGGCACCTCTTTGACAGTCTACATGAATGAGCATGTTACTCTAAAAAGGAAGAAGTTATTTCGTGCTTCCAGAGAAATCGTCAAAAGAAACAATTTTAAATACATCTGGATTAAAAACGCTACTATACTTGTTCGAGAAAACGACACGGCTCCCGCAATCGCTATACGGACGGAGGAGGACCTCAAGAAAATTAAGCGCAAGCAGGGTCAGCCTAACAATAGTTAACTTTATTATGATATCACTGTTTATTTTGTCAAGCTCTGTCTTAAGCTACCTTATTGAGGCTGTAAAAGTTTACATTGTTTTTCTTTCGTGCTCTTCCGTAATCAAAATGTTAAATATGACAAGTTATTGTTATTGTTATTTCTTTTCTCATTACCCAAGACAGAGTTCCCGTAATTCTGGCTGTGCTCTTTTTTTAATTTTTTTATTATTATTAGGACCAAATGTGCTAGTCTTTTTAAATAATGCTAATGTCTATTATAGTGTAATTATTTTTTTAAATGTGTGTTTGTATTACTTAAGGTGTCTGGGATTTAATCACGCTTGGTTGGTTTTGCAAACTCTCCTCCTACTATTTTACTCTCTTTTCAAAATAGCATTTAAAACTTTTCTAGTAACACAATATTATATATTGATTTTCCTGTTTTATGGATAGTAGTCTCACTATATACTATCAAAATTGTACTGGAATCAGATCTAAACTCCATACAGTTTACATGAATATTCTTTCTCTGGCCTATGATATTATAGTTTTGACCGAGACTTGGCTTGTACCAGAAATATCTGTTGGCGAATTCATGGACAGTCGCTACAACGTGTTCAGATGTGACCGTGACCGCCAGGCAACTGGAAAAAGCGACGGCGGGGGTGTACTTATAGCTATAAAAAGTGAGCTCAGACCAGTCAGTCTACAGATCAATCATTGTAGCTCAGCGATTGAACATATCATAGTTTTGATACCTTCCTTTGACCCAGCAAAAAGACACTGCTTCAGTGCAGTTTATATTCCGCCGCAAACTCCCCGAGATACATATTTAGACCATTTTACTCTATTACAAAATGTCATTAACGATCAAAGCATAGAATCTTTCTTTATAATAGGTGATTATAACTTACCCAATCTTGATTGGTCAAACTTTCATCTAACGGCCCCCACTAATTCCCCTACCTCTATCAGTTATTGCCTATATAAGTTTTTAGCTACATTTAATGCTAAACAGTTAAATTCAATCAAAAACGATAAATATCGTATCCTGGACCTGTTTATATCAAACACGAAAAGCAGCTTAAGCCTCTGCTCCCCTATAGTGCCCGCGAATCAGCATCATCCTCCAATTTGCGCGCTTACTTACGTCAACCTTAAATCTAAACATATGCCTCGATATCATTTTCCCAAACCTAACTTCCACAAAGCAAATTATGAAGATATTAATGCTATTATAAGGGAAGTAGATTGGGAGTCAGTTTTGTCCGACCTCTCCGCTAATGAATCGGCTAATTTATTCTATGAAAAAATCCTCGAAATCATTCAATATCACGTACCTCTGTCAACAGTAAGATCATCACGTTTTCCTGTTTGGTTCTCCCCAGCCCTTAGACATATCTACAATAACAAAGAGCGTGCCTGGCGGAAATGGAAAACGTATGGAAATATCTCAGATTACGAATCTTTCTCAGTATTTAGAGCAAGATTCAAATATCAATGCTCAATTTGCTATAGCAAGTATATTGATAGCGTCGAAGATAGTATTGGTCTGAATGCAAAGTTCTTTTGGTCATACTTAAGGAACCGTAAGAACACTACATGTTATCCTTCTTCAATGTTCTATAAGTCTAATACTTCGAGTGACCCCAAGGAAATTTGTAATTTGTTTTCTGACTTCTTTTTGTCTGTATACGAACCTTCAACGCTTAATCTTTTTGATGACACTCAACACGCAGACGGCGGGGACTGTGACCTTCTAATCTCTGACATTGGCATAACTTTAGAGAACATCAGAAAAGTACTAAATACGCTTAACATGTCTAAAGGTAAGGGACCAGACGGCATACCACCGTTATTCTTGAAACTTACATATAAAACTATAAGTGTTCCCTTGTACATCATATTTAATAAATGCCTGCAGGAGGGCAACTTTCCTAGCGTATGGAAAAATGCTTTCATCACGCCTATACCAAAGACAGGGGACGCACGCAACGTGGAGAATTACCGGCCCATTTCTGTTCTGTCCACGTTGCCTAAGGTATTTGAACGCTTGGTCCATAACGAAATATATCCATTGCTGCATCACACTTTAATACCAGAACAGCATGGTTTTGTTAAACGTCGATCTACATTAACCAATTTAACACTGTTCACTAACGACTTATTCACAAGTATGGATAGGAGAACACAAGTAGATGCAGTATATACGGACTTTCAGAAAGCTTTTGATAAGGTGGACCATAGATTGCTTTTGGAGAAATTGGCGTTCAACGGAATCCGCGGCAACCTCTTGCGCTGGTTTGCCTCGTATATATCTAATAGGACACAGAAAGTTGCCATCAATGGACTCGAGTCAGTCAATATTCTGGTCACTTCTGGTGTACCACAAGGATCTATTCTTGGCCCGTTGTTGTTCCTTTTGTATGTAAATGACATCAAAAAATGCTTTAATCACTCAAATTTTTTATTGTACGCAGACGACCTCAAAATATTTAAAGAAATAAAGTCTGTTAATGATTGCATTCTTCTTCAATCGGACCTTGATAAATTAAATGAATACTGTAAGGCGAATAAATTATTCTTGAGTATCCCCAAATGTAATTGCATAAGTTTTACTAAAAAGAAAACTATTTGTAACTTTGATTATCATTTGGCCAATAATACTTTGAAGAAAGTATCTGTAATTCGGGATCTTGGTGTTGTCCTTGACTCTAAACTTCACTTAGATATACATATTAACACCATAATTAATAAAGCCTATAAGATGTATGGTTTCGTTTCCAGGTCTGCAGTTAACTTTAAAAAACCTAACACATTTCTGCATTTGTACCGTTCACTGGTGAGGTCTCAGTTGGAGTACGCCGTGCCTATTTGGAACCCAATATACAAAAAGTACACCGAGTCCATTGAAAAAGTCCAGCGTAAATTTTTACGTCTAGTAAACTTCAAGTGTTATCGCTCCTGTGACCCTTATGAACAGCTGTTAGCAAAATTTAAATTCTTACGCCTTGAATCGCGCCGATCGCTCCTTTCTGTTATGTTTCTTTTTAACTTAATAAATAATAAAATCGATTGCATAAGTCTTAGTAACAAAATAAATTACAATATCCCCAGGCGCGCTGTGCTCAGAAGTACTCGCAGACATAGGACTTTTCATGTTAGCGTCTGTAAAACCAATGCAGGCAAGCGAGCCCCATTAAATAGAATGCTTTCCGATTTCAACGGGCAGTTTAATGAACTTGATTTTTCCCAGACTCCTTCTAAATTTAAAAAACTTGTTCTAGATATTCTGAAGGCCTAGCACAAATATGTATACCTCTTGTTTATTTTTACATGCCTATCTAAATATATTTTTTTTTCTTCCCAAAATTGTAGCTTTTGAGACATAAATTGTTACATAGATTTTAGACTATCCCATAATTAGCACGCATTTTACCTCGTATATTTTATTAATTTTGTATACTAATACGTGGATTACGCGGTGGGATGTGTTACCACTCATAGTTTATAAGTTTATATGTTTTAATTAATTGTTGTGACACATTTGTTTGTAATCCCTAAAATAAAATAAAAAAATAATGGCGAATACATCCCACTTCACCTCCGACTTGCCGATGATATAGTCGTTGTGGCAAAGACGCTGGACGATCTTGGCACTATGCTCGAAGACCTTGACTGAGTCTCCCAACAAGTGGGTCTTAAAATGAACATGGAGAAGACGAAAATTATGTCGAGTTCCCTCGTTGTACCCACTCCAGTATCCATTGGGAACTCAATTCTCGAAGTTGTCGATGAGTACGTCTACCTGGGACAAGTGATCCAATTGGGTAGGTACCAACTTCGAGTAAGAGGTCAATCGACGAATCCATCTCGGCTGGGTAGCGTTCGGGAAATTACGCAAGAGTGTCTTCTCATCTCATCTACCTAGTGTCTAAAGACGAAAGTCTTCAATCAGTGTGTGTTACCAGCGATGATATACGGATCCGAAATATGGTCTCTTACTATGGGCCTCATAAAGAAGCTCAAAGTCACACAACGAGCGATGGAGAGGGCTTTGCTGGGTGTTTCTCTACGGAATCGAATCAGAAATAAGAACTAAGGTAACGGACATAGCCTTGAGAATCAGTAAGCTCAAGTGCCAATAAGCAGGGCACATAGCGCGACGAACTGATGTCCGTTGGGGTAGGAAAGTTCTAGATTAGAGACCCTTCGACCAATGGCGCAGCGTAGGACGTCTACTGACCGATCAAAAATGGACCGATGACCTTCAAAAGATTGCAGGATCCCACTGAATGCAGCACGCTCATAACCGGTCGTTGTGGAAAACCGTGGGGGAGGCCTATGTTCAGCAGTGGAGTTTGACGTACTATTAACATGCAGGATACCACCGCATTACCAGTTTAAGAGCCAAAATTGTGTGCACCTCGTGTCGCAAGCGATTTGGACATAGAATAAAAAATATTTATTATTATACAATCGTATATAAGTAATAGGCAGTATGTATGTTTAGTAGAGAATGCGTTTGGCATTAAGTCCGCAATACGTACAGTTTTATGTTTTGTGCATGAATTTTAAATAAATAAATTTTGTTTAAAAGTTGCTAGGTGGCCTCTGACCTCAACCCCAGTATATCCCAAGTTTCATGTTTCAATTGGCAGCACTAGTGATCGCAGTCGCGAATGTCGAAGAGCTCTAAATTGATTCGGACCAATCTCAGTAAGAGTGTCGACGTGTCCAAATACAGACAATGCACAGCATAGATGGCCGACGTAAAATGTAGCTAAAGCGCGACATGGATCTTTTGACTGACGGTGAAAATCAGAACTAACGCTGTCATCTTCGAAAATGCGGTTGCCTTGCCAGATCTAGTGTAGCCAAATCTCTTCAATCTTACAGAAGATTTCCGGTTTTTTCATAATGTTCTAGTTTCGTACATATTTTATGTAATATTTTAAAATAATTATTTTTAAAAACCGTATTCAATGGTTTTTATACAATTGTTTTGCATTTAAAAACAGTGGAACATATATGATTCAAACAAAAATGATTATACTGCTTTAAATAAATTAGTACCCTTGTTTTTACCTTACCATGGGGTTGGGTAAAAAAATATTAGTGGAATAGCTTTCTAAACTCCTTAAATTAGGGAGAAAGGGAGATTTTTGCATAGGCTGTCTGAAGGCTGAATGCTAGCGCCCCCTGTCAATGTCATCTATCGGCCAAAAAATCCTTGTAACATTGAAAAGTCACGTCTGCAGGAGGTGACAGCTCTGGGCAAATGCACTAGGCTACAAATATCCCCCCCTCGAATAGAGCACGCCTTGCCGTGGCGAGAGGGCTCAGTAGCCTGTCGCAATCCAGCGGCAGGTGAAGCCAAAATGCTCTGTGGAGAGTGCCGCTGCGTCTGTTCCCGTACCGGGCGGCAGGGGCACTAGTGGGTCGCGTCTGTCTCGTATTGAGCGGCGGCTCACTAAAAGTAGTTGTGACTCCCGGCACCCTTCTTGTTCATCAGAGGAGGCTGGGGATGTCCCGGGACTTTGGTAATCTGGGCGAGCTTGGCGTGCATTTGCCGTCGCGCGTGGATCGCCTCGTCAGGAGGATCTCGGACAGACGGTGTGGGGACACCTCTTGAGGCGCTATTGTGCCGTCTGGAGTGGGATATCCCCACTGGATATCCGCCCTCCTGCTAGAGGGTGGAGGTTGCTGCTGGAAAGGGTCGCGGAACTGTTGATACACCGCGGCCCCTGCTGTCACAGCCAACAAACGCGGCGGGCGTCGTCAGGTTCTAGTGGGTATACCCGAATCCGGGGGAGTCCCACACACGTCTCCGTTCCGTGTGTAATTGGCATTTCCTGACGTTAAAAAAAAGGACTACAAATATCATGCGATAAGTATCGGCAACATATCAAGTAGTTTGAAGCTATGTCGAACCTAGCGATACGTGTCGCGGGACAGTTTGTCGCTTTGTGTATTTATGTGGTTTTAAAGATAAGCTCGTTACAGTCCAATATGTTATTATGAGGTCCCAAAATCTGACCAGCTTATAAAAACTGACTTCCGTTCCTAGCGCTTCTTGTGATAACTTGTTCCAAGACTGTTGAAAGCCAAGATACTAATAACATTTGCACCATAAAATAACACTGACATAAAAGCTTGCAGCGTCTATAAAAAATACATAGTCTGTCAGAACCACCTACATGCCCGCAACTAGGGAAAGAAGCAATCGTCTTTACTTTACCACTTGAATTAATTCTACGTGCTTGGTGCAGGTTACAAGAGAATTTTACTGTTAGAAAACTGTTTAATACTTTATGAAGTCCTTGCGAAAATTCAGGTTAAAGCGCTACTATAGGTCAGGTAACATCCGATATCTCTGCCAGCTCGCTACTTTCAAACGAAATCCGCTTGGCCAAGGAACTTATTAACTGGTGCTCCTTCAAACAAAAGACGACTCGAGGTGCAAGCGATTTAGGTTCTTTAGATGGTCAGGCGGCGGTGACCTCGGTGCTACGTTAAGCAATTGACCAGATCAAGCTATGTTATGAAGTATCTCGTAAAATCATACAATCTGTTACCACGATCGCTCTTTGGCAAACGAGCTAAATTATAGGAAACTTAATAATATAAAAAGCACTCGAAAGAAGCGACTGTCAGAGGAATCGAATCCCATATCGTACGCTATCCGGGCGTATTCCTATGCCACTCGGCCACCGACGCTTTGGTAAGCCTGTTGAATTTTGCAAGTGCATTCTTTAACGCGTAGGCTGCGTGACCTCATCAATGTTGAGCAATCTCGCACGAGGGATACGATTCCTCGTCTGACACAGTTGCTTCTTTCAAGTTCCTTTTTTATAATAATTAGGTTTGTATAGTGACAAAACACTATAAAAATAAAAATATGATTATAACATACAGCAGACGATTTTACTGCCAAAACAAAGGTACACAAACATGGCCTATATTAAATACAGGCTTGAAACCATTGGGCCACCATCTGGGTACGCGAAAAGGCGTGGGATTATTAATTAAATTGATCCTATTTCACCCCGAGTGCAAATGAGTTCCCTATCAATGCTGTTTTATTTCACTTTGCAGGGATCAGCAGGGTTCCGTAGTAAACGAGCTGAAAGTGGATATATTTAATTCAATACACTTCAATTCAATTTGTTATTTGACTAATCAGTGACTAATTACAAAAATAATTTTAATAATTAAACCGCCTTCACAAAAATAAAATTAGTTTTCTATTTCATGATTTTTAGTTATGGTGACCATATATCAAAAACTACTGGACCGCTTTTGATGTACCCTAAGATAAATTATACCTAATCGAACTTAATCATCCCGATATTATGGCTTCTTGTTTTCGAGAAATCCGTCCATTTAATTAATTACCTCCATTTTTTGATGTCGGTAAAGATGAAAGTCGGTGAGATGAATGAGTTATCAATGGTTCGATATTTAATGTTTATAACTGTTTGGAGAAATAATGAATAAAAAAAGCAAACATTAGTACACCAGCAAAAAAAATTTGGGTATTTATTCATTTTAAAAAAAAAACATTTTCTGTGATTTGTATTGTCTATATCTGTACTCCGTTTCGCACTTCACCACATTTTATTAATTCAACCTCTCTTCTGTAACAAATTGAAAACGGAAAATAGAAGATGAATGTAAAACACGATATGCCCTATGAAAAGAGACTGATTGAATTTTTCCCGACTTCAAAAAAAGGAGGTGATCATTTCAATGTGTATGAATGGGATATTGTCGGAATTTGATGATATATGGGTATGTTTATTAAGGCTTCCAAAAACGACCAAAATTTTGTAAGTGTATGTATGTTCCTATAATTGTATTTGCCTTAGGATATTTCGAAAATAGGAAGTTCCAGCCAGATATTTTTTAAGTTCAATCAGATAAACATGAACTTTGGGTACAGTGTAACTTTCATCAAAATCGGTCCAGCATTTTTTGAGATATAAGTAGGTAATAACTAAAAATCATAAATGCCACAATAGTGGCAGTGTGAATCGGTTTGCATCTGTTACTTACAAATCATATGATTTTTATTCGTGACAACCAATATGTGTGTATAAAAATACAAGATTATGATGTGTGGATGTGCAGAGATATAATACTAAAATGGGTATTTACGGTGCCTAGGAAGTATCGTGGTGTATTGGTGTCAATATTGGGGTATGTTTATAAAGTACTATAAGTCAATAAAATACAATTGATTTTATAGTGAGCAGCTACGACTTTTTTACCAATCGAAACTGTAAGTAAATGGAATCAGGCGTTACTTTGCGGGAATCCATTGTTAAGTTGAATTTTATAAAAATACTTCGCACGGGTGCAGTTATGATAAAAAATATAGATTTACGTATTTTTAACATAGTGCCATCTATTGAGTCAACAGATATCGCCATCTGTTAGAGAATCGTTTGGACCTAACAGACAATTGTGACTGCCAAATAATAGACAAATAATGTACTATATAAAAATAAGTCGGGTTTTCCTTCCTGACGCTATAACTCCAGAACGCACGAACCGATTTCCATGTTTTTGCATTCGTTGGAAAGGTCTCGGGCTCCGCAAGGTTTATAGCAAAGAAAAATCAAATATTTTAAAAAAAAACTTCTTCTTTTAATCACCAAACGAAATGTAACATAAAACGAAGCCATATGGTGGCGAAACGGAGTTCGCGGGGGTTGCTAGTTTGGAACAAAATAATATTGCAACTTTAAATTGAGATGTAAGCTATCCTATCTTCCAAGTGGGATCAAATTGCACACGTTGTGCATAATTTGATTAAAATTGCACACTTTGTGCAAAATTTGATTACAATCGGTTAAGTAGTTTAGGAGTCCATCGCGGACAAACATGTGACACGTAATTTATATACCTATATAAAGATTTTGCTATATATTTCCGCTAAGCGATGCCGGCGCAGGCAACTAACAACACGAACCGTCACCGCGTTTAGTATTAGTTCAGGCAAATGCAGGATGCACCACCCGCCCTCCCTCAATACGCATGCGGCACAGCTGATGCAATTATTAGTACCCAACACCAACGTGCAAAAAACTTCGACGCGTTTCGCCACTACACGTGGCATCCTCAGGAGATGTAGTCGCCTCGGCGGAGCAAGGACAACGGTTCGTGTTGTAAGTTGCCTGCGCATCGCTTAGCGGAAATATAAAGCAAATTATTATATATAATTCTTGTGTGACAATGTTCATTCCCGTACTCCTCCGGAACGGCTTGACCGATTCTTATGAAATTTTGTGAGCATATTGAGTAGGTCTGAGAATCGGCCAACATTTATTTTTCATACCCTTTAGTGATAAGGGTTGTCTACCCTTAACATTTTTCTTTAATTACGTGGCTGGGCGGGACGAGGCCGGGCAAGACGAGGATGGGGACAAAACAAAGTTGGCTGGGTCCGCTAGTATTTTTATCAAATTCAACGAAACTGTAAGTACCTTTGCACTTTCATGTTTTGCTTTCGCATTATGTTTTATCGTAGATTTTCATGTGGACCTTCTTGGCTATGCTCAACATATTATTCAAATATCAAAAGAAACTTGGCAAAATTTGTTGGTATTCAAATGAAGCTGTTATTAATCTCGCCATGTTACATGAAAACATCGAACCGCAGGAGTTTAGGGCTCCTGCACACTATGTATGACGTTGTGAACATATTTTAATACCGGAAAAAGTTATATTATCGAAAAAAGCTAAAATATTCAAACAAGTTTTCTATGGTGATCCGACCTATAGCTTCCACATATAGCTTGCAAACCAGAATTCATTCCCCAATTCGGGTTTGCAAGCTATATGTGAAAGTAATCCTTTGTTTTTAAGAGAACACAGTTAAAAAAATCTTATTATAAAGCGGTTGACTGGTAAAGAATACCATAAGGCATCAAGTCCAACAGTTGTGCAATTTACAGTGCAGTAAATAAATAATATTTTGGAAGTCCCGTATATTCTTCCAATAAGGTAGTGCTCAAATTATTCAATAATAGTGCAATAAACTTATTTAACAGTTAAATTAAATTAAATTTAAACCTTGTCTAGGATTGTATTGAACATCACCAGTGATCGGATAATCGGATGCATATTTATCCAGAAAATGAAATGTGAAACTAGTCTACAACAGGGTGAGGAAACGACATCTTAAGCATGTGGTATTCGTTTAATAAAAAATTGGACTTCGGGACTAGTGTAAGTATAAACTAGAAGTCATTTTATGCTCCCCAACAATTGTTGCTTATGTTAACTGTAAGAAAAGCCTTGTTTGTACTTAAACAGTAGTACACCCGATTTGGTTCTATAATAAAAACACTTTCAATTTTTAATATTTGTTTAAAATCAGAAAACCCGGGGATTTTGCGTTATAAAAGTGCATTCCATATTAGCTTAACTTAACTTTAGGTAAATATATATCCTATTATCCGATTACTAGACAACACCTAATGCAGTTTAAGGGCGGAATTTATTGAATACACGATTACAACTTGTTTTGGTGAAAACTATCTTAAAACGCCTTAGCCTTCAGTGTTTTCATATTTAAGAAAGAGAGAATTTTATTAACGCGTTAGATTAATACTTAAATCTTTCTTTAAACATACATACTACTCATAACTCGAGAATGGCGGCAACGATTTGATTTCCTTTTCTTTTGTTGGATTTGTCTTTATCCGAAATAACAGTAGAATTATACAAAGCAACGAAATTCACGGTGGTGGGACTAGTAAGTGATTTAGTTATTTTTTCACATCCAGTGTGCACTCGCCCTAATCCGTCCGCGTTTTATTAAAGAGAAACACTCGCATCGATGCCGCCACCTGGGTGTTGCTGCTCTAATATGCTATAAGATGGCCGACTGTCACACCGCACATGGTTAAAATTAAAATAATAAAAATTAACAATACGGAAAGTAAGCCTGTAACACAACCTCTAACAGCTAATTGTTACTGGCAAGAGAGATGGGAGAAAACCGAGAGGACGCAGCCCAATTAGACGGTTCGGCCAATACCGTTACCATGAGTTTGCTCGCTAGCGACGAAGGTTTACGCGCTATTGACGACGTCACTTTTTGTACGGAAAATTTTAGTTCTGTTAGTGACCGCTAGAGGCGCTGTACAATTTTCCATAGACTTTTTTTACGTCGTCACTAGCGAGAAAAACCCTTGTAAACTCATGGTAACGGTACAGATTCGCATTGCGGTGGATGCCGATCTCCACCCCTCTCTCCACGACGCCAAATACAGGAATAGATGGAAGACCATCATCACCAAGACCAAGCTAACTCAGAAAGAAGTGTCACGCCCCTTAGCAATGAGGAGTACGATGCGAGGAGGAAGCTTACACTTCCCACTGCTGGGGAAAGGCTTTACCATAGCTATGAGGTAATTTGAGTAAAATTCAACCACGCGGGCTCAGCGTGGATTGGTAGACGGGTTTTTGCAAGGCAAGCGACTAACTTTACTGTCAGATGTTTTCAAGCCACCCATAAGGCCTCTGATAAGGCTTATCGTCTTTCAAACGTGACTTAAATGGTTGGAAAAATATAACTTGTATTGAAATTAAATTGATATGAGTGTGCTCCGAAATAAGCTAAGCTTAGCTAAAATCGAGTCGTTGATGGAACTCACTTACGCAGAATACGCCTGTTCACTAAAATAGGGCTATGCTCTATTATAGATATACATGTTTATCTAACTTTACATTTTGTAAAAACTTTTTATTTTCGGTCGAGGAAATCCTTTCTCTGGTCGACTATATTAACAATATTTTACATATAGAGAATGGCCGTTTTTGAGTTGTGATACTTAGAATGCACTGACAAGGGAATCAAGTTCTATTCCTTGTCTGTGCGCATCATTTTCAACCACAAAACTGTAGTGGTTTTTGTATGTATAAGGTATAATGATATCTCTATCAAATAAAACACTTAAGAAGAGTACGGATATCATAGTGTCTGCTTTTTTTTTTTTGTTAGTGGTATTTTTTGCTCTCTGATTTAATCTCAATAAAATTAACTTTCTTATTTAACGATGTCATTTTTTATATTTTATGTTTAAATAGCCAGACATTTGGCCACGATTGCACCTGATGTTGAGTGACAATGCAGCCTATGATGGACCATGTCTGCTTAGTAACAGCCTATTCACTCTTTTCATGAAAATGTCTTAATTGTATTTGGCAGGGAAGACTTCTGCCGGCACTCCACTCACTACGTACATACGTACGTAGAAGTAATGTGGACCGAAATCGTTGGGTGCGTATTGTTGGGATCTCTACGACATAGGGGTGGAAGCCGCGCCCGTGGCTTGTGTTTCGAAGATGAAAAAGGGCTGGTGGAATCAAGTCATGCAATTCCTTTGCACGCTCTCCGAAATGTAACCTGTAGAAAACCGAGAGACATGCTACTCTTTGCTTATGCTCGAGATTCAGCAATTTATTTTTCATAAGTTCATCATCATTGTATTCTAGTTACCGTTATCATCCAATACTTGATTCGAAATGACGTTACATATTTGTTGGTTAGTGCGTTAAAACATCAAATTGAATACTGTGACGGTGTAACCGCCATTCAGTATCCAGCACCTTTTGAAGCCGTCTGACATGACAGACTGAAGGTTTAAAGAAAAATTGCATTCCGCACGTCCCAGAGAAATTCCTACCAGCAGAAATGTATGAAGAAATTCCCATTTAGACCGCTCAGCCTTTGTGAAATATTGTGTTCGTTATTTTTATACTGTCGAGTGGCGTTCTGGATGTATTTCATTTAGCTTTTCGATTAAGAAGAGATGAATAAGTATTGCTTCAGGTTCATTGAAAGGAAGGTTATTTATATTTTTTTCTTTTCACATCGTTTATGAATTATTATTTTTCTCTTTTTCAATGCTCGTAGCGCAGTGGTAGCAGCGCTTTGGTTTGTGACACCGAAGTGAAGCAACCTACAGCGCGGTCGTGTTTGGATGGGTGACCATTCCGGCCATATAAGTAAATATATCGCGAGCATCTCCGTGCTTCGAAAGGCACGTTAAACCATTGGTCCCAGCTAAATCGGTTAATATTAGTCGTTGAGCCTAGTCAGATGCCTTAGGGCAGCTTGATACTTAATAAAATGTGACAGCAGGGTGAGTCGCTTGCCTTGCAAACACCCCCTCTCGCACTGAGCCCGCGGGTGGAGTATTGCTCAAACTACCATATAGTTGAGGTAAGGCTTTTGCCCAGCAATGGGACGTTACAGGCTAAGTTTACTTTACTTTACTATCTTTCGAAGCTTTTAACGATGTGTATTTACTCGTCCAAATTCGCAACATAGCTTTTAACTGGAAGCTCTAAATATGACATTTCTGTTTTTAATCCAACTCCGAGGTACGCCTCGAATCCACTTTATCTCTTAAATAAAACAAGGTACATAAATTTACGAGTCAGTTAATTTTACATTAAGTATTCATCAACGAAATGATAAACACGAGATTCACTCACCCTTCAGATTAATTATTCGCATCCCTTAAGGGTATTGGGCCGTATGTGGGTGTTCGGAAACCTTTAAGATGACATTAAAGAAATTAAACTACATTTGGGGCGAGATATGGGATGGATTCACTAGAATACCAGCGGCGTAAAAATCGTAAAAAATATAGCCAACTTTTCTTAAATTAGCTTTTAATAAATCGTAATCGGATTTGGGCTTTATGGAAAATCAACTAAGACCTGATTTGTTTAACATCAGATAAGGAATATTCGTCGAATAAAATATAATACGCCTAGATTTGCAAACGGCATGTATTTGTCAGCAATCATATAAGTAAATGTAATTTTCAAACCAGTCGTTTTATACTTATTGTTGTAAAAGTCTAAACTAACGTTGGTAAAATCGGCGGAATTGTTTCATAAAGTTTGGACATTCCAGTATCTGTTGAGAACTCAACTCTCGAAGTTGTCGCCGAGTACGTCTTCCTTGGACAAGTGATCCAATTAGGTAGGTCCAACTTTGAGAAAGAGGTCAATTGAGAAATCCAACTTAGCTGGGCAGCGTTTGGGAAACTGCGCAAGAGCGTCTTCTCGTCTCTATTACCTCAGTGTCTGAAAACGAAAGTCTTCAACCAGTGTGTGTTAACTTACCAGTGATAGCATATGGATCCGAAACGTGGTCTCTAACTATGTGTCTCATAAAGAAGCTCAAAATCACACAACGAGTGATGGAGAGGGCTATGCTGGATGTTTCTCTACGAGATCGAATCAGACACGAGGAGATACGTAGAAAAACTAATGAAACAGACCTTACGAATCAGTAAGCTCAAGTGGCAGTGGGCAGGGTACATAGCGCGAAGAACTGCTGGCCATGGGTGAAGAAAAGTTCTAGATTGGAGACGCTTCGACCAAAAGCGCAGTATGGGACGTCCACCGACAATATGTTCGGACGACCGATGCAGTCCGCTTGTGATCAGTTGCAGTGAAAAACCGTGGGGTAGGCCTATGTTCAGCAGTGGACGTCCTTTAGCTGATATTAATGATGATGGTTGGACATTTACCCCGTTACTAATAAACGTTGAATAATAAAATAAGTATAGGAATAGTTATACCACGTTTTGTCTGACAACTTGAATAAATAATTATATAGCTTTTAATTTCATTGCACAGGCAGTAGTAAAAAATATATATGCTAAAACATAAAATTGCTTCTTATACAGGGTGACCCAAACAGTGACGTTGAAGCATTTTTTTGGATTTTTTACATCTTAATACCCAGGGCTATCCAAATATACCATATTTAATAGCCAAATTTTGGTTGGTTTATTTTTTTTTGGAACTTTTGTTAGTCTTAGTTTTAGCAAGCTCAGTGCTCAAAAGTGTATGAACTATTTTGTTCAAAATTAGCAAAATTTGCGAATAAAATGAATATTTTGAAAAACTACGTAAAATCGGCTAATATACATTAGGGTATTGTTTGGATAGCCCGGCAACTAAATGCTGCACTAGTTGCCAACTCAGGAGAGGAACTACAGGAGCTAGTGACAAGATTCAGTCGTACATGCCAGCTATTCTCAATGATTGTCAACACCAAAAAGACCGTCGTTATGGTGCAGGGTACGAACGAGCGGCCGAACATCATTCTTGATGGTGCCACACTAGAGGTTGTCGATAGCTTTTGTTACCTGGGTTCAACCACAGACTCTAAGCTTTCCAACAGCAAAGAACTGGATACACGCATTGGTAAGGCTGCGACAACATTTGGAAGGCTTTCAGCGCGTGTCTGGAAGAATAACAAACTTACCACTGGTACCAAGATTCTTGTATACCAGACATGCGTTCTCAGTGTACTCTTGTACGCTTCGGAAACTTGGACTACTTATTCCAAACAAGAGCGTCGTCTTAATGCTTTCCATATGCGTTGCCTTCGATCGATCCTTGGTGTTACTTGGGAAGACAAAATGACCAATGAAGAGGTGCTGTCAAGGACCAACTGCTACACCATCACAGCAATTCTAAAACAGAGACGTCTTCGCTGGCTGGGCCATGTCCATCGAATGGATCCCCATAGATTGCCACGAGAGATCATGCTTGGGCAGATTGCTGATGCTAAGAGACCCGTAGGCCGTCCCATGCTGAGATTTAAAGATTCCTGCAAACGCGATATGAATTCTTTCCATATCAACGTCAACAACTGGGAAACACGCGCTGTCATGAGAGCAGAATGGCGTCATGATATTGATCTTGGAATGTCGCAACACGACGAAGCCTGGCTGGACCACCTTAAGCAAAAAAGGCTTCAGCGCAAGGCCGCTCCTCCCCGTGACTCTCGTTTTACTTGCGACAACTGTGGCAGGAAATGCCGTGCCGCTATCGGACTCCTTAGTCACCGGAGACGATGCACCCCCCAAAACGGACCTCCAAGACACGGCAACAATCATCTGTCAAGATGCTGTGGCCTATGATGGATAGCCCGGGATGTAAGGCTTCCAAAAATGTTTTGGACATCACTACTGGGGCCACCTGTGTAATAATAACGATGCAACTTCACTTGTTTTTTAGGGTTCCGTAGCCGAATGGCAAAAACGTAAACCTTATAGTTTCGTCAAGTCTGTCTGTCGGTCTGTCAGTCCGTTCGTATTTCATAGTGATATATGTAAACTTATATTGTAAAATATGTGATCATTATAAATACTTTCAACGAAAAATAATTTAAACAAGATCAAATTGACAGTATTGTGACAGAAAATATTGTGGTATTTTGGCTAAGTGGAAGTAAGTGGATACCTTTTTCAGTAAAAGTTGGTACAAAACCCTCAATGCGCGGGTCCGACGCGCACTTAGCCGTTTTTTATTATGTATTATGATTTGATTATGGTGTCTGAGTGAAATAAGTACCTAAAAGGAGGTATTTGACACTCGAGTAAACATCCGGTCTAAAGGTCAGATTACGGAAAGTAGGCTTCGGCGGGATCTTGTTTGTTCCGGTGTCTGAAATGTTGTCTATTTTTGTTAGACATCAAAATTATTACCGGAAATTGGCGCCTACTTGTCTAGGAAAACTGTTTCTAATAATAATTTAACTAATGGGAATATATAATACCCGAATACTTATTTACAGGTTTTATAATAAGACATTGTATACGATTCCTAGAAATTTTACATAATTCTTAAATATACCTGGAAATGTGTGATGTAACTTATATTACATACATTTCCTAGGAAAATTTGTATATTTACAAAAGAGCAATCGAAAACGTAATATGTTAAATTAATTTGGACTTGTTAGTCTCATTATCCAAGTCGCCAAGTTCTATTTCCTCAATTATTAAGGAGTATGAAGATATCATACCATGTAACGACAGGTTATTGTTGTATCGTTGTGTTGTTTTGGCTTTGTGGCTCTGTATTTAAAGAATTGTCAAATGACAATGATCTGTTGTGTACCATTTTTTTTTCAATAAATAAATATATGTAAATGGTGTAAACCCAGTGATTGGTACCTAGTTGGCGGTCTCGATGAGAGCCTTAATAAGAAACTCCGATTATTCATTTACAAATGTGTTTTATTTATTGTATTCACACATCGTTCGTCTTATACATTTCTAAATACGATATTGGAATTTTATTCAATGATGTTTATAATTATTCTCTGATCTGAATCAATATTCTATACATTTCCTTAGTAGGTTCGGAATTGTGTACGATTCCCAAGAGTTGTAAACAATTCCTAGAATATATACATTTCCTCTAAACATATACATATACAACTTTATATCTTTATTTTTATATACGTATTACGAACTACTAATTACTAATTGATAATGCAACTCACTTTCCAAATAAAAATAAATAAATGTAATAATAAATAAATATGCGCTCAAAATCACACAACGAGCGATGGAGCTATCGTCAGTATTCCACGAGATCGAATTAGAAATGAGGATTTACGTAGAAGAACTAAGGTTACGGACATAGCCCTTGAGAATCAGTAAGCTCAAGTGGCAATGGGCATGGCACGTAGCGGGAAGAATTAATGACCATTGGGGCATAAAAAATCTTGATTGGAGACCCTTTTACCAAAGCCGCAGCGTAGGATGTCCACCGCCAAGATGGACAGATGACCTTGTAAAGATCACGGGATCACACTAGATGCAGGCCGATTGTGATCGGTTGCTGTGGAAAGCCGTGGGGAAGGCCTATGTTCAGGAGTGGACGTCCTTCGACTGAAAATGACAAATAAAATTGATTTTTTAAAGTTTAATCTACCTTCGTGCTGTCAGCTGTTCGCACTCCATCCACCAATCATAGTTCCGTCAAGTTTAACAGGGCCCATTATTTTTTATAGTAATAGATCCCTGCGCCGTAAAGTCGCGCGGTCGCGGTGATTTCCCGCGGGGGGGTTGTGCGTTTAGTAACCGCATTGTACAGCCTAAAGTTTTATATAAGCTGTAGTGAAGCGGTTCCGTATCTTGAGAATACATGTATCTTGAGAATAAAACAAAAGTATTTTTTGTAATAGTAATAACGTGACTATATCCGCCTGTTCTGATTTAACTCTGTTCTTATACCTTGTAGTGTAGTATTTTTAAGACTTTTTCGATAAAAAATACTGACTAGATCTAACACTGATATGACTGATGAATATTTAAATCAGACTGGTGCATCTACTTGTTTGTTTGAACGCGTTAATCTCAGGCTCTACGGGACCGATTTGAAAAAATATTTTTGTGTTGGATAGTTAATTTATCTTAGAAGGCTTTAGGTTATAATACATCACGCTGCAACGGGATTGGAGCAAGCAAACTCAAAACGCGCGGACGAAGTCACGGGGCCGCTAGTCATGTAATGAGCGCATTTACACAAACAAACAAACTCATACTAATATTATTTTAAGTTAGACATTTTTTGTGACCTGTGGTAGAAATAAAACCTAAAACAATTCGACATAAGCCTTGAAAAATGCCTAGAACCATTGGAGGGACTTTTAAATGACGCAAAAAAAAATAAAGTATATTATATACGCTACATACTTAACGAATTCTTATCAACAATTTCTATTTGCAGTAAAAATACTGTTTGAATGAATTATACGGGTTTCATCAACACAGGGTACAGCAACGGATCCCTAAAACCGACGGCTAATCCAACACGATCCCGTAAATATTTCAGGATCGCTCTCCCCACTTTGTTGCTGGTAACTTAGACTGATAATTAATTTATAGTGGCGGGCTCCAGTCGGGGTTGGTAAAAAAGACTACCAAAAGTTTTATCTTATGAAATAAAAAGAGTACTTCCGAGTATCAATTTGTATATGGCCGATTTTTCAATGGTCAGATAAAACTTATAAAGCGACAGTTTAAAAAAAACAGTTACGTTTGACAATAAGGTGACGTTTTCAAATAAGCTATATTGTATTTTTTCGTCGAATATTTCTTATGTGGGGTGCGATTGTGTAAAGCAATCGTATTCATTTGACAAGTTTAAAACATATCATATCGTACGTTTTGAACTGTTTAATGAATACGATTGCTTTACACAATTCCACCTCTGACTATTGAAAAATCAGTCCAAAGTCATCAAAAACTAAAGAAATTATAGTCCGTTATTCATTGCTTATCGAGTGTTGTAAACAATCTTATAGACTTTCAAAATAAATCACTAAATTAAATTTATAAAACTACTACCTGTTCCCCACTTCTTCACCCGCATTAATGTCGCATCTCAAAAAATATCACAATAAATTATAAACCTATGTGCCGTTCCGATGTATAAATGATATTATTGCAAAATTTCATCAAAATTCATTCAATAGTTTATGGGTGAGTAGTAACAAACATATATCCATCCTCAAAATCTTTTGCATTTATGATTTTAGAAGGATTTCATTTAAAAAGATCTCCAGTGTTCAATGTTAATTGATGAATGACCGATGTAGGTTGGGAGTTTTGTATTTACTTAATTTTAAATTGAATCATATCGTCAAAAAAGGAATGTCAAGATTGTTTGTTTAGTATTCGAAAAGCAAAGAAAAACGGATTTAGTAATCAATATAAATTAAGTTATTTTTGGAACAATAGTTCGAAAACTCGATTCGATGGATGCTTGACACAGAAAGACCTGAATCAATTTGAACCTTCCGTCTTACCTAGGTGTCATTTATCGGGAAAGGAAAATAATTTTCCCACCTTTAAATGCGGAGTGGAGTCGTCTGAAATATCAAGCGACCGATGTTCCCAAACCCAAAGTTTACTTACACACACAAAGCTCCACAATTAAAACTTCAGTTACTTTACTGTTAAGGCTCTACTAGCACTCACTTTCTTTTTATGGTGTTGTAGGTTTAATAAGCACTTTCTGTGTATTTGTATAGGTTTAAGGCTTAGCAATAGTTTCTTGAAAACCAAAAGATTTCAGTTTCAAATCTACGTTCTGCTAAAATTACTTTTTTGTAAATCGCAAATTGCTTCAAGAGAAGTTCAGACTCAGTTCATAATTTCATTCAGACAGAGTTCAAAACATGCTTCATAAAGCACGTTAAACCTTGCGCGATCTCCTTTCTCTGTGTGGTCACTTTCAGATTTTTTATGTAAGAAATCCAATGCGCTAACATAATATATCTAGCAATTTTTTGTTGTCTTAATAGCTGTACTACCCGGTTATTATAAGAAACGACCTAAACGGACTATCACTGCGCCGTGACGAAAGGAAAAGTGTGCAGAAATGAACTACATTGTAAGTACATTGTTAGTAAAAACCTTTTTTTAATTGATAAAAAGACGTTTGAATTTTAACGATAAATAATAAAGATCGTGCATCTTAGGCCTGCAGGTAGCAGCTAAAGTTTTGGGGGCAACAAGTGCTTAAGTTGAGAACCACTGGTCTTGTCGTTCATTACCTGATGTGTCAGTCGTCTGAATATTTGAGCCACTGAGGGCTTTGTACTCTAATTTGCTATTAAATAGACTGTTAACTGACGAAAATAGTACATGACCGTGTGGAGTCGTTGACATAGTGAATCGATTAATAAGTGATAGGTATACAGTATAGATTTGAGTATTTTTTATACAGTTTATTAACAATTGGTGATAAGTTCATTTAAAAACCGTTTCCTTGAGGCAAGGAGACGATGGTGCTAGCTGCATTGCCGCGATGGATAGCTAATCCTTTGCGCTTGAAATCATCTGGTTAATTTTTTAAAGGTTTTGAGTTTTGGTTTTCGACGACGAGTTTAGTGTAGTGGATAGAGCTCCTAACTATCATGCCGACCGTCATGGGTTGGAGTCCCGCAAAGGGCAAATGTTTGTGTGATGAGCACGAACATTTGTGCAATTCATGAAAGTTAATACTATGTATTTACGTATGTATGGGAGACACCCCGTCATAATCGTAGTCTGGTATCCGTAACACAAGGAAGAATAAATCCTTAATTTGAAACCACGAGAATGGGTTGTTGTCTAGCGCATACACGTCTTTATAATAATAACCTTTTATTTCAGAAATTATTTTCCATAGGTTGGGTTAGTAGTTACAGAAAAGTTACAACGAGCTAGGGTTAGTATATTATAAGATCTATGTAACACAAAATAATATGACCTACTTAACACTTTTACGGACAGTACTCCAGACACAACAGAAATTTTATTGTTATGCCTATAGGCGGTCACTGTCCCTGAAAGAGTTAATATTGACTAAGGCAGGTCTCGAACCAACATGGACGCTATTCCAGTGCCTCAGAATAGGGCATTAGATATTTATATTTTTTTATATTCATGTCTTAGTTTTAATTTGAAAAAGAAAGAAAGAAAATGAATTTATTCGGCCCAAAAATGAATAAAGATAACAAAAATACATATACTAGGTTACTTAGGCCGAAAAAGGCACCCGTTCAGCTTTGGTCGTGGCCACTGCAGAACGCATTCCACGACGCTGATTTTCAGCGAGTGCCTTTGTGGGTACAAAAAAAATGACATAAAATAACACAAAAACAAAACATAATAATTACAAATTGATTTTGACATATTGTACTAACAATTGAAAATTATAATATAAATATTAAAAACATAAACCAAATAGCATAACAATTGATTATGTTAATAATAATACATCATTGTTTTGGCTTTCAGGTCACCTTGGTGAGCCAATGGGCTCACAATGGTGAGTTCTGCGATTTTTCCTGCGTTCGTGGAACGGAACGTGGCCAAACCCAAGATTTGGAGAAGAAAAAGAAAAGAAAAAAAAGTCTCCGATCTTGGGTTCGGCTCGGCGGCAGCCATTTTATTTAGGTATCCGACAAAGTTCGAGACTCACCGAAAAAAATGCCACGTAAAAGACAGTGCCTTAGATAGAGAGATACATAATTAATCAAGACAAGTTAAAGAAACACGCTGACTTTGTAGTTGTTAAAAACATATATTTTTAACAACTACAAAGCGTAAAAAAGCAAAAACGTCAAAAAAGTAAGCTTTTATTACCTTATACCTACCCCTTCTTAAGCCAGTAAAATAAATTACACCTATCTTCTAACGTATTCTAATATTGAAGACTTAAAAAAATATATAAACTTTATTGCACTTTAAGTTGTACAAATGGTGAACTTATTGCCTTGAGGCATTATCAGTCAACCGCTTGGGAATGCCGAGATAATATCTCTATATTACATACACTCGTAACTACTAAAGTATCTGTTGAGTAATTCCAAAAGAAATTTGGATATGTTGCTAAAAATGGGCAAGCGTCAACCCAAATCCGATTAATTCTCATTTATCTGAATCACAGAAATAACGATAATAGCATTGTGTCAGAACAGTGCATCAATAAAATGCAATATGGGCCAGAAGCAGCGAATAAAATGATAGAAATCCGTTTAAAACCTCGCTCGCTGGTCGCCCGCGGCCTGGACGTGTCGCCATTTCATATCGCTGCGAACATGCCTGGGTTGTAGTTTTAAATTTATTATTTAAATCGGGTGAAAGAAATCACGACCGATAATTCGAAGATTTGTGCCATATACGGAAGATTTTATGTTGAACTTCAATTGTGCTACAGTAGTGCTATTGTAACTTAAAAGTTGTTCTTAAAGCATACAATTATTATCCTTATGGAATAGAACGACAAGAGCGAGGTGTCACTAGCAGAAAACTGTGTGATAAAATGAGATGCGAGATGCGATGCAGCAGAACCGTTTTTGGGGGCATTCAGTCAGTTTGGAAGCCCATGAAGGCGCGCTGAAAAAATCTTTCATTTCATTTTTATAAAATTTAATTTCAATTGTGTATATTTTGAAGAAATTCTTCTCCTGAAACATGGTGACTTGATCGATGATTGATTGTTGTTCATTACAGCGAAATAACTCCAACAAGTAATCATTCAACAGGTCAATTAGTCCAAATCAAAGACACTTATTATACGACTTATATTTAATAATGCGCTTAAAATATAAAGTACGCAGTTTGAATATTTTATTCTATAAACGTTAATTTACATAAAAAGTCAAGACAGAATAAAACATGTTATACATATTTATCTACGAATATTTTCTATAAATAAATAATATTTAGTTTTACACTAAAGCTGCATGTTCAATATTTTGTATCGACTGTTTATCGTGCGGTAAACTAATATGTTTAACTTAAAAAGATTGGTACAAATTACCTGAACTAAAAGTTAATCTCATTTTAAGCTACAAATGTTACTTACTTATTTTTCATTACTACCTTAAAACGGTATTTCAGCGATATTAATTTTTATTTTATTTAATACATAACATAATTCATAAAAATACAATATACACTTAGCTATTCCAAAATATGTGTCTACAGCTTGATATTTTTGTTGTTGTCCTTTAAACTCCTGTTCAAACCAATTTTGGTTAAAAGTTATTGGTTAACCGACTTAAAAAAAGGAGGAGGTTATCAATTCGACTGTATGTTTTTTTTTGTATGTTTGTTACCTCATATCTCAGTCGTTTGTCGACCGAATCAAAAAATTTTTTCGCCTACTTAGAGGGTGTACCTTCTAATTAGTCCCATTTTTGCCATTTTGGGATCTGATGATGGGATCTTGGTGTAATCGAAGGAAACCCTCAAATTTTAAAGGAACGTATAGTGTTTCTTTACTAGAATCTTAATGTTGACGTGTTGTTACGTCTGGAAGTCAACATCTTGTGGAGCTGAGCTGATGGTGGAACTCCTTAACGCTTAGGAGTTCAGTAATTATAGTAAAACTTAAAAAATAGAATTATAAGGTGCACCTCCCCCCCCCCCCCCCCTCATATGTAATCACTAAAAATGAAGAAATAAAATTAACTTTGAAAAAGTCAGTGCACAGCACCGACTTCAAAATAAAATTGTTTGCCTAAAACGGATTCCTTTCCTTTCAATGGTGAAGAGTTTATTTAAGACTTGTTAGTGCATTTTGGTTTTGAAGTCGGTTTTTACTTTTGTTTAAAGTAAATTTTATTAAGATCTACAATATACACAGTCTGGCCATAAATACTGTTACAACTAAAAATAAGAAAGATATTACATATGTATTTGGAATCTGTCATTTTTTTACGATTGCTCATTGTGTTTTCTAATTTTGGCGCCACTACAATTTATAATATTTTACGATATTAAAATGTGGGGTTATAAAGAGACCGAATCGCTGTGATTGCATTACACAAATTTGGTATGGAGCCAAATGCAATTTTTAAAACTCTCCATACGCTGGGTATTAGTCAAATGTTTGTGTACCGGGCTATCAATAGGTACAATAAGACCTACTCTGTTTGTGACAGAAAAGGATCTGGCCGTCCACGTAGTGTTCGTACGAAAAAGGTGGTCAAAGCAGTAAGGGAAAGAATTCGCAGAAATCCTTTCCGAAAGCAAAAGATTTTATCTTGGGAGATGAAGATAGCACCCAGAACCATGTCGCGTATTTTAAAAGATGACTTAGGGCTTGCAGCCTATAAGAGACGCACTGGTCATTTTTTAACTGATAATTTAAAAAAGAATAGGATGGTAAAATCGGAAAAACTACTAAAGCGGTACGCAAAGGGAGGTCACAGAAAATTTTTTTTTACGGATGAGAAAATCTTTACAATTGAGCAACATTTTAACAAACAAAATGACCGTATTTATGCTTAAACCTCTAAGGAAGCTTCCCAATTAGTCGGCAGAGTGCAACGTGGGCATCACCCGACTTCAGTGATGGTTTGGTGGGGTGTTAGCTATGAAGGAGTGACTGAGCCAAATTTTTGTGAAAAAGTTATCAAAACATCGGTACAAGTGTATCAAGATACCATTGTTGAGAAGGTAGTTAAGCCCCTTAACAACACCATGTTCAATAACCAAGCATGGTCTTTCCAACAAGACTCGGCGCCGGGTCATAAAGCTCGGTCCACGCAGTCTTGGTTAAAAGCGAACGTTTCGGACTTCATCAGAGGTGAAGACTGGCTGTCGTCTTGTCCCGATCTTAATCCGCTGGATTATGATTTATGGTCATTTTTAGAGAGTTACTGCTTGCTGTAAATGCCATGATAATTTGGAGTCCCTAAAACAACCCATACGATTGGCAGTGAATAATTTTCCTATGGAAAGAGTGCGTGCTTCTATTGATAACTGGCCTCAACGTTAAAACATACGGACTGTATTGCAGCCAATGGAGACCACTTTGAATAAGCTTTTTATATTTTAAATTGTTATATATTTATGAATAAAACTTATAACATTACTTTATAAATAATATTACTTTTACAGTTTAAAGTAATAAATATTATTTGCATTAAAAAAATGTTTTTCTTTTTGATAATATTTATGGCAAGACGAGGTATATTTATTTCAAAATGTAGGTACACTCGCTTAGTTTAGAAGTTAGTGGGAGTTGAAGCACCCCGCGTCCCGTCCCTCACATTGCATGCCAGTAAGTGTCTCCCTACACATATGATAGAAGTAGATGACACGTGCAAGTAGCTGGCATGAAGGTGAGCAAGCTAAAGGCATGTGTACCGTAGCCCCAAAAATTGCTCATGTGCTGAAACCTTGTCATATCAAAAACCCTTATGTACATTCCAAATATGTAGTTACTTTCACCTACATTTTTAATTTATTGATATACTAGCGTTAGCGACTTCTCTCCTTCTCCCCTCCCGTCACAGTGTAATGTTTCATAACCTAAAGCCTTCGGTAAATAGGCTATCCGACACAAAATTGTTTTTTCAAATCGGTCTAGTGGTTCCTGAGATTAGCGCGTTCAAAAAAACAAACATATTCTTCAGCTTTGTAATATTAGAAAAGTAGATTATTGCCAATAAGATATAGTTTAAGTAACATTTAAAAAAACGAAAGGAATAACTACGAGAAACGGCCGCCAGGCTTATAATTGTAAAAATAAACTTAAAAAAAAGTAAAAACCGACTTCAAAACCAAAATGCACTAAAAAGTCTTAAATAAACTCTTCACCATTGAAAGGAAAGGAATCCGTTTTAGGCAAACAATTTCTTTTTGGAGTCGGTGCTGTGATAGTTGATGCTTGATGGTCAAAGTGATGGCACCGACTCCAAAAAGAAATTGTTTGCCTAAAACGGATTCCTTTCCTTTCAATGGTGAAGAGTTTATTTAAGACTTTAAGTGCATTTTGGTTTTGAAGTCGGTTTTTACTTTTTTTTAAAGTTTATTTTATTTCTTCATTTTTAGTGATTACATTAGAGGGGGG
Source organism: Pyrausta purpuralis (assembly GCA_963924145.1). Classification (NCBI taxonomy): domain Eukaryota; kingdom Metazoa; phylum Arthropoda; class Insecta; order Lepidoptera; family Crambidae; genus Pyrausta; species Pyrausta purpuralis. The sequence goes on along the minus strand of OZ001666.1, from coordinate 6,678,368 downwards.
GGGGGGAGTTGCACCTTATGATTCTATTTTTTAAGGAGCTACAAATTACCTATCATAAGTTCTGTCATTATAATTACTGAACTCTTAAGCGTTAAGGAGTTCCACCCTCAGCTCAGCCCACAAGATGTTGACTACCAGACGTAACGACACGTCAACATTAAGATTTTAGTAAAGAAACACTATACGTGCCTTTAAAATTTGAGGGTTTCGCTCGATTACACCGAGATCCCATCATCAGATCCCAAAATGGAAAAAATGGGACCAACTAGAAGGTACACCCTCTAAGTAGGTGAAAAAAATTTTCGATTCGGTCGACAAACGACTGAGATATCAGGTAACATACATACAAAAACAAAATAATAAAAGAAAAACATACAGTCGAATAGATAACCTCCTCCTTTTTTGAAGTCGGTTAAAAATCATACTCATTATAGATTAATTCAATGTAATAAAATGATAAACGTTTGCATGTTAAAAGTTAAATGGGACGAACATATTAAAATTAATAATAATAATAATTATCCTTTGGACATTCCAACACATCGCCATCTAGTCCCAAAGTAAGCTACTCAAAGCTTGTGTTATGGATGCCAGACAACGGATATAATACTTAAATACTTTTTGTTTGTAAATACATACATGATATACATAGAAAACACCCAGACCAATACAAACAGACATGTCCATGCACACAAATGTTTGTATTGTGCGGTGATCGAACCCGCAACCCGCTGCGTAATAGGCGATTTCTCGACCACTACACCAGATGGGTCGTCAAAATTAACTTAAGACCCTCGGTATTACCGTCCAACCTATTTATGAGCAAGTAATTATATTCATTCATTTATTCATTGCTAATATACGGGGCTTATAGCAATCCAACGTGACCGGATCAAGAACTGACTTATAGAACACAACTTCGCTCGTTCGCTGATTGCACGAAGTAATACTAGAACAGTATAAATAATCAACAAACCAACCGTCTTATTGTACCAAAACACGGCAGCACGAGTGATGGGTGTTATTCCCGTCAAGAGGCGTCATCAGGACGTCCCGGTGAGATGCGGGACAAATGCGCTGGATCAACGCGGGATGTTCATTCGCATATTTTATTCGCTTCATTTGCGCAACACACGGGTGTGTGGAATAGTGAGCAGATACGAATGTGAATTCAAACGAAGTCACAATATGTTTTAGTAGTGATTTTTCACTATGCAAAATTAATAAATTGCATCATAAATCAATAGGTGCTCGTAGCGCAGTGGTAGCAGCGCTTTGGCAGTCATACCGAAGTGAAGCAACCTGTAGGGCGGTCGTGTTTGGATGGGTGACCATTCTGACTATATAAGTGACGTATATCACGAGCATCTCCGTGCTATGAAAGGCACTTTAAGCCGTTGGTCCTGTCTAATATCGGTTGATATTAGTCGTCCAGCCTTAGTCAGAGGCCTGATGGGCGGCCTGACAACATCTGACAGCAGGGTTAGTCGCTTGCCTTGCAAACACCCCTTCACCAATCATCACTGAGCCCGCGTGGTGGAGTATGACTTGAATTACCTCATAGTTGAGGTAACGCCAGTGGGAGGTTACAGGTTAACTTTACTTTATCATAAATCAAATACGGCTCCGTAGTAATACTTACAATTACTTACGCCATAGCACCAATGCATTCGCATGCGGACTGTTCAATTTTATTATATGTATTCGAATTCGCATTATGCTCGCTATATGTATTAATAATAATGAAAACGCGGGACAGCTTATGGCAAGCTGTTGTGCAGTAGCAACCCCACGTAATCGATTGCTTCTGGGAGAACCCATGTTCCTCATCTCTGTTTTGCCTTCACTGGCCGGGAAAAGTAAACATAGACGAGGAGCGGAATCTCCCACATCTTGCTTGCCTTCATTGGCAAGCTTGAGCGGAGACTCGTTAGAGCAGACATGCTTGGTAGAAGGTACTGGTGTTGCCCCGTGTTGCCTACGTCACTAAGTGCTAGCAACTTGTTTGTGGAGGGCATCGACAAAGGTAAAAATAATAACTAGAATATTGCTATTACAATTGAAAATATTTAAATCTCTCCTTCATTACCAAATTTGTGTTATGTATTACATTTCTTTTAATTTCTCAGAATCACATTATTGAAAACTCGTATCACAAATTCAATTAAGCGCATACAATTGAATATTTACAACACTATTACTATTGGAGTACGCTTTTAACATTAATAAAGTTAAAGAGAGGTTAAAGCTTTGTTTGGTCTGAATAAATAAAAATCAGAGTATACGCTCACTGATCCTCACCGCCAGTGTGTCAGAGCTCACATTTCACCGAGACTATACGCCTGAAGCGCTCAAGCCGGCAGCTCTGGGTAATGATTTGTGAAGCTCCCATTAGACGCAGGATCTGCTACACTAGTAACACGACGCGAACGCTCTCCAGTCGTGTCGTCAGTGTATCACGGGGTACTACTATCAAGCCTGCGATATATTTTTAACCGACTTCCATAAAGGAGGTTATCGATTTAATATCGAATTGGATAATATTTAAGTATGATAAACTATTAAGGCTTCCAAGCACGTGTACGAATACCATTTGCACCCTGAGTGAATTAGAGTACCGCTAGCGGTTATTTGTTATAATTATTAATTGAATAGTACTGTTGCATTGGGGTAATAAATCCTGTAATGAGAGTATAAGTTAAATAAATAAAAACAAATACCATTCCAACAAAGACACGTACGTATTTTTTTTTGTCAAGAGGTTTATTCTTCAAATGAAATATATAACAGTACATTATATATATAACTAGCGGACCCAGCGAACTTTATTTCGCCCCCATCCTCGTCTTGCCCGGTGTCGTCACTCCCAGCCACGTAATTAAAGAAAAATGTTAAGGGTGGACAACACTTATCACTAAGGGGTATGAAAAATTGATGTTAGCCGATTCTCAGACCTACTTAATATGCTCACAAAATTCTCATATGAATCGGTCAAGCCGTTTCCGAAAACTCCTCCGGAGTACGGGAACGGACATTGTGATACGAGAATTTTATATACCTACTAGTGGACCCAGCGAACTTTGTTTCGCCCTTAAATTACTAAAATGGCTATAAAAAATAGGGGTTGGTGATAAAAAAGTAAAAATTTAGGGTTGTACGTATTTTTAATGCCACATTATAAAAAAAAATTAAAACAAAAAATTTCGTCCAAAATTTTAACAATAACTTGAGGTCCCATAAGTGATAAGGGTGAACAACCCTTATCACTTAGGGGTATGAAAAATAGATAGTAGCCGATTCTCAGACATACTAAATACGCATATTAAGTTTTGGAGGAGTACGGGAACGAAGAGAATTTTATATCTATCTATCTATGTATATAAAAATGAATTGCTGTTCGTTAGTCTCACTAAATCTCGAGAACGGCTGAATGGATTTATCTTATCTTAGTCTTGAAATGTTCGTGGAGGACTAGGAAAGATTTAAAAGGCGAGAAAAAATCAAAAAACTCGCGGACGAAGTCGCGGGGACCACTAGTATAAGATATAATTGTCATAATACACTGTGAGTGTTAAAAACATTCTTCAACATTGTTTAGCAACCAAGAGATTTATTTAAAAAAAAACAAATGAGTTGGCTTTGCAAATTACCACCTAAACCAAAGCGGACTTAACAAAACAATGACATAATATTAAATATATATTATACAAAGAGATAAGTAGAATATGAGGGTGATGGAGTCAAGGAAGAGGAAAAGGAATCAGTAACAAACAATGATGCGGGAGAAAATTTATATTTGTTTGTCACAGGATAGAACTGCTCTATATTTTAATTAAATAACATCATCATCATCATTATCAGCCACAGGACGTCCACTGCTGAACATAGGCCTCCCCCGCGGCTTTCCACAGCGACCGATCACTAGCGGTCTGCATCCAGTTTGATCCTGCGATCTTTATAAGGTCGTCTGTCCCTCTTGTTGGTGGACGTTCTACGCTGCGTCTTTGGTCGAAGGGTCTCCAATCTAGAACTTTCCTGCCCCAACGGCCATCACTTCTTCGCGCTATGTGCCCTGCCTATTGCCACTTGAGCTTACTGATTCTCAAGGCTATATGTCCGTTATCTTACTTCTTCTACGTATCTCCTCATTTCTGATTCGATCCCGTAGATAATTAAATAACACAAAACAATAACTGTTTTGTGTTTTTTTTATTAAATTTGAAAGAGATTTACTTTTTTAGTTCAGCCAGTAATTTGGCATTAGTTGACTCTATCACTCACAGTCACATGGGTTGTAATCTCCTCCAAGAATCCAAAGACGGGCAACCCAGATCGAGTAACCTTAAGACGCATGATAAGAAGGAATGAAATATAACACCCCCACCTAGTCTTTCAACCAGGGCGGTCAATCCCAACTAAGATTAGCCATGCGGCGCGAAACATTTTTTATAAGTGCTCAAGTGTGTGCGTAATACAGTAGGGGAACTCTCTGTTCCTTCAATCGGTGAGATGTTAGATCTGAAATTACCGGTGAGAGATCAGGCAAAGGACCAGCCGCTTATCGTGCTTTCCGAGACACGGGATTGTCTACACCCCCAAGTTCCTCAGAAAAACCCAGAAACAAATTTTGGGCCGACCCGGGAACCCGGGAAGACTTGAGTAGCAACCAGCCAACTAACCAGTACACCAACAAGCCGTGTCCAGCAAGCCTTAACGACTAACATCAATCGATATTAGCCGGGATCAAGTGCCTTCTGACGCACGAAGGTGCTCGTGGTATCCGTCACTTATACAGTCGGAATGGTCACCCATCCAACCACAACCGCGCCGTAGGTTCCTTAACTTCTGTATCACTACTGGAACACTGACACCACTGCGCTATTAGCATCTCACATAGAGTAGCTAGTCTTTGCTTTTCTTACAGAGTAGGGCACCAGATGCGTGAATAAATAACAAGTGATATCAACTTGATGTCTGCTTATTTGGCAGCTGATTTCGTACCAAAGGTAGTGTTATCAATTACTGGCTAAAGTAGGGAGAAAAATATATCAACACTGTTAGATGCAAGAAAAAATAAACTTTAAAAAAAAGTAAAAACCGACTTCAAAAACAAAATGCACTAAAAAGTCTTAAATAAACTCTTCACCATTGAAAGGAAAGGAATCCGTTTTAGGCAAACAATTTCTTTTTGGAGTCGGTGCTGTGATAGTTGATGCTTGATGGTCAAAGTGATGGCACTGACTCCAAAAAGAAATTGTTTGCCTAAAACGGATTCCTTTCCTTTCAATGGTGAAGAGTTTATTTAAGACTTTTTAGTGCATTTTGATTTTGAAGTCGGTTTTTACTTTTTTTTAAAGTTTATTTTATTTCTTTATTTTTAGTGTTTACATAAGAGGGGGGGGGGGGGGAGTTGCACCTTATGATTCTATTTTTTACGAAGCTACAAATTACCTATCGTAAGTTTCGTCATTATAATTACTGAACTCCTAGGCGTTAAGGAGTTCCACCATCAGCTCAGCCCCACAAAATGTTGACTATCAGACGTAACAACACGTCAACTTTAAGATTCTAGTAAAGAAACACTATACGTGCCTTTAAAATTTGAGGGTTTCCCTCGAATACACCAAGATCCCTTCATCAGATCCCAAAATGGAAAAAATGGGACCAATTAGAAGGTATACCCTCTAAGTAGGTGAAAAAAATTTTCGATTCGGTCGACAAACGACTGAGATATGAGGTAACATACATACAAAAAAAAAAATAATGATAAAAAAAAACATACAGTCGAATTGATAACCTCCTCCTTTTTTGAAGTCGGTTAAAAAGAAGCCGTTATTTCAATTACATCGTTCCGTATCGTTAAAAAACAACTTATTTTTAGGGTTCCGTAGCCGAGTGGCAAAAAACGGAACCCTTTTAGTTTCGTCAAGTCTGTCCATTCGTATGTCACAGCCATTTTATTCTGTAATTATAAGCATCACAATGTTGAAATTTGGTAGGGGTATGTGGATATACAAAAAATAAAAAATAATGTAATTTATGGGGGGTCCCATACATGCAACTAAAACCAAAAAAAGTTTTAGTCTAAACTATACGTATGGGGTGTCTAACTATACTATGAATAGGTCTTTTGAAATGACATAGAGGTTCCTAAAACCATTTTCTTGTGAAGTCTAACGTTTTTTAGCTAGACGCTTCCAAAATGGTAAAATGGGCGTCCCCCCCCCCCCCATCTAACTTCTAAACTAAGGTAGTGTAAATTTTGAAATAATAATTAAATGTAGATCCTAACAAATACTTTCAACGAAAATTGGTTCGGACGAGATCAAACGAGAAGTTTTTGAGATATAGCACATTTTCAACAACCGCCAACATAACTTTGTACTTCATACAAAGACTATGAAAAACAAAATTGTATCTGCTGTCAACAAATATTGTGGTATTTTACTAAGTGGAAGTAAGTGGATTTCCTCATTCAGTTAAAGTTGGCACGGAACCCTAAGTGCACGAGTCCGACTCGCACTTGGCCGGTTTTTTAAAGAGTGAGGATAGGTCGTAAAAATCATCTAAGCGAGAAATGAATACTAAGAGATCACAGGTCATCCTATTGTTTCAATTTGCAATGGAATTGAAACTTCCAGGAGGAAACTCATATTTTGCCATAATCAAAGTCTGCGTATTATTTTCTATAGTTAACTTTTTCTTTTCAAACTTATTGTAGAATGTCTTAAAAAAGTGCACTTGTTAATTTTTAAATAAATATTACATATTTTTTGAGAAATATATGATATTATAACCTGCTCTTAGAACTCAACACCAGGAATTTTCAACAACTCAAAGCCCTGAAAGACAAGTCGTGTCAAACCAGCGAACACACTTCGCCACTCACAATAATTAGTGATGTGACATTTCGACGCTAGCTAGGCTCATTAGGCGGCTTTTCCTGCAGTCGCCTTGTCCGAGAGGCTTATAATGACAACGCTGGCTCAATAATTTATGGCGTTCAGAGTAGGGTAGGTAACAGAGAGTGCAGAGCTAGAGTAGTAATATCAAGTTTTTAACACAGTGACATATTCTTAAAGATCAAATAAAAAAATGCGCACGGGCGGGACTCGAACCAGCAACTTCTGGCTAACCGGGCCAAACGCTCTAACAATTGACGTCACGCGTAATGACGTATCCATAAGAAACCAGAAATTTCGCACGGTTAGATCGACAGCACGGTACCGCAATTGGTAGAGCGTTTGGCCCGGTTAGCTAGATAAAACTGTTTTGAGTCCCGCCTGTGTGCAATTTTTGGTTTCTTATTTAATCTTTCAGAATATTATCAAGTTGTCCTTAATTCGTGGTAAGGTGAGCAAGCGGTACATATTTATGGAAATTGGGTAGGGAAGCCCTCTTTGCTAAATGGGGATTTACTCGAGTGTTATAGAGATCTATTAGGTTGCAAAGCTTAGAATTAAGAAGAGAATAGCACCAGATAAATATATTTAACACTGTCTCAAACTTTAAAAAGTCTAAGAAGTTAAAATAATCAAAGTAAAAAAAAAACAGAAAGCTAAAGGACAGGTGTCATTTCCAGTTTTTATATAACTATGTTTTTACTCACAATAAATTTATTGTACGTCGGGAATTCTGAAATCAATGAGTCGGTTATTTATTTCCAAACTTATGTATTTTGCCTGGGCAGTCACATATTAATTAAACGGTGAATAGCCGTCAGTTTTGTTTTATAGAAATACAATCAAGTTCTCTGAATCTTGAACTAACCTGTGGTCTGTCAACTAATGAGTATTGTTAATGAACAAACAGCGACAGAAACGCGTTTAAAGATGCATACCTAATTAGCGGAGGACTTACTGAGTGCGGGACGTCGGAATATAACGGGACGTATTAATTAAAATCGATACTATGGAGCACAACACTATTCAAATTTTGGTGGTGCAAAGTGGCTGTCGAAATTGGAAAGTATTGTTCCGGTCAGTGACCCCCAACTCAGGGATAAGTTATGCTTATTATAAAAAAAAAAAAAATTATATGCAAGTTTTATAATAGAAATCGTTTTCACAACATTCTAAGAAAACTAGCTAAGTGCGAGTCGGACTCGCCCACTGATACCGTGCAAACTTACACTAAATTAGGGATCCACTTACTTCAACTAAGCCAAAATTTCACAATATTTTGTTGACAGCCAACATAACATTGTTTTTCGTAGTGTTTGTATGAAGAACAAAGTTATGTTTGCGGTTGTTGAAAATGTGCTATATCTCAAAAACTTTTCTTTCGATCCCGTCCAAACCAATTTTCGTTAAAAGAATTTGTTAAGATCTACAAATTATTATTATTTTCAAAATTTACACTCGCTTAGTTTAGAAGTTAGATTGGGGGGGGTTGGGACGCCCAGTTCATGAAACGTTACACCGTTACACCTATCTATGAAACGTTAGACTTTAAAAAAAATGGTTTTAGAAACCTTTATGTCATTGTAAAAGACCTATCTATAGACACAACACACGCATAGGTTATATAGGGTATATTTTTAAATTTTTGTATAAGAATCGTAAAGCGGTTAACAGGATACATCTTTCTACCAAATTTCAATAGTGTGATGCTTATAGTTACAGAATAAAGTGGCTGTGACATACGGACGGACAGACAGACAGACTTGACGAAACTATAAGGGTTCCGTTTTTCGCCATTCGGATACGGAACCCTTAAAAATCGAAACGGATGGGAAAACTCACACGCTTGCGCGTAGCTCGCGCGTAGCTACGAAATACTACGCCGTAGCCAGTAAGTTACGACGAGGCGACCTGGCGTTGGTAGTCGATCATCGATTGATTTGAGTCGATTATTGCAATAATAAATTGCTTTTGTGTTTTTTTTTTCATTAAAAAAAACACTTTTTGTATTTGGAACTACTTCATAGAAGATAATTCAGATTCGGCAAAGTGCAAACGTGTTTGAAGACGTATTCAAGAAACGCGATTTAGCGTTGCTAAATAAAAACAACAACCTGTTATATTATGATTATTGCTACTTTTGAAATCGTCAGTCAGTCGATTCAAAATCAGGATTGCTGGTCTAAACAAACTACTATTAAAACAAAACAAATAGAGTGTATATTTAGCTTGTCCATATGTATTTACATTAGTTTACTTTATTTTGTTTTGTTATACAGTGTGTTAAGTACATCGTGTGCCAAATAAAAATCATTAGCTTAAACAAAATAAAATATCTTATCAGAATCTTATGTAGAGAATAGCGGTGCCCTAGAATAGTAGTGCTAAAATTATCTTATCAGAATCTTATGTAGATAATAGCGGTGCCCTATCGCTTCGCCCACGCATTTCGGTTATACTCCGTTCCCATATATCGCAGCCTTAGCCACTTCGATAACTATCTAGCAATATCATAAGTCAGTCAGTCAATCAAGACAAACCATTCCATATGTTAAGAAGATGAAAATAAAATAACCGCCTTAAAAAAAACTGTCTAGAACCCTTTAAATAACGCATTCGTCTTCTATTTTAGGAGAAATAAATATTGCGTTATTTTTTTAAGGCAGTTTCATTTTTTCTTTTTTTTTACTTCATGACTTTTAGTAAGTACTCATGTCTCAAAAAGTACTGGATTGATTTTGATGAAATTTACACTGCATCCTAAGTTAAACTTTACCTAATTGAATAAAAAAGAATCATCTTACTATGACTTTTCGTTTTCGAGGAATTCCGAGACAAATTAACAAATATATGAATTTCAGACATTGTGAAACGGGCTGTAACACTCCGAAAACAATTGAAAAAGTGGATTTGTTTAAGGTTACGAAAGTTATTAGACTAAAATTGCCTGTACAGTTTTAAATACGCATAAAAAAAACTTAAGCTTACTTTAAAAAAATAAAAGCAAGACATGTCTCCCTAGAGATTATCGAGCTATGATCATATTTCCTCGCCTACTCGATAAATTTACATGTCCAAGTTTAAGTTCCGTCGAACCCTCTTAAGTTAGCCAATATAAGTTAGTGTCCCTTGCGGCGAAAAAATAAAATGCCGGATTTCGTCATGTAAATGAAGTAAGTTGACAGTTTCAAATAACGTTACGATCATGGTAAAAAAATATACCGTAATCCTTGTCATTACGGGCCGTTTCCCACGGAGACATACCGTCTTTTGCAGGTGCTGCTTTCTGCAGGATGCCGTTTAGTAGCATACGCGTTTTAACCTCCTAAGGCCCCGCGTACATTATAATGTACATATTCGAAGCAGAGCTTCAGGCCCAGCTGAATATAGTGTGGGAAGAACTAAGCGCCCATTGTACATTCTAATGTACAAATATATTTATGTGCCTCAGGCCCAAGCAATAATCCTAAATTTTTGTTTAGAAAAACACATTCCAGATTTTTCAAAGTATTTTTTTAGATAATGTATGGTCAAAATAGAGACAGTGCGGTTAATTTGAATGCGATAAATTTTGTTCCTTTAAATGTACAATGGGCCTTAACAAAATGAAATATCTTGGGAAAGACAGAAAATTTGGGACATGTTATCAGCGATGATGACCACTTATTCTCCCAGTATATTAGCAATTGCGTATAGTTTATTGAAGACATCAATAAGGTAATACCCAAGTAAACATAGGCATCTTGTTTGGTCAGATTTAGAGAATGTCCTGTTTTGTCAAAAGCCTCATCATCCGGTATAGTGTTTGAATCATCTTCGCTTTCTCCTTCTGCTTTGTCTTGTCTTCTCCTTTGTCCTATACTCCTTCCTCTCCCCCTTACTCTTCCCGTATTTAAACCCTTCTGTCTGCTTCTTCCTTGTCTCTGAATTGTTCTCCGAGTGCCTCTTCCACAACCACCGTTTGAAATAACTGTATCAAGTTCATCTTCGCTTTCAGAGCTATCGCTATTAGAATCAACGTAGGTGACTTTCGCACTGAAACATACTCGTACTCTGCATCCCCTAAGTCTTCATTCGAAGGGACAGAGTTTTCAATGTCGGAAACATAAAAACAATTTTCGATCTCGCGGTCTCTAAGACCAAGAATAAAAAAATAATATTTTTTTACTCAGAAACGCTCAACGTACATCAAAATGTACATTTTTTTATTAAGGCAAATATAAAAAAAAACTACTTATGATCTGTTCAAAATAACAACAGGTTGCTGTAAATTACTATAAACTCTTTAAATCAAGCTAGAATTTAATAAGAATCTACTCAAGATTTACGTGAAAATAATTGATTAAACTTAGACCTTCTGCTCGTGATCGCCATTTTCACCACAAGTGAAATATTTTGACAGATACCTTATGGACTACGGACCGCTGTTAATGGTAAATTGAATGTACCAATCAGAATAAAGCATTTTTAAATACGGCGGCAGGCGGCAACTCAACGACAATTTAAATTATGCGCTAAAATATATTTTGGTAATTGTAATGTACATTGAGCGTTTACGTTACCCTATGAACAATCTCTCTGGGCCTGAAGCATTTTTAATATTATGTACATTAAAATTAACAATGGGCTGTTAGTTGACAAGATGTTTTTTAATGCTGGGCCTTAGGAGGTTAATGCTAATATCTCACGGACATTCCATTTTCAGTGACCCGTTAACTGTTTATTAATGATCTAGTTTTGTAATTAAACTGGACCAGTTCCACTTTTAAAATGTCAGTATGCATAAACAGGGTTACCATGACAACACTGAAATATAGGATTATCCAGCGCGCCACTTTATTGGCGAGTGCAAGCAAGATATTGTTAACAGGACTTGGTTTAGGTACAACCGTACCTCCTTTCTTTTTCTGCGTGATCCAGTAATGCTGTGATCACGCAGAACTCGATTGTCGTAGGATACGGCCCTATTACTATCGGATTCACCACAGACTTAAAAAAAGCTTGCTTTAATATAAGCTAAAATCGCTTTCACATTGAGTCGATTTTTGTATGAAGTGACGCCCGGCTTAGTATTTTTGTGCAAGCTTATTCTTAAAAATGAAATAAGAAACCAAAAATTTGCGCACGGGCGGGACTTGAACCAGCAATCTCTTGGCTGACCGGGCCAAACGCTCTTACCAATTGAGCTACCTTGCTGTCAGTTCGACCTCGCCAAATTTGTGGTCTCTAATGAAAACGTCATTGCGTGTCTTGTTCTGTGGTTAAAGTGGTTAGACAGGCTCGAGAGACCTTATTCGTAAATCAGTAAGTACCTACCTATTTCATGTTAATTTAACTCACCGGTTTTGATTAATTCAAACAAAGTTTTGACATCGTTTCATACCGTAAATGGTATCAAAGTTTTTTCGGGAAACACGAAATTAGCACGAGTGAATACAGCAGGGTCACACTAGTCTGTATGCTTATATAGAAAAGAAAGTCGTGTAACTAGTAACACCACTTTAATTTAATACTTGAGATTGGTTAGACCGATTTTCATGATTTAAACTTTGTTGGATTCGTCTAATGGGCTTGATAGCATAAAAATTATACCTCTATTATTAAATGACAACCTTTTTTGAAGTTGAGATTCTGTTTTTAATATTTAACTGTGGCCCAAAATTGGTACCTACAACATTTTGTAGTGAAGAAAACGAAATTATGCCAATCCCTTAGTTAGGCAAGTTCCGGGTAAAATAATGTTTAGCCTTAAGGTCTTTGCCTAGTGCACCGTAGCATAGAGTCGGACTAATGACAGGTGGCACGAGAAAAGAGTGGTTTAGAAAAAAAGGGATGTAAGCACTGCATTTCATGGAAAAAATCAACTTGATACTTAAAAGAAAACTGCACATAATTGTTAAAAGCAAAACGTGTCAGGCATTACAGTATTCTTTGTATTGAAAAATATTTCATCTTGCCCAGACCGTACCGTCACCGACCAACATCGTAGCGTGCCATGCACGGAGCATATAGTCGGTGGAACAGGCAAGATTCAAGATTCAAGATTCAAGATTCATTTATTCACATTGAAATATGGTACAATAAGGTCACAATTACAATAAAATTGAATTCCAGCATATTTCGCCATAAATATAGCATGTGGAAATGTAGTAAATATTAATGAATGTCAATTTTAAAAATGTCAATTAAAGTGTTAAAATATTACAATTATTTACTCTAAAAACTCCTTAAGACTATAATAATTCTTATCAGTTAACCAATCATACAATTTATTTAGGAATGGGCGAGGTCTTAATATTTTTATGTGTTTAGGTATTCTATTATATATTTTAATACACATATTTAGACAGTTTTTTTTTATATAGTGCTGTTCTGGGTGCAAAATTTAATACAAGTCTTTCGGGATTTCTAGTGTTACGATGATATATATCAACCGCTTTATGAAAGAGACCAAGGTTATATTTAACAAATTTACACACTTCAAAGATGTACAGGTTAGGAACGGTTAATATATCAAGTTCCTTGAATAGTGGTTTACAAGTTTGGTAAGGCGGTACACCACATATTGCTCGTATACATTTCTTTTGGGTTACAAACACTTTATTTATAATTACACCATTACCCCAGAGAATCAGCCCATACCGCAATACAGAGGCTACATAGGCATGATAGGCTGCAAGAATCGTTTTGCGATCTGTGGCGTTGCGAAGCCTTTGCAGTACATATGCAAAACGATTAATTCGGTCAGATACTTTTTCAATTTGTGATTTCCAACTAATGTCTTCGTCAATATATATACCTAAAAATTTTACAATGTCAGTTTGATCAATGTCTACACCATCATATGATATATTAAAATTATATTTTATTAAATTATTAAATTGTACAAAATATGTCTTACCTAAATTAATTTTTAAATTATTGATTTCTAGCCATTTAATAATGTCAAACAGTGTATTATTTATTTCAGTCTCATGCTTTGTCAAGCCTTCTCTTAATGTACTAGTCACAATAACAGATATGTCATCAGCAAATAATATAGTTTTATGTCTGGTTAAATTGATAATGTCATTAATATAAATAATGAACAAAAAGGCCCGAGCACACTTCCCTGTGGAACTCCAAAGCTATTATGGATATACCGAGACTGATATTCCTGTCTAGTGTAATGATTTTCTTTCATTGCAAAATACGTTCGCGCTCGCTCTTGCTCCATAATGTGACGACCTCCGTGGTCGAGTGGCTAGCACGCTGGTTTCAAGCGTCGCCATCTCGTGAGGTTCCGGGTTCGATTCCCGGTGGGGTTAATGTAGAAAACGATCTTTTCTATATTGGCTCGGGTCTGGGTGTTGCGGCACCACCGTTGTGTCTGATTTCCATAACACAAGTGCATTGGCTACTTACTTTGGGATCAGAGCAATGTATGTGATTGGTGTCCCATATATTTATTTATATACTAGTCTAGGCCCTCCGCGACTTCGTCCGCACGTTTTTCGATTTTTTCTCGCCTTTTAAACCTTCCCTAGACCTCCACGAATATTTCAAGACTAAGATAAGATAAATCCGTTCAGCCGTTCTCGAGTTTTAGTGAGACTAACGAACAGCAATTCATTTTTATATATGTATATAGAGATTGATTATCAAGTATTTTCAGTGCAAATTGTTGACACTTATTATTGACACTAAATGTAACAGTAATACAAAACGCTGTCAATCCGTTCAGTGAGTACGGTAGAGCATTTCGTGTTGCTTTTCGTGCCTGACACGTTCCTAGCACGGTCATGGTATGGTACGATGCAGTGGAAAAATACCTTAACTCTCACGACCGTTTTTGAGAAGTGGCTAGCTATTGGTTTCTTAATTTGTTTATTCAGAGTTTAAATAAATCACCTCTTTAAAAAAACAACGTGACATCGTATCAAAATCGTTTTTGATACGATGTTTATTTATTTATACTTTATTGCACAATTATAAAATTCTGTACAAAAGCTGGACTTAACGCCATATGGCGTTCTCTACCACTCGTGCCTTTGGACTTAGCAGAAATGATCGTGGGCGGCGCGACAAAGAAATAAAATTAATGTCACGTTGTTTTTGTAAAGAGGCGAAATAAAGTTATTGGAAATCAAGTTAAGTTATAATATTCATTAAGATGAAATAAGAAACCAAAAATTTGCGCACGGGCAGGACTTGAACCAACAACCTCTTGGCTGACCGGGCCAAACGCTCTACCAATTGAGCTACCGTGCTGTCGGTCCAACCTTGCAAAATTTGTGGTCTCTTATCGATACGTCATTGCGTGACACTTATCTTATCTTCTTATCTATCTTATTTTCATCTTTATGAATATAAAATATGACACTGTGAGTGTTAAAAACATTCTAAACCATTAAGTTATAATAGTTAAACAATACATATTTTATTTATTTATAACTAGCGGTCCCCCGCGACTTCGTCCGCGCGTTTTGAGTTTGCTCCCTCCCCTCCCGTCGCAGCGTCATGTTTTATATCCTAAAGCCTTTCTCGATAAATAAACTATCCAACACAGAAATATTTTTTCAAATCGGTCCAGCAGTTCCTGAGATAAGCGCGTTCAATCAAACAAACTCTTCATTACACGTTGTACTTAAGCTGCGAACATTATTTTGGTGCGGAGTTATGTTAAAACTGTGATAGCTCCTAAGATATTTATTGAAATCAAATGATATAAAGGGCAACTTGGTTCTAAATGAAATGCTCGTGATGATGAATCTATTTATTTTGATAAGAATAAATACCTGTGTGTATAATACACCTCTAAAAATAATGCATAATTTTTTTACAAATTTATTAACATAAAAAAGGTTGTAGTAAGTCAACCATAAAAGATAGACATATGCTGTCGCGGACTTTATTATAGAACTCTTAATGCTGAACAATCCTGTCATACATGATTTTTGTGTAACTTAAGCGGTTTCCGCAGCGTAGGCAGCGGAAGCTCTCCAAAGGAATATCTTTCTCCCGTATTCTCAACATTTTTCATTTCTGCTGTGGTCTTATGAGTCGTATCTCAAAATCGGGCCAGTAGTTTTTGAGATTAGCGCGTTCAAACAAACAAACAAACTCTTCAGCTTTATAATATTAGTATAGATCAGTAGTATCGATGTGAGTTGTAGCAGCATCAACACAAACGTTAGTGGTAAAATCGTGCTGTTTTTTTATTGTATCCATTTGTTTTTTGTTTAAAAGGTATTAAATGAAGAAAAAAAACTTCCCTGTATTAAGTATTTTAAGGGTCTGTTAACTCTAGAACAATTCAGATATGGGACGTAATTGCGTATAAAGTTGTAGGCAGATAATGTATAGGAACTTATTCAGAATTTGTGTTACAAGCCGTAAGTATATTAGTAAGATAAACCGGTACAAAATCTTAAAAAAGGCTAGATTTTCAGCTCTTTAGAGACAGCTTTACAAGTGCACTTCATAATATTTTCTAGAACTTAATTTCAGCTCTCGCAAAGGAGCCTGTACTTTTCCAGACTTTTCGCAATTATGTGTTAACCTGCAGCTTTGAAGTCTAGACTAGTGTGTAGTTAAGTCTAGATTTTAAGTTACTGTCATAAATTTCATGCGTTTTCCCTTTTTAGCAGCATACACGTATTTTAATACAAAATGCATTTTGTTGACAGATGTCTCTTCAATGTATTTTTGTAATACCCTTGCAGGCATGTGTAGTGTTTTTGCATTAAATAACATCTGTTACATAACTTAAAATGTAACACAAATAAAGAAATTTAAATTTGAATTTGAAAGTGGATATTTTATTTAATTTTGTTTCTATTTACGGCTTGTTTCACACCCACAAGTACTGGTTTGGGTACTGCGTTCGTAATGACGTTCTTAATTTTAATTTATTCGTTAGTTAAAACGTTTTGTGACAGTGAACGGCTATAGCAGTAAAACAATTAAAGGTTTATTGTGTTTGGGATAATGTTCTGAAAAGTGTTAAGCATTTTTCGACAACATTACAAAAAGTCATCAGTATGTTAAGGCTTGTTGCATAATCGATAAATAAGCAATAAATATCATAAAGCAATCGCATAGCGATATGCATGGCAGAAGCTAATAGCTATAACATGTTACACGGACCTTAGAACTTGGTTTCCAGATATATAACTCCTTTTTTTGTTAGGAAAACCATATATTGCGAACGTGGAATACTCATTGTTTTTGGTAAGTTAAGTATTAGTACAGCGTGACAAAGCTGACAAACCAACTATCATAAGATTTTAAGGTTATATATATGATGGTTATGCCGGTGGCTCGGCCGTCACCGGCATGTCGAGGTAGGGCGTCCATGATGGGTCCAAGGACACCGTAGTAAAGTGAGCCTGTAACATCCCACTGCTGGGCAAAGGCCTTACCTCAACTATGAGGTAGTTCTAGCCATACTCCACCACGCGGGCTCAATGCGGGTTGGTGGAGGAGTGTTTGAAAGGCAAGTGACTAACCCTGCTGTCAGATGTTATTAAGCCGCCCATTAGGCCTCTGATTAGGCTTTACGACTAATATAAACCGATATTAGCCGGGACCAACGGCTTAACGTGCCTTTCGAAGCACAGAGATGCTCGTGATGTACGTCACTTATATGGTCGGAATGGTCACCCATCCAAACACGACTGCGCCATAGGTTGCTTCACTTTGGTATAACTACCAAAGCGCTGCTACCAATGCGCTACGAGCACCTCAAGGAAACCGTAGCCTAGGCTGAAAAGAAAATAATGTTGTTACGATTCCAAAGTCACAAAATCCAATAGGAATGCCGTGAACGTGACGGGTTCGATAGGATAAGCTGCACTCGTCCTTTTCGACTCTGTTCTCGTGTGATCGCGCCAAAAACGATACTAGCGCCACCAAACTGCGTTCAAAGCTCTGTACAAAATAAATCAACCAATCAAATTATAGATCCAGTACTACATAGTCAAATTTGAGTCAAATCAGTAACCACTACACAAATGAAATCAACCAATCAAATTAAAGATCCAGTAGCATTCAAATCAGTACCTAACTATCAAATTAAATATCCGGTGCTAGCAAAGTCATAAAAGCAACTTTATTTTTTTCAGTATACGCGCACGATGACATATAAATTAATTATATTGTGCTTTAGATTTCATCTTCATTAATTATATTATTTATTTTATTGTTGAGCTATTTCGCAACATTGACGAGGTCACGTAGCCTATGTGTTAAAGAAAGCACATGCAGTACTGTTACCATGAGTTTACTCGCTAGCGACGACGGTTTTACTCGCTAAAGAACTTTTTATATGGAAAATTTTGTTCTGTCAGTGACCGTTAGAGGAGCTGTGCAATTTTCCATAGACTTTTTTTTACGTCGTTGCTAGCGAGTAAAACCGTGTAAACTCATGATAAAGAATTCAACAAGCTTTTACAGGCCAATTTCTCGGCAAGTGGTATTCGCATGTGTCCGGATAGAGTAAGACACAGGGTTCGATTCCTTGTCTGGCACAGTAACTTTTTACAAAAACAATTTATTAACGTATAGTAAAGTAAAGTATTTGTATAGTGACCAAACTACCACTACTATATTACGTAAACTCGTTCATATTTCAGGGCCCACAGATACTAATTACTAATCTTGAATTAAGAAAGAGTAAAAATCCTTCATCTAAATAGAACATTCGTTATAATTTAAGAAGCGGCGGCACCTGTCTTAATTTGTGACATAAATCAGCATTATTCTTCCCGAAAATTAGTTAATTTAATATACAGACGGAACGCTGAGGTTCTGATTTATATGCGTAAATTGTACTTAGCTCCAGTTTAGAATTTTGTAGTAAATAGAACGTTAGTTCACAATTCAAAGTTATTTTTAAACAACTTTATAGTAGTACTATAAAGTTGCTTAAACTTACTTTACTTTAACGCTCCTTAACAACTTCGCCCGCACGTTTTGAGTTTGCTCGTTCCCCTCCCGTCGCAGCGTGATGTTTAATTTTCTTAAAAAATAAGCTGTCCAACAAAAAAAAAAAAAAAAAGGTCCAGTAATTTCTGAGATTAACGCGTTCCAACAATCGAACAAACTCTTTCGCTTTATAATACGAGTATTAGTATAGATGTAACATTGACATTACGTTTTCATGTATACTCTTCTTGGTATTATAATAGTAGTAGTCCCCCTAGCCGATTTCGACTACGGTGGCCAGTCACAACGACTAGCCGCCTACGCGGAACATATTATAGTGCACAAGTGTGTACGCAAACACAGGTGCACTCTCTATTCCTTTCACTCTCATAGCCCGATGGGACAGCAAGCTGACATGACCGGAGAGAGTTCAGGCGCAGGACCAACGGCTTTACGTGCTTTTCCGAGGCACGGGGGTGAAACACCGCCAACTTCCAAACTCCGGGATACCCATGAATTTCTGAACAGAAAAACTCAGGTATATATTTTTGGCCCGAATCGGGGATCGAACCCGGGATCTCTGGCGCAGCCGTCGCTTTAAAGTGCGACCCTCTTACCGCTGCGCCACCGAGGTATTATAACAACTTTACATTCAATAAATCTCTATATTGCCACTAGTCAAATTCAATATATGTGATTGAAAAGGTGTATCTAAGCATTTTATTTAGACGGTAACTCAAAGCGTAGCTGCTGCGTAAAAAATAAGGTCAGATCAAAGGTCAAGTCAAAGGTCAAATTCAAAGATAGGGCAAAACTATCTGAAGGTCACATTTTTCGGCAACCTCAGAAGAAGTGTGTCTAGCACTCACCTAGGTAAGCACTTAAGTCCGTTTTTCTTTGCTAGTCGGTCTAATTAGGTGATCCATATTTATATAACTTTTTAAATTATATCAGTGTCTTTTTGGTTTAAAAGATCTGAGTGCTAAACGATGAATCATCTAGGCAGTTGCTGAATTTTGTGTTTTATCTCATTTTAAAAAGGAATTTCAAAATTGTTTACAATATTTTACAAGCAAAAAGAAACGGACTGTAGACGCTCACGGATCAAAAGGCCGCCGGCGGTCGTATAAACGAAAGCATAACAACGGTTAATAAACACAGCCGTGAGGAATTAAAGTAATATTTAAGGTACATAGGTAGGTATGTACCTATGTACCTATGTAGGTATTTAAAAATACTAAAAAAAGGATTGGCAATTTTAATATGAAAGACGTAGCCTATAATGAGGGGTGCCATTATTCGAATGCAAAGGCAATTATAAAAATATATATAATTACAGCTTAGTTTTAATCATCCGTAAACTAAAACTGACTGTAACTAAAGTTGTTTGTATGTACATGGGCAATGGATTTTTAATGCAATTTAGGTCAACTAGTCATCAACGCTATAACGTGCATAATATACGAAATAACGGCCAAATTATAGGCGAAAAGCGAGTGAACAAGACCTTTTGAACAATATCTTTTTTAAAATAAATATGTATATTATGTGAGGTGCTCGCAGCGCAGTGGTAGCAGCGCTTTTGGTAGTAATACTAAAGTGAAGCAACCTACGGCGCGGTCGTGTTTGGATGGGTGACCATTCCGACCATGTAAGTGACGTACATCACGAGCATTTCCGTGCTTCGGAAGGCACGTTAAGCCGTTGGTCCCGGCTAATATCGGTTCATATTAGTCGTTAAGCTTAGTAAGAGGCCTTATGGGCGGCTTGATAACATCTGACAGCAGGGTTAATCGCTTGCCTTGCAAACACCCCTCCACCAACCCGCAGTGAGCCCGCGTGGTGGAGTATGGCTCAAACTACCTCATAGTTGAGGTAAGGCCTTTGCCCAGCAGTGGGATGTTACATGCTAACTTTACTTTTTCTTTACTTATAAATATGTACTAGACAACACACCAATTGTCATGGTTCCTTGTGTTACGAATAAATACCAGAAAACGTAATGGCAGAGGCGTCTCCCATAAATACTTTTAAATACATTAAACATCCATGACCTGGGTATAAAATGTTCGTGCTCATCACACAAACATTTGCCTCTTGCGTGGAGATATTGTAACGTTGTATATTTTTGTCAAGGCTCGCGTGAAACGAAAAGCTAAATGGATGTAGGACTCCAGTCCATAGTCGTGAAATTTTGAATAGATATGACGGATGCTGACACTGACATTTGTTAAGTGTGACAGCTATTTTTTTCCGGTTTCGCCACTGTTGGTCGTGCGTCGGAGTGGAACGTGTGTTAAAATGTAAAAAAAAGAAAAAAATTTGATTACAGGGCACGCCCCAATTATTTTTTAGTTTGATAGTTATTCCCGGTAAACATCTGCAGAAAGGTTGGCGTTGATTTTTGTTTGTTGCGAGTCATTTCTTAGAGTCTGAGCACATGGTTCTTTTTATCGTTTCAGACGCCGCCAACATGTCAATTTGGATGAATTAATTTCGAAAATGATTTGATATAAATGACTGGAAAATGGTAAGTACTTTGGGAAACTCCTTTGGAAATCCTTGTAAAGAAAATTTAGCCTACCTACATCTGGGCATATTGTATTGAAAGTTGTAATTTTTATCATTTCAGGTCTCAAATAGAATAATTAGCATAAATGTTTCGTAATCAATTCAAAATTTATATGGCGAGCCAGCTGTTGCAGGTATTAAATTGGTTTATTAAAGATTTCATAAATAGGGTGATGAAAAGTATAACCACCCTCACTTAGAAAAAAAAATGTGGTTAACTAGAACTTTCTTTTATTTCTAGGTTTCGCTTTTGATATGTGTCTGTAAGTTGTACAGTCACAATTTGGTGATCATATTGTAACCTCAGGTAAATATTATTATGAAAAGTTGGTGTTTTTTTTTTACTTTTACTTTGATTTGTGCGTTGAACTAACATTTTGTAAATTCTTTTCAGTGACCTTACTTAGACCTCATTTGGATTATTTTTGAAGTCAGATTTTCCTGATGGATTGATTTGCTTCTTGTCTGCTGTTTTGAGGATGGATCGGTATCGGTGAAATTTTGGGGTAACGTTGCAGAGTTGTTTGTAGTTTGATGCAACAAAGATTTGATATAGTAACCTCCGTTGAAATCCAAGGTTGGTTTTCCTTGTATTTACTTTAACTTTTAGTGAAAAGTGGGATAATTTAGCTTTTAATTTAAGCATAACTTAGGAATCCCTTTGAGGATAAATTTTGAAATCATTTAGGAAATTAAAAACTTAAATTGGTGGTTTATCTTTATTTAATTAGAAATTTGTGAACATAAAGATTTGTAATAGTATAGATATATATATATAACTAAATTAGAACCTAACCTAGTCTCTACTGAATTCTGAGCTTTTAAGTTTTGTATTTGATTTTTTTAAAGGTGTTAAAAGGTAGATGTGTAATAGCAAATTTGAATAAACTTTTGTTGCCAAATGCTATTCCCGGATTTCTTTATTTCATTCGAATATTAGTACCTTTTAAATACCCTTTGTCCACACTAGCCGGGAGTGACTGTGACAACATATTTGTCTGACATTTCGTGTCGTTCATACTAGTGTGTTGTGTCGTCTCGAGATGAGATCAACATTTCCAGACTAAATGTATGAAACCGATTTCGTTCTTCGTCAGATAAAAATAAATCCGCCTAAATAAAGTGCGTTTTTCTTTGCTAGATAAATAATACAAACAATCTTTTTATAATTTTCAAAATTAAATTCATTAACAATTTGAATTAATAAGATCTCAGCGCTAAACGATGAATTACCCATGTAGTTGGTAAGTTTCGTGTTAATCTTATTTCAAAATGAATTATTTCAGTAAAAAAGAATCTCTTGATTGCGAACAATATTTGACAAGCAAAAAAAAACTGACTGTATATCGAAATCGCTTCCTCCTTTCCCTTACGCCGCCGCACAGACTATACCTTAGGGATGACGTAAACTCAAAGTTGAAGTGAGCAAATTAATAATACATAAATTAATCCAAGTTGGTCGACACACCGGTAACTTACACACAAACATGAGGTGCGCGGCTTCTACATTTTACTGTAATTATAACTAGGTGTGCTTTACAAACAAGGGTGAACGTAATTAAACATGTATCTTATTAAACCAGTGCAAAGCAAATACTTGAGGCATGTTGTTTATAATAAAATGGCCAAAATTTTGGTGAATAACTTTAAGGTACGTAATTTTATTGGGAAATGACATTAGCGTTCAACGAGTAGAAAGTTCCTTGAGCCTAACAACTAACATCCAAAGCTACCAAAAAAAGAATTTCCTATACAGGGTGGCCCAAATAGTGTAGTTCAAAAATGTTTGTTTTTTTACATCCAGGGATAAATGATGCTTTTTTTGTAGTTTTAGATAAAATATATTTTGAAACTTTTTAAGTTGTAGGTAGCTTAAAGATTGCGCCCGTGCGCTTGGTTTCTTATTTTTCTTTAAGAATATAGGTAAAATATGTCACTTTGAGTGTTAAGAACATTCTTAACCATTGTAGGTAGCTCTTAATATTATTTGCTTTTTTTATTTATTAAGAAAATACATACCATCATAAATATAACTATTGGCCATTTACTTATTATAATAAAACACGAAATAGAATAAATTATACTATGAAATAGCGATAAAATACCAATCCATGCGACTTATCAATACCACAGATATACTGTATGGATTTCAACAAAAAAGTTCTGTGTGTTTTCAAATAAATGCAAAAAGAAAACTGTCCCATTGTAAAAACTTCCGAATATTCTACCATTTTTCTACCTGAAAAAACAGAGCTAAAAATTCAGGACCAAAATTTTTCTCCACTCTGAAAGGAAATAATATTTTTCCGTCCGGACATATAATAGTACATTATGATACAAGTGTGCTAAGTAGACCATTATATACAAGGCGATATTGTGTGCGCACGAGCGAAAGCGAGTGCGCCATAAGAAAGCCGCGTATATAATGGTCACAGGCACACGCGTATCATACGACGTTTTTCAACACACTTGCGAGGAAAAAACAAGACTCTTCATTTACTAAGTTTTTAATTATTAAAACATTTAGTAAAAATACATTTCACTCGATTTTGATGGCAAAGACTTTCGCACGCGTTTTATGCCTCGTTACGTATGTCCGGCGGAGTAAATAATAGGTTTTCTTCATTTTCTTCACTTGAAGAAGGCATTTTCATTAATATTAAACTTCATAAATAATGCAAACTTCTTCACAGCCGACAATTATTATTTACGAAAAATGGCGCATTGTTTTTTTTTCTTGCCGCGATACCGATGCTCGCGCAAGGCTTAGGCGCGAACTAGATCGGCCACAAGCCAAGACTAAAAATGTAATAATTCGTGTATAAAACACAAATCACAGAAAATGTTAAATGTGTTTGAGCTATTTTTTAGTAATAAATCTGGATTTACCATTTATTGAAATAAATATGTAGATACTGTTATTTTTCGCATAAATACTGTTTGTTGCTAAAATAAAAGTATTGTATAATCCGACTAAATTATATCGCTTCTTCTTCTTACTTACGACTTGGTACTAGGGTACAAACCTAAATTGGTCGGGTTAATAAACTAAAGGCACTAGTGCAATAATATAATAAAAAAGCACGCGTGTTTAATATCTATGATTATGAGCCAAAAATCGGTGGAATAAAGACGTCGTTATGAGCAAGTGTGTTGAAATAGTACATTATGATACAAGTGTGCTAAGTTGACCATTACATACAAGGCGATATTGTGTGCGCACGAGCGAAAGCGAGTGCGCCATAAGAAAGCCGCGTATATGTATAATAGTCACAGGCGTATCATAGACGTTTTTTACACACTGGCGAGGAAAAAACAAGACCCTTCATTTCCTAAGTTTTTAATTATTAAAACATTTAGTAAAAATACATTTCACTCGATTTTGATGGCAACGACTTTCGCACGCGTTTTTCGCCTCGTTACGTATGTCCGGCGGAGTAAATAATAGGTTTTCTTCATTTTCTTCACTTGAAGTAGGTATTTTCATTCATATTAAACTTCTTAATAATAATCAAACTTCGTCACAGCCGACAATTATTATTTACGAAAAATGGCGCATTGTTTTTTTTTTTTGGCCGCGATACCGATGCGCGCGCAAGGTTTAGGCGCGAACTAGATCGGCCAAAAGTCAAGATTAAAAATGTTATAATTCATGTTTAAAACACAAATCACAGAAAATGCTAAATGAGTTTGAGCTATTTTTTAAGCAATAAATCTGGATTTACCATTTATTGAAATAAATATGTAGATACTGTTATTTCTCGCATAAATACTGTTTGTTGCTAAAATAAAAGTATTGTATAACCCGACTAAATTATATCGCTTCTTCTTCTTACTTACGACTTGGTAATAGGGTACAAATGTAAATTGGTCGGGTTAATAAACTAAAGGCACTAGTGCAATAATATAATGAAATAGCACGCGTGTTTAATATCTATGATTATGAGCCAAAAATCGGTGGAATAAAAACGTCGTTTTGAGCAAGTGTGTTGAAAAGTTTTATAAGATTTTTTGTATTTCAAATAATTACTGTCGAAGTAATTGGATGCTTTTGAGGTTTGATTAGGGCATTACTCAACGAACAATAAAATAATGAACACATCATTTCAGATGCGTTTGGTGTAGTAGTGAGCGCACCTGACCTGATTGTCTTTTGTTTTCCCGAAGAATATATGCCATAATATACTGTGACATTCTCTTGTTCGCCCAAAAAATAGTTTACAGATTGAAAAGAGTGCCCTATGAATCATTATCTATTTTATTAATTGCAGTAACAGACGGCTAGATGGCGCTAAGCGTCACGCAATTGACGTTTTCATAAGAAACCACAAATTTCGCAGGGTCGGACTAACAGCACGATAGCTCAATTGGTAAGAACGTTTGGCCCGGTTTGCCAAAAGGTTGCTGGTTCAAGTCCCGCCCGTGCGCAAATTTTTGGTTTCTCATTTCATCTTTATGAATATAAAATATGACACTGTGAGTGTTAAAAACATTCTAAAGCAATTGCAGTAATATTATTCAACATTACGTCTACAATAGTTCGCTGTTAAATTTGTGTTCGAAATAGAAATAAATAATATTTGCCAGTTATTTTAATCAACAAAAGGTGGCGTGAAACTAACTAAACTAAACAAACATAACCTAGATGACATCAACATAGGGGAGTTATGGCGCTCGGCGGCTACTGCCGCGACACGCTCGCTTCGCTCGTTCGGCTCGTGCGTTGTCTTTCATGTTCTAACCTAATCTAATCAAACCAAACCATACCTAAATCTATTGATCGATATATTTAGGTATGGCTATAGGAGATAGGAATCGAGATTGCTCTCGCAACACATTGATGAGGTTACACGGCCTACGCGTTAGAGAAAGCACTTGCAAAATTCAACAGGCTTGCCAATGTGTCGGTGGCCGAGTAGCATATAGGCATACGCCTGGATTAGCGTAGGACACGGGGTTTGATTCCTTATCAGACAAAGTTGCTTTTTTCAAGTGCATTTTATTTTATTAAGTTTGTATAGTGACATAACACAGCTATAAAAACTGAAATATAATTATTAGTATATGTTGATAAACAAGCCAGGCAGGTGTAATTGCGTTTTTAAATCTATTGATCATTTAGTACTAAACGAATTCATGTTCTTTTTCTTTTTCTATAAGTTATTTTGATGGCAAATGATGTTGTGTCTTGTGATAATACGGCTTACAATCATGCTAGCAAATTATATTAAAATTGACTTTATGGGAAACAAAGGTTCTAGCACGTGAATATCATTAAGCAATGGCTATGAATAAGAAATTATGAGAAAAAATATTATGTCTAACACTATAGCAGATGAAATTATGGCGAATAAAATTCTGGCAAGTAGGTGTAACCCCACCTGACTAGTATTACGCCGGCCATCGCGGGTTCGAATCTCGCAAGTGGCAAATAATAATAATATAATAATATATTTATTTATTTCTCTTCACAAATAGGTAATTACAAAGCAACTTTACATTAACTTAAGGGTACACATGAAATTTTTTACCAGTAATTTGTGAAAGACTGGTGTCTGAAGTAGGTTTCTGAAAAACCTGTGATACAGATCACCAGGCCCCCCTCACAGATGGCTTAAGTAAAGTAAATGTTTATGTGATGATGAGTAGAAACATTTGTACCTAAGTAAATAATAAGTAAATAATTAAATTATTTACTTGCGCTAATACAGATTTTTACATGAAATATTTGTGACCCTGGCTGCCAAACTAGTATATTAAACTGTATTAGGGAAGCCAGTGTCTTCCCAAAAGACTTGACAATTTGATTAGTATAACATAAGCAAACATAACAATATTCACATGTTAAGAAATAATGACTGAAAAATCTAGTTATTATAGGAAAAGTGAACTAAGTTATATAGGTTGTCCAAAATGGGTCGCGTTTTTTTTAAATAATTAGAATACGAAATGGTTATAGATTTCGATAATATAATTTTATCCATTTGGTGATCGTTACATTGAGCATGCATGGGATATGCTACAGAGAAAAGCTCTGCTGAATGTGGAGGGTATCCAGTCCCAAGAAGACCTTTTTTTGTTGTTGCAACGAACACGGGCGGCCATTCCACAGCGTGATTTGGATGAACTCATTTTGAGTATGCCAAACCGATGTTCTTGTGTTGTTAGTGTTCGCGGTAGAAACACGGATTATAAATTGTTTAAGTTACCCAATAAAATTTTAAAGAAAACTGTTATTTCAGTCTTTTTTTCGAACTTTAATGTTAGTGGTTCAAATGTCAAAAATCCCTTTATTAGGAAAATGGCAAATTTCTTTATTTATGCAGAGGTGACTTGGTTTATCGTTACTGTAGACAAATGAAAACACTTTATTTGATGAATCCTTAGAGAAAAGTTTAATTAATATCAATCAGGAGAAAAGTTATTGCAAAAATATATGTTGATCCCTAGACACTTTTGATGTGTGTAGTTTGTTCTCGCTACAGAACCCTAAAAATGGTCCTTGTTTTTATGAAAATCGGCAACCCTGACCGTTCCAATGTTAATAGTGACAAATATTGCAATATGCTGTGGTTAAAAATATTTTTTTAATCGGTCTAGCCAGATCCAGGTCCAGGCAGATGTAGTTGCGTATTTCATATTTTTAATCGCAGGATCTTTGCATGAGCATACGAGTAGTCTATACGGTATAGTGTTATTCATTTATGGCAAACCTTTCATTTGATATATAATATATCTACCAATAAAATAATTACAGAGTTATGGGTTCTTGAATTTTAATGAGTTTTTAATCACTTCGCTGTATGTTAACTTTTGCAACTGAAACTCGAACACTTTCGAAATTCTCGGCGCGCCCTACTTCTTTGTATGTGTTGTATTAATTCGAGTTGATTCAGGATTCAGGTGAGTTGTATTAGCGAGGCTTCATTAGTCTCATATTACATCAATCACTGCGTATTCACTTATTACGCAGTATAGTTTAGGGGCTAAGGAATAATACTTGCTTTTAAATTTTATCAGGAAAAGATTAAAAACATTTTCATCGGAAAGAAAGATATCTCTCATTATTTAAGATTTAATGCTCAGTACAATCAGCGGACTTAATGCCTTGAGGTATTATTTAACTGTCAACTCGTAACCTATAAAAACTTCAAAAAGTAAAAACAGTGACAAATACTTTGGCACAAAATGTATACGAGTAATTACCGCGGTTTTATCGCTTAAAGCGATCAAAATACGAGAAGCATTAAAAAACAAACTTTGAAAAAAAAAGCCTTCCAAAAAATACTTAAAATTTTAAAATAACTTATTTTTCTTCTATCTGGGAGAAACAAATTATTTTAGAGTTGAAGATTTAATTTTTCAAATTACTTTTTTATTCTATGATTTTTAGTCTTGGACGAATAAACCACTGGACGCGCAATGACGGGCAATTTCGCATGTGCCCCCTTAGCCACGAAGCGGGCTTTTTGGCCTCACTTACTGGTGACGTCTTGTCAGTACGGTGATTGAGCTCAGTGAGAAACATTGACGGAAAAAAATGGTAAATGTGGCTTATTTTTGTGTAAAAATTATAGCGGCAAGACAAAAAATATATATTTTCATCCGTAAGTAACGTTTTATCCCAAAAAAGCTGTTATTTTTCATGAAAATTATGAAATATGTTTTCCAAG
The DNA here is from genome assembly GCA_963924145.1 of Pyrausta purpuralis. Classification (NCBI taxonomy): domain Eukaryota; kingdom Metazoa; phylum Arthropoda; class Insecta; order Lepidoptera; family Crambidae; genus Pyrausta; species Pyrausta purpuralis. Next base: position 6,649,315 of record OZ001666.1, on the reverse strand, counting down.
AGAAAAGTAAAGTTGCCATTTAAAAAAGTGGTGGTCAGTTACTACAAAATCAACAAGATAACGTATAATTTATATGGTAGGATTGTCGTATGTTTATCATTCGTTCTCTTGTCAGTTTCATTTTAATTGTGCTTGACAATTGTCGATAAGTCATATCGATAAACATTTTTTTTTTTGATAAAAAATATTTTAAAATAAAATAATAAATCTGTAAAATGTTTCACTCGAAAGTAGATTAAGGTAATCTTAAAAATACAACAGTTTAGTTTCAAATTTTTATCTTAATATTTGACAATACATCTTTATAATATTATTTCAGGTTTCCTGTAGATCCATTAAGGAAAATAAAGTGGGTAGAAGCAGTCCGAAGAGAGGCAAAATGGATCCCCACAAAACATCGCCGAATATGTGGTATCCATTTTACGCCAAGCGTGATTGAATGCCAACGCAAAAAATCTACTGCTTAAGCTTAATTATCCCATAGGAAGATTTTAATGGTGCAAGGCTATATTGTGTACTTACGGGTTGTTTTAAAATGTCTTAGAAAGTTCACACTAACTAAGTAATACTTGCCAGACCGTTCATATAAAACGACGTTCTATGTTTCAATTGTTCATTTGATGGTTTGTGCATTACATGCCCATATTGTAATTTATTTTATGGTGATAAAAAATATATGTCTTTTAACAAAAGATTCGTTCATTCATTCGTTCCACACATATCGATAAAAAAATATCGACACTTTCATGCACTGAATGTCAAAAATTGACAGCACAAGCTCCCCCCGCCCCGCAGAAATTGGCTAATGATGTTTTCATACATTCGCGCTTGCGTTTCATATCCAGTGGTTAATTCATCTAAGTTTTTAGTGATTAACTATATCTCAAAAACTACTGGGCCGATTTACACTAACGAAATTTTGCACACGTATTTAGAAGCCTTTCTTCAACAGAGTCATGAATAATAAAATTCAAACGATATCAAATTTGCGCGTGGCCATTAGTCGCAAAAATTACTTTTACAGTAGCTTGGTGAAAACTGCTCTTATAAAACGACATTTTGACGAATCCAACGAAGGAAAAATCATGAAAATCGGTCCCGCTGTCCACGCGTGGTGTTGTGGCCAAGGAAAATATGGATTCAAATCAATGATTGTTATGTTGACGGCTTGTTAACTGAAAACGCCGCTTCATTAGCGGCTGTCTTTACTTATACTGTTGTCAGGACTGTTCTCTCTGTGTAAATTCTTTACAGGCGTGAAAGGGTTGATGCCTGTCTCTTCGACTACCACTCGGGCTGGAGCATGCAGTGCCTTGTCGTCGTATATCACTCATATTCGGCGTCACGCACCTGCGTGGAATACGTGCTTTGACTACAACATATGCCAAGAACAGTAACTTTCTTTCTATGACGTTATGGAATATATTTAAGGCTTTTGTGATACTTTTTAAACGACTTTTAAAAAGGTGGAGGTTGTCAATTCTACTGTATGTTTTTAACACGCTTATATTAGCTTCACTTGTAACTATGTATGTAAGAACATCTTGGAATCTTAATGTGTAAAATTCACTTTGCCTAATGTAAAGCAACTTACACCAAATATTGTACTAAATGGTAATAATCTAGTTTTAATAGACTCCACTGTATTTCTGGGCATTACACTTGACTCAAAATTACAGTGGGGACCTCATATTGAAGCCCTAGCTAGGAGGCTAAGCTCATTTACGTATTTTAGTTACTTCCACAGTATTATGTCTTACGGTCTTCTCTTGTGGGGTTCTGCTGCAGACATTGATACCATATTTATTTTGCAGAAAAGAGCCATTCGTGCTATTTATAAACTAAGTCCTCGTGACTCCCTGAGAGAGGTCTTTAAGAAAATCAACATATTAACTGTGGCTTCTCAATACATTTTTGACAATATAATGTACGTCCGTAAAAATTTAGATTATTTCATGAAGAAGAGCGACATTCACTCATATAACACAAGAAATAAACACAAGCTTGTCGTTCCTAACTTCAGATTAGTTAAAACTAGTAATTCGTTCATGGGAAATTGTATAAAATTCTTTAATAATATACCACACAATCTTGTCAAATTGCCGGTTGATAAATTTAAGAAACACGTTAAATACACGCTTATGTCTAAAGGCTATTATAAGGTTCAAGACTATCTGAACGACACGAATGTGTGGTCTGTCCAGCCTGCACCGACTGATGTACTTACCTTTGATGATTTTGATTTTACGGCAGCTAGTGGTGACTGAGTTTGTTCCGGCGTTTCTTCTCAGCACTTGCCTAATTGTCTGTGTTCTGTCTCGAAGCGCTGGTAGGGCCCAAAAGATAAGGAGACATGATTCGGCCCCTTCAGGGCACAATTATTTTTATTTTATTTTTAACCGACTTCAAAAAAGGAGGAGGTTATCAATTCGACTGTATGTTTTTTTTTTTATCATTATTTTTTTTTTGTATGTATGTTATTCACTGTACATTTGACGTTCATAAGTGGCATATTGTGTCCTAAATTGAATAAATATTTTTTTGATTTTGATTTTGATTTTGATTTTAATTTGACCCACTTCCCAGTCTTCGATATGGGTATAATTTTGCAAACGCACTTAGTTCTGATGACAATACATGACTAGCTAAGAAACGTCATTACAAATCCAAAGTGGCGGCCTTCCTAAGAAAGCGGACAGGCTAAAATACACTCCCATGATATGGGTATCAAATGAAAGGGTTTACTGTCAGGAATACGAATAATATAGTCACGTGACTTAAATCCCACATGGCGGAGATCCAAGATGACGGATTGGCTATTTGAAATGCACCCCCATGATATGGGTATTAAATGAAAGGGTTTACTGAATGGGATACGAAAAAAATAAGCAGCATGTTAGTTTTTTTTTTTGTGACTGTGTTACTTCATATCACAGTCATTTGCCGACCTAGAGGTTATACCTTCTAGTTGGTCCCAATGTTGCCAATTCGGGAACTAATGATAGGATCTTGGTGCAATCGAGGGAAACTCAACTTTTAAAGGCACGTGTAGTGATTTTTTTACTAGAATCTTAATATTGACGTGTTGTTGCGTCTGATAGTCAACATTGTGTGGAGCTGAGCTGATGGTGGAAATTCCTAACGCTTAGGAGTTCAGGAATTATAATGACAGAACTTATAATAGGTAATTTGTTGCTTCTTAAAGAACAGAGTCATAAGGTACAAACCGCCCCCTCCTGTTATCACTAAAAATTAAGAAATAAAATTATTTATAATTACATTTTTGTTTTTATAGTGTTTTGTCACTATAAAAACTTAATAATATAAATTGCACTTTTAAAAAGCAAATCAGGCTGTGTGACAAACGAGGAATCGAACCGCGTGTCTTACACTATCCGAGCATCTGCCGGTACCACCGTCACATTAGTAAGCCTGTTGAATTTTGCAACCGCTTTCTTTCAGGCGTAAAAAGTAAATGGTCAAGCAGTATTTTATGGGTCATACTTGAGTCAGAATTTTGTTGTGATATAACTTCTTAATATTGTTTCCTTCAACTCTATTCGCCCAGTTTATATTATACATAGAAAGCAGAACATAGTTGTAAACTTACTTCCCCTTTCGTGTTCCAGTGCAAAAATCGGCCCAAATGGAAGCGATTTTGAGGGTTCCGTAGCCGATGGCAAAAAACGGAACCCTTATAGTTTCGTCAAGTCTGTTTGTCTGTCCGTCCGTATATCACGGCTTCTTTATTCTGAAACTATTAGTATTACACAGTTAAAACTAAGTAGGTATATGTATCCTGTTAACCGCTTTACGATTCTCATACAAAAAAATAAACTTTAAAAAAAGTAAAAACCGACTTCAAAACCAAAATGCACTAAAAAGTCTTAAATAAACTCTTCACCATTGAAAGGAAAGGAATCCGTTTTAGGCAAACAATTTCTTTTTGGAGTCGGTGCTGTGATAGTTGATGCTTGATGGTCAAAGTGATGGCACCGACTCCAAAAAGAAATTGTTTGCCTAAAACGGATTTCTTTCCTTTCAATGGTGAAGAGTTTATTTAAGACTTTTTAGCGCATTTTGGTTTTGAAGTCGGTTTTTACTTTTTTTAAAGTTTATTTTATTTCTTCATTTTTAGTGATTACATAAGAGGGGGAGGGGGTTGCACCTTATGATTCTATTTTTTAAGAAACTGCAAACTACCTATCATAAGTTCCGTCATTATAATTACTGAACTCCTAAGCGTTAAGGAGTTTCACCATCAGCTCAGCCCCACAAGATGTTGACTATCAAACGTAACAACACGTCAACATTAAGATTCTAGGAAAGAAACACTATACTTGCCTTTAAAATTTGAGGGTTTCCCTCGATTACACCAAGATCCCATCATCAGATCCCAAAATGGAGATCACAACTAGAAGGTATACCCTATAAGTAGGTGAAAAAAAATTTCGATTCGGTCGACAAACGACTGAGATATGAGGTAACATATATACAAAAAAAAAACATACAGTCGAATTGATAACCTCCTCCTTTTTTAAGTCGGTTAAAAATATAAAATAATGATATTTAAGAGGATTTCTCCATACATGAAACTAACACCTTAAACAAATGTTTGTCAAACTTTTGCGTGTAGTGGTTTGTACATGGAAAGGTCTTTTAAAATGACATCGAGGTTCGTAAAACCATTTTCTCTTAAAGTCTAACGTTTGTGAGTAAACGCTTCCAAAGTGGTACAATGGGCCTCCTTCTATCTAATTTTTAAACTAAGCAAGTGTAAATTAAAAAAAAACACATGATGTAGATCTTGACAAAAACTTTTAATGAAAATTGGTTAAAACGAGATCGAACTAGTAGTTTTTGAGATAGAGCACATTTTCAATAACCGCAAAAATAACTCTGTTATTCGTACAAATACTATGAAAAACAAAGTTATATTTGCTGCCAACAAAATATTGTGTTTTTTGGCTTAGTGGAAGTAAGTGGATCTCTAATTCAGTTCAAGTTGTCACGGAACCCTTAGTGTGCAAGGCCAACTCGCACTTGGCCACCTTGTTCATTGATGCTTCGCCCCTCATGGTCGCAGCATAACGTGTGCCTATCTTGCCTATTGTAGCCTTCTTCGATCATCGAGTAGGCATCTACTGATTCTGGATGAAGCTTGCTCATAGAAATATTCATGTATCTAACTCTGATCCGCGTTTGCTTGCTACATAGAAACCACAGCTAGAGGTAGAACTGCGGAAGAATGTCCATAACGAATGCCAGCAGCTTTGTTTTCACTAACAGCATAGATAGTTTTTCGTGAGAACACGCAAAGAAGCTCCAATAAAAACTACTCGGACGGGGCTTACTCAAAGTTTTTCTGTTGTGTGTTGATTTCTGCAAACTTTATTGTGTTATATTAATAGGACTTGCTCGCAATTTGAAATGGTTTAATTTGATATATTAATGGAAATGTGCAAATCTTGTGTTGAATTTTGCCGAGTGAATGCTTTAAAATGAGTAATGGATTATAAATTACAATTTAAATCGCTGGATCTCATTGTTTGAATTTCAAGGGCTTTGACTAAACAATGCTTTAAGTAATTGATGGTCAATTATTTTTAAAGGTTTCATTGACATTCATTTTCTTTTTTATGAACGTGAAATTAGGGAAAAAGAAACAAGACCCAAATTTAAAACGTTCTTAGTAAAAATATATTTTTTTCGTCCTTTTTAGTTATTTTTAAAGTTACCTTGTACCTAGTTGTACCTGATTAAACTAAAATAGTCACTAAAACCTTTTTCTCAATGTACCAAATACTATTCTGAAAACTGCATTCAAATTGGTTCAGCCAAACGTGAAATAATTGCAGACATTGATGTATACATAGAAGACCTATCTGAAATTGGTAAGATCGACTGAGTAGAACTTAATGTTTGAGTTAAAATATATATATATCATATATCAGTCCGACCTTTTCTACTCGTGTCTATCTGTGTTATGGTTGGTTTGTCGGTTCACATTATGAAAGGGCACGGCATCGAAAATCGATAATTATCAAGTTTCAAATTGTTTTGCAAATCATTCCGGATCGCTGGCTGCGTAAATATGCCGTCATGTGTCTTCCATAATAAAGTTTCACCACAGACCAATAAGTTTAAAAGACTTCACGTTACGCACTTTTATTTTAACGTATAAATAAATAAATAAATAAAAAATGAATACATTTGTTCTGAGATACATGGTAGAGCTAAATGCATTCTCTTTATTTTGCCTGAACTAGGTCAAACCTTTATCTCAGGCCTCTTCACGCAGGAAAGATCAAACAATCTTGTAAGATTGCAGGGCCGCACTGAAAGCAGACCGCTCGCCATCGGTCGCTGTGGAAACTCATATAGGGGCAGTCTTTGCTCAGCAGTGGACATCCTGCGATTGATATCTAATGATGGCGATCATAATTCCATTGCACTGCCCATCATTATTACATTGTGATCGTAATCGTTTGTATCGTAAACTGATGCAACAGTTAGCAGTGAGTCAATTGTAACTTATGGGTTCCCGTCAATTGTAACTACCTCATATTTGAGGTAAGGCCTGTGCCCAGCAGTGGGAAGTAACAGGCTAACTTTACTTTTTACTTTACTTTTTTAGATGACACCCGTAGTTTTATGATTGGTGCTTGATATTTTCATCAGGTTAGGAGGTAACGGTTTCGATCCCCAACTACGGACCAAAGAGTTGCAGCACCTACTACAATTCTTGTGGATTTCCTAAGTAAGTAATATAACTTGCATTTAAATCACTACCGTTACTATGAGTAAGGTGGTATTATACACTAGCGACGACGTAAAAAAGTATATGGAAAATTACACAGCGCCACTAGCGGTTACTTGCAGAACTAAAATTTTCTATACAAAAAGTAACGTCATCGCTAGCGAGTAAAACCTCCGTAAGCTCATGGTAACGGTACATATCGAGGACCTAATGTATGAGACTCTGTAGATGTTCCTCAACTAATAACCTATAGCTAGGCGTCTATTTTGAAAGTGGTCTGTCATTCGGTCCATCAAATGTATCGAGATGGTTCCCTTTAGGCAGTTGTTTACTATTCATTGATTTGTCCGTCAAACAAGCTGAGACTTAAACTCAAGTTCGGTGACGGTATTTTACATCAACTCGTTACAGGGCGAGTTCGACTTACTTCTTCGAAGATAGAGAATAAACATAGAATCTCTTAAAACTACCTGAATCTATTGAAGAATTGTGCTTTGCATGTTAATGCATGATAAAGTTACTACTCTTAAAGTAATATATGATACTAATATGTAATACTTTATTTTTAAACATAATTACTTTGTTTGTAGGTACTTAAATTTGAAAGTGTTAAATTATTTGTTTGTGTGTGACACATACACAGAGCCGATCAATCTCCTTTGTAGATAGTTGGTCCCAATTTTTTCCATTTCGAGATTTGATTATGGGATCTTGGTGTTCTCGAAGAAAACCTTCAAATTTTAAAGGCACGTATAGTGTTTCTTTACTAAAATCTTAATGTTGACGTGTTGTGACGTCTGATAGTCAATATCTTGTGGGGCTGAGCTGATAGTGAAACTCCTTAACGCTTAGGCGGTCAGTAATTATAATGAAATAACTTATAATAGGTAGTTTGTAGCTTCTTAAAGAACAGAGTCATAAGGTGCAACTTACTTTGACTTTGTCTGCCACAGAACGCTTTTGATAAAGCTCGAAAGATATGGGATTCGAGGTGTGGTGAATTATATTTGATTCGAATTTGACATGGAAAAGTCACATCGACACGGTATGTCGGAAGTTGAACAGGTTTACTTATGCGTTGTACCGCTTAACCAAAATATCAAACCTAAAGACAGCTCTAACAGCGTATCATGGTTACGTATGCTCTGTTCTGCGATGTGGCCTGATTGTGTAAGGAAACTCAAGTGACATGGATCGTGCCATTATTATTTAAAAGAAATGTATTAGATCCACGTGTGATGCTAAACCAAAGGACTCCTGTAGGCCACTTTTTAAACGTCTTAATATTTTGACATTACCTTGCATGTACATTTTTGAAGTGCTCATTTTTGTAAGGAAGAACATGGGTCTTTTAGAAACTAAATGGCAAACACTATCAACCCGATATTCAGGGCAACTCGTTAGACCCCAGTCCTCCACAACATGTTTTTCGCGAAATTGTTACGTAATGTCAATTAAATTATTTAACATGTTGCCGCACAAAATTAGAGACCTGACCTTGAGGTCTTTTAGGAACGTACTGCGCAAAATACTTTCAGAAAATTCCTTTTATTCTATAGAGGAGTTTACGAAATTTTGTTCTGATGGCACATTAAACGCCTTTTTCCAAAGTAGACCACACAGTATTATTCAGGTTTAGGTATTATCTGTGACATATTTTTTTTGTATAATGCATGTTAAAATTGTATTCATTTGACATCTAATAATTAATGTTTTTTATATCATAATTAATTATTGTAGTAATCTTTTTTGACATTTATAAATGACATTGTTAATTTAAGACGACGACAGCAAATATTTGCCTACCGAAACATCGGTAAAACACGCTGAACCCATTATTATTGTTTCTATCAATCTGTACCGTGTTTTAAGGAAATAGATTTCATTTCATTTCCCCCCTCCACTTCACTTCATAGTATAAAACAAAGTCGCTTTCTCTGTCCCTATGTCCCTTTGTATGGTTAAATCTTTGAAACTACGCAACCGATTTTGATGCCTTTTTTTTAATAGATAGAGTGATTCAAGAGGAAGGTTTATATAAATAATAACATCCATTAAATAGTGAAAAAGTATGGTCATTTTTAAGGTTTCTAATGTGATGTCGTAAATAATTACATTTTTTCCGCTTGCATTGCAAACGCAGGCTGAACCCTACGAGTTTTATCAAAATAATGTACTAAGCATTGTACACATCGAAAAGGTCTACAGAAAAGTCCATGATGGTATATGTCTATCTCTTATGGATAACCCACAATAACTTTTTTTGTCATTTACTTTTTACGACAAATAATGGCTAATTTTCGAAGCGATTTTAACCAATACAGCATTAATCCTTAACCAATTAAATATCTTGAATACATTGTTCATTTAATAAAGATCTATGTGGCCCTTTACACAGTATGATTTAAGTGAATATTTTCGAAGATATTACAGATATTTGAGCGTTGACTGGTTTTACATGGACAACTGTATGTCGCTCTTTCAAGAGTCAGCTCCAGAGAAAACATGTTTGTATTGTCTAATGACAAGAAAGCCGTGAACGTTGTTTATAAAGACATTCTGTAATATGTTGTAAAAATAAAATAAATAGTTAAAAATGTAAAAAGTAAATAAGTAAAAATGTAGTGTATGAATTTAGATATTCCAAAGATAGCAGGAAATCTTCATGGTATAGGGAAAGGGGGATTGTTTTACTCTAAATTTAACGCGTGCGGGCCACGGGCAGTAATAAATAAATCTAAACTACTGGATCGATTTTAATCACATAGGCTATATATTTTATACCCGTGCGAAGCCGCAGCGGGCCGCTATGTTTTTATATACAACGTTCATAGTTTTTCTGTAGTGTATTTAGTATCAGCATTGCACCCGTGCGAAGTCGGGGCGGGTCGCTAGTTTTCCTATAATCTCTAAAAGTGAAGAAATAAAATTAACTTTAAAAAAAGTAAAAACCGACTTAAAAACAGAAATGCACTAAAAAGTCTTAAAATAAACTCTTGACTATTGAAAGGAAAGGTGGGTTCTAGGCAAACAATTTCTTTTTGGAGTCGGTCGGTACCATCATTTTGACCATCAAGCATCAGCTATCACAGCACCGACTCCAAAAAGAAATTGTTTGCGTAGAACCCACCTTTCCTTTCAATAGTCAAGAGTTTATTTAAGACTTTCTAGTGCATTTTGGTTTTGAAGTCGTTTTTTTTAGAATTTCGTAGCGGATGGCAAAAAGCGAAACCCTCATAGTTTCGTCAAGTCTGTCCATCTGTCTGTCTGTCTGCTGTCCGTCCGTGTGTCACAGCCACTTTATTCTGTAACTATTAGCTTCACACCGTTGATACCAAGTAGGAAGATTATATTTAAGAAAAAAATATATATATTATACATGGAACTAAAACCGTTTTTTTAGTAAAACCTACGGATAGGTCTTTTAAAATGACATAGAGGTTCCTAAATCATTTTCTTCTAAAGTCTAACGTTTAATAGCTAGACGCTTCCAAAGTGCTAAAATGGGCGTCCCCATCTAACTTCTAAACTTAGCAAGCGTAAATTTTGAAAAAAAAAACACAAAATTGCACTCTGGGAGTGCCGGCAGAAGTGAAAACTTGAATATCAACGTTGTGCATTTTTGATTTTTTGGAATAGTTAGGGAATAATTTTGAATGAATTGCTCTTATTATCAATATAAAAGTTCTATCATTTTTGTGATAGAATACAATAATAATAATAATATAATAATAATAATAATATAATAATAATAATAATATAATATTTTTATAGAATACAATATATATTTATTGCGCTTTCGTACACAAACATTACAATTTATATTATATTAAATTACATTAAAAAGTTTATCTCTCAGAAAAATCAACTTACATCCATAATTTCGCCAACCGTCTTACGGTTTTTCGATCAGCCCACGTGTCCTGACGCGAGTTTCACATTTTTCCCCCATCCCACAAAAGTGCTCAACGCCGCTAAAGAAGTTTTCACTTCAAAAATGGTTTGGACGGAATCGAACTAGTAGTTTTTGAGGTATAGCATATTTTCAACAACCGCAAACATACTTTGTTCTTCATACAAGCACTATGGAAAACAAAGTTGTATTTGCCTCCAACAAAGATTGTGGTATTTTACTAAGTGGAAGTCAGCGGATTCCCTAATTCAGTTAAATTTGGCACGGAACCCTCAGCGCGCAAGTCCGACTCGCACTTGGCCGGTTTTTTTCTTTAATTAAGTAATGTTATCCCTAATAATTTAACCCCTATTTTGTATTCTTTTGTTTGATATGTTTCAATCAGGCATTCTGCTAAACTGTTTTTCGCTTGCTATGAAAACATAATAAATACTCTATTGCATAATCTTAAGAAAATAAAATAATATTGTATTATTTGTATAGTTTGAATAACTGCTATAAACTAAAATACCCACTGAATATTTTTTGTAACTATAATCAAATATTGAAAAGCGGAATACACAGATGATGTTTTTTTTTTTGGGAATTGTTTTCAACATCCTTTGTTACGTTACAAACCATACAAATGTTTTTGTATTAAAATGTTTCGCAAATCAAAGGTTTTTAAAAAAAAAATCAAACGTTAAATTTTTGTTTGATCCATAAACGCTTTGTTAAAATAGAAATAACAACAGTTTAATTGTAGTAGCTAACTGCGGTTGGATAATAGTGTATTTATAGAAACTGTTTTTTTTTATTTATTTAAAGAACTTTCTTTTTCACTCTACTTTGTCATAACTACATATTGCTAAAGTTCACACATATGCACAAAACTTTTGTATCTGAAAGCTCATCGTCACCATCATTATCAACCAGAGGACGTCCACTGCTGAATATAGGCTTCCCGGTATTCCACAGCGACCGTCGTTTCAAACTTTGTCGGTTGCAAGCACTCTTCATCCAGTGTGATCCTGCGATATTGGGGTCGTCTGTCCATTTTGTCGGTGGACGTCTTACGGAGCGCCTTTGTAAGGTTTTCTAAAACTTTTCCGCTACAACGCAAACTGCAAACGCGCAGTTTGAAAGCTTCCAAAAATAAAAATGAATTGTACGGTTCTGTAAATTCATAACTAGGAAACATTGTGTGTTGATGCATAAGTAAAGTAGTCCACGTTTTTTAGGTATTTCGTAATTTTTATTTCGTTCGAAAAAATATACATAAGTTGTATCGAGGGTTCGAAAATAAACGTAAATTGGCACTTTTTATGCGATCGTCCCAATTAATTTGGGGCAGTGCTGGTGGATGAATAAAACTGCGAGAAATCGCCAATTAAACAATTTGTTGTGGACCGATAGACTCGGACACAGCGTAGTTGAATGCAGTAATACTTACAGTTTTGACGAAATTACTCGGGGACAATGTTATCAATGACATACATCTACCAAGAGATAAAAACAATAAACATTAAATAATTTCATCGCCATGCCTCTTCTTTCATTTTTCATGCTTTTCCTTACCTCAAGGTTGTCTGGAAGAAATTTCTAGATGCAATAAGACCGCCTAAATTGTACTTTTAGCGAATATACAGGTTGTTGTTTTGGTCAGCGACGAGCGACTTAATGATAGATCGTCCGACCCCGTGTCCTGCTGGAAGCGCTTCCGGAAGGACGTCCGATTTTTTCGAAAAGTCCTGCTGGAAGACGGAACCTGCGTCCTGCTGGAAGTACGCGGTTTGTATGAAATCTGCTCCTGGTCCTTCCGGCAGTACGGTGACCTTGACCTTGAGCGTTCGTATTGCCAGGGGTTGTAAACATTGGTTTGCTTTTATAAAATACTAGATTACCCAGTGAACTTTTTATCGCCCTCCTAAGAAATTCAATATAGTCCTACTAATTTGCATTGAGAATGATCCAGACCATGCAAGGGTGTAAAAAAAAAAACAACGCAAAATTATTATTTTATTGTATTTCTTAAATTATAAACTTCAAACACCAACATAACAATCCTTTTTATTATCATTTTTATTATGAAGAAATCCTACCTGACTTGTCATTCGCTGGATTTATCAACAAAGTGGGAATATTAGTTAATTTTCCGTCAGTATTCCATCGCACTAGTACTTTATTTACTTCGTGAACACGCACAATAACTCCAAATATTTTACGCGTATTATAATGTTCGCCAAAATGTTGGCGACTCCAGGCGTGATGGGTGCCGGGCAGGTCGAAACACGTCGCCGACGCGCGAACGCGCTGCCCGCGTTTATATCCGTGCGCCATCGCTTGCCAATTGAATAGCGGTACCGGTTAGTAATAAATATTATATTCAGGTGAAAGAGAAAGAAATACACTATATTTTCATGTAAATTCGAACTTTGAATTATAATTATTTAAGGAACTGTGACCCAATAAAAATGCGTCCTTCCGGAAGTACAAAAAATCCTGCTAGCAGGACGCTGGACGATCTATCGTTAAGGGTGGCTATACAAACGATACTGATGCCAAAAAAAAAATATAAAAAAATTTTTTTTTTTAAATGGAAATAACCCACAAAACCATTTTTTTATCCAGTACAGCGATCGAGTCAAAACCACTCTTCGTAGCTTACTAGCTACGGCGTATTATTTCGTAGATAATCGCTTCCTACGCGCTAGGGTGCGAGTTTTCCCATTCGTTTTGCATTTTTTTTTAATGTTGTGAAGAGGTTTTCTTGTATCAAACTTGCTCAGAATTTAAAGATATTTTTTTAACCGGCTTCAAAAAAGGAGGGGGTTATCAATTCGACTGTATGTTTTTTTTTGTATGTTTGTTACCTCATATCTCAGTCGTTAGTCGACCGATTTGAAAAAAAAAATTGCCTAGTTAGAGGGTGTACCTTCTAGTTGGTTCCATTGTTGCCGATTTGGGATCTGAAGATGGGATCTGGGTGTAATCGAGGGAAACCCTCAAATTTTAAAGGCACGTATAGTGTTGTTTTACTAAAATCTTAATGTTGACGTATTGTTACGTCTGATAGTCCACATCTTGTTGGGCTGAGCTGATAGTGGAACTCCTTAACGCTTAGGAGTTCAGTAATTTTAATGACAGAACATATGATAGGTAGTTTGTAGCTTCTTAAAGAACAGAGTCAGGTGCAACTTCCCCCCCCCCCCCACCCTCTCTTGTAATCTCTAAAAATGGAGAAATAAAATTAACTTTAAAAAAGTAAAAACCGACTTCAAAACCAAAATGCACTAAAAAGTCTTAAATAAACCCTTGAACATTGGTGCGTCGACATATGAGGCTGAATTTTCAAAGTGATGGCACCGACTCCAAAAAGAAATTGTTTCCCTAAAATGGATTCCATTCCTTTCAATGTTCAAGGGTTTATTTAAGACTTTTTAGTTTTGAAGTCGGTTTTTACTTTTTTAAAGTTAATTTTTCAGAATAAGCATAACTCATATTATCTTCCCTGAGATGGATGTCGCTGACCAAAACAACACCCTGTATTAGATACTATCCTGTGTAATCTTTATGTTTATGGTGTTCAATAAAGTATTTTTATTATTATTATTAAACATACTATAAAGTAAAACTTAAAGTAGGTACACCTAAATATGAGGTATGATACTTATGATATACATGAACCACAAATTTGAAAAGTAGAAGCCGATTCACCAATAAGGCAAAATATCTTAATAAGCAAAAGGTGGCCAAGCATTTTTGTTTTTTTATTAATAAAAAAAAATATTTCTCAAAAAGTTTTACATAATTTGTACAGTTAGGTTATATGAATGGTGCAACAGATAAACTTTTGTGAAGACTGGTGCTTGATATGGATTGAGACAATCTGTAATACAAGACACCAGGTCTCCACCTCCTAAATTCAAAAGATCCTTTATAATATAACAGTAGTACATATTTATGTATTGTATCTAACTAGTATAAGTACAGTAAAGTCTTTTAAGAGAATATAGATACAACGATAAGTATTTTAAGTATAGGCAGATACTTAAACGAAAAAAATTTGCAATTCAATTTACATGTAATTTAGGCAAACTTATCATAATACTAAGACATTGTACATTCGCTGGGGGTAAGCGTGTGTGTCAGAGAGTGTAGCAAGCTAAATTTTGAAGTTATGTAGGTATGTTACTTGTATGGTACACAAGACGAATCATTCCAAAGTAACTGAATTGTATGGAATTCACTTTGTTTATATTGACATTTAAATCCTCAGTATTTTAATATAAGTTCGCAAACGTATTCATAGTGCACAAAAATTAAAAAAATTAAACGCGACAAGAGAATCAGAACATGTAGTATGTAACTAAGCATCAAGATGTTCAGCGTTCTATCTACGTTATAAATGCAAACAAATTACTTGGTTTGGTACAAAGCATTGGTTACAAGCCAATATAATTATAGAAAACACGTGTCTTATTTGCTGTCAAGGTGCAGGCCTAGGCATGACTCTGTCTTTGATTAAAAGAGCTTAACGACTAAATAAACAAACTGTACCCCAATCACGAACTTTTGACATATTCGTTACGTTATCGTAGCGAGTTTACGTAGTACAACGTTAGTCGGCATCACGAAGCACTCTCGTGTCGTGTAATAAACTCGACAGCATTCATGGCCGTTAAATGACACGTCCAGAAACAAGTTAAGCGATCTGTTTTATGAATATTATCGAAATAAATCATGATATTCCAGTAAAATCTAAGAGAAATCAATAACGGAACAAAATCACGATCAATATGATGGCAGGGTTAGCAAATGTAAAAATGAAAATATGAAGATATTTGTTTTTCTGTAATCTTTAAATTTTTGAACTGTTTATTAAACTGTCAATTGACAGATTGACGTTATGCCATCATATTGTGACAAATTTTCAAAGTTTTACAAAAGATTTAGTTAAAAATTATGAAAAAATATTGAAATAACGAGGACAAGTCGTTTGCAGTACAACGTAACAATGTTTGATTTTTTTAAAGTAAGAACGTATAAGAAATACAAGGATAAGTGATTAAAATGCTTTTATTCATTGGCTATTATAGCGAGATAAACTCTAGCTAGATCTAATTTCTCAAGAAATTGTGATATATCCAAGCCCTCAGCTCTCCAAGAGGACGCTGTTTCTAACAAATGGAATGAAAAGCATTAACGTTATATAAAATATATACACATTATTTTCTCAGAATAAAGACAGACCAAAATACAATGTATAGAAATACGCCTACCCAGCTAGAAGAAATAAATTGAGTCTAGCAGTTCCAGCGGTCTTCGTTACTACCATATGTCATATTGAGAGCAAAGATGTACCCAACAAGATCAAAATTGATACACCTGTTACAAGTGCCCTGTTCCTGATTTCTTTTAAAGAGAGAGAGATGTATTTGCTATTGACTTTGTTGCCGAATCTTTCCCATTCCTGGAGCTTGAATCCGTCTCCAAATGCAGCTGTATAATAATTTTAGAAAAAAGAAAAAGATTTAGGCGGTCTTATCCGTAAAAATTAACTAGTTCTTTCAAGTAATCTTGTTGCAACTCACGATACTATACTTCAAAGAAAGATTCGTGATCGCAAATTCAGATTAAATGAGATTAACACTATAGAAAATGTTTACGCACAATAAACGTCAGGTATTTGTGCTGCCAAATTTAGTTTGTTTTCCGTCCGATAGAGGCGCTTTCAGATTCTCATACAAATGATTACGTTACTATACGAATACTTTGACGCAAATTATTCGTGATACTCGTACATGTACTCGTACATTTCAAAATTTGCCACTGCACATAAAATATTTGAATCTCAGTTGTTAGGTTATTCGGTCTGGTAAGCATTTGATTGCACTCGACTGTCCGCGCTGTCAGACTATGATGTGGGAGAACTGTCCGGCAACATCGCGCGACGGTTGAATGATAAAAATCGCGCGACTGTCGCGCGATAAAAACGATTATATAAAGAAAAGTATAGTTGTGATTACGAAAACAAAAATACTGGTAGATAGGTAATAGTTATAAATATATAAAAAGTTGAAAATATAATATACTTACTATACTATAATATATACTATACTTCATATATATATATACTATACTTAATACATACTTTTCAAGTGGTGGGCACTGTAGTACCACGGACAGTTTACCGTAAAAAAGAAAATGGCACTGTAGTGCCATTGGACAGCTGAGCGGTTAACACTATAGAAAATGTTTACGCACAATAAACGTCAGGTATTTGTGCTGCCAAATTTAGTTTGTTTTCCGTCCGATAGAGGCGCTTTCAGATTCTCATACAAATGATTACGTTACTATACGAATACTTTGACGCAAATTATTCGTGATACTCGTACATGTACTCGTACATTTCAAAATTTGCCACTGCACATAAAATATTTGAATCTCAGTTGTTAGGTTATTCGGTCTGGTAAGCATTTGATTGCCCTCAAAAGCTATTTATGTACTATGATGTATGATGATATATATGTATGTATCATTCTTAAAGAATCAAACATACACAGATCAAGAAGTTTGTGAACGCAAAACAGAAGCTGATTATTTTTTTAATTTTAACTTTTAAAGGATAGGTAGAGTAAATGATAAAAATTAAAAGTGGTAATAAAGTCCATGTTTATTCACGTAAAAGTGCGATTACAGTGCCGGCCATGTCAAGACTGCCGTGAGAACGCATTGGCGTCACATTGTTGAAATATAAAACTGTAATAGTAGTTACATTACTCCCCCCTAAATTTCACAAAAATAAAATTTAAAATATTACAGACAAAACTAGAGTAAAAACTTATACTAATTTACAACATAAGTACACGAGAAGGTAATGTGTCTATCAAGTTGCACGCATGCTAGTTTACAATGGCGTTGTATTAGGTAAATTAAAATTTAACTTTGAATGGATATAAAATATACATAAGGGATCACTATTAAAGTTACAAATGTTTTGTTTAACAGCTATGTAGTATCTTTAAACCAATTGAAACATTATTTTAAATATAAACTTGTCTAACCGACACTGATTTCGAGCACGCTATCCTGATATCACTGCGAACACAGAACACAAATATTAACTGATTCCTATTTGGATGGGCGACTGGGCCGGCTCCCGGGCCCTACGGAAACTTGCCCTGGTGGTACGTGCCAGTTGGATAGTACTCTCCTGCACTGAGCTCATATGCTTCACCAGCCACTTCTTGACCTTGGCTGTTCCGTATCGGCACAAAAAGAACATGATTATGATAAATATCATCACAGTCACGACGCCCCAACCAATGTACGATCTGACCATGGACTCGTGGATCGCAGCTTCAGATTGTGCGATGATAACTTCGTCTTTATTAACTGTGTTGCCCATTCTGACGATTTAAAATCAAAAATCAAATAACGAGCATATATACCTAGCTAGAACGTACTAAAATATTATTTCTTGACCTAAATTAAGTTGCAGATTGAAACGTACGGGCTTTTTCGATATTCGACCGCAACGCGTAGCTAAGCGGGCGGCGGTCGCTTTCCGCTACGCTTGTGCCTGTACCTGTACTATCTCTAACAGTTTTATTGTTACTAAAACTACTTTCTTTATTCCTATCTAACTCAGTATATGCAGGCTTTAACCTATCAATAGATATATAAACTTGTCTTCCGGGCATTTGGATCAAATACGTTTTGTCTTTTCTTTCCAAAACTTTAAATGGACCCTCGTATGGAGGTTGTAATGATTTCCGAACGAGGTCATTTCAATAAACACATAAGTACAAGTACTTAAATCGCTATGCACAAATAATGTGCGCGCGTCCTTATGTGACGCTGGTTTTGGTTTTAAATCGTAAATAATTTTACACAAATGTACTACGTAATCGTTGTCATTTAATATTTTGAAAGTATTACCACTGAAGAAATCACACGTCATCTCTGCGGCACTAACGCCTGTGTCATATCGCGGTGCTGCCCGAAGTCCTAACATAACAATAGGTAGCTCTTCAACCCACGTTTTAGAATGTAACCTAGTCATAAGTGCGGCTTTAAGAGATCTATGCCACCTCTCCACCATTCCATTACTTTGAGGGTGGTAGGGTGTAGTATGTGTTTTGTGGATATCTAAATATCTCATTAATTGTTGGAAAAGACTACTCTCAAATTGTCTGCCCTGGTCGCTTGTAAGCTGTACGGGGCAACCAAAACGTGAGATCCATTCTTCGAGAATGACCCTAGCGACAGTTTCGGAGGTTATATCTTTAACTGGAAAAGCTTCTGGCCAGCCAGTTTGGCGATCTAGGATAGTGACAAGATACCTATAGTCTTGCAAAAAAATCGGCAAAGGCCCGACAATATCAACATGTATGTAAGTGTAAAACGCTCTGCTAACGGAAAATTTCCTAATTCTGACTTGTTATGCCTAGATACTTTCGACCGTTGATAAGATATACACATTTTAGCCCACTTGCCTACATCGTTATTGAAGTTTTCCCAGAAAAATCTTTCGGTAAAAGGTTTGTACAGAGTCAAATGCTAATCGTCGAAATTGTGTGGACATTTCACACCAAACGGGTAAATTATTCGCAGGTAGTGCTATTTGTTTAAAACACTATTTACTGTTATTGCGCAAATCAGCTAGGTTTCCGTCGTCACGTTGCGCGTTGCTGATGGCAGCATAATCTAACTCCGTCGTGCATGTCACGGTCTCTATGCGTGATAGCGCGTCCGCTACTACATTCTCGTCCCCTACTACGTGTTTAATGTTTGTAGTGAACTCGCTAATAAAAAGTAATTGTCTAACGCGCCTTGGTAATTCACTATCACTGCCGATTTTCGAAAACGCGACAACTAGAGGTTTGTGGTCGGTGAAAATTACCACCTGACCTTCAATATTGTTCCTAAAATACTTGATAGCTAGATAGATAGCTAGAAGCTCCCTATCATACGTACTGTATTTTTGTTGAGTTGGCGACATCTTACGTGAGAAATATCCTAGTGGCAATCAAGAATCACCTACTCGTTGTTGCAACACCGCTTCCACGCTCGAACTTGATGCGTCAGTCATTAATGCAAACGGGGTGTCGGGTCAAGGGTACGATAAAATTGAAGCGTCTTGTAATTTCTTTTAACATTGAATAAATGTCTCGTTTGACTTCTCATCCCAGTTGATTTTAATTTTATCTTTTTTCTTGGAATGTGTTAAAAAAATGTTTAATTCCATTTGATACTTAACCGCGTTTGGTAAATGTAAACGATAAAAAATTACCAATTCTAAGAACAAACGTAACTGTTCTACGGTTTCCAGTCCCGGAAAAGCACAAATAGCATCGAATCTTTCTTGGAGAGGTCTAATGCCCTCAGAGGACACCTCGTAACCTAAAAAGTCGAGTTTAGTTTGCCCAAACAAGCATTTATTCAAGTTAATAGTCAAACTAAATTTATTTAACCGTGTAAAAACTGAGTTTAAATGCTTTTTATGCGAAATCAAGTCCTCGCTTGCGATGATGACGTCATCAATATAAGTATAAAGGAAATCCAAACCCTCAAAAACCGTGTGATTCATAAACCGCTGAAAAGTTTGTGCCGCGTTACGTAATCCGAACGGCATGCGCGGGAATTCGAACAGTCCGAAGGGTGTTATTGTAGCGGTCTTCTCCATGTCGTCAGGTGCGACCATTATAACATGATACGCGCGATTAATATTGATACGCGAGAATATTTTCTTTTCTTGTAATAAGTAGGTAAAATCATGCAAATGTGAAATTGGGTACCTGTCTGGCTTAATTATCGCGTAAAGCGCTCTGTTATCACCACAACGTCGCAACTGACCGTCTTTTTTAGGTACGACGTGGAGAGGACTAGCCCACGCGCTTTTCGATGGTCTACAAATCCCAAGTTCTTGCATAAGTCTGAATTCCTCTTTGACCTTTGCGTATCGCTGAGGTTGGAGTGGCCTTGCCCTGGCAAGGTAGGCAATATAGTGACAAATGGTGCAGGGGTGCACCATTTGTCTCTATATGGTGGTATACCGGGTCCTTGGGCGGCTCTTTAAATGAAGCTGGTTTCGTGATATCAGGGTACTGCGCTAAAATATCGTAAAATGGATGACACTTATCTATAGTTTTAACTGTTTGTTCCTTACTGCAAACAATAGAAGCTAAAACATGCAAGTGTGTTATTTCATCAATTAATTTCCGCAACCCCACTTCAACCAATAATTTATAATGTGCTAAAAAATCTGCACCCAGGATTGGTTGACGTACGTCGGCGATTATAAAAGGCCATTGTAATGCCCTGTGCAACCCTAAATCTAAAACAAACATTTTTGAGCCGTAAGTTTTTATTTTAGTTCCGTTAGCGGCATATAAAGTGTACTCTGAACTTTCTTGACTGCACTGGTTATTACGAAAATGCACTTTGCTTCGAGGTAACACTGACATATTAGCGCCGGGATCAACTAAAACCTTAAATTATTACACTTATCTTTCACACAAAGGCGGTGATTAGTTACCCCAATGCAGCTGTTCACAGCTGTCGACGGCACGGCGTCTAGTTTCCCGGCTCCTCCTTCTTCCAAGCGCATGGTTTGACGCATTTCTTCGCCTTTTCTTTGTATCAGAAGTGGTAGAAGCACAACCAGTCAGCCTTGCGTGGTGTCTTGTTGCGGCGACCCTGAGATCTTGAACGACCTCGAGACTGGGACCGGGACTGACGTGTAGACATCTCGTCAAGTCGCTTATTGATCTTAGCGATTTCTGCGATGATCGATGAGTCACCTGATGGTCCGCTCTTGACCTCCGCGATGTTGATGGGCCTGATTGTCTCCATCACTTTGTCTGCGACTGAAGCCAGGGTCTTCAAGTCTTTGGTATCGGTCGCGACCAAAACTGCGCGTACGGAGGCTGGCAGATGGTTTCGCCATAAAGCATTTAACGTGTCGTCATTTACTTTACTAGGCTGATCTTCCCAGAAGTCAGGTATACGGGAAGACACTGTAATTTTAGCCACTTCGTAGCCGGAGTCTTGACCAGTAGTTTATATCACAATAAAGTTTATTCTGAGATAATGTCCAAATAATGCAATAATTAACAACACATATCGGCACGGCACTGTACAAACGTCGGGGTCACCAGTTTAAAGGATGGGTGTTCGTAAATGATAAGATTTAAAATTGGTAATAAAGTCTATGTTTATTCACGTAAAAGTGCGATTACAGTGCCGGCCATGTCAAGACTGCCGTGAGATAGAATTGGCATCACATTGTTACAAATATGAAACTGTAATAGTAGTTACAAACTTAATCATGTTTAATTATTTTGTGTATTTTCTTTTAATAGAAAATCATGTTTTAAATTAAAAATAAAACTTTTTTTTTATTGATTTAATTGATAAAAGTATAAATCTATTGTTTCAAAAAGGTTTTAATTTCCTCAAGTGATCACAAATTTCTTTTGATTAGGGTTTTTTACTTACCCAGCGGTTGTATGTTTAGGTTATTTTGGACTCCCACTTTTACGTAGGACGCAAACTTGACCAACTGCTCTATTTTATACTGTGTCCTCTTCCAACCGGTACAAATATTTGTAAACCATCAGCAATCGTTAGGGAGGCTTACGCGGCGCTTCTCCCGTAAACAGGCTATTGTTTCTGTTGTTTGTCCACCGACGATTTATAGAGTGGCCATTGAGATATCTTTGTCGCTAACTAGTGATGTGGTGAGCTTGGGCTTAAGTCTTTTTTCTAAAAACAGTATAAAAATAAAGGAAAAAACTTTTATCATAATTAATGGAATCAGGCGTTACTTTGCAGAAATCCCTTATTAAGTTGGAATTTATAAAATTATTTTGCTTTGAATTTCCGCTAAGCGACGCCGGCGCAGGCAACTAATAACACGAACCGACACCAAGTTGAGTATTAGTTCAGGAGAATGACGGATGCACCACCCGCCCTCCATACGCATGCGGCACAGCTGATGCAATTATTAGTACCCAACACCAAAATCAAAATCTACATCATGTGTTTTTTCAAAATGTACTCTCGCTTAGTTTAAAAGTTAGATGGGGGGACGCCCATTTTAATACTTTGGAAGCGCGTATCTCTCAAACGTTAGACTTTAAAAGAGAAAATGGTTTTAGGAACTTGAGAATCGTTATGCGGTTAATAGGATACATCTACCTACTAAGTTTTAACTGTGTTAGACTAATCGTTTCAGAATAAAGTGGCTGTGACATGCGGACAGTCAGACAAACAGACAGACAGACTTGACGGAACTATAAAGGTTCTGTTTTTTGCCATTCGGCTACGGAACCCTAAAAAGAAACGTTTAAAGTTTTAACTTGGAATCTATAAAAAAATTTTGCTTTAGATTTTCGCTAAGCGACGCTAGCGCAAGCAACTAAAAACACGAACCGTCACCGCGTTGAGTATTAGTTCAGGCAAATGCAGGATGCACCACCCGCCCTCCCTCAATACGCATGCGGCACAGCTGATGCAATTATTAGTGCCCAAAACCAACGTGCAAATAACCTTGACGCGTTTCGCCACTACACGTGGCATCCTCAGGAGATGTTGTCGCCTCGGCGGAGCACGGACGACTGAACTGTGTCACTGGCGAACAGGCCTTTTATTCTTACCGTCCAGTAATGAGGTGACGTAATCTTTGTAACGGAAATTCGAAAATGAAGTTAATGCGTTGGTATTTGACGGTTATTATGAATACGTTATTGATTTGAAAATATGTTTAGAAGTGGAGAGGCGATATAACTGACCTGTTCGTTCAACAATATAAGCGTATTGTCCTCATTGTGTTTTATTATGTCTATTTTTTCCAAAACGGATAGTTTCAAGCCTTTTTCACAAGTATGAAGAATAGAATAAGTATGATTATCAGGAATACTATGTCCTGAATCTAAAAGATGTTTAGCGAAATAAGACCTCTCAGGATGGTTGATTCGGTAAGCGGAAATATGCTCTTTATAACGTGTGTTGTGTGTGACTTTCAACGAAAATTGGTTTGAACGAGATCGAACTAGTCCTTTTTGAGATTTCAGAGGAGCACATTATCAATAACCGCAAACTTAACTTTGTTATTCATACAAATACTATGAAAAACAAAATTATATTTGCTGTCACCAAAATATTGTGGTATTTTGGCTAAGTGGAAGTAAGTGGATCTTTATTTCAGGTAAAGTTGGCCCGGAACCCTTAGTGTGCGTGTCTCGCGCTTGGCCGGTTTTTATAATTCACTTCTTTATTATAGGTTTGCTCTTGACTCCAGACTAAGTCAAGTGCGACTAAAATGAATTCGTAGATAGAACGAGCTCGCCCAGAAGAAGGCTGTTCACTCTTACTTTGTATAGATTCGGATTATAATCACTAGAAAACACCGACGCGGGCAACGAGTTTTATTCCCTTCATTGTTTCATGTTTTATAAAAGCCAAAGCTGGGCTAAGACTTCCTAGGCTAAGGTAAGTTGTATAGAATATTTTATACAGTATGCCTCGAAATTATTGACATTTACATTATAATAGCGGTCCCAGTGAAGTTAGATTCGCCTGGGTCGGATTGTTATTTACCTAATCAAAGCAGCGACAAAACTAATAAAGTAAAAATAATTAAAATCGGCCAACTATTTTTCTAGAGTCACATCTTCCTATACGTACTTGCCGTATAATCACGAGAAGGTAATCTCACACTTTCTGTCACACCGGTGAAAATGTGCACTGTATCAGCTGTGTGCTCAACCTATTCTAAGTCACTGCTATAGGCGCTGGTGCATGATGCGGAAATAGCCGCATGTGCCGAGTCGTAGCTGCGTATCTAACTGTTTCCACGAGGTATGACTTCGACATCTTAACGGATAATCTTGTACGGGTATCTTCGTTGACTTGATGGAGAATCATCTTCATATTAATAGCACGATGATGCAAATCTGAGGTGCCACGCTTCGACTTCACCGAAATTGAGTCGCCCCCATGTTTCTCATGCACGCACCGCATAGGAAGATTCTCTTATGTAGACATTCTGATAGATCTTGTTACATAGCGTCGGTTTCCGTCTCGTAGTGGGTCTTCAAATCTTCATCGTCGGGTGGTCACCACTGTTGACGCGGAGTGGTGAGGGTGTCTGTGCGGTGGTAAATAAAATGAGATGTTTCGATCTCCGTAATAAATAATTTACCTACTTAGCGCACAATGAATACGAGTGGTCGGGAAGCGCGGTGGGTAACGAATACCTGATTTACATCACGACTGCTCACGATGCAAAACTGTAGCGTCATCGATACCAATTTTGGAAAAGAAGATACAATACTATACAATACCTATTCATCAAAACAGCCAGGGAATGTATCCGTGCATCTTTTGATAGGTACTCACAAAAATCTCAGCTTATTTGGTCTTATAGTTTTCATTTAACAGTCTTTTGAGTAAGACACATGGTGCCATGAAAATGGTAATTAACAAAGATAACACGTCGTCTCACAACTAGTGTTGAGTCTTCCAAAGCCTTCCAAAACGCTTGGAAGCCTACCGGCAGGGTACCAAATACTACGATATACAACGTAGCTTTCAGAGGTACCTTTTATTGAAGAGTTTGAAAGATATCACATTGAATCATGATTTAAAACAAGGTTTTTGAGAATACAAATTTTGAGTCCAACACGTACCAGCATTGCTCACAGACTATGGAAAAAATCGGCCAAGTGCGAGTCGGACTCGCGCACTGAGGGTTCCGTGCCAATTTAAACTGAATTAGGGAGTCCACTTAGTAAAATACCACAATATTTTGTTGACATCAAATATAACTTTGTATTTAATAGTGTTTGTATGAAGTACAAAAGAATACATGCATATTAAACTTAAATGAAATTGTAGTAAGCTACTGCACTGAATGGAAGGCTACGGAAGCCAATTTACCGCTTATGGGTTCCAAGAATTTGAAGACTTTTTAGTGCATTTTAGTTTTGCAATCAGATTTTCCTTTTTTTTAAACCTAATTGTATTTGTTTTTTTTGTGATTACAGGGGTTGCACTTTTTGACTTTGTTCTTTAATAAACTACAAATTTATCATCATATGTTATGTCTTCAAAATCACCTAACTCCTAGTATTTAGGAGTTCAACCATCATCATGTCAACTATCAGACACAAAAAAAAGTCTTCGATACGAAATCACTAAACTTGCCTTTTAAATTCGAGGTATTCCCTCGATTACACCAAAATTCCATCATCAGATCTCGACTTTGCAGCAATGGGACCAACTTGAAGGTATAACTTCTAGGCGAAATTTCTTTTCGAATCGGTCGACAAATTGAGATACGAGGTAACATAGATACAAAAAAACCTACAGTCTAAAGTATATAATTGATAACCTCCTCCTTTTTTAAGTTTGTTAATAACTTGTATTTATCTTTGCATTTCCGTTATCATTGCTAATCAAATGATAAAAAATACTGCATATCTGTACACGAGACTTAAAATATATGTTTATATATGCCATTAAGATAGTAAAAAGCAAGTAAAATAAGCTTGATAAACACAACGGCTTAATCAGTATAAATTTTGGAACAAATCATAAGACACGCACGCTCAAAATGGCTATGGAAATAAAAAATAAAATTGCAGTTGTAACTGGAGGTGCCAACGGAATTGGCTACGCGATTTCTGAAGAAATACTCAAACATGGGGCTAAGGTTGTATTTATTATTGATATAGACGAAGAATTGGGCACTACAGTAGCCAAACAACTAAATATAACATACGGTGATGGCAAAGTGATATTTTTCAAAGGTGATGTCACAAAAGATTTGGAAACAGCTTACAAAAAGATTGTTGAAAAAGTTAAACACATCGACATACTTGTGAACAATGCTGGTGTTATTGATGAAACTTCTATTAGAAGAACTTTAGAAATCAACACTTTGGCCACAGTCGAATGGTCTATGAAGTTCTACGAAAACATGAGGAAAGACAAAGGTGGTAGGGGTGGCACCATTCTAAATATAGCTTCAATTTATGGATTCCAAATGGATCAATTTACTCCATTTTACAAAACATCCAAATGGGCAGTCATGGGTTTTTCAAGAACACTGGGACATGAAGTAAATTTTAAGGGGAGTGGCGTTAATGTAATAGTACTATGTCCTGGAGCGACGAAAACCAATATAGTTGAAAGTATGAAATATAGTGATGTATTTTCTTTCCACGGAGATGCTTTCCAGGAGCATATGAATACGGTGCTATCACAAGAAAAAGAAGATGTAGCCAAAGCTGCTGTAGAAATCATGAAAATTGGTGAAAGTGGTTCTGCTTGGTCCATCATAAGTGGTGAATTAAAACAACTGCCTTAATTTTTTGAATGTTAATGGCTTGTACATTTGAATTAACATAAGCTTTCAAAAGCAATGTATTTTTTTCATGTATACAAAAAGGTTTTCTAATATATTTTTTGATTTCCTATTTTTTGATTTTGTTTCCTTACTCTTCGAATGATATGAATAGAATGAGTTTACAATCTGTACAAATTTTACAAAGCTGGAGATTTTTTTTGTGTTACCTAGATAGTTGAGATTACAGTTAAACACCTACTTTTCTGGTTACAATAATATCAAAACACATTGACGAAGTCGCGGTAGACTGCTCGAGTTACCATTTACTAGTATAATAAAACTACAGTTTGTTTGTTTGTATGCTAGATTGATTTTGTATAAGATAACTTATAGGCCCCGTCTCGCTTAGGTGTTTTGATAGTTATTCTGTTGTGTTGGGTGAAGACATCCGTCGACAAATCTATTCGTCCTCGAGTTATTAGTTGTGTTACTAACTTAACTTTATTTTATATATAAGCGAAGATCATCATCGTCGTAATCATAATTAGCCAAAGAACGTCCACTGCTGAACATAGGCCTCCCGAATCCCACGATCCTGCGATTTTTACAACGTCGTCTGTCCATGTTGTCGGTGGACGTCCTACGCTGCGTTTTTAGTCAAAGGGTCTCTAATTTAGAATTTTACTTCCCCAGCGGCGTTCAGATCTTCGCGTCATATATAAACAAAGATAAAGAAGAACATAAAAACATAATTTAGTGACTTTTTCATGTACTTTATACTGCTCTTGTTACTAGCTGAGCAAAATTTGATAAATTAGTAGTGATAATGCAAACCACTTACTGATTACGACGAAGGTCGTTGCTATCTGAAAAAATGCGATAAATTTGCAGAGTGCATATTTAGGTATACTAATATTATAAAGTTGAAGAGTTTGTTTGTTTGACAGTTCAAAACGTACGGTGTGATCTGTCCAACGACAGATGAATACGATTGCTTTACACAATTCCACCTCAGTACGAACTAACGGTCGCCTGTGACTGCGTCGACGCATTTTGAGTTTGCTCCCTCCCCTATCGTGGCAGCGTGATATTTTATAGCTCAAAGCCATCCTCGATAAATAAGCTATCCAATACAAAAATATTTTTTCAAATCGGTACTCTAGTTCCTGTGATTAGCGCGTTCAAACAAACAAACTCCTCAACTTTATAATATTAGTATACCTAAATATGCACTCTGCAAATTTATCGCATTTTGAATTCGCTGAAGTTACTCGTCAATCGGAATACGTGTGGCAGTGCGTTGATCCGTCAGACAGTCATCCGGGTGCATGCCTACGCGTCAAGAAAAAACCTGGCAATATTAAACCATAAAATTAATATTCCTATCGGAATAGAAGGACAAGTAAAAGCTGTCAAACGAAACCGATTTAAGATGTCAGTAACTAACATAAGTAAGTAACATTTGTAGCTTTAAATGAGATAACCTTTCGATCAGGTGATTTATAACAATGTTCCTAAGTTAAATATAGTAGTTTACTGCATGATAAACAGTCGACACAAAATATTGAACATGCAGCTCAAGTGTAAAACTAAATGTTATTTCATTATACAAAATATTCGTCGATATACATTCCCTGTGTTATTCTGTCTTTATTTTTTACGTAAATTAACGTTTGTAGAATAGAATAATCAAACTGCGTACTTTAAATTTGAAGCGCATTGGTAAATATAAGTCGTTTATTAAGAGGCTTCGATTTGGACTAATCTACCTGTTAAATGATTATTTGTTGGGGTTATGCCGCTGTAATGCATAATAATCAATCACCGATCAAGTCACCATGTTTCAGACGCATTATTTCACCAAAATATACACAATTTCACTTTTAAATATAAAAAATCAAATGCACGTAATTTTCAGCGAGCTTCTGCAGGGCGGTCAACTGTTTGACATCTGACAAAAATGGTTCTGCTACCCATCTCTTTTTATCACACAGTTTGCTGCTAGTGACATCTCGCTTTTGTCGTTCTATTCCAAAGGGATAATAATTTTATGTATTAAACAGACTTGCTAATGTGTCGAAGGCCAAGTGGTATAGGCATGCACCTGTTTTTATTTATTTTTTATTTATTTATTTGGTACACACAACAGAGTTACAACCATTACAAAATAAAAGTATCAATTTTAATGCTATAATATGATTAGTTGCAGCTCCAAGGGCGAGTGCACACAGCATCCAATCAAGTTAACATTAAAAATCAATCTTAAATGTAAAATAATAAATAAATAATTTAAAATTGTTAATTTACAATTTACAATTTCAATTGCATGCTACAAGAAAGTAATACATTTGAATCATTATAAATCAGCAATTAATTATAAATTAGCAAATTATTTATGATAAAAATTAACAACTGTCTGAAATTTGAGCAAATAAAAGTTATAGATGTCAGTCACCTCGTCTATGGCAGATGTGAGCTCATTGATATCGCGACAGATTCGCATATACATATCGCTGTGAGATGATGCATTAAAGATTGGACACCAATCACATACATTGCTCTAATCCCACAGTAAGTAGCCAATGCACTTATGTTATGGAAATCAGACACAACGGTGGTACCACAACACCCAGACCCAAGACAATGTAGAAAATTTTGATTTCTATATTGACCCGACCGGGAATCGAACCCGGGACCTCGGAGCGGCGACGCTTTGAAACCCAGCATGCTTAGCCACTACACCACGGAGGTCGTCATTACTAGTGCAAAGGCAGTTCGAATGTTCAGGGGATCTGAAGAGAGCGTTTAGGTATTTTAATGTTTATTTTGGATGTAGATATTGACCCACTCAGGATTTTGTGCAAGTAAAATATCGAATATGCCTTGCGACGCTTATAAAGACTCAAGTTTGAAATACTGTAAGTTTAATTGCGTAAGACAAAGGGGTCTGATTCCTTGTCTGCCACAGTTGCTTTTCACGAGTGAAATTAATAAATATTCATAGTCACAAAGGCTCAAACCTGTTAGAACATCACTACTCAAACAGATAAAGGACACACTTGATCACTTACGGCCGTTTATAAGAGGAAAAAGAACATTCTATTGCGGCATTGTCTTTCTTTTGCGGGAAATTTTATAGCTCACAAAGATAACTGTTTTGAAATAATTTCTTTTCTCCGCTAGATTTATGACGCTTCTTTCTTACACAAGTAAAAGTAATAACTGGAAGATGCCTTCAAAGACTGTGAAATGAATTTTAAGTGACAACAAAGTACCTAATTAGGCAATAAGTGAAAAATAGAGTTAACACACTTATTATTTTGTGTCACTTTTATGACGAGGTTTAAAAAATATTATCTTATCAAATGATCTTAACCAAAACTCTTTACAAAATATTTTAGAAAAATAATTACCTAGGTGTTTACAAAGAATTCAATGGTAGATTAGACATTTTGAGGTTATGTTTTGTGATTGCAGAGTTATTGCACCTCACCTAAATTCAATTTGATACATTCAGAGGGTAATTGTTATATTTTACTGAAGTAATTCAATACCTTTTTACTTAGATACCCTTAAATTACAAGTGCAATTATAATTCAAACAAGATTTTTGGAATATAAACTACAAAGACGCAATCTGGGCCCGGCTTTGGACAATATCCTTTGCTTTTAAATAAGGTCACTTCGTTTTAAGTGATAATATTTAAAGGTTCGATTCAGAATCATAAATAAATCATAATTTGTAGAACACATTTTGAGTTTTTATACGCTAGTTTTGGAGAAAATGAAAAATAATGGTAAAAAAAGGATTAAACATTAAAATGAGAGAGGCGAAACCGACGGTGTAGAGAGGTAGGTCTTAAAATTCACAAAGTGCTGTTTTTATAATTAAATATATAAGAGAAAACCTCGATTTTCCAATATACAGGGTGTTGTTTTGGTCAGTGACATCCAACTAAGGGATGATAAAATGAGTTATGCTTATTCTAAAAAAAAATTTGCTTTAAGTTCTGAGCAAGTTTTATACAAGAAAACCTCTTCATAACATTCTAAAAAATTACAAAACTAATGGGAAAACTCGCACCCTAGCGCGTAGCTAGCGCTTATCTACGAAAAACTACGCCGTAGCTAGTTAGCTACGAAGAGGCTACTTATTGTTGGTAATTTTAACTCGATTGCTGTACCGCATAATTTTTTTTTGGGTTTTTTGGGTGTATATATAGTGCCCTGTTCCTATGATGCAAGCATACATAAGTCAAATACTAATGACCATACATAATACTTAGGAATACGAAATTATGAATGAGTAAAGTGATCATATTTACGACATCCAAAATGACACAAGTGATAGAAATGGTGGTTAATTCTAAAGTAATTTTTCGATTCTGAAACAGGCCTTTAGTAGCAAGTCAGCTTAGCTTAGCGTAGGAGCCTTCTGAAATTGTTTATTAGGCATTTTTTTTATTAAGCAGGGCTCTATTATTGTATCACTCGTGACAAGATGGCTTGTGATAGGAGTTTATTAATGGCCGA
This sequence comes from Pyrausta purpuralis, assembly GCA_963924145.1. NCBI lineage: Eukaryota > Metazoa > Arthropoda > Insecta > Lepidoptera > Crambidae > Pyrausta > Pyrausta purpuralis. Next base: position 6,617,771 of record OZ001666.1, on the reverse strand, counting down.
TTTTCGAATGAAAATATGTTTAACGCCTCACTACAGCGATAATAAAATGGTGACTTAATTTATTATTAAGTTGAGTTGAGTTGATGATGTTACTCGGTCTATGCGTTAAACTAAGCGCTTGCAAATCAACAGGCATGCCAATATGACGGTGTCGTATAGGCATACGTCCGGATAGCGTAAGACACGGGGTTCAATTCCTCGTCTGTCACAGCCAAAGTTGCTTTTTACAAGTGCAATTCATATTGTGGGCTACTCCTTACAATTAGGAAACAAATAATTATTATTAGTATGTTAGAATTATTTAGGTATAATACACATAGCTTGTAATATTAAGTTCTCATAAGACCTTTATATTTTCATACAAAACTTTTATTTACACTATTTACATAAGAATTAACCTACTTATTATAATACACTTACTTACTTTTTACAACTAAACTTACAAACTAACTAACTTACGCGTAACCACCAAGTTGATATTATATCGCTGGCTCCGGGCAATAAAGCGGTAAATCGGCGATTACGCCCTTCTTAATGTTATTTATTTTTTGGCTTCCCTGTCCTTCAATTTATACCTCTATTTTTTTTCAGATTTGTTTATTACCATTTTAATATATTTAGACAGCTTTATTGAACGGTAAATTATTAAACGAGTAAGTTATGTGATGTTGTCTTACTTCATGCAACATAAAATAAAAATCGGCGAACATCTTTACTCTATTTTTCTTTTAAGAAATTTACAATAAAACTGTTAACCACTATTCCCAAAATAAATGTTTATAAACATGGATATGTAAACACTTAATACGAAGTAATCATTTAATAGTTCATTTTGTAAAAGCTTTTACGCCTTTTTTCTCGTAATTTTGTTGTAGCTCTAGGAACGTAAGCCTGTGGGACAATTGTTAAGGTAACAACATAACTTTTTAAATGGTGCTATATTCCAAAATTGATACATTTGTTGCTACTGACTGTACTGTGAATTTTACGTGTAGGAAATGTACAGACGACAGCACATCACGCTGATAAGTGGAGTGGAACTACATAAACTATTTCCGGTGAAAGAATCACATTATGTGCGAAAAGACACTAAAAAGTTATACTTAGAAGAAACGCTAAATATTCCTAAAATGTACCGATTATATGTAGAATGGTTTGAGAAAGAAACTGATTCGAACGATATAAAGATGGCTACAAAACGACAGTATGAAACAATTTTCAATACAAAATTTAATTATTAATTTCATAAACCAAAAAAAGATATTCGCGGTCAATGAACTTTGTATCGTCAAGCTGATGATGAAAGAAAAGAACAACTCAAAGAGTCTTATGCAAATCACAATAGAAATAAGGAATGTGTTCGTGAGCTTAAAACTAAAGATAAAGCAGAAGGCAACCCTACAGATACTGTCTTTGCTATTTATGACCTAGAAAAAGTTTTAACGATCCCTCAATCAGAGGTGGGTCAATCTTTCATTATAAGCGAAAGTATCCTATATATAACTTTACGGTTTATAACTCATTAAATGGAAGAGGTTATTGCTATGTTTGGCATTATCAACTAGCCAAAAGAGGGGCAAATGAAATCGGGAGTTTTCTTTTAAATTTCATTGAAAATGAAAGCAATAAATTCATTTTTTTTTTATTCTGATGACTGTGCTGGCCGGAATGAAAACAGAATTGTCTTTGCTCGTTATTTATGTTTGGCCAAAAAGTATAGAGTTAACATAATTCATAGAAATTTGGAATCGGTCATTTTTATATGATTGCTCATTGTGTTTTCTAATTTTGGCGCCAATACATTTTATAATATTTGCGATATTGAAATGGAGTGGGGTGATAAAGAGAATCGAATCGCTGTGATTGCATTACACAAAGTTCGTATGGAGCCAAATGCAATTTCAAAAACCCCATACGTCTGGTATTAGTCAAATTTTAAGGGTTCCGTAGCCGAATGGCAAAAAACGGAACCCTTATAGTTTCGTCAAGTCTGTCTGTCTGTCTGTCTGTCTGTCTGTCTGTCGGTCTGTCTGTCTGTCCGTCCGTATGTCACAGCCATTTTATTCTGTAACTATAAGCATCACACTGTTGAAATTTAGTAGGAATGTGTATCCTGTTAACCGCTTTACGATCCTCATACAAAAAATAAAAAATAATGACATTTAAGGGGGGGCTCCCATACATGAAACTAAAACGAAAAATTTTTTTTTTTTTGTAAAACCTATGGGTGTCTATGGATAGGTCTTTTAAAATGACGTAGAGGTTCCTAAAACCATTTTACTTTAAAGTCTAACGTTTCAAAGCTAGACGCTTCCAAAGTGGAAAAATGGGCGACTCCCCATCTAACTTCTAAACTAAGCAAGTGTAAATTTTGAAAAAAATATATAATGTAGATCTTAACAAATACTTTCAACGAAAATTGGTTCGGACGGGATCGAACGAGAAGTTTTTGAGATATAGCACATTTTCAACAACCGCAAACATAACTTTGTACTTCATACAAACACTATGAAAAACAAAGTTATATTTGCTGTCAACAAAATATTGTGGTATTTACTCAGTGGAAGTCAGTGGATTCCCTAATTTAGTTAAACTTGGCACGGAACCCTCAGTGCGCGAGTCCGACTCGCACTTGGCCGGTTTTTGTGTACCGTGCTATCAATAGGTACAATGAGACCTCCTCTTTTTGTGACAGAAAAAGATCTGGCCGTCCACGTAGTGTTCGTACAAAAAAGGTGGTCCAAGCAGTAAGGGAAAGAATTCGCAGAAATCCTGCCCGAAAGCAAAAGATTTTATCTCGGGAGATGAAGATAGCACCCAGAACCATGTCGCGTATTTTAATGATCTTTTAAAATACGCGACATGGTTCTGGGTGCTATCTTCAATTTTTAACTGATAATTTAGAAAAGAATAGGGTGGTAATATCGAAAAAACTACTGAAGCGAAGGGAGGTCACAGAAAAAAAATGTTTACGGATGAGAAAATCTTTACAATTGAGCATCATTTAAAAAAAAACAAAATGACCGTATTTATACTCAAACCTCTAAGGAAGCTTCCCAGTTTGTCAGCAGAGTGCAACATGGGCATTAGCTGACTTCAGTGATGGTTTGGTGGGGTGTTAGCTATAAAGGAGTGACTGAGCCATATTTTTGTGAAAAAGGTATCAAAACATAGGCACGAATGTATCAAGATACCATTCTTTATAAGATAGTTAAGCCCCTTTACAACACCATGTTCAATAACCAAGCATGGTCTTTCCAACTAGACTCGGCGCACGCAGTCTTGGTTAGAATCGAACGTTTCGGACTTCATCAGAGCTGAAGACCGGCCGTCGTCTAGTCCCGATCTTAATCCGATAGATTATGATTTATGGTCAGTTTTAGAGAGTACGGCTTGCTCTAAACGCCATGATAATTTGGAGTCCCTAAAACAATCCATACGATTGGCAGTGAAGAATTTTCCCATGGAAAGAGTGCGTGCTTCTATTGATAACTGGCCACAACGTTTAAAGGACTGTATAATGTATGTATTTGACGACCTGTCTGGTGTAGTGGTCAAGAAATCGCCTACTACGCAGCAAGTGCGGGTTCGATCCCCGCACAATACAAACATTTGTGTGCATGAACATGTCTGTTTGTATTGATATGGGTGTTTGCTATGTATATCATGTATGAAGTTACAAAAAAAAAGTATTTAAGTATTATATCCGTTGTCTGGCACCCATAACACAAGCTTTGAGTAGCTTACTTTGGGACTAGATGGCGATGTGTGGGAATGTCCAAAGGATATTGCAGCCAATGAAGACCACTTCGAATAAGCTTTTTATATTTTTGATTGTTTTATATTTATGTATAAAACTAACACAATGTAAAAGTAATATATATTATTTGCATTTTTTTTATTATTTATGGCAAAACTAGGTATATTATGATATAAATAAGGCAGCAGATCGAACAGGATCATTTATATTCCCTGTGTTATAATGACTTATTTGGGTGTAGTGTAATTGGGTGTCTCCTGTTCATTATCTACATTGATGATCTCCCAAAAATCACGAACGAGCCGTGCGTCATGTTTGCAGATGATATTTCATTACTAACTTCGTGCAACAACAGTAAAGACTTAAATTTCAAATTGGAAGAACATATCTCTAAAACTTCAGATTGGATGAAAGACCACAACCTTGAAATAAATTTTAACAAAACAAAATGTAATTAACATTCAATCAACATCAAAAAAATCTTTATCCATAAACTTAATTTTTAACAATATCCCTATAGAACAAGTCAGTGAATTTAAATTACTAGGTTTAAATATTGATACTTATTTGAATTGAAAATCCCATATCCAAAAACTTAACTCTTATATGTCCAGCTTCGCATATGCGCTCCGAGAGACCAAAAAGACGACAGACCTAGACACCGCCATTGTTACCTATTACGCATATGCTTATATTTGGCTCAGTTTTGGCATCATCTTGTAGGGAATCAGCACTAATACCCCCGAGCTGTTCACCAAATAGAAGAGACTAATTCGCATACTAGCCAACATACAGCAAAAAGATAGTTGTAAACTGTTCTTCAAAAAATACCAAATTCTAACTTTGATATGTATATATATTTTAGAGATTTGCAAATTTGACCGTTTTAACCCTGACCTCTACACTAAACGCAAATTTACATGTAAGCAATATTATCTCCGGAACCAAAATAAAATAACAATCCCAACTTGTCGCCTTCAATTAACTTCGTCCAGGACATTCAATATGTCAATAAAAATATATAATAAACTACCTGATCGTTGAACTCAAGAAAGCAACAATAACACATTCCTAAAAAAATTGAAACAATTATGAATTTCAAAGTGCTATTACAACATTCAGGAATACTTAGAAGACAAAGTTAAATAAAGAAACTAAACTAAACTTATTTTAAGTTTTTTAGGGTTCCGTAGCCGAATGGCAAAAAACGGAATCCTTATAGTTTCGTCAAGTCTGTCTGTCTGTCTGTCTGTCTGTCCGTCCGTATGTCACAGCCATTTTATTCTGTAACTATAAGCATTACACTGTTGAAATTTGGTAGGAAGATGTATCCTGTTAACCGCTTACTGATTCCCATAAAAAAAAATGTCATTTAAGGGGGGGGCTCCCATACATGAAACTATAATAAAAATAAAAAAAAATGTCAAACCTATGCGTGTGGGGTGTCTATAGATAGGTCTTTTAAAATGATATTGAGGTTTCTAAAACTATTTTCTTTTAAAGTCTAACGTTTCATAGCTATCCGCTTCCAAAGTGGTAAAATAGGCGTCCCCCGCATCTAACTTCTAAACCAAGAGAGTGTAAATTTTGAAAAAAATATATAATATAGATCGTAACAAACACTTTCAACGAAAATTGGTTTGGACGAGATCGAACAAGTAGTTTTTGAGATATAGCATGTTTTCAACAACCGCAAACATAACTTTGTACTTAATACAAACACTATAAAAAACAAAGTTATATTTGCAGTCAACAAAATATTGTGGTATTTTACTAAGTAGAAGTAAGTGGATTCCCTAATTCATTTAAAGTTGGCACGGAACCCTCAGTGCGCGAGTCCGACTCGCACTTGGCCGATTTTTTTTTATTTTGTATAGTAAAGCTTCCTCTTCCTGTAGTAACTATTTTGCGGCGTCCGAAAGGGTTCACAATAATCGCACATTGCTAATATTGTATCACCTTTTTGTATATTATGATTATGAAGCAATAAAAGAATTGAGTATTTTTTCTTTTACTACCAAATTAATTCTAATCAAGTCGTACTATAAGCCGTAGTGTGAGTCGGAGCGAGACTTGATCGCGAAGGTCTTGCTTCGACTCGCACTACGGCCATATGAGGTCAAGAAAATGACTTAGAACATACATAAATGGAGGAAACTCCATCGACAAGATCATACCTTTTAAATGAAGAAAAAGAAATTCTAGTAATAATGGCAAAGTATTTAATTGGAGATGTGAGATGATCCGCGTTCGGCGTGCGTAAGGCACAACCTAAGTTTTAAACGATTGAGCATTAGGCGTGCTAAGGGCGAGTTTATAAACCATGGAAATAGCGGGTAGAGCCACTACGCTTCGCTAAAACTACTTACGTATGGGCTAAGCTTAAAAATAATGTCCACAAGTTAAATGAAATGTTGAAAGTTTGAAATAATTGCGTCATTTTCGCAAAACCACGCGAAAACTATTTGCTTTCGTATAGTTTTTTTCAATCAATCTTTCAATCATTTATTTGCGTCATTTATGGTATACAAGGTGTCAAATAACAATAAATACTCGTAAAAGAATCACATATTTAGGCTATACAAATTAGCATACAAATGTCAGGATACAATAAAATCTATACTAATATTATAAAGCTGAAGAGTTTGTTTGTTTGTTTGTTTGTTTGTTTGTTTGAACGCGCTAATCTCAAAAACTACTGGCCCGATTTGAAAAATTATTTTTACGATGGATAGTCCATTTGTCGAGGAAGGCTTTAGGCTATATAACATAAAGATACGACTCATAAGACCACAGCAGAAATGAAAAATGTTGCGAAAACGGGAGAAAGATATTCCTTTTGAGAGCTTCCGCTGCGTACGCTGCGAAAACCGCTTAAGTTACCCAAAAATCATGTATGACAGGATTGTTCAATATTAAAAGTTCTATAATAAAGTCCGCGACAGCATATGTCTATCTTTTATGGTTGACTTACTACAACCTTTTTTATGTTCATAAATTTGTAAAAAAATAATGCATTATTTTAAGAGGTGTATTATACACACAGGTATTTATTCTTATCAAAATAAATACATTCATCATCACGAGCATTTCATTTAGAACCAAGTTGCCCTTTATATCTGATTTCAATAAATATCTTAGGAGCTCTCACAGTTTTAACATAACTCCGCACCAAAATAATGTTCGCAGCTTAAGTACAACGTGCGCTTGCGCTAAAATATTATAAAGCTGAAGAGTTTGTTTGTTTGAATGCGCTTATCTCAGGAACTGCTGGACCGATTTGAAAAAAATATTTCTGTGTTTGATAGCTTATTTATCGAGAAAGGCTTTAGGATATAAAACATGACGCTGCGACGAGAGGGGAGGGAGCAAACTCAAAACGCGCGGACGAAGTCGCGGGGAACCGCTAGTATATGATAAAAGTAATTAGACAGATCTGCTGTCAAACAAATCATATGATAAAAGTAATTAGACAGATCTGCTTGTATTGTTTTTCCAAATTATTAACTTTAACAGGCGAATTATATTAAAATATTGCAAATTACCTAGATCGCTGATTCTGTGCTAAAATGCCTTCTTAACCTAAATACTGTTTTTATATAAAAAAGGTCTAGACTATAGAAATTATAGTAGTATAGCCAGCGGAACAAATGCTTTCTAAATAAGTTATAAATAATAATAATAATCAGGTAAATTGTAATTTTTAAATGCATTATGTATATGATTATATATTTTTACGCACATAGCAAGACAACTTTGATTAAATTTAGAAGACTTAGGATTTTCCTTTAAAATAAACCGATGAGGATCTCTATGTACTCTTGAGATCGTTTCACAAAATTTCACAAAACTGTATACATCATCATCATTCTCAGCCAAAGGACTTTCCACAGCTACCGATCACTAGCAGTCTGCATCCAGTTTGATCCTGCGATCTTTTCAAGGTCATCTGTCCATCTGGTTGGTGGACGTCCTACGCTGCGTCTTCGGTCGAAGGGTCTCTAATCCAGAACTTTCCTGCCCCAACGGCCATCAGTTCTTTGCGCTATTTGCCCTGCCCATTGCCACTTGAGCTTACTGATTCTCAAAGCTATGTCCGTTACCTTAGTTCTTCTACTCATTTCTGATTCGATCACGTAGAGAAACACACAGCATAGTCCTCTCCATCGCTCGTTGTGTGATTTTGACCTTCTTTATAAGGTCCATAGTTAGAGACCGTTTCGGCTCCGTATGTCAACACTGGTAACACACTCTGGTTAAAGACTTTCGTCTTCAGACACTGAGGTAGATGAGATGAGAAGACACTCTTGCACAATTTCCCGACCGCTGCCCAGCCGAGTCAACAAGTTCATACCTTTTAAATGAAGAGGAAGAAATGCTAGTAATAATGGCAAAGTTTTTAATTGGAGGGTGTGAGATGATCAACGTTCGGCGTGCGTAAGGCACAACCTAAGTTTTAAACGATTGAGCACTAAGCGTGCTCAGGGCGTACTGCACAAATTGAAATCTACATCCTATAGTTAAACAACCTAGTTATGATAAGAATGAATCTGTCAAATTCCTCCCGCTTTTAGTATATTCCACATTTTAGGCTTTGAAATGATGGTAATTCTTTCATGCGGAAATGTATAAAAATTTTCAAAACTACCTTGGAAATTGGTTGCCTAGAACCCACCTTTCCTTTCAATAGTCAAGAGTTTATTTAAGACTTTTTAGTTCATTTTGGTTTAAAGTCGGTTTTTACTTTTTCAACCGACTTCAAAAAAGGAGGAGGTTATCAATTCGACTGTATGTTTTTTCCATTTTGAGATCTGATGATGGGATCTTGGTGTAATCGAGGGAAACCCTCAAATTTTAAAGGCACGTATAGTGTTTCTTTACTAGAATCTTAATGTTGACGTGTTGTTACGTCTGATAGTCAACATCTTGTGGGGCTGAACTGATGGTGGAACTCCTTAACGCTTAGAAGTTCAGTAAGTATAATGAAATAACTTATAATAGGTAGTTTGTAGCTGAATGATTTATTATTCTTAAGTTACAGTGACTCATTTTTAGGGTTCCGTTTCCGTTCCTTATATTTTCGTCAAGTCTGTCTGTCGGTCTGTCTGTCTGACTGTCTGTCTGTCTGTCCGTCCGTTTGTCACAACCATTTTATTCTGTAACTATAAGCATTAAACAATTGAAATTTGGTAGGAAGATGTGTCTTGTTAACCGCTTACCGATTCTCATACAAAAAATAAAAAATATTGACAGTTAAGGGGGGGAAATGAAACTAAAACCAAAATAGTTTTTTTAGTCAAACCAAAGAAAATGGTTTTAGGAACCTTAACATGACGTAAAGGTTCCTAAAACCATTTTCTTTTAAAGTCTAACGTTTCATAGCTAGATGCTTCCAAAGTGGTAAAATGGGCGTCGCCCCCCCATCTTACTTCTGAACCAAGCAAGTGTAAATTTTTAAAAAAAAAATTATGTAGATCTTAACAAAAACTTTCAACGAAAATTGGTTCGGACGAGATCGAACGAGTAGTTTTTGAGATAAAACACATTTTCAACAACCGCAAACATAACTTTGTACTTTATACCAACACTAGAGAAACAAAGTCATATTTGCAGTCAACAAAATATTGTGGTATTTTACTTATTAGAAGTAAGTGGATTCCCTAATTCAGTTAAAGTTGGCACGGAACCCTCAGTTCGCGAGTCCGACTCGCACTTGGCTGGTTTTGTTAGTAAAACTTATTTATTGAAATCAAATGATATAAAGGGCGACTTGGTTCTAAATGAAATGCTCGTGATGATGAATGTATTTAATTTGATAAGAATAAATTACCTGTGTTTATAATACACCTCTAAAAATAATGCATTATTTTTTTTACAAATTTATTAACATATAAAAGGTTGTAGTAAGTCAACCATAAAAGATAGACATATGCTGTCGCGGACTTTATTATAGAACTCTTAATGCTGAACAATCCTGTCATACATGATTTTTGTGTAACTTAAGCGGTTTCCGCAGCGTATGCAGCGGAAGCTCCCAAAAGGAATATCTTTCTCCCGTTTTCGCAACATTTTTCATTTCTGCTGTGGTTTTATGAGTCAAATCTTTATGTTATATAGCCTAAAGCCTTCCTCGATAAATGGACTATCAAACGTAAAAATAATTTTTCAAATCGGGCCAGTAGTTTTTGAGATTAGCGCGTTCAAACAAACAAACAAACAAACAAACAAACTCTTCAGCTTTATAATATTAGTATAGATGTTAGTACCTAAATACAGTTTACATGGAACTAAGAGCTAAAGAAAATGAAAATATCTGATTATAACGGCCAGTTCTGTACCACTCCCCCCGAAAATAAGTAAATTGAGTGGCTTGACCGATTTTCATGATTTTTACTTTGTTGGATTTGTCACCATCACATTACGGGGCCGGGACCAAAACAAAGTTCACAAGGTCCGCTGGCTCCGTTAGTCTCTAGTAAATAATACAATCGCTATCGTATGCAACATGCGAGCACCACCCCCACACCTAGTAATTTTCTTAACGACACCAACTTTTGCGATTAACTTAGGTTAACGTTAAACTAAGTTTATCGGTCTCCTGCCAAATAACTAAGGAGAAAATACGCTGTTTGCTTAATTGTCTTGTGACATTAAAAGTCACAAGCCCATTAAGTCATTATCTATCACTATCTTTACTTTGTATTTTAGGGTGCCGTAGTCCAACAAGGAACCCCTATAGTTTCTTCTTGTTGTGCCCGCCTGTCCGTCTGTCCATCTGTCCGTCTGTCTGCACTTACGCGCAGAGACCTGAGGTGCTAGAAAACTGTGATTTGGCATAGGTGTGTATTGTAAAAATTAATTTAAATTTTGTAAAATATTTTTTTTTTGGGGTACCTCTTATACAAGTAACGTGGGGATGATTTTTTTCTCCTGTTAAACCCATCATATGGGATATCGTTGAATAGGCCTTTAAAAACGATTATGAGGTTGATAACATCACTTTTTGATAAAGGGGCCTTTTTCCGTAATATTCAGTTTTATAAGGTTAATTATTATTTAGAGTCCGATGTCTCCACCCTGTCCCAACTAAACGGTAGTAGGTAGATACGTTAAAAAATTCACAGCACTAGTATATACGATGATTTTAGAGGGGAACCTATCACGGCTATGATAAATATATGAAAAAAATTACGCTTCTCAAATGTATGAATTAGTATCGCTGTAGATTATTTTTAGATGATGCTTTTATTTTGACTGATTTATTTTTGAATTTTGTATAAGTTTACTTATTATTGTTAAATTATGTAAGCCTTAAATAACTTGTGTAAGCTTTATTTTGCCTGATATACAGGTTCATCCTAGTTCAGGTAAATAAGAGAATGCACTTAGTAATTAATTTTAAGATCTACGATGTAGCTCAGGGGCAATGAATTTTAATAAACAATTTATTATTATATTATTATAAACCAATAACGGAGTTGTAGTCCATAAACTTCCAGGCAAAATAATTTTCATGTAAACTTTCGCTAAAAATGTTGACCTCCAAAACGCTCCAAAGTTTTGTAAACTGTTGTACGAGTATTCAATCCAAATTGTTTTGCAAATCATTCGGGATCGCTGGCTGCGTAAATATGCCGTCATGTGTCTTCCATAATAAAGTTTCACAACAGACCAATTAGTTTAAAAGACTTCACGTTACGCACTTTTATTTTAACGTATAAATAAATAAAAAATGAATACATTTGTTCTGAGATACATGGTAGAGCTAAATGCATTCTCTTTATTTTGCCTGAACTAGCTTAAATCTGTATATCAGGCCCTATCGAAAGAAATCTATCACCAAAATGTACAAACAATCCTGTAAGATCGCAGGGCCGCACTGAAAGTAGACCTCTCGCCATCGGTCGCTGTGGAAACTCATATAGGGGCAGTCTTTGCTCAGCAGTGGACATCCTGCGATTGATATCTAATGATAGCGATCATCATTCCATTGCACTACCCATCATTATTACATTGTGATCGTAATCGTTTGTATCGTAAACTGTTGCGACAGTTAGCAGTGAGTCAATTGTAACTTATGGGTTCCCGTCAATTGTAACTACCTCATATTTGAGGTAAAGCCTGTGTCCAGCAGTGGGAAGGTACAGGCTAACTTTACTTTTTACTTTACTTTTTTAGATGACACCCGTAGTTTTACGATTGGTGCTTAATATTTTCATCAGGTTAGGAGGTAACGGGTTCGATCCCCGACTACAGACCAAAGAGTTGCAGTTCCTACTTAAGTCATATAACTTGCATTTAAATCACTACCGTTACTATGAGTAAGGTGGTATTATACGCTAGCGACGACGTAAAAAAGGATATGGAAAATTACACAGCGCCACTAGCGGTTATTTGCAGAACTAAAATTTTCCATACAAAAAGTAACGTCATCGCTAGCGAGTAAAACCTCCGTAAGCTCATGGTAACGGTTCATATCGAGTACCCAATGTATGAGACTTTGTAGATGTTCCTCAACTAATAACCTATAGGTAGGCGTCTATTTTAAAAGTGGTCTGTCATTCGGTTCATCAAACGTATCGAGATGGTTCCCTTTAGGCAGTTGTTTACTATTCATTAATTTGTCCGTCAAACAAGCTGAGACGTAAACTCAAGTTCCGTGACGGTATTTTACATCAACTCGTTACAGGGAGAGTTCGACTTACTTCTTCAAAGATAGAGAATAAACCTAGAATCTCTTAAAACTACCTGGATCTATTGAAAAATTGTGCTTTGCATGTTAATGCATGAAAAAGTTACTACTCTTAAAGTAATATATGATACTTATATGTAATACTTTATTTTTCTAACATAATTACTTTGTTAACCGACTTCAAAAAAGGAGGAGGTTATCAATTCGACTGTATGTTTTTTTTTATCATTTTTTTTTTTTTGTATGTATGTTACCTCATATCTCAGTCGTTTGTCGTCCGAATCGAAAAGTTTTTTCACCTACTTAGAGGGTATACCTTCTAGTTGGTCCCATTTTTTCCATTTTGGGATCTGATGATGAGATCTTGGTGTAATCGAGGGAAACCCTCAAATTTTAAAGGCACGTATAGTGTTTCTTTACTAGAATCTTAATGTTGACATATTGTTACGTCTCATAGTCAACATCTTGTGGGGCTGAGCTGATGGTGGAACTCCTTAACGCCTAGGAGTTCAGTAATTATAATGACGAAACTTATGATATGTAATTTGTAGCTTCGTAAAAAATAGAATCATAAGGTGCAACTCCCCCCCCCCCCCCCTCTTATGTAATCACTAAAAATAAAGAAATAAAATGAACTTTTAAAAAAAGTAAAAACCGACTTCAAAACCAAAATGCACTAAAAAGTCTAAATAAACTCTTCACCATTGAAAGGAAAGGAATCCGTTTTAGGCAAACAATTTCTTTTTGGAGTCGGTGCCATCACTTTGACCATCAAGCATCAACTATCACAGCACCGGCTCCAAAAAGAAATTGTTTGCCTAAAACGGATTCCTTTCCTTTCAATGGTGAAGAGTTTATTTAGACTTTTTAGTGCATTTTGGTTTTGAAGTCGGTTTTTACTTTTTTTTGTACTTAAATTTGAAAGTGTTAAATTATTTGTTTGTGTGTAACACACACACAGAGCTGATCAATCTCCTTTGTAGATAGTTGGTCCCAATTTTTCCCATTTCGGGATTTGATTATGGGATCTTGGTGTACTCGAAGAAAACCTTCAAATTTTAAAGGCACGTATAGTGTTTCTTTACTAAAATCTTAATGTTGACGTGTTGTGACGTCTGATAGTCAACATCTTGTGGGGCTGAGCTGATAGTGAAACTTCTAAACGCTTAGGAGGTCAGTAATTATAATGAAATAACTTATAGTAGGTAGTTTGTAGCTTCTTAAAGAATAGAGTCATAAGGTGCAACTCACTTTGACTTTGTCTGCCACAGAACGCTTTTGATAAAGCTCGAAAGATATGGGATTCGAGGTGTGGTAAATTATATTAGATTCGAATCTGACATGGAAAAGTCACATCGACACAGTATGTCAGAAGGTTTACTTATGCGTTGTACCGCTTAACCAAAATATCAAACCTAAAGACAGCTCTAACAGCGTATCATGGTTACGTATGCTCTGTTCTGCGATATGGCCTGATTGTGTGGGGAAACTCAAGTGACATGGATCGTGCCATTAATATTTAAAAGAAATGTATTAGATCCATGTGCGTTGCTAAACCAAAGGACTCCTGTAGGCCACTTTTTAAACGTCTTAATATTTTGACATTACCTTGCATGTACATTTTTGAATTGCTCATTTTTGTAAGGAAGAAAAAGGGTCTTTTAGAAACTAAATGTCAAACACTATCAACCCGATATTCAGGGCAACTCGTTAGACCCCAGTCCTCCACAACATGTTTTTCGCGAAATTGTTACGTAATGTCAATTAAATTATTTAACATGTTGCCGCACAAAATGAGAGACCTGACCTTGAGGTCTTTTAGGAACGTACTGCGCAAAATACTTTCAGAAAACTCCTTTTATTCTATAGAGGAGTTTACGAAATTTTGTTCTGATGGCACATTAAACGCCTTTTACCAAAGTAGACCACACAGAATTATTTAGGTTTAGGTATTATCTGTGACATTTTTTTTTTTTGTATAATGCATGTTAAAATTGTATTCATTTGACATCTAATTATGAATGTTTTTTATATCATAATTAATTATTGTAGTAATGTTTTTTGACATTTATAAATGACATTGTTAATTTAAGACGACGACAGCAAATATTTGCCTACCGAAACATCGGTAAAACACGCTGAACCCATTATTATTGTTTCTATGAATCTGTACCGTGTTTTAAGGAAATAGATTTCATTTCATTCCCCCCCCCCTCCACTTCACTACATAGTATAAAACAAAGTCGCTTTCTCTGTCCCTATGTCCCTTTGTATGGTTAAATCTTTGAAACTACGCAACCGATTTTGATGCGTTTTTTTAATAGATAGAGTGATTCAAGAGGAAGGTTTATATGTATAATAACATCCATTAAATAGTGAAAAAGAATGGTCATTTTTGAGGTTACTAATGTGCTGTCGTAAATAATTACATTTTTTCCGCTTGCATTGCAAACACAGGCTGAACCCTACGAGTTTTATCAAAATAATGTACTAAGCATTGTACACATCGAAAAGGTCTACAGAAAAGTCCATGATGGTATATGTCTATCTCTTATGGATAACCCACAATAACTTTTTTTGTCATTTACTTTTTACGACAAATAACGGCTAATTTTCGAAGCGATTTTAACTAATACAGCATTAATCCTTAACCAATTAAATATCTTGAATACATTGTTATTTATTTTATTTATTTATTTATTGGGACAACAACAGCATATAACTTAAAATAATTACAAGAGGAAATAACTTAATTAGCCAATTACAGTTGACCACGAATTACTTAAATAAGGAACAGTGACGGTGGACATGACGATGGAGCAAGCAGGTACAGTACAGGCCGCCAAACCGCCACGCGATACCAGTACGGGCGGATAAACGATGATTACAGCTAAATTGATTTCGTCGTTCGAATATTAATGAAGCTACTTCTTTCTAGTATCATAAAAAAAATATATATATATATTTGTGCATACCGAACAAACTTCATAACAGTAAATGTTTGTAACTCTGTACCGGTATCGCGAACCAACTCGACGGACTGTAGGTAGGTACATTATGTATCCACCCAACTCAGTAAGTTCTATTGGAACTGATCGCGTGCCGGATCGGGGCCGATGCACAACTGAATGACTCATTTCCTCGCAAATTGACAACTTTAAGGGTACGCGGCCGCATTCCAACAAGACCAGACCTGCGACCAGCCTAATTTAGTCCGTGAAATAAGGCTCCAGCAATAAGTACACTAAAATAAAATAAGAAATTTAAACAGGATTTCACAGCCAGAATTACGATAGGAAAACATACAACAAGTTTCTATGTATTAATAAATACAATATAGTACTTATTCAATAAGAGCTTGATTACCCTTGAGGAGTGTTATGTGTATCAGTTAAAATATAAAAGATAAAAAAGACATTTTTAAAGTTATGTTTAGTAGTGTTTGTAATGCGAGACAGATAAATAACAAGTACAAGCCATACCCTCAGCCATAAATACCTACTCGGTGTTACTGTGATTCATGAGAATGAAGAATAATACACAAGCTAACAGGTTTATGCTTAGGTAATTTATTGCTTAAGAAAAATAATAATTTTATGACTAAATGACTTATTCTTTATATATCATTGGAACTACTGAACCGATTTCGAAAAATCATCTGATGGCAAGCTGCGGTATCCGTGATTTAATATGATAACGTACAAAATATACAGGAGTAGAAATGTGAGTTTGAGTTATGAATACAATAACCTACAAGTACAATTACAAGCACACTGGGCTAAGTGCCTCATTACGGGTACTAAGTTAAAATCTATTTATTTATTAAGCAGTAATTCCCTAATCCTTTTCTTAAAGCTGTGCCTATTCTCAGCAAAAATATCAACTTCACTAAAAGTTTTAGAGTAATTATGGACAAGTCGGGTTATGACATTGTTTCGGCTGTAATTAGTCGCATGATGTGGTATATGGAACAAAGTTGTATGTCGTGTTCTTTTTTTGGGTACATTAAATACGAAATTAGCAAGCAGCTCAGGACAGTCAATGTGATTATTTAATAGATCATGCAATAACCCCATGTCCATTAATGATCGCCGTTCATTTAAAGTCAGCATCTTGTACATGCGACAGTTGTCTTTATAATCTGAACTTGAACGCTTGCTTTTGTAATTTAAATGTGATATTTGTGAATTTATTGGTGAATTTCTTTTGAATTCTTTCGATATTATTAATATGTTTTTCATAATCGATACTGAAGTAACAAACTAAAATAAACATAAACTAACATCCCGTTGTCGGAATAAATCTTGATCGGGCAACCACGTCTGGCCATAAATCGGCGCAAAGCCATTATAGCAGAGTCAGCTGAAAGGCTAGACACCACTTCCAAATGAACTGCTCTAGTCGAAAAACATGTAAAAAGGGCGACGTACCTCTTTTCTCTTCGTCGGCCTATGGTAACATCAATCGGGCCAAAATAATCAAGACCAACTATCGAAAATGGACGCTGGTGATGCCGTAATCATTCTTCTGGAAGATCACCCATGGACGGCACTCTTGGTGAGGCCTTGCGGATCCTGCATTTCGGACAAGACGCAGCCACTGATCTTACTGTAGGGCGAAGTCATGTGATCCAAAATCGTTGACGTAGCTCATTTACAACCGTCTCTCGACCACCGTGTCCTGCCCAAATGTGATAGTGTGCAACGATTAATCGAGTCACGTAGTGCCGGCCATTAAGAATAATGGGTCTTTTCATCTGTGGCTCTACGTCTTCTACAGCATCGATACGTCCATCGAGACGAATTAAGCCATCATCATCCACTTTTGACGATAAGTTCTTTAGCACATTTTCGGTAAGGCTTTCTGTTTGGCATTGTCGTAGAATTTTGAGTTCCGCTTTTTGTAAATCTTTAGCAGACAATGGGCGTAACGTTCCCATAATAGTAGTCCTGGTTTTGGACTGATCAGAAATATTTTCTCGTAAAATACGTACAAATTGATATATTCGAGCTGTAGCTCGTAGTAATCTGAGCCAAGAACTAAAGCGACTAAAATTTGGAACAATATTAAACCGAATAGTATGTACAATCAGACACGTCTTTAACTCAAGAAAATCTTCGGTAATGCATTAAGAAGGTTCTATGGGATGCATAATATTTCTTTCATGTAAAAACTTGGGCCTCAAAGCCACCTATCGACGCCAAACGTTTCAACACCCTTGACAACCCGAGTAGCGTCGTCAGCGACGTTATACCGAGAGGGAACCCAATACCAATTGGATAAACTACTCAATTCATTAATCTCACCAATACGATTGCGCACAAAAGTTTTGAAACGACTGGCATCATTTCGGACCGAGGCCAAAACAGTTTGGGAATCACACCAAAAGTATTGTTTAGTTGGTTTAAAACTGCTTTGATCACAAAATGTCTGGCCTAAACGAACACCCAATAAAGCGGCCTGAAGCTCGAGTCGCGCTACTGACACTGGCTTCAATGGCGCGACGCGAGACTTACTGGCAACAAAGTAATCTGACTGATTCATCTTTGAAAATAAAACGCCAATAGGCGACGCTAGCATATGCATCGTCACTAGCATCAGAAAAGATATGTCACTCAATTACGACAGGATTTGTGAGATTGGCATAGCAACGTGGAATAGAGAGAGATTTCAATGATAATACGTTTTGGTACCACTCTTCCCAACGCACTTGGTCACTAGCGGGTAATATATCGTCCCACGAAGTCATAGTTCGCCAAGTTTTTTTAAAAAGTTTATCGTTTTGAGAAATATTTTCATTAAATCTCGTAAAACTTGCCGCTTAGTTAGTTTTCCTGAGTCTGTTTCAGAAAAATATATTTTGAAACGAAATACATCTTCTTTTGGGGCCCAATGCATTCCTAAGACGCGAATTTGCAGACCAGGCTTATCTAAATTAAGGTCAATATTTTCAATGCCTTCCGCGATAAGCCTATATGGTAACAGTTTTAAAGCATTAGGCTTATTTGATACCCAAGAACGCATTTCAAAACCGCACATACTGTGAACATGAACTATATCACACGCAAGCTTAACTGCCTGGTTCATACTGTCAACGGAACCCAAAAAATCATCCATATAATGATTTTCAATTATATTTTTGACCGCCTCAGGAAATTCAAGTTGAAAATCTTCAGCATTTAGATTCTTAACATAAATAGCCGAAAACAGGGACGATGTTGCACCGAAAATAAGAGAAGATATTCTAAATTCTCTAATAGGAGAATCTACGCCTTTTGACCGCCAAAGATATCTCTGGCAGTTGCGGTCTTCCTTTCTAATTTTAATCTGAGAAAACATCTCTCTTATGTCACCCGTGAGCGCAACTTGACCTTCCCTAAATCTGATCAAAATACCTAATAAACTTTTAACAAGTCAGGCCCTGGCAATAACATATATATATATATATATATATATATATATATATATATATATATATATATATATATATATATATATATATATATATATATATATATTCTTTGGACATTCCCACACATCGCCATCTAGCCCCAAAGTAAGCTACTCAAAGCTTGTGTTATGGGTGCCAGACAACGGATATAATACTTAAATACTTTTTGTTTGTAAATACATACATAATATACATAGAAAACACCCAGACCAATACAAACAGACATGTTCATGAACACAAATGTTTGTATTGTGCGGGGATCGAACCCGCAACCCGCTGCATAGTAGGTGATTTCTCGACCACAACACCAGACGGGTCGTCAATAATAACGAATATAAGCTAATACCATTTATTGTAGCTGCTGCATCATGAACTATTCTTAATTTACCTGGCTTATTTACATTAGTGACACCGAAATGTGGTAAATACCAATGCTTGGATGTGTCGTTCGGTTCCTCATGAGAGTCAGAGCACGGTTCTGCGTAACCTTTTTTTAAGTACGCTTCAATATTAATGATATACAAATCGCAATACTCGGTATCGCGCTTCAGTCTCCTTACTAAAGAATTCAAACGATTTTGAGCATGATAGTGGCTATCAGAAACGCGAACAGAGTCATCGCGCCACGGAAGCCCGACCTCAAATCGTCCATTTGGAAGACGACGCGTAGTTTTATCTAAAATCTTAATTGCTCTGAGCTCCTGCTTTGAGTAAGATTCTTTATTATTGATACCAATAGAATCTAAACGATAATGTTCTTTGACAATTTGATTCAACTCTTCATCTTTGGAGGCCTGCAGTGATTGATTAAAGTAATAGGCTTTATGAATTTAGAATTTGAACCATAAGCTGCCCAACCTAGAGGAGTACGTACTGCTGCTAATTAGTTCGACGTTCCGAAACGATGTTCCTTACCAAATAGAAGAAACCAATCACAAATTCCGATAAAAATTTTTGGAATTGCCTCCTCGTAGCTTAAAGAATTATGTAGATCTTGCAGATGCTGATATGATAAAATATCGGCCGAAGAAACTACTAGACTGGCTAGATTAAGTATCGGTACTACAAAAGCGTTGTTAATCTTAAATACTTCGGTGCAATCCCTTCCTTTAATCATGAATCCGACGCGACTGGAGGTAAACTTTTGAGCTCCGGCAATGCCTCCTAATAGGATTGACTCCTTAGGAAATCTAAATTATTTGCAACTTCCTCGTCAATCAAAATAGCTTGAGAGCCATCATTTAAAAGCGCGAAAGTTTTTACCTCCTTCCCCGAAGCTAAAATTGTAACGGGCAAAATTTTTAATGAAATCTTTTTAGGTTTTGACCTATACTCTTCGGGTAATGTACTATTATTTATACTGGCCTCTATAAGTAAAGTCTTCTTCTTCTTCTTCTTCTTTTTCGCTATGGCGTCCTAGGTAAAGTCAAATCAGTGGCAGGTTGACCATTGTCAACGGTTGTCACTTCAGACAATGTCAAAGCAGTGTCAAGTTGAATTTCATTTAATTGACGTTCTGAATTCGATGGAATAGTCGGAATTGTTATTGTGTTTTCAGTAGTTAAATTGTTAGATGAAATTTGTGAAATTGGGTGAAAAAGTTTATTATGAGAGCCATAACATTGAACACATTTTGCTCGGCACAGGCGAAAATCGTGCTTATCTTTACGTAAGCACTTAGTACAAACCTTTGTTTGCCTTGCCCAGGCAAAACGCTCACTTATCTGCAAGGCTGCAAAGTTACAAGATTTGATGTTGTGACCTGCAGAACAGAACAGGCAAATATTAGCGGCAGTGATGGTTTGTTGGCGCGAAGGATTCGTTAGAAGTCCTGCAGCAGTGGCATCGCTGCTCAGCTGCAAATCGTTTGGACCAAAGCGCGCTTGGATGCTGGCCTCGCGTTCCAAGAATGCAGCCAACAACTGGAGCTAGAAAACGCCACTACAATAACGCTGCTCTGCAAATTCACACCACTTACTCTGCACCATAGGAGTTATTTTTTTAAGGAGGTTTTGTAATAAATCTGGTGAATAAATATATTCAGAACGTCCTAGTATTTTAATACCACATAAGCAGTTTTGTACATGAACTGAAAGGTTGATAATATCATTGACGTTTTCTCTTAATGCAGGTAAAGCCTTGATTGTCTCAACTTCCCTTAAAATTATAAGCTCTGGACGCGCATATTGAAGCTCCAGGTTACGTAAAACGTCATTTGGATTACTTGAAGGCAGCAGTAAAGTTCTGACGGTTTCTTTAGCTTCGCCTAGAATGGCTAAGCGTAATTGAGACATATTCTCATGTGCAGTAAATGATGAAAAGGATTCATCGTAGCTTTTCTTGAAGAGCAGCTACTCATTTATATCCCCATCGAAGGTGGGCAGATTACAAGGTCTAGCAACTACGTTTTTCGCAAAAAGGGCTATTGAGTTAGCCAAAGAGTCAAAATTGCATGCCTGATTTGCTCTGGGTTAACCATCATTAAACGCTTTGTGCGTACCTGATTGTTCTCCTATATCCAATGCGTCCTGATCAGGAACGGTGCAGTGGTTTCGGTGAAAAGAGTAACAATCATTAGGTTCCTGTGCCACCTGTGCCACAGGCTGGGGCGGTGAAAATGCTTCTCCACGGGTGCCCCTTTGTAAACTCTCGAGCATGGTAGGATGCTCAAGCATTAACCCATTAAGTGGTATGCTCGGAAATCAAGAAAAAAATAAAAAATCTAGAAAAGACCGCAAAGAAAATTAAGCCTATACAGCCAAGTCTTCAGTTAATTTTTTCAATATTGGCTTTATTCGTAACGATGTTTTACGGCAGTTATTATTATTGCGTGCGAAGCCGCGGGTTTAAGCTAGTCCCATATAAATATAGGCGCATGGTAATGCCCCTGCCAAATCGAGCAAAAAATGGATATTCCCGTCATGAAAACACGTGTAAATTAAATTATTTAATGCAAAAAACGTACCTACATGCGTATTCGTACTTATTACGAGTGTGTAAGGTTGTAAATTAATTATTATACCACGCGCTGCGATGCTAGCGAGTGAGCGCGGGCCGTTACTACGCGCTGCGCGGTGCTAGCGCGAGGGCGCGGGGCGGGGACAGTGGCGGGGCGCGCGGAAAGGTGAATGTCGCCGAGCGAGCAGCAGCCGCGCTCATATGCGCGAGCGATCCAATACTGTTCGGATGTGCCCAGAATTCTTACCTATAAGTTTGCGATTTTCATTGATAATTTCGATTGCTATATTAGTTTGACGACTCAAGGCTACTTTCAAGGCTCATTGGTTTACTGATATTATTTGCTTACAATTTGGACGTTGTTCGGATAAATAATTTATATGAAATATTGATACTTTAAGTACTTAAGTATTTATAAATTTCTTATTACCTAATCGTATTTCTGCATAAAAATAACTTTGCATTCTAACTTGTAGGTAGTCGCAATGGATTCAGTAAAACTGTATGTGAATGATCAGCCTTGTCCACACTGGGTTGTGCCTATACCTGGTGAAGGTTCGTGTTTATTTCATTCTTTGTCATTCTCTATGTACGGGAATATTGAGTCATCGTATGATATTAGACTTGCTATAATCGAGTATGTGGTAGCGCATTGGGATGAGTTACAAGTGTATACTTGTGACGAGCATGGAGACACCTACATTAACGCTGATTTGTATACAACGGCAATGGTAAAAACCAGTACTTATGGTTCCGCGTCTGAACTCATGGCGGCCGCCGCTTTGTATCCGTATGCTTTCGAGGTTTACGATAACGGCCTTTTGAGAGCATCATTCGGTGGTGATAAGAAAACATAATTATAAAAATAAAATTAACTTTAAAAAAGTAAAAACCGACTTCATAACCAAAATGCACTAAAAAGTCTTAAATAAACTTTTTAACATGGAAAGGAAAGGAATCCATTTAAGGGAAACAACTGCTTTTTGGAGTCGGTGCTGCGACAGGTGAGGCTGAATTTTCAAAGTGATGGCACCGACTCCAAAAAGAAATTGTTTCCCTAAAATTGATTCCTTTCCTTTCCATGTTAAAAAGTTAATCTAAGACTTTTTAGTGCATTTTGGTTTTGAAGTCGGTTTTTACTTTTTTAAAGTTAATTTTATTTCTCCATTTTCAGAGTTTACAAGAGAGGGGGGGGGGGAAGTTGCACCTTATGACTCTGTTCTTTAAGAAGTTACAAACTACCTATCATATGTTCTGTCATTATAATTACTGAACTCCTAAGCGTTAAGGAGTTCCACCATCAGCTCAGCCCCACAAGATGTGGATTATCAGACGTAACAATACGTCAATATTAAGATTTTTTTAAAACAACACTATACGTGCCTTTAAAATTTGAGGGTTTCCCTCGATTAAACCAAGATCCCATCTTCAGATCCCAAATCGGCAACAATGGGACCAACTAGAAAGTACATCCTTTAATCCGTATAATACAAAAATCATTAAGAAAATATACATTGTGTTACATTTAATAACGAACATGTTTACGAACTTTGTCCGGTTAAAACTAAATTTGAAATTATTAATAGAGCTTATGTTCAGCGCGAACAGTTTCCAAGTCTCAATATATTTATATAACACATTAAAGAATTTTAATATTGATATGCGTCACTATGAGATGCTGTTAATTATTACGTATCAACTTAATGCTTCGAGTACGGAGATTCCAGACACAATTGATTTTCAATTGTTATGGACCACGATCGTGGTCTTAGAGACTGGACGTATTAAGACAGAAAGTCGCTTAAGTAGAGACTGAATAAATTAATACATACTGAATAAATTAATAAAGACTTGGTATTACATGGATCTCACAACTTTTTACCGCAGAACAACTGAGTTGCGAGACTTGTTTTTTTTTGACAAGTATTGTTTTTGATGGGATTATAGTTACTGAACTCCTAAGCGTTAAGAAGTCCCACCATCAGCTCAGCCCCACAAGATGTTACTATCAGACGTAACAACACGTCAACAATAAGATTCTAGTAAAGAAACACTATAAGTGACTTTAAAATATAAGGGTTTCCCTCGATTTCACCAAGATCCCATCATCAGATCCCAAATTGGCAACAATGGGACCAACGAGAAGGTATACCCTCTTAGTAGGCGAAAAATAATTTCGAATCGGTCGACAAACGACTGAGATATGAGGTAACTTAGACACACACAAAAAAAAACATACAGTCTAATTGATAACCTCCTCCTTTTTTGAAGTCAGTTAAAAATTGATTCGGACGGGATCAAACGAGAAGTTGTTGAGATAAAGTACATTTTCAACAACCGCAAACATAACTTTGTACTTCATACAAACACTATGAAAAACAAAGTTATATTTGCTGTCAACAAAATATTGTGCTATTTTACTAAGTGGAAGAAAGTGGATTCCGTGATTCAGTTAAAGTTGCCACGGAACCCTCAGTGCGCGAACCCGACTCGCACTTGGCCGGTTTTTATTGCTTTGACAACATTGTACTTAAGCGGCAAAGCAATGAGAGTTGTTGCGAACGCCACCAGTTGGCGCCACTGATTCAATAGCTCTGCCGTCCAACGCACGCCATGTAGAAACATGCTTTTGCATCTCTTCTGTTCGGAAAATTTAACTTTCATGTGAAGATAGACGGGTGGAAAAAAGCTTTTCCATTCTTGGGTGGAAAGTAATTTAGTTTTAATTGCTACAATCAGACATGGAGTTAAAGATAATTGAGTCACATCATTTTATTAAAATAAACAAGCTTTCATATTTGTAAGATTAGCTTATCATTAAAAGCGTGTTTATTATGGTCACCGATTTTAAAAAATTACAACTGGTCTAATTTTTAACAATTTAAAAATCTTCAAATACACTTCTGGACACATCTATTGGCCCACCTTGTATTTTCAGTTTCGTTTAGTCCTAGCTAAAATTTTATATTAGGTCGAGCAAAAAGTTTTTATGCAGTTTTGAACCTGGCACATTCACAATTTCATTCAATAGTCTTTTTTTGAATTTCAAACACATAATTTGAAGAACCAAAAGACAATTAGGAGCCTGTTTGTTGATATCAAAGAATCGAATACTAAGAAATCTTGGTTTTATTGGTTTACTTGGATTTAATTCTTGAAAAAGTGATTGATATCTTTGGTTTTGCAACAAACATTACTTATTCTTAACATGAAGGTGAGGATAATCTATGGATACTTTACCTGCGCATTTCTTCAGAAAGTGTTCTTCGTGTCATCTTCGTGGCGAAAATTTATACTGATATTATTCAAATGAAAAAAATACTGCTTTAAAGAACCTAACAAACTGTAACAAAATCTATTAGTTCATGAAAATTGATTCATTATTCCTGTAGATATTTAATATTGAAATTTTTTCAGCCACGAAAGTTACTCACCGTGACACGAAAGTTACGCAGCGTCTTTTTGGATAGATAATTCGGTAATCAAAGTATCAATTACTTGAAATATTACCTCATATTGAACTTTATACATAATTAAATCCTGCATTTATTATACTTGCTGCTAAAAAGATTATTTGACATAACATGTATTGAATGTTATTATCGGTTCATTAGCCTGTACAAATTTACAAACATCATAATAATAAAAATCTAAGTACATATCCATAAATGTGACTGGTTATTTTACAGTCATGAGTTTAATCATTAATGTAAATGAAGATGAGACAAAAAGTAATGAGGTTAGGTATTACATATATTTTTTAACATTCAAGATGAACACTAACATACGAATAGTTTGTTACCTTCGACATTGCTACTATGTACCAAATTATTTATGAGTACCCGAAATTTCAACACTGTTGCAAGTGCCATGATCACAGGGTACCTAAAACTGTTGGGAGTGAGCTGTTATTTGCAGATTTAATGGTCTACCCTCCTTCGAAGTCCTTTATTGCACTCACTTGCGGTATCACTGACCTCAAATTCACTGTTTACTCGTTTTTGTTCTCGACACACAACACTGACAGTAACTGCCAGCGATAGGATACTTTGTTAAATTTTACGGTTTCACACTTTAGAATCAATGGTATTTTGACATTCGACAATTTAAACCCATACTCACCATCGAATTTTTAGTATTTTGTAACCTTATCACTTCCTTGACCAATCTTAGTAAGTATTCGCATTCTGTCGAAATTTATCTAGGGCTATAAAGGTAAGCGTAAGCTAAGGTACATGGTAGCAAATCTGTAGCAATCAACTCTTTACCCTCCAAAGTAGTGCCTCAAATTAGATATAGGTAACCCTGCATTTTAGTAGTTAGATATTTGCCGGCTGTTATGAGAAGAGTCATAACTCATTTTCAAAGTCAAATGCATAAGGTGATTCCCTTCATAAACTTTACTAACAATAAATTAGTCTTCCGGATACTTTTCTTGCCTGGAGTGAGACTATTAAGACTACTAGCAGCTGGATCATAGCTGTAAGTGCGTTCAAAATACGACCTTTTTCTCTTTTTCTTATCCAATTAAGAATTAAACTATTTCTTTAGCATCTTTGGAAATATCCACCAGACGTCACGCACTTATTGTCAAACCTTGGATGTTATAGTATCAGTTTTGATTGTATTATTTCCCGTGAAGCAAACTCATGATTTCAAGTCTTTATACTAGATAAATAAGACTCTTTTATCGGTCTATTGGACAGTTTCCAGCTTTAGACCAGGCTCAAATTTTAACCATGCCGCTTTGTTGATTAAATTAAGACGACTGGCATAAACTGCCATCATTCTTATTAGTGGCAAAGAAATATTTTCAAGGTTGGCTTTTGTAATATTCATTATTTTCTCATGTAAACTACACAAATTGGGGTAATTACGAATAATTCACGAAAATTAATGAATTAATGAGTATGTTTTTTTACAGTAACTTATTTTGATTACTTTACGCTGTTAATAGTAAATATAATTAGTAAATAGATTGAAAATGCGATTCAAAGCCGAATGAAAATCAAGATTTAAGACGTCATGTTCTACATATTTTTCTAGTAAGCTACATTATTTCTATAAATCATATCTGTGCCTCTGGAAACTGTCTTAGTAGAAAAAAATATGTATAAAACGTTAAGGCGGTTATTTTAACAACATTTACAAACCATAAAATATGAATTCTAGTGAGATCAGTACACTTTAATAACCTTTCGTGGTATTATAATATTTGTATCTTTCGTGGGCAATTGACCACGAAAATTGTGCCACGCAAGTGACGAAAATTTTACATTTTCAGAAATATTAATTTAAGTAACTAACGCTTATATAATCTAATCAGCTCAAATTAATCTTGACTATGATTTTTATGATTCAATAATAGACATTTATTCTTAACGCTGACTTATAACCTTAAAACATCACCCATGAAGGGTCACATGAACTAGGGTCTGAAGAAAAAAAATGAAAAGCAAGGAGCTGTAATTAGCTATATCATTGCTGTGAGATATTTATTTGCCTTCTATTGGTGTTTTAACCCGTCTCAAGTTTCTGCGGACCTATGTTTGTGTCGATAGGTTGAACCTTTTTGAAGTTATGAGCATTTATGTGTCACATTTTCGAAAATGCTAAAATCGTGTGACCGACACAAAATTAATTATATTAAATTTAAATCTGAAGACGGATTTTTTCCATCTCAATGTAACTAATTCTGACTATTTGTCCAATTTTTTGACATATATTATGTTAGTACAATGTAAAAGCTCAGCAAGACATAAGTGTTTAAACTGAGCGCCAAATCGGTGTGACGCGCGAAGAACAGCAGTTTTACTCCCGATTCCGATGGTAAAATATTTTTTCCTACAAAACTACAAACATTATTACACATTTTAAAGTGAATTCATATAGATAGATACATGATAAAACATATAAAATTTATTCTTAAATTAAACAGTGAACATGTTTGGAATTACAAACGTGTGACCATCAAAAAAAGGTGCTCAAATAATGGCCCACCTGAAGTCGCCGCCCAAGCTGTGGCACTTATTCAGGCCGGACACAGCCAAAGAAACGTGAGTGCTCAACTTAATTTGAGTCGATCTGCGGTCCGAAATGTTTATCGGAGGTACCTAGAGACTGGCGGTTTTGTTCGTCGCCAAGGAAGGCCACGATCTCGGGTCACAACTGAAAGGCAGGATCGATTCATCGTGACGACCAGCTTGAGAAATCGTCACCTTACCTCCATTGAGATACAAAACCAACTTCGCGACTTCCACGGAGTATCTGTGAGCGCTCGAACTGTTCGGAGAAGGTTAAAAGAACGCGATATGGTACCACACAAGCCAACTAATGGGCCCAAACTAACGCGAGCCCACCGAACAGCGCGCCTTCATTTCGCACGCAGGCACTCTTTTCTGATGAGTCTAAAATTGTGTGAAATGGCAATGATGGAAGGAAAAAGGTCTACCGACGTAAGGGAGAGCGATTCGCACAATGCTGCTTTGAAGAGAGGGTTGCTTATGGCGGTGGCTCGTGGACTGTCTGGGGCGGTATATCCGCGAGCGGCAAAACTCAACTTGAGGTTGTTACAGGACCTCGGTTGCCCCCCCTCACGCCTTGTCGTGGCGAGGGGGCTCAGTAGCCTGTCGCAATCCAGCGGCAGGTGAAACCAAGATGCTCCGTGGAGAGTGCCGCTGCGTCTGTTCCCGTATCGGGCGGCAGTGGCCATAGTGAGTCGCATCTGTCTCGCATCGAGCGGCGGCTCACTAAAAGTCGTTGGACTCCCGGCACTCCTCTGGTTCATCAGAGGAGGCAGGGGATGTTCTGGGGACTTTGGTCCTCTGGGCGAGCTCGGCGTGCATTTGCCGTCGGGCATGGCTCGCCTCGTCGGGAGGGTCTCGGACAGACGGTGTGGGGACACCTCTGTCGAATCACAAGAGACCCTCCTGAGGCGCCAGTGTGCCGTGGGGAGTGGGATCGCCCCACTTCGTGGAGATCCACCCTCCTGATAGAGGGTGCAGGTTGCGCTGGCAAGGGTCGCGGGACTGTTGAGACACCGCGGCCCCTGCTGTCACAGCCAACAAACGCGGCGGGCGTCGTCAGGTTTTAGTGGGTATACCCGAATTCGGGGGAGTCCCACACACGCCCCTCCGTTCCCCGACGGAGAGGTACGGTGCGTAATTGGCATTTCCTGACGTTAAAAAAAAAGGACCTCGGTTGCCAACATTAAAAAGCTGAAAGGTACATTCGTGAGTGCTTAGAGAAACTCACGTGATACCATACGCGGACTATGTGGGCCCAAATTTCCTTTTGATGCATGATAATACAAGAGCCCATACGGCCGGCATCGTCAGGGAATATTTTCGGGATGTGAACATCATAGTTATGGACTGGCCAGCCAGAAGCCCAGACATGAACCCCATTGAGCACATGTTGGACGAGCTAAAAAGACGTGTTAGGGCTCGTCAGCCAGTTGCCCAGACGATGCAGGAGTTGAAAACGGCCATAGAAGAGGAATGGGAGATGATCTCTCGAAATTTCATAGAGCGGGTGATAAACTCTATGCCTAATCGTATGAGAGCTGTGGTAGATGCCCATGGAGGCAACACGCGTTATCAAAGTAAACCTTTATTTGATAAAACATGTTTTTTATTTAAAAATCAATTGCCTTTAACAAGGCGCATATCCGACTTGTTAGGCGTAGCTCCATTTCGTATGGTATTCTGAATTCAAATTTAAAACAATACGATCGAAAAATATGGTAAAATGGATCAGGTTTAAAACTACATCAACAGTTTTTGTTTAATCTAGCAATCATATTTCGGTGGGGCCATCGAAACCTAAACTCTAAGGTGAGCCAATAGATGTGTCCAGAAGTGTATAATATTCGGTTGTCCGCCATGAATAGTGACACTTTTTTTCATTTTAAATTGACACATTTTGTTTTTCTTTGTCAATATATTTTTTTAAATTTTGTCTATTATTGCACAGATTATTAAGCAGGCGGAGGTGACTTGCGGCGATTTTGATGTTCATTAATCTTATTACTCACTCCCACCTTCAGATGTCACTCATAGCGCTATCTCATGAGGCAAATTTGAACCTGGAATTTGACATAACCTGTGGTAGTTTTGGTGAATCTATCGATATTTTTAACAATGATTTGAAATATTTGATAACGTCAGCGTTTTATGTACTCTGTTGTCTTTCGTGCCGTTGCTGTCTCTAATCTTGTGTTTTATGTATAACGACAGTAGACAAACTGATATGACGTGATGTAAAATCTCTTAAGGTTACATCTCTCGCCAAACAACATAATATCTCATCATTGCATAACAATCACACAGATAATTTTATTTATTTTTTCTCACAGTCGAAAAGAAAAAATAGAAGGTTTACTCGGGTGAAAGTACCCATTTCACTCTCGAATTATTAGCGCTCTTACTCCGTTCGAGCGCCAAAAACATCTCAAGTGGAATGAGTCACTTTCTCCCCTTGTATAACAATCTACTATTGCATTGTTTTAGTAATCGTTTTCAGTGTTAAACCTTCGTCATTTTATAAGAAAATGTATAATTCAAGTGCATTGAACGAATGAAAAAGGTATCTGAGTAAAAATAATAATAAACTTGGCCCTTATTTTCAAAGTAGATCGTTTGGCTCGGTTAGCAAGAAAGTTGCTGGTTCGAGTCCCGCCCGTGCGCAAATTTTTGGTTTCTTATTTCATCTTTATGAATACAAAATATGACACTGTGAGTGTTAAAAATACACTAAACCATTAGATAGCGAAGCGTCATCTATTTCCAAGTTGACTTTATTCTGTACAGAATAACTATTTGGCCCATTGATGCATAAATGGCGCTTAACGTTACGCACAATGAAGTATCCATAAGAGACCACACATTTCGCAAGGTCGGACTTTTAGCACGGTAGCTCAATTGGTAGAGCGTTTTGCCCGGTTAGCCAGAAAGTTGCTGGTTCGAGTCCCGCCCGTGCGCAAATTATTGGTTTCTTATTTCATCTTTATAAATATAAAATGACTCATTTGTTTATTTTAATTAATAAACACTAAAAATACAATCACGAAACTATACGCGCTCTCTAGCACATTTGGCGTTTCCGGACCTGCAGGGCGATTCAGATCGTTCGATAAGCTATGCAGTTTGGGTTTCGGCTAGATTTTCAATTCATAAAATAATGTCGTAGTTTGATCGCATGTCGATATGTCAGGTTATAAATATAATCAAAGAACAAAATAATATACATGCATCGGTTAAATCAACGTTATTTAAATTTATTAATTTGTAGAAAATTATAGAATCGTGTCCGAATCCGTTACCGAATGTTTCTTAATCAGGGGGCTGACGTACGTACGTAGTACGTACTGGTACTACGTCATGCTATTTAAATATCTTCTGTGGCCTGACGCCCAAGTGCTGCCGCTTGGTGAGCGTCATCCCAGACAACCGGCATTGAACGTGAGTGGCAACTTTTTTAACCCACTTCAAAAGAGGAGGCTATCAATTGGACTGTATATTTTCTTTGTGGCTGAGTAGCTCGTATCACAATTACGTATAAAAACTTCTAGTTGGTCCCATTGTGGACTAGTCGGGAACTGATGATGGTGCAATCGAGACAAACCCTCAAATTTTAAAGGCACGTATAGAGTTTTTTGTACTAGAACTTTAATTTTGACGAGTTGTTACGTCTGATAGTCAACTTTGTGTGGATCTGATGTATCATGTGTGTAACCTATATCTATTCTATACTTTAGTACAAATTAGAAGTTTTTGCCATAAATATTTGCTTTTGTACTTTAAGTAAAGAAATATTCTAGAATTGTCTATTGGGTTAGTTCAAGTAAATGTTGATATAGCTTTGGTAATTATTTTTTGATGTTATAATTTAAATTTGTTCATTATATTTATCGGACAAGCTTTTCAATAACTTTTAATGAATACTATAGATAGCCCGTACATCTTAGTAATAACTTGTGAATGTTGATGTTAGTCTGTAGACATTTATTTTAAAGTTGTGAAAAAGTTATAACAAACATTTGTAAGCAAAAACATTTATTTAAGTAATTAAAACATTCATTTTTTTATACATTTACTGTAAACCTTTTTAAACTGACCTTTGTGACGTGCAATAAAGAGTTATCTTGCTACCATATTCATCTTTTAATTGCATGAAATATCACTAGTAGCACATAACACATCTCAAAACAACATAAACCCAACCAATGATCTGGAAAACTATCAGCCACTTCTGTCAAGGCCTCTTTTCAACGGATTAGTATTTTTGTGTTTTCTACTAAACAAATTTTATTAGCATCATAATCCTTTTTGTACAAACGCTTTACAATGTTTTTTAAATAAAATTACTCTTGACTTCAACTTATATACGGGTATTCCAATAGTAATTTAAATTATTTTGTTGTAGTGTGTATTTACAAAATATAGTGCAGGCAGTCTATTTATACACTTATGTCTATTTACACACAGTTGCACACTTGCCTCACTAGGTGTCGTTGGACGGTATTAAATCGCGCTACGACCAGTTTTTTTCGGAAGATCAATACCGTGAACGATAATAAAGCTTAACGATAATTTTTGGTAGCTTGTACTTAGTGTAATAACAAAACTGAAACTTGTTAATATACAAAGCAGTGCAAGCTTAAATATACGCAAAGTATGGATGTGTAACTCATCATTTGGCCGCATTCTTGTTTCATAACCCTGATTTGATGCAACAAAATAGCTGCGTTTCGTTGCCTTTTTTATTCATTTTATGGCAGTTGCGCAACCATTATCATGGTCTGTCCATAAAAAAGGGAAGACCACCGATAAAAATAATTACCGTCCCATATCATTATTACCAACTTCAGCTAAAATATTTGAATCTGCCATGATAAATCGACTATACTTATTCTATGAAAAATTTAATATATTACATGAAAATCAAAACGGCTTCAGGAAAAACTACTCTACAATTCTGGCAATATACAAATACACAAAAAGAATTTTTGAAGTAATAAATAACAAAAAAAATGCTGTAGGCCTTTTACTAGATATGAGTAAAGCCTATGATAGAGTCAGTCATCAAATTTTATTAAATAAATTATTTGAAACAGGAGTAAGGGGAGTGGCACGTAAGTTATAACAAACATTTGTAAGCAAAAACATTTATTTAAGTAATTAAAACATTCATTTTTTTATACATTTACTGTAAACCTTTTTAAACTGACTTTTGTGACGTGCAATAAAGAGTTATCTTGCTACCATATTCATCTTTTAATTGCATGAAATATCACTAAAAGCACATAACACATCTCAAAACAACATAAACCCAACCACTGCTTAAACTTGTTACTATACAAATCAGTGCAAGCTTCTAATTATACGTAAAGTAGGTATGTGAACTCATAGTTCGGCCACATTCTTGTTTCATAACCCTGATTTGATACAACAAAATAGCTGCGTTTCATTGCCCTTTTTTATTCATTTTATGGCATTTGAGCAACCATTATCATGGCCTACATTATTTATTTGATTTTGATTAGGAAACGTTTCGCCTGAGTAGAACAATTGGATGGAAAAAAACCGGCCAAGTGCGAGTCGGACTCGCGCACTGAGGGTTCCGTGCCAACTTTAACTGAATTAGATAATCCACTTACTTCCACTTAGTAAAATACCACAATATTTTGTTGACAGCAAATATAACTTTGTTTTTCATAGTGTTTGTACGAAGAACAAAGTTAAGTTAGCGGTTGTTGAAAATGTGCTATATCTCAAAAACTTTTTGTTCGATCCCGTCCGAATAGTCGTTCTTTGGAAGTATTTAGATCTTACCAAATATTTTCGTTGAAAATATTTGGTAAGATCTACATCATATTTTTTTTTTCAAAATTTACACTCGCTTAGTTTAGAAGTTAGATGGGGGGGGGGGGGGGGGGCGCCCATTTTACCACTTTGGAAGCGTCTAGCTATGAAACGTTAGACTTTAAAAGAAAATGGTTTTACCCCACACGCATAGGTTTGTTTTTCAACTTTTTGGTTTGAGTTTCATGTATGGGAGCCCCCTCTAAAATGTTACTATTTCTTATTTTTTGTATGACAGTCGTGAAGCGGTTAACAAGATACATCTTCCTACTAAGTTTCAATAGTGTGATACTTATAGTTACAGAATTAAGTGGCTGTGACATACGGACGGACAGACAGACAGACCGACTTGACGAAACTAAAAGGGTTCCATTTTTTGCCATTCGGCGACGGAACCCAAAAAAACTATCAAGACTTTGAAGATATTGATTTTTAGCCACATTTCAAATTTAGTAATTAGCACAAAATAGTATTTTCTTATATATTTCAATAAATATAAATTTTTTTGGCAAAATTTAACAAATGGGGACTAAAAAAAACTTAGGGACTGATGATGACATACTGTTTTAATACCTTGAGCGATATTAATTTGAATTTAAGCAAAAAATTAACCAAACTTACAATAAAATCCAGAACGAGCTTACAAAAAGGTGGGTTTTGATTATTACATTCCAGATATAAAAAATACTATCCAGGCTACTAAATAACTAAGTGAGCGACTAGAAATACAGAGAGGGCAACTGTAAAACTAAGATAGATTCGATTTTTCTAATTGTGGTTCTACTTAACGAACTACAAAAAAGTTAATTCTAAGCAAAGTTTTGTGAGCTGCATTATAAATGAATATTGGTTATATTATATTTGAGCTCTCATGTTTCATTATTTTCACGCTTTTTTAAAGGAAACTACAGACTGTTACAGCGCGCGAATTCGAATGGGGTCGGGGCGAATATTCGAAACAGTCAGGTGAGTTGGGCTGCGGACCTGCGGAGCGGACCAAGAGCGTTGCGTCCATTCCATCATTTTGTTTTCAAGTCAAACAACTTGTTAATTTATTTTCTGATTATCACGGGTATGATCATACCTGTGATAGTAGAAACTTGTTAGATACAATCAACTATTAAAAGGGTTTGTATTTCGGAATTTGAAAGCCATTTCCTGTATTGCGATTGTTTCGTTTTGTGGTGTGTGACGACACACCATTACTAATACGTCAACTGACTTTTAATAAATTATATTGTTTTATTATCTTGTAAAATATTCCTAGATAAGTGAAAGGTCATAGGTTAAGGAAATGTCATGTGACGTATCATTAAGTAGGAAAAGCCTGTATATAAACCTTTGGACAATGTTTAATGAAGAGAGTTCAGTTACAACCACCCAACGACCACCTTGTCTTACATCAACACCACCGCCGCGCCCCGCGTAATTTCATATGGCGACCCTGCCAGCCACTGTTTCCCGAGCAACAGTGTTGAACCGAAGTCTTTAGTTAGTTAACGTGAACAATGGGCAGCAACTCAGCAAAAATCCAGTCGCAGAGAGAAGACATCACCATTGCCCAGAACGGTGCGGGCAACAGCGCAAGTGCAACCCAGGTGACTTCATCAACATCTTTATACAACATACTATAACCATAGCTATTATCACCACTTTGATATTAATCTACCTTATTTGGAAGAAATTAAACAAATGTCTATCCAAGAAAATTGAACGCCGTGCTATATCTGTAAATACACATCATCAAGAGAGGCAATACAAGGTGCAAAGGATGAAAATATTACTATGACTCCCAAGACGTCATCATCGGAACGAGTATTCAACGTGCATAATTACGTGCGGCGCGGTGGTGGTCCCCCGAGACAAGGTGGTGCTCCCCTGAAACGAGGTAGTTACGTACGCGGCCGAGATACACACGCAACAAAAAATATCGGAAAAGCTAGAATGTCTGTACAACCTTATAACGCAAGGTCAAACGGATGGCCTCAAAGGAATAACTCAAGAGGAAGAGAAAAACCGAGCTTCCAAACTAAAGGACGATTCAGAAGCTACCCCTCACAGAAACAAAAACAGCACTAAAATGTAGTGTAAAAGATTAACGACGAAAAAGAAGACCCAGAAGATTTAATTAACCCAGAGTTTTTTCGTGAAAACTAATTACGTCTTAACATACGGCAACATGAACTCTATACAATTTACTGTGAACGGAAAACAATACATATGGCTAATCGACACAGGTGCGTCACTAAGTGCAATAAAGTGTGACGTTGCTTTATCTATGAACGAGTTCATCATACCAAAGGTCACACACATCAATGGAATCGGAGGTAAAATCACGTCACAAGGGTACGTAAACTTACGAATGTATAATAAACATAATACGTATTTTACCAATTAGTTTCATGTATTTAAAACATTACCTTTGAGTGTAGACGGTATTATAGGGCAAGAGTTTTTAACAAAATATAAATGTCAGTTGAACTGTGAAAGTGGAACTTTGGCATTAACCTTCAATAACAATAAAATTCAAGTACCATTACAATTATATACGAGTACACATGATAGCCAAAACAATCGTACGCCATGTATCAAATAACCACCACGTTGTGAATTATTCACAGGGTTGTAAACTTCTGTATCAGGAGATTATGCTATTAAAATTCGAACAAAATTTGTGAAGGAGTATTGGTAGCAAATACTATAATAAAAAGTATTAATGGATTTTTTGGAAAAATATTAAATACCCGTGATAAAGAAGTAAATTTAAAATATTTTACACCGGAGATTAAAAGTTTGACAAAAATTAACTGTTTTTCGTTTGAGAAACAAACAAATAATGCGGAAAGAGTTAAATTACTACTAACAGTGTTAAAATAAATAACTTAAATAAAGAAGAAAGAACTACAATTACAAATATTTGTGCAAAATTTGCCGATATTTTTCACTTTCGTCTCTGTCTACGAACAAGCTATACAATTAAAAGATAACGCGTCACCGTTCTACAGTAAACCTTATCGAATACGCGTAGGTATGCTAAAAACGTAAAGTAGCTTCATAAAATATATATATAATTTGTTCGTCTTATTATGTAGTTGGTACCTCAAACTATTTCAGATTATATATTAGAGATATTTGTATTACATATCTTTTGTCGTAAAAACACATTTAGTTATTTTTTTATTGCTACTTTTATTTATATCTAAGAGGTATATAGTTCCATGGACGTAATAGATTTAAAAAAAAACTAACTAATACTAAGATTTTATTCAACGTGTTTTATAGATTAAGTTTTGAGACGGTATGAATGTATTAAAATCTTTTGTAAACTGGAGTACATTAGTTACATTCGAAACGGATTTTCATTTATGTAGATAGATGGATTAATGAAATAAATTTCAAGTTAGTTATGTTTGTATGACGGAAACGTAATTGCATAGTTAGTCAGGGAATACTTAGTAGAAATATTTTGTATCACGAATGGCCTGATCAACCATAAGTAAACAAAGTCATTTATGCTAAGGAATTCATTTTGTTGGTTTGTACGTCACGGTTGGAAATGATAGTTTTTAGATATGAAAAAGCTCTATGTGTAATTGATTAAGGTACTAATGGTGTTTATTAAGAGGTACAAAACGATGTCGAATCCTTCAGTTTGAACATGATGTAAACGAGGTTTCTTCGTGTGAGCCGTTGGAGGTCAATAGAGATCTTAAAAGAGGACTCGTTATAAAATGGTGTAATAAGGGTACAAGGTACAGTCAAGGGTATCAGATCCTTCATTTGATCATGGTGCAGACGAGTTTCTCTCCGTGAAAATAGTTGGAGATCACGGTGATCTTAAAACATGAACCTTAAAATAAGTCTATGCATTGCATTGAGGACTAAAATGTCTTTGAATAATAATAAGTCGACTATAAATAAATATAAATAAGACTGTTACCTAAAAATAATATGTATATAAATATTGTAGAGCCGGCCGACCTCAGTAAAATAATATGTACCCAAATATGCAAATATGCAAGTATGCAA
Source organism: Pyrausta purpuralis (assembly GCA_963924145.1). Classification (NCBI taxonomy): domain Eukaryota; kingdom Metazoa; phylum Arthropoda; class Insecta; order Lepidoptera; family Crambidae; genus Pyrausta; species Pyrausta purpuralis. The sequence continues at coordinate 6,580,017 of OZ001666.1, read as the reverse complement.
TTAAGATGATAGGTAGATACGCCAAATAAGTATAAATGTACCTAAAGTGGATGGATGATTGCTTGATGGATAATGAAGATGTTTTAACTATTTGTAATGTGACTTTTTTTAAAAAAAAACATTGAAAATTGAATGTGCCAATTTATGAAAATGTAAGAAAAAATATAAGTTTTGTTCTGTAAATGGATGATATGATAAAAATTTATATTTTTCATATAATTGTATAATTTAATGAGATGAAGGTCATGGAACTTATATCACATAATTAATAAATACACTTTAAAGACGTGTTGACGTTGACGTATCTAAATAATGTTTAAAGAGACTAATTTTTGTGCGTGACTTTGCTCATACATTAATAGATGATATTAAGTTAAAACCAGGTATAAGATTCCCACTAGGTATACCTATGTATATTTTAATTTGAGTTTTAATGCGACTTGTAATTTGATTAAATATTTCCAATTGTTTTTTTAAAGGTTAATTTATCATTCTTTGTACACCTTTATAGATAGTAATATTATTATGCATTGGATAAATGAACACTTTAACCTATTTTAAATGAAACAATATCATAACAACTGTATAGTTAGATATAGTAAAATATTTTATTGAATAACCTAGATATACCTAGATGTAAGAACTCATTGTAACCTAATTTTAAGTCAAGTATACATTTAATCATAGATATAAGTAACTCATGTATCCCATTAAAAACATGTATAATCGTATTTTTTTTTAAAAAAGGGTGAGAGGAAGGCACATGTCATGTTTAAAAAAAAAACGAAAATTTGTATATCTGGAAACCAAAATTGACTTTCTTATTTTGTATAATTTTACTTAAGCCAAAAATGTTTAATTTTTGTCTCTTTAAGGGGGAAGGTGTGGTGTGTGACGACACAGCATTACTATTACGTCAACTGACCTTTAATAAATTATATTGTTTTATTATCTTGTAAAATATTCCTAGATAAGTGAAAGGTCATAGGTTAAGGAAATGTCATGTGACGTATAATTAAGTAGGAAAAGCCTGTATATTAACCTTTGGACAATGTTTAATAAAGAGAGTTCAGTTACAACCACCCAACGACCACCTTGTCTTACATCAACATCACCGCCGCGCCCCGCGTAATTCCATAGTTTTGCCAAGCAATCCTCGGTGATTGGCTACTTGATGAGCGCGCCCGTCATTTTAGCGCCATCTACATCCGCAAAAAAATAAAAACAGTTGAAATCTCTTACTGCGTAGGCGTACGCAATGACTGCGCTCCTATAAAATTACTAGTGAAAAACGTTTAAATATCTCGGCGTGATTGATTATGTGCGCGTGGAAAACCCATAAAAGGTGCCACAGAACCTATGGAAAACTCTTCACATGGATTTATGAAGTGATAAACGCCCAGGATGCCCATATCGACGTGTTTGCCGAGCCATCAGGAGCGCGATGCGACCGATGCGATTTAAATGCAGGTGTTTGGTTAAATATTTCGGCATACAAACCATTGTGTTACCAGAGGCACCTTCTATCGAGCATCCACAATGGACGGAAGCTTACATCTGGGAGAAGAAATGCATAATTAAAAGCATCTGAGCCTACCAAAAAAGTTTATTTAGTTCGCAACGAAAATGTGACAGATTTTTACCAATGATCGCTGGCAATCTTTCGACGAGTATAAAAAACTATCAGTTGCTTTCCAGAAAACCAAAAAGGATCGTGCGACTGTCCTGAATTAAAAAAAAAATATGCAAACACATTTAGGGTCAAGCAATACGGCTTAAATTAAACCACCGCCACTGAAAGCAAAACTGATTCCTATTGGACAAAAAGAAAACGAGACGAGTAGGTAGAACTCCTCAATCCTCATACCAATCAATGAACCTTACTAATAAGGTTTTTTTTGTTTGACTGAAGAGTCTCATTTTTTTTGTGTTTTTTGTTGATGATTTCATTTAAGAAAATATAAATTTATTTAATAAAGGAAAATTAGCCTGTTTCATCCCACTGCTAGGCAAAGGCCTTACCAACTATGAGGTAGTTTGAGCCATACTCCACCACACGGGCTCAGTGCGGGTTGGTGGAGGGGTGTTTACAAGGCAAGTGACTAACCCTGCTGTCAGATGTTATTAAGCCGCCCATTAGGCCTCTGATTAGGCTTTACGACTAATATCAACCGATATTAGCCGGGACCAACGGCTTAACGTGGCTTCCGAAGCACGGAGGTGCTCGTGATGTACGTCACTTATAAGGTCGGAATGGTCACCCATATTGATCTAACAGGATCAAACACGACCGCGCAGTAGGTTGCTTCACTTTGGTATCACTACCAAAGCGCTGCTACCACTGCGCTACGAGCATATCAACTTTGTTTTTTACCGCTAATAGAATAATAATCCTTCAAATTGTTATTTCATAAGATCCTTTTTTATTTAAATGTAGGCTCATAATACGCAGCTCATAATAATATTTTTCAAAGTAGCTTTTGCATTCGGAACACTTCATTTAAGATAAAATATCGCTCAATATAAAAAAAGCATTTTCCAAATATTGAGGGACGCCCGATCAAAAGATGGCAAGATGAACTCAAGCTGACCTTGGGACCACACTGGCCGAGAGACCACAAGGGTCATTTTGTGAGCTATTTTATATAAGTTGTATTGTTTGTATAGTATGTAATTTGGAAATAAAGGCTTATCTTATCTTAAAAAAAGAAATGCGTTACTTGAAATACAAAATGAGAAGCTTCATAATTTTTGAGCGACCTAATACTACATATTTGATTGAGGGTCAATGTTAGGTCCGATTTCTGGTTCCTTCTCTTGGGTACCAGAGAGTGACCTGCTTGCTCCATTTGTTTACTGTGCAGCGCAGTATGTGGCCCGTCCAACCCCACTTCAGATCATATATATGAGTGAGCGCATCCTTGAGCTTGGATTTCTTTCTAATGTCTATGCTCATTATTTTATCCCTTAGTTTTACACCCAGCATGCTTCTCTCCATTGCTCTTTGGCATTTAGCAATTGACTCTCTATGTTTTTCAGCGAGTGCCCACGTCTCGCAGCCGTATGTCATTGATGGAAGAATGCATGTGTTGAAAGTGTTTGCTTTTATGTGCATATTTAGGTTACTGTTCTTCATTATTTCTTTCAGACTCCAGTATATTTTCCAGCTATTAACTATCCTTTACTCGATTTCTTTATCCATCTGGTCATTGGGGAAAATTATTTGGCCTGGGTACACATATTCACTCACATATTCCAGAGGCAGTCCATATATGATTATTTCGACTTCTTCTCTGTTTGTCATAATCTTGGTCTTCTTTGGGTTCATTTCAAGACCGACTTCTGAACTTTTGTCTACCAGATTTTGGATCATTTGATTTAAGAGAGAGGGATCTTCTTCTAGTATCACAAGATCATCCGCGAAGCGAAGATGATTTAGACGAGATCCATTTATGTTTAAGCCAAGGTTATCCCATTCCATTTTCCTGAAAGTTTGCTCAAGAACGGCTGAAAAGAGTTTAGGTGAGAGCGGATCCCCCTGTCTAACTCCTTTGTTCTAATTCTAGCTTAATGCAAGCTTGTTCTTCTTTGTAGGTGTTTTTTATAGATTTTATGTACATTTTATTAATTCCCTGCTCCTTTAAGCTTTCCCATATGAGTCATGATTAAGACTGTCAAAATCCTTGGCATAGTCTATGAATTTGCCATTTTTGTTCTACTTTTGTTTAGGTTTATTATATATAAACCATAGCTATATTCATGATCGAAAAATGTCGGAATAATCGCTTCATTTCGTAAGTGAACTAGTTTCATCTGTAAATTTTTCATGTCCAATAGACGAGTTAATTAACAATTTTCCGTAAGCATTAATACAAATATTTACAATATATACGAATAAAATTAAAAATAATAATCACTAACAACAAAAAACAAAACTAAACTACTTACATATATACATCGAAAAGCTCGTTGCCCTGTGGAAAAGTGCCCAAAAGGCTGGCCACATTACCTCGCTGGATGGCGAGACTAATTCTCTGGCCGAGATAGAGACCAGCCTTTGCTTCATGAGAAGTCTCAACAAGCCGTTGGGACAACTCACGAAACAGTTTGTGGGCACTTGGTCCCCACGGTCCTAGCGTTTCTACCCCAAACGGCTCAAATAAGTAAGCTTCGCTGAGACTTTCATATTTGCGCCGTTTGAGGCATTCAGCCGAAGCGGCGGCTGAACCCACCCTACTGCTAGTCTGTAGAAGATGGGAAGGCGCTAATGTGTCGACACAAGTAGCATCCCACACCAAAGGCCTGCCCATCTTCCACGGAACGAGGGTCATGCCGTCAGGACGCTTGCCATCGCTACGTACAAGACCATTCGGTTCCAGAACGGCCGGAATACGAGCACTGACAAGCGCCCGCCGAATGACGTCGTTCAGACTAGCATGGCGTGGAATTCTGCCAGCGCTTCTGCAACAGGAAAGACCGTGGTGCAACGATGGGGCACGGCATTAAAAATCCCAAGCCGAAGGCTAACGGCAATCCTAAAAGCGTTGCTGTCTAAAAATGTTCCCAATGCTGGACACGGTATGGCTTTCAGCCAAAGGCTGGACTCCCATTCAGCCACGGCCATGAGACGGGCACGATCGGCAGAGTTAGTAGTCGAGAGAAGAAGATTATTACGCACTACTCTGCAGAGGGGCTCATCCCACAGCCGCTGAACTGTGGGATTCAGAGGGAGCTCATCGATTGAGTGACTCCCCCATTCGGCGATGGCATCTGTTAATTTTGTGATGTGAATCATATTGAAAAAATGTGATTTACAGAGAATTTTACTAATTAAATCAAAAGTTTTATGCGATGATGACAAAAATGCCGGAAGAGCTACACCAGACAGATCTCTTATACCCAGCCCACCATGGCGAATCGGCAAGGAAGCCTGGGTCCAAGAGTCGTCTGTAAACTGAATGTTAAAAGTTAATGAAATTATATGTTTAATTTTAGTGTCTAATTTTGATAACAAAGAGGGATGATTCCAAAAAGGCGATGATCGTAAATAATATGTTAATTTTGGCACAAAGAGACAGAACCGCATGATGGTGTAGGCAAAGTGGCTGCTTAATTTAGTAACTCTGTCCGAAACAAAATTTAATTTAGAAATTTGATCTTCTATAAAAGGTGCAAAAGACCGATCTGTAATAGGGCAGACAAGAAGCCGAAAAGAAGAATGGTCGATGATTTTAATACCTGGAGCTAATTGTTTGAATGAATTGACCACAGCATCACGTTCAGGACAATTTTGAGGGACCAGAAGCTCACATTTTGAAAAATTTAGATCTAAACCGCATTTACTCAAATTATTAATTAAAAAAGTAAAATCCTCCAAAACAGTAGTATGAACGTCACCAAGGGTTCCATCATCTAGGTACCAAACATTAAATTTTGATTGTAATTTGGTAATCATGGGATGAATAGCCAGACTAAAAATCGCAGGACCTAAAGGGTCACCTTGTTGACACCCAACTTCAGAGGAAAGAGTGTGTCCCCTGTACATCAGTTTAGTGGGAGTACTGTAACACTGCCACAAAAAAGAATACAGAGAAGGCATCTCCCTCTGAATTGAACGGTCAACAATACGCCTCTATCTACGGAGTTAAATGCATTTTTGACATCTACTTTTAAAATAACATCATTAGGCCGAAAGTTTAAAAAAGAGCGGATGGCATGAATAGCAGCTTCGCAGCCCCCAGATACTCCAAAACCGAGTTGAGTTGGCTGAAAAATATCTTTGAGCGAGCCAGAAACCGCCCGACAGCATAATTTGGCTGCAAGACGGCGATAGGTAGTACCCACGGCAATGGGTCTTATGCCTCCGTCCTTTTTTTTTAATGCACAAAGATTGGCTCCGTAGATGGTCTTTGTAATTTCATCATGTACCTGACCAGCAAGCATGATGTTCAGGAGAGCCGTCAACGCTTCAAGAAGGCTAGTGCTAGCCTCACCTGGCGCGTTTAAAAGGTCTTTGAGGTGCTGTGCGGATAACCCATCAAGGCCAGCAGCGGTGCCACTACGAAACCCATTTAAGGCTTGCAAGACATCAGTTGCCGAAATCTGCAAATTAGTAGTGACATCATTTGGGGGCGACGGTAAGGAAATGTTATTAGATGAAAAAGGGTGCTTTTCCTGGAGTGCTGACAAGGTTTCATTGTTATCCGGAGCTAAATCATCGTCGCAGAACAAAAGGCGCGCAGCACCCTTGATGTCACCGTCACTTACTTTAGCTTCGATATGATGGAATATGGATTTATTTGAAACATGAAAGGCATTGTTTTGTTGAAAAAGAATAGGGCTAGCATGACAGTTATCTTTAATTCGGGATGTAAGGGAATCAGGGCGAGAGCTAGGCCGAACATGTAATATTCTATATGGAAATGTTAGTAAATTTTCCCATGCTTCTATGGAATTTAAGTTGACTACATCTCTGATTTCCAAAGTTAATTTTTGAGCAACACATATGCGAGCACCTCTAGGCACTCTTTTTATTATAGGCACACTATGTTTTAATTTGGAAATTCTAAGCCAAAAGGGTTCAGTTGAAGGCGAGCTATTGGGTTGTGATGGGGACAGAGGTGTAAAAAGTGGAGGAGAAGCGTAAGGCAAGCCAGTGCGTACATGCGAAGTACCTTTGGATGAGTGGCAGCGGCTTTGATGGATTTTTAATCCCTTCTGTCCTTTAAAAAATCGAGGGTGAGGACAGCACTCGCACCTTATGTATTCATCCGCATTGGAAGTCGAACTCATAAATATAACTTATGATAAAATTAAAAGTAAAAATTTACAAACTTAATAAAGAATCAAAATATACTATAGGTAAAGTAAAAACTGAAAATTTCAAATCCATTTGGTCAGATTTAGTTTGCACATCCACATACACAACACATTGTGACATTTTGCACTTCACTGCTGCTGGTTGCCATGCAGCGCACATCACCTCTGTGCGCATGTGCAGCGCGAGAAGACCGCGCTCTTATTGGACGGCTGGCCGGCGATTGTGACATCTCATGACTTCCTTAGCAACTTCAAATCAGCTGGTTTTGATTTATATAATTCACTCAAAATTGCAAAGTGAAAATGATGGCCAACAAGTGATGCAATGCCCCAAGTCTTAAATATGGTAAAACACAGATCAAGACTGTAAAAACATAAGGATATTAATTATTTTTCCAATTATTCGCGGAGCTACAATTTGACAAGTCAAGTCAACGTCAGACGTCTATATATATATAATATAGGCAAGGTATAAAGCAAAGGTGTACACATACACTGTACACTGAAGTACCACATACCAGTATTTAAAAAAATGGTATGTACAGGGTTTTCAAAAAAAAAAATTTTTTTAAAAAAAATCGTTACCTTGCCTTACAAATTTCAGTAAAATGTTTTTCTGTCACTAAAGTAACATAAAATTAAAGAAATAATTGAATAATAGGTCCAGTTAGGTACATTACAAGTGTTGTAAATTTTTCTGGACCTATTATTCAGTTCTTTCTTAAATTTTAGGTTACTTTAGTGACAGAAAAACATTTTACTGAAATTTGTAAGGCAAGGTAACGTTTTTTTTATTATTTTTTTTTTGAAAACCCTGAACATACATTTTTTTTAATACTGGTATGTGGTGCTTCAGTGTACACACAGTGTATCCACACCTTTGCTTTGGACCACTTTTTACGCCACACCCTGTATATATATATTTATATAGGTTTTTTTTACATTACAGTCTGTTTTCGTCTAGCTTGCCAGATATTCTTTCGAATATAACTTTCGCAAATATTTTGTAAATTTTTGATATCAGAGAAATGGGTCTGTAGTTACCAATGTCGTCTTTTGGTCCCTTTTTATGTTATAGTATTATGTGGGAGTTTGTCCATTGTTTAATTATTTACCTAAACTATTTAAAGGATATCGTTAAATAAATTTGCCAGTGCCGGGCTGATTTCGTCCATTGTTCCTCTTAGAAGCTCGTTAGGTATCTTATGCGGCCCTGGGGCTTTATCAAATTTTTGGCTATTAATGGCTTTCATTACTTCTTCTGTCAGTAATTCGGGTACTCCATCCTCGTCGACTGGCGTGCTGTCAGAACCTTCTGGTAACAAATGAGACTCTTTTGAACCTTGTTGTTTCGAATATAGCGAGCGATGTCGTTTCTCTCGAACTTTTTCCAAGACAAGTGGCAAACAATTGGTAGTGTACCATTCTGCAGAAACTGTTTTTTGATCCTCTAACACAATTGTTGCGAAATGACCTATCCTTCCAAAGAACGAGGCCACCATTTTTTTCCCGCACTTCGATCTCTCTTCACTTTAGTTGGCAACTCCTCGAAAGGAAACACCCACTGAGCAGATTGTCTTTTGGTTTCAGGATCATAACAGTAAATCCAGCTTTCGTCACCTGTTAGTATGTCGAACACAGCATTTGAGTCACCTCCGTTAAATCTTTCAATCATTTTACGGCACCAATTCACACGATGGAGTTTTTGAGCCTTAGTCAAATTATGAGGTATCCACCGGGCGCAAAGCTTCCTGACCGCTAAATGTTCGTGGAGGATTTTGTGCACTTGACTCATACCGATGCCTAAGCTTGTCCGAATCTGCTGATAGGTCACTCTTTTGTCAGTCTCTATCATACGCCGCACAACACAGATGTTATTTTCAGTCGTCGCCGTAGAAGGCCGTCCCTCACGTACATCATCAGTGAGATTAGTGCGACCACGTTTAAACTCATTAAACCAGTTGTAAACAGTCGCACGAGAGTAGTGTATAATTGGGGGTTCTGGATCAAAAAAGATCCAGAACGCCCCAATTATACACAGTGAAAACTCATTTACGAATGCAAAAAACTCATTTTATAAATTAATAATAAACTACTCGAATCAGTATCAAAACCTTTTTTCACTATTTCAATTATCAAAACATACCTAATGAACTCATGCTAGGTAATCGGATTCTGTACGCTCGCAAGTTGCATCGAATCTGATCTCGCTGCGCATGCGCGCTACCTTATAAGTACTCAGCTGTTGCTGTGTAAACGAGTGAATAGAATTGCTAATAAATACGATTAAGCCTACCTCGCATAAGCGATGCTTCCAAATGCTTGAGCTATGTTATGAATGAAGATAATGACTAAGTATATTGACTGCATAAATATGTTATATAGTTGGATTTGTTTCTTACTTTGGATAAGTTGTAAATGTTAATCTTTGAAAAGATTAAATTATTTCTTTAATGACACCTTTAAAAACTAAATGATAAATAATATGAAATTGCTTGATTGATACCTACATTTTTCACCACTCCTACCATATCAGAAGTGGGATAAAAAGGGCATTTTTTTTCTTTTGCCCTTCGAAAAGTGTCCGCGTCCACTATGAGCCGACGACGCATACGACATCTTGTTTTGGACTCATCTGGCGAGGAAGAACCTCTTGCCGATCCAGTTCCAACCAAACGGCCACGAAGGAAGCAGAGTACGCGACCAAATAACACGGAACGTTTGACCCGATTGGAGAATATGCTGGAAGAATTAATAAAACGGAAAGAAATTACACCGTCGCCCCAAGAAGCCAGACCGACTGCATCTACATCAAGATTGGAGGCCGAAGGATCGAGAACACGGGGCGAACTTCAGCGAGTGGACAATGTACACGGTACTTCTTTAACCTCAATTAATTACGCCCAGTCGAATTTAACCTCAAATTCAGTTTTAGATTGTCAAAATAACTGGCAAGTCATGATTCTTCCAATGGCCTCATTGTCTGTAATAACTTAACAAACAATTCTACAAATACCCCCATGGTTGGTAGTAACTTAAGATACCTTGGAAAACCTGATAACATCCCGAAGTTTAACGGAAATTCTAATACTATGTCTGTTCAAACATGGTTGCATCGATTGGAGTACCTGGCCACCATCTATGGCTGGGATGAGAAGACGCTGATCTACCATATGACGGCCAGCCAGCAAGACATCAACATTTCCTGGGAAGACTGGAAGAAGCGCCTGGCAGATTTCTTCCCGGCTGGACGAGGGCTCGCCGCCAAGCTGCACGACTTCGTGACGACTTCAAAACAAAAGGATAAGAAGGTATTTGATTTTTATTATAAGAAACTAGCACAGGGAAAACTTTGTGAATTATCAGACCATATGATTTGTGGTGTTATAATATACACGCTATCTGACTCATTGTTAAAGGTGGGAGCTCGTGGTGCAGGATGTAGGGACACGCGGTCTTTGCTTAATTACTTAACTGACGCTGCAGTTGACTCGACCACGTCCTTTGACAAGCAACCAAAAAGTAGTGAGGATAATGATAAGGGGTCATTTAGGCAACGAAAATGTTTTACTTGCGGTAGGAGAGGTCATACTTCTTTCGCGTGCCGAGACAGTTTACGTTGTACGAATTGCAGTAGGGTCGGTCACAAAACTGAAGATTGTAGGTTTTCTAAGAAGTGTTCCTATTGTAACAAAATTGGTCACGAACGTGACGATTGTTACAGCCTTAAAAAATCCGGTACTAATGCTAACCAACCAACGGTAGTTAAAACTTCCGATCAGTCTAATGATAAAAAGTAAACTCTTTACCATATCCGTCCTATCGATGAGGGTGATCGCAAGTACCACAAAACTGTTATTGCAAACAGGTATAACTTAACAGGGTACAGTGATTTAGGTAGCGCATGTAATACCATCACTCCAAAAGCGGCTACATGAATAAATTTAGCATTTAATACACGATGTAGGTTGAGCATTAAAGGTTGCGGAGGTCAAATTATCGCACCTGAGGGTGAAAGTACTCTTACACTGAACATTGACGGTGTATGTGAGGACACTCCCGTTTTGGTAGTAAGAGATGATCTGCAAGATACTGATATGATAATAGGTCGAGCTTTTACAGCATTACCCGGTGTATTCTTAACTAAAAATCAGAATCCCTTACGTTCTCTAAGGACAATAGCGATCCTGTTAATATCGAATTGCCTTTTGCTAATGAACACGAAGTGTGCACATCAAAGGTGCAACTTAAGGTTCCCCGGGATACGATACTCGAGCAGGGTTTAAATAGGATTATGGTGTATACTGATGACGATGTTACCACTGGATGTATAAAAGTTTGTCGTTATGAACATAGGTCCTAAGGTAAAGAAATAGATATTCCAGAACAAATTACTGACATTCACGAAAGCATAGTATCCATTGATGTATATAATTTTCAATTTGACCCTTTGACTTTGTATTCAACACAATGTATAGCACGAGGTCAGATACAGGTCAATGACAGTTATGACACTGACTTACAAGGGAATGATCAGGGGGGTAATTCAAGCTTGTAAACTCACGGCCACATGGCCGTGAAAGGTCGCCGCGGACTGCTCACCAATAGGTCGCCTACATTTTGACATCCGCGATGGATACCGCTCCAGTGATGCGTGGTATTCACGACATCGTCGCTGCATGAAATTACAATTAGCAATGTCACGCGTTTTTACCCGCTGATGACTTTCAAGGACGCTATTACTGTCATCAATGTTTCAGCACTCGCGGATGCATAATTTCACAAGTTAATGTTTATTAATAGGTAGAAAGTCATCATCAGCTGTATACTTATTGCGTAAAAACACAATTGTCTTTATTATTTACAACAAACAAACGTACATACTATAAGTAAGGATGCGAAGTTTTGTCTTACCTTAAAGCATAAACTTGAAATGAAAAGTAAAATAATGTAAAATAAGGTTTAATGTGCTGATCTGAACTCTAAAACTGAAACAAAAATATACCAGAATTATTTAGTTTAATTTATTTTAAACTCTAATAAATCAACAACACAATGTTCAATACATTAGTTTAATTTAAATTTACCTATTTGCCCACATACATTTTAATGGTGTATCCACACCCCGACCAGCAGCGGCTTCGCCGCAGGTCTACGTCAAGATCTTTTGCCACCAGGCGGAGAGAATACACCACCAGAGACAAAAAACCGTTAAAAAAGAAAATACGTTTGACACAAGTTTTGTGTCATGCCATGGTTTGTCAAGAAGCTTGTCATCATATATAAAAAACAAATAAATGTAATTTGACAGAACAGTGAGCCACTGATCATGTAAGTAGGTAGGTAATCTTTTTTCAGTGAGCCCACGCTGGTGAACTTATGTTCGATCGCCACCAACCAAAACAATAGTTATGTACATGTTGCATGCCTTAATAGTCACCAATGGAAATGTTATATTCATTGTGATAGACGTGCATGTTTAATATCTGTCTTTACCTATAGTAAGCCGCCCAGAGATACTATTAGGTAGGTAGCAACCTACCTATGTACGTATTTATGTTTGTATTTTCTTTCAAGATTAAAGAAAGTTTCCTTATTCACATTACAGAAGATTCAAGAGATTTGATATTAACATTCGAAAAATACATTCTCAAAAGGTAATGAACACAAGTTAAAGAAATAACATGAATTTGCCTTTAGCAGCAAGGGAGCAGACACTTACTACATTTCAGCACAACATCAATGACAATCTCCACTGAACTAAAGCTTTTAAAATTTATAAGGAATAAATACAATCATTAACATTGATAAATGTTTTTATTCATAAAAGCTTTTATATGCCTAAGCACTCACGCTATTTTTTTTTTTATGTGGCTGATCCTTTGTCATTATAATCATGGTTACTCATGCTTGACCTACCCGGTTTGTTAGGTATTACCCCTTATTTGCAGTCATCAGCAGCAATACAGATCACTTCCTCATATCAAGGAGCTACTCTCACAATGAGTATCTCCCTCTGAAAATTTTTAACTGTTTAATGTCGTTTTGAATAGTTCAATGGACGTAACAAAGAAAAATGAGACTCCTTTTGTTTTTCGATATATTAGGTATTTGTTCTTCCTGCACAAGAGGTACAGACATTCCTCGCTCGGAACGATTTCTGATAAAATCCATTGCTCACGTATCAAGCACACTATGCTCTAGAACGCAGCAACCCAAGATGATTAACAGCAACTACTCTCTAAGCGTCTTGACGACGGAGCATCATAAATTTGCTTGATTGGCATCTTCAAGGACATTATTTCTAGGTTTGTGCTGGTCAGAGTTGAAAAAATAGTTATGAAATGACTGTAAATTGATTTATTTGCTTGCAAATACTGCTTCTGATATGCCGTTTTTATGTCAAAATCTCACGGATGCATTTCATCTCAAGCGATGTCATGAATCGGGCGAAGTGCGTCACGGTTATAGATGCAAAAAGTATTTTAATCGTGAAGACGTAAAGTAAGTTTTTGCATAACCGTGACATCAACAAAGGCGAGATAGCAAGCAAGGGCGAGGCGAGATCAAATGAAAGGTGTAATTGAACTATAGAGCAAAAACAGAGAGATAAAAATTAAATATTTTTATTGAAAAATAAGGTTTTGATCTGAATTTAAAAAAAATGCGTTCTAATAACAATATCTTATTAAAAATACACTATTGGTGTCTTTAATCGCCAAGTCAAACCTTCAGCCTTACTACAAATACTAAAACATTGTTTCATGTCTTGGATTAAAAAGGGAAAAATCATTTGTGCATATTTATTGTGTCCACACCATCCGGTGGTATTGTGTTGACGGCTCTGCTGCTCATACTGAGAAAAATATAATAATCTGGGGCTGCAGCGGCATTTTCTATGAAAAATAACGATACTATGGTATCTGACATTTTTGACGTTTGGACGCCGGTAATGCCGCCGGGTGATGTGGATACACCATTTGATTGACACAAATGTCTATGTCTTGTGCTTTATGGTTAACTCTCGCCCCAGATAATATAATACTACTAGTACAGATACCTCATCTCATACAAAGAAACGGTTCCGCCCTATCGGGCTAAGACCTCCGGGCTATGAGAAAGGCTAGATGACGCCGCTACGTAGACTGGACTTTCCGAAATAAAGCACATCGGTTACTCGCAATGCAGTGTACGTGTTTTCTTACTTAATAGATGGCGCTCAACTTACTGCTTTTAAATTATTTACGTGTATCGGAAATTATTTACGTGATTCCCAACATAGTTTCCTCGTGGAACAACTAGATGGCGCTCGAAAAACGCTGAGACGAAATTGGTGTGTTTTCGTGTTTTTATTGATTGAGAAAGATTTTTGTATTTAGCTTACAAATATTTCACGATTTATTTGAGTAGGTACATAAGTAGGAAAAAGATGGATGGAGAAAACGTTTTTTCGTTATTTTTGATTCTGCTAGGTTTATGCTAAGGTATGGGACCATGATGCCAGGATAGGCACCATGCACGGTCACACAATAAATAGTATTTAGTGTGTCCAGGGGGCATCCCGAAAGAAGGTAAAATGAGACAATTTTATTATCAACAAAAGTTTTTTTTAAATGAAATATTTTAGCTTTTATTGAAGAATCAAACTTGCACTTATGCAAAAACGCGCCAGAGTTCAAAAAAAGTTCGGACACAAAATGCAAAAAACCAGCTAAGAGCGAGTCGGACTCGCGCACTGAGGGTTTCGTGCAAACTTTAACTGAATTGGGAATCCACTTACTTTCACTTAGTAAAATACCACAACATTTCGTTGACAGCAAATATAACTTTGTTTTTCATAGAATTTGTATGAATAACGAATTTTAGTTTGCGGTTTTTGAAAATGTGCTATATCTCAAAAACTTCTTGTTCGATCCCGTCCTAACCAATTTTGGTTGAAAGTATTTGTTGAGATCTTTACAAGGTGATGCTTATAGTTATGGAATAAAGTGTCTGTGAGAAACGGAGGACAGACAGACAGACAGACTTGACGAAACTATAAGGGTTCCGTTTTTTGCCATTCGGCTACGGAACCCTAAAAATGACGTTTTTTTTTAAAAAAAAACATGCAAACTCGGGCCCGAGTGGTCGGAACACAGCCTACTGGTGGCCAAGCACTCGGGTCCGAGTGCTATATATAAAATTAAGAAATGGTTCTGTTCTGGTGCGTGGAACTAAACTAGTTAAATCGATACAATATAGGATAACCTTCTGAACTATAAATAATTTTTATTTAATTTTAACGGGATAACATTTTATCCAGGAACATTCTTTTTTGACAACCCGTCTGGTGTATTGGTTGAGAAATCGCCTACTACGCAGCGGGTTGCGGGTTCGATCCCCGCACAATACAAACATTTGTGTGCATGAACATGTCTATTTGTATTAGTCTGGGTGTTTTCTATGTATATCATGTATGTATTTACAAACAACAAAGTATTTAAGTATTATATTCGTTGTCTGGCACCCATAACACAAGCTTTTAATGAATTAGACATCAGTCTAATCAACAAGTATAAAGTATCAACTTTTATTTATTATTTTATTTTGTTTTTATTTCTCTTGTAAAATAATTTGATATAACTGAATAATAATGTGAATTTCATTTGATTTTCTTTTTAACCTAAAAATATTTTTTGATTTAGTTGTTCAATTCTTCTATAATTAAAAAAAAACTGTATGGACAATTTGTCTGCAATAAAATTATTTTATTTTATTTTCATTTATTTATTTTATTAGTTGTCAGGTGCAAGATTTTACCCAGCCTATTGCACTTTATTAGGTCTGCGTAGTAAAAAAAAACTAAATATAAATCTTAAAATAAATTCCAAAGTCGATTTTAATTATACTGAAGTTTGACATCATGGTCTAATCCTTTAAACTGATTTAGTTGTTCAATTCTGCCTCGGTAGCGCAGCGGTTAGAGGGTCGCACTTTAAAGTGATGGCTGCACCAGAGGTCCCGGGTCGAGCCATAAGAAAGCACGTAAAGCCGTTGATCCTGCGCCTGATCTCTCTTCAGTCGTGTCAGATTGCTGTCCCATCGGGTTATGAGAGTGAACCTGTGTTTGCGCACACACTTGTGCAATATAATATGTCCCCCGCAGTATGTCGTTGTTAGGATACATATATTTATGTAAAAAATAGTTATAGTACAAAAATCGGTTGCAAGTCAGCACGGCCAAAAACTGGTCATAAATAAAACAAAATCAGACTTTTAAATCCAGAAAATCACTTTTTGAGTAATTAATACTTATCAAATAATATGAGCAATGCCGACATGAGATATTTTTGAATTATTCAAAGTCCTTAAACGGCCAGAATCTACTCGAACAACCAAAATTTTGAACACGCACTTAACGTTGGTTGCCTATCAATATGTGTTCCTAATAATGTGACAAAATCTCCTAACATCGTGTTTAGTCACAAGGACGCTAGAATTTAATTCTGGCCATACAATTAGTTTTCTATTTATTTGTACTACTATGACTAATATTATAAAGCTAAAATCTAGTTTGTTTGAACGCGCTAATTTCAGAAACTACTGAACCGATTTAAAAAAAAATATTTTTGTGTCGGATATATTATTAATCGATGAAGGTTTTGGGCTATAAAAAATCACGCTACGGCTTAGAAGAGCAGAAGAAAAATGAAAAATGTTGCAACAAACCGGGGGAAATATACATTTTGAGAGCTTCCGTTGCAGCGTTTAAGGTACACAAACATTATGTATGACGGGATTATTCCTTTAAAACAGTTTTACAATACGGTTAGCGACAGCATGTTTATCTTATATGGTTTAATTACTGTACAGTTACTTTCCATAATTTTGTATGAAAATTCCAAAGAATAATCACATGAAGTTACTATGATGTAGGTAGGGTAAACATACCGGTTCACCGGTCACTACCCCTTTACGGCCACTTTGCACATTATTTTGAATAATAAACAGTGTATAGGCAGCTTCTTTCCAATTTCACGTCATTCAACCCACACGAAGTTCACGATTCATAATCCAACGGCTTAACCTCGAAATTTGCAATCTGAGCCCTCAGTCGCCATTTCAAAATTTGGTGTCTGGAGGCGTGGCAAATTTAGCCAAAAAAATAGCAGGTGGGTTGATTTTCAAAGGTGAGTTTTTGAGTGTTACGATTGTTTTATAGGTGAATGAATTGGTTTATGTGTATGAGGCATGTGTAAATGCAATATTAAAGTGCCCAAACTGACCAAACTTTTAATTATATGTTATATTTTTGGTGGTCGGGCAATAGGTTATCACTTAGTTTAAAATCGACTTACCGACCGGGTGATCGGGAAACCAGTTTACTTACGTCATTTATCTTTGCTAATATTGCGGAAACCTTATGTTTACCAACAGAGATACTATTTTAATAGTGAACAGCTCTGATTTTGTAAAGAGAAAACTGGATTCCAGCCACCCGTTTACCTGATACTTCCAAAGATATGACCTTTAAAAATGCCAAAAGTGTGACGGCCGATAACTAGTCTACACAAAACCTATTTCCGGCCGTATTTAATAAAAGGCGTCACATTTTTTTTATTACATTGACAGAAAATCAAACAATACCTTCTATAGAATTTTCGGACAATGGAACGGAAACTGCAAGTTTCAGCTCCAGACCCACTAGCAACTGTTAGAGTTTTCTTCTGTTTTTTCTTATTTATTATTTGTTTTACTTTCATACTATTATGAGCCCTATGAGCTATTGAATAACACTAATTTTCCTACCGTGCATTAGGTGGCCGATAACTGAGTAAAAAGGCCGATAACCGGTATATTTGCTATATTTACAATTTTTTTTTAAATTATGTATCACTGCTACGTCTACTAACGTTAGGTATTATGAAACTATACTATTGTAGGCCCAAAAGTTTTATTTTTTTAAAGTCTTGACGTTCAGCATTATGACAGAAATCAACTCTGAAGTCAACAAGTTGCTTAAACGGCCGATAACCGGTATGTTTACCCTACTTGAATTTAGTCGATTGTTCATTCCCCTTCATTTTGTTAAGTCATTAATTTCATTTCGAAGTTTTTCTACACTGTTTTTTAAATAATTCTTCGAACAAAACTAAAAGAGATAGCAAATATAGATGATTAGAAGTCCGATACAGATTTTAAATAGATTTTACTATTTGTTAGAACACAAAATAGGCCACAAATTTTCAAATTACCGTAAATTATGGAAAACTTTACGCGGCTTGAAATAGACATGCGCAAAACGGCTTACTAAAATGAGAAGAGTGATTACTAAACGGCTTACTAAAATGAGATCTTCTCAATCACAGATATATATCTATCTTTTATATCCTTATCTCACTAACTCGGTGATGAAGCGAACGATCTTTACGTAACTTTATATCGAGAGATCAAAATGAGCCGTTATTATATCAGAGAGAGCCGAATGAGAAAAGAGCTACTTACGATGATGCGAATGATTATATATATAAACAAAAACCCTTTAATAAGGACTAGAATATGCTATTGTTTGTTTGTCATACAATACATTACCTACTACTAATAAGAAGCCGACAGTTTTTTGTACGTTGTAAACTTATTACGTACGTTAATTATTTATATTACTTTATAAAGAAAATGATAATCATTTGATTTTCCTTCATACTAAGCAGGCTTAGGACTGTCAACCTAGATATAAAAAGTGAATGACAGTTTATGAATTTAAAACACCTGAAAAGTAACTAACTCAATGTTTGTTTGCTAATAAAATCAAGTAGTCGCATTCAGTAATCCAAAAACTTGCAATTATTCCGACAGCCGAAGTGCGCCGGCTCTTATCATAAAAGAAACTAAAAAAAACGTCAACAAACATTCAACCAGCCAATATTTATAGAACCGCACGCAATGCAAATTGATCTTTATTTCGTTAGCACTACATACAGATTCTACCGTTTTACCGAGCCACGGTTCGGCCATAATGCGCACACTACGAACGTAGCTTCCCTTCTCTTTCTTTCGCTCTAGAAATGAAATGAAGCGGTGTATCTTTATTTAGTTGTATATCTGAAAATTCAACTTTATCTCTCGGATATAGAGATTTATTTGAAACACAAGTGAGCTACGGATATATGAGCCGTTTAGGTGAGATAAATATATTTTTTATCTTTCTCTCGCGAGCTACACAAGTCTACTTGAAATATACCGTCTGGCACCACTGGTCAAATAAAACGCATTCATAAAAATGCGCCATCTATACTAGTTTGTTATCAACTTTCCACCATGCCACATAGTTTTGTCGTATGCCGACAGAGGGTTAGAGGCTAGTAAAAGCATGCTTTTATGCTTATTACACTGTTTTTGCTACTTATGGAAAAAAACAATGGTATTGAGTTTTTTTCTATTTTAAACAACTGAAAATGTTTATTAACATATTTTTCGGGTATTATCTTCACGAATCTTAGGATTTTAGTCTATCTAATAAACAGTAATTGCGCTAGCTATACACGTGTCGCCATCTATTGAGAAATTTTAAAGGCTATGTAACTCATGTACCGAATGAGACCCCGTGCTCTCGCCCTCGCTCTAACTATCCGCCTTTGTTGATGTGACGGCTATGATTAAGCAAAAATAAACTTTACGGTCTTAAACATTAAAATACTTTCTGTATCTACAACCATGACGTATTTCGCCCGATTCAGAACATCGCCTGAGCTAAAATACATTCGTGAGGTGTCAAATAATGTATAAGTCTTAAGCTATTTTCAAGCTTTTTAAATAATTTTTCAGCTCTATATTCATCATTATTTCTTCAACTCTAGCCAGCAAAAGCCTGAAAATAATATATATTTGATGTTACCAATCAAGTAAATGTTGCTGCGTCGCGATCGTCAAGACACTGAGGGCTGGTTTTAGGAGCATGTTGTGCTACTCGTAGGCACGCGAGCCCTGGGTTTTAACCAGAAAACGGTCTGGGCAAGGAACAATTCCATAAACTTGCCATTTATATTATGTTACGGTATTATGGTTTAGTTTAGCAAATAAGTATTTTTGATGAAATCTTGAATTAAGTACCTAATTATTGTAATAAAATAAAAGGAACGAGCATATACCAGGTCAACAGTGCAAAACAGAAACACAGCATTTGGCACGTTTAGTAGACTGAATCATCCATCCATCATACCTCTAAGTGTATGTATTAAATAAAAAATGCATTTAAATAAATGACTTTATTTTATTAAAAGTTTTTTAGCAATAAACCTAAGCATTACACACTAGTGTTTTACATTCTCTCCATTTCTTGGGGTCAGTAGCAATACTGGATCTCTTCCTCAAACCTATAGGAGCTGCTCTACTTAGTTCAATCATTTAAATGAGATTTTCCCTCTAGCTCTTTTGCTCTTTACATTGGCACAAATAATCAAGTTCATCTTGGAAGTAGATAACCAAAATAACAAAGTAAGAACGTCACATCTGCATATTGTGGACAAACGAAACGATATTAAGCACTGTGCTGTATTTTCTACTCTACTCCGTCTCAGTGATGCTAAGATAAAAATATAGCTTTTCATAATTTTCAACATGTCTGATGTCATCTCATAAAAATACACTATACCTACATAGAATCTGAAACAACAGCAAACGATAAAATATAGGTTATATTTCGTATGCCTCCGGAATTTTATAAAATTGATTGATTACACGTATCGCGTGCTTAGCCAAAGCATTGTTTTAGGCTAGCTAGCCTTTCTATTTAGTACCTTTGGTTAGAGTAGGACTGTAGTTTTAAAGTTGGATGAACGTATCTTCATTCTCTTTGAGAATCCGCACCACGAGGATTTCCCGTTAAAAAAAGGTCCAAGATATTGCTCCGACACGTGAACTTGATACTCGCTCAGGCAGAAAATGTATATCTCACAAAATTATGCTCCAAGATCCAGCTTATATTACTGTGGCGGCTCCAGGAGTCTTAACGACACAGAGTACCACAAGCTTAATCGGATTCTTCAATAGCTTTATTTTTTGATGTGTGATGGCCAAATTTGATGAAATATCTTTTTGTTTTATTGCAAAAAATATAATATTTTATGCAAATAGGTATTGACGTCTTGATAATCTTGACATAACTTTTCACGCATATATGTCAGACGATGTTGTGAATAGGCGATGTCCGTATTCACAGTGCACTTTAAAGTCAGTAGATACAGTGCAATGTTTTGAGTTTTTGAGCGGTCTCAGTACATATATTTTTAAAAATTTTGAATACCTATGATATCATATAGTAGTAATGCCTATGGTATTATGAATATTTGACACTCAAGAATACAAGAGAAAATAAGAAATTAATTTTCTTCTTCTTCATTTTATTAAAATACTAGTGGATACCGCATTGATTTTGATTCGATAGCATAAAAAACATATGACTTTTTTGTGTCTGATACTTTTGGAGTTAGTTCTGTTAGCAAGTTGATGGATATTTTTCATAAGAAAAACCCTCATTAATGCGGTCTCTCATCTTCATTACCTTCAAGGACCCAAAAAAGGATGTTAAAAGTTAAAATTTAGTTTCACAACATTATTTTTCTTCCTTCTAAATACTACTTATCATTTATTTAATGTGACATCGACTGAGGCGAGGCTACAGCTTTGGCGATGCTATAATTTTTCATCTGCCAAACGCGTCAAAGTCCATAGAAACGTGTCAAATAATTCGCCCAGGATTAGTTTCAACTAACGCCGTTTGAGGCGATCGGCGCTAGATTCGATGAGAGTTTGTGAATACCAATTTCTCGACCCAGGCGAAGGTCCATATATGGATCAGTGTCGCGGTTGACTTTGTGAATCAAAAGGCAGGCCCAACTCGGTAATCTTTATTAAAGTTTAGTCATTGCTTTGACGATCAATCGCGGTTAGGAGAAAGTGACGTTAGTATGAAAATAGAGCTAACATCGGAAGTACCTTTCTATTACTTAGAGTGCATTCTTAAGTTAGTTAGTGAATCTGGAATAGAATTGCACCGTGAAAAATGCTCTTTTCTTAAAACTAAAATAGAATATTAAGGACACATTTATCTCTGGGGGGGAAATAAGACCTGCTCCTGATAAAGTAAAAGCTCTAACTGATTTTGCGACCCCTACCAATGTTCACGAACTTAGACGTTTTATTGGCCTCGCGAGTTATTTTAGAAAATTCGTAGTATGCGTAATGCTTAATTGCCATCTGTTTTATAAACAGACGGCTAGATGACGCTAAGCGTCACGCAATTGACGTTTTCATAAGAGACCACAAATTTCGCAGGGTCGGACTGACAGCACGGTAGCTCAATTGGTAAGAGCGTTTGGCCCGGTCTGTCAAAAGGTTGCTGGTTCAAGTCCCGCCCGTGCGCAAATTTTTGGTTTCCTATTTCATCTTTATGAATTCGTAGTATCTTTTGCGAATAGAATTCGTCCGCTCTCATCTTTACTTAAAAAAGAGCAACCTTTTTGCTGGAGAGAGGACCAAGAAGCCTCGTTTATGGATATGAAGACAGCATTAATATCTGACCCAGTTCTTGCCATATATAACCCAAATTTAGAAACTCAAATCCACACTGATGCTTCAACCTATGGGGTGGGTGGTATTCTGTTCCAAAAGCGAACAGATGGACAACTAAAACCAGTGGCTTATTTTAGCAAATAAACGACAACTACGGAACAAAAATATCACTCATACGAGCTTGAGGCAATGGCTGTAGTGCTGAGTATAAGAAAGTTTCGCGTTTATTTAGTTGGTAGACCCTTTACAATATTAACGGATTGTCAGGCTTTGAGTACTACTTGGACCAAAAAGGACATGCTTCCGCAAATAGAGCGTTGATGGTTAGAATTGCAAAGCTTCGATTTTACTGTACAATATAGGCCCGGTGTTAGGATGCAAAATGTCTACGCCCTCAGTCGGTGTGCTCTTCCTTTACAACATATTACTGAAGAAAATTGGGTATTAGCCGTACAAAATGATGACGAGAAAATTAAAAACATCATAACTAATATTAATAATAAAGAATATAGGGATTGGTACAAAGTCAAAGATAACATTTTGTATAGGAACGTTGGTGACGAAAACAAATTTGTCATTCCGAAGTCTGTACGTTGGAGAATTGCTAAAATGTTTCACGATGATAATGGGCATATGAATGAAGATAAAGTTATAGAACTTACACAAAGTGATTATTGGTTTGAAAAATAAAGGCGTTTTGTCACTAAATTTGTGCGTAGTTGTATTTCTTGTCAATTTGAAAAGACACCAACAGGGAAGCGCCGTGGTTTTTTAAACCCTATTGACAAAGGTAATATCCCATGGCATACATGGCATCTCGACCATTTAGGCCCATTTTGTAGGTCTAAAAATAAGAACTCTTACCTCTTAGTTATTGTTGACGCATTTAGTAAATTTACATGGCTGCAACCGGTATCTGATACAAGCACCTCTTATGTTATAACAACAATGAATTTGCTCATTCGTATTTTCGGTTTACCGAGTCGTATAATCACTGATAGGGGCAAGGCGTTCGCGAGTCACGCATTTGAAGATTATTGTAAATCTAAACAAATTCGACACATTTTAAATGCTGTAGCTTCCCCGCGTGCCAACGGACAAGTACAGCGGTACAACCGTACTATTCTACAATCTTTAAACGCGTATACGGGAGAAAATGATAGTGACTGGGAGCAGTTTGTACCGCAAGTAGAACGTGGTATCAACATTTCTATTAATAAGACAACTTTAATGAGCCCCTATGAATAACTTTATGGATATAAACCCCGATTCGAAATAGATATTTAAGATCGATCAGAAATCGTCCCAAATCTTCGTCAACTACGAGCTCAAGCCGAAAGTAACACTATAGAAGCAGCTAAAAAGGCTAAAACCAGATATGATAGGAATAGGATCCCTAGCATTAAGTATCAAGTAGGAGACTTGGTTCAAATTCAGAGACGTGTTGTTAAAATGTTGTTAAAAAGGGGTTAACTAGTGGAAAATTGGTTGATAAATATGCTGGACCTTATAAAATTGTAAAAGCATTTGATAATGACCGATACAGGGTAATATCATTGAATAAAAAAAGGTAGAAAATACAAGAATGTAATAGCGTCTGATAAAATTAAAAAGTTTAGAGTACAATCAATTATTGATGACGATGATTCAACCGATGACAACGATAGTTGAAATACATTGTTGCACTTTCTACCAATTCACTAATGTGTTTTTTTAATAAAATTTTGAATGGAATATTTTTTTTAATTAATATTAATAAGGAATATATGGGTATTTAAAGGTAATATAAATTGTGATTAATTAGCATGGTTGTGTCCCTTAATCATAGATGTATATTTACTGATGAAACGTATGGGTGTGTTCCCGAATAATTAATAACAGTAGAGTAAATAATTTTAAATCTGTAACATTAAAGTCTGGGTGTGTCCCCAAAAAGAAATAAAATATGGATGTATACCGTAAAAGAAATATAATATGGGTGTGTCCCTTACAGGAAATGAAAATATGGGTGTGTCCCTATAACATTGCAACATACGGGTGTGTCCCTATAACATTGCAAAATACGGGTGTGTTCCCATTATGCATATTTTTTTTGTATAGTGAACAATGTCTTTTGATTAGTACTATATCAACAAATGAATAGTTTTGTAATGCAATAACAAAAAATAAACTGATAAGTAAAATGTCTTAACTGATATGATTATAATCCATGTTTGTTTAGGGTTATTTTAATGGACATTCAAGTGTTTATAACTGTACCGATTGTAATTTTAGTATTTATTGTAATCACACAGTTGATTCGAAGTACTTTTTCTAATTACGAGGTCGTAATAGTTGTCAGGAAGGGCCGAGTGATAGAATAATAAATATAAGAATACCAAATGTAGCATATCGGTGATTAAAATACGAGGGTCAAACTGAAAGTTCTTAGAACTGGCCACTTATAAACAATATAATAAAAAAAATATTCTAAAATTTGAAAATAGAACTCTTTGCCAATATTACTGAGTATATATTTCATTCATTTGTCATTTGTTTTACGATTTGGCGGCAAATTGAAAATTGTCTGTGTCACGTCAACATGAATTTAACACGAGAAAATTTTCGTGCAATGATTTTTTATGACTTTCGATGTCATTTAAGTCAACAAGAAAGTTATGATAGACTACGATTGGACCTTTCACGATGAAGCCCCATCTCGTGCGACTGTTTACAACTGGTTTAATGAGTTTAAACGTGGTCGCACTAATCTCACTGATGATGTACGTGAGGGACGGCCTTCTACGGCGACGACTGAAAATAACATCTGTGTTGTGCGGCGTATGATAGAGACTGACAAAAGAGTGACCTATCAGCAGATTCGGACAAGCTTAGGCATCGGTATGAGTCAAGTGCACAAAATCCTCCACGAACATTTAGCGGTCAGGAAGCTTTGCGCCCGGTGGATACCTCATAATTTGACTAAGGCTCAAAAACTCCATCGTGTGAATTGGTGCCGTAAAATGATTGAAAGATTTAACGGAGGTGACTCAAATGCTGTGTTCGACATACTAACAGGTGACGAAAGCTGGATTTACTGTTATGATCCTGAAACCAAAAGACAATCTGCTCAGTGGGTGTTTCCTTTCGAGGAGTTGCCAACTAAAGTGAAGAGAGATCGAAGTGCGGGAAAAAAATGGTGGCCTCGTTCTTTGGAAGGATAGGTCATTTCGCAACAATTGTGTTAGAGGATCAAAAAACAGTTTCTGCAGAATGGTACACTACCAATTGTTTGCCACTTGTCTTGGAAAAAGTTCGAGAGAAACGACCTCGCAGTAGGATCCTCCTTCACCACGAGAACGCCTCGTCGCACACCGCCAAGCGAACGATCGACTATTTGGCGACATCAAACGTTGAATTACTGGGTCACCCGCCGTATAGCCCCGACCTCGCGCCTTGTGATTTTTATTTATTTCCAAAAATTAAAGAAAAACTTAAAGGAAAGCGGTTTATGAATGCTGAAGAAGCGGTGGCTGCGTATCGCGATGCCATTGAAGAGACCCCTAAGGACGAGTGGGCAAAGTGCTTTTCCCAGTGGTTCCATCGCATGCAGCGGTGTATTGACGTCAATGGACAATATTTTGAAAAGATATAATAAAACTAATAACTGGCTAATGTAATCAGTTTTTGATTTTCTAAGAACTTTCAGTTTGACCCTCGTATTTAGGTTAGAACTTAATTATTTCATTATCTTACAATATTTAACGTCAAAGAACTACAGCAATATCCGTTACTACTACCCGGATATGATCTATGATTAATTTTGCCGGAAACACATTTTAATTCGATCATTTACGGTGATAGGAAATGACACTTGATTTTCTGAAATATTAATGTTATTGTAAGATGTCATGATTTTAGATTATTATTATACTTAATTCTGTAAAACATTTATTATAATTAATATTTGCCATGACAGGAAGTGACTTGCGTAGATTTTAATATATTGTACCAACCGGATATCATATTTAAATAAATTTGAACGGAAGCGCTGCCTAGTGGCGCCACCTTTAATTTACTTTGCTAAACATTAAAAATATTACGTCCATACGTCACTTCCAGTTGGCAGATATTAAATGACAGGAAGTTGTACTTTTAAATTAAAATCGAACGGAAGCCTTACCTGTGGCGCCACCTATAATTTAGTTTGTTAAAATGTTAAAAACTGTAATAGCTGTACGTCATTTCCAACATGCAAGTATAAAACTAGTGCTAAGACGATAACCAGTGTCTTTTCTCTCTGTAAATTGGAAGAGTAAACAACTTCTCGAAAGTGCTGTGTTTGAATTATCCACCACTCCTAACACTATATTAGGGTTTGTATATAATATTATTATTTTACACAATAGTATTTGTTGCAATTTTAATATCTATTTACAATATTCTCCTGCACCCATATCAATCTCTCTGCATGATCTAAAGGTATGGCTGGGAGAGAATGCTATTAGCATTGAGTGCACCTTTTGTACACTTTTATTTGAGCAATCAAGTTTTTGAATAAATAACTAGTATAAGTTTTCGATATTAGCACATATTGAATGGAAATAATGTAAGCCTTCCAGACTTTATCTACTCGTACCGTGACAAACTTGAAAACTGTAATAACCACTTCTAGGGGGCTCAAATATAAAAGCGGTCAAATAATAGACTAAAATCAAGTCGGTAAAACAGACACGTATTTCATTTGCTTCCTTTATTTTAACCGATTGCTATTATTTCCTTCGGGTATTAAGAAAGCAATCTCACAACACTAACGCCTCCGCGTTAAAGAAAGCACATCGGTGGTCAAGTGGTTTGGACAAGCAAACGGATAGCGTAAGATACAGGGTTCGATTCCGGACACAGTTGCTTTTTACCGACTTCCAAAAAAAATTTATGTTAGTGATATTGTTTGAATTTTATCCTATTTGAGTATGTTGATCTATTAATTACCTACAAGTGCAATTTAGTGTGCAATTACTTACGCCAATGATTTGAGACAATTTTGTATCCAAGTTCTGCGTCCACCTTGGTACTATTCCGAGAATCTTGATTAGAATTACTGTATAATGAGTTGTTCACTTCAAGTATCCGGATCTCGGAGAGGCATTTCGTCGAATGAAGATTGATTCCGTTACGCGTAATCGATTAATGTACGAGCCGCAACGTAAAGCGCAATTTAAATCGACGTTTTAGTAAAACGAATGTCCGTTTTAGTAAAACACCCGTAATAGATTTTTTTGTGTCTTGAATGAATAAAACTCACGAACTCTGGTGAAGAAGCATGCAAAGCTGAATAATTTCGGCCATCCAGTTTGCGGCCTAAGAGACAACAAACAGAATGACGGTCCGACAGCACGATAGCTCAATTGGTAGAGCGTTTGGCCCGGTTAGACAAGAAGTTGCTGGTACGATTCCCGCCCGTGCGCAAATTTTTAGGGTTCCGTAGCCGAATGGCAAAAAACGGAACCCTTATAGTTTCGTCAAGTCTGTCTGTCTGTCTGTCCGTCCGTATGTCACAGCCATTTTATTCTGTAACTATAAGCATTACACTGTTGAAATTTGGTAGAAAGATGTATCCTGTTAACCGCTTACCGATTCTCATACAAAAAATAAAAAAAATGTCATTTAAGGGGGGGCTCCCATACATGAAACTAAAACCAAAAAAATTTTTTTTAGTCAAACCTATGCGTGTCTATGGATAGGTCTTTACAAATAATATTGAGGTTCCTAAAACCATTTTCTTTTACAGTCTAACGTTTCATAGCTATCCGCTTCCAAAGTGGTAAAATGGGCGTCCCCCCATCTAACTTCTAAACCAAGAGAGTGTAAATTTTGAAAAAAATATGTAATATAGATCGTAACAAATACTTTCAACAAAAATTAGTTTGGACGAGATCAAACGAGTAGTTTTTGAGATATAGCGTGTTTTCAACAACCGCAAACATAACTTTGTAATTCATACAAACACTATGAAAAACAAAGTTATATTTGCAGTCAAGAAAATATTGTGGTATTTTATAAAGTAGAAGTAAGTGGATTCCCTTATTCAGTTAAAGTTGGCAAGGAACCCTCAGTGCGCGAGTCCGACTCGCACTTGGCCGGTTTTTATTGGTTTCTTATTTCAGCTCTATAGGCGTTTTATTGTTAAAAACACTCTAGTGGTCGTGTGAAGCCTCTGGGAATTGACAATCCTAGGAGAAGCAGGCATGAGTACACAGCCTAAATTTTTCAGAATTACTTCGAAAATTTTGAATTATTTCAAAATTCAAACCAATATTCTTACCTATAATTTTATAACCTGAAGTTTTATTAATTGCATTTGTAAAAAGCAACTGTGTAAGACAACCTAAGGAAATCAAGACATAGTTGCTTTTTCACAAGTAGAATGAATACAAGTTTGTTTAGTGAACAAACCCTACAAAGGCCTGTTTCACCATCGACTAATAAGCACTACCCGACGTCTAATTAATATATGACACGTACGAAGTAAGACAGATAACGGCACGTAATTATAATGGTGTATTCACACCACCCGGCGGCATATGTAAATAATTAACTATCAGATACTATGATAAAAGCTGTTGTGTCATCTGCGGCAGGCGCAGCGGTTCGTGTGGCTTGGCCGTCGGTACGGCCGCCGTGCGGTGTGGATAAACCATAATGGCGTAATGCCGCTGCGGCATTTTCCATAGTATCTGACAGTTAATTGACGTATGCGACCGGCAAAGCCGTCGGGCGGTGTGGATACACGATTTAAATGCAACGCGAAAGTCTTAAATCCTAAGATCGTAAAAAAAATTCGTAGTCTGAATTCTAACCTAGAACTTATATGTTAAAAGTCACTGAATCGCTTTCAAATTGCTATCGATTTTATGACGAGATTACGGTATTTCAAAATACTCAGACTCAGGGGTGGCTGTACAAACGATACTGATGCCAAAAAAAAAGAAATATTTTTTTTTGAAATGGAAAAAACCCACAAAATCAATTTTTATATGCGGTAAGTACAGTCTTAAATTAGGTAATACGCCTGCTAGTCGGACTACTGTTTCCCCGGACCGGAACAATAATGCCTGCCGCCAAAAATGCCGCAGCGGCATTACGCCATTATGGTTTATCCACACCGCACGGCGGCCGTACCGACGGCCAAGCCACACGAACCGCTGCGCCTGCCGCAGATGACACAACAGCTTTTATCATAGTATCTGATAGTTAATTATTTACATATGCCGCCGGGTGGTGTGAATACACCATTATAATTACGTGCCGTTATCTGTCTTACTTCGTACGTGTCATATATTAATTAGACGTCGGGTAGTGCTTATTAGTCGATGGTGAAACAGGCCTTTGTAGGGTTTGTTCACTAAACAAACTTGTATTCATTCTACTTGTGAAAAAGCAACTATGTCTTGATTTCCTTAGGTTGTCTTACACAGTTGCTTTTTACAAATGCAATTAATAAAACTTCAGGTTATAAAATTATAGGTAAGAATATTGGTTTGAATTTTGAAATAATTCAAAATTTTCGAAGTAATTCTGAAAAATTTAGGCTGTGTACTCATGCCTGCTTCTCCTAGGATTGTCAATTCCCAGAGGCTTCACACGACCACTAGAGTGTTTTTAACAATAAAACGCCTATAGAGCTGAAATAAGAAACCAATAAAAACCGGCCAAGTGCGAGTCGGACTCGCGCACTGAGGGTTCCTTGCCAACTTTAACTGAATAAGGGAATCCACTTACTTCTACTTTATAAAATACCACAATATTTTCTTGACTGCAAATATAACTTTGTTTTTCATAGTGTTTGTATGAATTACAAAGTTATGTTTGCGGTTGTTGAAAACACGCTATATCTCAAAAACTACTCGTTTGATCTCGTCCAAACTAATTTTTGTTGAAAGTATTTGTTACGATCTATATTACATATTTTTTTCAAAATTTACACTCTCTTGGTTTAGAAGTTAGATGGGGGGACGCCCATTTTACCACTTTGGAAGCGGATAGCTATGAAACGTTAGACTGTAAAAGAAAATGGTTTTAGGAACCTCAATATTATTTGTAAAGACCTATCCATAGACACGCATAGGTTTGACTAAAAAAAATTTTTTTGGTTTTAGTTTCATGTATGGGAGCCCCCCCTTAAATGACATTTTTTTTATTTTTTGTATGAGAATCGGTAAGCGGTTAACAGGATACATCTTTCTACCAAATTTCAACAGTGTAATGCTTATAGTTACAGAATAAAATGGCTGTGACATACGGACGGACAGACAGACAGACAGACTTGACGAAACTATAAGGGTTCCGTTTTTTGCCATTCGGCTACGGAACCCTAAAAATTTGCGCACGGGCGGGAATCGTACCAGCAACTTCTTGTCTAACCGGGCCAAACGCTCTACCAATTGAGCTATCGTGCTGTCGGACCGTCATTCTGTTTGTTGTCTCTTAGGCCGCAAACTGGATGGCCGAAATTATTCAGCTTTGCATGCTTCTTCACCAGAGTTCGTGAGTTTTATTCATTCAAGACACAAAAAAATCTATTACGGGTGTTTTACTAAAACGGACATTCGTTTTACTAAAACGTCGATTTAAATTGCGCTTTACGTTGCGGCTCGTACATTAATCGATTACGCGTAACGGAATCAATCTTCATTCGACGAAATGCCTCTCCGAGATCCGGATACTTGAAGTGAACAACTCATTATACAGTAATTCTAATCAAGATTCTCGGAATAGTACCAAGGTGGACGCAGAACTTGGATACAAAATTGTCTCAAATCATTGGCGTAAGTAATTGCACACTAAATTGCACTTGTAGGTAATTAATAGATCAACATACTCAAATAGGATAAAATTCAAACAATATCACTAACATAAATTTTTTTTGGAAGTCGGTAAAAAGCAACTGTGTCCGGAATCGAACCCTGTATCTTACGCTATCCGTTTGCTTGTCCAAACCACTTGACCACCGATGTGCTTTCTTTAACGCGGAGGCGTTAGTGTTGTGAGATTGCTTTCTTAATACCCGAAGGAAATAATAGCAATCGGTTAAAATAAAGGAAGCAAATGAAATACGTGTCTGTTTTACCGACTTGATTTTAGTCTATTATTTGACCGCTTTTATATTTGAGCCCCCTAGAAGTGGTTATTACAGTTTTCAAGTTTGTCACGGTACGAGTAGATAAAGTCTGGAAGGCTTACATTATTTCCATTCAATATGTGCTAATATCGAAAACTTATACTAGTTATTTATTCAAAAACTTGATTGCTCAAATAAAAGTGTACAAAAGGTGCACTCAATGCTAATAGCATTCTCTCCCAGCCATACCTTTAGATCATGCAGAGAGATTGATATGGGTGCAGGAGAATATTGTAAATAGATATTAAAATTGCAACAAATACTATTGTGTAAAATAATAATATTATATACAAACCCTAATATAGTGTTAGGAGTGGTGGATAATTCAAACACAGCACTTTCGAGAAGTTGTTTACTCTTCCAATTTACAGAGAGAAAAGACACTGGTTATCGTCTTAGCACTAGTTTTATACTTGCATGTTGGAAATGACGTACAGCTATTACAGTTTTTAACATTTTAACAAACTAAATTATAGGTGGCGCCACAGGTAAGGCTTCCGTTCGATTTTAATTTAAAAGTACAACTTCCTGTCATTTAATATCTGCCAACTGGAAGTGACGTATGGACGTAATATTTTTAATGTTTAGCAAAGTAAATTAAAGGTGGCGCCACTAGGCAGCGCTTCCGTTCAAATTTATTTAAATATGATATCCGGTTGGTACAATATATTAAAATCTACGCAAGTCACTTCCTGTCATGGCAAATATTAATTATAATAAATGTT
Organism: Pyrausta purpuralis; assembly: GCA_963924145.1. NCBI lineage: Eukaryota > Metazoa > Arthropoda > Insecta > Lepidoptera > Crambidae > Pyrausta > Pyrausta purpuralis. Next base: position 6,547,764 of record OZ001666.1, on the reverse strand, counting down.
TTACAGAATTAAGTATAATAATAATCTAAAATCATGACATCTTACAATAACATTAATATTTCAGAAAATCAAGTGTCATTTCCTATCACCGTAAATGATCGAATTAAAATGTGTTTCCGGCAAAATTAATCATAGATCATATCCGGGTAGTAGTAACGGATATTGCTGTAGTTCTTTGACGTTAAATATTGTAAGATAATGAAATAATTAAGTTCTAACCTAAATACGAGGGTCAAACTGAAAGTTCTTAGAAAATCAAAAACTGATTACATTAGCCAGTTATTAGTTTTATTATATCTTTTCAAAATATTGTCCATTGACGTCAATACACCGCTGCATGCGATGGAACCACTGGGAAAAGCACTTTGCCCACTCGTCCTTAGGGGTCTCTTCAATGGCATCGCGATACGCAGCCACCGCTTCTTCAGCATTCATAAACCGCTTTCCTTTAAGTTTTTCTTTAATTTTTGGAAATAAATAAAAATCACAAGGCGCGAGGTCGGGGCTATACGGCGGGTGACCCAGTAATTCAACGTTTGATGTCGCCAAATAGTCGATCGTTCGCTTGGCGGTGTGCGACGAGGCGTTCTCGTGGTGAAGGAGGATCCTACTGCGAGGTCGTTTCTCTCGAACTTTTTCCAAGACAAGTGGCAAACAATTGGTAGTGTACCATTCTGCAGAAACTGTTTTTTGATCCTCTAACACAATTGTTGCGAAATGACCTATCCTTCCAAAGAACGAGGCCACCATTTTTTTCCCGCACTTCGATCTCTCTTCACTTTAGTTGGCAACTCCTCGAAAGGAAACACCCACTGAGCAGATTGTCTTTTGGTTTCAGGATCATAACAGTAAATCCAGCTTTCGTCACCTGTTAGTATGTCGAACACAGCATTTGAGTCACCTCCGTTAAATCTTTCAATCATTTTACGGCACCAATTCACACGATGGAGTTTTTGAGCCTTAGTCAAATTATGAGGTATCCACCGGGCGCAAAGCTTCCTGACCGCTAAATGTTCGTGGAGGATTTTGTGCACTTGACTCATACCGATGCCTAAGCTTGTCCGAATCTGCTGATAGGTCACTCTTTTGTCAGTCTCTATCATACGCCGCACAACACAGATGTTATTTTCAGTCGTCGCCGTAGAAGGCCGTCCCTCACGTACATCATCAGTGAGATTAGTGCGACCACGTTTAAACTCATTAAACCAGTTGTAAACAGTCGCACGAGATGGGGCTTCATCGTGAAAGGTCCAATCGTAGTCTATCATAACTTTCTTGTTGACTTAAATGACATCGAAAGTCATAAAAAATCATTGCACGAAAATTTTCTCGTGTTAAATTCATGTTGACGTGACACAGACAATTTTCAATTTGCCGCCAAATCGTAAAACAAATGACAAATGAATGAAATATATACTCAGTAATATTGGCAAAGAGTTCTATTTTCAAATTTTAGAATATTTTTTTTATTATATTGTTTATAAGTGGCGTTCTAAGAACTTTCAGTTTGACCCTCGTATTTTAATCACCGATATGCTACATTTGGTATTCTTATATTTATTATTCTATCACTCGGCCCTTCCTGACAACTATTACGACCTCGTAATTAGAAAAAGTACTTCGAATCAACTGTGTGATTACAATAAATACTAAAATTACAATCGGTACAGTTATAAACACTTGAATGTCCATTAAAATAACCCTAAACAAACATGGATTATAATCATATCAGTTAAGACATTTTACTTATCAGTTTATTTTTTGTTATTGCATTACAAAACTATTCATTTGTTGATATAGTACTAATCAAAAGACATTGTTCACTATACAAAAAAAATATGCATAATGGGAACACACCCGTATTTTGCAATGTTATAGGGACACACCCGTATGTTGCAATGTTATAGGGACACACCCATATTTTCATTTCCTGTAAGGGACACACCCATATTATATTTCTTTTACGGTATACATCCATATTTTATTTCTTTTTGGGGACACACCCAGACTTTAATGTTACAGATTTAAAATTATTTACTCTACTGTTATTAATTATTCGGGAACACACCCATACGTTTCATCAGTAAATATACATCTATGATTAAGGGACACAACCATGCTAATTAATCACAATTTATATTACCTTTAAATACCCATATATTCCTTATTAATATTAATTAAAAAAAATATTCCATTCAAAATTTTATTAAAAAAACACATTAGTGAATTGGTAGAAAGTGCAACAATGTATTTCAACTATCGTTGTCATCGGTTGAATCATCGTCATCAATAATTGATTGTACTCTAAACTTTTTAATTTTATCAGACGCTATTACATTCTTGTATTTTCTACCTTTTTTTATTCAATGATATTACCCTGTATCGGTCATTATCAAATGCTTTTACAATTTTATAAGGTCCAGCATATTTATCAACCAATTTTCCACTAGTTAACCCCTTTTTAACAACATTTTAACAACACGTCTCTGAATTTGAACCAAGTCTCCTACTTGATACTTAATGCTAGGGATCCTATTCCTATCATATCTGGTTTTAGCCTTTTTAGCTGCTTCTATAGTGTTACTTTCGGCTTGAGCTCGTAGTTGACGAAGATTTGGGACGATTTCTGATCGATCTTAAATATCTATTTCGAATCGGGGTTTATATCCATAAAGTTATTCATAGGGGCTCATTAAAGTTGTCTTATTAATAGAAATGTTGATACCACGTTCTACTTGCGGTACAAACTGCTCCCAGTCACTATCATTTTCTCCCGTATACGCGTTTAAAGATTGTAGAATAGTACGGTTGTACCGCTGTACTTGTCCGTTGGCACGCGGGGAAGCTACAGCATTTAAAATGTGTCGAATTTGTTTAGATTTACAATAATCTTCAAATGCGTGACTCGCGAACGCCTTGCCCCTATCAGTGATTATACGACTCGGTAAACCGAAAATACGAATGAGCAAATTCATTGTTGTTATAACATAAGAGGTGCTTGTATCAGATACCGGTTGCAGCCATGTAAATTTACTAAATGCGTCAACAATAACTAAGAGGTAAGAGTTCTTATTTTTAGACCTACAAAATGGGCCTAAATGGTCGAGATGCCATGTATGCCATGGGATATTACCTTTGTCAATAGGGTTTAAAAAACCACGGCGCTTCCCTGTTGGTGTCTTTTCAAATTGACAAGAAATACAACTACGCACAAATTTAGTGACAAAACGCCTTTATTTTTCAAACCAATAATCACTTTGTGTAAGTTCTATAACTTTATCTTCATTCATATGCCCATTATCATCGTGAAACATTTTAGCAATTCTCCAACGTACAGACTTCGGAATGACAAATTTGTTTTCGTCACCAACGTTCCTATACAAAATGTTATCTTTGACTTTGTACCAATCCCTATATTCTTTATTATTAATATTAGTTATGATGTTTTTAATTTTCTCGTCATCATTTTGTACGGCTAATACCCAATTTTCTTCAGTAATATGTTGTAAAGGAAGAGCACACCGACTGAGGGCGTAGACATTTTGCATCCTAACACCGGGCCTATATTGTACAGTAAAATCGAAGCTTTGCAATTCTAACCATCAACGCTCTATTTGCGGAAGCATGTCCTTTTTGGTCCAAGTAGTACTCAAAGCCTGACAATCCGTTAATATTGTAAAGGGTCTACCAACTAAATAAACGCGAAACTTTCTTATACTCAGCACTACAGCCATTGCCTCAAGCTCGTATGAGTGATATTTTTGTTCCGTAGTTGTCGTTTATTTGCTAAAATAAGCCACTGGTTTTAGTTGTCCATCTGTTCGCTTTTGGAACAGAATACCACCCACCCCATAGGTTGAAGCATCAGTGTGGATTTGAGTTTCTAAATTTGGGTTATATATGGCAAGAACTGGGTCAGATATTAATGCTGTCTTCATATCCATAAACGAGGCTTCTTGGTCCTCTCTCCAGCAAAAAGGTTGCTCTTTTTTAAGTAAAGATGAGAGCGGACGAATTCTATTCGCAAAAGATACTACGAATTCATAAAGATGAAATAGGAAACCAAAAATTTGCGCACGGGCGGGACTTGAACCAGCAACCTTTTGACAGACCGGGCCAAACGCTCTTACCAATTGAGCTACCGTGCTGTCAGTCCGACCCTGCGAAATTTGTGGTCTCTTATGAAAACGTCAATTGCGTGACGCTTAGCGTCATCTAGCCGTCTGTTTATAAAACAGATGGCAATTAAGCATTACGCATACTACGAATTTTCTAAAATAACTCGCGAGGCCAATAAAACGTCTAAGTTCGTGAACATTGGTAGGGGTCGCAAAATCAGTTAGAGCTTTTACTTTATCAGGAGCAGGTCTTATTTCCCCCCCAGAGATAAATGTGTCCTTAATATTCTATTTTAGTTTTAAGAAAAGAGCATTTTTCACGGTGCAATTCTATTCCAGATTCACTAACTAACTTAAGAATGCACTCTAAGTAATAGAAAGGTACTTCCGATGTTAGCTCTATTTTCATACTAACGTCACTTTCTCCTAACCGCGATTGATCGTCAAAGCAATGACTAAACTTTAATAAAGATTACCGAGTTGGGCCTGATCATTCCCTTGTAAGTCAGTGTCATAACTGTCATTGACCTGTATCTGACCTCGTGCTATACATTGTGTTGAATACAAAGTCAAAGGGTCAAATTGAAAATTATATACATCAATGGATACTATGCTTTCGTGAATGTCAGTAATTTGTTCTGGAATATCTATTTCTTTACCTTAGGACCTATGTTCATAACGACAAACTTTTATACATCCAGTGGTAACATCGTCATCAGTATACACCATAATCCTATTTAAACCCTGCTCGAGTATCGTATCCCGGGGAACCTTAAGTTGCACCTTTGATGTGCACACTTCGTGTTCATCAGCAAAAGGCAATTCGATATTAACAGGATCGCTATTGTCCTTAGAGAACGTAAGGGATTCTGATTTTTAGTTAAGAATACACCGGGTAATGCTGTAAAAGCTCGACCTATTAGCATATCAGTATCTTGCAGATCATCTCTTACTACCAAAACGGGAGTGTCCTCACATACACCGTCAATGTTCAGTGTAAGAGTACTTTCACCCTCAGGTGCGATAATTTGACCTCCACAACCTTTAATGCTCAACCTACATCGTGTATTAAATGCTAAATTTATTCATGTAGCCGCTTTTGGAGTGATGGTATTACATGCGCTACCTAAATCACTGTACCCTGTTAAGTTATACCTGTTTGCAATAACAGTTTTGTGGTACTTGCGATCACCCTCATCGATAGGACGGATATGGTAAAGAGTTTACTTTTTATCATTAGACTGATCGGAAGTTTTAACTACCGTTGGTTGGTTAGCATTAGTACCGGATTTTTTAAGGCTGTAACAATCGTCACGTTCGTGACCAATTTTGTTACAATAGGAACACTTCTTAGAAAACCTACAATCTTCAGTTTTGTGACCGACCCTACTGCAATTCGTACAACGTAAACTGTCTCGGCACGCGAAAGAAGTATGACCTCTCCTACCGCAAGTAAAACATTTTCGTTGCCTAAATGACCCCTTATCATTATCCTCACTACTTTTTGGTTGCTTGTCAAAGGACGTGGTCGAGTCAACTGCAGCGTCAGTTAAGTAATTAAGCAAAAACCGCGTGTCCCTACATCCTGCACCACGAGCTCCCACCTTTAACAATGAGTCAGATAGCGTGTATATTATAACACCACAAATCATATGGTCTGATAATTCACAAAGTTTTCCCTGTGCTAGTTTCTTATAATAAAAATCAAATACCTTCTTATCCTTTTGTTTTGAAGTCGTCACGAAGTCGTGCAGCTTGGCGGCGAGCCCTCGTCCAGCCGGGAAGAAATCTGCCAGGCGCTTCTTCCAGTCTTCCCAGGAAATGTTGATGTCTTGCTGGCTGGCCGTCATATGGTAGATCAGCGTCTTCTCATCCCAGCCATAGATGGTGGCCAGGTACTCCAATCGATGCAACCATGTTTGAACAGACATAGTATTAGAATTTCCGTTAAACTTCGGGATGTTATCAGGTTTTCCAAGGTATCTTAAGTTACTACCAACCATGGGGGTATTTGTAGAATTGTTTGTTAAGTTATTACAGACAATGAGGCCATTGGAAGAATCATGACTTGCCAGTTATTTTGACAATCTAAAACTGAATTTGAGGTTAAATTCGACTGGGCGTAATTAATTGAGGTTAAAGACGTACCGTGTACATTGTCCACTCGCTGAAGTTCGCCCCGTGTTCTCGATCCTTCGGCCTCCAATCTTTATGAAGATGCAGTCGGTCTGGCTTCTTGGGGCGACGGTGTAATTTCTTTCCGTTTTATTAATTCTTCCAGCATATTCTCCAATCGGGTCAAACGTTCCGTGTTATTTGGTCGCGTACTCTGCTTCCTTCGTGGCCGTTTGGTTGGAACTGGATCGGCAAGAGGTTCTTCCTCGCCAGATGAGTCCAAAACAAGATGTCGTATGCGTCGTCGGCTCATAGTGGACGCGGACACTTTTCGAAGGGCAAAAGAAAAAAAATGCCCTTTTTATCCCACTTCTGATATGTTAGGAGTGGTGGATAATTCAAACACAGCACTTTCGAGAAGTTGTTTACTCTTCCAATTTACAGAGAGAAAAGACACTGGTTATCGTCTTAGCACTAGTTTTATACTTGCATGTTGGAAATGACGTACAGCTATTACAGTTTTTAACATTTTAACGAACTAAATTCTAGGTGGCGCCACAGGTAAGGCTTCCGTTCGATTTTAATTTAAAAATACAACTTCCTGTCATTTAATATCTGCCAACTGGAAGTGACGTATGGACGTAATATTTTTAATGTTTAGCAAAGTAAATAAATGGTGGCGCCACTAGGCAGCGCTTCCGTTCAAATTTATTTAAATATGATATCCGGTTGGTACAATATATTAAAATCTACGCAAGTCACTTCCTGTCATGGCAAATATTAATTATAATAAATGTTTTACAGAATTAAGTATAATAATAATCTAAAATCATGACATCTTACAATAACATTAATATTTCAGAAAATCAAGTGTCATTTCCTATCACCGTAAATGATCGAATTAAAATGTGTTTCCGGCAAAATTAATCATAGATCATATCCGGGTAGTAGTAACGGATATTGCTGTAGTTCTTTGACGTTAAATATTTTAATCACCGATATGTTACATTTGGTATTCTTATATTTATTATTCTATCAATAGATAAACCAAATATACAAAATAAACAATTCGTACTCATAAATATACCGATATTTCAGGTTTTCCATTGTGCGGTATTAAGCGACGCCAAAGAAAAAATAATAAGGAAAAAACAAATGAATGACGGTTTTCAAAACTCAAATGTACCAGCTAAATGAATTTATAAATTTGAATTTGGAATTCCTAACCAAAGAGGAGATATTTCAGATTGAAGTGGTCGGTACGACAAAACGCTAATTTCATATTTAGGAACAACACTATTTTTAAATTACAAAAAAGTGGCCACCCACTTAATGACATTTTGGTCCATCTAATTAAAAATCTGATTATAGTAAGTTGCAAACATCTTGTTCAGTCGACAGCCGGCTATACATCAGGCTATACATTTTTGTTGACAACTTACCCCTTATTACAACTGCGTAAGATATCGCAGTGTTTACCTTGACGTGCTGTTGTCCGTACATCACTATTCGCATTCGTCAGTGACAGTGACGCTCAGTGGCGTGCGGTACAGTCCGTTTTTCTTGGCAAGTCTCATATTGTAAACAATCGTGGCATTACTTTTTACCGAAATGATCAATTTTAATTTGATATAAACCCAACTCACATCTAACATGGGTTAATTCATCGTTTTATACTGAGATCTTTTTAAATAATTTTATTCACTGATTAATTAAAAGTTATGTAAATATTGTTTACATTATTGGACTAGCCAAGAAAAACGGAGTATACGTTACTGATCGGCACTGTGCCGGCACTGTTGTGTACGGATCGGCTTTAAGTGATTTGCGGTAGCGCTGTTAGTATTATAATTATTTTAGTATACTTCTAGAAACAAACATTAGTAACCCAATTATACGGAGTTTACATTCATTATTATTAGTCGAGTTGAGCGGTTGTTTTTCACGCCTTGTCCAATGAGAGTCGCCAACTAAAGTTTAAGTGAAACAGACGACTTGCATTGAACCTTTATTTAATAAGGGTGGCTTCAAGCGGTTTAGATAAGCTTTTATTTAATGGCACGCGCAGCTGCACCCTATCTATACTAATATCATAAAGCTAAAGAGTTTGTTTGTTTGTTGAACGCGCTTATCTCAGGAACTACTGGACCGATTTGAAAATAATGTTTTATATTGGATAGCTTATTTATCAAGAAAGGCTATAAAACATTACGATGTGACTTATCAAATTCACTTTGCCATATTGCATCTTCCCAGAAAAAATATAGCTTTAAATACAATAAAAAACAAAACTTTACCTTGTTTATTTGTAGCTGTGCTTCAAATAGGTTATTTAACTCAGTCACATAATAGAAACTAATAATAATAGTCCCCCTAGCCGATTTCGACTGCGATGGCCAGTCACAACGACTAACCGACTGCACGGGACAAATTATAGTGCACAAACGCAAACGCAGGTGCACTCTCTATTCCTTTTACTCTCATAGCCCGATGGGACAGCAATCTGTCACGATCGGAGAGAGATCAGGCGCAGGACCACCGGCTTTTCGTACTTTCCGAGGCACGAGGGTGAAACACCGCCAATTGGAAGTTGGCGGTGAACTCCGGGCTAGCCTGAGAATTTCTGAACAGAAAAACTCAGGTACATATTTTTGGCCCGACCCGGGGATCGAACCCGGGACCTCTAGCGCAGCAGTCGCTTTAAAGTGCGACCCTCTAACCGTGTCTAGTATGTGCCTGACTGCCTCGGTGTCGCAGACCGAGGCAGTCAGGCACATACTTGACATAGCAAGGTACTAGTTATATTATATTATCTGGGTGCTATTAAGAGCAGAGCAACCATGATAAATGTCGCAAAAACAAGGAGGAAATATTCCCTTTAAGAGCTTTCCTTGCGTACGCAGCGTAAACTGTTTAAGATACACAAAAATCACGTATCACAGGATTGTTCCGCTTTAAAAGTTCTACAATAAAATCCGCGACAGCATATGTCTACCTTGTATGGTTTACTCACAACTTTTTTATGTTTAGAAATCAGATAAAAAAATAATGTACTATTTTCAAAGGCGTTTTGGTGCAGACGGGTAATTAATTATTCTCATCATAATAATCATAATAATCATATTCATCATCACGAGCATTTTATTTTGAACAAAATCGTACGTTATATCATATAATTTCAATAAATATATTAGACGGTATCACAGTTTTAAAGCAGTATAACATTATTGAAGAACAACGTACGCTTGCACTAACCGCTACTGGGCTATATTTACGATGAAAATATTTGTATTGCATTGAAAGTGCAAGCAGATAGACTTATGTACATAACACGCCGACTATTAGGTACTATATTTATGTTTAGACGACCTTCGTGGTGTAGTGGCTAAGCACGCTGGTTTGAAGGCGTCGTCGCTCCGAGGTCCCGGGTTCGATTCCCGGTCGGGTTCATATAGAAACCAAAATTTTGGGGAACGCTAGTAAATAATACAATTCTTGATACCGCAGCGAATTTTTCCATAGAATATAAATTTAAAACAGGATTACAATTCTTTCACGCGCTTATTAGGTAAAGAGAACTTGTTTACTTTAACATTTTTTTAGTCTATTCATTTTGAGTTTATTCATCTACTTATTTCTAAAAAAAGGTAGTCAGACTAAAGAAAAAAATATTCTTTGCAAAAATAATATAAGTACGAACATCTGCGCTCGGCCTAATCTAAAGTTGCGGATACACTCACGTCCCCAACTTGGGAATCTTCGTCAAAGGGGGTACGTAACTTGAGATAGAACATTTTAATTAAATTGAAATCTTTTTAAGCAAGCTCTGAATCGGCAGTGGTATTACGTAATTAGCAATCAAGACACGTTAGACACGGAGTAGGTACGGAGGCTCTCCTTAGCTTTTCCTCTGTCATCGTTTGATGATAATGAATTCAGAGATATCAAATGTTTGAACAAAAAAACTTTTCCGAACAGATTTTTGGTAGTACTTTTGAATGCAAGCAAAAGTCCGTTTTTCTTTGCTTGTCCAATATCGTAAACAATCTTGACACTCCTTTTTAACGAAATGATGCATTTTAGAATGAGATACACAACACAAACACAGAACGTACTATCTGATTATACTTAAATGCAATAAAATAGTAAAAATATATATATGATATCATTTTGATATGTAATTTTAATGTAAAAATAAGATTTTTTACAATATTTGACAAGCAAAGCAAAACGGAATTTAGTGCAACCTTCGAAGCTTTTAAAATACTGACGTTAATGAGTTGCAATTAGAAAACGATGAAGTTTGAAAACCCTGAGGGACAGAAACTTTACGTAGCTTTGTCGCCATTTTTAATATCTGTTGTTCGAAATCTTTCGTATCTTTTTGGAATATCTTTAAAGATTTACAGGTTTTACTTAGTAAAAATATCGCAACAGTTTAAAATTAAATATTATTCGCATAAAAAAGATTTACAAACTAACGTAGACAGCTATTTTGGTCTGATTTATCCATAGTCAGCTAAGGGACATTCTTCGAATAAAATACAATACGCCTATTTTGTAAACGTCACCTATTTGTCAGCAATTATTTATATAAATGTCATTCATAATCGGTCGTTTTATACTTATTCATTCTGATAAGGCTTACCTGCCTGACGTTGGAAAATTGCGACGTAAGTACCGGACAAAGTGATTGCTACTTACCGTCCCTAGACATAGTCTGACAAATGAAAGGCGCAGAATAGAGCGGCAATTAAAAAAAATATAGTTGTATACAGCGTTTTCATAGAAAAAATCAACTTGGTTCTTAAAAAAACTGCAAAGAAAACTGCGCATTATTTAAACAATTATATGAATAAAAGGATCAAGTTGTTTTTTTTTCTATGAAATACATTCTTTTGACACATTGTACAGCTAATTTTTATTAAATTTCAGCTCTTTTCTGGTGCTCCCTTTCATTAGTCAGACTTATACGATCTTTGTTAATCCAATAATTTTACATTTCGAAGGTACAGTAGCCAGCACATCAGGTTTTTTTTTTAATTTATTTAACATAATATAATAATAAGTGTGCAATGTTTAGCTTTCTGCCAAACTGTGCAACAGTTTGTCGGCAGTAGTTCACGTGGCTAGTTATAGTTTTTAACAAATGCTACACTTATACAGGACTTAGAAATAAACAGTTAATAAGTTACCAAACTCAGTTAATAACATTCATCCTTTTTTTTTAAAATAAATTTATACCTAAACATATACCTACACATACTCCCTCACCAATGAAAACAACAGACTACGACCGATGGGGTTAATCAACCAAGCAATTATAATTATTTAACGTGACATTTCATTAAACAAATTGTGTTTATGGTTGCGATAAAACTTTTCTTGTTGGTTGTTTATACTCCACACACGGCCCATGCACGTAGGTACATGTTATTAGTAAGGGGTACCGTGGAAAAAGTATAATTATATTAGCCTAGGTATATATTATTAGCCTTTAATCATGTCTATGGACATAAAGACAGGTAGTGTCTTCTTAGCAAAGCCTTTAGGTGTTTCTTACTTTGCACTGCATGCAGCAAATCGTGTGGTAACTCATTACTAAAGACAGGAGTCAGCCAGCGCCTAGTGCGCTTACCATAATAGTTTTTGGTCTTAGGGACGATCAACTTTGGCTGTTTTGATGCGCGTGTCTGATGGGCATATTTCCTTTCATGTCTATGGTCAGTTTTGCCAAACTGTTCCATTAGGATGGCCATTCTTAATTTATATTCTACTGGGAGCACTTTACATACCTTAAATAGTTTTTCATAGTCGCCTCCTAAAGATTTTTTAACGTTATAGTCTGCGAGCAGTTTAAGAATTCTAATTTGTAGTGACTTAATTTTATTTAAATGTACAGGAAAGGTTAAACCGTACGCTCCTAGTCCATACGATATGACCGCATCAGCCAACGAGTGATAATCCTTTTGTAGCCACATATTTTAAATAGTGCAATTTCCCGAGGATTGATCTTAGCTTGCTACAAACAGAGTCTACATGGGGAATCCAGCTAAATCGGTCATCTACTGTCAATCCTAGATATTTATAAGATTGTACCATTTCAATATGCACACAGTTACAGTTTGCGTGGGCTCTGTGTAAGCAGTCATACGAGTGACCCTTAATTTTAATGGTTGGAACGTCGCCTTCGTTCGGCCTGTACACCGAGACCAGGACCAGGGTAGTTTGGTGGTCTGCAAGGACTTTTACTGCAGTTAGATCTCTGGAACAGAATTGGTTAAGCAAGGTGGTATTTGTGGTTTTGGGCATTACAATACAGGTCCTAGGTTTTTCTAAAGGTGCTTTGAGTAAAATCTTACCACTGATGTTGTTGAGACCGCATATGGTGTTGTTTCTGATCCAAGGTTCTTGGATCAGCGCGACGATCTTGTTATTTACCTCCAGCACTCTGCGTAGTGTGGCCGTCGCGATCTGTTTGTGCTGGAGGTTAGTCTGCAGGACTTTGAGGCTAAGGGGTGGGGCTACGCAGGACGTCATCTTCGTCGCTCGTATCCCCCGCGCTCTCTGCAGGCGAACTCATCATATCAAGCCAGCTCGGACCTGGTTGGGGAGCGGCTGATGATGGTCCTGGTGTCTCACTGGGTCTTGCAGTGCTGGGTTCGGCCGGTGCGGATGCCTCTTCATGAGCGAAGAAGCGAATATATCTGCTTCCCGACATGTGGGCAATCCGCCGTTCCCGATCCAGGATGGTCTGCCGCTGGTCTTCCGGGATCCCCAGTATGAGGTGGACTACCCTCTCGCTGGAGCCTGGTTCGCCTGGTTTGTCGTCATCCGTCATCTCGTACAGCAGCCAGGAGTCAACTCTGTACCACGTGTTCTGGGCACTGAGGACTCTCTGTAGCGTCCTGGAGTCGGTGATGCGGGTGTGTAGTAAAAGCCCTGCCTTGAGTCTCTTTTTAATGTCTGACTGTCTAATGACAGTCAGAGTGGTCTGTGGTATTGGTAACTGTATGTTTCTAACCTCCCTTTCTAGCCAGTTAAGGGCGTTCGCGTTCTCACACCACATCACCAGCACCCCATCCAAAAGGAAGGGGCGGCCGCGAAATGATGGAGCCTGCGCACCCGGGGACGGTGGAGACAGGACAGCTTAAAGGATTCTATCATCGATAGCCTCCCTAAGCTGCACTGCCTGTTTCTGCGAGAGGTCGCGCGGCGGGACAGTGATGACCGCTACCCTCAGGTGCGATTGACTCGCATCTGCGTAGCTATCCGCCCGCCTTTGGCTACCGTCGGTTTTTGGACGTTTGGCTTCCCCCCTTGGGGACCGAGTATCGTCCAGATGAGCTCGCTTCGTAAAAGCGCGGTCGTCCGGACCATTCCCGACCCCAGGTTGCTCGCTTGCGGGAGCAGCGGGAGCCTCCGCCTCCAACCTTCGGCCGCGGCCACCTTTCGGCTTCCGTTTACGCTGGCGTAGTTTGGGTGGTCTTGTTGGTCTTGTGGTTGTGGGTGGTGGTGGTGATGCCGTTCCATGCCGTCCTGCCCCCCGGAGGTCACCCCCGCGGAAGTGGAGGGCACGGGCTCGCTGGGCGTTGTAGCCGCAGCGGCCGGCGTCTGTGTTTGGTTGGTACTAGGCTGGTCCACTTTACTTCCCGCGTACCCCCGAGGGGGAACGCGTTCCGTTCAGCTTCCCAGCCCTTGGTTGGTGTGTCGGTCAGTGGGCCGCGACTCTGCGGGCTGGTGGGTCACTCCCGAAGCATACGCGGTGGGGTGATCACGTTGGGATTGACCCACCATCCCTCGGTTTGTCGCTGCAGCTTTGGGCTTTCGGGTCCCCTCTGTGGCACGGCCAGTATGGCGGTTGCGGTCGGGTCGGCCTTCTTGCCCTCGGCTGCTGGCAGTTGTCGCCGGTTTGGCGGTCCCTTTGCAGGGGCGTTTCCGAGCGACAACGGTCCATTCCGACACCGTTGCAGTGTCGGCGGTGGTTAGTATGGCCTCCGCCAGACCTGAAAGGTCTAAGCTCGGGCCGTGTTCTGTGGTCGGGGTACTCCCCTTCGGTGTGTTTTGACCAGTAGCATTTACCGAAGGAGAGGCCTGGGTCTCCACCCGTCCTTGGTCGTCGGTAACATTACATCTCCCAGACCCGGGTATCTGGGAGAGCCGGGCGCTAACCGGATCGCATGGCAAACTCTTCTCATTTACATTGTCAGACATTACGAAAAAGGAGGTTTGGGTAAATAGCTACAGGGGTTCCCCATATCCCTGCACCCAGACTTTTAGAGGTTATTTAGGCCTCACGGTTCCTGGTAACCGAATGTTTTGATTAGGTTATTTACTGCCGCCCAATGTTCGGCATTGACAACTCTTTACGACTGGTCAGTGTGCGGGTGGAAGTGCACACCGAAAGCGTTGTCCGTCAGCCAACCCTCCTCTTTTCTCATCTGGGCTTGGGACCAGCAAGGACAGAGTTTAATTCTTACGCAGTTAAAAACTACGCTGCCTATATGAAATGTATATCGAAATGAAATAAATAATAGCTTGAAATATTTATTTATTTATAATTTTTTGCACTACCATGTACAAAAAGCCACCTTTTTAGGGTTCCGCAGCCGAATGGCAAAAAACGGAACCCTTATAGTTACTTCAAGTCTGTCTGTCTGTCTGTCCGTCCGTATGTCACAGCCATTTTCTTCTGTAACTATTAGCATTACACTGTTGAAATTTGTTAGAAAGATGTATCATGTTAACCGCTTACCGATTCTCATACAAAAAGTAAAAAATAATGACATTTAATGACAAATAATGACATTTTTTAAGTAAAAATAATGACATTTAAATACATGAAACTAAAACCAAAAATATGTTTTTTAGTCAAACCTATACGTGTGGGGTGTCTATGGATAGGTCTTTTAAAATGACATGGAGGTTTCTAAAACCATTTTCTTTTAAAGTCTAACGTTTCATAGCTAGACGCTTCCAAATTGGTAAAATGGGCGTCCCCCCCCCCCATCTAACTTCTAAACCAAGCGAGAGTAAATTATGAACAAAATATATAATGTAGATCTTATACAAGCAAAGACCTTAAACAAAGACTTTCAACGAAAATTAGTTCGGACGGGATCAAACTAGTAGTTTTTTAGATATAGCACATTTTCAACAACCGCAAACATAACTTTGTACTTCATACAAACACTATAAAAAACAAAGTTATATTTGCAGTCAACAAAATATTGTGGTATTTTATTAAGCAGAAGTAAGTGGATTCCCTAATTCAAGTAATGTTGGCACGGAACCCTCAGTGCGCGAGTCCGACTCGCACTTGGCCGGTTTTTGTACATGGTAGCGCAGAAAATTTGCAAATGCGCAAACATAATGCCCCAGATAATATAATACTAATAATAAATAAATAAATAAATATCCTTTGGACATTCCCACACATCGCCATCTAGCCCCAAAGTAAGCTACTCAAAGCTTGTGTTATGGGTGCCAGACAACGGATATAATACTTAAATACTTTTTTTTTGTAAATACATACATGATATACATAGAAAACACCCAGACCAATACAAACAGACATGTTCATGCACACAAATGTTTGTATTGTGCGGGGATCGAACCCGCACCCGCTGCGTAGTAAGCGATTTCTCGACCACTACACCAGACGGGTCGTCATGGGTATTCCCTACCAGTGATGTACATTATCTGGTTGGCTATATGAAAAACATTTGTAGAAAATAATTGCGTGACAGCCGCCCTTCGTAGAAAAATACTTACTTGAATAATAATGTAAGCCTCCGTATGTAGACGACCTCCGTGGTTCAGTTGCTAAGCACACTGGGTTTCAAGGCGTCGCCGCTCCGAAGTCCCGGGTTCGATTCCCGGTCGGCTCAATGTAAAAATCATAATTCTCTATATTGTCCACCGTTGTGTCTGATTTCCATAACACAAGTGCATTGGCTACTTACTTTGGGAACAGAGCAAGGTATATGTGGTTGGTTTCCAATATTTATTTTATTTATATTTATTCATTTAATGTTAACAAACCGCAGCTCGTAGTTCTTAGCAAAATTACAATGACTGTTCTAGTTTAAGTACAGTTGATTATAGAGACTCGATCTGAAAACATCTCTTTAATTTTAAATCCTACCCCTTCTGTCATTGACCGGTAGAAGTAACAAGGATTTTCGTAACTTTGTACAGACAGTTTACGGGTTACTTATTCTGCACTCTTATTGGCATTTTTTTATATATTTTTCCATAATACCTTACCACTGGCGCTGCTTAGCACCTAAAACCACGATATTTTACTCTATATTTTTACCGACTTCAAATAAAGGAATTAATGTGCTTAGCGTTGTCCATAGGCCGATTTGCACACAACAGTGCCGACACGTGCCGATCAGTAACGTATCCATCAGTGTCCGTTATATTGTAGTAAGGTGCTCGTAGAGCAGTGGTAGCAGCGCTTTGGTAGTGATACCAAAGTGAAGCAACCTACACGGCGCGGTCGTGTTTGGATGGGTGACCATTCCGACCTTATAAGTGACGTACATCACGAGCACCTCCGTGCTTCGGAAGCCACGTTAAGCCGTTGGTCCCGACTAGTATCGGTGGATATTAGTCGTTAAGCATAGTCAGAGGCCTTATGAGCGACTTGATAAAATCTGACAGCAGGGTTAGTCGCTGCCCTTGCAAACACCTCTCCACCAACCCGCACTGAGCCCGCGTGGTGGAGTAGGGCTCAAACTACCTCATAGTTATGGTAAGGCCTTTGCCCAGAAGTGGGATTTTACAGGCTAACTTTACTTTTATTTCTAGAAAAACAAACATTATTAACCCAATTATTCGGAGTTAACATTCATTATTATTCAAAGAGAAAGGTAGTCGAGTTGAGCGGTTGTTTTTCACGCCTTGTCCAATGAGAGTCGCCAACTAAAGTTTAAGTGAAACAGACGACTTGCATTGAACCTTTATTCAATAAGGGTGGCTTCAAGCGTTTTACACAGGCTTTTATTTAATGGCACGCTCGGCTGCACCCTATCTATACTAATATCATAAAGCTAAAGAGTTTGTTTGTTTGTTTGAACACGCTTATTTCAGGAACTACTAGACCGATTTGAAAAAATATCAATAAAAAAACAACACTTGTTCGTGTTTATTTGTAGCTGTGCTTCGAATAGGTTATTCATCTCAGTCACATACTTGACATAGCAAGGTTGGTGCTATCAAGAGCAAAGCAACCATGATAAATGTTGCAAAAACGGGGGGAATATATATTCCCTTTAAGAGCTTTCCTTGCGTACACAGCGTAAACTAAAAGTAAAAAAGTTCTACAATAAAATCCGCGACAGCATATGTCTACCTTGTATGGTTTACTCACAACTTTTTTATGTTTAGAAATCAGATAAAAAATTAATGTACTATTTTCAATGGCATTTTGATGCAGACGGGTTTTTATACTCATCAAAATAATCATATTCATTATCACGAGCTTTTCATTTTGAACAAAATCGCACGTTACATCATATAATTTCAATAAATATATTAGAAGGTATCACAGTTTTAAAACAGTACAACATGATTTAAGAACAACGTACGCTTGCACTAACCGCTACTGGGCTATAATTACGATGAAATATATTTGTTTTGCGTTGAAAGTGCAAGCAGATAGACTTAAGTACATAACCCGCCGACTATTAGGTACCATATTTATATTTAGACGATCTCCGTGGTGTAGAGGCTAAGCACGCTGGTTTCAAGGCGTCGCCGCTCCGAGGTCCCGGGATCGATTCCCGGCCGGGTCAATATACAGGGTGTTGTTTTGGTCAGCGACGAGCGGCTCAGGGGTGGTTGTAAAGACGACACTGATGCCAAAAAAATATTTTAAAAATAATAGTAATGGATAATCCCCAACAATTTATTTTGCAGACTAGTTAGCGAGTCAAAACTACCAACACCAGGTAGCCTCTTCTTAGCTTACTAGCTACGGCGTAGTATCTCGTAGATACGCGCTCGCTTCGTTCGAGGGTGCGATACGCCCATTCGTTTTGTCACTTTTTAACCGACTTCCAAAAAGAAGGAGGTTATCAATTCGACTGTATGTTTTTTTTTTTTTGTATGTTTGTTACCTCATATCTCAGTCGTTTGTCGACCGAATCGAAAAAATTTTTCGCCTACTTAGAGGGTGTACCTTCTAGTTGGTCCCATTTTTTCCATTTTGGGATTTGATGATGGGATCTTGTTGTAATCGAGGGAAACCCTCAAATTTTAAAGGCACGTATAGTGTTTCTTTACTAAAATCTTAATGTTGACGTGTTGTTACGTCTGATAGTCAACATTTTGTGGGGCTGAGCTGATGGTGGAACTCCTTAACGATTAGGAGTTCAGTAATTATAATGACGGAACTTATGATAGGTAATTTGAAGCTTCTTAAAAAAATAGAATCATAAGGTGCAACTCCCCCCCTCCTCTTAGGTAATCACTAAAAATGAAGAAATAAAATAAACTTTAAAAAAAAAGTAAAAACCGACTTCAAAACCAAAATGCACTGAAAAGTTTTAAATAAACTCTTCACAATTGAAAGGAAAGGAATCCGTTTTAGGCAAACAATTTCTTTTTGGAGTCGGTGCCATCACTTTGACCATGAAGCATCAACTATCACAGCACCGACTCCAAAAAGCAATTGTTTGCCTAAAACGGATTCCTTTCCTTTCAATGGTGAAGAGTTTATTTAAAACTTTTTTTTTTAGTGCATTTTGGTTTTGAAGTCGGTTTTTACTTTTTTTTTTAGAATGTCATGAAGAGGTTTTCTGCGATAATACTTGCAATAAATTTAGAGTTTTTTTTTTGAATGAGTATAACTCATATTATCATCCCTGCCCTACCACCGTTGTGTCTGATTTCCTTAACACAAGTGCATTAGCTACTTACTTTGGAATCAGAGCATGGGATTGGTGTCCAATAATATTATATTACTATTATTTTAATAGGTATATCTCTAACGCGCTTATCTCTACACAACTGACCTGTTGAATAATAACTCCAAAATAATGCTCATAGCTCAAGTAGGTACGGACAACAGCGCGTCAAGGTAAACACTGCGGTATCTTATGCAGTTTGTAATATGGACTAGTTTGCAACAAAAGTGGGTAACCCGATGTGCTGTCGACTGTACGTACGACGCGCGCTTGCGCCAGCCGCTATGGTCGCTGCAAGTACAGCGGATGCCGCAGCAGCTTTTTCCATAGAATATAAATTTAAAACAGGATATCAATTCTTTCACGCGCTCATTAGGAAAAGGAAACTTGTTTACTTTCCCGATTTTTTTCAGTCATTTTGAGTCTATTCATCTACTTATTTAAAAAAAAAAGGGAGTCAGACCAAAGTGAAGTTTATTCGTTGCGAAAATAATATACGAATGTCTGCGCTCGGCCTAATCTAAAGTCGCGGATACACTCGCGTCCCCAACTTTGGAAACTTCGTCAAAGGGGGCAACGTTACTTTAGATCTAGAACATTTTAATTAAACTGAAATCTTTTTAAGCAAGCTGTGAATCGGCAGTGGTATTACGTAATTAGGAATCAAGAGACGTTAGACACGGAGTAGATACGGAGGTCCTCCTTAGCTTTTCCTCTGTCATCGTTTGATGATAGGTAACGAATTCAGAGATATCAAATGTTTGAAAAAAACTTTTCAGATTTTTGTAATACTTTTAAATGCAAGCAAAAGTCCGTTTTTCTTTGCTTGTCCAATATCGTAAACAATCTTGACACTCCTTTTTAACGAAATGATGCATTTTAGAATGAGATACACAACACAAACACAGAACGTACTATCTGCTTATACTTAAATGCAATAAAATAGTAAAAAAAATATATGATATCATATTGATATTTAATTTTAATGTAAAAATAAGATTTTTTACAATATTTGACAAGCAAAGCAAAACGGAATTTAGTGCAACCTTCGGAGCTTTTAAAATACTGACGTTAATGAGTTGCAATTAGAAAACGATGAAGTTTGACAAAAACCCTGCGGGACAGAAACTTTACGCAGTTTGTCGCCATTTTTAATGTCTGTTGTTCAAAAATTTTCGTATCTTTTTGGAATATATTTGAAGATTTACAGGTTTTACTTAGTAAAAATATCGCAACAGTTTAAAATTAAAATTAAAATGGGTTTAAAAACTAACGTAGACAGCTATTAAGGCCTGATTTATCCAACGGCAGCTAAGGGACATTCTTGGAATATAATACAATACGCCTGTAAGTATATTTTGTTATGTATATTTGGAAACGTCACTTATTTGTCAGCAATTATTTATATAACTGTCATTCAGAATCGGTCGTTTTATACTTATTCAGTCTGATAAGTATTAGTATTAGGCCTTTAGTAACTGATAAAATGATTGCTACTTACCGTCCCTAGCAATGATATTGTATTAAGAACTAGATCACCGGTGAGAGGCTAAAAGATAGTCAAGCAAACATCACCTCACTTCAAAGTGAGGTCTTAACTTTGACTTAGTCTGTTTTTGATGGTCCCAGTGTCTCAATGCTTCAGTGCGCCTTCAAAACTGCAGAAACAACTACAAACAAATAAGAAACAGTCCGAATATCATAATTTTGTTAAGTAAATTGTATTTAATGATGCCTTTCATTCATGATTGAAGTATTTTCAATAAAATTAGTGAGTTTTGTTTCTTAGCCATCCCACGGACAAATATGGTCGATATTTTAAGACAGTGCCATACATGGAGTAGTTTCGTACTATATTTTTTATAAATATAATATAAATATCCTTTGGACATTCCCACACATCGCCATCTAGCCCCAAAGTAAGCTACTCAAAGCTTGTGTTATGGGTGCCAGACAACGGATATAATACTTAAATACTTTTTGTTTGTAAATACATACATGATATACATAGAAAACACCCAGACCAATACAAACAGACATGTTCATGCACACAAATGTTTGTATTGTGCGGGGATCGAACCCGCACCCGCTAAACTAATACCGCTTAAATAAACTCTTGACCCTTGAAAGGAAAGGAAGCCATTTTAGGCATACAATTTCTTTTTGGAGTCGGTGCCATCACTTTGACCATCAAGCATTACACTATCAGAGCACCGAAAAAAGAAATTGTTTGCCTAAAATGGCTTCCTTTCCTTTCAAGGGTCAAGAGTTTATTTAAGACTTTTTAGTGCATTTTGGTTTTGAAGTCAGTTTTTACATTTTTTTAAAGTTACTTTTATTTCTTCAATTTTAGTGATATGACAAGAGAGGGGGGGGGGGGACTTTTTAATGCATTTTGGTTTTGAAGTCGGTTTTCACCTTTTTTTTAAAAAAAAAAGTAGGTTCTAATGCTGTGATATGTTGATAGCACTGTAAATATTCTCTATTTACAGTGCTATCAACTTATCTGAAGAATCATGAAGAATGGCCAAAAATGGAACTACAGTTGTCACTTTGAAAACGTCACTGCTGCTGGTACAGTTCAGTGTGACCATTGTTGATATTCATAAGTTATCGGAACCAATTTTAAATGGGCGTATCTTTATTTATTGATGAAAGTTACTACTAAGTTATAATGATATCGACGATATCACAAAATCAATTTGATCAACGACTAAATGAGAAAGTAACTATTTTTGACCATTTTTATATTCTACGCTTTATTTTTATCGATGATAGATATTGTGTAAAAAAGTCAAAATGACTTATTATGTAGTTACGGCGAGCATACAAAAGCCAGAAGTGTTTGTTTATAAATGTAAAAAAAACCGGCCAAGTCGGTCTCGCGCCAGTGCACTGAGGGTTCCGTGCTAATTATAACTGAATTAGGGAATTTACTTACTTCCGCTTAGCTAAAATACCACAATATTTTGTTGACAGCAAATATAACTTTGTTTTTCATAGTGTTTGTATTAAGAACAAAGTTATGTTTGCGGTTGGTGAAAATGTGCTATATCTCAAAAACTACTAGTTCGATCTCTTCCAATCTAATTTCCTTTGAAAGTATTTGTTAAAATCTACATCACATATTTTTTTCAAAATTAACTCTCGCTTAGAAATGTATGCAATCCATCATTGTATAAAATTCCAAGGAATGTATATAACTCCTAAAATCTCCCGAAAAAGTGACATGTATACTATAATGTACACATTTCCATAGTAAATTTATACCTTTTTCTGAATAGCAATCGGAAAAGTAATAGCATTAAAGAGGAAGAAAGGAAAGGAAAGGAAGGTATTGCATCATCCGATCATGCGACCACACTAAGAGCCTTAATAAAAAGCTCTCTTAATAAAGCCTTAATAAATTCATCATCATAATCATAATCAGCCAAAGGACGTCCACTGCAAAACATAGGCCTCCCCCACGGTTTCACCAGCGACCGGTTGTGAGCGGCCTGCATCCAGTGTGATCCTGCAATCTTCGGTCCATCTTGTCGGTGGACAACCTATGCTCACCTTTGGTTGAAGGGTCTCTAATCTGCAACTTCTCTGCCCCAACAGCAGGATCGTTGAATTAGTAGGAAATAAAGATATAATAAAAAAAAGTTGAGTTAGTTACACTATTTATAACACAAGAACAGCTAAACCAAGTTGGCTGAAAATTGATAGGGTGCTTAGAACCAGGAAAATGACATAGGATACTTTTATCTCCTTTGACGGGTCCGGGGCTGGGGCAGGGTCGGAGCGATGTTCGCTGGGACCGCTAGTTTTGGAATAAGGTAGCTGTGAGATACGGACGAACAGACAGATAGATAGTCTTGACGAAACTTTATGGGTTCCGTTTTTAGCAGAACCCTAAAGCTCGAATATAATGAAAATTTGTAGAAAGTAAACAACAGTTTGGTTTATTCGAGATTAAAGATTATTGGAAACATGTCCTAGGGCTTTACAAAGTCAGCAATATTGAGTCGTAAGAATTTATTCGTAGAATAGCTTAGCACACAATAATGCGATAAACTTAAATCGAAAATGCTTCAAATGGTCCAGGTTTATAAAATAAAACCGACTTCAAAACCAAAATGCACTAAAAAGTCTTAAATAAACTCTTCACCATTGAAAGGAAAGGAATCCATTTTAGGCAAAGAATTTCTTTTTGGAGTCGGTGCTGTGATAGTTGATGCTTGATGGTCAAAGTGATGGCACCGACTCCAAAAAGAAATTCTTTGCCTAAAATGGATTCCTTTCCTTTCAATGGTGAAGAGTTTATTTAAGACTTTTTAGTGCATTTTGGTTTTGAAGTCGGTTTTAACTTTTTTTCAAAGTTTATTTTATTTCTTTATTTTTAGTGATTACATAAGAGGGGGGGGGGGGGGGGAGTTGCACCTTATGATTCTATTTTTTACGAAGCTACAAATTACCTATCATAAGTTTCGTCATTATAATTACTGAACTCCTAGGCGTTAAGGAGTTCCACCATCAGCTCAGCCCCACAAAATGTTGACTATCAGACGTAACAACACGTCAACATTAAGATTCTAGTATAGAAACACTATACGTGCCTTTAAAATTTGAGGGTTTCCCTCGAATACACCAAGATCCCATCATCAGATCCCAAAATGGAAAAAATGGGACCAACTAGAAGATATACCCTCTAAGTAGGTGAAAAAAAATTTCGATTCGGTCAACAAACGACTGAGATATGAGGTAACATACATACAAAAAAAAAATGATAATAAAAAAAAAAACATACAGTCGAATTGATAACCTCCTCCTTTTTTGAAGTCGGTTAAAAATAAGGCAACATACGAGCTAAAATGCAAACCGAAAAGGGTACAAAAAGGGTACAAACAGAATGCTGGAAAAAGATTAGGACGTAAGCACAAAGAAACAAAAAATATAAGCTTAAAGAACTTGCTAAATTACACATTATTGATAATAACTTGTGTGAGTGTGAAGCTGATGTTGGCGACCTAAACCATATTTTCCTTTCATGTCAGATATATGATTTCTCCTCCTTTATCCTATCACTTGTATCTCTCCATGTCCATCTGCCTACTTCCATGACTTGCCTTTTAGCATCAAATGATATGAATATATACAAAAGTATTTCTATGTATATTTCCCACAATAATAAACAAATAGTACCTGTTTTCTTTATAATAGTTGAAAAAAAAATTGAGACCTCCTCCTACACTATTCTATTACGATCCTTTCTTATCCTATCTCCCCGGGTATTTTTCTCCCCAAACCGTTTCCCCATCTTTACCTCGTAGTGGCAATGCACAAGCCGTGCAAGCCAAACAGAAACTAAAAAAAAAGCTTAAAGAAAGAAAAAAAAATGTGAAGCTAGCCTAGCTCAAAACTTAACTCTTTTGATTTTAACAACAACATCATAGATATTGATAGTTTTACTATGTTTTCTTGAAGTAAAAGTCTCGCCACTGTTTTGCCTGTCGAATACCAGATCGATCGCTCGGAAAACGCGGAGACAAAAATCGTATTAACCTGATTTTTAACGAGCACACTAGCGCCACTTTAGTAGAAAAATCATAACTCGTTAAAAAAAAGACCAATCGAAAATCTGATTGATGCGATTGTAGCCCTGGTTATGTGGTTTAGATACAACGTACCCTGATATTCCGGAAAAAATATGTCTTAGATACAGAAGGTACTATGTGCCAAATAGGAACAAAACTTGTAAATTTTAAATAAGGTATTACATAGTTTTAGAATATTTTCAAAAGATCATATTTATAATAAATGGGTTGGTTAATGTATTAAGAACAAATTGTTAATTTTTTGAAATTACTTTATATGAAAACACACGTAAAAGTGATAAATAGTCAGCTCCTTGATAAAACTACATGTCATTTCTAATAACTAAGCTGGGTCTTTTAAGGAACAGTAGTAACATCTGGGTTAAGTTCAATAAAACAGAGTTATCTGCAGTTACAGTTCGAAAAAACGCCAAAAGTGGCCATATTTAGCAGTTTTTCTAACTCTAACTACAGTAAACTACTTTAGAAACAATTTAAACGTACTTAATAAACCATAGATCCGGTACTACAGTCGTGTCTACCAGATTTTTGATTGCTCTTTTATTTAACGAGTTGTACTACTAAAGTGGCGCTAGTGTGTGCGTTAAAAATCCGGGTAGCCCCTTAACGGATTATATCTGTATTTAAAAAAAGAAAATTGAAAGTCACGAAAACACTCCTCTCAATCAATAAAATATCGAAAACACGAACTTTTTCCGAGCGCCATCTCGTAAGTCAGATCCCTTGGTTGTGTCTCGTTCTTTCTAGGCGCTGTCATCATTCGACAGAAAATGACAAAACAGTGTAGGTAACAGCTAAATAGGTTAATTGGACTGTTTTAGTTATTATGAATAAGGGAGTAACTCTGTACCAACATTCAGCTGTCTGAGTTTATGGGAACTTGGGAAGTACCAGTCCTATTCTGTTCCGTTACCATAAGTTTACTCGCTAGCAACGACGACACTTTTGTATGGAAAATTTTAGTTCTGTCAGTGACGGCTAAAGTCGCGGTGCAATTTCCCATAGACTTTCTGTGAGTGTCACAAATGCGAAACTTTGCTTTTGCTTAACTTCGGAACTAAATGAACTACAGACTCGAAGTTTTGGATTTTAAGTATGTGATTATAGCACACTCGATGACGAAAAATACAGGTTTTGCTTCATCACGATTTCTTTGCACTTCGATTTCACCCGAGTAGTGTTTTTACGTGTGGATATACGAATTGTTTTATTCGGTAATATGGTGCAACACGGAAAAAGTTTGATTAACGCGAGAGCCGTGGCCAGTTTAAATCAGTGATTGATCAATGATGTTGACATTTTCTAATATTCGTAGGGGCTCTACCTAAAAACTAGATCTTAAGTGCACATGTTAATAAATTTATCTTTATACTAGTACAAGTGTGTGCCGGCCCTTACACAAAATCTTTTCGTCAAAATACTCGTATATTATTTGGTACACGAACAAGCACAATGTACGCCAAATGTTTGTCTTTATTGAAATCGTGAATCTTGTTTCTATGCAAGTCACATCGCAAACAATAAAAATTTAAGCTGTTGTTAACAAAAAAGTGCACAAAAAGGTGGACTTAGTGCTAAAAGTATTCTCCCTTTCGTATCGAGGTTTGGTTTATATAACTTTACTATCTTTGTCTACCATCAATGTTTTTGGAACCTTTTAAAACTATTATTTGAAGATCAAAACTTCTCAGTTTTGGGCTCAATAATGTCTCCATTATTGACGTCACTTTGTCGCCTTCGTTTTCATTCCCTCCCTAATATTCATTCCCTCTATAAGGTCAAATCGTTTAAAGTGATAATATTTTATCTGTGTATTTGTATACATCATAGAAACAGGAAACTATAATTATTTTTTTGGAAATTTAAGTTTTTTTTTTTCACAAAGAAAATTGTTTTTTTTTTAAACAGCACCCTGACGATTTAAAAAGTTATCTACGTCATCGGCTTCACCTCTCTCAATTCAATGCATAATCATTATTTTTCTTTAATCTCACACTTACTTACTATCTTAATCTTCAATTTTCTCAAAAACTAGCGTAAAAAACCCAACTTATTTTCTACTAAAGGATATCTATTTATTGTGCTGAATCAGCCCTTTAAATATTATCACTTCAAACGAGGTAACCTTATATAATGTACTCCGTATATTACTCACAAATCGATATTTCTTTCACCTTTAATTCATAATAATAATATAAAGTAAGTAGCTATATACTCGTAAAGAAGAAGTTGTAGTAGAAGTCGACAAAAGTTACGTCATAAACGTCTCCGTTTCGCGGTGCGAAAGTTTATTATCGTACGGCATGGCCTAAAAACTGTTTTATTTTTGTCGGAAAATAATTTTATCACTGAACATTAAAGCGCTGAGATCCCAGAAACAATTAATTGCCAATCAATTTTTTATCGCGGCCTACTTGATGTCGTTGGAATTTCAACAATCATGTTTAATAAAACTTGATTGTTTTTTTTTCATAAAAATTTAACCGCCTTCAAAAGCAAACATTAAAATAACTCTAATAGGAGAAAAAACTCATTTGATAGATGAGTATAGTAGATACTAGAATGCGTAGACTGCTGCCGTTAAGGTTGACATCATGCACCGACTTCAAACGAGTTTGTTTCTCCTATAAGCGTTATTTTAGTCATATTAGAAACGACGAAAACAAATAACAAATACTTTGATGAAAACCGTATCAAAATCGGTCCAGTAGAACGCGATATATTCGTGGACAAACATACATACATACAAACAAACTTACAGGTCGATCTGAGGACCTTATTTTTTTTAAGTATGTTAAAAATGTTAATCCTTGCTTATTGGTAGTTGCATAGTAAGTACTTATTTTTACTACAAAGCATGTTCAATACTTTCTTATATCTGGCCACAAAACCGTGTAACTATTACAAGCCTGTTTCAAACTAGTTACGAATATTGCATACATATTCCTTGGTTAGTTTCTGAATAGTTTTCAGGACAACCTTGCTGATGACGTGTAATACGTCCAAGGAAATTGAGTTCCCGAATATGTCTTGTAACATTGATGTATGGTTAAAGATTGTGAAAGCTCTGTTCAGCTAGTTATTTTAGTGGAATACTCTTTAATCTCTAATATATAAAATTATCGTGTCACAATTTTTGTTCCCGTACTCCTCCGAAACGGCTTTACCGATTCTTACCAAATTTTATATGCGTCTTCAGTAGGTCTGAGAATCAGCTACTATCTATTTTTCATACCCCTACTTGATAAGGGTTGTTAACCCTTAAATATTTGTTTTAAGTTTTGAACAAAATTTTTTATTTTTATTTTTTTATAATGTGGCAATAAAAATGCATACAACCCTAAATTTTTACTTTTTTATCACCAACCCTATTTTTTTATAGCCATTTTAGTAATTTGATCATTTTTCATCCTGCTCGATAACTGATCAATAATAGTGTTTTTATTAACTTTAAAATTACGAGGCTGGGTGAGACGGGGCCGGGGCGGGACGTTGCTAAAGGCGAAGCCAAGTTCGCTGCGTCTAGTTTTTTTTATAAATTTTGCTTTCTTTAGCGAATATTGTACTCATTCTTAGTTTCCTTTATAACCATGAAATTATTAATTATTTTATGTTTATAACATATCATAATTATGACACACATTTATAACATATATTGTACCGCCTCCAAAAAAAAACTATAAATAACGCCTACATGAGAAACAAACTCATTTGAATTCGGTGCATGATGTGGCTACGTAGACTGCTACTGTCAGTTAAAGTTGACATCATGCACCGACGTCAAATGAGTTGTTTCTCATATTTTTACTTATTTGATACCTTTTTTAAGGCGGGAATGTAAAAAAAAAATTGTCGTTATTAGTTATTGTTTAAGTTACAATATAGGTACTTCATTGAACTAAAATAGAAAACATTTTTGAATTTGACAGCGTTAGTTCTTATTTTTGCCGCGATTCTCATGATCTATCTCTAGACAAGACATGCGATTGAAATGGTCTAGTCAAGAGCCACGGGCCGATCCTGTTCCGGTCCGGTTAGATCCTGTGATCTCCTCACAGACACAACAGTCGCAGTAAGTGTGCGGTAATTGGACTGACGGCACACAAATCAATATTGCAGCTGCATCAATACGGAATGTCAACATCATATACATTAGTCGGTGTATTGTTTGTGAAATGCTCGCTTCTCCGCAGGGATCGAGAAGGGTGACCGCACACGAGTCTCCTTAAAGGTGAACGCACATTTATCCGAGCCGAACGCGCCGAACAAATCGAAGTGAAGCAGGCCTCGTCCAAATATTCGATTCGGCCGAATCGACCGAATTATTTGTGCACGCACACACTTGTGCATAATATGTCACACGCAGTCGGTTAGTCGTCGTAACTGTGACTGGCCACCGTAGTCGAAATCGGCTAGGGGGACTATTATTTATTATCAAAACAAGCTGGGCAAATCATCATTAGATAATTAATGGAATCCGGCGTTACTTTGCGGAAATCCATTATTAAGTTGAAATTTATAAAAATATTTTGCTTTAAATTTCCGCTAAGCGACGCCGGCGCAGGCAACTAACAACACTAACCGTCACCGCGTTATGTATTAGTTCAGGCAAATGCAGGATGCACCACCCTCCACCCTCCACCCTCCCTCAATACGCATGCGGCACAGCTGATGCAATTATTAGTACCCAACACCAACGTGCAAAAAATCTCGACGCATCCTAAGGATGCCACGTGTGTGGCGAAAAGCGTCGAGGTTTCGGAATTATGACTGAAGCGACATGACACCACGACATGTTGCTGCGACACGTCGTCTGCTGCTGCCACGTGTAGTGGGCTCCGGAATTATATACCATTGTTGAAGTTGCTGGGAAATGCATGCATGCATGCATAAAGTTTGATTTTTTTGGGATGCGTTGTTGTTACATAAGTACACGGATTATCGTGGCTATCTACGTACGGTAAATAGTATATTTGGTCGGGTGAGTAATAAGAGTACGTACTAACTATCGGCCTCATAGAGAAGCTCAAAATCGCACAACGAGCGATAGAGAGGGCTATGCACGGTTGTTCTCTACGAGATCGAATCAGAAACGAGGAGATATACGTGTAACTAAGGTAACGGAAATGTCCCTACGAATCGGTAATAAGGCACAGGGCACATAGTGTGAAGAACTGATGGCCGTTGGGGCCAAAAGTTCTAGATTGGAGACCTATCAACCAAAAGTGCAGCGTGAGACGTCCACCGACAAGATGGACGGACGACCTTGTTAAGATCGCAAGATAACACTGGATACAGACCGTTTGTGATCGGTGTCTATGGAAAACCGTGGGGAAGGCATATGTTCAGCAGTGGACGTCCTTAGGCTGATAATGACGATGATGTTGATGGGTAATACGAGTAATAACACCTAAAAACCCCTTTAAAATTTGGTCTCCCTACCCAGAATTACCGGGTATTTCCCGCTCGGGTGCAGGTAGAAATCGCCGCCATTACCTCCCTCTATAACCGTATCCTATTGTCTGTGTACACACGACACGACACGCCTTTGTCGTGTCGTGTCGCTTGCTCCGATTTTTGTTGCAATTTGAAAGACAGTACCTACGTTCCGTCCATCATCTAAACGCAGCAGTCCTCGGATGTCGGTCTGACGACGCAGCTTCTTAGGTGCTTGTTGGAATATTTGGATATTAATTTGTTATTCAAAGCACTGAGTTTTGAAAGAAGATCATTCTGTAGGCCTAACATGCGCGCCTTGATATCGTTCATCGCATCGATAAAATAACTTTTTTTCCTAAACAACATGTTTTCCCTGTTTTCTCACATTTTTATCACTTATATGGTAATTCTATTTTATTTATTTATTTAAACTTTATTGCACTGTTAATGGTACAATTGGCGGACCTAATGCCTTATGGCATTCTCTACCAGTCAACCGCTTGGGAAATGCAGAGAGTTAAATCAGTGGCGGAATATTTAAAAGTACTGAGAGGGACCGAAAAAAATATAGTTAAAATTCTAGTTATTTTAATTGTAATTGCTTTTAAATATGATTAAACGCCTTAATTTGCAAGGCGTTTGAAATTTATTCATTGATTATAAATGATAATTAGGCACGCATCTTAATAAGAGAGATTTTTCTTTAAAATACTTCTCTGTCCTTTAGTTGTTTTTTTTCCAATCTGTAGTCGAATCAAGTAGTTTTTTAATAATATTTTTTTTCCGATAGCTCATATTTACCTGAACTTCATATATCTACGAAAATACTATGAATCTCGGCAATATGTTGCTGGCTAAGATTCAATGGGCCCTATCGGGCGTCGATTGGTCGATATGACAATGGGACGAACATGCTGGTAGGACAATACGTGGCGTACCACGTGAAAGGCGGTAATCTGCCGACTAGATAGTGGACAGGGTTGTCACTAGGATTTTGAGAAGGAAACTAAATTAACTGATGTTATAAGATTAAATAAGAAACTAAATATTCACGCGCGGGTGTTTTTTTGTTTATCCTTTGGACATTTCCACACATCGCCATCTTGTCCCAAAGTAAGCTACTCAAAGCTTGTGTTATGGGTGCCAGACAACGGATATAATACTTAAATACTTTTTTTTGTTTGTAAATACATACATGATAAACATAGAAAACACCCAGACCAATACAAACAGACATGTTCATGCACTCAAATGTTTGTATTGTGCGGGGATCGAACCCGCAACCCGCTGCGTAGTAGGCGATTTCTCGAACACTGCACCAGACGGGTCATCAAAGTTGTATTAGGTATTTGAACCTACAATCTACCGAGCCACCGTGCAGTTACTCCCCTGCCCGTGAAAAATAGCATTGCGTATGTGTATAAGAATATTCAACAAAACCTATGAATCTTAGACCCCTTTTCACAATGCGACTTTTAGCAGCGATTCAGTCGCGACGCAGCATCGATGTAGTCCTAAAACGTCAACCTTTACATACTTGCGCTACTTCAAGCAGCGATACAGTCGCGATGCAACATCGATGTAGTCGAAAAATGTCAACCTTAACACACTTACCACCTTATTCATAATAACTCAAACAGTCCTAAAAATCTTTTTTTTTTTTTTGAAAAAAAGGCGGGAAACGTTGTGCGCGTCGGACGTCTTCTTTTTGCTGCTAAGTTTTAATTTGTTATTTTCATAGTTATAAGTGATCAGTGGAGTATTTTTTTGCGTATTTTCTTTGTATAGTGTGTATATATTGTAGTTACTGCTCAAACTCTTCGATATTGGTGAGTAAGATAGTTATTTCACTCGCATGAGTTTTCCCCCGGATCCGGGGGAAAACGTTCCCCCGGATGAATACTTACAAAAACATTTACTACAACCAATATAAATTGCTGCTTCAGCCGAACTTTTCCCCAGTGTAGAATTTGCCACTCCGGCTGCACCTAAAGAACAAGTAACAACTGCTTTGCAGACCGAAAATGTCCCACCTGTAGCTCATTATGTTACTGTATCTACTGACTCAGATTGTTCAGGATCTGCAAGATCTCTCAAACGTAGTAGTCGCTATTCTCAAGGCTCTAAACATAAAAGACGTAGAAAGCGCCATGAAGGAAACGAAACTCGTGACGATTGGTTTGATAGTGAACCATCTTCTTCTAAAAAAAACATATTTATTCCGGAAGTTCCTATGAACACAGACACAGTACAACCTCAAGCTCCTACTACTGCTCCTGCAGTGACCGGTCGACAATGTTATAATAGTACAGATGTTGCTCCATTTGTAGTACATGTTCAAAAAATTGAAAATACACCTTACTCAGGTACTTCTATTCACCCAGTAATGCTTGGTAAATTCTTAGTGACAAATTCTATTAAAAATGTAGTAAATGGTAGTGTTAAACAAATAGGCCGCAACAAATTTACCATAGCTTTCTCTGATTATTCTGATGCGAATCAATTTGTCTCAAACAAAAACTTAGAAGCGAGTAAATTAAAAGCTTTTATACCAAGTTTCAATGTCACCCGAATGGGTTTAATAAGAGGTGTTCCTTCAGACTGGTCTCCTGAGGAGATAATGGAAAATATTAAAGTTCCAATAGGATGTGGTAATATTATTAAAGTTAGAAGACTGAATTTTAAACAATTTATTGACGGTTCACCTGTTTGGAAGCCTTCGCAAACAGTAGTTGTAACATTTGATGGTCAAGTTTTGCCAAAAAGAGTATTTATGTGCTATAATGCACTCAATGTAGATCTATATATATATCCAACTATTCAGTGTTACAACTGCTGTCGCTTTGGCCACACTAAGTTGCAATGTAGATCCAAACCAAGATGTTTTAAGTGCGGTCAAAACCATACAGGCGACTCATGTCACATTACCGAAGAGAGATCATCTTGTTGTTTATGTACTGGCTATCATTTTGCCACTAGTAAGAGTTGCCCTGAATTTATCAGACAAAAAGATATTAAATCTTCAATGGCAAACAGCTGCTTATCATATGTTGAAGCCTCAAAATTGCACCCTCCTGTTAATCGGTCTTTTGCTGATGTAGTAGTTTCTACTTCTAATAAATCATACCTACATGAGAAACATAATAAAAACTTTCATAATACAAGTATTTCTCCAAATAATAAGTCATATAAAAAAACTATTTTTTTGAATCCCCGCTCCTATGGTAAAAGGCTATGACCAGAAGGCTCATCAAGCACTAATTAATGAGTATAGTATACCTGCCCCATCAAATGGATGTGCGTTCAATGTAGAAAAGTCAGATGATAGACAAGATAATTCAGAACAATCATTGAAAGATCTTATTGTAGCCCTCTTAAGTGTTCTTTTAAATAAATCAAATTCCAACTCACCGTCCAACGCTGCTTACTTAATTGAAAAGTGCATGCAAGTCATTAAAGATGGCACAAATGGCTAGGGTAATTCAGTGGAATTGCCGTAGCGCTATTAGTAATAAAAGTGATTTAATTTATTTGTGTAATAGGTTTGAGCCATTTCTCTGTGCTTTAACAGAGACATGGCTCACACCTTATTACAAATTCAGAGTAAATGGTTACTCTGTTGTCCGTGAGGACAGGTCAGATGGGTATGGTGGTGTAGCCTTACTCATTAAATAATCTATACCATATACTAATGTTCCACTACCTGCCCATAGTGTAGATATTTGTATTATAGCTGTAAATATTAAAAATGTTTGTTATGTTAGTGTATATATTCCTTATCCTTCAAATGAAGTTTTAAATGAATTAAATACTTTAATGTTGTCTCTCCCTAAACCTTATATATTATTAGGTGATTTTAACTGTCACCACCGTTTATGGGGTAGCTCTTTAACTAAACCCAATGGGGTAGATTTATTAGAAATTGTTGAAGCTCATAACTTATGTATTCTTAATACTGGTACTCCTACTCGACGCACGGAACCAGGTAAAAATATCAGTGCAGTGGATTTATCAATTAGTACTTCTAATCTGGCTGCTTCTGCTTGTTGGGAAGTTTTGCCTTCAAGTCATGGCAGTGATCACTATCCTATATTAATTAATTTTCCACTAAGAAACTATTTTAGGTCCAATGATCTCTCAAGATTAAAGTATAAGATTCCAGATAAAGATAGTGATAAATGGTCAGTTTTTAAAAGTAGTGTAGTTAAGAAAGTATCCTCACTCCCACAATTTAATATAGATAATAATGAACATTGTGCTGAGGCTTTTTGTAATGTTTTGGCAGAGTCTGCTAAAGAAGTATTTGGAATCTATACTAATAATTATTATAAAGCTAAAGAGTTTGTTTGTTTGTTTGTTTGTTTGTTTGAACGCGCTAATCTCAGAAACTACTGGCCCGATTTGAAAAATCTTTTTTACGTTGAATAGTCCATTTATCGAGGAAGGCTTTAGGCTATATAACATAAAGATACAACTCATAAGACCACAGCAGCAATGAAAAATGTTGCGAAAACGGGAAAAAGATATTCCTTTTGAGAGCTTCCGCTGCGTACGCTGCGGAAACCGCTTAAGTTACACAAAAATCATGTATGACAGGATTGTTTAGCATTAAGAGTTCTATAATAAAGTCCGCGACAGCATATGTCTATCTGTTATGGTTGACTTACTACAACCTTTTTTATGTTAATAAATTTGTAAAAAAATAATGCATCATTTTTAGAGGTGTATTATACACACAGGTATTTATACTTATCAAAATAAATACATTCATCATCACGAGCATTTCATTTAGAACAAAGTTGCCCTTTATATCATTTGATTCCAATAAATATCTTAGGAGCTATCACAGTTTTAACATCACAACGTGCGCTTGCGCTAATTATATTATAAAGCTGAAGAGTTTGTTGGTCTGAACGCGCTTATCTCAGGAACTGCTGAACCGATTTGAAAAAATATTTCTGTGTTAGATAGCTTATTTATTGAGTAAGGCTTTAGGATATAAAACATCACGCTGCGACGGGAGGGGAGGGAGCAAACTCAAAACGCGCGGATGAAGTCGCGGGGGACCGCTAGTAAAAAATAACTCTCGACACTCTCGACCTGGTCCACCATGGTGGGATGAAGAGTGTGCTAAGTCCGTTAAAAAGAGAAAAGAGGCTGAAAAGGTATACAAATTGAATATGTCTAGTGATAATTTTAAATTAGTTACACAAGCAATTGCTGACACACGTAAATTGTTAAAGAAAAAGAAATTTGAGGGATGGAGGAAATTCTGTTCCTCTATTTCTCCTGATACTCCTTCATCAATAGTATGGCGTTATATTAGAAAGTTTAAATCTGCCTTAACAGACTCTTCCTTCAATATCATACATAGATCTTTAGCTGACACATTCATAGACAAATTAGCTCCTCCATGGGTTTCGGAACAATTAAATCCATCAGTTCGCTGTACTGATAATTTTACATCATTATTACAAAATAATAATTTGCCATCATCACTTGCTACTAGTTCAATTTCTGCACTATGCGCTCCTTTTTCTTTGTATGAACTTAAAGGTATTATTGACTATACTAATGATTCGGCTCCGGGAGTCGATGGAATAACATATTCTCAATTCCGTAGTTTTGACGACCAGACTTTAAATTACTATTTAAATCTAGTAAATTCATTTTTTGTTACTGGATCTATTGACGACCCGTCTGGTGTAGTGGTCGAGAAATCGCCTACTACGCAGCGGGTGCGGGTTCGATCCCCGCACAATACAAACATTTGTGTGCATGAACATGTCTGTTTGTATTGGTCTGGGTGTTTTCTATGTATATCATGTATGTATTTACAAAAAAAAAGTATTTAAGTATTATATCCGTTGTCTGGCACCCATAACACAAGCTTTGAGTAGCTTACTTTGGGGCTAGATGGCGATGTGTGGGAATGTCCAAAGGATATTTATTCCATCTTCTTGGAGAACCCAAATGATTTTGCCTATTTTAAAGCCTAATAAAAGTTCCGCTGATGCATGTTCCTACCGACCGATAGCTTTATCCTCTTCATTACTAAAAATTGCAGAACATCTAATAAAAAATCGTTTAGAGTGGTATGTAGAGAAATGTGGATATTTAGATGATACCCAGTATGGATTTAGGAAGGGCAGAAGTACTATGGATAGCCTTAGTTTATTTGTGACTGATATACGCCTCTCTTTTACTTCTAACGAATCCGTAATCGGGGTTTTCCTTGATATAAATTCTGCATACGATAATGTACTGTTATCTGTATTAAAAAACAAATTAGTAAGTATAGGACTCCCTCAAATTATGGTTTACTTTATTGTAAACATTCTTAGTGAACGCCATATCCAAATTCCGTTTTCAGATTATCCTTTAAACCGTGTTGTGTGGAAAGGCTTACCTCAAGGCTCCGTTCTCAGCCCTTTACTGTATAATATATACACATATGATTTAGCGGCATCATTGAATCACCAAGTGAAAATTTTGCAATATGCGGATGATTTGTTGCTTTACTGCCCTGGTACTTCTATTGAAAAATCCCATATAATGTTATCTTCAGCTCTTGCTCTTCTAGCAATATGGATGGATACAAATGGCCTATCAATATCACCATCCAAAAGTGCCGTTGTTGTGTTTTCTCGTATGCGCATACTTCCGTCGGTTCAATTATTTTATGATAATCGGCTAATCCCGATATTTAGTGAATATAAATTTTTAGGAGTAGTTCTTGATTCGAAACTTACAGGAGCCTCTCATTGCAACTTGGTGGTAGAAAAGTGTGAACCGTTATTAAATATGTTAAGATGTCTTTCAGGGGTTTGGTGGGGTTCTCACCCATATTCAATGAAACTCCTTTATAATGCTATGATTAGAAGCATCATAGATTACGGTTCCTTTTTACTTGAACCGGGTAATGTTTCGGCTTTCCGAAAACTAGATTTAGTTCAGAGTAAAGCTCTTAGATTAGTATGTGGTGCAATGAAATCCTCTCCTATAAATGCCTTACAAGTTGAAAATTGTGACCCTCCTTTACATCTTCGTAGGCAGTTTTTATCAGATAAATTTTTATTTAGAACCCTTCAATTTAAAAATCATCCCCTTCTAACAAAGCTACAAACATTGTCAGAATTATGTCCAGTAGCTAGTTATTGGCGTAATAAATCTCTACCTTGCTTAGTAATAAGTTATCAAAAATACCTGTCTCTTTCATCTCCTACTCATAGGTCAAATTAACTCCCTTTGTTTAGTTATTCCTTTGAATCCTTGATTAATGCTCCTATTATCCATTTTAACTTGATTGATAAAAATGACACAAATGCCAATGTCCATATGAAATTTATACTTGAAACACAGTTTAATGATTTTCATCAACTGTATTCTGATGCCTCCAAGCACTCAACGTCTGAATGTGTTGGTGTTGGAGTGTATCATTCCCAATTAAATATCGTACAAAAAATTAAGCTTCCACCCGAATCAACGGTTTTTACGGGAGAATGTATTGGTATTTTGAAATCCCTTGAATATATCCGCTTGCTTAAATTAAAAAAGTCGATTGTTTTTTCTGACTCTTTAAGTGCTCTCCAAGCCTTAAATAAGTTCCCCTTTCAATTAAAATCTCAATTTCCTGTTATATTCGAGATTAGAAACATCCTTCATGAATGTACATTGAATGGGTACTTAGTCCATTTTGCTTGGATCCCAGGACATTGTGGAATTTTAGGCAATGAAGTCTCTGACCGACTAGCAAACGAAGCTGTATCTTGCGGCGACATGTTCCCTTATAAAAACTACACTCAAGACCTTCTATCGCTGCCTAAACCTTATTTAGTGTACTGCTAAGAAAATTTATGGGAATCTTCAAGCAAAATTAAAGGTAAACGTTACTCCCAAATTCAACCTCATATCCCATTTAATTTAAAATCATGGTTTTGTAAAATTACGGTAGGTAAGACTGTATCTTCAATTTTAACTCGTATGCGTTTGGGGCATGTCTGTACTCCTGTTCATTTGGCTAAACTTGGTATAGTAATAAATACGATTTGTGACTGTCAGGAAGATGATGGTGACTTAGATCATATCTTCTTTTCATGTCCGCTTTATGACCACGGCCAATTGCTTCATGACCTTTCATCTTCCAAAACCCCTTTACCCACTAATATTATGTGTTTGTTGAACTCCAATGACCCAGTTATTTATAAATCCCTCGCATCCTTCATTATCCTAAATAATATTAAGTTATAATGTATCAATTTATCATAGTTTGTATGTATTTATATTTATTTCATTACCTTCTCCTACTCTCCTGATCCTTTCTGTTTGTAAAATCCGTATTCCATTTTCCGTTTTTCCTTTTCCGTTTCCCAAATTTTTACTTGTCACTGGCCAGGCGCAAACCGCACAGAGCCATTTAAAAAAAAAAAAAAAACTATTTTTACTATTACACTGTTTTGTCACCTTCTGTCATATGATGACAGCGCACAGAAAATTTGAGACAAAACAGTGTAATAGTTTAAACTGGTATAGTAGGCTGTTTGCGTTATTATGAATAAGGGTTAGGCTATTTTAGCATCGATACAGTCACAAACGCGCGACTGCATCGATACTAACGCGCTTCAGCATCAATGCCAAAATCTGTTCATTGCGAGAGTCGCGATGCTAACCCGCATTTCCAAAACGCGCGACTGCATGGATTCTAAAAGTCGCAGTGTGTAAGGATTCTTATCGTGTAGGGGTCATTTTTGCAGTGTCAGTGACAGGACCATTCTTACCAGATAGTATTTTTGTCCTGCGAACGCTCGGTTTAATCTTTCGGTTGGTTTTCGGTTGTTTGTACTTTTTTACCCATGTATAAGAGATATGAATTGCACTTGTAATAAGCAACTTTGGCTGTGTGCCAGACGACAAACCCCGTGTCTTACGTTATCCGGGCGTATGCCTATACCACGCGGCCACCGTCACATTAGCAAGCGAGTTGAATTTTGCAAGCGCTTACTTTAACTGCTGCTGGCTGCGTAACATCATCAATGTTGCGAGATTGCTCTCACAATATCCGAAGGAAAAGGAAAGGAAACAAAAAAATGAAATTATATGTGTCAGAGAGTTTCATAATTTATTTATCGTGACAACCCTACAACCGTCGTAACCAGATTCCGCAGATACATCTCAAATTCACAGGTCCAGTGCGGCTTGGCGAGCCGTTATTATTACCCGCTGATATCATGCGGACTCGTAGCCGGACTCCTACTACGTAAAACGTAAAATTATTTATTTATTTACTGGATAAGATAAAATGGAAGGAATACAATATTACCCTTCATGATCTAATTGCGGCGGTGGAGTTTTTCCATTATTTACGCTCTCTTCCGCCATTTTCTTGACCTATCAATAGGTCGACGCAATATTTAACTTTTGCTTTATTCGATGCATATAGCTTATAGCGGTCTTCTTCTCTTCGTTTTATTCGTCCTGCTTAAAATTAAGAAGATTTGAATTAAATTTATGTAATAAAGGACTTCATTGATAAATCTTTATGGTTTTATTTCCTTTTAATAATTTGACAACTTTGACTGTATTGACACATTATGCCAAACAGACAATGCCATTTGTTATAACATTTGGAGTATCTATCTGTAAATGTTGTTTCTCTATTACAGGTAAATATTGTAGTTCATAAGGTGTGTGTAGTTTAAGTTTGAGTTGTTATTAAAACAAATAAACTTCTCTATTACAGAGCAATACATTTCGGATTTTATTCTATGAAATACAGGCTGTAGCCTCATATAGGGTGTTAAAGTACACTATAAAAAAA
Source organism: Pyrausta purpuralis (assembly GCA_963924145.1). Classification (NCBI taxonomy): domain Eukaryota; kingdom Metazoa; phylum Arthropoda; class Insecta; order Lepidoptera; family Crambidae; genus Pyrausta; species Pyrausta purpuralis. Next base: position 6,507,758 of record OZ001666.1, on the reverse strand, counting down.
CATTTACAGATAGATACTCCAAATGTAAGTAACCCAAAATCATAAAATTGGTTTAATACTGTCCGATCAATATCCAGGCATAAATTCAAATATATTTAAAGAGTACCTGAAAGCTGAAAATATACTTATCGTTTTTACTGCAGTGAATGCACCATTTTCTAATGGTTTGAATGAAAGATTAAATCAAACATTAGTAAACAAAATAAGATGTAAAATAAATGAGAAAAATAATAATTTAGCCTGGACAACAATAGCACACAATTGCGTTAAGAAATATAATGAAACGGAGCATACTGTAACAGGTTTTTCACCGAAATATTTACTGGACGGAAAAAAATATGATGTATTACCAATTGAATTGATGAAGGAAATATCAAATGATGATTTATCTTATGATAGAAAAATTGCGTATGAGAATTCTTTAAAATCGCACAATTATAATAAACAACATTTTGATAAAAACCGAAGAGAATATGAATTTAGATGTGGAGATTTGGTTTATGTCGAAAATGGAAATCGATTAAATAGGAAAAAGCTTGATGAATTGAAGATTGGACCATATAAAATCTTAGAAAAACTGTCGAACTCAGTTCATAAGATAGACACAGGACGCAGAAAATGTGAGTCGAATCTGTTTCACATAACAAAGTTGGTACCTGTACTGGAAGCCAGTACAGACTCCTGAGGGGGGGGAGATGTAATGGAGGACTTCATTGATAAATCTTTATGGTTTTATTTCCTTTTAATAATTTGACAACTTTGACTGTATTGACACATTATGCCAAACAGACAAAGTTTATTTTGAAAGTTACGATGTGATTATTTTATTTAAAGATTTGTTATAACATTTGGAGTATCTATCTGTAAATGTTGTTTCTCTATTACAGGTAAATATTGTAGTTCATAAGGTGTGTGTAGTTTTAAGTTTGAGTTGTTATTAAAACAAATAAACTTCTCTATTACAGAGCAACACATTTCGGATTTTATTCTATGAAATACAGGCTGTAGCCTCATATAGGGTGTTAAAGTACACTATATTTATTTTAATTTTGGACACCAATACGTGATACACAAAATACATTGCACTGATCACAAAGTAAGTAGCCAATGCACTTGTGTTATGGAAATCAGACACAACGGTGGTACCTCATCACCCAGACCAGACACAACAGAAAATTATGATTTCATTGACCCGACCAGCAATCGAACTCGCGACCTCGGATCGGCGACGCCTTGAAACCCAGCGTGCTTAGCAACAAAACCACGGAGGTCGTCAAAGATCGGCAGTTTGAGAAGAAGTAGAAACATAAAATTTAACTTACGTTGTAAATACTGACAGCTTACGGAGTAGACCCCAGCCCAATCGGTTGGCCGTTTTGAATATTAAATAACTGTTGACCTGGCATTGCAATGCCGTTCGGGTAAGGTCACTTACCTAGGTACCTTCAGCGCCATCTTTTAACACAACATATATAGGATGATTTAGAATGTTTCTAACACTCACAGTGTCATATTTTATATTCATAAAGATGAAATAAGTAACCAAAAAATTGCGCACAGGCGGGACTTGAACCAGCAACTTCTTGGCTAACCGGGCTAAACGCTCTACCAATTGAGCTACCGTGCTGTCTGTCTGACCTTGCGAAATTTGTGGTCTCTTAGGGATACGTCATTACGCCTGACGTTAAACGCCATCTACCAGTCTGTTTATGCAACAGTGTAAGAGACGGACAGACAGCACGGTAGCTCAATTGGTAGAGCGTTTGGCCCGGTTAGCCAAGTAGTTGCTGGTTCAAGACCCGCCTGTGCGCAAATTTTTCGTTTCTTATTTCATCGTTATGAACATATATAGGGTTTGAGATATAGAATATTAATATCACTAACTTGATTTCCAAAAGAGCTTCAGCAGTTCCAATAAAATCAAGTAAATATCCACATATCAAAAATACTACCGCACGAAAAAGTTGTGACTGATACGGCAGACGCTTTTTTCTATAAAATAAATTCGATTGGCGAACTTTTTCTGATGAGAATTGAGGCTTAGTCGCAGAATTCTATTTTCAATTCTAACAGGGAATATTCACTAATTGCGTATCTAACGAGTCCAACGCGGTTGGATAACCGGTTGTTCGTATCTGCATTATCCGTGATCCGGCTTATCCGGCAGTGGACTGAGTAACTTCATTATGTATGGTTTAGCTTCGTTAATTAGGTATTGTCGCAACTAAAAACAGGGACATTTTAATTATATTTTCTTGTTTATTTGTTACTTCATTTGAGTAGTAACTTGATTTATTATTTCACATTGAAGAAGAATAAAAAATTCTGCGAATAAAATAGTACTTATTTATTGTAGCATAAGAGTAAAAATTCAACAGGATCCCACTATTTTTTTATTTAAGAGACTCGTCCGTGCACACTTTCTACATATGTATATCGGAAGCATCAATATAGCGTAATCCAAAAGCTTCTACAACATCGTCATAATATTTATTTATTTATGTATTCTTTATTTTTAATTTAACAATATCAATTTAACTTAATTGCCTCGAAAACCACTTTCGAGGTTGACTGCGAGTGCGAATCTCGCTTATTATATGTATGTAACTTAAACTAAACAATCAACATTATATAAGCAAAGTACATAAACATATTGCAACACCCATATTATAATGTATGCTGCAACAAGCTCATGTAGTGCCGGTTTAGCTTAGTGCCAAATTCTTTTTTGCTTGGCAGTTTAGCTATTTCGGGCGGCAGGGCGATGACTAAAATTAAATATGGTAAGCGTATATGCAGTGTACGATCTCTAATAATTTAATAATATAATATTAAATATAGGTATATGTATTTATTTTATCGTTTGTGTTATGTACATATATGCAATAATACATTAGTTTATATTATAAATTGTATTCTTTTTGTTTTGTTTACGTATTTTGTTTTTTGGAAATAGTAACTCATTTTCTTTTTGTTTATGGCACCGCCCACAACCATTTCTGCTTAGTCCAAAAGTATGCCTGGTAGTTGCCATACGGCGTTAAGTCCACCATTTGTAAAAATTTTTGGTTACGCAATAAAGTATAAAAAAGTGAAAATCTATTGTAGTTGATTTATTAAACATTTTTTAAATAATTGGAATTTATTTGGTTGGATTAAATTAGTTTTTAGGGAGTTAAATAATTACTTGAAACACATTTTTCTAACATATTCTTTTAATATACTTGGAAACGGTAACATTTAAGTTTTTAACAGTAAATTACTCATATTAAAAATGCAACTTAAAATTAATAAGTAAGTGATGTAACCATCAATTCTATGATCATCCAGACTAGTCGTATTTTGTGAATATTATACGTATGTTTTGTATCGTCTGTCACTGATGGTGTTGTTTGATATTAGTTCACACTAGCCAATGATATTTAAAAATAAAAGATATTATGTACCCGGGCGAGAAGAGTTAAGATGCTAAAACGACCTAATTAGGACTCTTACCCTTAGTCTGCGAATAGCTATACAAGTGTAATGTCTCAGTTAGTGATTGTAAATTCTACAAAATGTCATCGTGTGTGTTTCGCAAATCTTGTATGTCTATAGTTCAGTTTAGCTCGCTAGAGCCGACTAAGAACGAATAATTCCAAGTGTCAGAGTGAGTTGGACGATTACAAACGCGCGTGCGTGAACGTGATGGAAGATGTACTAGATTGCGCGAGAACGAGGCAGACGCGTGTGCGTGAGTGTGACGGAAAATGAACTAGTAAAGCGAGACCGAGACGGACGCGTGTGCCAGAGCGTGATAGAAGATGCACTAAATTGAACGACATTGACGTACGACCATATTCGCTGTGTACGACGGACGACTGATGTCAGAGTAATCGGTGAACCATTGAACTAACAGTACTAAAAGACCGAACTAGTTCCTTTGAGTAATTGTACTAGTTCGGAGCGCTCCATTCAGTGTCCGATTAAGAACAAGACTAGTCCCTCTCAACTAACACAGATTTCACGTTTGTTTTGTGAGCGTATAACCTATCTATTATTTTTAAATATCATTGGTATAAGCATTATCCCTTGCATTCTACAAATTTTTACACTGAGTTCAATACATTTTCGCATCTTGCACATTTATCACTATCATCAAATACATTATATTTCCTACATCTCAAGCACTGATTTGCTTTACTTTTTACTATTTCTATGAGCCAACTTTTCCCGCCATTTATAACCTCCAAATTCACTTTTGACAACTCTAAAATTTCACACAACACACTATCATTAATGTCGTCCATGTTATTTAATTCTTCTAACTTATAAAATAGATTTGAATTTAATTTAATTACCGCATTAAACTTCTTCAGGGCTTCGTTTTTAGTTAAAACACAGATATCTCTTTTTATATCCAAAATCGTATCCATCAATAATACGTCAACAGTTTTCGCTGGCAACACAGGTATTTCCTTTGTAAAATAAAACAGTTTATCATACAAGGGGTGGTATTGCCATGCTTCTTCCACTAGATGAGAAACCGGGCGTCACTTCAAACAAAATACGATGCGAAGTGCAAGCGATTTTGGCTCTTAGTGTGGTAAGGCTGCACTGACCTCGATAGAACCCCAACACTATTCTTACCTCAAAGTGTCAACACCATAAGCTGGCTGACTATTCTTTTCCTTGCCTCCGTATATGATGGCCGCAGGTTCAATGACGTTCCCATTAGATTTAGACATCTTGCGCTTCTTGTCGTCAACTACAAAGCCGTGGACGAAGATTGACCTGGTGAATAAATACGTTAATCAAAAGGCGATTAAACTATGGCGTAAAAAAGTAAAGTAAGCCTGTGACGTCCCACTGCTGGGCAAAGGTCAAGGTCGATTATGAGGTAGTTCGAGTCATACTTCACCACGCTGGCTCAGTGCGGGTTGGTGGAGGGGTGTTTGCACGGCAAGCGACTAACCCTGCTGTCAGATGTTATCAAGCCACCCATAAGGTCACAGAATAGGCTTAATGACTAATATCAACCGATATTAGCCGGGTCCAACAGCTTAACGTGCCTTCCGAAGCACGGAGATGCTCGTGATATACATAACTTATATGCTCGGAATGGTCACCCATCCAGACTCGACCGCGCTGTAGGTTGCTTCACTTCGGTATCACTACCGAAGCGCTGCTACCACTGCGCTACGAGCACCCGAAAACTATGGAGTATGCTATCTTTATATCGATAGCGCAGCTTTTAATTACTATACTTTTTCGATTGTTTGCGAAGTAGGTGGAGGAAGAACCCGAATCGATGACAGTGCTCGCAGTTGCCAAAGAAAACAACTTTGGAGGACGTCTGTCACCATTTCTCTAGCAATATAAGGTCAAATCATTTAAGGTGATAATTTTTAACTGTATATTTGTAATGTCATAATCATATTTGCAACATGATACTCTCATGATTTTTTGGAAAATCGAGATTTTATTTTTTTAAATTATCGCTAACAAAAAAATATTTTTTTAAAACAGACTCTTGTAGATTTTGAAAGTTATCTACGTCATTGGCATCGCCTCTCTTAATTTAATGCTTATGCTCTATTTTTGTCTTATCCTAACCTTAATTAATAAAAAATAAAAATCTGAAAAAAAAATAACTTCATCCCAAATTTTCCTAAAAAAAACTAGCGCATAAAAACCCAGTGTTTTCTACAAAAAAATATTCTTTTATCGTGCTGTATCACTCCTTTAAATATTATCACTTAATACGAGGTGACCCTATATGAGTACAAAATTTACGTATCCGTACAATATATTTTATTAATAAGTAAAAATCAACAATACTGACTTTAGATTGATGTTATTGAACAAATGGATAATACAACATGTCATTGAAATAACTTAGGTTTAATTACTCTTCGTAACATCCCCCAATAGTTTGTGGCACCGACCTTGCGCACGGACACAATAGTATAATATTTATTCATTCATTCATTTATTTATTGCACATACATAGTAGAGTATCAATTTACATAATTGGATGATCAAACGAACTTACCTTAAGTGAAGTTCGATCCAAATTGTCCTGCTTTCGTCTCTGAGATTTAATTGACCATGAAGATGTTCAGAGTAAAATCAATGTTGTTACAACAGAATAAGCTGTCATCTCTGTCGTTAGTAGCGTTTGATCATTAGAACGATTATATATTAAACTAGCGGTCCCCCGCGACTTCGTTCGCGCGTTTTGAGTTTGCTCCCTCCCCTCCCGTCGCAGCGTGATGTTTTATATCCTAAAGCCTTTCTCAATAAATAAGCTATCTAACACAGAAATATTTTTTCAAATCGGTCCAGCAGTTCCTGAGATAAGCGCGTTCAACTTCAAACCAACAAACTCTTCAGCTTTATAATATAATTAGCGCAAGCGCACATTGTACTTAAGCTGCGAACATTATTTTGGTGCAGAGTTATGTTAAAACTGTGATAGCTCCTAAGATATTTATTAGAATCAAATGATATAAAGGGCAACTTTGTTTTAAATGAAATGCTCGTGATGATGAATGTATTTATTTTGATAAGAATAAATACCTGTGTGTATAATACACCTCTAAAAATGATGCATTATGTTTTTACAAATTTACTAACATAAAAAAGGTTGTAGTAAGTCAACCATAAAAGATAGACATATGCTGTCGCGGACTTTATTATAGAACTCTTAATGCTGAACAATCCTGTCATACATGATTTTTGTGTAACTTTAGCGGTTTCCGCAGCGTACGCAGCGGAAGCTTTCAAAAGGAATATCTTTCTCCCGTTTTCGCAACATTTTTCATTGCTGCTGTGGTCTTGTGAGTCGTATCTTTATGTTATATAGCTTAAAGCCTTCCTCGATAAATGGACTATCCAACATAAAAATAATTTTTCAAATCGGGCCAGTAGTTTTTGAGATTAGCGCGTTCAAACAAACAAACAAACAAACTCTTCAGCTTTATAATATTAGTATAGATATAGATTAGCGCAAGCGCACGTTGTACTTAAACTGCGAACATTATTTTGGTGCGGAGTTATGTTAAAACTGTGATAGCTCCTAAGATATTTATTGAAATCAAATGATATAAAGGGCAACTTGGTTCTAAATGAAATGCTCGTGATGATGAATGTATTTATTTTGAAAAGAATAAATACCTGTGTGTATAATACACCTCTAAAAATAATGCATTATTTTTTTACAAATTTATGAACATAAAAAAGGTTGTAGTAAGTCAACCATAAAAGATAGACATATGCTGTCGCGGACTTTATTATAGAACTCTTAATGCTGAACAATCCTGTCATACATGATTTTTGTGTAACTTAAGCGGTTTCCGCAGCGTATGCAGCGGAAGCTCTCAAAAGGAATATCTTTCTCCCGTTTTCGCAACATTTTTCATTTCTGCTGTGATCTTATGAGTCGTATCTTTATGTTATATAGCTTAACGCATAAACACCGAAGCGGTCGCATGCGACCGCATAACAATAGAATATCCATTGTGTCTCGTTTACACATGCTTGAGGGATTAAAGCCTTCCTCGATAAATGGACTATCCAACGTAAAAAAAAAATTTCAAATCGGGCCAGTAGTTTTTGAGATTAGCGCGTTCAAACAAACAAACAAACAAACAAACTCTTCAGCTTTATAATATTAGTATAGATAAAAAAATATTTTTCACGTCACCATCTTTGACATTTAGATGTATGACTTTTACTAAAAAAGAATGGATGTATGATAACTATGATAAGTTATAACTTTCTACTATAAACAAATATTTTTACTACGAAGAAAAAAGGTATTTGTTAGTTTTTACTTAATTTTATTAATGATTAACTAAAAATATATAATTTATTTATTTTATTGAGGCGTTTTATAAAAATTGCAAACAATACGGAATACGTATTAAAAAAAAAAACTTTATTTCAGGCATCTTGGCCCATAAATTGCACAAAGACACAAAAGAAGAAATTAATAAGTTAGAATTAATAAAATAAAATTAAAATTAAACATCAAATTAAATCGAATGACATTAAATTAAATTAAAAATTTAAATTTAAAAATGACATCGAATAAATAAATTATAAATTAAATTAAATTAAAATTAAAATTAAATTATAACATTGATGATTACTTCAAAAGCCGACCGCCGCCACACCCACAGCTACGGCATGCCTATTGCAGCAGCATCGGATGTAGGGGCAGTCGCCTCTATCAGCAATCATCTTCAGAACCGTATTGGGGCTGCCCCGAACTCTGCACACTAACGACCAGCACCGCTTGCGCATGACAGTGTGGAAGCAGTCTGTGCGCGCCACCGTGAACATGGCCGAGGCGCTGCAGTTTCGGGGCAGCCCCAGCACGGCCCTCAGGGCGTTATTGAACTGCACACGAAGGGCATTGTATACTTTCTGCGAGTAGTTAGCCCACAGAGCACAGGTGTATAGTGCAGTACAGTATGCTCGAAATAGAGTGATCTTCACGTCGACAGAACACTTCCTAAACCTGCGAGCCAACATGTTGGCTCTTCGTGACAAGGCCCTTCTCTCCCTTTCGATGTCAGCATGGTCTCTGAGATCAGTGGTAACTATGTGCCCTAAGTATTTAAATTGAGACACTCTATCCAGGAATACACCGTTTAGTGTGACAGGTGGTATAACGTTAGGACATTTCGCATCACCGGTCTCAAACACCATGAACTGACTTTTCGTGACGTTGTATACAAGGCCGTGCTTCTGAGCATAGACTTCACATATCCTCATCAGCTTGTTCAGCCCACAGACTGACGCGCTCAGCAGCACCATATCGTCAGCATAACTCAAGTTATTGACACAAACATCGTCTACATGGCATCCGACATGCATGTTGCTGAGCGCGACAATCAGTGCGTCCATGTATATATTGAACAATGTGGGAGAGGTCAGTCCGCCCTGTCTTACACCACATTCCATTTGATAAGGCTCCGACATTGTCCCCGCCCACCTGACGCTATCAAGTCGCCGCTATGTGCGATCGGAGGCGGACGTGTCCGTTGCACATCAGAATTATTTTAATTCGCGACTAGCGCTGCGCTACCAGTAAACAATGGGTTCGCCTCAACTCATTGCTAACGAATTGTTGGCATTTATACAACATGCCATCGACACCATGGATGAGGTCAGCATCATGCAGATCTGCAAATCCAATTTTAAGGAGGAAGAGATTTGCAGTGGCAAGGCGCTGCTGTTCCAGACGCTCGGGAAGAGTGCCCAGATGCCGTCTCGCCGGAGAGATGGAGGCGAAAAAAGTGTGCAGGACATTATAACCCTGCTGAAGGAGACCGATCCTGATGAAGTGCCTGCGTTCGTGGCGAAGGATCTGCACAAGCTGCCCCCTGTCACGTTCGACCACGTCGACGTCACCAGGCTGTTAAAGGACATCACGTTCCTGAAAGCGAGCCTGGTCGAAGTGCATGCCAAGCTGGAGGCCTCAGAGAAAACCATCAGTGACTTGCGTGCCAAAGTGTCGCTATTAAGTAACACTGCTCCGGTAAGTAGGTCACCTGAGGCCTGCAATATCAACACACGTCGCGGGGCGCAAAATGCATCGGTCAGCAGTTTCGGCTCGGTGCAAAATGATACGTCGCCCGGCGCGGTCACTGACATCGTCGGCGCTACTGCGTGCCCCGTCGCCCCGCCCGCAGCGCCGCGGGAAACATCACGCGTGTTGACGTCTACTCCAACACGTGCATATGCTTCAGCTGTGGCTGGAAAAAGCAGTTTAACGGTTGCTCCGAAGATGCTGGCATCACAGGCTGATAAGTGTGATGAAGAGGGTTTCACTAAGGTTGAGAGGAAGAAAAAGAAGCCCTCCACCCGCAACCAGTGCGGCTCCGCACCGACCGGTCCGAATCACCTACTGCGGCCTGCGATACCTGTGACGCTGTTATACGTGTCCCGGCTTCATTACTCTACAAAGGTCGAGGAGATTGTAGAGTACATCCGTATCAAGACCAAATACTCACTGAGGGTCGAACGGTTGGAATCTCGTCATAATACGAATTTCAATTCGTTTGTGGTGAGGGTTCCGACCGAACAGCTGTCGACCTTCATGCAAGCAGAATTTTGGCCGAAGGGTGTTTTGTATCGTCGGTTTCGCGGACGGTTACCGGACACCAAGATGCGCAACACTACGCCGGCAAAATAGTGTTTCATTTGTTTGTATTTTTTTTTTTTTTTTTTTTTTTTTTTTTTTTTTTTTTAATTATATTATTATATGTATGTTAGTCTTTAAGGTATCTATTGTATGGGCCTTTTGTAGCCTGAAATAAATGATTAAATAAATTAACCTGGTGTGCATACCAAAAACGAAAAATATTGACTAGTTCATTTGGCACATGTAAGCTTTTCAGCTTCTCCCATAGGATGTCATACGCAACCAGATCAAACGCCTTGGACAAGTCGAGAAAACAGGCGTAAACAGGTGTTTTGCGAGCCGTGTAATATCTGACGGTGTGCTTAAGGCACAGTATGGCACTTTCAGTAGATAGCTTTGGTCTAAAACCAAACTGGCTATCGTGCAAGTCTGTATATTTGTTCAGCTGTGCATTAAGAAGACCGTCAAACATTTTGGCTATTATCGTGGCTAGAGAGATAGGTCTGTAATTCCCTTTATCAGCTACGTCACCTGTTTTATTTTTAACTACTAGGACTACAACCGTTCTCATGAGATCAGCTGGCAGATAGGAGTGACTCACACACAACGAGTAGAACATTGCCAGTACACGGGCCGCATGCGTGCCGGCATGCTGCAAGTGCTCCACACACAAGCCGTCATGACCCGGAGATTTGCCTGTAGTCATGGCCTTAATAGCGTTAGCGACATCTTTTGCAATGAATCTGATGTTAACCTTGCCGTGGAAAATCTCAGTATCATGCGAATTCGATAGACCCAAGGGAGATCGCACCGAGAAATGATCCCTAAAGATATTCGCAATGCCTTTATGGTCACTCTCACCATCAATACTCACAGGGAGCCCTGGCCTTACATTAATTCTATTGGTACCCTTCCAAAAGCCACGAAAGTCACCCTTAGAATGTTTTGAGGCCAGCGCGTCCATTTTCAGCTGGTCCTGATGATCCTGACACCATTTAAGGCGAGACTTAAAAACGTTTCTGCTTTCACACATTTGTGTATACACGATACCTGCCCTAGGCTTACCGCATGATACCCATTCCCAAAAATCTGATCTGGCCTTTCTGTGAGCCTCACTGACGTGTTTATTCCACCCGACTACACGAGACCCACCTCGCCTGATACGTGAGCACCCTCGACTCGTCCTAGCCGCCTCACGTAAGGCCGACACAATGTCAGAGTACAGTCCATCCAAGATGTGCCTATGTTCCGGAACATTACAAAAGGAGTCAGCACATTTTCTAAATTCTATAGGAAAATCAATGCATTTAAGACGTTTATGACACTCGATACCATATTTCTCAACCTGGTCACTGTCCCTCTCACCCCATATTATCCCCTTATTCATATCTATTTGTGTTTGTAAACATTTTGGCGTTAACAGGTCTAAGTTACATTCTATAAGTAAGGGAAAATGGTCGGACCACAAAGTATCATATTTAACATTTACATTCAAGACAGATTGTTTGGCTGCCTGAGTCACTATACAGTGATCAAGCCAGCTGCAAGATCCGTGTGCATCACTGATGAATGTGAACGTACCAGAGTTCTTACCAAGTAGATCGACATCAATACATGACAGGCAATGATCGTTAAGTAAGTTTTTTTAAAAAAAAAAATTTATATATAATTTAAAATTTAATAAGTATGTAAGTTATGTTTCTGAAGAAGATTAAAAATCGGCTTCTGAGAGCTTTGTGACTTAATAAGGGCAAACGACCGCAAACGATTTCTCCGACAGAAGTTTTGGTACTACCCGACCCCGGCCAAATACGTTTATCTAATATTCGACTAATCGATCAGGAATGTTTGTCGAGTATTCGATAGTCGGCACATGGTCAGATTTCTCGTTTTAAATTTACTCACAATTTTATTGCCTGGATAAATGTCTGGATTACCTTTAAGGATTTGTGACCGCGTGTGGGGTGCTTGAATAATAAACACGTAGTACAAATCTCCAGGATCTTCTCCAATAGTTTTATCCCAACAAAATAGCACAAAGATAGGGCCCAAAGTGAGAGTAAGTACAAACAGAGACTATATTCTGGCATGCAGCTCGCTTTTATACAAATCAAAACCCTGAACAACGGTAGGAAAACAGTGGGGACGACATCCGTTTCCATATATGAACATTTACTATAATATTTATTTGTAGGGATAAACAATCTGCTAATTAAATATATATATTCATTAATTATTTAGTTATTCATCGTACCGAATTTAGTAAGCCTTTTAGATTATTATTTTAATAGTGACAATATTTAAAATAAATCTAATCTCCACGAACCAATCAGAGGCAACTTTCTTTTGGCGGCAAAATGAACATTTGTTATACGGCAAACATAAAAATCTAATAAGTGTCCCAATAATCTTTAAATAAGAAATTTACAATTAATAAAATATTATTATAATAATAAGATAATCTAAAGATTAATCCAAAATATTCTTATATCATAGCCGAGTTACATTCAACATGGTGGACACTTCCGGCATTTCCATAACAAACGTTAAATAGGTTTGACACCTAGATAGGTGTATAAATTATGATGTATTGAACATAATATGACGAAGAGAATATGTAATTTAGTGAATACAGTGGGGTTACATAGGTCACACACAGTAAGTATGTGGTTTAGTGCACAAGTCTACTTTTACAGAACTAAGTAAATATGTGGGGCAGACTAGGAACGGGAATCATCGTGTAACAGATTACAATAAATATCAATCCTATCTTTCAAGTTAGTTACTATGAGTTTTTTATTTATTTGACTATATATAATATATATATTTAAGTTTGACAAATATTGACTTGTTCAATATTATGAGTAGTGTCAAAAAAACTGATTATGATTCAGAATTAGGGTACCTATTTGGACAAGAAATCTAAAAATGAACGGATATCGTATACAAGTACCTTTGTCATATCGAGTACCCAAGGGGACTGGTTTCATACATATTTAAAAACATTGTTATATATGGTTCATAAAAAAAAACAAGAATCATTTGGTTTACAATAATTAATTCATTCAAATTTTAATGAATTGTCGTATCACATGACGTCCTCTGGCGTAAGAGTGATGGGAAAGTTCTTTAAAAAAATCATTTTGAAAATTAAATGATTTTTTTTAACTAGGAGGCGGGCCGGACTATCGTGCCCCTAGACCTGTTTTGTTATTAATTTGAATTCTACAATTGTTCTACCATTCCTTAGTAACTGGGGAATATTAAGATAAATTGTCCTTTGTACAGTTTATCGAATACTATAAACATCAAACGATAAAATTCATATAATAAGAATCTATTTTATTACTAATAGGAGCAACGTTTCCAAGGAATCGTTCCTTAGTAACTTAGTGGCTTTAAAATTAAACATGGTTCATATTTCCAATAACTCGAATTAGATAATTGTAGTGCAGTTTGGGTGCATTGCATTTAGGATACGCCAGTTTATATATATATATATATATATATATATATATATATATATATATATATATATATATATATATATATATATATATGTGCCGGATAACACGGCTCGAGCTGGATTTAGTGCGAAGTCAGACGGTCGGTCGCCCGTTTGTGTCTTGATGTTGGACGCGTAAATGAGAAACTCCTATGTCAGGTTTCAGAGTAACAGCCAACCCAATGTTCTAATGTGGACTGTATTGTGTGCAGTGAGGTGGCCGTTAATTGTTCCAAGTGTTTTCTTCAGTGTTCTTTCTTGAGTGTTCTTTCTTGAACGTTCTTTCTTGAATGTTCTTTCTTGTGTGTTCTAAGTCATAAAAAAGTCATAAAAGTCATTTATTTATGCAAATAGCCCTCTGGGGGCACTTTTACACGTCCCAATATAAACGCTACCACAGCTTCGGGACAATTGTGGGCTAGTGCTGAGAAGAAGCTGCGCAATAAACTCGAGTCACTATTGTCAATGCCTCTTTTCAAAAGGTTTACAATGTTTGTAGTGATCATGCAAGTCCATACATTATTATCAATTAAATAATAATCTACTTTATAAAACCCTTTCGTCATAAGGGTTTCTTTAATAACAGTTTTAAATTTACTAACCGGTAAGTTAATAATGTGTTCTGGTAGTTAATTGAAAAATTTTATACATTTCCCCATGAAAGAATTACCAACCTTTCGAAGCCTAAATTGTGGAATAGCAAGCTTATCCTTATTTCTAGTATTATATTTGTGTATGTCACTATTTTTCGTGAATAAATGTATTTTTTCCGTACATACATTAAATTTTCGTAAATATACTGAGAGGCTAGAGTTAATATTCTAATTTCTTTAAACACCTCTCGTAAGGAATCTTGAGGTTTAAGATTATAAATAGCTCGCACGGCTCTTTTTTTTTGTAACACAAAAATTGTCTCTACATCAGCAGCCACGCCCCACAGTAAAATGCCGTAGGACATCAAGCTATGGAAATAACTAAAATAAACTAACCTAGCTGTTTCTACATCAGTCAAACGTCTTATCTTCCTTACAGCAAAAGCAGCTGAGCTTAGTTAACTTGACTTTAGTTAAGGCTCTTCCTATGTTGCTCAGGAGAGATGTTTCTTCTAGCCGCTGCTGGATCGAACTCCAATGTGTTCTTCCTAGAATGTTCTTTCTTCTGTGTTCTAGGGCTCTTCCTGTTCCTTAGGAGAGATGGTTCTTCTAGCTGCGGCTGGTGGGGCTTGTGGGACTCGTGGAACTCGTCGAACTCATTTTCTACGTGTTCCTGCCCGTCTTTTATACAATTTTGTGACCAAATGTGTGAGCAGGAAGTCAGTGGGAGCGAGAGGGGAGATGGCCGCGCGTGATATTCGCGGTGCCATCTCATGATTAGAAAGAGAGGGAAATAGAGCGGGCTTATATTTTGATTAAAGGTAGCAATACCGTAAAGAGAGCCGCGTCCTATTTCCCTATGATTCTTCTAGTCGTCGCTAGCCTATACGAGGGTGTGTGCCTACTAAATGTGTTTCCTATACCCCGGCTGTTACTTTATTTATTAACATACAAATATTTACAATAAGTTTTTAAAACAAAACTAACAAATACGTTATTTTACAAATTACGCATCAAACAACAAATGTATACTATTTTACATATAGACGCCGTCCTGTACAATATACATATATAATAATTTCCTTGTATTAAAAAATATCGATATTGGTATTTGTGTAATAATGAACATGTCTTGTATTTATCTCACCTTAATCGTCCCAATGTTTTACGTGTGGCATGTGGCAAATGGCAAACAAAAATAACCAAAGAATATGAAATATAATAATATTATACATGAGAAAATGAATTTCTATCTACCAATTCATATGCTTTGTTTATGCATATCTATAAAAAACAAAAAGGCTTTGTTTTCGTAAAATGGACTTGTTTCAATTTTGTGGCTACCTATTCTGACGGTATATTTACCAATGTGTTGATTAATTCTGGTTAGAGCTACCTGCTGGACTTACTTCATACAATATGACGTTTTCTTTGAATATTCTTCGGTGATGCTTGTGGTAGCATATGTTAAAAAACAAGCTCATAGAAACAAAAGTCAATTAAAAGTGACCAAAGGTTGTCACAATTTTTACTGGGTGGCAGCTGACTTTTCCAAAGATAAAGGACACAGTTTTCTCGACTCTAGATTAAGTACCGAACTTTGCGACGGTTATATGAATGCATTCATAAAAAAGCGTATCACTGTCACAGCATATTTTTCAAAAAAAATAATAAACTCTAAAACAATGGAATATCGCCCACCTTGATAAATCTAATATGACGGTAGTACTATATATTGATTACGGAATTTGATATGATACATTTTAAAACAATCACGCTTTCCAGCTAGTTGTTATTGCGTCGGTAAATAAAATCTAAGCTTTCTTGAAATGGTTTCGTGTTTGAATAGGTATTAATATTAAGTTATTTTTTTATGTTGCATCATGTCTTAGTTTAATTTTTTCTTGTTTGTTATTAATAAAGGTTATTATTTAGCTTTACCGATTTATTTACTGAGAAATTGATTAAATCTTAGTTGGATTTCAAAACTAAATACATCAAATTTTCTACCATTCAGAATCATACATATGCCAGGTATTGAGCAAAGCTCATTCTCATTTTTATCATAGCTGTTAAAATTGAAAGCAAAAAAATGGGGTTTTTAAACGGACTGGTTTTTGTATGGACCCCAACCATATTTTGGTACGTACTGGGCAAGCTTATAGCTTGCTTGCTTGCTACTTATAATCAAAGAGCCAACCACAAGTTAAATAGTTATAGGTATAAGCAGAAAGAAGATATGTATGTAGAAACTTGCTTTCTTAAAAAGTAAATTGTTATCTTTTTAGACAATCTATTAAATTCGATATTTTAAGTAGTATTATTAAGCAATGTTGTTTACCGTAGCATTGTCTAATAAGACAATTTTATAGCCATTGGCAAGAAATAAGTACAAAAGACTTGTAATCAATGGCGGATAAAGGACCAAAACCACCCATAACTACGTGAGCTATGGAGGGATGCCATGCTACCGTTTTAAGAGCTTTGGGAAAAAATTTGGAGCGTGTACTGCAGGTTGCAGAATACGTGTATTTATGATTAAGGTCTAGGCAGTAAAAGTGTTTTAAAATATCTCAAGTTTTCTTTTCCGAGCAAAAATGTACAAAATAATTATAAATTTATTCGATTTGAAATAAATCTGCCACTATTATTTTTCGGTACTTACGAAAAAGGTACTTGGTATTATTTTATTGCTATTTTTGTTTGTAAGTGTGATGGCTTTCATTATGCTCCAGTTTAATATTTGTCAAAAGATTGGCTAAGACAAGTGTTCTTTCGTGGTTTCGCCACGAGTGGAATACGGTAGCCGTAATAAGTACATATGTTCGTACGGCTTTAAGGTGATATAACAAAGCTTTCATAAAAACACATACCTTTTTTGGTCGGATTCCGATTCCGAGTGCGAAACGTTGACAAAACGCTGGAATTGTGACGGTAGATCACCGTTACGACGTAATTCGCGGCGCTTCATGGGCCGTCGCATTCGCACAGGCAGAACATACCCAGGCAGGCGCTTGTTGGGCCGGATGAGTGCGGGCGAGGGCCGCTGCTTCATACTTAAGAGGCCATAATGGCGCATCGTCAGCGCTGCTTAGTACATGTAATTATGCATGAATGCCTTTGACTGTAATTTATTATTAGCATTAAAGCCCAATTGGCTGTAACTTCACTCAACTTGTTCCCCTTTTTTCGCAATAAAAATGAGGGTAGGATATTGAAAGCAACGCATACCAAAAGTCTCAGCTGAGATCAAAAAAGATCTAGTTAATTCGGACTGGTTGACATCGCGTGTCAATACGCGATATTGATCTGTAGCAAATATGCTACAGATCAATGTCGCGTATTGATTCGGAGCGGAAAATGCGGACTGGCTAGCATCGCGTGCTAGCTCGGCCGCGAAGCGTAATGCATGCATGGTGCAGCCACGCTGGGTAGTGCGTTTTACTTCACATTCACTTTAT
The DNA here is from genome assembly GCA_963924145.1 of Pyrausta purpuralis. Taxonomy (NCBI): domain Eukaryota; kingdom Metazoa; phylum Arthropoda; class Insecta; order Lepidoptera; family Crambidae; genus Pyrausta; species Pyrausta purpuralis. The sequence continues at coordinate 6,490,064 of OZ001666.1, read as the reverse complement.
GAATAAATACGTATCACTATAAGGTAAGTTTCGTTTCGCACGAAATAAAAACTTAACGATTATATACTGTGGTTACTGCGTGCGTTGTAACGGCGCGCGCGCACGGACACGAATGAGCGACAGGCGGCTGGCAGTGCTGTGAGGCGTGGGAGGGAGTGAGGTTTTTTACTTTCTCTTTCTTGCGCTAAATTGGGTGCGAGTGAATAGACGCGTAGCAGGGCATACTAAATGATTAATTAAATCTCAGAGACGAAAGCAGGACAATTGCATTATAAATTAATAAAATTAGCCCTTTTGCAGGTAAGCCTCTTACAATTCAAGATAATGGGATGGGTCGGTGTTATCCTGTTTAAGCAAATACAACAAAGGCGCAATGTCTCATTAAACTACTATTACCCGCGTATGGAACTAACACCACGTACAAATTTCGTGCTCCATAAATGGACTCCACATGTCATCAACTCATACAAACGGTTTCATAGTCCAAATTCAAATTTCAAGGAATACGTCACAATCTTGTCGTCGTATTTGCGAATCATTAGAGTTCCGTAGCCAAATGGCAAAAAACGGAACCCTTATAGTTTCGTCAAGTCTGTCTGTCTGTCTGTCCGTCCGTATGTCACAGCCATTTTATTCTGTAACTATAAGCATCACACTGTTTAAATTTGGTACGAGTATGCATCCTGGTAACCGCTTTACGATTCTCAAACAAAAAATTCAAAACAATGACATTTAAGGGTAGTAAAATACCACAATATTTTGTTGACAGCAAATATAACTTTGTTTTTCATAGTGTTTGTATGAAAAGCAAAGTTATGTTTGCGGTTGTTGAAAATGTGCTATATCTCAAAAACTTCTCTTTCGATTCCGTGCAAACCAATTTTCGTTGAAAGTATTTGTTATGATCTACATTACATTTTTTTTTCAAAATTTTCACTCGCTTAGTTTAGAAGTTAGATGAGGGGGGACGCCCATTTTACCACTTTGGAAGCGTCTATCAGTAAAACTTTTAGACTTTAAGAGAAAATAGTTTTCGCAACCTCTATGTCATTTTAAAAGGCCTATCCATAGACACACGCATAGGTTTGACTTTTTTTGTATTAGTTGCATGTATGAGGATTCCCCCATGTATGTCATTTATATTTTTTCAAATTAGAATCGTAAAGCGGTAAACAGGATATATCTTCCTACCAAATTTCAACATTGTGATGCTTATAGTTACAGGTTATAGTCTGTCCGTCTTTATATCACAGCCACTTTATACTGAAACTATTAGTATTACACAGTTGAAACTTAGTAGGTAGATGTATCCTGTTAACCATTTAACGATTTTTACACAAAAAATAAAAAATAATGATATTTAGGGAGGGGCTCCCATACATGTTTTTTATCTATCTACATTAGTAAAATTGAGTGAGGTTGCACCTTATGACACTATTGTTAAAAGAGCTACAAATAACCTATCATAAGTTCTGTTATTATAATCACTAAGCGTTAAGGAGTTCCACCATCAGCTCAGATCAACACAATAGTCAACATCAGACGTAACGACACGTCAAAATTAAGGTTCTAATACAAAAAACTCTTAAGACATTTACGTGACTGAAAACTCTCCTAAGGAAATCCTGCAAATAAGAACGGAATTAAAAATAAACTATCAGGAAGAGCTACAGAAAGGGAACTTGACTATCATCTGCTACGATAATCTTACAATCAAAAACAACAACCCAAGCACAAAACTAAACATATAAAGAAAGCGGTCGCCTTCCAAATTACCGACCCAACAAGAATACAGGAGCGGACTAAAGCAAATGGCACCAAGTAAAATAAACGCCTTTGCAAAAATGTCAAGGGCACATCCAAGAACAAGCAAGCAATGACAACTAACCCACAGGCAGCCCAGAGACAGAGAACATACTCAACAAAACAAAGTAGTAATCTCAAACGCTGGAAACAAAATAGAACTAAATTCAAACCCATATAAAGATAACAAACACATAATCCCCAATCCGGCTGGTCACCGAGGGGAGATCGACCAAAACCCTCGAACAACCTCTACCTCAAGCGTGAAAAAAGGACTCGAAACACCAGCGAATGCACAAAACAAACAAAAGCAAGAAGCCGCGCCAAAACGAAACAAAAATATATACATATGTGCACTAAACACTAGAACTCTAAGAACACATAAAAGCCTACAAGAACTAGAAACGGCAGTCACTGATTTCAAATGGGACATCATTGGTATAAGCGAAATAAGAAGACTTGGAGAAGAGATAGAAGAAAAAGACAACTACGTCATGTACTACAAAAGAGAAGTAGCAGGACAAAGAGGAGTGGGTTTCCTAGTGAAATCTAAACACAAAAGGTATATCAAAGGCTTTGAAGGATTTTCAGATTGAATGGCATTAATGCACATTAACTTCCCAGGACACAAGAAAATATGGTCAATTATACAAGTGCATGCACCAACGGAACAAAGTAGCAAAACAGGAAAAAGATAATTTCTATGAAAATCTATCTGAAGCAACAATAGCACATGCCAATAATCACCTTATAATAATCGGGGACTTTAACGCTCAAGTGGGAACCAGGCGAGATGGCGAAGATCACAATATCGGCAAATACGGCTACGGAAAAAGAAGTGACAACAGACACAAATTAGTAGAGTTCCTGTTGGAGATCAATCTTACGTTACTGAACTCTGTTTTCAACAAAAAATCTAAAACAAAGTGAACTTGGGTATCACCCGACAGCAATGTCAAAAAATAAATTGACTATATTATTATTACGAACAAGCCTAAGGAATTCACTGACACCGGTGTCATACAGAACCTAAACTTTTACTCGAATCATCGTACGGTGAGAAGCTGCTTAACCAAATGCCACAATAAAATGGCTAGACCGATATCCAAGTTTGCTATACCCCAATCATGGACCAACACCAACAAGACATTTGAAAAGCAAGCTGCGCAAGATCTTTTGCAGATTGCTACTTTTAACCTACCAACTATAGACAAATACCTAGTCTTGCCATAAATATTGTCACAAAGACATTTTTTTTTTAATTCAAATAATATTTATACCTTTTACAGTGTGTTAGTTTTATACATAAATAAAAAACAATTAAAAATATAAAAATTTTATTCGAAGTGGTCTCCATTGGCTGCAATACAGTCCTTGAAACGTTGAGGCCAGTTATCAATAGAAGCACGCACACTTTCCACGGAAAAAATCTTCACTGCTAATCGTATGGATTGTTTTAGGGACTCAAAATTATCATGGCGTTAAGAGCAAGACGGACTCTCCAAAACTGACCATAAATCATAATCCATCGGATTAAGATCAGGACTAGACGACCGCCAGTCTTCAGCTCTGATGAAGTCCGAAACGTTCGCTTCTAACGAAGACTGCGTGGATCGAGCTTTATGACCCGGCGCCGTCTTTTTGGAAAGACCATGCTTGGTTAGTGAACATGGTGTTGTTAAGAGGCTTAACTACCTTCACAAGAATGGTATCTTGATACACTTGTGCCGATGTTTTGATACCTTTTTCACAAAAATATGGCTCAATCACTCCTTCATAGCTAACACCCCACCAAACCATCACTGAAGTCGAGTAATGCCCATGTTGCCCTCTGCCGACTGATTGGGAAGCTTCCTTGAAGGTTTGAGTATAAATACAGTGATTGTGTTTGTTAAAATGTTGCTCAATTGTAAAGATATTCTCATCCGTAAACAAAATTTTTCTATGCCCTCCCTTTGCGTACCGCTTTAGTAGGTTTTTCGATTTTACCACCCTATTCTTTTTTAAATTATCAGTTATAAAATGACCAGTGCGTCAATTATGGGCTGCAAGTCCTAAGTCATCTTTTAAAATACGCGACATGGTTCTGGGTGCTATCTTCATCTCCCGAGATAAAATCTTTTGCTTTCGGACAGGATTTCTGCGAATTCTTTCCCTTACTGCTTTGACCACATTTTTCACAAACAGAGGAGGTCTGATTGTACGTATTGATAGCCCGGTACACAAACATTTGACTCATACCAAGCGTATGGAGAGTTTTGAAAATTGCATTTGGCTCCATACCAACTTTGTGTAATGCAATCACAGCGATTCAGTTCTCTTTATCACCCCACTCCATTTTAACATTGCAAAATATTATAAAATGTATTGGCGCCAAAATTAGAAAACACAATGAGCAATCGTATCAAAATGACAGAGTCCAAATTCAAATGTAATATCTTTCTTATTTTAATTGTAACAGTATTTATGGCCAGACTGTGTATAACAAAATTGAAAACCAATTAAAGCAGGTCAAGATGTTTACCCAAAGAAGTGGTAACATGGAGATCCAGCTCAGCGCAGAGACTATAAAGCTCATGAAGGAAAGAAAGGAGCTGATATCCGAACGACAAAGAAAATATAACCATAACAAAATCTCAGAGCTTAGCAAGACGATCAGGCAAAACATGAGAAAGGACAGAAAAACAAAATGAGACAAGTAATAACATACCATATCCAAAAAACAGGAGGCATTAAGAAAGCTCTCAAGGAACTCAGAGAAAAAGGAAAAGAGTGGATAGTTAAAGCACGAAATAGACAAGCAATAACTACAACCAAACGTGCAGAAATTCAAAGCGTGGCCACAGAATACTATCGCTCGCTATATTCGAAACGACAAGGTTCAAAAGAGTCTCATTTGTTACCAGAAGGTTCTGACAGCACGCCAGTCGAAGAGGATGGAGTACCCGAAATACTGACAGAAGAAGTAATGAAAGCCATCAATAGCTTTTGGCTATTGATGGCTTTCATTACTTCTTTGAGAAAGCTCCAGGGCTGGATAAGATACCTAACGAGCTTCTAAGAGAAACAATGGACGAAATCAGCCCGGCACTGGCAAATTTATTTAACGATAACTTTTAATCAGGTAAAATACCGAAACAATGGACAAACTCCCACATAATACTATAACATAAAAAGGGACCAAATGACGACATTGGTAACTATAGACCCATTTCTCTGATATCAAAAAATTACAAAATATTTGCGAAGGTTATACTCGAAAGAATATCTGGCAAGCTAGACGAAAACAAACTATATATATAATGTAAACAAAAGTAGAAAAAAAATGCCAAGGCTTTTGACAGTCTTAATCATGACTACGTATGGGAAAGCTTAAAGGAGCAGGGAATTAATAAAATGTACATAAATACTATAAGAAACATCTACAAAGAAGGACAAGCTTGCATTAAGCTAGAATCTATAGGTTCTCCATTCCCAATAAACAAAGGAGTTATACAGGGGGATCCGCTCTCACCTAAGCTCTTTTCAGCCGTTCTTGAGCAAACTTTCAGGAAAATGGACTGGGATAACCTTGGCTTCAACATAAGTGGATCTCGTCTAAATCATCTTCGCTTCGCGGATGATCTTGTGATACTAGAAGAAAATCCCTCTCTCTTAAATCAAATGATCCAAAATCTAGCAGACAAAAGTTCAGAAGTCGGTCTTGAAATGAACCCAAAGAAGACCAAGATTATGACAAACAGAGAAGAAGTCGAAATAATCATAAATGGACTGCCTCTGGAATATGTGAGTGAATATGTGTACCAAGGCCAAATAATTTCCCCCAATGACCAGATGGATAAATAAATCGAGAAAAGAATAGCTAATAGCTGGATAATATACTGGAGTCTGAAAGAAATAATGAAGAACAGTGACCTAAATATGCACATAAAAGCAAACACTTTCAACACATGCATTCTTCCATCAATGACATACGGCTGCGAGACGTGGGCACTCACTAAAAAACATAGAGAGTCAATTGCTAAATGCCAAAGAGCAATGGAGAGAAGCATGCTGGGTGTATAACTTAGGGATAAAATAATGAGCATAGACATTAGAAAGAAATCCAAGTTCAAGGATGCGCTCACTCATATATATCATCTGAAGTAGGGCTGGACGGGCCACATGCTGCGCTGCACAGTGAACAAATGGAGCAAGCAGGTCACTCTATAGTACCCAAGAGACGGCACCAGAAAGCAGGGACGCCCGATCAAAAGATGGCAAGATGAACTCAAGCTGACTTTGGGACCACATTGGACGAGAGTGGCATCAGACAGAGTCCAATGGAAACAGTTGAAGGAAGCCTATGCCAAAAGGCACACCGAGTTACGGGACATTTTGTGAGCTATTTTATATAAGTAGTATTGTTTGTATAGTAATTAATTTGGGAATAAAGGCTTATCTTATCTTACTAAAAATACAAAATGAGAAGCTTCATAATATTTGGGCGACCTAATATTTGATTGAGTGTCAATGTTACGTCCTGCATTTTTTTCAATTTTGGCAAATGCTTTTTTTTATATTGAGCGGTATTTTAACTCAAATGAAGTGTTCCGAATGCAAAAGCTACTTTGAAAAATATTATTATGAGCTGCGTATTATGAGCCTACATTTAAATAAAAATTAGCTTATGTAATAACTGTTTGCAGGAACAGTACTCTATTAGCGGTAAAAAGTAAAGTTGAAGTGCTCGTAGCGCAGTGGTAGCAGCGCTTTGGCAGTGATACCGAAGTGAAGCAACCTACAGCGCGGTCGTGTTTGGATGGGTGACCATTCATACCTTATAAGTGACGTACATCACGAGCACCTCCTTGCTTCGGATGCCACGTCAAGCCGTTGGTCCCGGCTAATATCGGTTGATATTAGTCGTAAAGCCTAATCAGAGGCCTAATGGGCGGCTTAATAACATCTGACAGCAGGGTTAGTCACTTGCCTTGTAAACACCCCTCCACAAACCCGCACTGAGGCCGTGTGGTGGAGTATGGCTCAAACTTCCTCATAATTGGTAAGGCCTTTGCCTAGCAGTGGGATGAAACAGGCTAATTTTCCTTTACTAAATAAATTTATATTTTCTTAAATGAAATCATCAAAAAAAAAGAGACTCTTCAGGCAAACAAAAAAAAAACCCTTATTAATAAGGTTCATTGATTGGTATGAGGATTGAGGAGCTCTACCTACTCATCGTCACTGTATGATATGTGCTGGCTTGCACTTAGCGGGCCGGTCTCGTTTTCTTTTTTGTCCAATAGGTATCAGTTTTGCTTTCATTGGCGGTGTTGGTAATTTAAGTTGAATTGCTAGACCCAAAATGTGTTTGCATATTTTTTTTTAATTCGGGACAGTCGCATGATCCTTTGTGGTTCTCTGGAAAGCAACTGATAGTTTTTTATACTCGTCGAAAGATTGCCAGCGATCATTGTAGTAAAAATCTGTCTCATTTTCGTTGCGAACTAAATATACTTTTTTGGTAGGCTCAGATGATGATTTGTGCATTTCGTCTCCCAGATGTAAGCTTCCGTCCATTGTGGAAGCTCGATAGTAGGTGCCTCTGGTAACACAGTGGTTTGTATGCCGAAGTATTTAACCAAATACCTGCATTACAATCGCATCGGTCGCTTCGCGCTCCTGATGGCTCGGCAAACACGTCGATATGGGCATCCTGGGCGTTAATCACTTTATAAATCCATGTAAAGAGTTTTCCATAGGTTCTGTGGCACCTTTTACGGGTTTTCCACGCGCGCATAATTAATCACGCCGAGACATTTACACGTTTTTTACTAGTAATTTTATAGGAGCGCAGTTATTGCGTACGCAGTAAAAGATTTAAACTGTTTTTTTTTATTATTACATTCGAGATATAAAAATACTATCCAGGCGACTAAATAACTAAGTGAGCGACTAGAAATACAGAGAGGGCAACTGTTAAACTAAGATAGATTCGATTTTTAGGGTTCCGTAGCCGAATGGCAAAAAACGGAACCCTTATAGTTTCGTCAAGTTTGTCTGTCTGTCTGTCTGTCCGTCCGTATGTCACAGCCACTTAATTCTGTAACTATAAGTATCACACTATTGAAACTTGGTAGGAAGATGTATCTTGTTAACCGCTTCACGATTGTCATACAAAAAATAAGGCCATGATAATGGTTGCGCAAATGCCATAAAATGAATAAAAAAGGCAAAGAAACGCAGCTATTTTGTTGTATCAAATCAGGCAATGATATTGTATTTAGAAGTAGGTAGATGACGCCTCGCGAACTAAAAGAGTACACAAATATTCACCACCAGGCACAGGCACCGTCTGATTAATGAATGTCAATGGATTGATATCTATCACATTAGACATCAGTTTCGGAACAGAGTCTTAATAGAGTAGCTTTCTTAATATATTTTTTAAAGTATGTAGGTACATTACAATAGACTCGTTGGCTTAATTTCAAAAATCGAGTTCACACTTTAGCTCGGTAGTATATTAACAAACAAAAAAAAATATTTTCAAACTATTTAACATTTAAAATATTGAATAATTATCTAATTAATGCAATTTGAATGTATCACGTGAATGCTTGAAATGCCATGGCGCCAATATCAGAGTCTCGTTTACTGCTAGCACGGTAATGTTATCTATACAGTATTCCAACTTCATACAAACGGACGAAACGCGAGCTATACCTACGTGCATCGATGTCGGCACGCGTTCGGCACGGAGACAGTCGCGACTGTGCCGCAGTGACGAGCGGACGGTGTGTTGTTTTAACAAAAGCCGCGCGATTACTTTCTCGAAAAATAATTTCAAGCACTTTTTAATATTACGAATAGGATATATTGTGCTGTTTTTGGTAGTATGTTTTTTTAATATAGCTTTATATTAGAATGCGGATTTTTTATATTTTAAAATTTAATAAAGGCGCATTTTTTTTTCTGTAGCTAATTAATAAGACCGATTAGCATTTAAACATAATAATGTTTATTAATTAAATCTACCAATCAAAAAACAACGCGTTTTTTTTCTACCTATTCGATCCACAAAATAATTTTTTTGTCTATTTAAAAATATATATTTACAATCGCAAAGCTAAAAGTACATAAAGTAGGTTAAGTAGGCAATTGTAATTAAAATGTTGGAGGCGGGCAGGCAGCCCTATCGCACGTTTAGGTACTGCGCGGCTGTAGGTATTTAAAAATTAAAAGAGTGTGGCTAGTTATAGTGCCTATAACTGTGCGTAGTTTGTCTCTAGGTAAGCGGATGAGGTTGCGGGCGAGCCTTTTCGAAGCTACCGGGACTGCGTTCTTTGTTTGCCTGCAACCTTTACCGTTTCTCCACTCTGCTTGATGTGCTGCTTCGGTTTCTGCACGTAGCAAAATTCTTATTCGGGCCTGCGGTATGGGCAGTATAGGTTCCGGTCCATATACTGTTGTTGCTGAGCCTCGCTTGGCTAGTTCGTCAGCTGCGTCGTTACCTAAGGAGTTGCTATATCCTTTGATCCATTGCAAGGTAACCTTATTTATGCTTGCTATGTATTGGATTGCTTTATGGCTTTCTAAAATAAGGACGGATGTTATACTATTATTTTGTAGGGCCTGGAGCACCGACGCACTGTCCGAGACGATTTTAATATGCAGGTCTGCCCTAGTTATGCCGATACATTCTGCTTGAAATATTGTATTTAGTTTGTCTAAAGTGGTTGATATTTTTATGTTAAGGTCATTTGAGAATACTCCAGCTCCAGTACCCAGTGAGGTTTTGGAGCCGTCTGTGTATATCCGAACCTCCTTTATGCCTGAGCTGTCTTTAGGCTCTTCAGTGAGTTGGATATTGTACCTCTTGTAAAAGACATGTTGGCATGGTGTCCTGTCCATGGGTGCGTCCAGAAGTGGTTTTTCTTTCAGGATCGCATTTAAGATTTTTGAATGAGTGGTCACTGTGTTTTGCTTCCATAGTCCGTTCGCTCTAAGTCTGAGGGCAGCTGCCTTTACTTCCTCCTGAATTACCAGATGTAGCGGTTTTAAATTCAGGAGAAACTCTAGTGCGGCTGATGGAGTGGTTCTAATACATCCTGTGGCTGCGATGCTTGCTAGACGTTGTAGACTTTGAAGTTTTGATTAGATTGTGGTCAGTTGCGTTCTGGGCCACCATACAACTGATCCGTAGGTAAGAGAAGGCCTGATAACTGATGTATATAACCATAGTGTGATCTTAGGGTTGAGGCCCCATTTCTTGCCAATAAGTCGCTTACATTGATAAAAAGCTATGCAGGCCTTCTGCAATTTGTCATCGATATGACTCCCCCAGTTCAGTTTACTGTCTAGAGTGATGCCCAGATATTCACTTGTGATGGGAGAGCTAATTCGGTGTTAAACAGTTTTGGTAGCTGTAGTTCAGGTAACTTCCTTTTGTTTGTGAAAAGGATGAGTTCTGTCTTTTTCGGGTTTACTGATAGTTGGTGCTCATCACACCAGTTTTCTACTATCTGAAAGGCGGAACGCATTATGCCACATAGGAGGTTTACCGCGTTTCCGTTTATCATTATAGTTAGGTCGTCTGCATACCCGATGGTAGTGTATCCTCTTTCATTTAGTTTACTCAGGAGGCTGTCTACTACTATGTTCCATAGAAGTGGAGAAAGGATGCCACCTTGTGGGCATCCTCTGACAACTATTGCCCGCATGATGGTGTGTGTAGTTATTTGGACTGCTCTTTTACTGACTAGCTCGTTTATCCATTTCGTTATCACTGTTTCTTCCCTTAGTTTTCTTATGGCGAGGTTAATGCTGTTGTGCATGGTTTTATCAAAATCCCCTTCTATGTATATGAAGGCGGCTAGGGTTGGTGCTTTGTGGTTTATGGCAGACTCTATTTTATGCACTACCATGTGTAGGGCTGATTCAGTTGATCTGCCTTTCCTGTATGCGTGTTGTTGTGGATGAAGTGTTTTGTTAATCAAAACGTCATCTCTTAGGTATCTGTCTATTAGTCTTTCTAGCGTTTTCAGGAGAAAGGAAGTCCCCGAGATGACCGAGTCTCCCAACAAGTGGGTCTTAAAATGAACATGGGGAAGACGAAAATTATGTCGAGTTCCCTTCTTGCACCCACTCCAGTATCCATTGGGAACTCAACTCTCGAAGTTGTCGACGAGTACGTCTACCTGGGACAAGTGATCCAATTGGGTAGGTCCAAATTCGAGAAAGAGGTCAATCGACGGATCCAACTCGGCTGGGCAGCGTTCGGGAAATTACGCAAGAGTGTCTTCTCATCAGTGTCTGAAGACGAAAGTCTTCAACCAGTGTGTGTTACCAGTGATGACATACGGATCCGAAACATGGTCTCTTACTATGGGCCTTATAATGAAGCTCAAAATCACACAACGAGCGATGGAAAGGGCTATGCTGGGTGTTTCTCTACGGGATCGAATCAGAAATGAGGAGATACGTAGAAGAACTAAGGTAACGGACAAAGCCTTGAGAATCAATAAGCTCAAGTAGCAATGGGCAGGGCACATAGCGCGAAGAACTGATGGCCGTTGGGGCAGGAAAGTTCTAGATTGGAGACCCTTCGACCAGAGACGCAGCGTGGGACGTCCACCAACAAGATGGACAGACGACCTTATAAAGATCGCAGGATCAAACTGGATGCAGACTGCTAGTAATCGGTCGCTGTGGAAAGCCGTGGGGAGGCCTATGTTTAGCAGTGGACGTCCTTTGGCTGTTAATGATGATGATGATGACATGCTCTATAATATATTGTTAGTAGGTAGGTGATAACTTCCTTCGCGTTCCATTGCAGAAGGGCTGGGAAAATCCCATCTTGGCCCGTAGATTTGAATGGTTGGAAGCTTTTTAGGCTTATTTTATACCTTGTCACAATTTTGGTTGCAACTTCCCATTCCTGTGATGCTGGTATCTCCTTGTGTTCGGGTGGCCATTCCAGATTTGGCGCAATTTTACAGCCCGGGAAGTGGTTTTCTAGTAGAACCTTGCAGGTTTCTTGGTCTGAGTTTGTAAATGTACCGTCTCCTTTTTTAAGGGATCCCAGAAGATTGAGATCACCTTTCGACAGTCAAAAAAAATCAAAATCAATATTACTTTATTTTGTACATAGGCTATTGCTAGCACTTATACACGTCCCAACATTGGCCCTACCACAACTTCGGGACAATTGTGGGCTAGTGCTGAGAAGAAGCTGCGCAACAAAGTCAGTCACTATTGTCAATTCCCTATTTTAAAAATATTACAATTAAATGTTCTTACAAGCTAGACCATGCATTGTTATCGTTTATATAATCATTTATTCTATAATATCCTTTAGTCATTAAACAATAGTTGTTTAACAATAGATTTGAATTTACGTAAAGGTAATTCAATTATATTTTGAGGCAATTTATTAAAGAAAGTAATACATCTTCCAATAAACGAGTGATTAACCTTCTGAAGTCTGAAGTTTGGAACAGCAAGTTTATTCTTGTTTCTAGTATTGAAATCATGTAAATCACTTTTTTAGGAAATAAGTGCATGTTTTTACGAACATAAATCAAATTTTCATAAATAAACTGTGAATATACTGTAAGTATCTTGACTTCTTTAAACAAATCCCTTAAAGAGTCGTCAGATTTGAGATTATAAATAGCCCGTACAGCTCGCTTTTGCAGTATGAATATTGTTTCAATATCTGCAGCCGAGCCCCATAACAAGATACCATAAGACATGATACTATGAAAATAGCTAAAATAAACTAACCTTGCCGTTTCAACGTCAGTCAAAAGCCTTATCTTTCTTACTGCATAGGCAGCCGAACTAAGTTTTCCTGACAAGGTCTCGATATGTGGACCCCATTGAAGATTATGATCTACGGTTATTCCCAAAAACGTTGAGCTTTGTATAGCATCTAGTGGCTCATCTTTAACCATGATCTGCGTTGGAACTTGTCTGACATTAGGCATTGTAAATTTTATGCATTTGGTTTTACCCGCATTAAGCACTAAATTATTAACGGTAAACCAATGAAGCACCTGTGAAAGAGCACCATTTACATCGTCAAATGATTCTTTGGCCCTTGGAGTCTTAAAAATTAAGGAAGTATCATCTGCAAACAGTACTATTTCACATACATCATCGACAAAGTATGGAAGGTCATTTATATATATATGAAACAACAACGGTCCCAATATCGATCCTTGGGGCACTCCCATTTATAGAGGTGCTCCAGGAGACTCAGTTCCATTAATATAAACCTTTTGAGTTCTATCACTAACATAAGATTTCAATAAACCTAGCGCATCGATCGAAACGCCGTAATGTTGAAGTTTTTTCAATAAAGTCTCATGGTCTACACAATCAAATGCTTTAGAGAGGTCACAAAATACTCCTATAGCATCACACTTACCGTCGTATGCAACAAATACATGTTTCAAGAGAGCAACTCCAGCATCAGCAGTACTTCTACCTTTTGTAAAACCAAACTGTTTATTATGTAATAATTGATTAGTTGTGAAATGAAATAGAAGTTGATTAAAAATTATCTTTTCAAAAATTTTGCTAAGCACGGGTAAAATTGATATTGGTCGAAAGTTGGAGGGGTCGCATTTTTCTCCTGATTTAAAAAGTGGAACGAATTTACTAAATTTCATTAAATTTTGAAACTTGCCTTCATCGACACATTTATTAAATATGATCGCTAAACGCGGGGCTATAAATTCAATAATGGTTTTAATTATATAAACAGATAATCCCCATAAGTCCTCAGTCTTTTTCAAATTAAGTATTTTGTTTACCCTTGCGGCTTGGTTCGTTGAGTCTATGCTGCTACAGAAGTTGTTCCAGGCTTCCGTTCTTCGGAACCTGATTCGCTTCTTGTAGTGTCGTTGTGCGGTTTTGTACTTTTCCCAGTCCTCAGCTGTTCGGCTGTTTTTTGCTCGATTAAATAGTGTTCTTAAAGCATTGACTTTTGCCTGAGTTTTTTGGTAGAACGGTGGGGCAGGCTTGCTCGTAGCTATTAAGTAGGGTTGCTGTTAAGGATTGCACGGTAGATTCTATGTTAGTCGTGTTACGGGTTACATCTGCTGGTTTGAAGTTATTTAGTGTTTTGTTAGGTTTTTGCTATATTTTTCAACGTCTGTCTTCCGTGGATAACGGTATGGGACGGGGTCCGTTAGTTTAAAATTTAATTAGAAGCGTACACGCCTATGGTCTGCAAATGATGGCTATTTGGACACGTGCCATCCTTCAATGAGATCCGTAGCTTTGTGTGTTGCTAGGGTAATGTCTATAGTGGTCTGGCACCTTGAAGTCACAAACGTTGGTTCCGTGCCTCTGTTTATGATGTTAAGGTTAGTTTGTTATAAGTATTCTGTTAGAAGTTCACCCCTCTTGTTGGTATCCTTACTTCCCCACAGAGGATGATGTGCGTTGGAGTCTGCAGCGATGACCAAGTCCCAGTCAATGGCCTCACGTGTAGTACGAGCTCGGCTAGTTCCTTAGCTGGAATGTCACCTTCGTTCGGCATATACACCGAAGCCAGAACCAGGGTAGCTTGATTATCTGCGAGTACGTTTACTGCGGTAAGATCTCTGGAACAGAATTGGTTAAGCAAAGTAGTATTTGTGGTTTTAGGTATTATAATGCAGGTTCTCGGTTTTTCTACAGGTGTTTTGAGTAAAGTCTTACCGCTGATGTTGCTGAGACCGCATATGGCATTGTTTCTGATCCAGGGTTCCTGGATAAGCGCGACGATCTTGTTGTCTCCCTCCAGCAGATTGCGTAGTGTGGCCGTCGCGATCTGTTTGTGCTGGAGGTTGGTTTGCAGGATTTTGAAACTAGGGGGTGGGGCTACGCAGGACGCCATCTTCGTCACTCGTATCCCCCGCACTCTCCGTTGGCGAACTCATCATGTCCAGCCAGCTCGGACCCGGGTGGTCGGAGCTGCTGTAGATGGTCCCGGTGTCACTTGGTCTTGCGATACTGGGTTCAGCCGATGCAGTTGCCTCTTCATGAGCGAAGAAGCGGATATATCCGCTTCCCAACATGTGGGCAATGCGCCGTTCACGGTCCATGGTGGTTTGCCGCTGGTCTTCCGGGATTCCCAGTATGAGGTGGACTACCCTCTCGCTGGACCCTGGTTCGCCAGGTTTACCATCGTCCGTCATGTCATACAGCAGCCAGGAGTCAACTCTGTACCATGGGTTCTGGGCACTGAGGACTCTCTGAAGCGTGCTGGAGTCGGGGATGCGTGTGTGCAGTAGAAGCCCTTGAGCCTCTTCTTCATGTCCGACTGTCTAATGACAGTCAGAGTGGTCTGTGGAATGGGTGAGGCGATGTTTCTGACCTCCCTTTCTAGCCAGTTCAGGGCATTCGCATTCTCGCACCACATCGCCAGCATCCCATCCAGAAGGAAGGGGCGTTCGCGGAATGATGGAGCCTGCGCGCCCGGAGACGGTGGAGACAGAACAGCTTGAAGGATTCTATCGTCGATAGCCTCCCTAAGCTGCACTGCCTGTTCCTGCGAAAAGTCGCGCGGCGGGACGGTGATGACCGCTACTCTCAGGTGCGATTGACTCGCATCTGCGTAGCTCTCCGCCCGCCTTTGCCTGCCATCGGTTTTTGGACGTTTGGCTTCCCCCTTGGGGGACCGAGTATCGTCCAGGCGAGCTCGCTTCGTAGAAGCGCGGTCGTCCGGACCATTCCCGGCTCCAGGTTGCTCACTTGCGGGAGCAGCGGGAGCCTCCGCCTCCAACCTTTGGCCGCGGCTACCCTTCGGCTTCCGTTTCCGCTGGCGTAGTTTGGGTGGTCTGGTTGGTTTTGTGGTTGCGGGTGGAGCCGTTCCATGCCGTTCCGCCCCCGCAGGAGTCACCCCCGCGGATGAGGAGGGCACGGGCTCGCTGGGTGTTGTAGCCACAGCGGCTTGCGTTTGCGTATGGTTGGTATTAGGCTGGTCCGCTTCACTTCCTGTGTGCCCCCGAGGGGAAACGCGTTCCGATCGGCTTTCCAACCCTTGGTTAGTGTGTCGGTCTGTGGGCCGTGACTCTGCGGGCTGGTGGGTCACCCCCGACGCACACGTGGTGGGGTGAACACGTTGGGGTTGCCCCACCATCCTTCGGTTTGTCGTTGCAGCTTTGGGCTTTCGGGTTTCCTCTGTAGAACGGCCGGTGTGGTGGTTGCGGTCGGGTCGGCCTTCTCGCCCTCTGCTGCTGGTCGTTATCACCGGATTGGCAGTCCCCTTGCAGGGGCGCTTCCGAGCGACAACAGTCCAATCCGACACCGTTGCAGTGTCGGCGGTGGTTGGTATGGCCTCCGCCAGACCTGAGAGGTCTAAGCTCGGGCCGTGTTCCGTGGACGGGGTACTCCCCGTCAGTGTGTCTCGACCAGTAATATTTACCGAAGGAGGGGCCTGGGTCTCCACCCGTCCTTGGTCATCGGTAGCATTACATCTTCCAGAACCGGGTATCTGGAAGAGCCGGGCGCTAGCCGGATCGCATGGCCGGGCGCTAGCCGGATGGAAAACATCTCATCGTTGTCACTCATTATCATTAAAAAAGAAGGTTTGGGACATAGCTACAGGGGTTCCCCATGTCCCTGCACCCAGACTTTTTGAGGTTACTTAGGCCTCATGGTTCCTGGTAACCAAATATTTGATTGGGTTATTTACTGCCGCCCAATATTCGGCATTGACAACTCTTTACGACTGGACGGTGTGCAGGTGGAGTTGCACACCGAAGGCGTTGTCCATCAGCCAACCCTCCTCTTTTTGCATCTGGGCTTGGGACCAGCAACGGCAGAGTTAAAGCTAGCGTACATATTTAATGCTAGTTAGCGTACATATTTTTTTCTACAATCGTGAGGATCATCCCTCACTGATGTGTTTATCAACAGTATTTTGTTATACTGTTGTTAACGCGAGCGCCGGTGACCTTTTGATCCGTGAGCGTTTACGCTGTTACTTTAAAGAAATTGAAGGTGTACTTTATGGTTATATAACAAACACATATTAACATACATGTTCGTAGACATATGTGTAAGGGTCATGCGGACGGGATTCGAACCCGCGACTGCTTATCTTTGTAGTCCGGAACGTAAACCACCACTCTATGACGGTCGTTAATTTATTATAAAAAAATATATACACAGTACCAAGCTACTTCATGTAAGGCACTGTCTTAGAAAATCGACCATATTGGTCCGTGGGTTGGCTTATAAACAAAATTCTCATTTTATTGAAAAAACTTCAATCATTAATGATAGGCATCATTAAATACAATTTACTTAACGAAATGATGATATTCGGACTGATTTTTATTTATTTAGTTAGTTGTTTCTGCAGTTTTAAAGGCGCACTGAGGCATTGAGACACTAACGCCATCAAAAACCACATAACACCTTTACTCCTGGCGGAGAAGAATGACAACTCCATAGATAAGAATAGAGAACGGAAAACTCTACCGCCATCTATAGTTAGCCCTCTTGAAACTCTTACGAAGCGGGAATTTTGATTAGGGGTTATTTGTTACCTCAATTTAGTAAAGTAGGTAGGTAGGGACTTTCACTTGTAAGAAAGCTCGTCAAGCACCAGTTAGACTAGTAGTTAATGAGCTTTCTTACAAGTAAAAGTCCCACGTTCATTTCAGTACAATAAAACAATGAGTAAGTATTTTAATAGGTATTCTTTATTATTCATACATCATTGATTGGTTACATAAGTTATGATCTAAGAGCTTGTTCCTATTTTTATTGTGTTTTGGCAAATTTTATTCATCCAAAATTATAACAAAACAACAACAATGTAAACTACTTAAGGTAATTCGTTTGCATAGGGAAAACTGATACCGAAGTGCAACAAGAGATTAGAAGAACTGTAGAAATTCCATAAAATGAAAGAGATACAAGTTCTATTTATAGGCTGCTAATATATTTATACAAACATAAATGAACATTCAAAAAAAGCAGCATCTATTTGTTACAAACAGTCACATGCACGACTTAGATACTAGAAAATAAAAATAAACTAGCTATCAATATTTTGAATTCTACACAGCTACGAAACTTCATCAGAGGAAATTTTAAAATTGTCTGTAAAAAAAACATTACAAAAAGTACTACTCGGAAGTTTACTCATGTCATACACTCAATCCATAAAATAACCATGTGAATATTCTAAATTGAATAACTTTCATCAAGGTGTGCTTCTTTCCTCTTCATACATTGATTTTTCAGGTTTTTTTTTTCAATTTCATGAGGAAAACAGCTCACAAAACGTTTGCTAACTAATAATGTAACATTTTTTTTCATAATGCAGTGAGACATTAGTAAAATACTTTAAAAAAATTGAAAATATTGTTTTCTATGAATACATAACAATCGATAAAAAGAAGTTACAAATTAATTAATCATAATATAGTCTGTCCCTTATTTATCTGAGACATTTTTAATTAACTACTTATGTAAAATTTTATTCATTTTACACTTGAGTGCGTTTTCGGAACATATTTCCGCAAACTCTCTATTTTTTAAAATGCAGAATGTTCTGACTAAAATCAAGAAAACACTTAAAATTATAGTGTTTATCATAGCTTCCTTGTGAAGAGGACATACTAGAAAATCGAAATTAACTGTTTCTTTAACAATTTCAGAAACAGTCTTTCTTAAAAAAGTTTCATGAGCTTTTTCTTTTAGAAATGAATTTATGATATGTGAGCAGTGCTCCACACATGCTACCAAATCTTTAGTAACGTACGCCAAACTCTTTTTGGTTTCACTATATTCTTTGCATTCCACAAATAAATGATGGTTTTCTATATCTTGGGAGATTAAAGTGCTTTTGCAAATCTCGCAGTGTGTTGGCAGCTTTTTGACAATAAAACCACACATATATGCACAAGCCTGTATTTCGCTGGTGTTTTCCTGCATTTCCTCTTCGATCTCAAATGTGATCAATTCATTAAGTGAAACCAATTCACTTTCGGCTTTATCTGTCCGTATGCGCGTAGGGTTTTCTGCTGACAACATAGTATTAAAATTATTAATTATAGAATTACTATCAGTTTCACAATTTCCTGTTGTGCCTATATGAGATAAGCCACTTAAAACGGCGGTTTTGAGCCCCGCAACAAATTGCCCAGAGGTTGGGCGAGCGTTAGATCCGCAATTGCCCCGTACACAACCGAAAAAGTTTTCTAAAGGGTTTTGCTGCACCCTTCTTGTTGCAAGACTTTTGGCACCTAAATTTCTCCACAACCTTTCCATCCCATTAATTGTCCAAATCCACCCATTTTGGGATGGCGGTTTGCGAACACTTCCAACAAACTTTAATGTTTCGAAAAATTTCTTCATTTTCACAAAATGTTCTCTGTGAGGACTAGTTGCAGTCATGTTTGTGGAAAATGGTTTGCCTCTTCTGAAATCTGACGAGTCACTGTTCAGTGCATCAAACAGCTTGTCCATATTTGATATAATATTAGCTGTAACAGTAGCATTTGTAGACAGGCTTCCTGTAAATATAGGAATTACATAAATTTATATACAAATACATATACAATTTTCGATGGTTTTTTTTATTCACCGAGATATTGAACTCAAATATATTAAAGTAGTATCAATTTATTTCTTGAGGTGAATTCATGAATTTTAAGAGAAGAAAGAAAAATATTATTTATTTGAGTAGGCCTTGTAACAGACAGTTTCAAAAGTCAATAAAACAGAACATTGAGCAAAAAATAAAATAATAAGTTCAAGCTAACAATTAATATTGATAATTTAGAATCTAATAGTAAAATGGTCAATGGCCCTAATGATCTAGGTAAAAGATCATAAGAGTCATATACATACATATAAATCCCTAATGCAAGGCCTTACATTAAGCAGTCTGCCGTCACCAGACGAGCTTAAAGTTAAGTTTAGTGCTGGTTTCTAACGCGACCCACCAGAAAAGACTCCATTTATGAATTGAGGGCCCAAGTGAAAACACCTTAAAATTAAAGGATTTGGTAATTTCTCAAATTGAAGAAAATCTTGACATAAGTCTTTAATAAGTAAAAATAGCCTAGAGTTAGTACTCTCCGAGATTTAAGCTATGCCACCTTATGCAGTCTAGGGGAGGGCAGGGTTGGGCGGAATTTATTCGCGAGCTAATCGCGATGAGTAATGAATCTGTACTTAACAAGTGAATCACTTCCAACTCACTTTTTTGACTACTTTTTTTTATACCAAACGTCTCGTTGGCATCCCACCAAATGTCATCGATTCTATGTAGGTAATTCTGAACCTATACAGTTATTGTAACATATTATGTATTGGTAATTAGTTGCATTACATACCATCAGCTATTTTGGCGAACATTCCAGCTGCCACAGAATGGCTGAAAACTTGTGCGGCTAAACTCACTTTCATCTTTTGTTGATTATTTGGGCATAAATGGTTTTTTTTTCAAGGCAGGAGCAAAGACAAAATTCATATTTGTGTTGTCGAGTTCATACAATTCTTTTATGTGTGCCCATTTAGCAATAGTTCACAAAAAAAGATGATTTTTAAAGATGAAGAAACGTTTTCTATGTGTGTTAGCTACTTTTTCTTATTTACAGTTCAACACAGTAACCAGGTGTTACATAAAGTAAGAAACTGTACAGACAGACTCAAAATACTTTCCATCAGTAACTTCATTTGCATGGGAAATTTTCAACAGTTTAAAAAGATAAAAAAGCTTACCTCTTCCAGTATTGATGCCAGAAGAAATATCTGTGCTGCATTCTATGTCATATGCCATGAAATTATTTCGAAAGCATTTTACCAAATCTCTTTATTGTAAAGGGTGATATGGGGGTGGTCTAAAGTTGCACCCAAGATCGAAAGTGCTCACCTATTAACTTCATCCATGTCGCATACAGTGGCTGCTATATTAATCCTAGCATCAAAGCATTCCTTCAGTACCTGAAAAATAAACAAAAAAGTGATTGGGCCAATAATATTATATCATTTTGAAATTTTTATGTCAGTGACCCTATGAAATCACTTTTTTTATGAGCTGTCCATTGCCATTAACCGACCCTATACACCTTTACCACCTCACCAGGATTCCGGGTACTAGCAAAATATTTATGAGATCATAATTTTATTAAATTGCACACATAGCAGAAAAGTTTAATTTCCATCATATGATAGAATCTACTTCCTGGAAGATGGCCAGAATGCAATCTTAACACTCCAACTTTAAAACTTGTTAAAGAAACTGTTATAAGAAATTGAAGTAAAAATACCAACAAACCTCTTTTATAAGAACTGCAAGCCTATCAGCAGTGACAAATCCACTAGAAAAATAGTGTGCAATGGGCTGTTTTAGCTTACGCCTTATTCCTGTTATCATAAACACTAAGGCGTAGCCAGCCACCTGAGTGCAACTCGATGGGATCCACGTGGAGGATCGTTCACCTCATTGAGAGTAACTTGTCGGAGGGTCCAGGATGTGGTTTGTTAACCTCATTGAGACCAACTTGTTGAGATGGTCCAGGTTGAGATTCATTACAATATATTTTCAGGTTATGATCGGTCTGCAACAAAAATTTGGTTCTAAAAAAATCTACACACTAATAAGAAGACTATCAAAATAACAAAGAGGACTGCTACTAAAGTATAGATCATACTTTGAGTCACCTTTGTAATATGAACTTTGACTAAAATTGATAGAATAAGACTAAAGTACTTATTAGAAAATATTATGGTTTTCATAACATACATCAAATGGAACAGCAGTTCTCAAAAGCTTTGCTTTGGAGTTATCCATGAAATCTTCATCTTTGAAGTGTTGTTGGCAGAGCATTCTATGCTCACTGTGCAATTTTCGTTGTAATTCAATGGAGCAGTACTCTTGTTCAGGGAACATGAACTTAGCCCATAGTTCACATCTGAAATATATTAAATCATAAGCTTAATTACAATATCTAAAGTACAGCACGATATTGGGCTAAACATACTGATTATAATTACTGTTTTTAATCTCTCGGAATTATAATCTCGTGCTTTTATTATTTTTAATAACCATAATAAATTTAAGGTAGCAAAGCGAATGAGGTTCTGCTCAACAGTAGGACTATGATTATCTCACCAAGTGATATATTCAGAGGGACATGTCACTATGATATACTTTTTCTAAGGTAGGTAATTATACTGTCAACATATGATTGTTTACATTTCCATTTTCCGACACAAACCTTGACTTATTATGAAATTGTTTTGAAGGCCCTTTGTTATAGGGACGTATTATGGAGGATGACAGTAAGGATTTCTTGCATTCTATAACTGCTCCTAACATGACCCTCTGACCGTCTTAGGTCGACGAAAAGACCCAAAGACTATATTTTGAATTGCTTGAGCATAAGAACCGTAATTAAAGAAGAATTATAATTAAATTTCATAAGTAAAAGCCAATTTTATAGGTTATAGTTAGATGCGTTGATACATATAAAAGCTACTTTACATACCGAACAAGGTTCCTTACAGCTGGTTTAGGAAACCGAAACAACTTGATATTGTCTTCAGCCGGAGAACAGCCCCACTTAATAATAATAATAATCTTTATTTCAGAAATTATTTTCCATAGGTTGAGTTACTAATTACAGAAATTATCTTACGAGCTAGGGTTAGTACATTAAAAGATGGAACACAAAAACAAAATGACCTACTTAATATTAACTAAGGCAGGTCTTGAGCCAACATGGACGCTGTTCCAGCGCCTCAGGATAGGGCAGCAGTAGCGACGTCCTATTGCCGCCAGGAGGCTGTTGGGGCTGTCTCGGACACGGCGCCAGGCAGAGGCGACCCGCTTGCGCATGACTATCGGGAAACTATCTATGCGAGCCTCAGTAAACATCGCCGAGGCGCTGCAGTACCGAGGCAGCCCCATCAGCATCCTGAACCCGTTATTATACTGGACGCGCAGAGCTGACAGAGTCTTTTGCGTATACTCCACCCATAGACTGCAAGTGTAGAAAGACTGACAATAGGCTCTGAACAGAACTTAAAACACGAACTTCTCTTATTTTCTTTGTCCGTCATCGTCACAATGATATCGAGTCTATTTCTCACTAAAACTAGGAATAGAGTCTATTTCTCACACTTTGTAACTACACCTTCCAACTTTTATTCGCATTAACGGAGGAACAGAAGCTCAACTCAACGTATAATGAAAAAAAAATAAGAAAATAAATTAATATGCCGGCCGCAAGCTTGCACAAACGACGCCATATTGACAAGTCTGACAGAAACCACAGAATATGTTAACAGAATCTCAGCCCCTATAGGTATAATTTTGACAGCTCCATACAAAGTTAGCAGGGGCTGATCAAAAACAGACTAAGTCAAAGTTAAGACCTCACTTTGACGTAAGGTGGTGTTTGCTTGACTATCTTTTAGCCTCTCACCGGTGATCTAGTTCTTAGTACAATATCATTGAATTCAGGGTATGAAACAAGAATGCGGCCAAACTATGAGTTACACATACCTACTTTTCGTATACATATTTAGAAGCTAGCACTGAATTGTATATTAACAAGTTTAAGTATTGTTATTATACTAAGTGCAAGCTCTCAAAAATTGGTGTTAAAATGAAATAAATTAACAGTTTGTTTATCGTTCACGGTATTGATCTTCCGAAAAAAACTGGTCGTAGCGCGAGTTAATACCGTCCAACGTCACCTAGTGAGGCAAGTATGCAACTGTGTGTAAATAGACCTATGTGTATAAATAGACTGCCTGCGCTATATTTTGTAAATACACACTACAGTAAAATAATTTAAATTACTATTGGAATACCCGTATATAAGTTCAAGCCAAGAGTAATTTCATTAAAAAACATTGTAAAGTATTTGTACAAAAAGGATTATGATGCTAATAAAATTTGTTTAATAGAAAACACAAAAATATTAATCCGTTGAAAAGAGGCCTTGACAGAAGTGGCTGATAGTTTTTCCAGATCATTGGTTGGGTTTATGTTGTTTTGAGATGTGTTATGTGCTTCTAGTGATATTTCATGCAATTAAAAGATAAATATGGTAGCAAGATAACTCTTTATTGCACGTCACAAAGGTCAGTTTAAAAAGGTTTACAGTAAATGTATAAAATGAATGTTTTAATTACTTTAAAATATTTTCGCTTTTTTTCGCAAAAATAAATGTCTACAGACTAACATCACCATTAACAAGTTATTATGTTGATATGTACAGGTCATCTAAAGTATTCATTTAAAGTTATCGAAAAGCTTGTCCGATAAAAATAATCACCAAAATATTTAAATTATAACATCAATAAATAATCACCAAACCCATATCAATATTTTCTTGAACTAACCCAATAGACAATGCTTTAGAATGTTTTTAACACTCACAGTGTCATATTTTATATCCATAAAGATGAAATCAGAAACCAAAAATTTGCGCACGGGCGGGACTTAAACCAGCAACCTTATGGCAGACCGGGTCAAACGCTCTTACCAATTGAGCTACCGTGCTGTTAGTCCGACCCGGCGAAATTTGTGATTTCTTATGAAAACGTCAATTGCGTGACGCTTAGCGCCATCTAGCCGTCTGTTTATGAAACAGATGGCCCAAGCAGTTATTCTTTACAGAATAAATTGAACTTGGAAATTGATGTCGCTTTGCTATTTAATGCTTTAGAATGTTTTTAACACTCACAGTGTCATATTTTATATACATAAAGATGAAATAAGAAACCAAAAATTTGCGCACGGGCGGGACTTAAACCAGCAACCTTTTGGCAGACCGGGCCAAACGTTCTTACCAATTGAGCTACCGTGCTGTTAGTCCGACCCGGCGAAATTTTTGGTTTCTTATGAAAACGTCAATTGCGCTAGACGTCGGCGACGACGTATAAAACCGTCAACAGACCCCTTCCGAAAATCTGACGCGCTCGAGTATTTTTATTTTTTTTGCATTTTTGACTACTTTATATGCCTACCCCCACCACGCAAACCGGCTGATTAGTATACCGTTGCTATCAGAGGCACTTGGATACGTAGTATGAATATCTGACGCGCTCGAGAATGCCCAAGTATCTGTTTTTTTTACATTTTTAAAAAACCGTGTACGCCAAACCCACCGCCAAAATGGTTTTTACCATACGAGCTTTTCTTTTCGAAATTATTTTATCGTTCGATTTTGATAGGTCTCGACGGCGCCGTTGAATTACGCCATTTAGCTACCTCGTCTCCCTAACTAAAATATTTATGGCAAGAACTTATAATTTGCACTGAAAGTATAGAATAGATATCTATAGGTCACACAAATGATACACAACAGATCCACACAATGTTGACTATCAGACGTAACAACACGTCAAAATTAAAGTTCTAATACAAAAAACTCTATACGTGCCTTTAAAATTTGAGGGTTTGTCTCGATTGCACCATCATCAGTTCCCGACTAGTCCACAATGGGACCAACTAGAAGTTTTTATACGTAATTGTGATACGAGCTACTCAGAATCACATAGAAAACATACAGTCCAATTGATAGCCTCCTCTTTTGAAGTGGGTTAAAAAAGTTGCCACTCACGTTCAATGCCGGTTGTCTGGAATGACGCTCACCAAGCGGCAGCACTTGGGCCTCAGGCCACAGAAGATATTTGAATAGCACGACGTAGTACCAGGGCCCATATTTTTGAATCACTCGCGTCAAGATAGCGTGTGAAATTAAATGATTAAGGTCCGATTTCCCAATGTAAATTAGTACAATTCCACGCGAGAGTGATTTGTAAAAACATAACTGAATTTTGTTAGTATATACGTCTATATTTTGCGTGATTTTCATTGTTTTTTAATTGGTTTTCGAACGCAATTCACATTTAAGCGAGTTATGCAAAAATAGAGCTCCAGTACCTACTACGTAGTACGTCAGCCCCCTGAATTAGAAACATTCGGTTACGGATTCGGTCACGATTCGATAATTTTCTACAAATTAATAAATTTAAATAACGTTGATTTAACCGATGCATATATATTATTTTGTTGTTTGAATTTTTGTTAGGAACCGGAACCGTACTAAAAAGCTAAGGAGTTTTCGTGTTTGAGCACACTAACATTAAGAACTACCTACACAGGTCCGATTTGAAGTGAAGAAGAGAGTCTTATATAGAACTAATATAACACTGATTTAAATCAAACAAAAAAAATACCTGCAGTAAACTAACCGCGTACAGTACGCAATAACTGAGTATGGATGTACGGACAACAGCATGTCAAGGTAAACACCGTGGCATCTTATGCAATTGTAATAAGGGCTAGTTTGCAACAAAAATGGGTAACCTGATGTGCTGGCGACTGTACATTTTATGATATTTTCTGTGTCTTGTCTGACGCATATTTATTTTTATTGTCATAAAATCATATCTGCTTAGCCCAAAGGTATGACTGGTAGAGAATGCCAAATTGCGTTAAGTCCACCTGACAGTGACATCTGACACCTGCCAAAGATAAGTATTTGTCGTATAGATTTTTTCATTTTAAAAATATTTTCCTCCTTTTTTCCTCTTCCCGGGGCCTCTCCATAATTTTCTTATTGTGTTTTGAGGCAATAAGTTTGTGGGCAGGCCTCCAGAAGACCTCTCTGACGTTTGGCGTTAGCAGGGAGTCACTCCGGTTGCTAAGGCAACCAGACCTGCGCATCCCCTACTGTCAGCGTCCGTCATCCTAGTTTATTTACTTTTAGTTTTATTTTTATTACGTGTTTTTGTATTTCTCGTCTCATAAGTTTTAATTTTGTGTTTTGGCAGGTTTTTGCAAATTTCTTTTTGTGATCAGTGTTAAGGCTTATGAGTACTTTATCTCCATCGGTGGGCACCCACTCACAGCCGCAGTTCTTTCACTGTTCAATTTGTAATTCAAATAGGACTTTTAAAGGTTAGAGGGGCCTTAATATTCATATTGCCCGTAGTCATAATAGCACCAATTTACCCGCGTCTCTCCCTATTTCCTCTATTCCAAATCCTTTATCTTCTTCTCAATCTTTTGAATCTATCATCACAAACCTTCACCAATCTACTCCGCTGGTTAAACGGATCCCTAAGGGAGCGAGAATAGCTTTAGCTAAATGCCTTTCTTCTTGTATTGAAAAATGTTTCGATAATACTGAAACTGCCTGGCAAAATCTTTTTACGTTTTCATACTCATTTTTTCACGTAAACTCTCCTTCTAAAACTTTAACTCGGGCGCTATTAGATAATGCTTCAAATTTCCACAAACCGTCCCTTCCATTCAGTTCGTCTAGTACGATATCTTCCAAATTTAACGTTTATCGTACCGTTGAGAACAAGGTTATGGACGGCGACCTGAAAAACGCAGCCCGAATCTTGTTCTCCGATGACACTCTCGCTCCCCCTAATCAGGAAACTCTCGAGAGCCTTCGTAGTAAGCATCCTTCACATCCAGATTCTCCATCTTTACCTGTTCCTCCTCCTCAAAATTTCCAACCCTTACAGATACTTGATGACGGCGACACGTTTGCTGCCATCATGTCTTTTCCGGCTGGTTCTGCTGGCGGCATCGACGGCATCACTCCCCAACACCTTAAGGACTTGGTGAGTGCTTCCGCTACTGACGCCGGTAGAATTTTGCTTTCCAACATTACGAAATTGTGCAACTTTCTCTTATCTGGCAAGGTAACTGAAAGTTTTGTCCCATTTTTATTTGGTGCTAGACTTTGTGCCTTTCGAAAAAAAGATGGTGGCATTCGCCCTATTGCTATTGGCTCAACGTTTCGTCGTCTTGCAGCCAAATTAGCCTGTCGTGATCTTTTTTCTCCTTTGAAAGAGTATTTTCAACCCATTCAACTTGGTTTCGGCAGTAAGGGAGGTTGCGAGGCCGTGGTTCATTCCGCTCGCAATTTCCTCTCCTGTGACGAATCTGAAGTTTTTTTGAAAGTTGATGTGAAGAATGCTTTCAATTCTCTTGACAGGTCTGCCTTGCTGAATGAAGTTCAGATTCAAACTCCACAGATTTATCCCTTTGTTTTTCAGTGTTACCATAATCAATCAAAATTACTTTACAATGAACATTCAATTGTTTCTGCAGTCGGTGTTCAGCAAGGCGACCCTTTAGGTCCAGCCCTTTTTAGTTTAGGCATCCATCCTGTCATTTCATCCTTATATTCTAAATTCAATGCCTGGTATCTGGATGACGGCTCCTTTGGAGGCAAAGCAGATGTTGTTTTCCAAGACCTTGTCCTGATTATAGAAGGATTTAAGAAATTAGGCTTGGAACTGAACCTTTCAAAATGTGAACTTTTTATTAATGATCACGTTTCGTCTGGTTCCCGTCAGGCAATCATTGATAAATTCAATTCCCTTGCTCCTAACATCAAAATTCTAAATTCTGAATCGCTTTGCCTCCTGGGTGCCCCTCTTCTTGATCCCAGCATCGAACCTTTTCTTGATAATTGAATGATTTCACCCTTTCAGCCCCCAGATTAGAACACCTAAATTCACACATTGCATTTACTATACTTAAATCGTGTCTTTTTGTGCCTAAATTCACATATTTCCTACGTGCTAGTCCTATCTGGAAAAAAAATAATTATTTAAAATTATTTGACACCACCCTTAAAAACAGTTTGGAAAAAATTTTAAATTTACATTTCGATAATAATTCTTGGGCTCAGGCTTCGCTTCCTATTCGTTTTGGTGGTATCGGAATTCGCCAAATTTCTAGTATAGCCCTCCCCGCTTTTCTCTCCTCTTTGCATAGCACTTCCGTTTTAGCCGGAAAAATCTTTGAACATCCTCGCCAACTTTCTGAGGTGAGAGAGGCGGAGGAGTTTTGGCAAGGCCTCTGTCCTAGAGATGTCCCTCTTGCGAGAGAGACCTTCAATTATTTACTTGAAAATTCCGTCAGTGACAGTGGTCGCGCAAGGCTCTTGGCAGTTTCCTGCAAAGATTCTGGTCATTGGCTTCATGCTCTACCGTCGAAAAATTTGGGCACTCTTTTCGATAGTGAGTCTTTCCGGGTGTGTGTGGGCCTCCGCCTTGGTACCCCTATATGTGAAATTTTTACGTGTCCATGTGGCAAGGAGGTTGATAAATTTGGTCTCCACTGCCTTTGTTGCCAGCAAAGCGCTGGGCGTCTCGCCCGTCACGCTACCCTTAATGACGCCATCAGAAGAGCTCTTGCGACCATTAATGTTCCTTCCACGTTGAAACCACGTGGTTTGGTCCGTGATGATGGCAAGAGACCCGATGGCCTAACGCTTATTCCCTGGGAACGGGGTCGGGCTTTAGTTTGGGATGCAACTTGTGTCGATACTTTGGCCCCTTCCCATCGAATCAGCCCTTAAAGCTGGAGCAGCAGCGGAGTTGGCTGAAAACGCCAAGCGTCGCAAGTACGTTTCACTTGCAAGTGATTATGTGTTTGCGCCGTTTGGCGTTGAAACATTTGGGCCGTGGGGACCCTCTGCTAAATTGCTGTTTAGAAAAATTGCGCCAAAATTAAATTCTTTAACAGCCAATAATAAAGCTGGCTGGTTCCTAGCTCAAAGGATCAGCATAGCTATCCAACGCGGCAACGCAGCCAGCATCATAGCCTCCTTGCCGCAAGGAAATGGTTTTGTTTTTGAATAGGTAGATATTAAGTTATTTTTTTATGTTGCATGTCTTAGTTTATTTTTTTCTTGTTTGTTAATAAATAAACCAGTCCACCTTTTGTACAAATTTCTGGTTGTGCAATAAAGTATAAATAAATAAATAAATCTAGGTCATCATTAACTAATCTAGTAACTCAAACATATTAAGGAAAACATATACGTTAACACATATTATTATAAAGTATTGTATTTCACTTTTAATGTAGATTGCAAAATTATCATCATTTATTATATTATAAATTTGTCAATAATCATAACTTTTACACATACAGTTGCTGAATTGGAGTATTTATTTAACTAAGTTGAAAATGTACTGTATATTATTATGGAAATAAATGTGTTTGAGCCTTTAAAACAAGGAAAATATTGTTAAAAACTGTCCCTGTGTCTTACTTAGCACAAGTGCCTCCTTTTCCTCTACAGGCATCCTCTTCTCACACTAACAAAAAGAGAAAAAACCGGCCAAGTGCGAGTCGGGTTCGCGCACTGAGGGTCCGTGGCAACTTTAACTGAATCAGGGAATCCACTTACTTCCACTTAGGAAAATACCACAATATAATGTTGACAGAAAATATAACTTTGTTTTTCATAGTGTGAAACCATATCAGTAGCAACAGACAGAAATCGTGACATAGAAAATCGTTCTCGCAGTCGCAACGCCCTTGGTCCGCAGCCCAACTCACCTGTTTCGATTATTCGCCCCGCTCCCATTCAAATTCGCGCGCCGTAACAGTCTGTAGTTTCCTTAAAAAAAAGTGAAATTAATTTAACATGAGACCTCAAATATAATATAACCAATAATCATTAATAATGCAGCTCACAAAAATTTGCTCAGAATTAACTTTTTTGTAGTTCGTTTGTAAATTAGAAAAATAACACAACTTAATAATACAACCACAGTTAGAAAATTCGAATCTATCTTAGTTTTAAAGTTGCCCTCTCTGTATTTCGAGTCCCTCACTTAGTAATTTATTCGCTCGGATAGTATTTTTATATTTGGAATGTAATAATCAAAACCCACCTTTTTGTAAGCTCGTTCTGGATTTTATTATTGACCAATATTCGTCGTAAGTTTGGTTTATTTTTCGCTTATTCAAATGCGAGAAAACCGGCCAAGTGCGAGTCGGACTCGCGTACTGAGGGTTCCGTGCCAACTTTAACTGATTTAAGGAATTCACTTAGCTATAATACCACAATATTTTGTTGATAGCAAATATAACTTTGTTTTTCATAGTGTTTGTATGAAGAACAAAGCTATGTTTGCGGTTGATGAAAATGAGCTATATCTCAAAAACTACTAATTTGATCTCATTCAAACCAGTTTTCGTCAAAAGTATTTGTTAAGATCTGAATAATGCATTTTTTTCAAAATTTACACTCGCTTAGTTTAGAAGTTAGATGGGGGACGCCCATTTTAACATTTTAAAAGCGTGTATCTCTCAAACGTTACACTTTGAAAGAAAATGGTTTTAGGAACCTTAATGTCATTTTCAAAGACCTATCTTTAAATGTAACACACGCATAGGTTTGAGTAAAAAAAAATTTTTCGGTTTTAGTTTCATATATGGGTATGGAAGTGCTTGGGCCACTTCCGGTTATTGTGTTTGTGTGGAGTTAAAGTGAGCAAGTCCGAATCACTATTAATATTGTATATTTTACACAACACAGAACATGAAGAAGGAGTACATAAAGAGACGAATTTACACAGTAGAAGTCACAGTACAATAGTACAAAACACGAGAAGATGAACGCGCACAATTTAACGTTAAGTTTCTAATTACGTGACCGAGCGCGTAGGCATCGGCGGCGCGGCGAGGGGCACGGGTTATGCGTCAGACGATGTTCTCTCGACTGGCGAGCATTCGCAGTGCGCGGGAGTCGAACGAACTTCCGAGCGGTGCGCGGTGCGCGCGCGTAGCTATAGCGCATCGGTATACAACGCTCGCCGCATACTACGAGTATCGCGCGGGTTTACTTGTGTAATTAATTTTATTAATGTTTTAGTGTTTTTATGTGAATAATGTTTTGCAAGTGTGATGTATGATTGTATTAGGTATTATATTGAAATAAACTGTACTTATATTATAAATAAATATTTTAGTGTAAGTGTTTAGTGTTATTTATGTATAATAGATATGTTTAATATTGTTATTATGTTGTAATAAATATTATGAATATAAATATTTTATTTTTTGTAATTTATGTGGTTCCCACATCACTCCCCTCCAGAGACCTGGTTAAGGGCGATAAAAGTCAGGAAAGTGAACTTTCCTTCCAGACCTAGTGGTTTTTGTCGCTGGAGAGTTGTGATTGTGGGGTTGTGTGAGTGAATCTTGTGAAGATGATTGATTAGGTGATGGAGCGTCTTGTAATGATACATGTGTGTCGTCGGACAGTAAGTAGGCTGGCTTAAGGCGGTCTATGCTTACTGTCACGTCTTTATTTTTGACGCTAATTTTAAAGTACTTAGCACCTCTTTTTAGGACTTCGTGTAGGCCTGTATAGGCCGGTTGGAGTGAGCCACGGAGCGCGTCTTCCCTTAAAAATACGTGGCTGCAAGTGGCGAGTTCCTTAAAAACGAAGATTTTATTTTTCGTGTGGTGCTGAGTTGGGACTGGGCGTATGTTCTCGGCGAAAGATTTCATACGGGCTGAAAAATCGGTGATGTCGGTGGTGTAACCGTTTACGTCGTGGCCAAAAAATTCGCCAGGTAAGCGGAGCAGCTTACCGAACATTAGTTCAGCTGATGAGGACTGGAGGTCTTCTTTGAAGGCACTCCTAATGCCGAGGAGAACAAGAGGTAAGTTCTCAGCCCAGTTCGAGTTGGCGTGGCAGGTGATTGCTGCTTTCAATTGCCTGTGAAAGCGTTCCACCAAGCCGTTACACTGAGGGTGATATGCGGTGGTCCGGCGGTGGTCAAATCCTATGGACTTGGACAACTGCTGGAAAAGTGCCGATTGAAATTGTGCACCACGGTCAGTAACGACGTTGGTTGGACAGCCGTATCGAGACACCCAACAGGAGACGAACGCTTTGGCTACAGTTTCGGCGGTGATATCGGTAAGTGGCACAGCTTCCGGCCATCGCGTGAAGCGATCGACGGCTGTGAGGCAGCCGATAATCACCAGCAGGGGGCAATGGGCCGATCAGGTCTATACGAACATGTTTGAAACGCGCAGAAGGTAAGTCCAGCGTACCTAAAGGTGATGAGACGTGTCTACTTACCTTTGAACGTTGACAGTTCAAACATGCCTTAGCCCACTCACGGCAGTTCTTGCGCATTAACGGCCAGACAAAGCGTTGGGCAACGAGTTTGGCAGAAGCGTTGGGTCCTGGGTGGCTCAATGAATGGAGACAATTGAATACCTGCTGACGCAGTTGCTGTGGGACGAAAGGTCTGGGCGCCGGTGTACTGACGTCGCAGTACAGTTCCGTATGGCTACCAGGCACGCTCGTCTTTATCAGACGAAGTGATGTTTCGCCTTCCAGGTGAGCTGCAAGCTCTGGGTCTGTGGTTTGGAGCTTGGCCATTTCGTCGAGATCGACGGGTATCTGCAGTTCATCGATACGTGAAAGAGTATCGGCAACAACGTTGTTAGCGCCAGATATGTGCTGAATGTCGGTGGTGAACTGCGAGATAAAGTCGAGGTGTCTATACTGACGTGGAGAACAATTGCTTTTACGCTCGTGGAATGCGAAGCATAGTGGCTTGTGGTCAGTATAGATCGTGAAATGGGTCGCCTCTAGCATGTGGCGAAAGTACTTGATGCTCTCATAGATCGCAAGGAGCTCACGGTCGTATGGTGAGTACTTAGTTTGTGACGGGCTAAACTTACGTGAGAAGAATACTAGAGGTTCCCAAGCTCCTTCCTTACGCTGCTGCAGGACTCCAC
Source organism: Pyrausta purpuralis (assembly GCA_963924145.1). Lineage (NCBI taxonomy): Eukaryota > Metazoa > Arthropoda > Insecta > Lepidoptera > Crambidae > Pyrausta > Pyrausta purpuralis. The sequence goes on along the minus strand of OZ001666.1, from coordinate 6,456,712 downwards.
CTATCGCCGTATCGGAGGCGTCAGTGACCAGTCCTAACTTAGCTTGCGTATCAGGGTGAGCCAACAGAGCTGCGTTGCAAAGGCTCTTCTTGCAATCTTCAAAGGCTTGAAGTGCGTTCCCCTCTATGGCGACTGGGTGTGAACCTTTAACAGAGCAGGTTAGTAAGGCATTCAGAGGCGTTTGGGTTTGAGCGGCATTTTTCAAGAATTGCCTATAAAAATTCACCATTCCCAAAAATCGACGGAGTTCTCTGACGGTCTTTGGAATTGGGAATTCAGCGATGGCTTGAACTCTGCCATCAAACGGTCTGGTACCCTTTCCAGAGATTTGGTAGCCCAGGAACGTGCCTTCAGAAGCACCAAAAACGCATTTGGCAGTGTTGATGAGGACGCCGTAGTCTCTCATGCGTGTGAAGAGCTGATGAAGGTGTTCTTCGTGTTCCTGGGGCGATCTGCTGAATACTAAAAAATCGTCCAAATATGGGTAACAGAAGTCGAGTCCGCGGGTCAATTCGTCGACAAACCTCTGAAAAGTTTGTCCTGCGTTACGTAAACCAAACGGCATCAAAGGGAACTCGTACAAATCGAAGGGTGTGGTGAGTGCGGTCTTCGGTATATCGTCCTTGAAGACCGGGATCTGGTTGTACGCTTTGACTAAATCTATGGTGGAGAAGATCGTACAACCAGTCAGACTGTGTGAGAAGTCGTGAATATGTTTGATTGGGTACTTGTCAGGTATAGTCCGAGCGTTAAGTAACCTATAATCTCCACATGGACGCCAACCATTGTCCTTTTTGGATGCAAGGTGAAGCGGCGACGCCCATGGGCTATCTGAGGGACGGATAGTCCCGTTGGCTAGCATAGCGTCGAACTCTTGCTTGGCAATTTTGAGTTTGTCTGGGGCAAGACGTGGAGGTGAACATGAGACAGGTGGGCCTGGTGTGGTGTGTAGTGTTATGCCGAACGATACCCGGAGTACCAGCTGGGCGTGTTAGCTCCGGATATTCAGACAAAATCTTGTGATATCTACTATTACCACCAGTCGAGATTTTCACTCTAGATACTAAACAATCAGGCTTAAATAAAGAAGTCACCATGCTCACATTGGTTAGACTATCGATCAGCTTCTGTTTACTGACATCAACTATAAGGCGATAAAATGAAAGAAAATCTACACCGATAATAGCTTTCGTCACATCAGCAATAACAAAGCGCCATGGAAAATTGCGGCGTAAGCCTAGGTCAAGATTAAGCTGAATGTGACCGTATGTGTCGATAGTCGAACCATTGGCAGCACTTAAATGGTAATTAGTTTTACATCGGCGCTCACGAAGCGCAGAAACAGGGTAAACACAAATGTCACTGCCAGTGTCTATTAAAAATTGGGTCTTCGTGGTGCGGTCCGTGATGAAGAGGCGACCTGGTGAGCTGTGGCAGTCGTTCGGCGCCATTACCGACTGCCCGGAGTGTTTCCCGTCGCCTTGTAGTCGCAGGGCTTGACGCATTTGCGGGCTTGGTCACCGTGCTTGTAATGGTACCAGCAGACCGGGTGACGTCTATAATTAGAGTGCGACCGTTGTGATGGGGAACGGTCGCGCTGGTTAGATTCACGTCGTTCTCGAGATCGTGGGCGGCGGTTGACTTGGGTGGACAAGGCGCTTACTTATCTGGTCAACTCTGCCACCTGACGTGTGAGCTCGTCGATTGGTGAGGAATTCGCGGCTGCAACTTGCTGGGTTGGTGTCGCGATGTCGTTGACACGGTCGGCTAGCTCTGCCAGGGCATCTAAGCTCAACGACGGTTGGCAAGCGATAATAGGTTCCATACCAGTGGGTAGACGGCCAAATCGTCTTCAAAAAATTGGTCGGTATACCAGGTCCGGCGAGATGTTGCAGGTGACGGAGAAACTGTGACGGTTTTCGGTCACCGAGCTGCTAGTGCATCAACAGTTGTTTAACCTTGTTCTCTCGTGAAACCGGTAATCGTTTGATAAGCTCAGATTTGAGTTTCTCATAATCAGCTGGACCGGTAAGCATGACCTTAACCTCTGCTGCATATTGCCTGTCAAGTGTGGCCAATGTATGGTGGAATTTGGTCGCATCGTCAGTAATCCGCATTATTGTAAACTGACCTTCTACTTGCGCGAGCCATATCGCTGGCTTCTCTGGCCAAAATGGCGGTATGCGAATCTGCACGGGCGGCGGCGGTGGTTCGGTTGCGGCGGCGATTTCAGGTCGACGTCGTGGCAACGTATTGAAGTTCTCCTCCTCGCAATCTTCGTAATCTGTCTTTGGCATTATGTGATGTCTCTTGTGTGTTCTTGCGAAGGGTCACCAGTATGGAGTTAAAGTGAGCAAGTCCAAATCACTATTATTGTTTATTTTACACAACATAGAACATGAAGAAGGAGCACATAAAGAGACGAATTTACACAGTAGAAGTCACAGTACAATAGCACAAAACACAAGGAGATGAACGCGCACAATAAAACGTTAAGATTCGAAATCGGACCCTAATCATTTAATTTCACACGCCATCTTGACGCGAGTGATTAAAAAAAAAGGGCCCTGGTACTACATCGTGCTATTCAAATATCTTCTGTGACCTGACGCCCAAGTGCTGCCGCTTGGTGAGCGTCATTCCAGACAACCGGCATTGAACATGAGTGGCAACTTTTTAACCCACTTCAAAAGAGGAGGCTATCAATTGGACTGTATGTTTTCTTTGTGATTCTGAGTAGCTCGTATCACAATTACGTATAAAAACTTCTAGTTGGTCCCATTGTGGACTAGTCGGGAACTGATGATGGTGCAATCGAGACAAACCCTCAAATTTTAAAGGCACGTATAGAGTTTTTTGTACTAGAACTTTAATTTTGACGTGTTGTTACGTCTGATAGTCAACATTGTGTGGATCTGTTGTGTATCATGCGTGTAACCTATAGATATCTATTCTATACTTTCAGTGCGAATTATAAGTTCTTGCCATAAACATTTTAGTTAGGGAGACGAGGTAGCTAAATGGCGTAATTCAACGGCGCCGTCGAGACCTATCAAAATCGAACGATAAAATAATTTCGAAAAGAAAAGCTCGTATGGTAAAAACCATTTTGGCGGTGGGTTTGGCGTATAAGGTTTTTCAAAAATGTAAAAAAAACAGTTACTTGGGCATTCTCGAGCGCGTCAGATATTCATACTACGTATCCAAGTGCCTCTGATAGCAACGGTATACTAATCTGCCGATTTGCGTAGTGGGAGTAGGCATATAAAGTAGTCAAAAATGCAAAAAAAATAAAAATACTCGAGCGCGTCAGATTTTCGGAAGGGGTCTGTTGACGGTTTTATACGTCGTCGCCGACGTCTAGCGCAATTGACGTTTTCATAAGAAACCAAAAATTTCGCCGGGTCGGACTAACAGCACGGTAGCTCAATTAGTAAGAACGTTTGGCCCGGTCTGCCAAAAGGTTGCTGGTTTAAGTCCCGCCCATGCGCAAATTATTGGTTTCTTATTTCATCTTTATGGATATAAAATATGACACTGTGAGTGTTAAAAACATTCTAAAGCATTAAATAGCGAAGCGACATCAATTTCCAAGTTGAATTTATTGTGTAAAGAATAACTGCTTGGGCCATCTGTTTCATAAACAGACGGCTGGATGGCGCTAAGCGTCACGCAATTGACGTTTTCATAAGAAACCACAAATTTATTTTTGCGAAATAAAAAGCGAAAATAAAAAGTTTAAAATATTAATTCAAAGATTATTTTCAAATGCTAGGAATTTCACACGTTTTCGAGTTTTTTTTTTTAAAGGAACACTATGTGTGAATAAAATAAATAAAACATGATTTTAAATGAAGAACTAGTTTTTAATTCGGAAATCTCATTGAGACAATCAAGTAACAATCATACTGTTTCTAAATTATGATATCTTTTTACCTCTTGAAAATTTAGGAAATATGTTTTTTATTTTGGCTTTCATTGAGACGTACAGTGATCGGAACGACCGGAGTATAAACTTCGCGGAACAGAGACAAGAATCGGAGACTTCCTTACGACAACATTTTTTTCGGGACATCTTCCGGGACATCACTTTAGTACTTACATAAAAATAATTTAATACAGTAAAAGAATTGAGTACAATCCCAGGTTTTGTTCAGAATGATTTTTAGGTACAAATAAAACAACCAATATATTTTAAAAGCATTTTTTTATTGTAACACTTATTATTAAGAACAGTTTAAATTGCAAAATGTGTATTTATTTGTTTTTGTTTACCCAAATAATTATGTCCAAAAAAATAATGCAAAACTCTTACAAAGTGAACAAATGTTTTTTTCAAAACCAGTATCTATATTTGTTTCCAGTTCTAAGATACTATTTTGTGTAACTTTAGTGACGCCTTTATCTAATAGGTTTTTACCTATGAAATTGGAGAAAAATTTCGACTTAGGCTTTTGTTTCTAATTTCTTTATTTTTGCGATTAACCCCAAGATTTATATTTAAATCTAAACTGTCATCTAAACCTAAATACCTTCATAAAACCAATTTTCTCACATTCGAAATACTCATGGCTCGAGTCCCGACTTCCTGGTCTGTTTGTTTGAAAGAGATAGAGACAGAAGTCGGCGCATCTATTCTTTTGTTTGCGTTTTTTGTAAAAGTGTAAAAGAGAAAGCAGCTGTCGCTGCTATTCTTTTCATGCATAGAAAAGTAGCAATAGCAGTCTCATACAATCCGTTGTCAAGGGCGCATGTGTGTTTTACTGTGGATCCGTAATTTTTGTCTTAGTCTTGTTTATCATAATCTTATGTATTTTACCTGACCTGAATCTGGATACTGCCTTCGTTTTGATTGGATCTGGACGATTACTGAATACTGCAAGTGTGCCAAATATCAAGGTCAGCTAAAATAAAATATATTTTTAACATTGTTTTGTATTTATGACCAATACAAGAAAATGCTTGATTTGTTTGTTGGAATTACTCAGCGGAATTCACGTTAACTGCTTAGGAGTCCCTGCTTAGTTCAGTGGCGCCCTCATCACAAAAATTAATATGTCTTCTCAAATACAAATTAAATCGATAAACGATATTATCTTACACTTACTACAAAAGTTTACAAGTTATTTTTAAGCAATATCAACATAGCTTTGATAGATAGATCTAAATAAAATCATACGATGTCGTTTTTCGATTTAATTTGTATTTAAGCAGATATATTAATTTTTTGGATAAGGGCGCCTCTGGACATCGCAGGCACTCTTAATATTTTTGCACTTTATGTACTTGTTTTGGTTGCAAATTTAGCTTTTTCTTGATTTTATATAATATTTTATACGATGACGCGTTGTCGTTTCCTTTTAAAACATGAGTATGTTATCGTGACATGATTACATAAACGCGTCATGTCTTTTTTTCATTGCCATAAAGAATTGTGGTCGAATATTATGGACTCCACCACACTAATTTTGCTATTTACTAGTGGTTTTTCTGTGTTTACGCGTAATTTGCATTTTTATCAGTGCCACAATGCAGAAAAAGGAACGCTACCTGCGCTTGCGCTGACCGGTTTCCAACAATACAAAGAATGTCCTGTCCCGCTCACGCTATGTGCTAAATTTTTTGTCTCTTTCTTATAGCACCTTTAAGCGATTAATTTTTAATTAAAATAACGTACCTATAGATGTCCAACATTGGATGTCATTAAGTCACAATTGTTATTATTAACCATAATTATTTGAATTGCTGTCACTTTTCGTGAAACGCGTAATAGTAATGCTACCATGTAGAAAAATGATATAAAAACAACTGCAGTTTTTTAAAAATTGATTTTACCGAATGCATCAAAACTCCAAAAACTCATATTATGTTCGTAAATGGAGTTAAGTTTAGATGCGATTAGTATAATACGACGGAATTGTGAGGATTGGAAAGTGGCTCAGCAATTGATGTCCTCTCCTCGCCTTTATATTATGCCACGCTGTTAGTGAATCACATCAAAAAATTATTTATTTTTTAGAAGTAACACAATATATACTGGTGTTTTTCTTAAACCCGGTAAGCCTTAACAGGGTGATAGTACCCATGAATATAAGCAACTTTCTCTATAGGATAACTTCTGAAATCGCGAGAAAAAATATCAGCTGTTTCATATAAAAGTTCAATACCTACCGTACCAAAATGTATGAAACAGCTGATTTTTTGCGATTTCAGGGTTGGTCCCACAGAAAAAGTTGCTCATATTCATTCATAGGTACTATCACCCCATTAAGGCCTGCCGGGTTTAAAAAAAACACCCTGTATATATGACTGTATAACCCTGTAATAACAAGAATCGTAAGTTGATCAATTTCCTAGTTAGTTTATAAACATTCGCGAAATCACAAGCGGCAGGAGAAATGTATTATTTAACGTATACATTTCTGGTAATTGATCAATTTACGGCGTCTCGCGGTAAAAAAATCCGGCGAACGCTGATTGGTTGAATGTCTTACTTACTTTGACATGGCTTTTTTAAATTTTATAATTGTTATATATAGGTTGGAAATCAAACTGATTTTTATAAAAATTGTTACAATAAAAAGTGATTTTTAATTTATATTGGTTGTTTCATTTGTACCTAAAAATTGTGTTGAACAAAACCAGGGATTATATTCAATTCTTTTACTGTTTCATTTATATATTAATGAACTGAAGTGTCCCGGAAGATGTCCCGAAAAAAATGTTGTCGTAAGGAAGTCTCCGATTCTTGTCTCTGTTCTCTCGCGAAGTTTAGGTAAATATACTCCGGTCGTTCCGATCACTACGTATAAGTTACAATAAATTGAATATATGACATTTCCGGTTGCTATTTATAAAAAGTATTAAATTTTCTGGAAATGATACCAATATAAACTACATCATACATTTCCGGTTTATTTTAGGAATTAAAAACAATACCTAGATATTGTATACAATGACGGATATCATAAATTTCCTGTAACATTACACAAAAGGTGCGGTTTAAACTTCATACATTATGTGGCGCTTGGGCAACAATACCTTTGATGATTTTAAATTTTTAAGTGTGGTACAGTCAGTAAATATAATCCATAGGTAATTAAATTGAATTACAATCAACAAAGATTTTTAAAAGTGTTTAAACTATCATTTCCTGGGCCGCTATAATTAAATCTTTAGATATTCATTGATATAATCTCCAGGAGTGATTCAAAAACTGATAACTGAATTTTGTGAGTACTTAAATCTATATTTTTTTCTATTAAATCTATATTATCTTATAGCGAGTGCGCAGAGAGCGAGATTGTTTCTCGCAGGTTAATTAAAGAATGTGTAAATAGATCATATTGATAAACCGCAAGACTTCTTTCTACTCCTAAACAATAATTTGTAAATTTTGGCAAAAAAATATGAAATTCGTTAAAATATATAAGAAAAATAATATGTTGTGCAGATAACTGATTTTTAAATGTAGCTAAAACAACAATATCTTCAAAGTCTTGATAGTTTTTTTTTTCCACCCAATTGTTCTACTCAGGCGAAACGTTACCTTATCAAAATCAAATAATGTAGGGCATGATAATGGTTGCGCAAACGTCTTAAAATGAATAAAAAAAGGTAATAAAACGTAGATATTTGTAGTATCACATGAGGGTTAAGAAACAGGAAAGCGGCCAAACGGTGAGTTACACGTACGTACTTTGCGTTTACTAAAGAGCTTGCACTGATTTGTATATTAATAAGTTTTCGTATTATTATTATACTAAGTACAAGCTGCCAAAAATTTTCATACGAGATGCCGTACCGTTAACAATTCACTATCGATCACGGTATTGATCTTCCGAAAAAAACTGGTCTTAGCGCGAGTTAATACCGTCCAACGACACCTAGTGAGGGAAGTGTGCAACTGTGTGGGTAGCATGAGTAGGGCTCAAATGCACTTGCGCGTAGCCGTTATTACAATTATCTTTTTGTGGATCCGAAGCATTTCTTGTAACGGAAAAAAAATAGCATAGTACTTAAGCCCTCAGGTTCTATACATACCATCTTATTAGTAGACAAGCGATTGTCCGCAGCTTTCTTTTATCAAAAAATCTTTTTTTAATCACTTTTGTAAAGATCAAACATTAATCAACAAAAAACCAAACGCCATATCGAGGCAAGTGATTCAAAAATAGACATCGTCTAGTTATAGCTAGAGACAAACCAAACCCTTTTAATCAGTGACCACATGTTGCGTGAAGACTCCTCTGATGGATATGAATGAACAACTTTTACTATGGGGCAATAGTGAATACGATAAAAAAACAGCTGTTTCATACATTATTCCCAATTGAACTTTTGTATGGAACAGCAGATATTTATTTCTTGATTACACTATTGCCCCCATATTAAAAGTTATTTATTTTCATCAGTGGAGTCTTAACACTAAATTTAGTCAATGATTAAAATTACAGCCTAGTTAAACACTATACTAATCACGGGCGAACTCCATAATCTAGAATGATGACTGAAGGTGAACACACATTTACCCTTATTTGTAGAAAGCAAATATAACTTTGTTTTTCATAGTGTTTGTATGAAGAACAAAGTTATGTTTGCGATTGTTGAAAATGTGATTTATCTAAAAAACCTCTCGTTCGATCCCAACCAATTTTCGTTTTAAGTATTGTTCCGGACGGCCAACACAAAGCGGCATGTAGTACCTACTGTTTGTAAATAATTTTCGTGTTATTATCATTCTTCTGCATAGGCTAAGTATATAGGTTAAGTTTTGTTCATTTGTTTGTATGTCTGTATTTGTAGTGTGTTTCTGAAATAAAGAATATTTCCGTCCGTTGTTTTCCTCACCCGTGCCGGAGCGAGCAAACCGACCATCTCCAGAGGGAGATAGGACATATAGCCCTCTCGCTCGCTCCCGGAAAACTTATCATATTTTTGTAATCAATTCGTATTAGAAAATATAGGATTCTAATAAGAAATGTAAACTTAGAACCCAATTAGGTAGGCACTCTGAATAAAACACACACTTAGGTCATAAGTAGTACCTAGATAGGTAATAAATGTAAAAATCATGTTTCCGTGCAATAAAGAGGTGGGGGTGGCGGGGGTATCCGAAATGATATAAATAGCGGTGCGTGCCCCATACAAGCGCGCCATGACGGCTAAGGTCACCGAGGCGGTGAGAATGTGGCAAGGTCGCGAGTGGGAGGAACTCGTCGACAGGGCAGGAGAAGACCTGCCCACACTGCACCGCCTCAACAAAGCCCTCACTGGGGACAAGCCCTCCACGCATCCCCTCCTGGACGCGGACGGTCAGAGGAGATTCGCGGCCGAGGACAGAGCCCGAATCCTAGCAGATCACCTGACCGTCCAATTCAGACCCCACCCGCCAGCCCCCAGAGCCCTCCAGCACCACGCAGATGTGGTCCAGAGAGTGGAGGAGTTCTTGGCCACCACCCCACCTCCACTCCCGGGCGACACCTTCATCTCCCCATCGGAGGTGAAGAAGATTGCCGCCCAGCTCAACAGAAAGAAGGCGCCGGGCCCTGACGGCCTGCCACCCGCGGCCCTGGCGGAGCTGCCCAGGAGGGGGATAGCGGCGTTGACGCGCATCCTCAACGCCGCCCTCCGGACGAACCACTTCCCCTCGCCATGGAAGAAAGGGCGGGTGGTGATGATCCCCAAGCCGGGGAAAGACCGCCGCCGCCCCGAGAGTTACAGGCCCATCACCCTGCTGGATCACGCCGCCAAGCTGTTCGAGCGAGCCCTGCTGCGCCGACTGCGTCCCCACCTCGTCCCGAGGGACGAGCAGTTCGGCTTCCGCAGCGGGCACTCAACCACGCTCCAGCTGGCCAGGGTGATCCATCACCTATCGGAGGGCCTAAACAAGAAGCAGGCCTCGGTGGCGGTATTTCTAGACGTGGAGAAAGCTTTTGACCGGGTTTGGCACCCCGGTCTCATCTCCAAGCTAGCCACGACCACCCTGCCCCCCGCCCTCGTCCACCTGATAGCGTCCTTCCTCCAAGGACGCTCGTTCCAGGTCGCCGTGGAGGACGCTACGTCCGCAGAGGGCCCCATAGAAGCTGGGGTCCCCCAAGGCAGCTGCCTATCACCGACCCTCTATGCTGCCTACACCAACGACGTTCCCACCATCAACGACCAACTTCATGAGTGGGAACCCAAGGTCGAGCTGGCGCTGTTCGCGGACGACAGCGCATTTTACACCACCGCCCCATGGGTCAAGGCGGCGGTGAAAAGGATGCAGAAACAGCTCGACCTACTGCCGGACTGGCTGGAGAGATGGCGGATAGCGGTAAACGTGGGCAAAACCGCCGCCATCTACACGGGCCCCCAAAGAAGGAAGATGCCCGAGCTGGTCCTCAACGGCCAGAAGATAAAGTGGCAGCGCAGTACCAAGTACTTAGGCTGCCACTTGGACCAGCGCCTCACCCTGAAAGACCAGGTCAAGCACCTGGTCAACTCCAGCCGCGGGGCGCGCGCAAGATTGCGCCCCGTCCTCCAGTCCCGCCTGCCCACCAGAACAAAGGTGGGCATATACAAAACGTACGTGCGCTCCAGGCTGACATACGCGGCCCCAGCCTGGTACGCGATGATAAGCGCAGCCCACCGTACGCAGCTCCAATCCCAGCAGAACATAGCGCTCCGAATAATAACGGGGGCCGGGCGCTATGTTCGCAATGCCGTCATACACAGGGACCTCAAGATGGAGGCCCTGGAGGGATTCGTGGTCCGCACATCCAAGCGGATGTACGAAGCCGCGGACCACGGGCCGCACCCCGGGCTACAAAATATAGCCCCCATGGCCATGCCCACGGTACAAGAGTCGAGCAAGAGGCCAACCCCACGACAGGTCTGCTCCTTAAATCCGCCCTCCCACCTACCCGAGTCCCAATCACAACCCCCCCCGCCCCCTATCTCTCATCCCCTCCTTAGCCAGAGTCAGCCGCAGTCAGCTTGCCCTGCTCATCGGGCCTCCCCGAACGGGGTCTCACCTGATGGGCAGCCCGCAGCGACTGTGCAGCTGGCTCTGGCAGAAGATGAAGATACAGACCTGTCGTCGCAAGACGGCCGCAATGCGGCTCCCAGTACCGTGGGCCAGTAGGCCCATGAGATGAAGCCCGGGGAAGGAGCTGAGGCTCGAACCCGAGCCGCCCAGAAGGGGCGAGGAAACCCGACGTATACAAGCGCGCACTCTCCGAGAAGACACCGACGACTCAACTACCTCCGCCGCCCTCCAGTTACCGAAGAAACGCCTGTCTTTCATTTACTGGCCCCCGTCTTGCTGCACTCCAGCGCACAACTGATGTGCGAGATCTTAGCATCCCGAACATCGTCTGGTCCTTCAGTTCCGGATAAATCAGCAAGATGCCAGTAACAAGAAGCAGGCAGGGCGCGGTACGCCCGGCTACCCCCGAAGAACGAGCGACTACGCCTCCGTCAGCGCGCTCCCCTGAGGAAGAGGGGACCGCCGCTTGGTCAGCCGAGCCTGAGTCGGCCCCGCCAGTGCCGCCCGCCGCGGTGCCTGATGTGGCACCAACACACCGTCCGGCGCGATCAATACCGCGCACGGCCTGCAAGTCCGGGAGGAGCCGCCGTGCCGCCCGGCTCGCGCAGGCCAAAGAAGAACTGCTCCAACTCGAAATCGAGTATGCCTCGGCTCGCCTCGCACGTATCGAGGCCGAGTCCGAGGAGTCTGATGCCGACACAGCCGTGTCAAACCTAGAGACGACGCGAAGAGTCGATAACTGGGTTGAAGAAAGTCAGCGACAAATGCTGGCTATCGCCGAGCGGCCAGTCGACCGTCCCGAGGTTGCGGCCGCACCCTCCGTCGTTGCGCAACCGCAACATCTACCGCAACCGCTACCGCCGCCGCCGGCCCCTGTTTCAAGGCCGGCGCCCACGCTACCGCCGCCGCCGGCCCCTCTGCTGAGGCCGGCGCCCACGTACAACGCCGCTTTCGCGGCGACCTGTGAGAGAGTCACATCGCAACACCAGCCGCAAGAAGAGGATCATGCAAGAGCCGTCGTCGCACAACCGCCGCGACGCCTGGCCGAAGAAGACGTGTCGACCGCCTTCGCGCGCACCGCCTACGGCGCGCACCCCTACTCCGTGCGCATGATCGAGCTGCCCGCCTTCACGGGCCTGCACATCGAATGGCTGGCGTACAAAGCGGCGTACGTGGAGACAGCGCGGGCGTATACAAATTATGAGAACGTCGGACGTATACGCCGCAGCCTGTCGGGAAGAGCAGCCGAACAAGCGAACTCTCTCTTCATCAAGGGAGCCACCTCCGAAGAAATCGTCAGCGCGTTGGAAGCGCGCTTTGGGAGACCGAATGCCATAGCCGCGACCGAAATAGATCGCATTCGGTCGCTACCCCGCCTCACCGACAACCCACGTGACATCTGCATCTACGCGAGCAAGATGGCCAACATCGTGGCCACCATAGAAGCGATCGGACGCACGGGCTACCTGTACAACCCCGACGTCGTGAAGACCACCGTAGACAAGCTACCGCCGACGCTACGGTACCGATGGTACGACTTCGCGGCGGACAACTACGAAGAGGAGCCCGACCTGGTCAAGTTTGTGCGCTTCCTAGAGAGGGAGGCGCGCAGATGCCAGGCCTTCGCCGATCCCGAGACCGAACAACCGCCGGCCACGAAGAAACCGCAGCGGGCGCTAGCCACGACGGCGCCCGCCCCACCGTCTTGCGCCGTGTGCGGACAAGCCGGACACGGCCCGTCCGCGTGCAACAAGTTCGAGCAGATGACCTCTGACGAGCGTTGGGACACCGCAAAACAACACCGACTGTGCTTCGGATGCCTGCGCCTGCGAACGCGCACCCATCAATGCCGACGTACCCCATGCGGGGTAAACGGGTGCCAAGCGCGACATCACAGCAAACTACATCATACGAGGGAGATAGCACGTGCGAGCGAGAGAGAAGATAAGAAAACCGAATGCGAGAAAGTAACTTCTACGTGGACGGAACGATCGAAGACATTCCTGAAAATAGTGCCTGTAACACTGTCGGGACCGGCGGGAGAGGTGCATACACATGCGCTGTTGGACGATGGCAGCACAATCACCTTAGTGAACACCGAACTGGCCGACAAGATTGGCGCCAGCGGTCCCACCGACCCGCTCAACATCGAGGCCATAGAAGGAAAAGTGATCGAAAAGGCGTCGCGACGCGTAACACTTACGCTCCGCGGCGCTACTAAGAAGACGTTCCGCATTACCGCCCGCACTATAGACTCGATGCGACTATCTACCCAAACCGTGAACCGTGACGATGTGAAAAAGTGTGTGCACCTGAGTGACATCGAAGCCCATCTCCAGTACGAGGACGCCAAGCCGCAGCTGCTCATCGGCCAGGATAACTGGCACCTGCTGCTGGCCTCACAGGTACGCAAAGGAGTGAGGGGGCAACCCGTAGCGTCACACACTCCGCTAGGTTGGGTGCTACACGGCGCCCACACCCGCACGCTGGGTCGACAACACCGTGTCAACTTCGTGGTGACGCAAGAAGAGAGCATGGACGATCAGTTAAGAGAATATTTCTCTATCGAATCGCTGCTGATCACGCCACGGAGACCCGCAAGTGACCCAGAAGAAGTCGCACGCAACAAACTCGAGAATGAGGTGCGTCGCGACGCCTCAGGCCGTTATGAAGCTCCGTTACTGTGGAAAGGAGATAAACCGATGCCAAATAACTTCAATAGCACATTGAAGAGACTCGAAGGCATAGAGAGAAAACTCGACCGTGATCCAGTGTTGAAATCGAAGTACACTCAACAAATGAACGCGCTCATCGAAAAGGGCTACGCCGAGCCCGCACCGCCTGCGAAGAAAGAAGACAGAAATTGGTACCTACCTCACTTCGCAGTCATCAACAAGATGAAGCCCGATAAGGTACGCATAGTGCACGACGCCGCCGCTAAGACAGCGGGCACGTCGCTCAACGACCACCTGCTGACTGGCCCCGACCTACTTCAGTCTCTGCCCGGGGTCATGATGCGTTTCCGTCAACACGCCGCCACTGTAACGATGAGCCAACCGAATGAACGTGTACTCGGGCTGATCTGGAAGCCGCAACAAGACCAGCTCGCCTTCAACATGGACCTCGCGCGGCTACCGACGGGCATATTAGAAAAACCGACGCCCACCAAACGCGACGCCCTTAAGATAATGATGTCGCTATTCGACTCACTCGGCCTCGCCTCACCTGTCACTATCCGAGCGAAGCAAATCGTACAAGAACTTTGGAGGCGAGGGACCGACTGGGACCAACCGATCGACGAGGACTTAGCCCAGCAGTGGGCTACCTGGACGACGCACTTGCACAACATGCGAGACGTCGCGGTGCCCCGTTGCTACCGCGATTACACCGACGCCGCAGCACGAGAACTACACGTCTTCGTGGACGCGAGCGAAGCCGCCTACGCCGCCGTGGCTTACTGGCGCGTAATCACGCCCCACGGTGCCATCGCCGTGTCACTTGTGGCCGCCAAGGCCAAGGTGGCGCCGCTCAAGTTGACGTCCATTCCCCGCCTGGAGCTACAAGCCGCGGTACTGGGCAGCCGCCTAGCCGCGGCCATAGCTGAGGAGCACGACCTGAAAACAACAAGGAAGGTTTTCTGGACCGACAGCCGCACGGTGCTGACATGGCTGAAGACTGGGGCGCGCTCGTACCGCCCGTTTGTCGCGCACCGCATCGCCGCCGTAGAGGAAAACTCCGCGGTCGCGGACTGGCGGTGGGTGCCGACCCGCCTCAACGTGGCCGACGACGCCACCCGAGACGTCCCAGAGGATTTCGGCGCCGGCCACCGCTGGTACCAAGGCCCAGACTTCCTCCGAGGCCCCGAGTCAGCGTGGCCTACCGACACGTCGTCCTCCGCCCCCGAGACCACAGGCGAGGAGAAAGTGAAAACAGTGCGCGAAAATGACTCAGTGCGTAACAATGAACTCAGTGCAAGTGAACTTATAGTGCCCGATCCGAACCGTTTTTCTCGCTACGAGAGACTTCTGCGAGCAACCGCGCGCGTGCTCCGATTCGTAGACTTGTGTAGACCGAACCGTGAACTTATAAACTATAAACGCACGCGCCGGGCCGCGGAAAGTGATCGTGAGTGGAATAAGAACCGTAACCGCGATAGTGATAGTGCTAAACGCGCCGCGACGCCCGCTACTAAAAACTCTAACGCCTATCGCGAGTACCGAGTGTTAGATTCAGACATTTTGCTTCGAGCGGAGTCGTTACTTATAAAAAAGTGTCAAGCGGACTCGTTTAGTACTGAAATAAACCGACTGCAAAAAGGAGCCGAGCTCCCTAGCAATAATCGATTCGGGACAATCGCCGTCGAATTAGTAAATGGTGTGCTACGCGTAAGACCGAGAATAAGCGCCGCGAGTGACATGACCGTAAACAAACGACCCGCGGTGTTAGACGCGCGCCATCGAATAGTGAGACTATACATAGACTATATGCACCGTAAACTGCACCACTCCGGTGTAGAGGCTACGATCGCCGAGTGCCGCACGCGCTTCTGGGTGCTGCGGTTGAGAACTGCGGCCCGAAACATCGTGTATCAGTGTCTGCCGTGCCGCAGACGCCGCAACGTGCCACCGACGCCGCCGACGGGTGACCTACCTGGTTGCCGCCTTGCCCATCACCGGCGCCCGTTCACCTACACGGGCGTGGACTACTTCGGCCCCCTAACCGTGACCGTAGGCCGAAGTACTCAGAAGAGGTACGGCGTGCTATTCACCTGCCTGACGACGCGGGCCGTACACCTAGAGGTAGCGGCTAGCCTCACCACCGACTCCGCAGTCATGGCGTTGCGACGCATGATCGCACGCCGTGGCTACCCCACCGAAATGTGGTCAGACAACGGAACCAACTTCCACGGTGCCGACCGTGAGCTACGAGAGGCGGCCAACCGGCTCCTCAGCCGGGAGGCTGCGGAGCGCCGCATCACCTGGCGTTTTATCACCCCGGGCGCGCCGTTCATGGGCGGCGCCTGGGAGCGCCTGGTGAGAAGCGTCAAGATCGCGCTAGCGACCGTGCTCGACACCCGAAGACCCCAAGAGGAGGTCCTCTTGACCCTCCTGACCGAAGTCGAGCACACGCTCAACAGCCGACCCCTCACACACGTGTCTACCGACCCGAACGACCCGGAGCCGCTTACCCCGAACCATTTCCTTCTGCTGACGCCGACCGCGGAGCCACCCCTGGGATCGTTCGACGACTCCGATCTTGTCGGCCGAACACACTGGCGCGCCTCACAGCGCCTAGCCGACCTCTTTTGGACCCGGTGGGTACGAGAGTACCTACCTGAATTCCAGCACCGGCGGGAGCCCCGAGGCCACGGGCCTCCACTTGCTACGGGGGACCTGGTACTCATCGTGGACAGCACTCTACCGCGGAACACCTGGCCGCGCGGAGTGATTACCAGGGTCTACCCGGGGCCCGACGGTGCAATCCGAACCGTAGACGTCCAGACCAAAGGAGGAGTACTTCGAAGACCGACCAAGAAGCTCATCGTGTTGCCACGACAGATGGCCGTCCTTCCACCGACGGAGTAATGCTACGCCCTCTCTACAGGGCGAAGCACGGCGGGAGAGATGTTCCGGACGGCCAACACAAAGCGGCATGTAGTACCTACTGTTTGTAAATAATTTTCGTGTTATTATCATTTTTCTGCATAGTCTAAGTATATAGGTTAAGTTTTGTTCATTTGTTTGTTTGTCTGTATTTGTAGTGTGTTTCTGAAATAAAGAATATTTCCGTCCGTTGTTTTCCTCACCCGTGCCGGAGCGAGCAAACCGACCATCTCCAGAGGGAGATAGGACATATAGCCCTCTCGCTCGCTCCCGGAAAACTTATCATATTTTTGTAATTAATTCGTATTAGAAAGTATAGGATTCTAATAAGAAATGTAAACTTAGAACCCAATTAGGTAGGCACTCTGAATAAAACACACACTTAGGTCATAAGTAGTACCTAGATAGGTAATAAATGTAAAAATCATGTTTCCGTGCAATAAAGAGGTGGGGGTGGCGGGGGTATCCGAAATGATATAAATAGCGGTGCGTGCCCCATACAAGCGCGCACTCTCCGAGAAGACACCGACGACTCAACTACCTCCGCCGCCCTCCAGTTACCGAAGAAACGCCTGTCTTTCATTTACTGGCCCCCGTCTTGCTGCACTCCAGCGCACAACTGATGTGTGAGATCTTAGCATCCCGAACACCGGCACTGGCAAATTTATTTAACGATATCCTTTAAATAGTTTAGGTAAATACCTAAACAATGGACAAACTCCCACATAATACTATAACATAAAAAGGGACCAAAAGACGACATTGGTAACTACAGACCCATTTCTCGGATATGAAATATTTACAAAATATTTGCGAAAGTTATACTCGAAAGATTATCTGGCAAGCTAGACGAAAACAAACTATAATGTAAAAAAAGCCTATATATATATATTATATATATATATACGTACGTAATTAATAGATCTTACGTACGTGAAAACCCTTTTAATAGTTGATTGTATCTTACAAGTTTCTATTATCACAGGTATGATCATAAATCATAAAATAAATTAACAAGTTGTTTGACTTGAAAACAAAATGATGGAATCTTATTCCAGTACGAAACACACAGAGTTTTCTAATGACCATTGGGCTACCATATCAGTAGCAACAGACAGAAATCGTGACATAGAAAATCGTTCTCGCAGTCGCAACGCTCTTGGTCCGCTCCGCAGGTCCGCAGCCCAACTCACCTGACTGTTTCGATTATTCGCCCCGCCCCCATTCGAATTCGCGCGCTGTAACAGTCTGAAGTTTCCTTTAAAAAAGCGTGAAAATTATCAAACATGAGACCTCAAATATAATATAACCAATATTCATTTATAATGCAGTTCACAAAACTTTGCTTCGAATTAACTTTTTTGTAGTTCGTTTAGTAAAACCACAATTAGAAAAATCGAATCTATCTTAGTTTTACAGTTGCCCTCTCTGTATTTCTAGTCGCTCACTTAGTTATTTAGTCGCCTGGATAGTATTTTTATATCTGGAATGTAATAATCAAAACACATCTTTTTGTAAGCTCGTTCTGGATTTTATTGTAAGTTTGGTTAATTTTTCGCTTAAATTCAAATTAATATCGCTCAAGGTATTAAAACAGTATGCCATCATCAGTCGCTAAGTTTTTTTAGTCCCCATTTGTTAAATTTTGCCAAAAAAAAATGATATTTGTTGAAATATATAAGAAAATAATATTTTGTGCTAATTACTAAATTTGAAATGTGGCTAAAAATCAATATCTTTAAAGTCTTGATAATTTTTTAGGGTTCCGTCGCCGAATGGCAAAAAACGGAACCCTTATAGTTTCGTCAAGTCTGTCTGTCTGTCTGTCTGTCCGTCCGTATGTCACAGCCACTTAATTCTGTAACTATAAGTATCACACTATTGAAACTTAGTAGGAAGATGTATCTCGTTAACCGCTTCACGACTGTCATACAAAAAATAAGAAATAATAACATTTAAGGGGGGCTCCCATACATGAAACTAAAACCAAAAAGTTTTTTTTAAATCAAACCTATGCGTGTCTATGGATAGGTCTCTTAAAATGACATAGAGGTTCCTAAAACCATTTTCTTTTAAAGTCTAACGTTTCATAGCTGGACGCTTCCAAAGTGGTAACATGCCCCCCCCCCCCCCCCCATCTAACTTCTAAACTAAGCGAGTGTAAAGTGTGAAAAAAAAAATGATGTAGAATACTTCCAAAGAACGTCTATTCGGACGGGATCGAACAAAAAGTTTTTGAGATATAGCACATTTTCAACAACCGCAAACTTAACTTTGTTCTTCATACAAACACTATTAAAAACAAAGTTATATTTGCTATCAACAAAATATTGTGGTATTTTACTAAGTGGAAGTAAGTGGATTATCTAATTCAGTTAAAGTTGGCACGGAACCCTCAGTGCGCGAGTCCGACTCGCTCTTGGCCGGTTTTTTTTTTCCATCCAATTGTTCTACTCAGGCGAAACGTTTCCTAAACAATATCAAATAAATAATGTAGGCCATGATAATGGTTGCGCAAATGCCATAAAATGAATAAAAAAGGGCAATGTAACGCAGCTATTTTGCCAAACTATGAGTTACACATACCTACTTTACGAATATTTAGAAGCTTGCACTGATTTGTATAGTAACAAGTTTAAGTTTTGTTATTAAAGTAAGTACAAGCTACCAAAAATTGTAGTAATAAATTCAACTCAATGATTAACAATTTTATTATAATTCACGGTATTGATCTTCCGAAAAAAACTGGTCGTAGCGCGAGTTAATACCGTCCAACGACACCTAGTGCGGCAAGTGTGCAACTGTGTTTAAATAGACATAAGTGTATAAATAGACTGCCTGCACTATATTTTGTAAATACACACTACAATAAAATAATTTAAATTACTATTGGAGTACTCGTATATAACTTCAAGTCAAGAGTAATTTTATGAAAAAACATTGTTAAGTGTTTGTACAAAAAGGATTATAATGCTAATAAAATTTGTTTAATAGAAAACGGAAAATGTTTAACGGAGGAACAGAAGCTCAACTCAACGTATAATGTGAAAAAATAAGAAAATAAATTAATATGCCGGCCGCAAGCTTACACAAACGACGCCATATTGACAAGTCTGACAGAAACCACAGAATATGTTAACAGAAACTCAGCCCCTGTAGGTATAATTTTGACAGCTCCATACAAAGTTAGCAGGGGCTGATCAAAAACAGACTAAGTCAAAGTTAAGACCTCACTTTGACGTAAGGTGGTGTTTGCTTGACTATCTTTTAGCCTCTCACCGGTGATCTAGTTCTTAGTACAATATCATTGAATTCTGGGTATGAAACAAGAATGCGGCCAAACTATGAGTTACACATACCTACTTTTCGTATATTTAGAAGCTAGCACTGATTTGTATATTAACAAGTTTAAGTTTTGTTATTATACTAAGTGCAAGCTCTCAAAAATTGCGGTTAAAATTAAAAAAAAATTGACAGTTTGATTATAGTTCACGGTATTGATCTTCCGAAAAAAACTGGTCGTAGCGCGAGTTAATACCGTCCAACGACACCTAGTGAGGCAAGTATGCAACTGTGTGTAAATAGACCTATGTGTATATAGACTGCCTGCACTATATTTTGTAAATACACACTACAGTAAAATAATTTAAATTACTATTGGAATACCCGTATATAAGTTCAAGTCAAGAGTAATTTCATTAAAAAACATTGTAAAGTGTTTGTACAAAAAGGATTATGATGCTAATAAAATTTGTTTAACCCCTCACACACTGCCTATAGAGTAATACATCGTAGGCATATTTGATAAATGACATAACGTCATCGGCAAAATGGCGTTGCAAAAACAACCCCACGGAAAATCGCAATTACTCCACAATGAAATCATATTTAATCTTAATGTAAACGACATTATACTTATTATTAAATGTTCCTTCCATTTGTGTCAACATAAATACGGACCGCATTACAAAAAAAACCTATTATACAAGATCAAAACTTAGAAACTGTACTAAAGGCTCTAATAAAAAAAAACTAATGAACACTCAAAAGAAGTTACAATTAGCAACTAACACAGCTATCATTATGTGTAACCATTAAGATAAACGACTTCTCGATTGTTATTGTTTCGCCACTTGAAACTCGACACGCGCACAAACCTGACTGAGCAAAAAACAACTAGGGACGCACCAGTTTAGTTTCAGTAACTTTATCGATAGTTGTCGATAGTGCATTATTTCTGTAAGGTAATAGGAATATGTAAATAAAATACAATCTCATTACTTATAATGGTTTATTAACGTTATAATTTATAATATTTTTTACTTACATGAAATTGCTCAATCTCTTGAACCGTAGAAAATAAGAGAATTATAAAATCTGTAGATGGCTCCCGAGTCGTGTTTCACATTCTGTAACCATAAAAATACGTTATGATCAAAATAAGAAACTTTTCGACTGCACCTAATATGGTCTATAATAATATAATCGTGATTTTTTTTAAAATATTACAAATTGTTTATAAAAAAACTAGCTAATACAATAACATTACAAGTTTAGTTTTAAAATAAAATGATTTATTACAAGATTACAACCGCGATACCAATAAAAACTACGCTTATCGATAAAACTATCGACTTGTACCTCATCCGATCTAATGCATCAACAAAAAAGGTCGTAAGTCCGCTACCGGCACAACAAGTCATTATGTCATACAAATAAAGATCAAATTCGCTATCCAAGACCACGGCCATTTAGGTTATTGTACACCGAAATTGCTAACTTTGTTTTATCAATATAACACTGAATGAATGTTTTGTTCTTATGTTACATAGTTGTGAATAGTTATTACGACCCTGTCATTGTGTTTATGATCACATATCGTAAAATATCACTGGAAAATTAGGAATATGGCATCGAACTTTTCCGGACTTGATTCTACTGTTTTTACGTTATATTTCTCACAAACACTTATTGTAAATAGGTCATTGTACACAAAATAATCGATCTTTAGCAATAAACAGTACTTACATGAGAAATAACAGCAATAAATCACTTCAAAACACACCAAAACAAACCGCGCGAGACCCGACATTTGACAAGTCAAAAAAATATTAGAGGCATAGACTTTTGTTTTTTTTCCGGTTGCACACCACAGAATATACAACACAGATTGTATTTAGCCAACCTTCCCCTAACAAAAGTAGACCGGAAGTGCCAGTAAAACAGAAGCAAAGGCACGAGCCGAATTCGACCCACAAGAAAGACAAGAAAACACAAAAATATTAATCCGTTGAAAAGAAGGTTGACAGAAGTGGCTGATAGTTTTTCCAGATCATTGGTTGGGTTTATGTTGTTTTGAGATGTGTTATGTGCTTCTAGTGATATTTCATGCAATTAAAAGATGAATATGGTAGCAAGATAACTCTTTATTGCACGTCACAAAAGTCAGTTTATGTTTGAGGGAGTATATTTGAGGACAGGTTACAGGATCTTAACGTATTCATAATTTATAAGTATCCCCATAAATGGGTACGGTTTTCAAACAACGACAGTGTGGGTTGCTAATATGAAAAAAAAAAAACTACTGCCGCTCTGCTGACGTAATCACCATCCCGACCCCTCGACCCTCATGTCATCAAAAATAAGCAAAGAAAAGACCCCCCCCCCCCCCATAGTGCTTACGTAATACTTGAACGGCCCCAATATTTTCGCTTTTTATTTTGCAAAAATAAATGTCTACAGACTAACATCACCATTAACAAGTTATTATGTTGATATGTACAGGCCATCTAAAGTTTTCATTTAAAGTTATCGAAAAGCTTGTCCGATAAAATTAATCACCAAAATATTTAAATTATAACATCAATAAATAATCACCAAACCTATATCAATATTTTCTTGAACTAACCCAATAGACAATGCTTTAGAATGTTTTTAACACTCGCAGTGTCATATTTTATATCCATAAAGATGAAATAAGAAACCAAAAATTTGCGTCTGCGTTTCCACCAGGTGAGCAGCTCCAGATTCAATTAAATATATATTTATCATTTAGTTACAGGTTTAAAACAATTGTAAAAACAAGGTTTTCTTTTTGTAATGCGATTGAATGAAAGATATTTAGTTAAATGTGTGCTCACTCAGTCCTCACAAGCGGTCAGCCATATCTTCATACTGAAATAAGTTGGTCGAGTCATTCAGTGTTCTTTTTTTGTTACAGCTCTATTTAATTGGAGCCTGTAATTTCAGATCGTCAAGATTCGTATTAAAACATTAACTATTAATTTATTGTGCTCACTCCATCCATACGCTATTGTATCTCTATGAACCAACTATAGATTCGCATTCTTTCGTTTACATTGTATGAATTGGCTAGAAATAGGACTATTCAGCATAAAAACAAACCACTTTTACTGTGCGTTCATGAGTAAAACGGATGCCTGGTGCTCACTCCGTCCGCCATCGCTAAATACTTAAATATTTTTTGCTAAGTTAATTCAAAAGAAAGAGTGAACAAATGATTTTTTTGTGCAAAAATACTATAAAATATTCGGCGGTACACAGTTCAATATTACTTTTTACTTTTATATATATACAAAACTAAATTTTTGCTTTAAATGACATATGATAGGGTGTCTCCACGTGATAATAATAAGAGGACATAAAGTAAGACTGAAAAATGAGACGGTTTAATCCTTAACCAATTTTCGCGCACTTCGTATACGAAAAAGTTCACCGATCAAATTTTCTTTGTCAAAGAAAAAATATTTTTAAATTTGTCAGTCACGATTTCTATATAACTAGCGGTCCCCCGCGACTTCGTCCGCGCGTTTTGAGTTTGCTCCCTCCCCTCCCGTCGCAGCGTCATGTTTTATATCCTAAAGCCTTTCTCGATAAATAAGCTATCCAACACAGAAATATTTTTTCAAATCGGTCCAGCAGTTCCTGAGATAAGCGCGTTCAAACAAACTCTTCAGCTTTATAATATATTAGCGCAAGCGCACGTTGTACTTAAGCTGCGAATATTATTTTGGTGCGGAGTTATGTTAAAACTTAAAACTGTGATAGCTCCTAAGATATTTATTGAAATCAAATGATATAAAGGGCAACTTGGTTCTAAATGAAATGAGTGTGTTAAAATTTGAAATGTTATTTTTTTCGTTTCATCGACTCCACCAACAACATATCTCACACATACCTTAACATCATACAAATAAAATCCAATTTCACATAACATACACCAACTATGAGAGATCAGGTTTCTAGGCGAATTAGAATAATAAGTTCATTATCATCGGCTCCCCCCACGTATCAGCCAAAGTATGCGTCACTACCTCACATCCAAAACGACATATATCACACATATTTTACTGAGAAACTTTAACACATCCTTAAGACCATACACTTAAGGTCCAATTTCACATCAAAAAAAGTCAAATAATATCCCCATAAAAGTCAACCTAATTCACACACCAACAAGAACTACAAAAAACAACACAACATATCATCTTACAACACCAAAATACTACTCATAACCACCTAAAAAAATAACATTTCAAATTTTAACACACGCAAAAATCAACAAAACCAACATAACTTGAACCACACAACACATCAAAAACACACCACATGAGAGATCTTCTTACACTGGTTTCAAGGTGGATTAGAACCCCCAATAATACACTACTGAAATGCTCGTGATGATGAATGTATTTATTTTGATAAGAATAAATACCTGTGTGTATAATACACCTCTAAAAATAATGCATTATTTTTTTACAAATTTATTAACATAAAAAAGGTTGTAGTAAGTCAACCATAAAAGATAGACATATGCTGTCGCGGACTTTATTATAGAACTCTTAATGTTGAACAATCTTGTCATACATGATTTTTGTGTAACTTAAGCGGTTTCCGCAGCGTATGCAGCAGAAGCTCTCAAAAGGAATATCTTTCTCCCGTTTTCGCAACATTTTTCATTTCTGTTGTGGTCTTATGAGTCGTATCTTTATGTTATATAGCCTAAAGCCTTCGTCGATAAATGGACTATCCAACGAAATTTTTTCAAATCGGGCCAGTAGTTTGTGAGATTAGCGCGTTCAAACAAACAAACAAACAAACGAACAAACTCTTCAGCTTTATAATATTAGTATAGATTAGTTTTTGGTCGTGCGATAGTTTTTTACATGTATCTACATTCTTCATTTGATTTTTAGGTAAATAAGTTAAACTCGCAATCGAGGTACCACACGAAAAAAGTTCGATTGTCACGAGACTCGGCCTCCAGGCCGCGGAAAACTGATGAAGGAAATTAAAAATTGCATATAGACTTTGGTTTTGGATAATGCCTTGTTTCATTCCTCATCAACAGAGTCCAGAAAAATAAGTAATAAAAGTAATGATACTAATAACCCTGAAAAATAAATGTGAGAAATAATCCCTGTGCCTGGGTAAGGATTTCCTTTTTTGTTGCTACATGTAATTCTTGTAAATTAATTTAAATTACGTTATATATATAAGGAGGTTATTTTGCTTAAGTGTTATAAGTATGCAAAACATAGAAATGTCAGGAGAAACACCTAGTATTCAAAAGAAAGGTATTTAATGTTGACATAAACAGGCATAAGACGTATTGTTCCCTCAAAACGCTTAGCTCCAACGGGCTAAGGTCATATGTTCCCCACATGTTTATTTTCCTTATTTCACAAAGTCCCGCAAGAATTTAACATTTATTTTCTAATCCCAATTAAAAAAACAGAATCTCCAACATACCTAAAAATCGAACGGCGTATCTTCCTTCGCTTAGCCATAACCGATAAGAATCATGCACATTGACCGAAAATCACTTGTCAGTTAAAACTCAAATGGCAGTCAGTGTCACACACGGTCTAATTCTTAACTCATTTTCTGTTCTAGTTCTTTCCTAATGTCCGTATTTTACCATTCGGCTTTAGAGCTAGTGTTGAAAATGACTATTAAATAGACAAAAACGGTCATTAACTGTCATAAATGGTAATTCATATTGATTCAGTAATATTTTATTACTTTTTCGGTAGTGCGTACGCGATTGGTCGAATTCGGTAGGTCACGTGACATTCGCGCAGGTCCGTGAAACACCGTTCTTTACATCTGATTTCAACAATATTTACAAAAAACAATAAAAAGTAATCAAAACTCATTCACACAACGACACAAAATGTGTTTTTCTTGCGAAAACTGAGTCAGGAAATTATATTTACGGTTCATCACATACTGTCAAATTGATTGAATTTGACCGTATTTGACCGGTCATGTATAGTTTATGACAAATGTGACCGGTCAGATATAGTCATTTTACATTTAGTACACAAAACCTCAAAATTTAAACTAAACCCAAGCCCCAGCCCAAACAAAGTACCTATTAAGAACAAAACCTTTTCCTTCAGGCAAGTAAGCAAGCATGACATGTAGCTAGCATGAACACGTGAAGTTAAGTCAGCCAAGTCCTGCTATTTTATCACGTGTAGACACCCTATTCCATGTCCTTCATACAAAATATGAAATTTTGTTTTACTCTAAAAGTAAAAAGAAATGTCAAACTGGGTACTTCCGAATATTTTATAGTATTTTTGTACAAAAAAAAACGTATGTTCACTCATTATTTTAACTTAACTTAGCACAAAAGATTTAAGTATTTAGCGAGTGCGGACGGAGTGAGCACCAGGCATCCGTTTTACTCATGAACGCACAGTAAAAGTGGTTTGTTTTTATGCTGAATAGTCCTATTTCTAGCCAATTCATACAATGTAAACGATGGAATGTGAATCTATAGTTGGTTCATAGAGATACCATAGCGTGTGGTTGGAGTGAGCACAATAAATTAATAGTTAATGTTGTAATACGAAACTTGATGATCTGAAATTACAGGCTCCAATTAAATAGAGGTGTAACAAAAAAAAGAACTCTGAATGACTCGACGAACTTATTTCAGTATGAAGATATAGCTGACCGCTTGTGTGGACTAAGTGAGCACACGTTTAACTAAATATCTTTCATTCAATCGCATTACAAAAAGAAAACCTTGTTTTTACAATTGTTTTAAGCCTGTAACTAAATGATAAATATACATTTAATTAAATCTGGAGCTGCTCACCTGGTGGAAACGCAGACAAAATTTGCGCACAGGCGGGACTTAAACCAGCAACCTTATGGCAGACCGGGCCAAACGCTCTTATCAATTGAGCTACCGTGCTGTTAGTCGGACCCGGCGAAATTTGTGGTTTCTTATGAAAACGTCAATTGCGTGACGCTTAGCGCCATCTAGCCGTCTGTTTATGAAACAGATGGCCCAAGCAGTTATTCTTTACAGAATAAATTCAACTTGGAAATTGATGTCGCTTCGCTATTTAATGCTTTAGAATGTTTTTAACACTCACAGTGTCATATTTTATATCCATAAAGATGAAATAAGAAACCAAAAATTTGCGCACGGGCGGGACTTAAACCAGCAACCTTATGGCAGACCGGGCCAAACGCTCTTACCAATTGAGCTACCGTGCTGTTAGTCGGACCAGGCGAAATTTGTGGTTTCTTATGAAAACGTCAATTGCGTGACGCTTAGCGCCATCTAGCCGTCTGTTTATGAAACAGATGGCCCAAGCAGTTATTCTTTACAGAATAAATTCAACTTGGAAATTGATGTCGCTTCGCTATTTAATGCTTTAGAATGTTTTTAACACTCACAGTGTCATATTTTTTAAACCAGCAACCTTTTGGCAGACCGGGCAAAACGTTCTTACCAATTGAGCTACCGTGCTGTTAGTCCGACTCGGCGAAATTTTTGGTTTCTTATGAAAACGTCAATTGCGCTAGACGTCGGTCGGCGACGACGTATAAAACCGTCAACAGACCCCTTCCGAAAATGTGACGCGCTCGAGTATTTTATTTTTTTTGCATTTTTGACTACTTTATATGCCTACCCCCACCACGCAAACCGGCTGATTAGTATACCGTTGCTATCAGAGGCACTTGGATACGTAGTATGAATATCTGACGCGCTCGAGAATTCCCAAGTAACTGTTTTTTTTACATTTTTGAAAAACCGTATACGCCAAACCCACCGCCAAAATGTTTTTTACCATACGAGCTTTTCTTTTCGAAATTATTTTATCGTTCGATTTTGATAGGTCTCGACGGCGCCGTTGAATTACGCCATTTAGCTACCTCGTCTCCCTAACTAAAATATTTATGGCAAGAACTTATAATTTGCACTGAAAGTATAGAATAGATATCTATAGGTTACACGCATGATACACAACATATCCACACAATGTTTACTATCAGACGTAACAACACGTCAAAATTAAAGTTCTAGTACAAAAAACTCTATACGTGCCTTTAAAATTTGAGGGTTTGTCTCGATTGCACCATCATCAGTTCCGAGCGATAGCGAGCGAAGATACGAGCTACTCAGAATCACATAGAAAACATACAGTCCAATTGATAGCCTCCTCTTTTGAAGTGGGTTAAAAAAGTTGCCACTCACGTTCAATGCCGGTTGTCTGGAATGACGCTCACCAAGCGGCAGCACTTGGGCGTCAGGCCACAGAAGATATTTGAATAGCACGACGTAGTACCAGGGCCCATATTTTTGAATCACTCGCGTCAAGATAGAGCGAAAAAATAGAGCTCCAGTACCTACTACATACCCAGCAAGCACATAACTTGTATATTCACCAAAACAGATACAGAATTATGTCTTTAGATCATATTAATTCTTTTAATCGTCAGTATCCAAATATGAGTACTCTATAAGGCACTTATTTTATCAAATTATGCTTACTGGTTTATTATAGTCAGCAAAAAGATGCTACAATGTCAAAAATCGTAAATTAACGTCAGATAATTCTAAATTACAGCTTCTAAAACAGCTTTCAAACTTATACCAAGACTATTATCTTACATTGATAATTTGAAAAACTTTACGCTATAAATATGCATTAATAAATTATTTTATAGTGCTTTTGAACGTATATTGAAATTTAAAAAAAATAAAAGCTTTCTTATAGTCCATGGTTGTGTTAATTTAATGCTAGTCCTATATTAACATTGACTTTATAACAAATAATGCCTTTGCTCCGTTTTCTTTCTGATCTATCCATCTCTACAGTATATAGCTATATTTCGATTTTTGTAACGGGCCATATTAAAATGAACAGCACTATTATGCTACAGTCAAATGCCTAAAGCTTTAATTTTATTTGTCGCCATTAGCTTTCCTTTTCCTTTCTTACAAAAAGAATACAAGTCACTATAAGATCTGACTAGAAAGGGAACGAAATCATTTGAATTTTGTACGGATACCTTTAAAAGCTATTACGGATATATATTTGGAACGGATACCTTTATAATTATCTTACATTGATAATTTGAAAAACTTTACGCTATAAATATGCATTAATAAATTATTTTATAGTGCTTTTGAACGTATATTGAAATTTTAAAAAAATAAAAGCTTGCTTATAGTCCATGGTTGTGTTAATTTAATGCTAGTTCTATATTAACATTGACTTTATAAAAAATAATGCCTTTGCTCCGTTTTCTTTCTGATCTATCCATCTCTACAGTATATAGCTATATTTCGATTTTTGTAACGGGCCATATTAAAATTAACAGCACTATTATGCTACAGTCAAATGTCTAAAGCTTTAATTTTATTTGTCGCCATTTGCTTTCCTTTTCCTTTCTTACAAAAAGAATACAAGTCACTATAAGATCTGACTAGAAAGGGAATGAAATCATTTGTATTTTGTACGGATACCTTTATAAGCTACTTTATTTGTTAAACTTATTCCTAATGGCTAATTTTTATATTTGTTAAAACTAGGTTATGCTTTCTTAAAATTGTAAACTATAATAAAGTATTTTAGCAAGAGCGCGTGTATTCTTTACTAATAACATGTATATTTCACCCGACAAACTGATGTGCGCAGCTAATTATGGCTTATTTCAATCAAAAAAGTCAGTAATAAATATCCATTCAATATTAATTGTCACATTTAATTATTTTAGGTCCACAACGTAGCACGATATCAACAGCAGAATAAATATATTTTTAAAATCATAAGATTTTCTTTTTTACAAAGAAAGTAAAACAGTAAGCATTGTTATGAAATTTTAATAACAGATTGTAATTTTAAAAGCTTTAAATTAACTGTATTAAAGTCGCAGAAAATGCCATTTGTTTATTCCTATGCTCATAACTGACTTTATTATTGAAGTAATATGATAATTTTAATGCTATTAAATAGCGTTTATATAACTCAACGCTGTCTAAAGGGGGGGCCCAAATTTTACTTAAAAGAGTCGTACAAAAGAAATACAGCATATATACGATTTGGTTATAATGCTTTGTACATGAACTCGTGCTATCATAAGTTTATTAAAATTGTGTTGTGTGCTTCTTGGGTAGTAAGTCAGCCCCCTGAATTAGAAACATTGGGTTACGTATTCGGTCACGATTCGATAGTTTTCTACAAATTAATAAATTTAAATAACGTTGATTTAACCGAAGCATGTATATTATTTTGTTATTTGAATTTTTGTTAGGAACCGGAACCGTACTTAAAAGCTAAGGAGTTTTCGTGTTTGAGCACACTAACATTAAGAACTACCTACACAGGTCCGATTTGAAGTGAAGAAGAGAGTCTTACCTATATAGAACTAATATAACACTGATTTAAATCAATCAAAAAAAATACCTGCAGTAAACTAACCGCGTACAGTACGTAATTACTGAGTTTGGATGTACGGACAACAGCATGTCAAGGTAAACACCGATGTATCTTATGCAATTGTAATAAGGGCTAGTTTGCAACAAGAATGGGTAACCTGATGTGCTGACTGTACATTTCATGTTGACTAAAATATCCACAATCATTTCTGTTTAGCCCAAAGGTATTTCTGGTAGAGAATGCCATATGGCGTTAAGTCCACCTTTTGTACAAATTTTTGGTTGTTCAATAAAGTATAAATAATTAAATAAATCTAGGTCATCATTAAAGAATCTAGTAACTCAAACATATTAAGGAAAACATATACGTTAACACATATTATTATAAACTATTGTATTTCACATTTAATGTAGATTGCAAAATTATCATCATTTATAATATTATAAATTTGACAATCATCATATCTTTTACACATACAGTTGCTCAATTGGAGTATTTCTTTAACTAAGTTGAAAATATACTGTATATTATTATGGAAATAAATGTGTTTGAGCCTTTAAAACAAGGAAAATATTGTTAAAAACTGTCCCTGTGTCTTAGCACAAGTGCCTCCTTTTCCTCTACAGGCATCCTCTTCTCACACTAACAAAAAGAGAAAAAACCGGCCAAGTGCGAGTCGGGTTCGGGCACTGAGAGGCCGTGCAAATTTAACTGAATCAGGGAATCCACTTACTTCCACTTAGGAAAATACCACAATATTATGTTGACAGAAAATATAACTTTGTTTTTCATAGTGTGAAACCATATCAGTAGCAACAGACAGAAATCGTGACATAGAAAATCGTTCTCGCAGTCGCAACGCCCTTGGTCCGCAGCCCAACTCAAATATAATATAACCAATTATCATTAATAAAAGACCAAGACCTCAAATATAATATAACCAATTATCATTAATAATGCAGCTCACAAAAATTTGCTCAGAATTAACTTTTTTGTAGTTAGTTTGTAAATTAGAAAAATAACACAACTTCATAATACAACCACAATTAGAAAATTCGAATCTATCTTAGTTTTAAAGTTGCCCTCTCTGTATTTCGAGTCGCTCACTTAGTAATTTATTCGCACGGATAGTATTTTTATATTTGGAATGTAATAATCAAAACCCACCTTTTTGTAAGCTCGTTCTGGATTTTATTGTTGACCAATATTCGTCGTAAGTTTGGTTTATTTTTCGCTTATTCAAATGCGAGAAAACCGGCCAAGTGCGTGTCGGACTCGCGTACTGAGGGTTCCGTGCCAACTTTAACTGATTTAAGGAACTCACTTAGCTATAATACCACAATATTTTGTTGATAGCAAATATAACTTTGTTTTTCATAGGGTTTGTATGAAGAACAAAGCTATGTTTGCGGTTGATGAAAATGAGCTATATCTCAAAAACTACTAATTTGATCTCATTCAAACCAGTTTTCGTCAAAAGTATTTGTTAAGATCCGAATAATGTATTTTTTTTTAAAATTTACACTCGCTTAGTTTAGAAGTTAGATGGGGGACGCCCATTTTAACATTTTAAAAGCGTGTATCTCTCAAACGTTAGACTTTAAAAGAAAATGGTTTTAGGAACCTTAATGTCATTTTCAAAGACCTATCTATAGATGTAACACTCGCATAGGTTTGAGTAAAACAAATTTTTTCGGTTTTAGTTTCATATATGGGAAATAAAAAATAATGATATTTAAGGGGGGCTTAAATATCATTATTTTTATTTTTTTGTATAAGAATCTTAAAGCGGTTAACAGAATACACCTTCGTACCAATATTCAACAGTGTGATGCTTATAGGTACAGAATAAAGTGGTTGTGACATACGGACGGACAGACTTGACGAAATTATAAGGGTTCCGTTTTTTACCATTCGGCTACGGAACCCTAAAAAGGCAACGAAATGCAGCTATTTTTAACCGACTTCAAAAAAGGAGGAGGTTATCAATTCGACTGTTTTTTTTTTTTTTGTATCTATGTTACCTCATATCTCAGTCGTTTGTCGACCGATTCGAACACTTTTGTCGCCTACTTAGAGGGTATACCTTCTAGTTGGTCCCATTTTTTTCATTTTGGGATCTGATAATGGGATCTTGGTGTCATCGAGGGAAACCCTCAAATTTTAAAGGCACGTATAGTGTTTCTTTACTTGAATCTTAATGTTGACGTGTTATTACGTCTAATAGTCAACATTTTGTGGGGCTGAGCTGATGGTGGAACTCCTTAACGCTTAAGAGTTCAGTAATTATAATGAAAGAACTTAAAATAGGTAGTATGTAGCTTCTTAAAAAATAGAGTCATAAGGTGCCCCCCCCCCCATTCCACTGTAATCTCTTAAAATGAAGAAAAAAAATTAACTTTAAAACAAGTAAAATCCGACTTCAAAACCAAAATTTACTAAAAAGTCTTAAATAAACTCTTGACTTTTGAAAGGAAAGGACCCATTTTAGGCAAACAATTTCTGTTGGGAGTCGGTAGAATAGAATAGAATTTTTATTTATTTGACACACTAGATACATTACATTAAATAAATTAAAACAAATCAAAACAACTAAAATTAAATTCATAAAAAACAAAAACAAAGCGCCCAGGTGTGCCATAAAGGTCCCCGCTCAGTATATATCGTGACAGCAGATGGTAAGCATGCCACGACACTGATTTTCAGCGGGATCCCCTGCTAGGCACTGGGTGTAAACACACACTTGAGTGTGACACACACAAACAGAAGAAAACAATAAAAATAAAAAATAAAAAAACGACAACAAATAAAAAAAAGAAGAAGATTACATTATTATCATACATTCGAATTAAAACATTCATAAATTAATAAATTTACAATTATATTTCATTATTTTATTGTTTTTGTATATATTGTTATAATTCTATATATTATATAACGTAATCATTTGAACAGAATAAATGAATAATAACCATTTACAGATTAAATATTTACGAAAGTAATAGCGCTTGCAGCGCCCTCATCTCGCCGGTCTCGTGCCGGTCGCGTGGGCGCGCGTTCCTACCCTATCAATTTGTCATCTGTCAAATAAGTAGAGTAGACCCGCTCTGCAACCCACACCTACCAAAAAAGAGTGAAGGAAATTCGCCACGTTGCGCTTTGTTAAAACCACACCCCAGATTCAAATTCAATATACAGTTTGTAGCCGAGTTTAGAAATTGGATGCACGGCTGAACGAAGAAACAGAAAGGGATCTAGCCTTCTGTTTGGTGCGAGTCGGTGCCATCACTTTGACCATCAAGCATCAACTATTACAGCACCGACTCCAAAAAGAAATTGTTTGCCTAAAATGGGTTCCTTTCCTTTCAAAAGTCAAGAGTGTATTTAGACTTTTTAGTGAATTTTGATTTTGAAGTCGGTTTTTACTTTTTTTAAAGTTATGTTGTATTAAATCAGGTTTATGAAACAAGAATGCGGCCAAACGATGAGCTACACATACCTGCTTTGCGTTTATTTAGCATAGATAAGAACAAGTACTAAATTAGGAGCTTGCACTGATTTGTAAATTAATAAGTTTAAAAGTTATTATAATACTCAGTACAAGCTATGAAAAATTTATAAAGGAAATAAAAAGAAAATTGAAAATCGTACTATCGATCACGGTATTGATCTTCCGAAAGAAACTGGTCTTAGCGCGAGTTAATATCGTCCAACGACACCTAGTGAGGCAAGTGTGCAACTGTGTGAGTAACATGAGTAGGGCTCAAATGCACTTGCGCGCAGCCGTCATTACAGTAAAAAAAAGTAAAAAATCATTTATTTCTCTGTTCACAAAAAAGGAAACATGTGTTTATAATACTGGGTCTAAGGTTAGTGGTCTTAGATTTGTTCCTATATCTTGTGAGAGACTGGTGCCTGAAGTAGGTTTCATAGAAACCTGTGACACAGGTCACCAGGCCCCCCCACAGAAGACGATACTTGGAACAGGCAAGTGAAGTATATAAGAAGTATATAACGAAGGATAGTCATCATAAAATAAAAAACACCAAGAAAGTAGTGAAGTGCCATTTTATTTTATTTTATTTATTTATTTTAGTTTATACCGGGGTAGTGAGTAAGTTCTCAGTGTCATAATAATCTAATGTGTAGAGAAAGTTGGTTACTGCCATTTTACAACTACGTTTGGTGGTCGAGTAGAAATTTAGGGAACTATTAAGTTTGTTGTATAGATAGTCACCGAGGAAGCAGAAAAAGTTATGCGATTTGGCGGTTCTGAAAAGCTTTTTCGGGCATACGTTGCCTTTCCTGCGTTTATCTCTAACCAGATTCGGATCATACAATAGTTGGGAGTGCTTTTTGAGGACTATTTGTAGGATAAAGGACTGTCTAACTGTGAGGATAACCCAACTCTTGTACAACTCCTCCGTGGAGTATCGGGTAAGGTAAGGCCAGCAGCCACTTTAAGGATAAGACGCTGAGCCTTTTCTGCTTCTAACAGATGCGTTTTGTCGGCCCCACCCCAGGAAGATATGCAATAATTAACAACAGATTGGCAAAGGGCAGTGTAGACCATTTTTATCACCCGGCGATCGGCTACGTATCTAAGAGTTTTAAATATGTAGATAAGTTTGCGCAACCGAACGACGAGTGTATCAATGTGTGGTTTAAAAGAGAGCGACTGGTCAATAACCACCCCAAGGTACTTGATTTCTGTTGTTCTAGTGAGACTGGGACAGAAACACTGTTCTGTAGTAGCGCAACTGTGTATGTATAACATTCGGTCATTGTTCGGCAGTAGGTCAGAGCGGAAAGCAAAGGTAATATATTTTGTCTTATCAATGTTTAGGGTAAGGATGTTATGTCTGAGCCACTTCCCCACCAAATTTAGTCCCTGTTGGGCAGACATAAATACGTCATGCCAAGATTCGCCACTAAAGAACAGAGCAGTGTCGTCAGCGAAGGCAAATAAAGTTCCATTTTGTAGGGGCAGTTTGCACAATTCGTTGATATATACTAAGAATAGCGTTGGCCCTAGAATGCTGCCCTGGGGGACTCCATAGGCAATATTTGTCTCTGTACTAGTTCAGTTGTCAATCTTGACACGTTGGGTTCTATTTTTGAGGTAGTCCGTGAATAGTTTGAGTGGAGTACCACGAACTCCAATATTCTCAAGCTTAGATAGAAGGTGCGGAAACGAGACCGTATCAAAAGCCTTGGCTAAATCGAGAAACACTGCTAGGCACTTACGTTTAGAATCTAAGGATGTTATCACAGAGTTTACGAGCTCATGTACGGCGTCATTCGTACACTTACCGCGTCGAAAACCGTATTGGGCAAGCGAAAGCAGGTTTTTGCTTTCGAGAAACTTAATGAGTCTGTCGTTCATTATTCGTTTAGCAATCTTAGAAAAGGTGGGTAGTAAAGAAATTGGCCTATAATTATCCACGCGATCTTTTGGACCCGATTTGTGGATAGGTTTTAATACAGCCACTTTGAAGACAGATGGAAAAACTCCATTTGAGATTGAAAGGTTAATGATATGGCAGAGAGGAGATGTTAAGAGCGCCGCATACCTTTTCGTGATCTTAGAAGATATAAGGTCAATTCCCACAGCACATTTGTCTTTCAATCTCATTATGAGTTTGAAGACCTCATCTTCATCCGTCAACGACATTACAAGCGAGAATGGGGGAGAATAAGGCATTTGAGGGACAGGACAAAGTTTAGGTGAGTTTGCATAGACCATTTTCTCGGCTAGGTTTTTTCCTACATTTGCAAAAAACCTATTTACCCCATTAACGCTTTCCTGTGGATCTGACGGATCGAGAAGTTGGGATGAGTGATTGACGATTTTACAAGAACCAGTTACCTTTTTAATGGCGTTTCAGAGGTCTTTCACGCTGTCCCGGGCTGATT
Source organism: Pyrausta purpuralis (assembly GCA_963924145.1). Classification (NCBI taxonomy): domain Eukaryota; kingdom Metazoa; phylum Arthropoda; class Insecta; order Lepidoptera; family Crambidae; genus Pyrausta; species Pyrausta purpuralis. The sequence goes on along the minus strand of OZ001666.1, from coordinate 6,420,452 downwards.
CCAACTGCGTCTTTTCAAACGCTCTTATAGCTTTTTTCAGGGATGATGAACAAAAATTCCTATAACGTTTATATGTTGTTTTAATAATCTCATTAGTAGGATCAGACTTGTGTTTTTTAAATAAGTTGTCACGGTTTCGCATACATCGCAACAAAGCTCTGGTTATCCACGGCCTGTAGATGAGTTGCCTTTTTGGAGTTTTCTTAATGGCAGAGGTATCAAGGATAGCTGAGTTTAATTGCTCAACTAGCCAGCTGGCCGAGTTGTTAGGATCATCGCACATTAGTACAGAACCAAAATCGATCGTTTGAACCAGTTGATCTAATTTTTTGAAGTCAATGTGAGATACATGTTTCTTTATGGAGGTCAGTTCTTTTTTAGATTTATGCTTAGAGCTACCGATTGGTGATCTGTGATGGAGGTTTCCAAAATTACACACGCAGATTCTAGTTTGGATTTTATCATTATATGATCGAGACAGGTGCGAAAGTGAGTAATTTCAGAATGGCCTGAAAGGATCCCATGGCTAGCCAACATATTTAAATACTCATTAGAATATTTGTCATGGCTATTTGGAGAGATGTCAATGTTTATATCTCCACAAAGGAAAATATTTTTAAAACAACTTAATTTTAAGAGTAAAGCGTCCAACGAGTTAATGAATTTACTAGGGTCTTTGTAGTTTGGCGGCCGATAAACTCCTATAATACAGGTCTCATTACTAAACTTTAACAGAAGGCAGTTACATTCCTCGACCTGCGGTTCCTCGAAGGTTCCTTTTAAGTGTTCTTTGAGGTATATTACAACTCCTTCATTTTGTGTGAGGTTGGTTTGGGTAGCAGCATGAACGTAGTTATTCAGAGTGGGTATAATATTAGTTTTAGGAAGCCAACATTCCGTCATAACTAAAACATCCCAGGCTACTTCAGATCTTTGTAAGAGTGTTTCAAGGTTTGCCAGGTTACAGGTTATGCTGCAGATGTTTTGCATTAAAATATTTAAAGAGCGTTTATTAGTAAAGATCTTTTCCTTCACTCCATCGACCCCACATGCAGTCACACAGGAGGGAGATAGGGAATCCAGGTCAAGGTTAATCGCATTAATATTTTGCATTATTTTACGTTATGTTATTATAGAATTTAAATTTGTCACGTGCCTTACGTGACTGACAGAGATAAAAATTAGTACGATAAGAACCGTGACCAGGACCCCCCCTCCCACCTAATGAAATGATATTTGTGGTGAGACGTTTGTTGAATGAGTTATGTGTACGTGTCAGTATTTGTGTGTGTGTTAATGCTCTCTGCTTGTCATATATTAGTTTGTTAGAGCAACTAGAATACCAATATGATACTTGCATGACAGCGGTAGTATATTGAGATAATATAATTCTGCAAGTCATTATATAAGCATAAATCAGAAAGTTAAATTTCATGAGGCATACAACTGAAAGCGTATGCAAACAGATTATGTTACAGCTGCTACCTGATGTAAGGCAAAGCTGGGAAGAGCATAGGTAAAGGTAGCCAGCCTCGTTATTATTATAATACATCGAAAGTAGTAAAAATATAATATTACATAGAAAAAGTATTATAAAAATTTTTTTGGAATTTCGTTCTCTCAGTCACTCTCACTGGGGGTTGACCTTCAGCTTTCCTAATGTACACTTTCCCATACGAGGTCCAGGTGGCCGCAATTTTACGATCTTTAGCAAGCTCCCTTGTAAGATAGAAGACGCGGCGGGCTTTTGCTGTGAGAGCTTCAGATAGAAAAACGGTTTTATTTGGACCCGGAAGCTTGAGAGCCGAGGTGTCAATCGAGGCTTGGTTTGACAGTCGTTTTTCTTTATTGTATTCTTTGAATCTTTGTATCAAATTTTCCTTTCTTGTCGTGGTAGTGAAGTTCACTACTATTGCTTGGTTTTTAATACGAAATATTTCGCGGATCTCGGAGTCTTGAACTTGGGGAGTTGAGCCTATGGTCGTGGCTAAGGTTTTTACAATATTGCTTAGTGATCCTTTGTTTTCCTGATTAAGTTTCGGAATGTTGCGAAGTTCAACTGACGTAGACTTCGAATCTCTTTCTAGCATATCTATTTTATCCTCGAGCGACTTAATATGTGTTTTGTAATGCTGATTATCCCTTTCGAGTGAGCCAACCTTTTCAACGAGAGTGTCATATTGCGACGACATAATGTCCATTTACTTTTTAATTTCGGAGTTTTGTTCAATTAAGGTGTTAATTGATGTGTTAAGGGCGATAAATTTGGCCTCTTGATAACTGTAACTTGTGTAACTTTTCAAACATCTGCTTGAACTCAGATAAAAACTCATCTGAACGGCCCGGAGTGTCGGCAAGCCTGCGTTTCACTCTTTTTGAGATATTTACCGCAATGTTGTGCTTCACTGACCCAGTAGACGACAGGTTTAATTCTGAGTCAGATCCGTAGTGAGAGGGTGATTGTTCTGTGGCGATATTGGAAGCCGAGTCGTGTCTAAAAGGCGGTGAGCGCTGTAATCTCGGCATTGTTTGCTGAATTATTTCTCGCGTAGGCCTAAATGAGTCGCCAATCCGACGGCAAAGCGATTAGATGATGGGCGGGGCTTATGTTAGCGCACACCCACTTTACTGCGTAGGAGTGGATCAAGCGGCGGGGCGATGCTATGTATTGTGGACGCACTCACGCACATAAGGATGTTTCACTCACTCAGTGCGCGGCGATCTTCACCTGTGGCCAAAGAGTAAAGTATAGTACTGGAAAAAGAGTGCCCCCTCACGGAAATTTTCGTCACCCAGCATTGAATAGTAGCGCCATATCTTATTTCCATCAGACACTAACATGCTTTATATATATCTATAGCTGCCTGCCTAATATATATTGGTTAGTATCTATAGGAATGCATTACTCGTAACTATAGCTATAGCAAGAGTACAGTTGCGTTGTTTTTGTTATTTTTTTAGTTTTTCTTGAAGTAAGAAAGAAAAACTAAAAAAATATAACAAAAACACGCAACGGGACCCTTACTATAGCTACAGTTCAATAATTAAAAATTGGTACACGACAGGAGATCTACATAGGCGGGTGAAATTAAATGCATTTTAAATTTGTTGTTAAAATCACATTTATTACTTTTTATTTTTATAATTGCTATGTCCTGATTGAAATTTCTGGTAAACATACAATTCAATCTATGCTTTGTTGATAATATTATCCAAAGCAATTGCATACATTCAATTGTTTTTATGAAATTTTTAACTGTTGGCACAGAAATTTCTAATATTTTAATCTTATTACCAGTTTTTTTTATGTTTAATAAATTTAACTGATTTGAATGTTTTTATGGCATCCTGCCAAAGTTGATGATGAGGCGAATTTAGTCTCACACATCCTTTAAACACTTTACCATTTGGTATATGAAAACTATTTGTATTTAGGGAATCAAAAAGTTTATCCATCAGCAAAACAAAAGGGATAAGATGGCGACACTCCTCGTTAATTAATCCTCTAGCAGATAAATGCTCAGTTACAACAGCAACACTGTGGCTAAATACTTGAGCAGCCGTTTTAACTCTCATTTTTTAATTTTGTCTGGGATCAAATGTTCTTCCGTCAATTTATGAAGAAATCTTAATTCTCCTAAGCATTTATCTGCAGAGTAAACTTCTTGAAAGTACTGCCACTTAACAATTTTTTCTGTATTATTATCTTTGAAGTCTTTAAATTTCAAATCTTTGTTTAATAAATTGTCTCGTATGCCCTTTAACAAATGAGGGACATCAAACAAAGGAATAATTTGTTTTTTATTAATTTCAAACATATCATGGCGCCATGCTTGTCCCTTTTTGAAGTAACATTTTTTTTGTATCATCTAATAATTGATTTATAGCACATACATTGGCAGTGGCTTGGTCACAAACTGTACACAACACAATTAGGCCAGTATCTTGAATTTTTTTAATAACATCTACTATAGCGCTTTTTAAGTCAATTTTATTAGCACTGTTCGTAAAATAAAAAGCAACTGGCTGTTTGAAGTTAGCTTTGACACCTTTTATCATGAAAACAAGTACATGATCCGCTATTTTATTTTCATCGAAATCGGAAAATCCTTTTAACTTGTCACTTTTACTGTCGTAATTGACACTGGGGGTTAAAAACATTTCATCAAAAATAACGGAGCACAGTTTATCTTCTGGGTTCATACTCTGAACAGTCTCCTTAATTTTTTCAAACACAATCATTTATGCCAGATTTAATTTTTATTTCTGACAACAGTGCTTTCAAAGTTTTTGCTGATGGCAAAATGAATTTTCTTGCTAGGAAATTATAATACCTACGACTTTTTTTAAATAAAGATAAAGACAATATCTTGTCATCTAGGCTAAAGCGTCGACCAGAAGGCGCTTTATGAGCTTGGCTGCATTGCATTTTCATAAATATCTTAGCTTCCATTGACGCGTTTTTTGTTAATCTTATAAATGCCGCATCAGTAGTCAATTTTTCGGCACTTGCCAGGCTGGCTTTGAAATTTTGAGTTCTCTGACGTGTTCGACGAAGCTGTGTCTTCAGGTTCTTAATTTGTTTTTTGTATTGCTTATATTTTCGGAGCACCATAACTGGAACCTTTTTCTTTGAGACTGAAAAAAATGAAAAACAAAATTAATTGTATTTTTGGGAGAAGTCTGTTGGATTGCCCCATGACGGATGTGAGCTAATGTAAGTTGTGGTAAGCAATCATTCTCAATGAAGGGTCACTTGGTTAGAAATTAAGTACGACCTTTGTGGTCGAGTGGCGTACACACCGGTTTTCATTAACAATCGATCACAAAAATGACAGCTTTCAGCCCATAGTAATTCTGTGTTTATCGGTTGTCAACTTGCTTCGGTTTTGATATCGAATGATTCTGAATTGGGGGGCAGGAGCAGGGCCAACAGCTTACATGCTTTCTAAGACATGGGGGACATAGGCGAGTACATTGACCATTATACCAGTGAGGCAATTATTTATATACCATTGGTATTAAAAGAGTATAATACATACAATTATTTGTCCTTTTTTGTGCATCCTTAGGCTCCTCCTTTTTGAAGTAGTTATGCTCGAATAGCGGGTCATCTGAAAAAAATAAGATAGTAACTTTATATTATTTACTATAATAAATGTAAAATCAGAAACAATCATAAATATTCATGTTGGGCACCGATAGTTCTATCATCCTTTTTATCCTTCTTTATACTTTTTTAAGATCATATATTTTGGTGGATGATTGTTTTATAGCTTTTCTATAATTTATGATTGATCGATCGTCTACTTATAGTGAGGAGAATAGTAAAGTTAATAAAGTAAAAAAAACTATCAAAATATATGATCTAAAAAAAACCCACAATGTTTAAAATGATATTCTTCTTAATTGAAAAAATAATTAACGAATTTTTATCAAATCCCTCGACCAAAAGTGAATACGTATCCACCTATTTATTAATTGCAAAACCAAGAAAATCTGTCGTAGCTGCCATTACCTACCCCGTAAGAACAATTTCTCTATAGTTCTACGCATGCAGAAAACTGCATGTCAATTGGTCAAGCCATTCTGGAGAAACATTGGAACATTCGTTTGTTAACACACAAACATCCTCTCACCCCAAAAGCATACACCTACTCCATTCTGTTGCGGGTAAAAAAATGTTGAATTAACATACATACCTATAGGAGTCCTATAGCTTACAGTCCTATAATAGGACTGTAAGCTGAATTGGATGCTTCAGCATTGTCTATACCAGACCTTGATATTTTATTCAAATCTTCGCTCGGCATGACTGAAAAATAATTTTATTTGTTAGTATTTAAGACCTTAAAATATTTTTAATACAAAATAATAATTGTGATTTAGCACTACTTTTTTCTAATGTTATAATCAAGTATTCTGGTATTACAGTAGAACCTCGTTAAGTCGAACCTCGATAAGTCAAAAACCTCCAAATCTCGAAAAAACGTTTTGTTCCCTTCCCTTCAAACACCAAAACCTCCATTACTTGAAATCTTGACCCTCTGTTAGTCGAAATAATCACCGAGTCCCTCCAAGCCATTTTGATACATATTTTCACTCTATAACTCGAAAAATTAAATTTGACCTCTGTATCTCGAACATAGCAACGTTTAATTTTACAACCTTTAAAACTTGATCATTTGGAATTTATTACCTCTATTGGTCGAACAAAAATAAGTTACCGACTTTAAGAACTTGCCGTTAATGTGAGTACACTATTGTTTCAGCATTTTAGGAGTATACGATAGTAAATTTATGACTCACGTAAACACGTGTTTGCTTGCTTGGTGTCAGGTGTTTAATTTTGATTTCCTTTAAAATTTAGCTGAGCAAGTCATTGAATACCTTACGTAATTTTATAGAGCAGACCAGTAACTCTGAAGAAGAAGAATTTTCTGCTCTTTATATATTAGACAATGCTATAGATAGAGAACAACCAAATTATCTAAAGCAAAAAAAAATACTGACTTTTTTAATGCCATATTTTTTATTTTAAAATGATTTGAAATAATGTTGATTTATAATAAATAAAAATATGTTTGTCACCTCTGCAAGTTGATTTCTTATTTATTTTACCTCTCTAACTCAAAATTTATAAACCTCAAACTCTTTATGTCGAATCAAAATCCGCCTAAGTCGAAATCCTGTACAAGTTGAAAACTCTATAACTCGAAATTTTTGGCGTCTCCCTTAATGTTCGACTTATAGAGGTGCGACTGTATTATTATTAAAGCTTTATTTGTTTCACTTAATTACATGTGTATTTTTTAACATAAGTTAATTTATTTTCCATTATAAGTGATCTCGCTTTGGGTAAAAGCCTCCTCCATCTTTTTCTAACTTTCCCTATATTTTGCCATATGCATCCAGCTCTTTACTGCTATCTTTATTATTCTGCTATTAGGGCAGATAAATATCTCGCAAAAGGTTAATGAATTGTGTAACTATCATGTAACAAAGCTACATTATTTTGATAAGTAAATTATGTTTATGTTAAAATAGTCTTAAGAACATAAATATTTAATTTAACATACATACCCATAGGACTGTAAGCTGAACTGGATGCTTGAGCATTAGCTATACCAGACCTTGGCATTTTATTCAAATCTTCGCTCGGCATGACAATTTTTTTTTTTTATTATTAGTATCTAAGGCCTTAAAATATTTGTTTTAGTACAAAATTATGGAAAAAAAATAAGCACTATATTTTCCTTGATGTTATAATCAGTGATCGGATAATCGGATGCATATTTACCTAAAGTTGTTTATATCGAAAGAATTTTCTGGGATCCTGGAATTTGTATTTAAAAATATGCATTTTAAGAAGCCGCCTTCATAATACCCTAGCCAAAAATGGACTTTAGGTAAAAAATATGCATCCGATTATCCGATCACTGGTTATAATCAAATATTCTGCTATTAAGGCAGATAAATATCTCACACAAGAGTAAAGAATTGTGTAACATTCATGAAACAAAGCTACATTATTTTAATAAGTAAATTATGTTAAGCATAGTTACCTATAGAACTTGATTGTTGAGACAAATTCGAAATGGTCATACAGGAACTTTGATCTGCACTCAACACTTGAGAGTTATCGACAATAGCAGCACTTGACATATTATCTGTCATTACTTCAGTAGAACTTACTATTTTATCTGAAAATAATTTATATTTAAGTCAATATAAACAACAGTAATTTCTCGTGTTCCATCGACACACTAAGAAGAAGAATATAAACAACTCGTAATTAAATAAAAAAAAAACATTTTATACACCTCAGTCAACAATAAATACAACAATGGACAATAACAACTCACTTGTTAAAAATAATGATGGAACAGCAAGACAATTCAAACGGTGGTTCCTGTTTCTATCAGCAGCAGTAAAGTGGATGTCACAAATTACTGTTTTTCTATAAAATTCATAATCTAACGCTGTATTCAAAGTTCCGCCAATTAAGTCAACCCAGGCTTGGAATGCATCAGGATGTTTAGATGGGTTTGGAAACATATGTGTGGATACACCTGTAATGAAATAAGTTTTTTATTGAACATTTGTATTTTTTTAAAAACAATGTTAGGAATTGAGTAATTAAGAATGAATGAATGAATCTGAGATTGAGGTTATAATATAAAATGGGGCCTTCTTAACAGTTATTTTGGCAGAGCAATTTAGCAGAACAGTTATATTGGACGGCATGCAAAACTAATGAAGAATTTAGGAAATTCATTACCGCAACTTAGTGCTTCTGTGAATTAAAATTGACATGTAACAGTTTGACTACATTAGCTAGGTGTTCATTTAGGTTATAATAACCTCAACAAATAATTATGGGATAAAAATAATATTTGAGATATTTAACATACGTACCACTTGGTGGGCATCCTAGAGCACAACGTTTAGGCTTTCTGCAATTCAAAGGCTTTAAACAACACAGTAATTGACCTATACCGGTCGAACCGGTCGTAAGGCCTCCAATATCGCAATACGCAAAATAAAGGTAAAACTTTCTACTTATGTGGAGGATGTATATCAACTCAACACAATAAGTAGAAGATCACAGTGAAAAGCCACAAAATCACAATGAGAAGCGCGTGTACACACATCAATTCCACACCGGCATTTGGAAAAAAACGGCCATTTGTAATGCTATAATATTTTGACAGCAAATGTCACACTCTATAGTCTTTGTTTGAACTTATGGTCAGCTTTAGAGTAAAACAAATTATTGAATATAAATTATTTAACTGTCTCTTATATCATAAAAACATGTTTTTATAATATGTTATAAAGAAAACAAAATGATTTAAACAAATAAAACCAAGTGTATGTATTAACTGCCTTAAGCGCCATCTAGTATACCCCATGTATGTGTTTTTTTCGGATGGAGTTCAGAGATGGCGCTAGTGTCCATACTAAAAATTTAAAAACACCCAATCTAGGCAACCTTACCACGCCTGCCTGTGGCTGCGCTCCTGGTAGTTCGGTCGGCCGGATTAAACTTGATTTATTTTTAGTAAAAATTTAAATAATATTTTACAATCTCTTGCAACTAAATACACGTCTGATCTCCTCAGAGGTCCGAAGGGAGGGGGAACTACTTACGTCAATAATTCGCGTGATTATCGTAGATTTTTAATTCGTTTTCGAACAATTATCACACGCCATATTCAAGCGAGTAATTTGCGTTCGAAAACGAACAAATAATCAACGAAAATACCGTGAATAAAGACGTGAGTAGGTACTCACAAAATTTAGATATATTTTTTCAAATCCCTTCTGAATGGATTTCAACTGGTTTTCATTTCAAAATTGGAGTATAATCAGCGAATGTCATACGCCATCTTGTCGCGAGTATTTCAAAAATAGGGCCTCTGGTTGCCGCGGCGCGCCGCGATTCTATAGTACCTACTAAAATAATTATTTATTATTGTTCGATAACACTTAATTATCAAGCCAAGTCGATTCAACCATACTGCGTAGTAGCGTCATGAGTTCATGACTAATGCAACAAAACGTTTCCTTTTAGTACTTTGACCTGTTAAGTGTTTCATTTCTGGTCGTAAACTTCTTTCTTTATGCTGCATTTACTTGTGTCAATGATTTCTTTTGATGTTCTTTGTTCAATCATCCTCAAGTCCTTTATTTGAGGTCTAAAGAAAAAGAAGTTTGTTTTTGATTACATACATAAATCATTCCTTAGTAGAGTCAGAACGGAAAAGTTCGATCTAGACACCAGACAAGTTATTGACTTAAATTTGATGCTGTTCATGATATTATATTCAAATCAAGAAGCATCAGAAGTGAAGTGTTTGATGTATTTCTCACTATTATCTGTACATCTGGATAAGCTAAATACAATGCATTTGCGCAAACACTGTGACTCTACTCTGAAACACGTTGATCGTTTCTTAACTCAACCTTTACCCTCGCATGATACAGTAGAGCACCTGTGGCTGACGTCCAGTCGCCAGCATACCAGACTATAATAAATTGTTGTTAGAAACTAACCCTTATCACGACTTTTTAAGATACAGTGTCAAGTTATACTTGACGCACTCGTGCGCAGGTGCAGAACGCTAATTATTTTGCGATGCGTGAACTTTTAACGGTGTGACTTCCTCTGAGCTGGGTCTGTTCTATCAGCTGTTACCTTATTGTTTGTCAAAATACTCCTGCGTTACAACATATAAAACATTTATCAAAGCTAGCAATAAATCACCAAAAGATAACTCATTTCGTTATTTATGAGCACCGAATTGGGAGACTTAACCAGTGAGAACGTGGAGGTGACATGTGGCGTACCACAAGGTAGTGTTTTGGGCCCCACCCTATTTCTTATTTATATTAATGATTTGTGCAACCTGACCCTAAACAATGCAAAAATATTTTCCTACGCCGACGACACCGCAATTGTCTTCAGTGGCTCTAGCTGGAGTGCAACAAAAAGAAGTACGGAAAATGGTCTGAAGACAGTTGCATCATGGCTTAAATATAACCTCCTTACACTTAACACTTCCAAGACAAATTACGTATGCTTCAGCCTCTATGATAATTTTCAACCTGATAATGAATTTAATATCAAAATACATACCTGTAAAGAATCAAGTAGTAACTGTAACTGTCCCTTAATAAATAAAGTAGAGTTCATTAAATATTTGGGAGTGATGGTGGATCAGAGGCTGTCATGGTATCCCCAGATTGAAGCAATAGTGTCAAGGATACGTAAATTCAATTGGATCTTTCGAATTCTTAGACACATTGTTCCCACAAACGTGATTGACAGTAGCGGGACCACCAGAAACATATTGAATCAAATTTATATCTCCCTGGTGCAGTCAGTATTAACCTACTGCATTCCGGTGTGGGGAAGTGCTCATAAAACGCGGTTTTTAATGGTGGAAAGAGCTCAAAGAGCATTACTGAAAATAATGTATTTTAAAAAAAGAACATTCTCAACAGAACTATTATACGAGACCAGCAAATTACTATCAGTAAGAAAACTTTATATTATAGGGCTAACACTAAAACAACACAAAACACTACCATACGACCCTCGCATTGCATGTAAAAGAAGAGCCCGTCGGTTTAAAGTAGCAACTACCCCCAAGGTTAGAACAGAATTCGCTAGAACACAATTTGAGTTCCAGTCGGCCAATATTTACAATAAAATAAATAAAGAGTTAGACATACACAAAAAAACACTATCGGAGTGCAAATCAATAGTGAGGAACTGGCTTCAAGAAATGGACTATGCTAAAACAGAGGCTTTAGTCAACAAACGAGACACCTAAAATAACATAAAAATCTCACAGATAGACACACACACACACACACATCACACATCACATGCACACACACACACACACACACACACACACACACACACACACACACACACACACACACACACATCACACATCACATGCACACACACACACACACACACACACACACACATCACACATCACATGCACACACACACACCACATGCACATGCACATGCACAAGTACACGCACACATTATGATAAATTAAGTTTTTACATCCATATGCGTAATTAAAATAAAATAAAAATTCATGTAAGTAGGTAAAATGTTATGATATAATATAATCTTATACGATTGATAGTAAGTAACTTAGTATATATTGTTAACCTAGTTATGCAGAGCGTTGTCTCCTGGCACAGGCAATTCCATGCCTAAAAGGAGGCTTCAATATCTGGCAAATTTTGTAAAATATTGTTAACAGAATTAAATAATTTTGAATTTTTTGAAATAATTTTGAATTTTTTTTTGAATTTTGAATGTGATGCAATTTTGATCTCTTCAGTTACAATTATCGTAGTAATTGTAGCACAGTAATTAAACCCTATATGGTGTATGAGTTTATAAATAGACTGCCTGCACTATATTTTGTAAATACACACTACAATAAAAGACTTAAAATAACTATTGGAATACCCGTATATAAACTCAAGTCAAGAGTATCTACTTTTATTAAAAAACATTGTTAAGTGTTTGTACAAAAAGAATTATGATGCTAATAAAATTTGTTTAATAAAAAACACAAAAATAATAATCCGTTGAAAAGAGGCCTTGACAAAAGTTTTAGTTCGGTTAGCTATAAAAGTGTGTTTTTTTAGTTTTTTTAAACTATAATTTATTTTTCATTTTTTAGTTCGATGTTTTAATTAATTATTTGCGGGACATGCGACACGCGGTAGCTCTATCTTTTTTACTCCCTTACAGAGGATCCACAAAAGACTTTATTAATCCTGGCGGTCCTTATAAGGATATTGAGAAACTGTTATTAAATTATTGCATTGTCATCGGTCCTTGATACGTGTGCAGAGTTTCAAATTAATCAAACTTCTGGAAATTGGTGAAAATTATGCTCAATGATTCCATAACATACATACATGGATACAACCCAAGCTTATATTTAAAAATAAAATAAAAAAAACGTGGTAAAAAAGAAAGGGTGTATATACAAATACAAACAGACATGTTGATGCACACAAATGTTTGTATTGTGCGGGGATCGAACCCGCACCCTCTGCGTAGTAGGCGATTTCTTGACCAGTACACCAGACGGGTCGTCAAATAGAATCTATATATATAGAATAAACATAGAGTCGTCGATAGGTCTTCAAAGATACTAGTAGCTATACGCTATACGATTCCTACACAAAAATAACATTTGAGGGTTGCTCCCATACTTGGAACTAAATTAATAAAACTTTTTTTGGTCAAACCAATGCTATCTCTGAATAAGTCTCTTCAAATGACATCGAGGTGCCATAAACCACTTTTCTAAAAGTCTTACATTTGGGAGATAGACGCTTCCAAATTGGTAAAATTGGCTTCCCCCCTAGCCCTTGACAGGAAATATAACTTTGTTTTTCATAGTAATAATAATAAATAAATAAATAAAGTTTATTTCCCAAAAAAAGGTTACATTGATTCATACAGGGACCGAAAAAGCCTGTATCAGGGAGCAACGCTCTTCCATTACTAAGGTCGTTATCAGTAAACACTATTTTAAAGATCAAGATAACAAAAATAACAAAAATTTGAATTAGTAGGTTACACTTTTATTCATAGAAATTATATTTTTGTGTGCTTTTGTGTCATGTTGTGTCTGTGTGTGTGTGTGTTTGTTACTATTTGATAATATCAAGTAATGCCTCCAAATCGTCATAGGTTTTGTTTTCTAGGTACACCTGTAAGCATCTTTTACAATCTCTATATTTTTTGTTATATAAATTTACATTCTTATTAATAATTTTATATAGGTAAGCCGAGCGAGCTGTATATTGCACAGAAGCAAAAACAGTATTGAATTTCGGGGTCTCTATCTTCTGCCTTCTTTTTGCAGCATTTTTAGCATCGATCTGTACTGTTTTGTGTTTCCTAAGAACTGTTTGTATAATGTAGAGTTTTCTAATTGACAGTATTTGCGTAATTTGGTAAAGTTTGTCAGTCCCAAACCTTCGCTTTTTAAAATACATCACTTTTACCAAGTTACGTTGTGCACGTTCTACCTCAAGAACAAGATTTCTTGGCCGCACCAGCCCAGACAGGCAGACAGTAAGCGAGAACCGACTGTACCAGGGATACATATATATTATTCAAAAGAGTCATGTTTCTATCCCCCAGCTCAGTATCTTAAATATCCAAGTAAGATTTCTTATTCTTTGAGTTACATGCTCAAGCTGAGGATACCAAGAGAGTCTTTGGTCCAACCACATTTCGAGATATTTTACTTACAAAGTTGCTTATACGCTCAAACGTTCTCTAATAGCTATGGAGATACGCCCATCGCAAGTTAAGGGTACAATAAATTTGGCATATACATCCTTTTCTACTCAGTAAACCGGTTTAGGATATTAAAATACATAGGGAGTAAAAACCATTTATTTTTAAATATTCAATATTTTGATAAATAAATAAAGTTTATTTTTATAGTATTTGTACAAATAACAAAGTTATATGTGCGGTTATTGAAAATGTGCTCTATCTTAAAAAATACTTGTTCGATCTCGTTCAAACCAATTTTCGTAGAAAGTCTTTGTCAAGATCTACATCATGTATTTTTTTGTCAAGGTCTAATTTCCATAACACAAGTTCATCAGCTACTTACTTTGGAATCAGAGCAATGTATGTGATTGGTGTCCAATATTTATTTATACATTTAATTCATTTTATTTCTTTGTCGCGCCGCCTACGTGCATTTTTGCTTAACCCAAAATATGACACGTAGATAATGATTTGGGTTGTGCAGTAATACAAATAATTACAAATATTTTTTTCATTCCTTAAGAAACTTGTCATAGGTTTGTTCATTTCTTCTGTCAATTAAGGGAGAAACAGTGATTAAGAAACTTCAAACTAAACAGCTCTCAGTTGCTTGAAAAATACAAATTATTGCGTGGTTTACTGAAGTCCATACACAATTTAGTGGCGACCTCTTGATGTCCCTGCTGATTTTCTATGTATACTTAAATTTTCTTTGCAACTGACAGCTGTTTAGTTTGACGTCTCTAAATCATCGTAATATGTCCCTTTTAATTTAAAAAGAAGAGAAAGAGACATTTACATTAGTTGTAGTCGGGTGTATCTAGAATCAAACCAACTGTCAGTCTAATTGTGATGGAGTTGGAGAAGGTGATGCAGTTTTGATGCCTTTTTATGTCCACTATCATAGAGGTTCATAAAAAACCGGCCAAGTGCGAGTCGGTTTCGCGCACTGAGGGTTCCGTGCCAACGTTAAAACTGAATTAGGCAATCCACTTACTTCCACTTAGTAAAATACCAAAATATTTTGTTGACAGCAAATATAACTTTATTTTTCGTAGTGTTGTATGAAGAACAAAGTTATGTTTGCGGTTGTTGAAAATGTGCTATATCTCATAAACTTCTCGTTCGATCCCGTCCAAACCAATTTTCATTGAAAGTATTTGTTATGATCTACATTACATATTTTTTTCAAAATTTACACTCGCTTTGTTTAGAAGTTAGATAGGGGGGACGCCCATTTTTCCACTTTGGAAGCGTCTAGCTAAGAAACGTTAGACTTTAAAAGAAAACAGTTTTAGGAACCGCCATGTCATTTTAAAAGTCCGGTCCTAGTAAAATTTCCGGTTTTAGTTTCATGTATGGAAGCCCGCCCCCCCTTAAATATCATTATTTTTTATTTTTTGTAGAAGAATCTTAAAGCGGTTAACAGGATACATCTTTTTACCAAATTTCAACAGTGTGATGCTTAAAGTTACAGAATAAATTGGCTGTGACATACGGACGGATATACAGACAGACAGACAGACAGACAGACTTGACGAAACTATAAGGATTCCGTTTTTTGCCATTCGGCTACGGAACCCTAAAATAGTAATGTGAAAAAAAAATTTTTCTTAACGTTTTTTGCGTCTCCTGTAAAATCACAATATTGGTGTTTACGACCTTTCTTCCCCGAAGTAGCGAGTAGTTATTTAAATTGGCTGCCACTTCTATCATGAGAACAAATATACAAAGCATTAGGCGAGTTAAGCTTACATGTAATATATTCGAGATAAACCTAGTTCAGGTTTTTTAGAGTGTAAGATAAATAAAATATAAGTTCAGTCATTTGTAATTGTAATCAAAATGTCTCTTTTGCACGTTTTATACATTACCACTTCACAATTCTCATTAAATATATGTTGTAGGAAATGTATGAATTCTACAATTCCTAAGAAATGTATACAATTTATACAATATTGATTCAGATATTATTTTCATGTGCTAAGAATTTTATACATTTTCTAGGAAACTTATAGAATTCCAATATTGTTTTAGAGTTTATTTAAAAGGAACACTATGTGTGAATAAAATAAATAAAACATGATTTTAAATGAAGGACTAGAGTTTTTAATACAGAAATCTCATTGAGACAATCAAGTAACAATCATACTGTTTCTAAATTATAACGTCAGTGGAAAGGAATTACTGCTAAAGCGCCAAAACTGTACTTGTGAAAAAGTAGATCAAAGTTTATTTTTTTTTAAAAAAATAACATAACTCTTTTGTTGCCAATGGTAGACAGGTCTTTTAAATTGAAAACATGATCTGTTTTTTTCCTAAATTTAAGTAGTATACATAAGTTTCTAGCTCATTTTGGTCACAAAATAGCTGTCGCTTCAGAAAAAGTACCATGAAAATTAATCAAATGTTAGTCAGGATAAAACTTCTAACCTCCACAAATTTCAAATATCCAACAAGCAAGAAGTGCTAAAGAGTTTTAACAAGCCTTTTGATAAAAAAAACAAAATTGCTTAGTGAGTTACAATTTGATGAGTCTGTCAAAGATAAATAACTAAACTACAATTATTGTAGTCACATACGCCAGCAAAGAAATGCGTATGAATCGTTATTACTAACGTGACTAACAGGAATATTTGCTTACATACGCAGACCTCATGGAACGAACGTAACCAAATGTTGCTAAACTCTAACTATACACTGATTTTTAATTAGATAGACCAAAATGACATTTGGTGGGTGACCACTTTTTTGTAATTTAAAAACAGTGTTGTTCCTAAATAATCGAAAAATTCAATTGTATTCAATAGTCTACTATTATTAAATAATAGTAGCTTAAATTTATGTTAACTATATTAGCTATAAATTAAACCTGTTTAAAAATATGTTTCCTACAATTATCATCATTATTTCTAAATCATTTCATGAAAGTATAAAAAAAAACTAAATACGTACAAATCATAGAAAAATATTGCCATTGCAAGTAAACAGGGTTAAATTGTTTACTCATTAGAAGCAAATATATTTATTACGTCTATTTACAGCCATATATAGCAATATTTTACGTGCATTATTTCTCCAAATTAGTTAAATCACATTATTGAACACTCGGATCACAAGTTCAATTAATCGCACACGATTCAATTGGTACTTCACTATTGCACTACGCTTGCAACATTAAAAAATAAAAAGTGCGATTGGAGCTGTCATTTTGGTCCATCTAATTAAAAATCAGAGTATACATAACACGTTTTAAGCAATAATAATACTTACAGATTGAATAGGTATTAATGATTTGTGTAAAGAAATTCTTAAATTATCCTAATGCCTTAATTAAAAATATTGTCATTACAGTAGGTACCCAGTTAGTAAACTGGGTACAGGTAGTAGTAATGACTATATTTTGAATTGTTTAGTATAAATAAATAAAACAGTTTGGTTAGTTAAGTAAAAATCATGATTTTACCAATCAATCTCGTTTATTTTCTTACAAAATTTAGATTTAAGGACTTTTAAATAACATTAATCAACCAATAGTCACATAAATTTGTATTACGTAATAATTAAAAAAGTGAACAAGATTAGGAACACTTAATAATTTCCATGTGAATAGGGTGTTCCTATTCTCTAGAACTTTAGTAAGGTTTGCAAGAAGCCATCGTTTTCTACCAGTGAGGACCGGCTAGTGGTAGCCGGCGCTGGCTAGGAATTGGCCTTGAATAAACGAATTGTTTAGTTCTTATCTGCAATAAATTATACAAACAAAAAATAACTAAAGCCATCTTGCAACAACAAAAATAAAAAAAAGATTTTCTCTTTATGATCATAATAATATTTTAGTTTATAACTACCATAATTATTCATTTGAACATCAGCAAGTTGTATGAGATCTAATCTACGGAGATCAGTGCTAAATACAGTACAGCATAGTACCTAAAGTCCGTTTTTCTTTGCTTGGCCCGTATTGTAAACAATATTTTTAAACTCTTAAAATAATTTTAGTAAATCAAATGAATAACCCTTATAGGTTGTTGGTTTTGTGTTTATCTTATTTTTAAATTAATAATTTCGGTAAAAAGTATTGTAGAGATTGTTTATAATATTTGCCAAGCAGAACGGACTTTACTTAAAACAACCAGTCTTGAATATCTTCAATATCTGTATCTGCCAAAACATCTTGAACATAATTCGCACGCATCCCCTGTTTGGAGCCGCGCCGCTCATGCCAAGTCAGTGGATGTAACCCTGAATGACACCTGCCAGGTCATCACTGGTTGTCTAAAACCTACCCCGGTGTCAGTTTTATATCCACTGGCTGGCAAAGCACCTCCGGAAGTCCGCAGGGCTGTAATGAGTTCTTCTGAAAGGGCAAACGCAGATCGTGACTCACGGCACCCTATGCACGGCTACGTCTCAGTGCCGCAAAGGCTAAAAAGTCGTCGCATGTTTATTAAGTGTGTCGCCCCACTTTCTACCGAACCCGCACAGGCCAGACGTGATCGTTGGCGCGTAAAAGCTTTCCTGCCTACTCCCTTTGTCCCACTTTCCGAGAATCTCCCTCCAAAAGTCCTTAAACAGGCCTCGGACTCAGGTTGGCGGAAGAAATGAGAACATGGCCAGGTGGGGATTTTAGGCAAGCTCTGATGTGGACTGTGTTTGCGGTGCAGTGCTAACTATAGCACACTTAACATCGTGCCTGGCGCGCCCCAGCACCTGCACGCCAGCGGATTTAATGAACTGCAGTCGATCCGCAATAGAAGTGGCTGAATTCTGTGCTGCAATGATTTAATTTCTCGGGTTCCATCGACACGCTAAGAAGAAGATCTTGAACATTTGCTGCATGGGGCAATGATTTATATTCTGAGACGTGTAATGCAGGAATTGTTTTATTATTACATATTTTTTCCAAGTCGGAAAATTTCTTTTATCTATAGATTTCCTTAGGCATTATTTCGGTTTTACCTAGGACCTCTACAATTTCTATTTTAGCTTCAACATTTAAATACATTATTTGTTAATGTACCAATAAACTGTAAAATTCAGAAAGCTTGAATTGCTAAAGGAACAGCGTAATTCAAGTTCTAATAAATATTTATCGTGTGAAAGCAAAAATATAGTGCCAGCAAAAAAAACTTACGCCACATTTGTTGCAAAAACACGTCATTTTAGTAGTGACAAGGGTGGTGATTTTCAAAATACTTGCAAAATGTGAAATAGTAAAGCGCCAAAAAAGTTATATTATTTATTGAGTTGAAACCTTCATAGATCAGCGAAAAAAAAAACCTATCCAACAATGTATGAAACTCGTTTTGGCCCGCATGGAGCTTTAATATTTTTTCCCTTTTCACTGACGATAATATCTTTTTACGTCATGAAAATTTAGGAAATATAGTTTTTATTTTTGCTCTTATTAAGACTTCTAAGTTACAATAAATTGAATATATGACATTTCCGGTAGCTATTTAGAAAAAGTATTAATTTCCCTGGAAATGTGACTAATATAAACTATAAATCATACATTTCCGGGTAATATTGAGGAATTATAAACAATACCTAGGTATTGTATACAATGACGAATATCATAAATTTCCTATATATACACAAAAGTTGCGGTTTAATCTCCATACGTTATGTTCCATAAATTTTAAGTACGGTACAGTCAGTAAATATAATCCATAGGTAATTAAATAAAATTACAATCAACAAAGACTATTAAAAGTGTTTAAACTATAATTTCCTGGGCCCCTATTTTAAATCACTCGCGTTAAGTTGGCGTGTGATATTTATTGATACATTCGGGAGTGAATTTTGTGAGTACTCAAGTCTATATTTCCTGAAATTTTCAATGATTTTTAATTCGTCTTCAGTGATTAAAACATTTGGTCCCTGGATTGCTATTCTCAGGTTGATTAAAGAATATATAAAAGGACATTTTGATAAACTGCAAGACTTCTACTTTTGGTCATTAATTTGTTAAGGTAGTATTTAAACGAGTGACGTTTTACAACGAATCGTCTCTCCGTAATTCGAGGCGGTTATTCCGTGTTTCGTTCGTAAATACAGAGTGATAATAATTAATTTAAGCCGCGAAGTGATTTCTTGTGAATGTGTAGTGGTAATTTAACTGACAACTGTTTGTTGGACTCAAACACGTGAACGATATTTGCCAACGCGGTAATTTCTGTGCGGATAACGTAGTGAATCGCGTTGATTTCAGTATGATTGGTGTGAATGTTATTAGTAATTAATGGGCGCTGGTACTGTGAATCGCGTCAAATTGAATCCGTGTGTAGAATCTTGTAAACAAAATTATATTTTATTAAGAAAGACTATGTGTTCTATTAAACAGCTTTTTTTAAGGTAAATAATAGTCGTCGTAGAAAAACACCTAGTGTTTTTAGGCGGGACTCAAAAGCAAACCAGACTAGTATATAGTAGCCAGGCAGGGCCGGCCAGTGTAGTGTTAAAGTGTGTGCGTGAGTTTCATGGTGAGCCTCATCAGGCGTGAGAGTGCAGTAAGGAACGTGTCCAGCTCCGTCCTCATACATAGAGGCCAACTACTGACCCAGATCAAAGTCCAGGAAAAAATTCGCACGCCTAAGTCACACGAACATAGTGACACAAATTCGGTGAGATCTATCCTTTATTTTTTTTATTCGAAGCTATCCTAGCAAATATTTGACCTCAACCTCACCTGATGTCAGGTGTAGATGAGGTCTAGGGTGGTGCATATCTGCTTAGTAGCAACCTATTCACTCTTGCTTTAAAGGTGTTGTTGTATCCATACTGTAGATTAAATACCACACCACATTCATCAACAGAGGTTTTAGAATTAAACTCAATTCAGACATCTAAATACTCCCGAAAATTATGTCACACTCATAATTTTCAAAACTCAAAACATGACTTATAATTTATCACCCAAAACAATGGACAAAAAAAGCAACATTTGCAGTTAATTTAAGATTTTGTTTTTGATGATCATGAATTCATAAATTCCATATAAAATTGTAAATAAACCTAAGTCCAGGTAAGTAAATACTCCTTTAAGTATTATAAAAGCATTAAAACAGTTTAGCCAAAAAATTAACTTCAAATAACAAAGAAAATCGCGAATATTTTATAACGGTGCTAGGAGCTCTCAAATAATTGTTGGTAGAACTTATCCTTTGTCACCTAGCCGCTAACACTTTGAAAACCCGCAATCATAAGGAAATATCGTAGTAACATAGGATATCACAAAAAATACTAATCTTATACCTATGCGACTTGGAACTCGATCAAGTTTCTACGACCTTACATAAGTTAACAGCCATTCATTATTTTTTTTAGCCATTACTCAATATGTATCTTCCTTATATTGTTAGACAAAGTTTATTATTTTTAAAGGAGTGACTAAGCTCAAAGGCTCGGTAATTTTGGCTACGTACGTACCATAAAACTAAGGTAACATTTTTTTTAAAATAATAATACCTCCTTTTCACTATTTCGTCGTATTTGGGTTAGAAATTCCTTGCACAAATAGTTTTGTACAGCAGTGTCCAACATGTGCATGGGATCTGGCCATTAACAAAAAACCAACGGGACAAGGAGCAAAAAATGTATATTGTTAAAAGCCTGAGAAAATTCTAAGCGGCGGAATATCAATCCAATGAAACAATTACCATTACTAAAAAGCGACTTTAAAATATTTCAAAAAGCCTTTTAAATTACTCGTACAACGAACACGTGCACCGTTTAAGAATCTTTGTTCTTAATTTTTCCATTCTTTTTTCAAAGAAAACATAGCACCTGTAACACGGTAATGTTATCTATCAGTATTGTAACTTCATACAAACGGACGACGCGCGAGTTATACCTACTCCCTCGGATCTTGGCATGCGCTCGGCATGCTACAGTCGCGGACGTGCCGCAGTAACGACCGGACCGTGTGTTGATTTTTAATCAGTAACCGCGCGAATTTTTACTAGAAATAAGTACAAGTAGCTGTTTAATATGGCAAGTAGAATATATTGTGCTGTTTTGGTTGCATGAAAAACGCACGCAGAGATAACTTTTTTTCGATTACCTGGAAACTCCGAAAGGTAAGACTATAAAATAATAAGACTTACTATTAGGTAAGTAGGTACCTACCTACTACGTAATTTGTGTCTTGTGTCTTAATGGATTGGTATTTCCTTTTTAACCGACTTCATAAAAAGGACGTTATCAATCCAATGTATGTATGTAATATTGTTGGAATTGTACCATTTTACGTATGTTAATCTATACTACTTTCTGAACACGTGTGCTAAATATTATTCATGTTTGTATATATGTAATATTTGTATGTATGAATGTATATTATATGTATGTTTGTCCACGAGTTTCTCGAAAACTAGAAGATTAATTGAGATGATTCTTCTTTGGTCTACTTGTGTATCGTTGAACTTAGAAAAAAGTGTAAGTTTCATGAAAATCAATTTAGTAGTTTTTGTGCTATGATCATTTAAATAATTTTGTATTTAATAATTTTGATTTTTTTTTACTGTAAACTTTAATAATCCAGCATTCCGTACATCTCAGTTGAGGCGTTATATTAGAGGAGAATATTTTCGGTAGCAAATTTATAAGGCCGATTTATCATTTAAACATACAAATGGTCTTTAATTAAATCTACCAATAAAAAAACAACACGCATTTTTATTGAATACTTCCTATTAAATTCACAAAATATTTTATTGGATTACATAAAAAATATATTTAAAATCACAAAACTAAATGGAAACACAAAGTAGGTAGGCAAGTGCAATTAAAATGCCGGAGGCGGGCAGGCAGCCCTAGCGCACGTTTAGGTACCGCGCGGCTGTAGGTATTTATTTCAAAGAGTCTGTCGAGTTACAATACTGTAGACATAATATTACCGTGCCTGTAAGGCCAATAAGATTGCTTGGCATCTGTCATAAAAACTTTTTTAGACGCGTGTAATATCTTTTGGTAAAATAAAATTTAAATTTTTCGCGTTCATAATATTTTTTTCTATCTTATTACCGCCTGTCCCTACCTAAATATAAGTTGCTGTCGAGATTGGCATGTTTTGCACTAATTTGATATTATTTTTAGGTTGTTTTAGGACATCTTAACATAGCAAGTAAAGCCGTCAATAAATCTGCAGAATCAAAAAAGGTGAAAATTGCAATCCTAAATTGCAGAAAAAAACAATGTATCAGTGTAACAACGAAATCCTGTTTTCATTATGTGTGTCTGTGTGTAAAATGTGTGTCGCTTCTTGTGCTAGTGGTTTCTTGTATACGTGCTGTGTGAGTTGATTTATTGTGTAGATCAGTGACCATCAAGTGAAAAGTTTCTGGCAACTCAACAAACAATAAAAATAAAACTAGCTGAAGCAGGTGCTTAAGAAAGGAAAGCACAAGCTGGCTAAACCTAATAGACTAGGATTGGGCACCAGCTACATTATTTAACAGCAGTGGAGCAAAGTGAACTATAATGATCAACGTCGGAGCGCCCGCGAGCCATAAGCAGAAGACAGCTACAATGATCAATTTTAATTAAGTGCAGTGACCCATAAGTGGACGACAGCGATTATGGTCAATGCCGCTATAAGCGGACGACATTTACAATGGTCAACCTAGAGGGAGCACAACGAGCTAAAAACTGACGACAGCTACCATGGTCTACGTCGAAAGAGCGCAGTGAGCTGAAAACTGACAACAGCTATATTGGTCTACGCACAGCGAGCTATAATCTGGCGAGATATACAATATTTAACATTGAGGGAGCGCAACAAGCTAAAAATTTACGATAACTACAATTGTCTATGTTGAAAGGGCGCAACGAGCTGAATGAAAACTGACAAGAGGTACATTGGTCTACGTTGAGGGAGCGCAGCGAGCAACAAAATGGCGACATCTACAATGGTCAACGTTGAGGGAGCGCAACGAGCTAAAAATTGACGCCAACTACAATGGTCTACGTTGAAGGAGCGCAACGAGCTAAAAACTGACGGCAACTACATTGATCTACGCTGAGGGGGTGCAGCGAGCTCAAAACTGGCGACAACTATAATGGTCTACGTTGAAGGATCACAGTGAGCTGAAAACTGATGACACTACAATGATTTAAGTCGAGAGAGCGTAACAAGCTTTTAGCGGAAGACACCAACTTTAATCAACATCGGAGCGCAGGGAGCTACGAGCAAACGAGTACTTTGATGGGCAACGTCAGGAGAGCCATTCAAGCTATAAGCGTACGAAAGTCATAATGTCCAACGTCAAAGGAGCACCTTGAGCTAAAAAAATAAGTTAAAAAATAAGATAAAAAAAGAAGTTAAGAGTATACCTAGCTTTAAAAAGACGCCAACCAAACATTGACGTAAGTGGAATGCACCAAGTTATGAAAATTACTTATTAAGTGCAAAACATATGTACCGAATCAGTGCATCGACCATATAACCAAATCAAAAGGACCAAAGAAGATCAAGAAGAACTCCTACGCGTACCCACAAAGCAACTTTTTCTGGAAAGCAACGGATAGTTTTTTATACTCGTCGAAAGATTGCCAGCGATCATTGTAGTAAAAATCTGTCATATTTTCGTTACGAACCAAATATACTTTTTTGGGAGGCTCAGATGCTTTAATTTATGCATTTCTTCTCCCAGATGTAAGCTTCCGTCCTTTGTCGAAGCTCGATAGTAAGAGCCTCTGGTAACACAGAGTTTCTAATGACCATTAGGCTACCATATCAGTAGCAACAGACAGAAATCGTGACATAGAAAATCGATTTCTCAATCGCAACGCTCTTGGTCCGCAGCCCAACTCACCTGACTGTTTCGACAATTTGCCCCGCCCCATTCGAATTCGCGCTCTGTAACAGTCTGTAGTTCCCTTTCAAAAAAAGCGGTAAATTAATAAAACATGAGAACTCAAATATAATATAACCAATAATCATTAATAATGCAGCTCACAAAAATTTGCTCAGAATTAACTTTTTTGTAGTTCGTTAGGTAAAACCTCAATTAGAAAAATCGAATCTATCTTAGTTTCAAAGTTGCCCTCTCTGTATTTCTAGTCACTCACTTAGTAATTTAGTCGCTCGGATAGTATTTTTTATATCTGGAGCGATATTATTTTTCGTTTATTCAATTTAATATCACTCAAGGTATTAAAAGAGTATGCCATCATCAATCGCAAAGTTTTTTTTTAGTCGCTCGTTTTATTATTCCCCATAATGAAATTTGTTGAAATATATGTATAGGAAAGTGATATTTAGTGCAAATAACTCTTTTTTAAATTTGGCTAAAAATCGATATCTTCAACATCTTGATAGTTTTTTTTTCCATCCAATTGTTCTACTCAGACGAATCGTTTCCTAATCAAAATCAAGTAAATAATGCAGGCCATGATAATGGTCGCACAAACGCCATAAAACGAATAAAAAAGGCAACGAAACGGAGCTAATTTGTAGTATCAAATCAGGGTTATGAAACGAGAATGCGACAATACGGTGAGTTAATCGTATCTGCTTTGCGTGTACTTAGAAGCTTGCACTGAATTGTCCATTAACAAGATATAGTTATGTTATTATACCAAGTAAAAACTATAAAAAATTATAGTGATGGATTTATTCAAAAAGTATAGTCTCTTTATCGATCACAGGTATTAATCTTCCGAAAAAAACTGGTCTTAGCGCGAGTTAATACCGTCCAACGACACCTAGTGAGGCAAGTGTGCAACTGTGTGGGTAACATGAGCAGGGCTCAAATGCACTTACGCGCAGCCGTCATTACAATTATCTTTTTGAGGATCCGAAGCATTTCTATTAACGTAATAATTGTAGCATCATAGTACATAAACCCCATGTGGTGTTTAAGTGTATAAATAGACTGCCTGCACTATATTTTGTGAATAAATACACACAACAATAAAAGAATTTAAATTACTATTGGAATACCCGTATATGAGTTCAAGTCAAGAGTACTTTTATTAAAAAAATATTGTAAAGTGTGTGTATAATAAGGATTATGATGCTCATAAAATTTGTTTAATAAAAAACACAAAAATATTAATCTGTTGAAAAGAGGCCTTGACAAAAGTGGCTGATAGTTTTTCCAGAGCATCGGTTGGGTTTATGTTGTTTTGAGATGAGTTATGTGCTTCTAGTGATATTTCATGCATTAAAAAAGATGAATATGGTAGCAAGATAACTCTTTATTGCACAACACAAAGGTCAGTTTAAAAAGGTTTACAGCAAATGTATAAAATGAATGTTTAAATTACTTAAATAAATATTTTCGCTTTTATTTCGCAAAAATAAATGTCTACAGACTAACATCACCGTTAACAAGTTATTATGTTTATATGTACAGGCCATCTTTAGTATTCATTCATTTAAAGTTATTGAAAAGCTTGTCCTATAAAAAAAATATCACCAAATTTAAATTATAACATCAATAAATAATTACCAAAGCTATATCAATATTTTCTTAAACTAACCCATTAGACAATTCTAAAATATTTCATTACTTAAAAGTACAAAAGCAAATATTTAAAGCAAGAACTTATAATTTGCACAGAAAGTATAGAATAGATATAGGTTACACACAAGATACACATCAGATCCACACAATGTTGACTATCAGACGTAACAACACGTCAAAATTAAAGTTCTAGTACTAAAAACTCTATACGTGCCTTTAAAATTTGAGGGTTTGTCTCGATTGCACCATCATCAGTTCCCGACTACTCCACAATGGGACCAACTAGAAGTTTTTATACGTAATTGTAATACGAGCTACTCAGACACATAGAAAACATACAGTCGAATTGATAGCCTCCTCTTTTGAAGTCGGTTAAAAAAGTTGCCACTTACGTTCAATGCCGGTTGTCTGGAATGACGCTCACCAAGCGGCAGCACTTGGGCGTCATGTCACAGGAGATATTTGAATAGCACGACGTAGTACCAGGGCCCTTATTTTTGAATCACTCGTGTCAAAATGGCGTGTGAAATTTAATGATTAAGGTCCGATTTCCCAATGTAAATTAGTACAATTCCACGCGAGAGTGATTTGTAAAAACATAACTGAATTTTGTTAGTACCTACGTGTATATTTTGCGTGATTTTCATTGTTTTTTAATTGGTTTTCGAACGCAATTCACTCGCCTTAAGCGAGTTATGCAAAAATAGAGCTCCAGTACCTACTACATAGTACGTCAGCCCCCTGAATTAGAAACATTGGGTTACGGATTCGGTCACGATTCTATAATTTTCTACAAATTAATAAATTTATATAACGTTGATTTCTTTTTGATAATTTGCACTGAAAGTATAGAATAGATATAGGTTACACACATGATACACATCAGATCCACATAATGTTGACTATCAGACGTAACAACACGTCAAAATTAAAGTACAAAAAACTCAAATCAAATCAAATCAAATTCGTTTATTGCATGTTGTTCACGCACCGCGACGGACCTATTTGGTCCGTACTGGCTGGCAAATGCTAGTATATATTTAATTATGAAAACTGTTTATCTTTTGTTTTTTCTGTCAATAAATTCGCTCTCATGATGTCACAAGTAAAACATCGTTTTATTTAAAATAATTTATAAATCCCAATAAAGGATTCCTAACATGGTCCTAGATACGCGCTGGATAAAATGAAGAATCGGAGTATAAATGACTTGTAAAATCTAGCAAAAGCGATGTCTGTGATATGGGTACACAGCGGATAGTGAGTGAGAGATATGGATATTCGGATTTGAGTACATAAGTATAATTGTTTTCATAACCTCAATAAAGTAGGTAACTTATGTCCTATTTCTTGTAATAAGCGTATCAATAAGGTTAGTACTTAAATATAATTGTTTTCATAACCTCCTGTGAAGTAGGTAATTTATGTACTAATTCTTGTATTAAAGTAAAATTTACACTGTTAAGTTGATAACTATTAAAGTTCAATAATTTGTTTGAATTTCATGTGTATGTTATGTTATTAAACTTCATATTTAATCTCAGTGTAATTTATTAATTTCAATTTTAAAACTTTTAACTTGTTTTCAGATAGTTCAGATTGTAAAGGTCTTGTTTTCAGTTTGTGTATAAGCTTTAGTGTTAATATTGTTACCTTGTTTTATTCATTGTATTTAAACAATTACAGGATAACAAACGCTTGCCAAAATGACCGAAAAAGAGGAAATTAAGGAGCTAACTAAAAAGCGTGGTAGTTATAAAGGTCGATTAACCGTATTTGCTTCGTATCTTAGCAATTTGGATAAGTCATTGAGCCCATCTCAGGTATGTGAACTACAATTACGTATTTCCAAATTAGAAGCAATGTACGACCAATATGATGAGGTGCAGTTGCGGTTAGAGTGCATCAGTGATAATATTGATGAGCAAACTTTGGAGCGCAGTCAGTTTGAAAATGCTTATTTTAAGTGTTTATCTGAAGCTCAGCTCAAACTGTCACCTCCTGAAGCTGATGTGCGTAGTGGTTGTGTTGATGATAAAAGTTCGTATCACACAAATCCGCGGAACCTCGTTAAGTTACCTACCATTCAACTACCTAAGTTTAGCGGGTCATATCATAATTGGTTGGAGTTTCATGACACATTCAATAGCCTCATACATTCTAATGATGAGATTGATAATATAAACAAGTTTCATTACCTGCGAGCTTCCTTAGAGGGAACCGCTGCTTTAGTTATTCAATCTATTGAATTTTCTTCGAATAACTACACTGTAGCATGGAAGCTGTTGTGTGAGCGTTTTGATAATAAGCGTCTTCTTATACAAAATCATGTGTCAGCACTATTTAAGATGGAGTCAATTACTAAAGAGTCTTCTCATAGTTTAAAACAGCTCATTGACAAATTAAATAAAAACTTAAGAGCTTTAGAGTCCTTAAATGAACCCACTAAACACTGGGACACACTTCTTATATATATGATGACACAAAAGTTAGATGCAAATACTTACCGTGCCTGGGAAGAACACAAGGGGAGTTTAGATAAAAACAAACCATTAGTATTGTCTGTGTTTATTCAGTTCTTACGTAGCAGGTCTGACTTGCATGAAACATTGGAGTTAGCTCGTGGTAACACCAGTACTTCTAATAGTTACAAAACCGATCAAAAGGTTAGAAGTATGGTGTCAGTTAATAGTCAGTCTAACTCACAAGGTAACTCAAATGTTACAACATCAATAAAAGCCTGCCCTAAATGTAACTGTGAGCATGACTTGCAGATGTGTCCTCAGTTCTTAGCTCTGAGTAATGAAAAAAGATTTCAAATGTTGCCAAGTTATAAGGTTTGTTTCAATTGTTTTAAAACAGGTCACTATGCTAATTATTGTAAAAAGGCTGGTTGTAAAGTTTGCAAACGTAAACACAACACACTTGTGCATGTGACAGACCATAAAATTAAGTTCAATATATCTGGCAACAATAATACAGATGGGTCATCTACATCTAGCTCAAATAAGGGTTCAAGTAATAACGCTGTTTCTTTGTCGTGTGTTTCAACATCAAATACTCGAAGTCAAGTCTTGTTACCGACAGCTTTAGTAAAAGTGTATGACACACATAATAATATTCATATTGCTCGTGCTGTATTGGATAGTGGAAGTACATCGTGTTTGATGACTGAAGCTTTGAGTAAAAAGTTGAATTTGCCTGTTAATAAAGTTGATGAGTCTCAAAAATAAGAGTGAGTCAATAAATCTGTGTCTTGTATAAATAAAATGGTACAGGTCCCTCTAAAGTCATTAGATGAGAGTTATTCAACCAAATTGCAGTGCTTTGTTTTACATTCCATCACAGCCAATGTGCCTCGCGCACATATAAACCTGTCAATGTTGAACATTCCCTCAGACATTTGTTTAGCGGATCCAAATTATCACACACCTTCTGTAGTAGATTTAATTATAGGTGTTGATCTCTTCTGGGATTTATTAGGATCACGCAGGATTAAACTGAGAGACGGCAATCCAGTTTTGTATGAGACAAGGCTGGGATGGATCGTTTCAGGCCCTATAGGCTCCGATCTGTTGCCACATTCGTCTCAATCCATCAAATGCAATTTAAGTCTATTAAGGGTTAAAAATAATAAAAATAGAATTTTAAGTCGTAAGAAATTATGCTAAAATATTTTCAATGATGATATTACTCTTAACTCGGCTTTCCAAGGCTTGAGTAATCAGTAATCATCAAATCAGTAATCAGCATATTATAAGTGTTGTGAACTAATTATTATTGTGTATCATATGGAAATACGTAGTGGATTCTACGGTTAATAAAACTTGTCAGCTGTGGTAGAATAGTCTGTTTGTTGCAAAATGATAAGTCTCAATTTGTAAATGTTAAACTAGAAGTATTATTTCATTCGGCAATAATCACGCCTGGTTAATTCTTTTTTCTTGATTTTTTAATTTTCTGCAACTTAAACGCTGTATGGCTTATTTTGTGTGATGGTTTACTGCCACTTGTAAAAAACAACCTGTTGATACAAAGTATTTAAGTAACGAATAAACTGTCACGTGCAACAAATGTTCTTGTTGAAGCCTCTTTTGAGGAATCATTTTCAGAATATCAGATTTAACAGAATGATATTATGACACTATCTTATAAGAGTTCACTTATTAAGTAACGTTTTTCTAGATGGTAATAAACTTATGCTTGTGGGTAGTCGTCTAGACAGTTTTGAGTTTTTATGTAAAAGGAAACATTGTTTATTATTACAGTCCACTTATATCTTCACTTAGTTATTGATTGATTTTAAGCACAATGCATTAATGTATGCCCCAATTGCTTTATGCCAAAATAAGATAACAATTCTGGCCAATTGGTGATCATAATTTAGCTAAAGTTTGTTAATAAATGCCTTTTGTGCACCCTCAGATAGAAAACACTTTAAACTTATAGGTAATAAAGCTACATGTTTCATCTAGTTTTCTTTTAAATGTGTAGGGGTTGACTACACAGGCCCTATATCAGCAGCCAGTTGTATTAATAGAGGTTTAAGATTATCTCAAGTTTATATGTATATGTTTCTCTACCAAAGCGATTCATATTGAACTGGTGGGTGACTTAACGAATAATAATATTTGTATGTTCGTTGTTGTACGGTTCATCTCTCGTCGAAGGTAACCTAAAATTATATTTTACGATAACGGTACCTCATTTGTTGATGCGTAAAATGAAAGGTGCGGTAAGTTCTTAAAGTCTAATTGTAGTTCACTATCTCTGAAGATGTGACTAATGAAGGTCTTACCTTAACTTCATACCTACGCACACTCCTCATTTCTGCGGTCTTTGGGAGGCGGGTGTTAAAGCAATTAAGTATAGTTTAATTAGAGTATTGGGCAATTGTAATTTAACTTATGAGGAAAATAACACTACTCGTCCAGATTGAAGCTCTATTATTATCCGCGTCCGCTTACCCCTCTGTCACCGAACACAGATGATTTGCTACCTCTGACGCCTGCTCATTTTTGGATTGACCGTTTGCTTATGTCATTGCCAACGGTAAACTACAACAGTGCTCCATTATCTTGTTTATCTTGATGCCAAAGAATTAAGCAACTTCGCCCAACATTTAGTTAGGAGAATGGCTGAACTGCAACAGCATATCAATGGCATGATCTCAAGGTGGATACTTTAGTTGTTCTAAAGGATGGTGATAACCTCCCACCACAATGGAAACTTGGCCGAATCCTGCAAGTCTTTTCTGGTCCAGATGGCGTAAATTGCATAGCAGATATTTAAACTTCGAACGGCACCGTTAGAAGATCGTTTAACAAGATTTGTCCTATAATGGAAGAGGAACCCCAGGATAATATGGTTGAAAGACAAGCTTTCAACGCCCGGGGGTATGTTCACGCACCGCGACGGACCTATTTGGTCCGTACTGGCTGGCAAATGCTAGTATATATTTAATTATGAAAAGTGTTTATCTTTTGTTTTTTCTGTCAATAAATTCGCTCTCATGATGTCACAAGTAAAACATCGTTTTATTTAAAATAATTTATAAATCCCAATAAAGGATTCCTAACACATGTCATAAATTACATAACATTGTACAAAGATGGAAGGTAGGTACATAGGGTCTATATGACGCCCTGCAAGGGCAAAGCAATATTTGAGAGCTCTAGTTACTTTTAAATTTATAAACATTTGAAACAAAACTAAACTAAACTTTACACTTTTAAATAAACTATAATATGAAACTAATAATGATAATTAGGAGAGATGTTAAAGTGTATGTATGTATCATTGGTGTATATATATATATTATTTATTATTATCTTTGTCATTGAAAAACTCTTGTATATTGTAGTAGCACTTATTAATCAAATATTCCTTTAATGTTTTCGTAAATATTTTTGGGCTGGTTTGGTTTTTTATATAATTAGGTAGATGGTTGTATATTTTTATTAACATGTTATGAGGGCTGGATGAAACTAATTTTAATTTAGTAAATTGTGTTTTAAGTTTGTTTAAATTTCTGTTATTTCCTATATTATCATTTATACTGGTGAATAAAAATCTGGGTATTTTCTAATGAATTTGCATGACTCGAGAATATATATTGATGTGACGGTTAATATTTTATGGGTTATGAAGTGGGCTCTACAGGATTCCATTTGGTTAATATTTGTTATTATTTTAAGACATTTTTTTTGTAGAACGAAAACTTTGTCTACATCGCACGAACTTCCCCAGAAAACTATACCATAGGTGAGTCTGGAGTGCGCGTACGCGTAGTATGCCGTAAGGGCGGTTCTAAAATCTGTAACTCTTTTAAGATGATGTAGGGCATAGATGAAGGAACACATTTTCTTAAGTAATTTTTCCCAAAAGGGTTGCAGAATCTGCGGTTTCTAACTTAATATTTTTAAATGCATATGAAATTTTAAAAGTAGTTTTTTGGTACGGTTTGAATTGTATGATTTTAGTTTTGTTCAAATTTAGCTGCAAGTTATGTATTTCTAACCAATTTACTATGTTCTCTAATGTTTTATCTAATTTAATTTTTAGTTCGTCATGATCCGAACAGGGGATTAAGATAGAGACGTCATCAGCAAAAAGGACGCACTGCTCTTCCAGTACGTTCGGAAGATTATTTATATATATTAGAAATAACAAACATCCCAAAACACTGCCCTGAGGAATAGAGCCAGTGACTTGTATTTTATCTGATGTAATTATTCCGGTATCAAAGTCTGTGTGTTCTATTACTACATGTTGGTACCGGTTGTTGAGATAAGATTTAAACCACTCATGTGCCACTCCCCTTACTCCTGTTTCATATAATTTATTTAATAAAATTTGATGACTGACTCTATCATAGGCTTTACTTATATCTAGTAAAAGGCCTACAGCAAGTTTTTTGTTATTTTGTTACTTCAAAAATTCTTTTTGTGTATTTGTATATTGCCAGAATTGTAGAGTAGTTTTTCCGGAAGCCGTTTTGATTTTCATGTAATATATTAAATTTTTCATAGAATAAGTATAGTCGATTTATCATGGCAGATTCAAATATTTTAGCTGAAGTTGGTAATAATGATATGGGACGGTAATTATTTTTATCGGTGGTCTTCCCTTTTTTATGGACAGACCATGATAATGGTTGCGCAACTGCCATAAAATGAATAAAAAAGGCAACGAAACGCAGCTATTTTGTTGCATCAAATCAGGGTTATGAAACAAGAATGCGGACAAATGATGAGTTACACATACATACTTTGCGTATATTATTAGCTTGCACTGCTTTGTATATTAACAAGTTTCAGTTTTGTTATTACACTAAGTACACGCTACCAATAATTATCGTTAAGTTTTTATTTAATGATAAGAGCTTTATTATCGTTCACGGTATTGATCTTCCGAAAAAAACAGGTCGTAGCGCGAGTTAATACCGTCCAACGACACCTAGTGAGGCAAGTGTGCAACTGTGTGTAAATAGACATCATAAATAGACTGCCTGCACTATATTTTGTAAATACACACTACAACAAAATAATTTAAATTACTATTGGAATACCCGTATATAAGTTGAAGTCAAGAGTAATTTTATTTAAAAAACATTGTAAAGCGTTTGTACAAAAAGGATTATGATGCTAATAAAATTTGTTTAGTAGAAAACACAAAAATTTTAATCCGTTGAAAAGAGGCCTTGACAGAAGTGGCTGATAGTTTTTCCAGAGCATTGGTTGGGTTTATGTTGTTTCCAGATGTGTTATGAGCTTCTAGTGATATTTTATGCAATTAAAAGATGAATATGGTAGCAAGATAACTCTTTATTGCACGTCACAAAGGTCAGTTTAAAAAGGTTTACAGTAAATGTATAAAAAAATGAATCTTTTAATAACTTAAATAAATGTTTTCGCTTACAAATGTTTGTTATAATTTTTTCACAACTTAAAAATAAATGTCTATAGACTAACATCAACATTAACAAGTCATTACTAAGATGTACAGGCCATCTATAGTATTCATTAAAAGTTATTGAAAAGCTTGTCCGATAAATATAATGAACAAATTTAAATTATAACATCAATAAATAATTACCAAAGCTATATCAACATTTACTTGAACTAACCCAATAGACAATTCTAAAATATTTCTTTACTTAAAGTACAAAAGCAAATATTTATGGCAAAAACTTCTAATTTGCACTAAAGTATAGAATAGATATAGGTTACACACATGATACACATCAGATCCACACAATGTTGCCTATCAGACGTAACAACACGTCAAAATTAAAGTTCTAGTACAAAAAACTCTATACGTGCCTTTAAAATTTGAGGGTTTGTCTCGATTGCACCATCATCAGTTCCCGACTACTCCACAATGGGACCAACTAGAAGTTTTTATACGTAATTCTGATACGAGCTACTCAGCCACAAAGAAAACATACAGTCCAGTTGATAGCCTCCCCTTTTGAAGTCGGTTAAAAAAGTTGCCACTTACGTTCAATGCCGGTTGTCTGGGATGACGCTCACCAAGCGGCAGCACTTGGGCGTCAGGCCACAGAAGATATTTAAATAGCACGACGTAGTACCAGTACGTACTACGTACGTACGTCAGGCCCCTGATTAAGAAACATTCGGTTACGGATTCGGTCACGGTTCGATAATTTTCTACAAATTAATAAATTTAAATAACGTTGATTTAAGCGATGCATGTATATTATTTTGTTCTTTGATTATATTGATTACCTGACATATCGACATGCGATCAAACTGCGACATTATTTTTATGAATTGAAAATCTAGCCGAAACCCAAGCCGCATAGCTTATCGAACTTTCTGAATCGCCCTGCAGGTCCGGAAACGCCAAATGTGCTAGAGAGCGCGTATAGTGTCGTGAATTCGTGATTGTATTTTTAGTCTTTATTAATAAAAATAAACAAAAAGAATCATTTTATATTCATTAAGATGAAATAAGAAACCAAAAATTTGTGCACAGGCGGGACTCGAACCAGCAACTTTCTTGCTAAAGGGGCCAAACGCTCTACTTTGAAACTAAGGGCCAAGTTGGGCACATTTAAATTTTTTACTCAGATACCTTTTTCACTCGTTAAATGCACCTGAATTATACATTTTCTAATAAAATGACGAAGGTTTAACACTGAAAACGATTACTAAAACAATGCAATAGTAGATTGTTGTACAAGGGGAGAAAGTGACTCATGCCACTTGAGATGTTTTTGGCGCTCGAACGGAGTGAGAGCGCTAATAATTCGAGAGTGAAATGGGTACTTTCACCCGAGTGAACCTTCTATTTTTTCTTTTCGACTGTGAGGAAAAATAAATAAAATTATCTGTGTGATTGTGATGCGATGATGAGACGTTTGGTATAAAAAAAAGTAGTCAAAAAAGTGAGTTGGAAGGTGATTCACTTGTTAAGTACAGATTCATTACTCGTCGCGATTAACTCGCGAATAAATTCTGCCCAACCCTGCCCTCCCCTAGACTGCATAAGGTGGCATAGCTTAAATCTCGGAGAGTACTAACTCTAGGCTATTTTTACTTATTAAAGACTTATGTCAAGATTTTCTTCAATTTGAGAAATTACCAAATCCTTTAATTTTAAGGTGTTTTCACTTGGGCCCTCAATTCATAAATGGAGTCTTTTCTGGTGGGTCGCGTTAAAAACCAGCACTAAACTTAACTTTAAGCTCGTCTGGTGACGGCAGACTGCTTAATGTAAGGCCTTGCATTAGGGATTTATATGTAGGTATATGACTCTTATGATCTTTTACCTAGATCATTAAGGCCATTGACCATTTTACTATTAGATTCTAAATTATCGATATTAATTGTTAGCTTGAACTTATTATTTTATTTTTTGTTCAATGTTCTGTTTTATTGACTTTTGAAACTGTCTGTTACAAGGCCTACTCAAATGAATAATATTTTTCTTTCTTTTCTTGAAATACATGAATTCACCTCAAGAAATACATTGATACTACTTTAATATATTTGAGTTCAATATCTCGGCGAATAAAAAAAAACATTGAAAAAGAAAATAAATTAATATGCCGGCCGCAAGCTTACACAGGCTGCGTTCCGTTTTGCGCCAATATCACTGTTGTTAGCACTGTGAGCGTCAAAAGCCGTTCCGATTTGATTAGCGTGCTGACAGCGCTGTTGACGCGATTTCATTTCGGAACGGCTTTAGATTACATTTGCTGTTCTTTGAAGCAAAAAGACGTCAAATGCGTCAATGTGACAGTCCGCTCACAGACGCTCACGGTGCTAACGCAGCAAAACGATTGCACTGTGAACGCAAGATGGCGGTGATAGTGACGTCAGCCGTGACGTCACTACAGCTATCGTTGACTCGCTAACGCCAAATCGGAACGGTTTGTAAGCGCGATATCAGTGTCATTTTCGCTGTTAGCGCAATACGGAACGCAGCCACAAACGACGCCATATTGACAAGTCTGACAGAAACCACAGAATATGTTAACAGAAACTCAGCCCCTGTAGGTATAATTTTGACAGCTCCATACAAAGTTAGCAGGGGCTGATCAAAAACAGACTAAGTCAAATCACTTTGACGTAAGGTGGTGTTTGCTTGACTATCTTTTAGCCTCTCACCGGTGATCTAGATCTTAGTACAATATCATTGAATTCAGGGTATGAAACAAGAATGCGGCCAAACTATGAGTTACACATACCTACTTTTCGTAAATTTAGAAGCTAGCACTGATGTGTATATTAACAAGTTTAAATATTGTTAATATACTAAGTGCAAGCTCTCAAAAATTGATGTAAAAATGTAATATAATAATTAACAGTTTGTTTATCGTTCACGGTATTGATCTTCCGAAAAAAACTGGTCGTAGCGCGAGTTAATACCGACCAACGACACCTGGTGAGGCAAGTATGCAACTGTGTGTAAATAGACCTATGTGTATAAATAGACTGCCTGCACTATATTTTGTAAATACACACTACAGTAAAATAATTTAAATTACTATTGGATAATAATAATAAATAATAATAAATAAACTTATTTTACATTTTATTTAATTTATTGTACATTACCAGCAAAGAAAAGATAATAAACATTTTGCATAATGCTTACTGTTCTATACAATGCTTTTTCCAAGAAAAAATGAGACTCTGCCTCCTAGTTTAGGTTTATCCTGTATTCTAGGAGACAGCTTCTTCCCTATACTGTAACAATTTATCACTTTTGTCAGTATGCACATAATCTCATACTTGAACGAATTTATAAAATATTTGTTTTGTGTGTGTGTGTGTGTGTGTGTGTGTGTGTGTGTGTGTTTGTGTGTGACTTAAAACTATACTTAAACGTAAACTTTTTAATTTAGAAGATTTTCAGTGTTATTGTAATCTAACTGTTGTATCCAACAACGTATTTTAATTTTGCATACTTTACTTGTATGTTCATAAATATCTAAAATGTTATTAACTTTGTTGTATAAATGTGGTCCCAGAAAACATAAAAACCTCTTGTAAAAGACTGTATTGTATCTATCTATAGAACATATCCTTTTGGGTCTTCGTCTTTTGCGGTTACTTAATAATATGGATGGGTCATAAGTCAATCTAGAGTGCTGTTTTAAAATTGTTTTGCTAATGAATAACTGTCTGACAGTTAATACCTCACATAATTTATACAAGTCTGTTGTACAAAATCTATATGATTTTTGGGTCATGACTTTGAGTACAGACCTTTGGGCTCTTTCTGCAGACAGTAGTCTTGTCCTGCATGTTCCTCCCCAGGCTTCAATGCAGTATGTGAGTATCGACTGGCATAATGCATAATAAACAGTTTTCAATACATTTACATCCGCTACATTTCGTAGGTTTTTCATAACCCATATAACTTTTCTAACTCTACCGCTCATGAGTTCTATGTGTCTCGTCCAAGAAAGATGTTTATCGATTTCAACACCTAAGTATCGAATGTAGTCTTCACGCGTAAGATAAACACATGTACAAATTTGTAACCTATCACATGCATGTGCCCGAATATTGAAGTTAGAGTCAGGCTGAGTACTATTATTGATGGTAAAGGTGAGATATTTAGTTTTACCAACATTCAGTGACAGCAAGTTTTTGTTTAACCATGATATCACCTCTCTCAGACCCTGCTCAGCATAGACGCGGGCGTCGTTCCAAGAGTCTCCATAGTATATCAGAGCAGTGTCGTCTGCAAACGTAAAAATTTTACCATTTACAGGAGTATGTAAGCATAGCTCATTGATATAAATAAGGAAAAGACTTGGTCCGAGTACGCTGCCTTGTGGCGTTCCGGAATTTATCGGTGTTTCACAACTAATATACTCACCAATTTTAACACATTGATGCCTATTAGTGAGATAATTCTCAAAGATTTTCAATGTTATGCCACGTATACCTATATTTTCCAATTTTTTCAGCAAAATGGGAACAGAGACGGTGTCAAACGCTTTAGCTAAGTCAAGGAAAATGCCAATGCACTTTCTTCCTTTGTCCATATTATCAACAAGGTATTCTGTAAGGCTTCCGACAGCGTCCTCAGTCGACTTGCCGGCTCTGAACCCAAATTGTGACGCGGCAAGCAAATTTTCCTTTTCTAAAAATGTAATAAGGCGTTTATTTAAGAGCTTTTCAAAGACTTTAGATAGAGCTGACAAGACCGATATCGGTCTATAATTGCTGACATCGTCTCTGTTTCCCTGTTTAAACACAGGTGTTACCAAGGCCCTCTTAAATGCATTTGGGAAAATACCACAAGCCAGACACTTATTAAGGATGTAAGTAAGGGCCGGGGCAATGCAGTGACTTATCATTTTCAGAAATTGCGCAGGGATGCCATCCCAACCAGGCGCCGAGTCATTTTTGAGGTTCCGTATTGTGTCCATTACCTCTTGTTCGTCTATATCTAGCAGTACAAAAGACTTTAGATAACGCTGTGGCTTAATATTACAAGGTACTGTTCGGGTCGGCGGGATTTTCTGAGCAAGTTTCTGACCAATAGTGGAAAAATAAGAATTTACGTCATTCAGAGATTCCACAGGTCCTCCCGAATTGATACGCAACAATTCTGTAGATAAAGTTTTTGTTTTACCTATATGGCTTACACTCTTGACAGTTTTCCAAATTTGTTTTTGATTTTTACAGTTAAGAAATTCTGATTGATAATAAGATTGTTTTATTTTTTTAACTAAGTTATAATAAAAGTTTTCAGGCGTAGGGACGTGACGACCCCACCGCCCACAATGGGCTGAACACCCCTTGTGCAATCAGTCAATGGGTGGTCCCACCATCCGCTTAAAGTCCTCATCGATGTAGAGAGCAAGCACTGTCAATAGACAAACGTTTTCTTTGGTCTCAACAGCGATGCGGCAAGGTATTTGGGGAAATGCCTCAAAGAGCGCACGTCTGGGACCCATTTAGTGGCGTGTGGTCAATCCCCTGCATTCTCTGTTCCAGCTGGTCGTACCGGCTACCCGGTCCATCAGCATCAGGACACAGAGGACGAGAGAGTGGATTTGCACCTGCGCAACTGCTTATCCACTTAAAATATTTTCACGCGCCGATGATTTCTGCACGTCTTACGGTTCTAATGAGATTGCAAGTCCCACGGCGATGGAGAGCTGATGGTAGGGGGAAGATCTGGTGTATCTGATCCTTAGTTAGTATCTGCACGTGGGCGGTCTTCTGGTGATGGTCGTTCTAGATCCCGATTGAGACGGGGGGTCGGTTCGGCAGCTCAGTTGACGACAAAGCAGCCCTATTTAGGGACCGCTCTGCTTTCCTCAGTCCGGGGAGGGGCCTAAAAAAGGTGGCCTAAAAATAGTCTGTCTCTTTCCAATCACAGTTGGCTCGCCGCTGTCAACTGTTCACCACTTAATGCGGTCGAAAAACTAAGGAAATAACTT
This sequence comes from Pyrausta purpuralis, assembly GCA_963924145.1. NCBI lineage: Eukaryota > Metazoa > Arthropoda > Insecta > Lepidoptera > Crambidae > Pyrausta > Pyrausta purpuralis. Next base: position 6,380,191 of record OZ001666.1, on the reverse strand, counting down.
TTGTAAAAAACCTACACATTGGTACCTGGAATGTTCGAACTCTATTGGATAATGAAATCAATGCATGTCCAGAAAGAAAGACAGCTTTGATTGCCAGAGAACTGGCCAGATATAAAATAGATATTGCTGCTATAAGCGAAACACACCTCAGTGACTCAGGCGAGCTCTGCGAGCGACTCGGAGGTTACACATTCTACTGGAGTGGGAAACCAAGCACTGAAAGGGCTTCCAGTGGAGTAGGTTTTGCGGTCAAAAACCCTTTAGCAAAATCACTGCAAGATCTACCAAAGGGTATAAATGACAGGATAATTACACTTCGCCTTCAACTGTCATCTAAGAAGAACCTTCATCTGATAAGTGTATATGCCCCCACATTGCCCTCTCCAGAAGAAGATAAGGTGAAGTTTTACACCGAACTTCGTGAGGTCCTTTTAAAAATACCTACCAAAGACAAACTGCTTTTGCTGGGGGACTTTAATGCCCGCGTGGGTAATGATCACGATGCATGGGACGGAGTTCTGGGACGTCACGGAGTGGGAAAATGCAACACCAACGGCTTTGACCTTCTAACTCTTTGTGCTGAGTTCAATCTTAGCATTACAAACACCTTTTTTCGATTGCCAGAAAAACTTAAAACCACGTGGATGCACCCAAGGTCCAAGCACTGGCACCTCTTGGATTATGTTATCGTGCGGAAAAGAGATCTTCCAGATATTCTGCTGACTAGAGTTATGAGAGGTGCTCAGGGATGGACTGACCACCGCCTAGTTCGATCCAAGCTCCGATTGCACATAAGCACACCACGCCGAGCCTCGCACAAAGTAACAGCAAAGCTACACTGCTCAAAGTTGGTCAACAATCAACATCTTACGCAGAAACTAGATGATGCTTTCCGGGCCATAATGCCAGAGACAACTGAAAATACATCTGTAGATGAAGATTGGCGTCTGTACGCTAAAAATCTACAAGATTGTGCCACACGAGTTATTGGGAAACCAGAACGGAAAAACCAAGATTGGTTCGACAGCTCAGATATGGAAATAAGAAAACTCGTCGAGGATCACAGACGCGCTCTTCTCTCGCTCGATGTCTCTGAGCGGCGTAAAGCTAATCGCAGTTTAAAATCGAAGGTGCGTGACCTCAAGGACAAATGGTGGATGGAAAAAGCCAAGGAAATCCAACACTATGCGGATACCAACCAGGCTGGAAGATTTTTCGAGAGTATTCAGGCTGTTTTCGGACCAAGAACTAAGAAAACAGCCCCAATGTACAACAAGGATGAAACAAAACGTCTTTGTGAGAAAAACGATGTTCTGGCTAGATGGGCTGAACATTTCAAGGACGTCTTAAATCCCTCTAGTCAAACAGTGGATTTGTTGTACGTGGAGTCACTTGAAACTCTTCCAACCGCAGACCATCTTGCGGATCCCCCATCTTTTGATGACTTTGTTTCTGCGATTGCGAGAATGAGGAATGCCAAAGCTCCTGGGATGGACAGCTTACCGTCTGAAATTTATAAATACGGTGGACCCTGCATTAAGGAAAAACTTTTTGAACTTGTTTTGAAAATTTGGGCGTCTGAAGTCATTCCGCAGGACTGGAGAGACGCCTCCATTTGTAAACTATACAAGGGCAAAGGTGACCTATCCGATTGTGGGTCGTACAGAGGCATCTCTTTGCTTTGTGCTGCTGGAAAGGTATTAGCTCACATAATTAATACTCGTCTATCCCGGCATGCAGAAACCATTCTGCCAGAATCCCAATGTGGATTCCGTCCAGGAAGAGGTACGGTTGATGCAATTTTTGTTGTAAAGCAAATCCAAGAGAAAAGCCTGGAACAATATCAGCCTCTCTACATGTGTTTCGTTGATTTAGAAAAGGCTTTCGATCGCGTTCCACGAGAAGCCTTGTGGATTGTGCTGAGGAAAGCTGGATGTCCTGAAAAGTTATTAAACTTGATACGCCAGTTTCATGACAACATGATGGTACGAGTTAGACACGATAATGACTTCTCAGACCGATTTCCAGTAACCAGCGGTGTGAAGCAGGGCTGTGTCCTGGCGCAAACATTATTCTCGCTTTACTTCGCGTCTGTTATGCGTGAAGCGGCAAAAGTTTGTGAAATGCCACCTATGCAGATTAACTCCAGGATGGATAAAAGTATTTTTGACCTCTCCCGTTTTAGAGCAAAGCGCCGAGTTTCCAGATTACCCATCCTAGACGTTTTGTACGCCGATGACGACTGTCTTATGGCTAACTCGATAGATCATCTCCAAACCTATGTGGACTCGCTGAATAACACATGCCGCAAATTTGGGCTGGTCATAAGTACAAGCAAGACTCAAGTACTTAAACAACCCCCTAGAGGCTGTGATGGAGATCCATCTAGCATCAGATTAAATGGGTCTGATCTGGAGGAAGTTCCAGCCTTCAAATACTTGGGTTCTCGAATCAGGAATGATAACACTCTGGCATCGGAAATTCCTGCCCGGATAGGAGGAGCTGCTGCAGCCTTTGGCAGGCTCAGGACACGTGTTTGGAACTCACACGACCTCAGGCTACAAACTAAAATCCAAGTCTACAAATCTATTGTCTTGCCTACTCTCTTATATGGTGCAGAAACTTGGTGTTGCTATAGAGCTGATCTGAAGCAACTGGATGTGTTTCATCTCAAATGCATGAGATCGATATTGCGAACAAAATGGCAGGACCGTATTCCAAACACAGCAATCCTGCGCCACGCTGGAGTGTCTGGTATCGAGGCATATATCATGCAAAAGCAACTGAGGTGGTGTGGTCATGTCGTGCGTATGAACGACGAAAGACTGCCAAAGGCAGTATTTTATTCAGAACTTTCTTGTGGCAAACGGAAGCGGGGCGGGCAATATTTGCGCTACAAGGACAGCCTGAAACGCAACCTTGTAGCATGCAATATATCAGTTGATAGTTGGGAGGAACGGGCGTGTCTCAGACCGGAATGGCGACGCACTGTCTTTAAAAGTGTTGAGAAATTCGAAAAAATGCGTCTTGAAAACCTTGATGCAAAACGTCAACTACGGAAGACACGTCCAAAACCCACATATAACTACACATACAATTCCGCAGGGCAGCTTTGCTGTTCACCATGTGACCGACTATTTAAAACGAAGTTTGGTTTCGCTAGCCACATCAGGGCGTACCACCAATGAACAAAATCAAGAGTGCAGAAGTCGCCGTTGCCGGATTCGGTATGGACGTTGATGATGAAAAGTTTCTATATCTATGGTATGTAATTTGAGCTATTTTATCATCTGGATTGTTTTTTGCAATTTTCTGGAGTTTATTGCGATTTCGCATACATCGCAGTATCCCTTGAGAAATCCAGGGTTTGAGAATACGTTTACTGCGTGGAGTTTTGATAGTTTTAGTGTTCGCAATCATTGCTTCCCTAAGATTTGTGACCAGACAATCGGCTGCCGTATTTGGGTCTTTAATAGTGTAGATATAGGAAAAGTCTGTATTTTCAATAAGTTTTGTAGCATTGTCATAATCGATATGTTTTAGAGGTATTGATTTGAATTCACTTATAGTTTTTTTGTTGTAATTTAGTAAAATAGGTTGGTGATCAGTAAATGCAGATTTAAAAACAAATGTCTGAGAGGCCGTGAATCCCTTTAGCATAACATGATCGAGGCAGCTCGATGCTCTGGTAGGAAAAGTGTGCACTGGTACCACTCCATGCTCGGCGAGTAAGTTTAGGTATTTTCCCTTTTTCTTAATTTTTACATTTTGTTTTTCACTTTCCCTTACAATAAATTCTTTTATATCTATATTAATGTCCCCTAAAATTCCAATATTTTTATATGACTTACATTTTAACAATATGAAATTGAGTGAGTTTAAAAAAAAAGTTTATTTTGTTAAATGATGGTGATCTATATATTGCAATTATAATAGACTCGCGATCTAATTTAATAACCAAACAATTAGCCTCCTCAAAATCTGGTTCCTCTACAACACAGTCAATATTATTACGAGTATAAACAACTATCCCGTCGTTTTGATTTTGACATTTCGCACGCTTAATAATAAACCGGAATAAGTAAAAAAATAAGAATTTCCACTTTTGTTAATAAAGCGAACTAACTCTGACTGAAGAATCTATAGGTACAATCTTGCCCTGCGAAACCATTAAAAATGGCCGAAAGTTTGATCACCCCTCTCTTTTCTACAAAAGCGCGCGACAAAACAGTTCATGCGATAGAGAATCATTCAGTGATGCGGCGACCGTAATGTTAGATAGGTGTCGTTGTTTTGTGCTACGGTGGAGTAAGGTGAAATAATTCAGTTTATTTTCAAACGCAGGTAAGTCTATTCTACCTATATATTTTTTCTAAACAAGCATGATTTCGTTTTATTTCACTTTAGTTGGAAACGGTGGCATATTACAGTATGTACTTTTTAGACTTGTTGCAGTTTATCATTAAATTATAATTTTATACTAAAGAAAGGTTGCGTATTAGTGCGCTTTAGTTTCAAATTATAACTTTTGTTCAAGAAACAATTCATTTTATATCACTTTATTATGAAAACTGTCGGTAGATTTAAAAAATACTCGTGTTTATTTCAGTTTACGTTTGAAATGATCCTTAAGTCTAAAATTGCTCTGGCAATTGCTTCAGTTTATTACAAAATGTCCATTCAATTCATATTAACACTCGGTATTAATAAATATTCAATTTCAAGTTCCATAGTTTCATCCCTGAAGATGACATCGGCGAATAGGAAGCAGCGGTGCCAAAAACTTGTGATGATGAGGAATAATGCTGGATGTAGTGATACGGACACTTCTATGCCAGTCAAAATAAAATTTAGTAATTAACATCATTCTTATTTCGTAGTTACAAGTGCAGTACCGCAAGTGAGTAACTATCTCGTTACGTTAAGATTTATATTCTCGTCCCTATATTCTAACCATTACTGTCTTCAGTCAATGTGTAACGCAAACGAAATAGTTAACAGACGAGCACAACATTTATGAAGGCAAGGCTAACCATGCAAGAAACTAAGGTCACCACGTAATATCAGAAAGTCCTGCTCGCCAGCGCCACCATGTAGGAAGTACAGGTCATCGTCCAGCAGTTCTTCAAGTTCTTCAGACTCATCTTACTCGGGCTCCTCTTCCTCAGGCTCATCTTCCCCAACCTCTAATCATAAGTCACGTATACCCACATGCAAAAACGTCTTCGAAACTACGTAATGATGATGAGCGTGACAGTAATGAAATCATTGAAAATACTCCTTCATGTTATATAAAAAAGATACCAACCTAAGTACCTATCTGATACAATCATCTGATGTATCATTATAAGTACAATCATTTATAATAATTCACTGGTTTACCTATAATTTCAGGATGAAGAAACTTTATCACAGACACCTGTTAGTGCCATAACCAACACCTTGCTAGTTTAGTTGGAAACAGTAAAATGTATTAAATATAAGTAAAGTTAGCGTTAACGTCCTACTGCTGAACTATGAGGTAGTTCGAGCCATACTCCAACACGCAGGCTCAGTGCGGATTTGTGGAGGGGTGTTTGCAAGGCAAGTGACTAACTCTGCTGTCAGATGTTATTAAGCCACCCATAAGGTCTCTGACAAGACTTAACGACTAATATCAACTTATATTAGCCGGGAGCAACGGCCTAACGTGCCTTCCAAAGAACGGAGATGCTCGTGATATACGTCACTTATATGATCGGAATGGTCATCCATCCAAACACGACCGCGCTGTTGGTTGCTTTACTTCGATATCCCTAACAAAACGCTGCTACCACTGTGCTACGAGCCCCTTAAAATAGTAAATAGTATAATATATTATTTTAATGCTTCAACACCCGAGCGGTTGCAGGCAACCGCATAACAATAGAATTTGCATTGTGTCTCGTTTACATACGCTTGAGGGATTAATATAATAATAGTCCCCCTAGCCGATTTCAACTACGGTGGCCAGTTATAACGACTGACCAACTGCGTGGGACATACTATAGTGCACTAGTGTGGGCGCAAACACAGGTGCACTATCTATTCCTTTCATTCTCATAGCCCGATGAGACAGCAATCTTACACGACCGGAGAGAGATCAGGCGCAAGACAAACTGCTTTACGTGCTTTTCCGAGGCATGAGGGTGAAACACCGCCAACTTCCAAACTCCGGGCTACCCTAAGAATTTCTGTACAGAAAAACTCAGGTGTATATTTTTGTATTATTCCGACCCGGGGATCGAACGGGACCTCTGGCATAGCCGTCGCTATAAAGTGCAACCCTCCTACCGCTGCGCCACTGAGGCAGATTTTTATTTTAATATAACAAATTAACATATTATATTATTAAATACAAATTTACTGCTTCCAGGTGTTGTTGTCCTGGATTCACAATTTTCTTAATATAATTTGCCTCTGTATAAGGAACATCTAACAGGTTTCTGGTTAGCTAGCTGTTGGGCGCACTCTTCAGAATCTTCAGAAGAATAATCAGAATATGAAACTAGCAAGTTCTTGGTTATGGCACTAACAGGTGTGTGTGATAAAGTTTCTACATCCTAAAATTATAGGTAAACAAGTGAATTATAATAAATGATTGTACTTACAATAATACATCAGATGAGTGTAACAGATAGGTACTAACGTTGGTGTCTTTTTTATGTAACGTGAAGGAGTATTTTCAATGATTTCATTACTGTCACGCTCATCATCATAACGTAGTTTCGAAGACGTTTTTGCATGTGGGTATACGTGACTTATGATCAGAGTTTGGGGAAGACGAACCTGAGAAAAGAGAAGCCCGAGGTAGATGAACCTGAGGAAGAGGAGCCCGAGGTAGACGAGCCTGAGGAAGAGGAGCCCGAGTAAGAAGAGTCTGAAGAAGAACTTGAACTGCTGGACCTTACTTCCTACATAGTAGCGCTGGCGAGCAAGACCTTCTGATACTACGTGGTGTCTGTTGTTTCTTGCATGGTGAGCTTTTCTGCACGAATACTGTGCTCGTCTGTTTCATTCGACAGATTCTTAAACAAATTGTGCACTGAGTTAAATAAACTAATAAAAACCCTCAATTAATTCAGGGTTTATTATGTGAACATGACGTTTTATACTACTGTAAACTGAGTGTAAGTTTGCATGAGAGGAAACGTAACTATTTCGTTTGCGTTACACATTGCTGAAGACAGTAATGGTTAGAATAAAGAGACAAGAATATAAATCTTAACGTAAACGCTATAGTTACTCACTTGCGGTACTGCACTTGTTACTACGTACTAAACATGATGTTAAAAGTAGATAGCATACACAGTTTAATATAAACAGAAGTCAAAAAAATCTGAAGCGCGGCTCTATATATACCCCAGTTCAATATATAACGCTTACTAAATCCGCTAAAAAATTTAACCCAACCATCAACATCCATGAGCTAACATTCGCCAGCATTCTGGATCTCAAACTTTTGCAAGAGGAATGGGGATTTTATTGTGGTACAGATGATAGCGGCCATAATGTCAACGGGAATGATATAAAGGTGTTTAATGTCACGAAAAAAAAATCAGTTCCTAATTTACTTTAAGACATCTTACAAGGACGAAAACTATAGAGAAATAATCGAAGGAAAATGAAATCAGCCACAGAAATAATCATAAAGGCAGCATATACGCATACGCAAAAACAGGAGATAAACGCTTATAAAAAGAAGGACTTGAGAGAGTTAATCGCAAAGGGGCTTATTCCATCTTATTGTTTTTATAACTCAATTTCTTAATTTTTTTTATACGCATCTCTTGATTGCAGTTTTTTATTTTACATTTTGAGTAGTCACAACTTACAAGACAGACTAAAACTAGTAAGTAAAACCTAGTTAGTTCTATTGGTTCCAAGTTTAAGTAGATATAAGAAGTTTTTATCGGTTTGTATTTCAATGTTTATTGTTCTTTAGCATAATTACGTAAAGCGTGATCTCTATAAGCATTTTGTGATGACTATATACTATTTTGTGATTGCTTTAAAAATACGTTAATTTCAAATGATTATAAGTTCATATCGCGACTGATTATTGTATCTACTGTTATTCTTAGATTAAGAAAGCAGATAAAATAAAATTTTAAATATGAGCTGTTACTGTACATTTGCAAGTACAAAGGTGTTTTGTGATATATTTCTGTGTTTTTATTACCATTTTATTTTTAAACTGTAATAAGTATTACAAATCTAAAAAGATGATATATTTTTTTAAAAATACACTGAACTATTAAATAATATTTTACAAACATTTTGAAAATTAGTCATGAATTTTAATACTAAACCGGCATAAGTCGAATCATTAGAAAATAAACTTAATTTATTCAGTTGATATAAGGAATATAATTAAACTATTATGTCAGTTATATTCGCTATATATTCTTCTACAATTTAGGACCAAGAAAATAAAACTAGCTTCATTAACATGCCAAAACCATCAAAATGTTTACAACAAGGTAGAGACTCAAAACTTTGACCGCAAATTCCCAAAAAAGTGATCTTTTGTCTTATTCCGGTTTATTATTAAGCGTGCGATTTATTTGTAAATGATAATGTGTAATTCTCGTACCGTGGCAGCGGCTTATTAAGGTCTGTCCAGGTTTCAGTCAGAATTATTATGTCACTTTCGAATTTCATCTCAGACAATAATATTTGAAAGGAATCAAAGTTCTTGTAAATACTACGGATGTTTTGAGAAATAATTTTCAAACTGTATCGTGGATTTTGCATTTTGTTTGATAACTCATCGATATCTATTAGTTCACTGTGGTAGGGACACAATTCTTCAATGTCACTTATAAGGTCTTTTGTATTAGCCATTTTTAATAAGATTGTTTAAAACTGTACGTATCTTAATGGAGCGAAAAGATAATAAGATACTATAAGATATCGTATCGTAAACTACCACACCAGTGCAACGAAGATTTGTGATAAATATATTAGATTTATAACAGCATGTTTGTAAAGTACCTGTAATGTTACTAAATTTATGTAGTATGTGTTTTGTTTTGTGTTTATATTGAGTTAAGTTTGGCAAAGTGTAGGTTTTTTAATATTGTAAACGTTTTTGTGTAAGTGTGTGTTACAACATGTTTTAAAAAATATAAGATTCATGAGAAATAGTACAAAGAAAACAAAATTAAATATTCCTAGTCACTTGGAGAACAGTTTTTTCAAGTCAGCAGTAGACTCAATCCTGACAGCCGGCATTCCTTCTGCTTTACGAAGATATACTCTTCCGCCAGCTATCCAACAAAAAGTGTAGTTGTTGTCTTTACTGAACTCTCGACTCGAAAGGTAAAGACGTCTTGTTTCAGCGGAAACGTGCTCCGATATATTAATTTGTTTTGGTGGAACATTATATTCTAGATGTTCGGTACTCAATTTTTTGTCCTTGAATTCCTTGTTAAATTGTTTAAATTTCTTTATTATTATCTCCTTTTTTATTACACTCGAAAGTTGCAGTATAATTGGTTTACTGTCAGTTTTCGTATTTATCCTGAGAACATCACTAATTTCTTCCGTATTTATGTCCACACCTAAAACTTTTCCGATTCTTTGAACAATTTTTATCACATCCGTTTTGTTCTCCGTCGGGGATTTTGGTATATTTTTAATTTCAATACTGGAGGAGTGCAAACTTCGCTCTAGGACTCGATTCTATTTTCCAATCTATACTAATATTATAAAGCTGAAGAGTTTGTTTGTTTGTTTGTTTGTTTGTTTGTTTGTTTGTTTGTTTGAACGCGCTAATCTCAAAAAGTACTGGCCCGATTTGAAAAATTATTTTTGCGTTGGATAGTCCATTTATCGAGGAAGGCTTTAGGCTATATAACATAAAGATACGACTCATAAGACCACAGCAGAAATGAAAAATGTTGCGAAAACGGGAGAAAGATATTCTTTTTGAGAGCTTCCGCTGCATACGCTGCGGAAACCGCTTAAGTTACACAAAAATCATGTATGACAGGATTGTTCAGCATTAAAAGTTCTATACTAAAGTCCGCGACAACATATGTCTATCTTTTATGGTTGACTTACTACAACCTTTTTTATGTTAATAAATTTGTAAAAAAATAATGCATTATTTTTAGAGGTGTATTATACACACAAGTATTTATTCTTATCAAAATAAATACATTAATCATCACGAGCATTTCATTTAAAACCAAGTTGCCCTTTATATCATTTGATTTCAATAAATATCTTAGGAGCTATCACAGTTTTAACATAACTCCGCACCAAAATAATGTTCGCAGCTTAAGTAAAACGTGTGCTTAAGTAAACTTGCGCTTATATTATAAAGCTGAAGAGTTTGTTTGTTTGAACGCGCTTTATTTCTGTGTAGGATAGCTTATTTATCGAGAAAGGCTTTAGGATATAAAACATGACGCTGCAACGGGAGGGGAGGGAGCAAACTCAAAACGCGCGGACGAAGTCGCGGGGGACCGCTAGTGATTTAATATAAGCTTTATTTTTCTCACGTTCTTCCTCAACTATAGCAAATCTATTTAGTAGCTCGTCGTATTTATTTGACATAAATTCCAATGAAGCCGTTATTGCCGAGTTCTGGTCTTTAATTTCATTCATGGTTTTTAAAATCATACCATTTTTCGCATCCTGCTTACTGGACCAGTTGCCGAACATCTGCTCAAAAAATAACCTTGACTCGTCCTTCGAATAATCAAGGCTTGACTTGTCACCACTACCTTCCAGTTTTCGCTTTGTATTGCGCTTTGTATGTGTAGTTGTTTCTGATTCAAGATGCCGGTGCAGGTTTGGTTCCGAACCTGTACGCGATTCATTACTCAAAGTTGCTCCCGCAAATAAAGTTTGAGTGCCAGTGGAGGCGGCGGCAGCTGAGGCTGGCGGCTGCAGCCGCGACGGGCTAGATGGTGGGGTCCGTTTTAGAGGCATATTAACTGCAAGCTGTACGAAACGTAGGTACTGTACACCGCCGTAGACGATTTCGTAGCCAACCGTCCGTAGTCGCTCTTCGTAGCACTCAGTAATTCGTAGCACCGTAGCAAACACTTAAAACTCAATGCACTATTTCGTCGTAATCGTCACTGCTACGATAGCGCAAAGGTAGCACACCGATCCACAAAATCCAGCGACACCAGGTTCCAATCTGCGCGCTCCGGTCAATATTTGTAGTTTTAACTTTATAATTAAATATTTAAAAAAAGACTGCACAGTGCACACGTCCACTTGCGATCGCGTCCGAGGGGGAAGGAATACCCGTATATAAGTTCAAGCCAAGAGTAATTTTATTAAAAACATTGTAAAGTGTTTGTACAAAAAGGATTATGATGCTAATAAAATTTGTTTAATAGAAAACACAAAAATATTAATCCGTTGAAAAGAGGCCTTGACAGAAGTGGCTGATAGTTTTTCCAGATCATTGGTTGGGTTTATGTTGTTTTGAGATGTGTTATGTGCTTCTAGTGATATTTCATGCAATTAAAAGATGAATATGGTAGCAAGATAACTCTTTATTGCACGTCACAAAGGTCAGTTTAAAAAGGTTTACAGTAAATGTATAATATGAATGTTTTAATTACTTAAATAATATTTTCGCTTTTTATTTCGCAAAAATAAATGTCTACAGACTAACATCACCATTAACAAGTTATTATGTTTATATGTACAGGCCATCTAAAGTATTCATTTAAAGTTATCGAAAAGCTTGTACGATAAAAATAATCACCAAAATATTTAAATTATAACATCAATAAATAATCACCAAACCTATATCAATATTTTCTTGAACTAACCCAATAGACAATGCTTTAAAATGTTTTTAACACTCACAGTGTCATATTTTATATCCATAAAGATGAAATAAGAAACCAAAAATTTGCGCACGGGCGGCACTTAAACCAGCAACCTTATGGCAGACCGGGCCAAACGCTCTTACCAATTGAGCTACCGTGCTGTTAGTCCGACCCGGCGAAATTTGTAGTTTCTTATGAAAACGTCAATTGCGTGACGCTTAGCGCCATCTAGCCGTCTGTTTATGAAACAGATGGCCCAAGCAGTTATTCTTTACAGAATAAATACAACTTGGAAATTGATGTCGCTTCGCTATTTAATGCTTTAGAATGTTTTTAACACTCACAGTGTCATATTTTATATCAATAAAGATGAAATAAGAAACCAAAAATTTGCGCACGGGTGGGACTTAAACCAGCAACCTTTTGGCAGACCGGGCCAAATGTTCTTACCAATTGAGCTACCGTGCTGTTAGTCCGACCCGGCGAAATTTGTGGTTTCTTATGAAAACGTCAATTGCGTGACGCTTAGCGCCATCTAGCCGTCTGTTTATGAAACAGATGGCCCAAGCAGTTATTCTTTACATAATAAATTCAACTTGGAAATTGATGTCGCTTCGCTATTTAATGCTTTAGAATGTTTTTAACACTCACAGTGTCATATTTTATATCCATAAAGATGAAATAAGAAACCAAAAATTTGCGCACGGGCGGGACTTAAACCAGCAACCTTTTGGCAGACCGGGCCAAACGTTCTTACCAATTGAGCTACCGTGCTGTTAGTCCGACCCGGCGAAATTTTTGGTTTCTTATGAAAACGTCAATTGCGCTAGACGTCGGCGACGACGTATAAAACCGTCAACAGACCCCTTCCGAAAATCTGACGCGCTCGAGTTTTTTTTTTTTTGCATTTTTGACTACTTTATATGCCTACCCCCACCACGCAAACTGGCAGATTAGTATACCGTTGCTATCAGAGGCACTTGGATACGTAGTATGAATATCTGACCCGCTCGAGAATGCCCAAGTAACTGTTTTTTTTTACATTTTTGAAAAACCGTATACGCCAAACCCACCGCTAAAATGGTTTTTACCATACGAGCTTTTCTTTTTGAAATTATTTTATCGTTCGATTTTGATAGGTCTCGACGGCGCCGTTGAATTACGCCATTTAGCTACCTCGTCTCCCTAACTAAAATATTTATGGCAAGAACTTATAATTTGCACTGAAAGTATAGAATAGATATTGGTTACACGCATGATACACAACAGATCCACACAATGTTGACTATCAGACGTAACAACACGTCAAAATTAAAGTTCTAGTACAAAAAACTCTATACGTGCCTTTAAAATTTGAGGGTTTGTCTCGATTGCACCATCATCAGTTCCCGACTAGTCCACAATGGGACCAACTAGAAGTTTTTATACGTAATTGTGATACGAGCTACTCAGAATCACATAGAAAACATACAGTCCAATTGATAGCCTCCTCTTTTGAAGTGGGTTAAAAAGTTGCCACTCATGTTCAATGCCGGTTGTCTGGAATGACGCTCACCAAGCGGCAGCACTTGGGCGTCAGGTCACAGAAGATATTTGAATAGCACGACGTAGTACCAGGGCCCTTTTTTTTGAATCACTCGCGTCAGGATGGCGTGTGAAATTAAATGATTAAGGTCCGATTTCCCAATGTAAATTAGTACAATTCCACGCGAGAGTGATTTGTAAAAACATAACTGAATTTTGTTAGTACCTTCGTGTATATTTTGCGTGATTTTCATTGTTTTTTAATTGGTTTTCGAACGCAATTCACTCGCCTTAAGCGAGTTATGCAAAAATAGAGCTCCAGTACCTACTACATAGTACGTCAGCCCCCTGAATTAGAAACATTCGGTTACGGATTCGGTCACGATTCGATAATTTTCTACAAATTAATAAATTTAAATAACGTTGATTTAACCGATGCATGTATATTATTTTGTTATTTGATTTTTTTTTAGGAACCGGAACCGTACTAAAAAGCTAAGGAGTTTTCGTGTTTGAGCACACTAACATTATTTGAAGTGAAGAAGAGAGTCTTATATAGAACTAATATAACACTGATTTAAATCAAACAAAAAAAATACCTGCAGTAAACTAACCGCGTACAGTACGCAATAACTGAGTTTGGATGTACGGACAACAGCATGTCAACGTAAACACCGTGGTATCTTATGCAATTGTAATAAGGGCTAGTTTGCAACAAAAATGGGTAACCTGATGTGCTGGTGACTGTACATTTTTATTATTTTGTGTGTCTTGTCTGACGCATATTTATTTATTACTGACTAAAATATCCACAATCATTTCTGTTTAGCCCAAAGGTATTTCTGGTAGAGAACGCCTTATGGCGTTAAGTCCACCTTTTATACAAATTTTTGGTAGTGTAATAAAGTATAAATAAATAAATAAATATTAAGGAAATCATATACTTACGTTAACACATAAAGTATTTCACTTTTAATGAAGATTGCAAAATATTATCATCATTTATAATTTAATAAATTTGATAAAAATCATAACTTTTACACACACAATTGCTGAATTGGAGTATTTATTTAACTAAGTTGAAAATATACTGTATATTATTATGGTAATAAATGTGTTTAAGCCTTTAAAACAAGGAAAATATTGTTAAAACTGCCGCTGTGCCTTAGCACAGGTGCCTCCTTCTCTCCTACAGGCATCCTCTTCTCACACTAAAAAAAGAGAAAAAACCGGACAAGTGCGAGCCGGGTTCGCGCACTGAGGGTTCCGTGGCAACTTTAGCTGAATCACGGAATCCACTTACTTCCACTTAGCTGAAATACCACAATATTTTGTTGACAGCATACACAATATTTTGTTTTAATAGTGTTTGTATGAAGAACAAAGTTATGTTTGCGGTTGTTGAAAATATCTTATAAACTACTTTTCGTTGAAACTATTTGTTGAGATCTACGTAGTATTTTTTTTTAAATTTGCACTCACTTAGTTTAGAAATTAGAGTGGGGCGACGCCCATTTTACCACTATGGAAGCGTCAATCTATCAAACGTTAGATTTCAAAGGAAATTTTAAAGAGTGGTTTTAGAAGCCTTTATGTCATTCTAAAAGAACTATCCATAGGGACCCCACACGCATAGGTTTTTCATTTATTTTTTATCAGTTTTAGTTATAAAAGTCGTGAAGCAACATTTTCATACTTAATTTCAACAGTGTGATGCTTATAATTATGTAATAAAGTGGCTGTGACATGCGGACGGACAGATGAACGGACGGACGGTTGGATGGACGGACGGCCGGACGGACTGACGGACCGACGGACCGAAGGACCGACTGAACGACTGACCGACGGACCGACGAACCGACGGACCGACGGACCGACAGACAGACAGACTCGATGAAGCTAAAAATCTGATTAATTCTTTGTGTGACACCTGCCTCTTAAGGTGATCGCACAATTATCCGAGCCGAACGCGCCGTACGAATCGAAGTCAAGCAGGCCTCGCACACTTAGCCGATTTGGCCGAATTGGACGTATCGACCGCGTCGAAGAAAGAATGAGATAGCGCTATAAGTGACATCTAAAGGTGGGAGTGAGTACGAAGATTTTATCTGGCAAATCGACCGCGTCGAGGAAGTCATGAGATAGCGGTATGAGCGACATCTTACGTGGGAGTGAGTAATAATTGAATACCCGGCGAGTCGTCCGAGTCAACCGCATTAGCCGCGCCGAATGTGATGTTGTCATCCGAATTCGTCTAGGATTTCTAGGGTTCTTCCAGATTCGGACGATTCGACGCGGATTAGTGTGCGAGGTTTCATTAGATTTCATATAAAGCATTCTAAAATTCGTTTCGTTCGGCGCGTTCGGTGCATTCGGCGCGTTTGGCTCGGGTAAATGTGTGTTCATCTCTATAGATGAAGAATGAGATGATATGATGAGAATATAGAATGATGACTATTCATCATTCTATATTTCTGTAGATTATAGAGTTCGCCTGTGATTAGTATAGTGTTTAACCAGGCTGTTATTTTAATCATTGACCAAATTTTGTGTGAAGACTCCACTGATGAAAATGAATAACTTTTGAAATGGGGGCAATAGTATAATCGAGAAATAAATATCTGCTGTTCCATACAAAAGTTCACTTGGTCAAAATGTAAGGAACAGCTGTTTTTGTTTTTTTCTCGGATTCACTATTGCCCCATAGTAAAAGTTGTTCATTCATATCCATCAGAGGAGTCTTCACGCAACATGTGGTCACTGATTAAAAGGATTTGCTTTTGTCTCTAGCTATAACTAGACGAGCTCTATTTTTGAATCACTCGCCTCAATATGGCATTTGGTTTATGTTTGATATTTACAAAAGTGATTTAAAAAAGATATTTTGATAAAAGAAAGCTGCGTACAACCAATAAGGTAGACTAGCGGTTGGAGTAGACTAGGTCTTTTCAAATGACATAGAGGTTTTCAAAACCATTTTCTTTTAAAGTCTAACGTTTCATAGCTAGACACTTCCAAAGTGATGAAATAGGCGTCCCCCCCCCCCCATCTAACTTCTAAACTAATATAACTAAGCTAAAAAAATATATACTTATCAAAACAAAATAAGGGCAAATAACATTTACACATTGAAAGTAGTAAAATATTGAGTATACAAACTCTTTGATACCTAAACTTTTTAATATTGTAGTATTCATCTGATGCTGGCAACAATTTTAAATAAAATTTGATTTTAAATTCTTTTTGAAAATTTTGATTCCATTTTCTTTGACGTTTTGCTTTCCTTAGCTTCTTGGTTTATTAGAAATTATCAGAGTTCATTGATATCTTGAGTCAGAAACATCTTTTGCAATATGCCACAAGCACGCAGGCGTCATATGGACTCGCTGACAGCAACCAGAGCCGTTACAATGATTGAAGAAGGTCATTCGCAACGATCTGTGGGTTTGCAATTGGGATTTTCTCGAAGAGCTATTCAAAATCTATTGAATCGTTTCCAAGAGACCGGCAGTGCTAGAAAAAGACCTGGTTCGGGCAGAGTTCGCATAACAACAGCTTTAACACTCACAGTGTCATATTTTATATTCATAAAGATGAAATATTAAACGATTTTGCAAGCTGCAAAATCGTTTACGGCTCACAACGGGTACTCGTGTCTGTGACCAAACTATTCGTAATCGATTGCATGAAGACCAGCAGGCATCAAGAAGACGAGTTGTCCGTGTTCCATTAACCAGAAATCATCGTGAAAATCGTTTAAGATTTTACCGTCAACATTTGGACTGGGACATAAACCAATGGGGCATGGTGCTCTTCACAGACGAATACAAAGTTATTTTTTTTTACGACGATCAGCGTATTAGAGTATGGAGAAGACGCGGCGAGAGATTTTCAGAAGCCTGCATGCATGAAGTCGATCGTTTTGGTGGTCCAAATTAATGATTTGGGGCGGGATACGACGCGTCCTTCTGGGCGCTCTAGCGAATGCAAAAAGAGATGTTGGGAGGCCATTGCTTCACTTCAAAGACTGCGTCAAGAGGGACATGGCTGCGTTTCACGTTTGCCCCCAAAACTGGGAAAAGCTTGCAGAGACACGTCCAGAATGGCGAAATCGCGTTGCGGAGGGTCGCAAGCATTGCGATGAGTCCTGGTTCGCGACACTTGCTGACAAGAGACAAAGAAAATATCGAAGCGACGTGCCTCCATCGGTCGCCAACTTCTTTTGTCGAGCTTGTGGCTTTTCCGCTCTCGCATTGGTCTATTCAGCCATGAAAAGAGATGCATTTCAAACATTACACCATAAACCGTCTGAAATAGATGAATAGGCCATTGATGATGATGATGATGGGGCGGGATAAGCTTAAACGGCAAAACTGAGCTCGCTATTTTAAATGAGGGTACTGTTACTGCTCAGCGGTATATTGAGGAAGTCGTCAGACCACATATGATCCCATTTGCCCAGTGAGCGGGTCCTGGATTCATCTTGATGCAAGACAATGTTCGTGCACACACGGCTCAAGCGACTCGGTTTTTATTGGAAGCCTCTCAAATTCAAGTCTTGCCGTGGCCGGCGAACAGTCCGGACTTAAATCCAATAGAGCACATGTGGGATCAGTTGAAACGAAGAGTTAGAGACGGTGATCAGGAAATCCACAACCAACAAACAGCAACTCATCAACGCTGTTAAAAGGGCCTGGGAAGAGATTCCAATGGAAAATGTCAGGCATTTGATTGAGAGCATGCACTCCAGGCTTCAAGAGTGCGTAGCGAAACGAGGGGGGCATACCTGTTACTTAAAGATGAGCATGGAGTATTTTCTTTTGTTTTCAGTAACTTTACATTGTTATTATTTTTAACCTTAAATGTGTTTTTTCTTTCAAAAGCAAATAAACTTTTTAATCATTATTATTGGAATAAATTTATTAGTCTACACGGTAAAAACAACGTTAGTTTTCGTCATGGAGATAAAAATATATATATATTGCATTTATTATTTTCATGGTACAGACCAAATACCTCGTGGCCCTTATTTTGTTTTGAGTAGTATATAGGTAATGTAGATCTTATCAAATACTTTCAACGAACGTCTATTCGGACGGGATCTAACGAGAAGTTTTGGAGATATTGCACATTTTCAACAACCGCAAACCAAAAACTTTGTACTTCATACAAACACTATGAAAAACAAAGTTATATTTGCTGTCAATAGAATATTGTGGTATTTTACTAAGTGGAAGTAAGTGGATTCACTAATTCAATTAAAGTTGGCACGGAACCCAATACTCAATACTCAATACTTTATTGCTCCATAATGTACAATTATAGGTGTTACAATTAAGGCAGAGTGCAAAACGATCATTATGGACCCTTTCGGGCGCTGCAAAACAAGTGCTACAGAGAGAGGAAGCTTTACTATACAAATTAAGAAAAAAAATATACATATAAAAAAACTTTAAACTACCTATTCAGTTTTTTTTTATATAACTTATCATCTAAGTATTCATTGATGCTATAATAGCACTTAGAAATAAGAAATTGTTTCAGATTTTTGATAAAAGTGTTGGTGTTAGTTTCTTGGGTTAAGTGATCGGGTAATATATTATATACTTTTATGGACATATTAAATGTGCTGGATGAAGTTATTTGAAGCCGGCAAGTCGGTATTGTTAGTTTGTTTTGGTTACGGAGAGAATATTGATTGCATGTATATTTGCGTTTTGTGTAAAAATCGGGATAAGAGCGAACAAATTTGCAAATTTCTAAAATGTAAATACATGATAAAGTTAAAATTTGGTATTTTATGAAAAATGGTTTACAACTTTCTGTTGGATAGATGTTGGCTAGTATGCGGATAAGTTTCTTTTGTTTGGTGAGAAGGTCTGGAGTATCGGTGCTATATCCCCATAAGATAATGCCATAACTGAGCCAGGCATAAGCATACGCATAATAGGTGACAATGGCAGTATCTCAGTCTGTCGTCTTCTTGGTCTCTCGGAGTGCATATGCGAAACTGGACAGTGTGGATATAAGTTTTTGTATTTGAGATTTCCAGTTTATGTGGGAATCTATATTTAAGCCTAGTAAATTGAATTTACTTACTTGCTCTATAGTAAAACTGTTAAAAGTTAAATTAATGGATAGTGGTTCTTTTTGATGCGGATTAAATGTAATTAATTTTGTCTTGCTAAAGTTAATTTCTAAATTGTGGTCTTTCATCCAATCGGAGGTTTCAGTAATCAGTTTTTCTAATTTGGCATTTAGTTCTACACTGTTGCTGCATGATGTTAGTAAAGAAATATCATCTGCAAACATGACGCATGGCTCGTTTATGTTTTTGGGGAGGTCATTAATGTAAATAATAAACAAGAGACATCCAAGTACACTGCCTGGCGGTATGGATGCGTTCACTAATCTACAATCAGAACGAATATTTTTAATGAGTCCGGTCGAGTTGTCAAATTGCTCTATTTCAACATACTGTTCCCTATCATGCATATAAGATGTGAACCATGAGTGAGCCAAACTACGGATCCCTATACCATACAGTTTTTGTAGTAATAAATTATGCTGTACCCTATCATATGCTTTGGTCATGTCGAGAAGAATGCCTACGCCATATTTCTTAGCATCTAAGGTTTTTACAATTTCTTGTGTATATTTATAAACTGCGAGTGTTGTAGAGTGTTTTTTCCTGAAACCGTTTTGGCTATTCTCAAAAATTTTAAATTTTTCACAAAATTTGTATACCCTATTGCACATAGCTTTTTCAAATATTTTAGAACATGTAGGCAATAAGGCTATTGGACGGTAATTAGATGGATTAGTCTTTATATTTTTCTTATGGATCGGTTTTATTACTGTTTTTTTGAGGAGAGACGGAAAGGTACCTTCGTTAAACGATTGGTTGATTAATATTATTAATGGTAGTGTTAATTCATCGCAACACTCTTTAAAGAGACTAGGGGGTATCTCGTCTATTCCATGACTGGATTTATTTTTTAGGGATTTAATTATTTTATTGACCTCACTGCAATCGACTGGGTGGAGGAACATGGAATGCTCAGTGAGAGTGAGGACAGGGCGGCCCGGGGCACGTTGGCCAGCGCGTTCTTCGCCAATGGACGCAAAGAAGTTGTTGAAATGGTCGTCAACTTGTTTTGAGTCAGAGCATATGTTGTTATTTAATTTAAGTTTAATGTTACATTTGTCTTTGATGATTTTCTTTTTTCATTTATTACATTCCACATAGCTTTTACTTTATTGTTTGATGATTTTATTTTATTTATAAAATGTATTTTTTTTGCGTGAATTACAGTATTCTTTAAAGTTTTCTCATATTTCTTATGATAATTGGTAATTATCGGACTTTTCGTTGTTGATGCTAGAGTTCTTAAAAATCTTTTATTTTGGCATGATTTTTTAATACCGGTAGTTAACCAGTCTGTTGAAAGAGGAAATTTTTAATTTAATTCAAGAAATGTATAAAACAGGCAAAATACCTCAAGATTTTAGTTTAAGCAAGACTGTAACACTACCTAAAAAAGCAAACACACTCAAATGCGAAGAACATAGAACACTAAGTATTATTTCACAAGCAAGTAAAATTTTAAAAAAAATAATTCAGAACAGAATAAGACCATTAACAGAGTGCTTTTTGGGACCGGATCAATATGGGTTTCGGCAAGAGAAGGGAACCAGAGAAGCGATACTAGCTTTGAGATTGGTAATAGACAGGAGACTGGATTTTGACATGGACACACATATAGCTTTTATCGACTTAGAAAAGGCGTTCGATAATGTCAATTGGAAAATAATGATGGAAGTACTCAAAGAAGCTGGATTGGATTATAGAGACAGAAGGATTATTTATGAATTATATAAAAACCAAGAAACGGTCATAGAAGTAGGAGAGGAAAACGGAAAGGCAAAAATAAGACAGGGAGTTAGGCAGGGATGTCCACTTTCACCGCTAATTTTAATTTATTCATAGAATGTGCGATACGCAGAATAACGGAATCAAAAAAGGGGGGCGTCAAAATTAATGGGGACATATTTAAATTTATTCGTTTTGCCGACGATATTGCAGCCATTGCAGAAAACAGATTGGAGTTGGAAGAACTGGTTACAGAAATGGACACTATTTTTAAAGAATTTGGTCTCAAAATTAACATAAATAAAACAAAAACACTAATTGCTTCTAAAAAGGAAAATTATAGCCCCATCTCAATCAATAACACAAAAATAAAACAGGTTAAAACCTTCCAATATCTAGGTAGCTTGATAACTAGTGACTCCAGATGTACACCAGATATAAAAGCAAGGAAAGCGATAGCGAGACAAGCTTATAATGCAAAAAAACACCTGCTCAAGGCCAGAATATCAAGCAAAGTTCGCAAAAAACTTGGTAAAGTGTACATTTGGAGTATAGCACATTATGGATGTGAAGCGTGGACATTGACAAAGAGAGACAGAGAGAGACTGGAAGCCTTCGAGATGTGGTGCTGGAGGAGAATGGAACGTATTAGTTGGACGGAGAAGAAAACAAATGAAGAAGTTTTGTCTATGGTTAGGGAAAAAAGGAGATTGATGGAAACAATAGAGTGGAGAAGGGGTTTAGGTCACCTGATTCGACACGACAATTTTATTAAAACGATAATTGAAGGAAGAATAGAAGGGAAAAGGAAGCGTGGAAGACCAAGAATAAGCTACATGCAGCAAATAAAGGAAAAGATAAATGTCGGGTCGTATCAGGAGGTTAAGAGAAAGGCGGAAAGCAGAGAGGAATGGAAAAATCTCCACCGACAAGAGCCTAGCTCTTAAATTGGAAGATGAGTTAACCCGTACTTTTATATTTAGTTTTCAATTTTATTTTATATTTTGGTATACATTTGTTCAAGATATCTTTTATTTGGTTATGAAATGATTTATAATTTTGGTTAATATCTTTATTTTTGTATAATAACTTATTCTAGTCTATTGACCTAAGGTTAGTTTTAAAATTAGCTATTGCTTTTTTATTGTACACACGTTTTTCAATAAACCATACGTTTGGTTTCAAATCTTTAGGTATTTGGAAATCAATAATTGTAGCTGAATGGTCAGAAAAGCCAAAGTCTATAACATTAGTTTTAAGATTTTTTGGTTTGAAATTAGTAAGTATGTGATCTTTACAAGATTCTCTAGATTGAACAAAATGGGTTGGTTTTTTTATATGTTGAATGAATTTATGTTCTCGCATTACATTAAGATATTTATTACATTTTTTTATTATTTTCTATCAAGTCTACGTTTAAGTCGCCGCCTAAAATGATGTTTCGTTTACCATATTTACCTGTAATGTAATTGAGGATACATTTTAATCGGTTAAAAAATAAACCTTCCTCTCTTCCATTCCAATACATATTAATTAAAATGACATCTTCTTTAACTAATTCAACTACACATAATACTAAATTAAATTCAAGGAACATGTAAGTAATATCGTTAAGTTCAACATAGTCAACGTGATCTTGAAGTAAGATGCAGACGCCGCCGCCGGAGTGCTTCTTTCTATAAAAGGATGATGCTATTTTGTAGCCGTCGAACTGGATAAGTTTATATCGTTCTTCTGTCATCCAGGTTTCAGTGAAGCAGATTGCTTGATAGGTCATATCATCATCTAAAAACACTTCTACTAAATGTTGTTTGTTATATAGACTTTGCATGTTCTGGAAAAGGATTTTAAAGTGTTGTTCTGTGTTTACGAAATGTATGTACTTCAGCTGGGTGGTTTAGGAGATTCTCAGGTTGTGTTTCATCTTTGCTCTCGATATTCTGCGTGCTTTGGTTAGTGCAATGCTTGGTAGTGGTATTTATTTTGTCATCCATGTTAATTTTTTTCCCATTTTTGTACAGCTGATCGTTTCTTATTACCGCATAAAAACCATTTCTCCGTGCCAAGAGCATTTCTTCTATCATGCGTTTCCTTTCTAATCGTGCAGACTTGTGTAAGTATTCTGAAATCGATAATCCAGTGTTTTTAAAACAGTCTTTGTTATTTAAAACATGCTTAGTCATTCTTTTACTTATTACTTTTATGACAAGCGGCCGCCGTTTTCCACTCTTTTTGAATTGTCCAATTCTATGGGTATCTTCAATGTACCCTCTTATGTCAACATTTAGGAATTCTTGGAAAAGGCAATTTATTCGGCGATGTAAGTTACTTTCAGGCTCTTTATGATATTATATCTATAGCAAATCCGTGTAAAACAATTTTCTTACTATTTATTTCAGTACAGTGGTTGGCTTTTGACGAATGATCATGTTTCGTACTAGATGTTAGATCTTTAATTTCTTTTTTTATTGATTCATTTTCCTTCGTTAGTTGTTGTATTTGTTTAGTTAAATTTTCAATCTCAATTTTTCTTTCATTATTTTGTTCATTTAAATTATTTGTAACTCTGTTGAATTCGTCTCTTAAGGATCTCATACTATTGGTTATTTCTTTTTGAATTGTACTTTCCAGACGTGTTATAATTCTTTCATTGTTTTCTTTCAGGTTTTGCATAATTAAATCACTTAGACTTTTGAGGGTGAGTTTTGGCAGTTCACATTTACTTTCTGTGGTGGGGGAATCATGGTCCTGACAGAGGGTATCACTAAACAAACTCATATCGTCAGAATTCATCGTCTCGTTGTTACCAGTAGGTATTGCTTTCCTAATTGTAATATTATTTCTATCAGGCGACTCATATCGGACGGGCTGAAATTGGGTACTGTGCGATAGTTGTACTGGTGTATCCGTATTTCCCATTTTAGGTATACTACAGTAACATGCTGGGCACTTCCATCTTTGTCTATATTCAGCAGTCATCGTACTGTAGAAGCGCTTTTCGGATACATTTGCACACTCCAAGTCTTAAACGCTATTGCACAGAAAACAAGTAAGAAATTCTCTTTTTGGTAGAGTTTGTTTACATCCCGCACAATTTGAAGTCATTTTGTCGATTTTTCAGCAGCGCCCTCTTACTAAAAAAGTTCCGAACATATATTTACAATTCAACCTCAAAGACGGCGTTAAATCTAGCGCCCTCTATTGGAAACTAATAATTGCTGTTGTTTAAGGTTCACAGAGGTGATGGTCGAGCATGAGGTTGTACACAGGTAAGTCAATAGTGGTACTGCAGGGAAAAAGCATAACAAAGTTTTGTAAAGTTTCGAATGTTTGTTCAATAACGGTTGGCACAAAAATACAAAGTTATTATTTTCACATATTCTTCTTATCACTGCAGTTAAAACGTTTTTTGTATTTCATAAACTGTTTGTAACACAATTTCGTTTAGTTCAAACTTCAATTATAGTCACTTTTTATGTTTTAAAACTTATTATGTGGTGATAGCTTTTCCCGCTTAAATCACTTTTCACTCTCACAAATCTTTTGAAAACATTTGTACATAGTATTTATAGGTACACAAGCTAAAATTGTAATAGTTCACGTATGTTCCGTATTTTATTTAAAAACGATTTAAATACGCGGAGCCAATGTTTACGTGCGCAGTAGCGCCCTCTCCCTCAGTAGTCGCCCTCAGTGCGCGAGTCCTACTCGCACTTGGCCGGTTTGCTATTGCTTTGACAACATTGTACGTTATGCGCCAAAGCAATGAGAGTTGTTGCGAACGCCACCAGTTGGCGCCACTAAGTCAATAGCTCTACCGTCCTACGCACGCCATGTAGAAACATGCTTTTTCATCTCTTCTGTTCGGAAAATTTAACTTTCATGTGAAGATAGACGGGTGGAAAATAGCTTTTCCATCCTTAGGGTGGAAAGTTATTTATTTTTAATTGCTATGATTGAGAAGGAGTTAAATATAATTGAGTCCTATCATATTATTAAAATAAAAAAGCTTTCCATAATTTTGAAAATGTACAATTGGTCTAATTTTTAACAATCTAAAATCAACAAATATAATATTCGATTGCCCGCCATACATAGTGACACTTTTTATATATTTTAAATTGTCACATTTTGATTGTCTTTGACAATTTTTTTTTTAGTTTAGTCGATTATTGCACAGATTGTTAAGCAGGCGGAGGCGACTTGCCGCGATTTTGTTGTTCATTAATCTTCTTACTAACTCCCACTTTTAGCTGTCACTCACAGCGCTATCTCATGGGGCAAAATTGAACCTGGAATTTGATATAACCTGTGGTAATTTTGGTGACAAGGTTAAATTTGCGGTTTTTTACTATTATTACTACTGTCTTTTAGAAAAAATCGATCGATATTTTTACCACGCTTTTATTAGTTTGGGTTGTATCTATGTATGTATGTATGTAATGGAATCTTTGAGCATAAATTTGACCGATTTCCAGAAGTTTGATTAATTTGAAACTTTGCACACGTATCAAGGACCGATGACAATGCAATAATTTAATAACAGTTTCTCAATATCCTTATAAGGGCCGCCAAGATTAATAAATTCTTTCGTGGATCCTCTGTAAGGGAGTAAGAAAGATAGAGCTATCGCATATCGCATGTCCGCGAATAATTAATTGAAACATCGAACTAAAAAATGAAAAATAAATTATAGTTTAAAAAAAAAACTAAAAAAACACGCTTTTATAGCTAACCGAACTCAAAAGTAGAAAATAATTTTTAATTACAAAGAGTTAGAGAATAATTCAATTCAGAGTAAAAAGCGTGGCGTGCTTGATATATTAAATGTTACAATTATTATACATGCAACTATCTATGTGCGGAGAGTTATGAAAAAAACATAGTAAAAAGTTATGAAAATATAGTAAAATGCACCCCACGCTTTTTACTCTGAATTGAATTATTCTCTAACTCTTCTTAATTAAAAAATATTAACAATGATTTGAAATATTTTATATCGTTCGCGTTTTATGTACTCTGTTGTCTTCCGTAGCATTACTGTCCTTCTAATCGCGCGTTTTATGTACTGACTGACTGATATGTAATGTAAAAACTTAAGATTTCATCTCTCGCCAAACAACATAATATCTCATCATCGCACCATAATCACACAGCTAAATTTATTTGTCTTTCCTTACAGTCGAAATGAAAAATAGTATGTATAACTCGGGTGAAAGCATCCATTTCACTCTCGAATTATCAGCGCTCTCACTCCGTTCGAGCGCCAAAAACATCTCGAGTGAAATGGGTCACTTTCCCCCCTCATATAATAATCTACTATTTCATCTCTTCTGTTCCGAAAACTAAAGTTTCATGTGAAGATAGACGGGTGGAAAAAAGCTTTTCCATCCTTTTAGGGTGGAAAGTAATTTAGTTTTGATTGCTACGATCAGACATGGAGTTAAAAATAATTGAGTCACATCATTTTATTAAAATAAACAAGCTTTCATATTTCTAAGATTAGCTTAACATTAAAAGCGTGTTTATTATGGTCACCGAGTTTAAAAATTTACAACTGGTCTAATTGTTAACAATTTCAAAAATAATATTCGTTTGTCCGCCATAAATAGTGACACTTTTTTTCATTTTAAATTGACACATTTTGTTTGTCTTTGTCAATATATTTCTTTAGTTTGGTCTATTATTGTACAGATCATTAAGCAGGCGGAGGCGACTTGCGGCGATTTTGTTGTTCATTAATCTTCGTACTCACTCCCACCTTCAGATGTCACTCATAGCGCTATCTCACGAGGCAAAATTGATCCTGGAATTTGACATAACCTGCGGTAATTTGGTGAATCTATCGATATTTTTAATAATGATTTGAAATATTTGATAACGTCAGCGTTTTATGTACTCTATAATCTTCCGTGCCGTTACTGTCCTTCTAATCGTGTGTTTTATGTATAACGACAGTAGACAAACTGATATGACGTGATTTAAAATCTTGAGGTTTCATCTCTCGCCAAACAACATAATATCTCATCATCGCACCATACACAGATAAATTTATTAGTCTTTCCTTACAGTCGAAATGAAAAATAGTATGTATAACTCGGGTGACAGCATCCATTTCACTCTCGAATTATCAGCGCTCTCACTCCGTTCGAGTGCCAAAACAACTCAAGTGGAATGAGTCACTTTCTCCCCTTGTATAACAATATAGTATTGCATTATTTTAGTAATCGTTTTCAGTGTTAAACCTTCGTCATTTTATTAGAAAATGTATAATTCAAGTGCATTCAACGAATGAAAATGGTATCTACTGGGGACTGTATTTGGTTCTCCACGGTTAATTAAAACACTGGTTCATGTTTGAGAAACTGACTGACTGTGTTTTATTCGAAAATGACCCTACTTATATACAAATCAACCCTGTTTACTTATTGACTAAATCAGTACTTAAAACTAACCAATCAGATTCACTTACTTACTATACACTGTATCTCATTCTATCTTCGTTCTATCTCTTTCCCACGCTGTTGCTCGTTGTCCGCTACAGCTCTCCCCCCGGCGAAGACTCCGTCGAAGCCCTCTCCGTGGTAAGGACGACGAGCTTTGTAGTAGGTCGCCTGAAGATTCCCGCTCGGGTGCGGACATCTGCGCTGCGCACTCGACGGTCTGGTCCTGGGTACACCTTTTCGATGACTCCGCGCGGCCAGGTGTTGCGTGGTAGGGTATGGTCTACCACCAAGACCAGGTCTCCCTCCTTCAAACAGCGCTCTTCTGTGGCGGCTGCTTGCCGTGGCACGAGTGTGGGAAGATATTCTTTAATCCATCGTCGCCAGAACTCCTCGGCGATTGCTTGGCTCACGCGCCAAGCTCTTCGGTCGGCGAGGTGACATGGGCCGGTATGGGGCAGGCCCATCGACGACCCCAGCAAAAAATGATTTGGCGTCAGTGACTCGGGGTCATTTGGGTCGACCGACACATGTGTCAGAGGCCGTGCGTTGACAGAATGCTCCGCCTCCGTCAACACGGTCTGTAGAACCTCTTCTTTAGGGTGCTTGTTCTTCAGTACTGCTGTCAGCGCTGTCTTCACTGAGCGGACGAGGCGCTCCCAGGCTCCCCCCTGGATTGGAGCCCCAGGTGGGATAAATCGCCATTTCATGCGATGCAGTTGGCCCAGTTGTTCTAACGCAGGTGCCCATTCTTGATATGCCGCGCGAAGCTCCGCGTCTGCGCCTCGAAAGTTCGTGCCATTGTCACTCATCATGACTGCGGGCCATCCTCGTCGTGCTGCCATCCGCCTTATTGCCATGATTGCTGAGTCGGTGGAGAGCGAGGCCACTAGCTCCAAGTGAATTGCTCTGGTGGTGAGGCAAGTGAAAATGGCGCCCCATCTCTTCTCATTTCGTCTGCCCACGGTCACGATCATTGGCCCGAAATAGTCCACGCCACAGCTGCTGAACGGGCGTTGGTATATGTCCAGGCGCGCTGCGGGCAGGTCCCCGAAGATTGGTGTGACGGGCTTAGACCTTCGCAGGTGACAAGTGGTGCAGTTCTTGGTGACGTGGCGCACCGTCGCTCGTAGTCTAAGTATCCAAAATCGTTGCCTGAGGTCATTGACTACTCGCTCTCTGTTGGCATGTCCTGCTGCTTCGTGCTCCTTTTTGATGAGTAGGCGGGTGAAGGGATGTCGCCCGTCCAGCACTGCAGGCTCCTTCATGTGCTTCGGTACATTCGCAGCGTTGATCCTCCCATTGAGCCTCAACACGCCGTCTTGCACCCTTGGGTCCAACTTGTATAATTTGCTCGATTTCGGAATGTGTTTCCCGTCTTCCAGTAATTTTAGTTCCAACGGGAAACTGTCTCGTTGGCTCTTCTTGATCCAGAGTCGTTCAGCGTCTTCTAGGTGCCGAACTTCCAGCTTTTTTGACTTGTCTCGGCATTTCTCGGCGAACACAAGCACGTATGCCGTTGCTCGAATCAGCCTCTCAAAGGAAGAAAAGCGGCTGATATCGGGTAGGTAGTCTGCGCACGTAATCTCGTACGCAAGCATGACGGCTTCTTCTTCTGTGCTGAACTCGCTGTTTTCTTCTCGTGGTGTCTCCTCGTGTTCTCCAAGTGTCTTCGGGTTCTCGAAGAAAACTAGGCCCGGTGAACCATCGATCTTCAGAGTTGGCTTTCATTCTCGTTGCGTCATCCGCCACGTTCAGCTCCGACGGCAGCCAGCGCCATTGGGTTATCTTTGTTCTTTCTGCTATTTCACCCAGACGATGTGCGACGAAGGGCGTATAACGGCGTGCGTCGTGCCGAATCCATTGAAGCACGGTGCGAGAGTCGCTCCAAAAGATGATTTCGTCGGGTCGCCACCCGTGCTCTGAGGTGACCGTGTCGGCGAGTCGCGTTCCGATCACGGCGGCCTGTAGCTCCAACCTCGGTATACTTTGCGTCTTCAGTGGTGCCACCTTAGCTTTGGCGGCAGCTAACATGACACACACGCTGTCGTCTTCTCTTGTGAGCCTCCAATACACGGCGGTTGCGTAAGCTTGTTCGCTGGCATCGCAGAAGACGTGTAGTTCTCTGCGGCTGTGGCTGCTTGGATCGTAGCAGCGGGGCAGGCGCAGCTCCGACACGTTGCCAGTCAGCTCTTCCATCCATCTTCTAAAGTTTTCTGCTTCAGAGTCGAGCAGTGGCTCGTCCCATCCGATCTTCGCTCTCCACAGGTTTTGCAAAAGTATCTTTGCCCTGATCGTGAAGTGGCTCAGAAGTCCAAGTGGATCGTATACGGACATAACTGTGCTGAGGGCTTCTCTTTTAGTCGGTGTTCTGATGTTCTTCACTACTTCCTGCGGCACTCGAGCAAGCGTGGTGTTGAATGCCAGCTCGTCTGTAGCAGCGTCCCACAGAAGTCCCAACGCCTTGTCCGGTGGTGATGCCAAGCGTGTTGTGGATGTTGCCCGCAGGTCGTGGGGCACCTCCGCCAGCACCTCCTCTTCATTGCAATTCCACTGTCGCAAGTTGAATCCAGCTTGTCTATGGACGAAGATCACCTCGCTGATCGTCTTCTTCGCGGTCTCGACGTCTTCGTAACTCTCTACCAGGTCGTCCATGTAGTGCCCACGCGTTATGGATGCGTAAGCTGCTGGATGTGTGTGCTCAAAGTCCTTGGCGTTCCGGTTGCGCACACTGTAAGCTAAGAATGGGGAGCTCGAAGCACCAAAGATCATTGAAGTCATCTTGAAAACTTGCGGTGGCTTGTCGGCGTCCTCTCTCCATAGGAACATCTGGGCCGCTTGGTCTTCTGGTCTGATCTTCACTCTGAGAAACATCTCTTGTATGTCTGCCTTCACTGCTATGGGCTTCTCTCGGAACCGAAACAGAATGCCTTGCAGCGGTTGGAGCAGGTCTGGCCCCTCCAGCAGAAAGTCATTTAAGCAGACTCCCTGTGACCTCGCAGCTGCATCGAAGACCAGGCGAAGATTTCCCGGTTTATTTGGGTTGAAAACCGGAAAATGCGGTAGGTACCATTTTCTTAGACTCTGTTCTTCGGTTCCATTGCAGACCTCCGCGTATCCCTTGGTCAGCAGAGCTTCTATTTCTTTCTTATATTGCGCGGCGAAGTCTGCGTCCCCCTTGAATCGACGTTCCAGTTCTTTGAGTCTTCTACACGCGGCGTTGTAGCTCGGAGGCGTGACCAAGTCATCGCTGCGCCACGGTAGACCCACTTCGAAACGTCCATCGGTTCGTCTGGCTGTGGCTTCGAAGATCTCGACGGCTCGCCGATCTTCCTTTTTCATTTTAGTGCAGACAGATACGCCCAGCGAATCTATCTGAAAGTGCTCCTCCATCATTGCGTCCAGACGGCTGTCTTGTACGTCGTCTTCTACGCTATGTTCGGGTGCGTACAGGTGCAAGACAGATTCCTGATCACGTCCGTGGATGAAGCGCGGTATCGTTCCATATACTGCCCACCCCAGTGCGGTCAGTGAGGCGGCGGGCTCCTTCTTCTTTCCCATCTTCAGTTGATGTGACACTATCAGATGCCAATTGTCGGTTCCAATCAGCACTCGCGGCTTGATCTTGCCGTAGCACACGTCGTCAGGCTTCAGGCTGCG
Organism: Pyrausta purpuralis; assembly: GCA_963924145.1. Taxonomy (NCBI): domain Eukaryota; kingdom Metazoa; phylum Arthropoda; class Insecta; order Lepidoptera; family Crambidae; genus Pyrausta; species Pyrausta purpuralis. The sequence continues at coordinate 6,348,869 of OZ001666.1, read as the reverse complement.
CAGGTGTTTAAACTTCAGCACTCGGTTCGGTACAGTTTGAGTGAGAAGCATTAACTGCGGAATGGTGCGCAGTCTTATCTCGTGGCAGTCGCGATTCTTCTTGCCCCGGATCTCGAGGTCGACTGTTTTGCTTCGCTCTCGACGTTCACTGATAGCTACTCCGTTTAAGTTCAGCGGCCGTGCAGGTCCATCGGCTCCCAATTGCTGTGCTAGGTGCTCTTCAATTAATGAGATGGTGGAGCCTTCATCGAGGAGTGCATGAGTGTCCACGCTCCCTGCGGGTCCCATTAAAGTGACAGGTACTATTTTCAGTAGCACGTCAGCTTCTTGTTCATCGGCGGCAGCGACAGACATCACGGTTTCGCTATCGGCTGACGTGACTTCAGTTGACGGCGACGGCGTTACAGGTGGTGGCGTAGTGCGCTCGGCGTGCAGCAGCATATGATGAGGGCGTCTGCAACCATCTACTCCGCACGGCTTTGTACGGCATGTACCTCTCCTGTGTCGGCTTGCTATGCATTTGAAACATAGACCGGCTGTCTTCACTAGCTCCCATCTCGCGTCTGTGTCCAAGTTCTTGAACTTCTCACACTTGACTAGTGAGTGTTCACCCTCGCAACTGTGGCACTTCTTATTCGAAGTTGCGGTAGCTGTAGTCGTCGCAGTCGCGTATACTTCCGCAGGCTTTTTCTTCACGACATTCTTCATAGCGTTCTGCTTTGCATTCGCCGTCGTAGTGGTCGCTTGCGTGAAAGTATACCGAAGCGCCAAGTCTGCCTCTTGCATAAGGTAACGCGATAGCAAGACTATCTCCGGTTGCGATGAGCCTTCGTGATCGTAGGCGTAGTCACACCATCGAGACTTGAGATGCGGCGTCAGTTTATCCATGACTTCTCTTATTAGCATTAGAAATTCCAAATATCCGCGTCGGTTTATGTTTCTTAGTGCGCAAACTATGTTCTGTAGGCGCACTGCAAACATATTCAGGTCCTTTGCAGAATTACCCAGCGTGGTAGTCTCTTGATATCCTCCAATACTTTATCAATAATAAATTCCGGCCGCCCGAAGCATTGCTCTAATGTTCTCATCACTTGATCCGGGCTTCCTCCGCTATAGAGCAACTCGGCGACGGCTTCCCTCGCTTCGCCCTTGAGGCAATTCCTAAGGCGAGCCATGTTTTCTATGTCCGAGAATTTGTATACCGCAGTAGATTCCTTGTACGCAGCGGTAAACGCCATCCATTCAGTAAACGTGCCCGAAAATACGGGTAAATCGATGACTTGTCTTGGCGCCGGTCGATTTCTAGCCATCTTCTCGATTGCCTCCGCTAATTGTTCAATGCCTCTTTGTTTCCTTGTCGGCGTCGGCGATCGGGCTTCACGGCGCGGCGGTTCTTCATATAGTACTGGCGCAGGCCGTTGCTGCTCCCCCCGTTCGGGCCTCGATGTGCGCAGTTCGTGCGCAGGAAGCGGCTTACCTCTTGGTTCCACAGATTGCCCCACGGTCGTACTATGATGCAACCAGTTTTGAATTCTCTCATCTGGGTTTGCGATGCTACTAGCGGCCTCTTCTCGTATAGATTCCATCGTAGCTGCAAGCCTCTTCTTGATTAACTCCGCTTCTAACTGCAGTTCTCGTTTCTTAATTTCCGCAAGTTGTTCTTCAGCAGCCAGCTTGATTGAACGTATACGCGCTTCCGTACTAGACCTTCTCGATGTATTAGAACGCGCAGGCGACGCGTCGCGACGCTCAGCGGCGGCGGCCGGGCGCTCTAGTCCGAGAGCGAACGCGGGATTTACGGGGTCCGCGGGGGTCGCGGGGTTCGCGAGACACGCGTGCGCGGGATTCGCGGGCGCCACCGGGGGCGCGGGCGCTGCCAGCACCTCGGTAGGTGCGAGCGCCGCGGCAGGTACGGGCGCCGCGGTAGACGCGGGTCTAGCGGGTTCCCACGCCTCTTCTATAGCACGGCTCGACCCAGGGGCGCGGCTTGACTCCCCCCGTTGTAGCCTCGAAGCGGTTGATGGTGATCGGGGCGGCGAGTGAAACACTCGTGCCCTTGCCGCGTTCGGTAGCTCTTCTTGGTCGCTCATTTTTCTACTTCTTGTCCGCACCATAGATTCTCCTTATATCCGGATCTATAGGACCAACTACTGGGGACTGTATTTGGTTCTCCACGGTTAATTAAAACACTGGTTCATGTTTGAGAAACTGACTGACTGTGTTTTATTCGAAAATGACCCTACTTATATACAAATCAACCCTGTTTACTTATTGACTAAATCAGTACTTAAAACTAACCAATCAGATTCACTTATTTACTATACACTGTATCTCATTCTATCTTCGTTCTATCTCTTTCCCACGCTGTTGCTCGTTGTCCGCTACAGTATCTTTGTAAAAAAACTTAAATGTGCCCAACTTGGCCCTTATTTTCAAAGAACAGCGTTTGGCCCGGTTAGCAAGAAAGTTGCTGGTTCGAGTCCCGCCCGTGCGCAAATTTTTGATTTCATATTTCATCTTTATGAATCTTAAATATGACACTGAGTGTTAAAAATATACTAAACAATTAATTCATGTGACCGCGTGTGGGGTGCTTGAATAATAAACACGTAGTATGAATCTCCAGGTTCTTCTCCAATAGTTTTATTCCAACAAAATAGCACAAAGATAGGGCACAAAGTCAGAAAAAGTACAAATAGAGCCCATATTCTGGCATGCAGCTCGCTTTTATACAAATCTAAACCTTGAACAACGGTAGGAAAACAGTGGGGACGACATCCGTTTCCATATATAAACATTTACTATAATATTTATTTGTAGGGATAAACAATCTGCTAATTAAATATATAAATTCATTAGTTATTCATCGTACTGAATTTAGTAAGCTTTTTAGATTACTTATTATTTTCATAGTTACAAAATTTAAAATAAATCTAACCTCCACCAACCAATCAGAGTCAACTTCCTTTTGGCGGCAAAATGAACATTTGTTATACGGTAAACATAAAAATCTAATAAGTGTCCCAATAATCTTTAAATAATCAATTTACAATTAATAAAATATTATTATAATAATAAGATAATCTAAAGATTAATCCAAAATATTCTTATATCATAGCTGAGTTACATTCAACATGGTGGACACTTCCGGCATTTCCATAACAAACGTTAAATAGGTTTGACACCTAGATAGGTGTATAAAATATGATGTATTGAACATTATATGACGAAGAGAATGTGTAATTTAGTGAATACAGTGGGGTTACATAAGTCACACACAGTGAGTATGTGGTTTAGTGCATAAGTCTACTATTACAGAACTAAGTAAATATGTGGGGCAGACTAGGATCGGGAATCATCGTATAACATTCAATTTATTCAAAATAACTACTTGACCCACTGTTGCATTAACGGACGGGTAGATGGGCTAAACGTCACGCATAATGAAGTATCCATAAGAGACCACACATTTCGCAAGGTTGGACTTTTAGCACGGTAGCTCAATTGGTAGAGCGTTTTGCCCGTTTAGCCAGAAAGTTGCTGGTTCGAGTCCCGCCCGTGCACAAATTTATTGGTTTCTTATTTCATCTTTATGAATATAAAATGTCTCTCTTTATTTATTTCAATTAATAAACACTAAAAATTCAATCACGAAACTATACGCGCTCTCTAGCACATTTGGCGTTTCCAAACCTGCAGGGCGATTCAGATTGTTCGATAAGCTATGCGGCTTGGGTTTCGGCTAGATTTTCAATTCATAAAAATAATGTCGCAGTTTGATCGCATGTCGATATGTCAGGTAATAAATATATTCAAAGAACAAAATAATATACATGCATCGGTTAAATCAACGTTATTTAAATTTATTAATTTGTAGAAAATTATTGAATCGTGACCGAATCCGTAACCGAATGTTTCTTAATCAGGGGGCTGACGTACGTACGTAGTACGTACTGGTACTGCGTCGTGCTATTAAAATATATTTTGTTACCTGACGCCCAAGTGCTGCCGCTTGGTGAGCGTCATATCAGACCACCGTCATTGAACGTGAATGGCAACTTTTTTAACCGACTTCAAAAGGGGAGGCTATCAACTGGACTGTATGTTTTCTTTGTGGCTGAGTAGCTCGTATCAGAATTACGTATAAAAACTTCTAGTTGGTCCCATTGTGGAGTAGTCGGGAACTGATGATGGTGCAATCGAGACAAACCCTCAAATTTTAAAGGCACGTATAGAGTTTTTTGTACTAGAACTTTAATTTTGACGTGTTGTTACGTCTGATAGTCAACATTGTGTGGATCTGATGTGTATCATGTGAGTAACCTATATCTATTAAATACTTGCAGTGCAAATTTTAAGTTTTTGCCATAAATATTTGCTTTTGTACTTTAAGTAATGAAATATTTTAGAATTGTCTATTGGGTTAGTTCAAGAAAATATAGATATAGCTTTGGTAATTATTTATTGATGTTATAATTTAAAATTGGCGATTAAACACACATCAGAAGTGTCTAGGGATCAAGCATTTTTATGCGGATTTCTTGAGATTGAGATGTGGCTTTGTAATAAATTTATGATTTTATAAATTTATTAGGATCCTTTTTGGTGCATTTCATAATTTGAAACAGAAACTGTCAATCAAATTCGAGTAAAAGATGAAAATGAGCTGTCAATATTTTCCCTATAAAAACATACAACGCATTGAAGACATTATTAGTGCTACTGTTTCCCCACTACTGATTACGGAGCGGAGACGTCATTTAAGCAGGAAAGAAATGCTCAGAGCCGTGGGAATGATAAAAGCTGGTTCCCGGCAACGTACTGTGGCTTTAGCTCTGAATACAAGTCAGAGTGTTATCAGTCGACTTGGATACGTTACCGAAGCACTGGTACCGTGGCTGAGCGCCATGGAGGCGGTATCGCTGCACCACACGGAGACAAGACCGATACATTCAAATCACAGCTCGAAGAGCTCCAACAATAACCGCCATGATGTTAGCCGTGAGGCTTCATCACTCTTCAGGGAACTTAATTAGCGACCAAACAGTCAGAAACCGCTTGCATGAAATGAACCTTCATTCCCGAAGACCGCTACGGATACCACCTATAGCAATGCACAATCGTAGGATTCGATATCAATGGGCTCTTGAACACAGAAATTGGGCAGAAGAAAAATGGCGTTTCGTGTGCTTTTCTGATGAGTCTCGTTTTGGTATGTGACTGGATAAAAGACGTATACGACACTGTTGAACCTCTGGACGCCAACAGCGATTAAAATCCTGCCAGGAAGTCCATCCTTATAGTGGTGGAACCATCATGGTATGGGCGGATATTTGGATCGGCGGAAGAACTGATTTGATTCGGATCAGAGGCAACCTCAACGCTCAAATTTATGCTGAGACGATTGTATCAGACGTCATCGTTCCTCTACAAGTGCAAATCGGTCCCTTATTTCAGTTAATGTTGTAAGACAGACTTTCGCCGCAGCTAACATCAATGTCCTGCCCTGGCCTGCTCTGTCGCCAGACTTGAAGCCGATTGACATTGCATGGGATATGCTACAGAGAAGAGCTCTGCCGAATATGGAGGGTATCCAGTCGCAAGAAGACCTTTTTTTGTCGTTGCAACAAACATGGGCAGCCATTCCACAGCGTGATTTGGATGAACACATTTTGAGTATGCCAAACCGATGTTCTTGTGTTCTTAGTGTTCGCGGTACAAACACGGATTATTAAATGTTTAAGTTACCCAATAAAATTTTAAAGAAAACTGTTATTTCAGTCTTTTTTTCGAACTTTAATGTTAGTGGTTCAAATGTCGAAAATCCCTTTATTAGGAAAATGGCAAATTTCTTTATTAATGCAAAGGTGACTTGGTTTATCGTTACTGTAGACAAATGAAAACACTTTATTTGATGAATCCTTAAAGAAAATTTTAATTAATATTAATCAGGAGAAAAGTTATTGCAAAAATATATGTTGATCCCTAGACACTTTTGATGTGTGTATTTATAGGACAAGCTTTTCAATAACTTTTGATGAATACTATAGATGGCCTGTACGTATAAGTAATAACTTGTTAATGTTGATGTTAGTCTGTAGACATTTATTTTAAAGTTGTGAAAAAATTATAACAAACATTTGTTAGCGAAAACATTTATTTAAGTAATTAAAATATTCCTTTTTTTATACATGTACTGTTAACCTTTAAAACTGACCTTAGTTATCTTGCTACCATATTCATCTTTTAATTGCATGAAATATCACTAGAAGCACATCATAACACTACTCAAAACACCATAAACCTAACTAATGTTCTGGAAAAACTATCAGCCACTTCTGTCAAGACCTCTTTTCAACGGATTAATTATTTTTGTGTTTTCTATTAATTAAACAAATTTTATTAGCATCATAATCCTTTTTGTACAAACACTTTACAATGTTTTTTAATAAAATTACTCTGAAGTTAAACTTATATACGGGTACTCTAATAGTAATTTAAAGTATTTTATTGTAGTGTGTATTTACAAAATATAGTGCAGGCAGTCTATTTATACACTTATGTCTATTTACACACAGTTGCACACTTGGCTCACTAGGTGTCGTTAGACGGTATTAACTCGCGCTACGACCAGTTTTTTTCGGAAGATCAATACCGTGAATGATAATACAACTATCACCATGAAATATAAATTTTATAAATATAATTTTGGAAGCTTGTACTTAGTATAATAACAGAACTGAAACTTGTTAAAATACAAATCAGTACAAGCTTTTTATTATACCCAAAGTAGGTATGTGTAACTCATGGTTTGACCGCATTCTTGTTTCATAACCCTGATTTGATACAACAAAACTTTTAAAAAAAGTAAAAACCGACTTCAAAACCAAAATGCACTAAAAAGTCTTAAATAAACTCTTCACCATTGAAAGGAAAGGAATCCGTTTTAGGCAAACAATTTCTTTTTGGAGTCGGTGCTGTGATAGTTGATGCTTGATGGTCAAAGTGAAGTTAATACACACAACATAAGGATATATTTTTATTATCAACCCTGTGTGGAATTAAACTGTTTTACATTCGAAAATTGAACACTAATCAATGAATATCACACGCCATTATGACGCGAATGATTCAAAAATAGGGCCCCTGGAGCTCTATTTTTGAATCCCTCGCTTAAATAAGGCGAGTGAATTGCGTTAGAAAATCAATTAAAAATCAATGGAAATCACGCAAAATATTGACATAGGTACTCACAAAAATCAGCTATGTTTTTCAAATCACTTTTGCGTGAAATTATTCTAGTTTTCATTGGGAAATCGAACATTAATCAATGAATTTCACACGCCATCTTGACGCGAGTGATTCAAAAATAGGTGCCCTGGGCCCTTATTTTGTAAGTTGTTTATATTAGTAACATTTCCACAGAAATTAATACTTTTTCTAAATAGCAACCGGAAATGTCATATATTCAATTTATTGTAACTTATATGTCTCAATGAGAGCCAAAATAAAAACTATATTTTCCTAAATTTTTAAGAGGTAGAAAGATAGTTATAATTTAGAAACAATGTGATTGTTAATTGATTGTCTCAATGAGATTTCCGTTATAAAAGTCTAGTTCTTCATTTAAAATCATGTTTTATTTATTTTATTCACACAGTGTTCTTTTTGAAAAAACTCTAAAACGATATGGAATTCTATAAGTTTCCTAGAAAATGTGTGAAATTCCTAGCTTATGAATATAATCTCTGAATCAATATTTTAAACTTTTTCTTAATAGCTTTCAAAATTGAATACATTTCTTAGGAATTGTAGAATTCATACATTTACTGCAACATCTATTTAATGAGGGTTGTGAAGCGGTAAGCTATAAAACGTGCAAAAGAGACAATTTTGATTAAAAATGACTGAACTTATATTTTATTTATCTGTCACTCTAAAAACCTCAATTAGGTTTATCTCGAATATATTAGGTACATGTAAGCCTAACTCGCCTAATGTTTCGTATATTTGTTCTCAGGATATAAGTGCAAGCCAATTTTAATAACTATGTACATGATTATTAAAAGTAACGCACGACAAAATTGTACGATACATAAAAGCGGCAAAGTAATAAGGGTTGCTGAACGCCACCAGTTGGCGCCACTGAGCCAACAGCTCTGCCGTCCTTAGCTCGCCTTGTACTTAGAAACTTGCTTTTGCACTGTTTTAGTAATCGGTTTTAGTGTTTGAGTTTAAAACCTTCGTAATTTTATTATAAAATGTATAATTCAGGTGCATTCAACAAAAATGTATCTGAGTAAAAAAGGTTAAATGTGCCTACTTATTTTTTTAATAACTCGCGTCAAGTTGGCGTGTGATATTCATTGGTTAAAATGTCCGATTTTCCAATAAAAAATAGTATAATTTCACTCGGGAATGATTCGAAAAAAAGATAACTTAATTTTGTGAGTACTAATGTGTACATTTCGCGTGATTTTCTTCGATTTTAAATTCGTTTTCAAACGAAATTCACACGACATAATTCAAGCGAGTGATTTAAAATGCCCCACTAAAAACACACCCACCCCTTAAAGACGAGACAGACACGCACACCCACAGGGTAAAAAAATATTTAAAGTAAAGCACTGGGAATGTCTAGACAGCAGGAATATGTAGGAAGGCAAATCTTTACAAATATTTTACATCGCAACACTTGTAGCGGCTGTAAGTTGATTTTATTGGACAGCCATGTGGTATTGGGCTTGCTAGGTACTCGAGATGACATGCATTTATTTATTTATTTTATATGTTACCATTTATGATTTTAATTATTACGAGTATTTTTTTTGTAATTTTTCCGTAACTATGTATTATTATGTATTTATTTACGTACGTAGTATTGGCGTCTCTTTTCGTGTACCTCACTCGGCAAGGGCGTTGGGGGTCTGGCATATGCTGAGTGAGGTCCTCTTGATTGGGACATTACAGACGCACAACGGAGACTGGCTATGCTTATTAATAGTTTTGTTTGCTGTCATTATTTTTTGCTTCCACTTTTTTATGTTTTGTTTTAATTTTGTGTGTGTGTGTGTGAGTGATGTCCTTAATTAATAAATGAATTTTCTTTCTTTCTTTCAAAAATCGTTTATATCTTGTTTCTGTCATTTTCGTCAATTCATATCATTCGTTGCGTTTCAATTTTGATAAAATAATGACTCTTTTTGTTTATTTCAATTAATAAATACTAAAAATACAGGCACGAAACTAAACACGCTCGTTAGTACATTTGGCGTTTCTAGACCTGCAGGACCATCCAGAACGTTCGATAAGCTATGCGGCTTGGGTTTCGGCTAGATTTTCAATTTATTTTAAAGAAATGTTGCAGTTTGATCGCATGTCGATATGTCAAAGAACAAAATACAATACATGCATCGGATTAATCAAAGTTCTTTCAATTTATTAATTTGTGGAAAATTATCGAATCGTTACCGAATCCATAACCGAATGGTTCTGAATCAGGGGGCTGACCCAGTAATCAGGGGGCTGTACTACGTTGTGCTATTCAAATAAATATCTTCTGTGACCTGACACCCACGTGCTGCCGCTTGGTGAGCGTCATTTCTTTTTAAACCGACTTCAAAAAAGGAGGAAGTTATCGATTCGACTATGTGTTTTTTTTTGCCTGTTTTACCTTTTTTTCGCCTTCCTAGTGGTTGTTATATCTTCGAGTTGGTCCCATTGTTGCCAAGTCGGGGACTGGTCATGGGATCTTGGTGCAATCGAGGGAAAGCCTCGTATTTTAGCTCCAAAAGTCATAAAGTGACCCCTCCCCCTCCTCTAACCACAAAAAAATAAGAAATAAAATTAACTTTAAAAAAAGTTAAAACCGAGTTCAAAACTAAAATGCACTAAAAACGCCTTGACAATTTATAGGAAAGGAATCCATTTTATGCGAACAAATATATTTATGTTTGAAGTCGGTGCCATCACTTTGACCATCTCAAGCATCAACTATCAGAGCACCAACTCCTTAAATGGATTCCATGCCTTTTTCCTCACGGATGTGTTTACCAACAGTTTTTTGTTATGCTTGCGTTTATGCGACCGCCGGCGGTCTTTTGATCCGTGATCAAGGCGTTTAATTAAAACTTTATGGTTCATTTTGGTTTTGAAGACGGGTTATGATTTTTTTTAATCATTTATATTTTTTCTTCGCCAGTACAATTGTAAAATAATAATATTCAATCGCACAGATTAGATTCCCATAAAGTTTTCCGCCAAAATCGCGGTGGCCAATTAAAACGGACGCCTCGTTTGAATTCGTAATGGCCGTCGTTCCTTTTTCAAATTCAATTTGACAGTCGGGATTCGAATCGCTTGTGCTGTTTCATTAGGTAATTTAGAGAGATGAAAATTACCTTCTTGTTTTTGAGAATTTTAACACTGGAGTCCATTTAACTGAAGAATTTCCTGATTTTGTTTCGTGGGTACCTACACACTTAAATATTAGCAAAAGAGGTATTCTTGGAAACTTGAATGGTGTTTTCAAGTGCTTATTTTAATCGCTAGCGACAATGTAAAAGAAGACTCGCACAGAAAAGGTTCCGTGCCAATTTTAACTGAATTAGAGACCCACTTACTTCCACTTTGTTAAAAAACCACAATATTTTGTTGACAGCAAATATAACTTTGTTTTCCATGGTGTTTGTATAAAGAACAAAGTTATGTATGCGTTTGTTGAAAATGTGCTCTATCCCAAAAACCACTTAGTTCGATCTCGTTCAAACCAGTTTTCGTTGAAAATCTTTGTTCTTATTTTTTTTGTCATGTCATATTTTGTATAAACTTTTTCTTTATTAATAACAAACAAGTAAAAATTAAACTAAGACATGCAACATAAAAAAATAACTTAATATCTACCTATTCAAAAACGAAACCATTTCCTTACGGCAAGGAGGCTATGATGCTGGCTGCGTTGCCGCGTTGGATAGCTATACTGATCCTTTGAGCTAGGAACCAGCCAGCTTTATTATTGACTGTTAAAGAATTTAATTTCGGCGCAATTTTTCTACACAGCAATTTAGCAGAGGATCCCCACGGCCCAAATGAATCAACGCCAAACGGCGCAAACACATAATCACTTGCAAGTGAAACGTACTTGCGACGCTTGGCGTTTTCAGCCAACTCCGCTGCTGCTCCAGCTTTAAGGGCTGATTCTCTGAGATGGGAAGGGGCCAAAGTATCGACACAAGTTGCATCCCAAACTAAGGCCCGACCCCGTTTCCAGGGAATAAGCGTTAGGCCATCGGGTCTCTTGCCATCATCACGGACCAAACCACGTGGTTCCAACGTGGAAGGAACATTAATGGTCGCAAGAGCTCTTCTGATGGCGTCATTAAGGGTAGCGTGACGGGCGAGACGCCCAGCGCTTTGCTGGCAACAAAGACAGTGGAGACCAAATTTATCAACCTCCTTGCCACATGGACACGTAAAAATTTCACATATAGGGGTACCAAGGCGGAGGCCCACACACACCCGGAAAGACTCACTATCGAAAAGAGTGCCCAAACTTTTCGACGGTAAAGCATGAAGCCAATGACCAGAATCATTGCAGGAAACTGCCAAGAGCCTTGCGCGACCACTGTCACTGACGGAATTTTGTATATAAATATTTTTTATAATTTACGTGGTTCCCAAATCACTCCCCTCCAGAGACCTGGTTAAGGGCGGTAAAAGTCAGGAAAGTGAACTTTCCTTCCAGACCTTGTGGTTTTTGTCGCTGGAGAGTTGTGATTGTGGGGTTGTGTGAGTGAATCGTGTGGAGATGATTGATTAGGTGATGGAGCGTCTTGTAATGATAAATGTGTGTCGTCGGACAGTAAGTAGGCTGGTTTGAGGCGGTCTTTGCTAACAGTCACGTCTTTATTTTTGACGCTAATTTAAAAAAATTTAGCCACCTCTTTTCAGGACTTCGTGTGGGCCTGTATAGGCCAGTTAGTGTAAGAGTGAGCCACGGAGCGCGTCTTCCCTTAGAAATACGTGGCTGCAAGTGGCGAGTTCCTTAAATACGAAGAATTAATTTTTCGTGTGGAGTTGGGACTGGGCGTATGTGCTCGGCAAACGATTTCATACGGGCTAAAAATCGGTGATGTCGGTGGTGTAACCGGTTATATCGTGGCCGAAAAAATCGCCAGGTAAGTGGAGCGGCTCACTGAACATCAGTTTAGCTGATGAGGACTGGAAGTCTTCTTTGAAGGCACTCCTGATGCCGAGGAGAACAACAGGGTAGGTTCTCAACCCAGTTGCAGCTAGCATGGCAGTTGATTGCTGCTTTCAATTGCCTGTGAAAGCGTTCCACCAAGCCGTTACACTGTGGGTGATATGCGGTGGTCCGGCGGTGGTCAAATCCAATGGAATTGAACAACTGCTGGAAAAGTGCCGATTGGAATTGTGCACCACGGTCAGTAACGACGTTGGTTGGACAGCCGTATCGAGACACCCAACAGAAGACAAACGCTTTGGCTACAGTTTCGGCGGTGATATTGGTAAGTGGCGCAGCTTCTGGCCATTGCGTGAAGCGATCGACGGCTGTGAGGCAGTACCGATAATCACCAGCAGGGGTAATGGGCCCATCAGGTCTATATGGACATGTTTTAAACGCGCAGAAGGTAAGTCCAGCGTACCTAAAGGTGATGAGACGTGTGTGAACGTTGACAGTTCAAACATGCCTTAGCCCACTCACGGCAGTTCTTGTGTATTAACGGCCAGACAAAGCGTTAGGCCACGAGTTTGGCTGAAGTGTTAGGTCCTGGGTGGCTCAATGAATGAAGACAATTGAATACCTGCTGACGCAGTTGCTGTGGGACGAAAGGTCTGGGCGCCGGTGTACTGACGTCGCAGTAGCAGTAACAGTTCCGTACGGCTACCAGGCGCGCTCGTCTTGATTAGGCGAAGTGATGATTCGCCTTCCAGGTGAGCTGCGAGCTCTGGGTCTGTGGTTTGGAGCTTGACCATTTTCTCGAGATCGACGGGTATCTGCAGTTCATCTATACGTGAAAGAGTATCGGCAACAACGTTATTAGCGCCGGATATGTGCTGAATGTCGGTGGTGAACTGCGAGATAAAGTCGAGGTGTCTATACTGACGTAGAAAACAATTGCTTTTACGCTCGTGGAATGCAAAGCATAGTGGCTTGTGGTCAGTATAGATCGTGAAATGGGTCGCCTCTAGCATGTGGCGGATTTACTTGATGCTCTCATAGATTGCAAGGAGCTCACGGTCGTATGGTGAGTACTTAGTTTGTGACGGGCTCAACTTACGTGTAAAGAATGCTAGAGGTTCCCAAGCTCCTTCCTTATGCAGCTGCAGGACTCCACCTATCGCCACGCGGTATTGGAGGCGTCAGTAAACAGTCCTAACTTAGCTTGCGTATCAGGGTGAGCCAACAGAGCTGCGTCGCAAAGGCTCTTCTTGCAATTCTCAAAGGCTTGAAGTGCGTTCCCCTCTATGGCGACTGGGTGTGAACCTTTAACAGAGCCGGTTAGTAAGGCGTTCAGAGGCGTTTGAGTTTGAGCGGCATTTTTCAAGAATCGCCTATAATAATTCACCATTCCCAAAAATCGACGGAGTTCTCTGACGGTCTTTGGGACTGAGTAATCAGCGATGGCTTGAACTCTGCCATCAACCGGTTTGGTACCCTTTCCAGAGATTTGGTAGCCCAGGAACGTAACTTCAGAAGCACCAAAAACGCATTTGGCGGTGTTGATGAGGACGCCGTAGTCTCTCATGCGTGTGAAGAGCTGGTGAAGGTGTTCTTCATGTTCCGGGGGCGATCTGCTGAATACTAAAAAATCGTCTAAATATGGGTAACAGAAGTCGACTCCGCGGGTCAATTCGTCGACGAATCTCTGAAAAGTTTGTCCTGCGTTACGGAAACCAAACGGCATCAATGGGAACTCATACAAACCGAAGGGTGTAGTGAGTGCGGTCTTCGGTGTACGGTACGCTTTAACTAGATCTATGGTGGAGAAGATCGTACAACCAGTCAGACTGTGTGAGAAGTCGTGGATATGTTTGATTGGGTACTTGTCAGGTATAGTCCGAGCGTTAAGTAACCTATAATCTCCACATGGACGCCAACCATTGTCCTTTTTGGACGCTAGGTGAAGCGGCGATGCCCATGGGCTATCTGAGGGACGGATGGTCCCGTTGGCTAGCATAGCGTCGAACTCTTGCTTGGCAATTTTGAGTTTGTCTGGGGCAAGACGTCGAGGTGAACATAAAACGGGTGGGCCTGGTGTGGTGCAAATGTGGTGTGTAGTATTATGCCGAACGATACCCGGAGTATCAGCTGGGCGTGTTAGTTCCGGATATTCAGACAAAATCTTGTGATATCTACTATTACCTCCAATCGAGATTTTCGCACTAGAAACTAAACAATCAGGCTTAAATATAGATGTCACCATGCTCACATTGGTTTGACTATCGATCAGCTTCTGTTTACTGACATCGACTTTGAGGCGATAAAATGAAAGAAAATCTACACCAATTATAGCTTTTGTCACATCAGCAATAACAAAGCGCCATGGAAAATTACGACGTAAGCCAAGATTTAGATTCAGCTGAATGTAACCGTATGTGTCGATAGTCGAACCATTGGCAGCACTTAAATGGTAATTCGTTTTACACCGGCGCTCACGGAGCGCAGAAACAGGATAAACACAAATATCACTGCCACTGTCTATTAAAAATTGGGTCTTTGTGGTGCGGTCCGTGATGAAGAGGCGACCTGGTGAGCTGTGGCAGTCGTCCGTCTCCATTATTGACTGCCCGGAGTGTTTCCAGTCGCCTTGTAGTCGCAGGGCTTGACGCATTTGCGGGCTTGGTCACCGTGCTTGTAATGGTACCAGCATACCGGGTGACGTCTGTAATTAGAGTGCAACCTTTGTGATGGGGAACGGCCGCGCTGATTGGGTTGACGTCGTTCTCGAGAACGTGGGTGGCGGTTGACTTGGGTGGACAAGACGCTTACTTGTCTGGTCAGCTCTGCCACCTGACGTGTGAGCTCGTCAATTGGTGAGGCACTCGCGGCTGCAACTTGCGTGGGTAGGTGACGCGATGTCGTTCACACGGTCGGCTAGCTCTACCAGGGCATCTAAGCTCAACGACGGTTGGCAAGCGATAATGGGTTGCATACCAGTGGGTAGACGGCTCATCCAAATCGTCTTCAAAAAATCGGTCGGTATACCAGGTCCGGCGAGATGTTGCAGGTGACGGAGAAACTGTGACGGGTTTCGGTCACCGAGCTGCTCGTGCATCAACAGTTGTTTAACCTTGTTCTCTCGTGAAACCGATAATCGTTTGATAAGCTCAGATTTGAGTTTCTCATAATCAGCTGGACCGGTAAGCATGTCCTTAACCTCTGCTGCGTACTGCCTGTCAAGTGTGGCCAATGTATGGTGGAATTTGGTCGCATCGTCAGTAAGCCGCATTATTGTAAACTGACCTTCTACTTGCGCGAACCATATCGCCGGCTTCTCTGGCCAAAATGGCGGTATGCGAATCTGCACGGGCGGCGGCGGTGGTTCGGTTGCGGCGGCGATCGTGGCAACGTATTGATGTTCTCCTCCTCGCAATCTTCGTAATCTGTCTTTGGCATTATGTGATGTCTCTAATTTGTGTGTTCTTGCGAAGGGTCACCAGTATGGAAGTGCTTGGGCCACTTCCGGTTAATTGTGTATGTGTGGAGTTAAAGTGAGCAAGTCCAAATCACTATTATTGATTATTTTACACAACATAGAACATGAAGAAGGAGCACATAAAGAGACGAATTTACACAGTAGAAGTCACAGTACAATAGCACAAAATACAAGGAGATGAACGCGCACAATAAAACGTTAACATTCTAATTACGTGACCGAGCGCGTAGGCATCGTCGGCGTGGCGAGGCGAACAAAAGTTCTCTGTGGTTCTCTCGACTGGCGATCATTCGCAGTGGGCGGGAGTCGAACGAACTTCCGACCGTTGCGCGGTGCGCGCACGTAGCTATAGCGCATCGGTATACAACGCTCGCCGCATACTACGAGTACCACGCCGGTTTTTATGTGAATAATGTTTTGCAAGTGTGATGTATGAATGTATTAGGTATTTTATTGAAATAAACTGTACTTTACATTATAAATAAAGATTTTGGTGTAAGTGTTTAGTTTTAAATTATGTAAATAAATAGGTTTAATATTGTAAATATGTTGTAGTGATAAATATAAATAATATATGAATATTTTTTTGTAATTTATGTGGTTCCCACACATTTATCAATAAATATCACCCGCCATTTTGATGCGAGTGATTCAAAAGTACGGCTCCAGATTGTAACGTATTCCTTGAAATTTGAATTTGGAATATGAAACGGTTAGTACGAGTTGATGACAAGTGGCGTCCATTTACGGAGCACGAAATTTGAACCTGGTGTCAGTTCCATACGCGGGTAATAGTAGTTTAATGAGACATTGCGCCTTTGTTGTATTTGCTTAAACAAGATAACACCGAACCAACCCATTATCTCGAATTATAAGAGGCTTACCTGCGAAAGGGCTAATTTTATTAATTTATAACGCAATAATGTTTTACATTACCGTATTTTGATTAAAGTTAAGCCCCTCATGTGTTTGCAATTAGATTTTGCCATATTAATGCGTTGCTGAGCCTTTTCGTAAATTATTATAATACAGGTATCATTATCATTATCAGCCAAAGTACGTCCACTGCTGCACGTTGGCCTTCCTCACAGTTTTTACCATCTTCAAAAAAGGAGATAATCAATTCGCCCTGTATGTATGTGATATCGTTGGAAATGGATAAAATTTTAGTAAGTTAATCTATGTATTAATAATTTCTAATATGTGTGCAATATTTTGTAAGTGTAGGTATGTATGTTTGTCTCAGGATTTCTGGAAAACGAGAAGTCATATTAGCGAGATGATTCTTTTTTAGTTCGATTAGGTATAGATTAACTCAGGGTACAGAGTAAGTTTCATCTATATCGATCCAGTAGGTTTTGATATTTGAAAAATAGCTAAAAATCGTGAAATAAAAAAAAGATATAAAATAAAACACCTTATAACTAGACGAATTCTTTTGAAGTCGGTGCATGATGTCAACCTTAACGGGCAGCGGCAGTCTACGAGTACGTACGCACATCATGCACCGACTTCAAATGAGTTTGTTTCTCCTTTTAGCGTCATTTTAGTCCTTTTAGTGTTTATTTCTGAAGGCGGTTCTAATTTCTTTACATCATTTTTTCCACAGCAACCGGTTGCAAGTGGACTGCTTTCAGTGTGATCCTGCGATCTTCACAAGATCGGACTGATCTTCTTTGACTTTGAATTGACTTATCTTTTCGGTGGCAGTTCTACGCCGTGCCTTTGTTATAATAAAGCCGACGCGAATTTTCTTTGTCTTTGGTTATAACATAATCATTCATATTTCTTTCAAAATAGACAGAAAACTGATAGCTAAAACAAACTCATTCAAAAACTACACAAACCGGAAGTCAGTTAAACGTCCATTTTGAACCAGAGAATGCCGAATATAACCGGTTTAGACCGGTTTGCGCCGGTCAGACAGCCTAGGGGTCCTACTATCTTATTTATTATACCCATGATACCGACTTAAAAAGAGTTTTACAAAAAAATACCTACCTTTCTGGCAACCTTTGGGTAGTAGAGGAAACAAAGTCAATAGTGCTTTAGAAAGCAAAATTCCCTATATGACATTATCCTTATTTGGGATTTATATTAATCTCTCTTTCTCAATAGAGTGAGTGGAAAATTACGGAAAAACATGCTAGTAGCGCAGTGGTGGCAGCGCTTTGGTATTAGGTATCACTACATAACTTAAGCAGTTCACGGATGACCATTCCGATCATGTAAGAGACGTATATAACGAGCATCTCCGTGCTTCGGAAGGCACGTTAAGCAGTTGATCCCGGGTGATATAATATAATAAATAAATCGTTAAGCCTAGTCAGAGGCCCTATCAGCGGCTTGATAAAATCTGACTGTTAAGTTGGTCGCTTGGTTTGCAAACACCCTTCCACCAATCCGCACTGAGCCCGCGTGGTGGAGTATGGCTTATACTTATACCACCTTAAATTTGAAGTAAGGCCTTAGCCCAGCAGTGGCTTACAGGCTAACTTTACTTTTTACTTTCAGATATTGGCTTAGACAGTAGGACGCTCGCCCGGAGCAGATTAAATTCTGTGGGCTGCCCGGATTAATACCTCGGTCTAACCTAGCAGATTTATGACCACAATTGTATATTTGGACTGCCTATCAGCTTTAAAGGAAGTCAGGTTATACATTGCTTTGAGTAGGCTAGGCTATGTGTTTGAACGCGCTTATCTCAGAAACTCTCATACATGAAACCACTGCATGAAACTAACATCTATTTTTTTTAATGTCAAACCTATGCGTGTAGTGTGTCTATGGATAGGTCTTTAAAAGTGACACGAGGTTCCTTAAACCATTTTCTCTTAAAGTCTAACGTTTGAGAGATAGAAACTTCCTAAGCGGTAACATGGGTGCCCCCCCCCCCCCCCCACACACACACACACCTAACTACTAAACTAAGCGAGTGTAGAAAAAATGATGTAGATCTTGACAAAGACAAAATTAGTTTGAACGAGAATGAACTAGTGGTTTATAAGATAGAGCACATTATCAATAACCGCAAAAATAACTTTGTTATTTATACAAATACTATCAAAACTAAAGTTATATTTGCTGTCAACAAACCGCCGGTTTTGCCGGTTTTTTTGTCTCAGCGTTTTTCACGCGAAATATCAAAAATTTTGCCTCAGACCAGCTGGTCTCATTCCGTACATGACCGACATAACGCAGAAGAACCTTTACGTTGCCCAGTATAATGAATATTAACTAGATACGTACTGACCTACAAACCACATTGATGTTACGTTTGCATTAAATCAGAGAGAGGGCATATTATTGTTCCGGTTCGGGAAAACAGTAGTCCGACTCGCAGGCGTATTACCTAATTTAAGACTGTACTTACCGCATATAAAAATTGATTTTGTGGGTTTTTTCCATTTAAAAAAAAAATATTTCTATTTTTTTGGCATCAGTATCGTTTGTACAGCCACCCCCGAGTCTGAGTATTTTAAAATACCGTAATCTCGTCATATAATCGATAGCAATTTGAAAGCGATTGAGTGACTTTTAACATATAAGTTCTAGGTTAGAATTCAGTCTAGTTTCAATCCACGCTGCGATTACCTAGGAATAGGAATAGTGCGCCGAATTAGTTCCGTATCACGGGGGACCTACACTGGGGTACCGATGGCAAAAATGTTTAGTTAATTTGTAAAAATACATTATAGGTTAGTGTCAACAACATGCCTCCTAAGTTACTTAGTAACTATATGGCTGCTTCAGACGAATTTTTTTTACGATCTTAAGATTTAAGACTTTCGCGTTGCATTTAAATCGTGTATCCACACCGCCCGACGGCTTTGCCGGTCGCGTACGTCAATTAACTGTCAGATACTATGGAAAATGCCGCAGCGGCATTACACCATTATGGTATATCCACACCGCACGGCGGCCGTACCGACGACCAAGCCACACCAACCGCTGCACCTGTCGCAGATGCCACAACGGCTTTCATCATAGTATCTGAAAGTTAATTATCCACATATGCCGCCGGGTGGTGTGGATACACTATTAGAATTTCGTGCCGTTATCTGTCTTACTTCGTACGTGTCAAATATGAATTAGACGTTGGGTAGTGCTTATTTGTCGATGGTGAAACAGGCCTTTGTAGGGTTTGTTCACTAAACAAACTTGTATTAATTCTACTTGTGAAAAAGCAACTATGTCTTGATTTCCTTGTCTAATACCGTCAACTCCTGTAACTTCGCCTTTTATACCATACTTCGCCTAAAATTTTAAAACAGTTATAACTTTTTTATTGTGGTGG
Source organism: Pyrausta purpuralis (assembly GCA_963924145.1). Classification (NCBI taxonomy): domain Eukaryota; kingdom Metazoa; phylum Arthropoda; class Insecta; order Lepidoptera; family Crambidae; genus Pyrausta; species Pyrausta purpuralis. The sequence goes on along the minus strand of OZ001666.1, from coordinate 6,328,892 downwards.
TAGCATTCCTTCGTGTTTATTGGTAAATTGGCAAATTTAACTAAGGTAATATTGCAACTTCATTTTTCAAAATCAAAGCCGCCATTTAGTCAGTGTAAGTCAAAACGTGGAATGAGGAGTTTGTGTTTTTTTCGTGGAGCCCAGAAAAGTTACCTACAGTGAGGAAACTACCAAAGGTAAAGGTTTAATATTTTTACAGTAAGTTATGTATATGATTGACTATCCGTAGCGATAATTATTATTAAGGTGTCTTTGAATAGAACAAAATTATCTAGACAGGCAATGTTAGGAAGGGTATCTTCAACTAACAGCCACCATACTTCGCCTACCCTTAGGGTTGGCCCTTTTAAAAAAACATATCAATAATAAAATTAATAATGATTTGTATGGTTGCTTTCGTGATTTCATTGTTGTTTGCAAAGTTATAGTTGAGTAGATAGTTCAAAAACATCCATATATATGTTTATTTATTTTTAGTATTTTTTTATATACCTATATATTTTATGAACAAGTATTTTATTAAGTTACCTACTGCAGTTTATATTCCGAGATATAATTATAAATCTAAAATAATACAACGTTAAAAGTAACGAATACAGTATCATCGATACGCAGTTTATGTTATTTTGTTTTTTTTTTGTTATTTTGGCTTAAAAACTAAACTACTGAACCGATTTTGATAAAATTTATATGACAATGAATTAAAAGTAGACTCTCTCAAATAATAAAGATTTTCCAAATTGGTTAATAAATGACAGTTCTAGGTTAACAATCACAAAAAAAAATATCGCATTCGCAAAATAAATAAATAAAATATATTTTGGATTTTTTGCCCAATACTAAATTCAACAAAAAAAAATTTGGTTTTTAGCAACCCTATTCTTTGTTCCCAGTTTCGGAAATAGCTAGCCTAACTTCGCCTAGGTAAGTTTTTTTTTAAAACAAGCTCTTTCTGGTTCTTTTATTTCAATCAAACTGGTGCAGGCCTTATATCTAATGTAATAAGTGCTTAGGTTGCGCAATAAAGTTTGAATTCATAGAGATGAAACTACCAGGCGAAGTTAGGTTCAATGCTCTAAGTTCGCCCACATTTTTCAACCACAGAATATTAACGTATAGTGCTTCGTATCAATTCCTAACACACACACCCAAAAAGACCCCACCCCATTGGTCAGGTTTGCAGTGTGCCGATGTTTCAGACTATCTTTGTTTAACGGGAAAATTTAAATAAATGCAAATTTTTATCGAATTTAGGCGAAGTTACAGGAGTTGACGGTACAGTTGTTTCTTACAAATGCAATTAATAAAACTTCAGGTTATAAAATTATAGGTAAGAATATTGGTTCGAACTTTGAAATAATTCTAAATTTTCGAAGTAATTCTGAAAAATTTAGGCTGTGTAACGTCATTGTGTTTGTTGTCTCTTAGGCCGCAAACTGGACGGCCGAAATTATTCAGCTTTGCATGCTTCTTCACTAGAGTTCGTGAGTTTTATTCATTCAAGACACACAAAAAAATCTATTACGGGTGTTTTACTAAAACGGACATTCGTCTTACTAAAACGTCGATTTAAATTGCGATTTACGTTGCGGCCCGTACATGAATCGATTACGCGTAACGGAATCAATCTTCATTCGACTAAATGCCTCTCCGGGATCCAGATACTTGAAGTGAACAACTCATTATATAGTAATTCTAATCAAGATTCTCGGAATAGTACCAAGGTGGACGCAGTACTTGGATACCAAATTGTCTCAAATCATTGGCGTAAGCAATTGCACACTAAATTGCACTTGTAGGTAATTAATAGATCAACATACTCAAATAGGATAAAATTCAAACAATATCACTAACATACATTTTTTTTTGGAAGTCGGTAAAAAGCAACTGTGTCCGGAATCGAACCCTGTATCTTACGCTATCCGTTTGCTTGTCCAAACCACTTGACCACCGATGTGCTTTCTTTAACGCGAAGGCGTTAGTGTTGTGAGATTGCTTTCTTAATACCCGAAGGAAATAATAGCAATCGGTTAAAATAAAGGAAGCAAATGAAATATGTGTCTGTTGTTACCGACTTGATTTAAGTCTATTGTTTGACCGCTTTTATAATTAAGCCCCCCAGAAGTGGTTATTACAGTTTTCAAGTTTGTCACGGTACGAGTAGATAAAGTCTGGAAGGCTTACATTATTTCCATTCAATATGTGCTAATATCGAAAACTTATATTAGTTTTTATTTTATTTATTTATTCAAAAACTTTATTGCTCAAATAAAAGTGTACAAAAGGTGCACTCAATGCTAATAGCATTCTCTCCCAGCCATACCTTTAGATCATGCAGAGAGATTGTTATGGGTGCAGGAGAATATTGTAAATCGATAATAAAATTGCAACAAATACTATTGTGTAAAATAATAATATTATATACAAACCCTAAAATAGATAAACCAAATATACAAAATAAACAATTCGTACTCATAAATATACCGATATTTCAGGTTTTCCATTGTGCGGTATTAAGCGACGCCAAAGAAAATAATAATAAGGAAAAAACAAATGAATGACTGTTTTCAAAACTCAAATGTACCAGCTAAATGAATTTATAAATTTGAATTTGGAATTCCTAACCAAAGAGGAGATATTTCAGATTGAAGTGATCAGTACGACAAAACTAGTCCGGTCAAATTAGACATAAAACTTTTTGGATCGTTATATGTCAAAAACGGTGGCTCTTAGGAAGAAAAAAATGAAGACATTTTTTGTAGATATTTATCTGCTCTACAATTTTTGTTTGGCTAATTTTGTGATAAAACTTACCGTTTTGCTGAAAATCGCGAAAAACCCGTTTTTGTGACATTCGACCCCGAGTAACTTTTTTTCCAGGTATCGGATCGATGGGGACTTTCTACATTTCATTTTTGATGGTGTTTTAAACAATCCTACCAATTTTCAGCTAGGTGGGAATTTTTGTAACCTTGGATGTCTAATTTGACCGGACTAAACGCTAATTTCATATTTAGGAACAACACTATTTTTAAATTACAAAAAAGTGGCCACCCACTTAGTGTCATTTTGGTCCATCTAATTAAAAATCAGATTATAGTAAGTTGCAAACATCTTGTTCAGTCGACAGCCGGCTATACATCAGGCTATACATTTTTGTTGAAAACTAACCCTTATTACAACTGCTTAAGATATCACAGTGTTTACCTTGACGTGCTGTTGTCCGTACGAGTACATCACTATTCGCATTCGTCAGTGACAGTGACGCTCAGTGGCGTTCGGTACAGTCCGTTTTTCTTGGCAAGTCTCATATTGTAAACAATCTTGACATTACTTTTTACCGAAATGATCAATTTTAATTTGATATAAACCCAACTCACATCTAACATGGGTTTATTCATCGTTTTATACTGAGATCTTTTTAAATCAAATAGTTAAATAATTTTATTCACTGATATTATTTTAAAAGTTATGTAAAGATTATTTACATTATTGGACTAGCCAAGAAAAACGGAGTATACGTTACTGATCGGCACTGTGTCGGCACTGTTGTGTACGGATCGGCCTTAAGTGATTTGCGGTAGCGCTGTTAGTATTATAATTATTTAAGTATACTTCTAGAATAACAAACATTATTAACCCAATTATACGAAGTAAACATACATTATTATTCGAAGAGAAAAGTACCTAGTCGAGTTAAGCGGTTGTTTTTCACGCCTTGTCGAATGAGAGTCGCCAACTAAAGTTTAATTGAAACAGACGACTTACATAGAACCTTTATTTAATAAGGGTGGCCTCAAAAAAAAGAATTAAACCGCCTTTAAACGAAACAAATCGTTTTGGTTGGAGTCGGTGCATGATGTCAAGATAATCTACACCAACATATGTAAGTAATGCCGACTCCGAAAGGATTTGTTTCTCCTTAATAGAAGACGAAAGCGTTATTTTTTTATGGCATGTATAGAACCAGTGGGCTAAAGGACTATGCTATTTTTTACGTTACTTGAAATGCTTCGGATCCTCAAAAAGATAATTGTAATGACGGCTGCGCAAACATGTGCATCTGAGCCCTACTCGTGTTACCCGCACAGTTGCACACTTGCCTCGCTAGGTGTCGCTGGACGGTATTAACCCGCGCTAGGACCAGTTTTTTTCGGAAGATTAATACCGTTATCGATAGGAAAAGCATTAGCATTTAATTCATACTTATTTTTATTAATTTTTGATGGTTTGAACGTAGTATATTATTAAGTACAGTTACACTTGTTAATATACAAATCAGTGCATGCTCCTAATCACACGAAAAGTATGTGTAACTTACTGTTTGGCCGATATCCTGTTTCTTAACCCTGATTTGATACTGCAAAAAAGCTGCGTTTCGTTACCTTTTTGAAGTGAAAACTTCTTTAGCGGCGTTGAGCACTTTTGTGGGATGGGGGAAAAATGTGAAACTCGCGTCAGGACACGTGACCTGATCGAAAAACCGTAAGACGGTTGGCGAAATTATTGATGTAAGTTGATTTTTCTGAGAGATAAACTTTTTAATGTAATTTAATATAAATTGTAATGTTTCTGTACGATAGCGCAATAAATAAATATTGTATTCTATATAAATATTATATTATATTATTATTATTATTATTATTGTATTCTATCACAAAAATGATAGTACTTTTATATTGATAATAACTATTCCAAAAAATCAAAAATGCACAACGTTGATATTCAAGTTTTCACTTCTGCCGGCACTCCCGGAGTGCTTTCACAGTTTTTTTTAATAATTTTATGGCGTTTGCGCAACCATTATCATGGCCTACATTATTTGATTTTGATTAGAAAACGTTTCGCCTGAGTAGTGCAATTGGGTGGAAAAAAAACTTTGAAGATATTGTTATTTAAAAACAATATCTTCAAAGTCTTGATAGTTTTTTGTAATTAATATACTACGTGCAAACTATCAAAAATTACAATCGTAAAGTATAAATAAGATGCTATTGCTTTACCTACCGATCACGGTATTGATCTTCCGAAAAAAACTGTTCTTAGCGCGAGTTAATACCGCCCAGCGACACCTAGCTAGGCAAGTCTGTCCGTCTGTCCGTCTGTCCTTCTGTCCTTCTGTCCGTCTGTCCGTCTGTCCGTCTGTCCGTCTGTCCGTCTGTCCGTCTGTCCATCCGTCCGTCCGACCGTCCGTCCGTTCGTCTGTCCGTCCGCATGTCACAGCCACTTTATTCCATAATAATAAGCATAACACTGTTGAAATTAAGCTTCACGACTCTAATAACTAAAACCGATAAAAAAATATATTGAAAAACCTATGCGTGTGGGGTCTCTATGGATAAATCTTTTAGAATGACATAAAGGTTTCTTAAACCACTTTCTTTTTTAAATCTAACGTTTTATAGATAGACGCTTCCATAGTGGTAATATGGGCGTCGTCCTCACTCTATTTTCTAAACTAAGTGGGTGTACATTTTGAAAAAAATATACTATGTAGATCTCAACCAATAGTTTCAACGAAAAGTAGTTTTTGAGATATTTTCAACAACCGCAAACATAACTCCGTTCTTCATACAAACACTATGAAAACAAAATATTGTGTATGTTGTGGTATTTTAGCTAAGTGGAAGTAAGTGGATTCCCTGATTCAGTTAAAGTTGCCACGGAACCCTCAGTGCGCGAACCCGACTGGCACTTGGCCGGTTTTTTTCTATTTCTGTTATTGTGAGAAGAGGATGCCTGTAGAGGAGAAGGAGGCACCTGTGCTAAGGCACAGGGGCAGTTTTAACAATATTTTCCTTGTTTTAAAGGCTTAAACACATTTATTACCATAATAATAAACAGTATATTTTCAACTTAGTTAAATAAATACTCCGATTCAGCAATTGTGTGTGTAAAAGTTATGATTTTTATCAAATTTATTAAATTATAAATGATGATAATTTTGCAATCTTCATTAAAAGTGAAATACTTTATGTGTTAACGTAAGTATATGTTTTCCTTAACATTTATTTATTTATTTATACTTTATAACACTACCAAAAATTTGTATAAAAGGTGGACTTAACGCCATAAGGCTTATTTGCCAGAAATATCTTTGGGCTAAACAGAAATGATTGTGGATATTTTAGTCAGTAATAAATAAATATGCGTCAGACAAGACACACAAAATAATAATAATGTACAGTCACAAGCACATCAGGTTACCCATTTTTGCTGCAAACTAGCCCTTATTACAATTGCATAAGATACCACGGTGTTTACCTTGCCATGCTGTTGTCCGTACATCCATACTCAGTTATTGCGTACTGTACGCGGTTAGTTTACTGCAGGTATTTTTTTTTGTTTGATTTAAATCAGTGTTATATTAGTTCTATATAAGACTCTCTTCTTCACTTGAAATCGGACCTCTGTAGGTAGTTCTTAATGTTAGTGTGCTCAAACACGAAAACTCCTTAGCTTTTAAGTACGGTTCCGGTTCCTAACAAAAAATCCAATAACAAAATAATATATATGCATCGGTTAAATCAACGTTATTTAAATTTATTACTTTGTAGAAAATTATCGAATCGTGACCGAATCCGTAACCGAATGTTTCTAATTCAGGGGGCTGACGTACTATGTAGTAGGTACTGGAGCTCTATTTTTGCATAACTCGCTTAAATGTGAATTGCGTTCGAAAACCAATTAAAAATCAATGAAAATCACGCAAAATATAGATGTATATACTAACAAAATTCAGTTATGTTTTTACAAATCACTCTCGCGTGGAATTGTACTAATTTACATTGGGAAATCGGACCTTAATCATTTAATTTCACACGCTATCTTGACGCGAGTGATTCAAAAATATGGGCCCTGGTACTACGTCGTGCTATTCAAATATCTTCTGTGGCCTGAGGCCCAAGTGCTGCCGCTTGGTGAGCGTCATTCCAGACAACCGGCATTGAACGTGAGTGGCAACTTTTTTAACCCACTTCAAAAGAGGAGGCTATCAATTGGACTGTATGTTTTCTATGTGATTCTGAGTAGCTCGTATCACAATTACGTATAAAAACTTCTAGTTGGTCCCATTGTGGACTAGTCGGGAACTGATGATGGTGCAATCGAGACAAACCCTCAAATTTTAAAGGCACGTATAGAGTTTTTTGTTCTAGAACTTTAATTTTGACGTGTTGTTACGTCTGATAGTCAACATTGTGTGGATCTGTTGTGTATCATGCGTGTAACCTATAGATATCTATTCTATACTTTCAGTGCAAATTATAAGTTCTTGCCATAAATATTTTAGTTAGGGAGACGAGGTAGCTAAGTGGCGTAATTCAACGGCGCCGTCGAGACCTATCAAAATCGAACGATAAAATAATTTCGAAAAGAAAAGCTCGTATGGTAAAAACCATTTTGGCGGTGGGTTTGGCGTATACGGTTTTTCAAAAATGTAAAAAAAACAGTTACTTGGGCATTCTCGAGCACGTCAGATATTCATACTACGTATCCAAGTGCCTCTGATAGCAACGGTATACTAATCTGCCGGTTTGCGTGGTGGGGGTAGGCATATAAAGTCAGTAGTCAAAAATGCAAAAAAAATAAAAATTCTTGAGCGCGTCAGATTTTCGGAAGGGGTCTGTTGACGGTTTTATACGTCGTCGCCGACGTCTAGCGCAATTGTCGTTTTCATAAGAAACCAAAAATTTCGCCAGGTCGGACTAACAGCACCGTAGCTCAATTGGTAAGAACGTTTGGCCCGGTCTGCCAAAAGGTTGCTGGTTTAAGTCCCGCCCGTGCGCAAATTTTTTGGTTTCTTATTTCATCTTTATGGATATAAAATATGACACTGTGAGTGTTAAAAACATTCTAAAGCTTTAAATAGCGAAGCGACATCAATTTCCAAGTTGAATTTATTCTGTAAAGAATAACTGCTTGGGCCATCTGTTTCATAAACAGACGGCTAGATGGCGCTAAGCGTCACGCAATTGACGTTTTCATAAGAAACCACAAATTTCGCCGGGTCGGACTAACAGCACGGTAGCTCAATTGGTAAGAACGTTTGGCCCGGTCTGCCAAAAGGTTGCTGGTTTAAGTCCCGCCCGTGCGCAAATTTTTGGTTTCTTATTTCATCTTTATGGATATAAAATATGACACTGTGAGTGTTAAAAACATTCTAAAGCATTAAATAGCGAAGCGACATCAATTTCCAAGTTGAATTTATTCTGTAAAGAATAACTGCTTGGGCCATCTGTTTCATAAACAGACGGCTAGATGGCGCTAAGCGTCACGCAATTGACGTTTTCATAAGAAACCACAAATTTCGCCGGGTCGGACTAACAGCACGGTAGCTCAATTGGTAAGAGCGTTTGGCCCGGTCTGCCATAAGGTTGCTGGTTTAAGTCCCGCCCGTGCGCAAATTTTTGGTTTCTTATTTCATCTTTATGGATATAAAATATGACACTGTGAGTGTTAAAAACATTCTAAAGCATTGTCTATTGGGTTAGTTCAAGAAAATATTGATATAGGTTTGGTGATTATTTATTGATGTAATAATTTAAATATTTTGGTGATTATTTTTATCGGACAAGCTTTTCGATAACTATAAATGAATACTTTAGATGGCCTGTACATATCAACATAATAACTTGTTAATGGTGATGTTAGTCTGTAGACATTTATTTTTGCGAAATAAAAAGCGAAAATATTTAGGGGCCGTTCAAGTATTACGTAAGCACTATGGGGGGGGGGGGGTCTTACCTTTGCTTAATTTTGATGACATGGGGGTCGGGGGGTCGGGATGGTGATTACGTCAGCAGAGCGGCAGTAGTTTTTTTCATATTAGCAACCCACACATTGTCGTTGTTTGAAAACCGTACCCATTTATGGGGATACTTATAAATTATGAATACGTTAAGATCCTGTAACCTGTCCTCAAATATACTCCCTCAAATATTTGAATGATAATATTACTGCTGGTAATAGAAAAGTTACAAAGTTAACAGATTTTAAGTAAAGTTTAATAGTACATTATGATACCAGTGTGCTAAGTTGATCATTATATACAAGGCGATATTGTGTGCGCACGAGTGAAAGCGAGTGCGCCATAAGAAAGCCGCGTATATAATGGTCACAGGCACTCGCGTATCATACGACGTTTTTCAATACACTTGCGAGGAAAAAACAAGACTCTAAGACTCTAAAAAAATTATAAGTTCTTGCCATAAATATTTTAGTTAGGGAGACGAGGTAGCTAAATGGCGTAATTCAACGGCGCCGTCGAGACCTATCAAAATCGAACGATAAAATAATTTCGAAAAGAAAAGCTCGTATGGTAAAAACCATTTTGGCGGTGGGTTTGGCGTATACGGTTTTTTAAAAATGTAAAAAAAACAGTTACTTGGGCATTCTCGAGCGCGTCAGATATTCATACTACGTATCCAAGTGCCTCTGATAGCAACGGTATACTAATCTGCCGGTTTGCGTGGTGGGGGTAGGCATATAAAGTAGTCAAAAATGCAAAAAAAATATAAATACTCGAGCGCGTCAGACTTTCGGAAGGGGTCTGTTGACGATTTTATACGTCGTCGCCGACGTCTAGCGCAATTGACGTTTTCTTAAGAAACCATAAATTTCGCCAGGTCGGACTAACAGCACCGTAGCTCAATTGGTAAGAACGTTTGGCCCGGTCTGCCAAAAGGTTGCTGGTTTAAGTCCCGCCCGTGCGCAAATTTTTTGGTTTCTTATTTCATCTTTATGGATATAAAATATGACACTGTGAGTGTTAAAAACATTCTAAAGCTTTAAATAGCGAAGCGACATCAATTTCCAAGTTGAATTTATTCTGTAAAGAATAACTGCTTGGGCCATCTGTTTCATAAACAGACGGCTAGATGGCGCTAAGCGTCACGCAATTGACGTTTTCATAAGAAACCACAAATTTCGCCGGGTCGGACAAACAGCACGGTAGCTCAATTGGTAAGAGCGTTTGGCCCGGTCTGCCATAAGGTTGCTGGTTAAAGTCCCGCCCGTGCGCAAATTTTTGGTTTCTTATTTCATCTTTATGGATATAAAATATGACACTGTGAGTGTTAAAAACATTCTAAAGCATTGTCTATTGGGTTAGTTCAAGAAAATATTGATATAGGTTTGGTGATTATTTATTGATGTAATAATTTAAATATTTTGGTGATTATTTTTATCGGACAAGCTTTTCGATAACTTTAAATGAATACTTTAGATGGCCTGTACATATCAACATAATAACTTGTTAATGGTGATGTTAGTCTGTAGACATTTATTTTTGCGAAATAAAAAGCGAAAATATTTAGGGGCCGTTCAAGTATTACGTAAGCACTATGGGGGGGGGGGGGGGTCTTACCTTTGCTTAATTTTGATGACATGGGGGTCGGGGGGTCGGGATGGTGATTACGTCAGCAGAGCGGCAGTAGTTTTTTTTTCATATTAGCAACCCACACATTGTCGTTGTTTGAAAACCGTACCCATTTATGGGGATACTTTTAAATTATGAATACGTTAAGATCCTGTAACCTGTCCTCAAATATACTCCCTCAAACATTTGAATGATAATATTACTGCTGGTAAAAGAAAAGTTACAAAGTTAACAGATTTTAAGTAAAGTTTAATGGTCAACTTAGCACAAGTGTGCTAAGTTGACCATTATATACAAGGCGATATTGTGTGCGCACGAGTGAAAGCGAGTGCGCCATAAGAAAGCCGCGTATATAATGGGCACAGGCACACGCGTATCATACGACGTTTTTCAACACACTTGCGAGGAAAAAACAAGACTCTTTATTTACTAAGTTTTTAATTATGAAAACATTTACTCGTAGTAAAAATACATTTCACTCGACTTTGATGGCAAAAGACTATCGCACGCGTTTTTCGTCTCGTTACGTATGACCGCCAGAGTTAATAATAGGTTTTCTTCATTTTCTTTACTTGAAGTAGACATTTTCGTTAATATTAAACTTCACAATCAATCCAAACTTCGTCACAGCCGACAATTACCTATTTACGAAAAATGGCGCATTGTTTTTTTTTCTTGCCGCGATACCGATGCGCGCGCAAGGCTAAGGGCGAACTAGATCGGCCAACAGCCAAGATTAAAAATCTAATAATTCGTGTTAAAATTACAGAAAAAAATAATGAAAAATCTGAATTTGCCATTTATTGAAATAAATACCTATGAATAATACTGTTATTTTTGGCATAAATAATGTTTGTTGCTAAAATAAAAGTTAAAACCCGACTAAACTACATAGCTTCTTCTTCTTACTTACGACTTGGTACTAGGGTACAAACCTAAATTGGTCGGGTTAATAAACTAAAGGCACTAGTGCAATAACATAACGAAAAAGCACGCGTGTTTAATATCTAGAATTATGTGCCAAAAATCGGTTGAATAAAAACGTCATTTTGAGCAAGTGTGTTGAAAAGAAATTTTCGGGCTCGCTTCGCTCGCGTAATATCCTTTAGTTTTTGACGTTTTAGTCTTAAATTTATACTCGCCGCTCGCCGTCATAAAACAATTTTCAAGCAATTAGTATGCGGTATTTGACATCGCTTGCTTCGCTCGTGTAGTAGTAGCTGGTAAATTAAAGAAGGGTTTTGCGGTAGCTTTGCTTAATTTTTGCTTATTCATTATTATTAGGTACAGCGTTTACGTAAGCAGGGGAGGGGGGAGTAAGAGCTTTGCTTACTTTTGCTGACAAGGGGGAGGAGGGGGTAAATAATTGTCATAAATCTGCTTACGTAATACTTGAACGGTCCCTTATTTAAGTAATTAAAACATTCATTTTATACATTTACTGTAAACCTTTTTAAACTGACCTTTGTGACGTGCAATAAAGAGTTATCTTGCTACCATATTCATCTTTTAATTGCATGAAATATCACTAGAAGCACATCATAACACTACTCAAAACACCATAAACCCAACCAATGATCTGGAAAAACTATCAGCCACTTCTGTCAAGGCCTCTTTTCAACAGATTAATATTTTTGTGTTTTCTATTAAACAAATTTTATTAGCATCATAATCCTTTTTGTACAAACACTTTACAATGTTTTTTGAAGTGAAAACTTCTTCGTAAGACGGGTTAGGCCAGTGGATATTAACATTAAATTCGCAAAGCACGATGTAGTGCTGAATTTTTGGTATGTTGTTTAGATCAGTTAGGGTGATGTAAATCCCAATTTGCAACTTCGAAATAGTTGTGCTCGCTGCGCACCACGTGATAAACTGCGAAAATTTGGGTGATTTTTCACTTTTTGCTCTAAAAGTCATAAACTATGCGTTTCCGACAAGTAACATACACTACACAAATGAAGTTTATTAAATTTGCAACAATTTAAGTCGAATTGCAGCTTTCTAAACCTTATAACGACTAAACTGTGGCCATTCGAAAATGTTTCCGAAATATTGAAATTTTTAGTTTTGCTCCCGTTTGAAGCAAAATATTGGCAAAAACCGCTCGTTCTATGAGAAGGTCGTATAATAAAGTTGTAGTGCATTTAATTTTCTTTCATTAGAGCATAGAACAAAGTCTGTGAGACAAATAGTTCACTCACAATATCTGAAAAACAAAAAGAAGGTAGAAATAGATTTTTAAGGAATTGAAACTGAGGGCATACAAAATCATAAAAACGATAATACTTTTTCATTTGCAGGATAGGTAATTAACAAAAGTACAAAATTTGGGAAAGTAGGAAAAAAGATTATACGCAAATTAAATGTTTAAGAAGCTGCAGTCACTCAGCGTTTTCTTTTTGGTTGAGGTTCAATTTCTCTTTCCTCCTCAGGTTGGTCACATTCCTCTGGTTCGTAAGGCTCTTCACTTTCCTGTTCTTCGTCAGCTTCCTTGGGATCATTATCATCTTAATCTATCAAAATCAAGGCGACGTTATCGCATGACTTTCCTAAACAGTTTAAGCATAAAGCAAAGCATTTGAGCCCAGCTTTTAGGCAAGTGCATGCCCCCCTTTTTACATTTGCAGGCTATGATTTTGAGAAGCTGTGGCGGGGCTGGCTCTTTGTTGGTTGTTATTGGAATAAGGCCTCAAGAGCTCATTTCCCAACCCCATTCGATGGGGTCCATCTCTACTCCCAGCCACTTTTTCACTTGGTGGTAGGTACGGAACGCATGAAAAGAGTGGAATCGTCATTTTTATGACTATTTAGCCTGACTTCGTTCGCGTTAATAAGATAATAGTTTTTTGGCTGCTCCCCTGCGTTACCGGGTAGGCTACTTCCAATTACTATCTTGTGCGAAAATCAAAACGAAAACATAAGCCCGAAGGCATTTGTTAAGTTGATGGGAGTTTTAGCCAGTTTACACTGTTACCGCCTTCACCGCGTGGAGGTACTCCCAGCTTATGTTTTGATATGCAGATTGTGAGTGATCGTGTTGTGCTCTAACAAAAGAAAATTAAAATTTCCACTATTTTTTTTATGACCTTCTCATAGAACGAGCGGGTTTGCTTCAAACGGGAGCAAAACTAAAAAATTCAATATTTCGGGAAAAATGAACCATCTTCGAATGGCCACAGTTTAGCCGTTATAAGGTTTAGAAAGCTGCAATTCGACTTAAATTGTTGCAAATTTAATAACCTTCATTTGTCTAGTGAATATTACGTGTCGGAAACGCATCGTTTATGACTTTTAGAGCAAAAAGTGAAAAATGACCCAAATTTTCGCAGTTTATCACGTGGTGCGCAGCGAGCACAACTTTTTGGAAGTTGCAAATTGGGATTTACATCACCCTAACTGATCCAAACAATATACCAAAAATGCAGCACTACATCGTGCTTTGCGAATTAAGGGTTTTTAGTGTCGATTTCTACTGGCCTAGTTGGCGAAATTATGGATGTAAGTTGATTTTTCTGAGAGATAAACTTTTAATGTAATTTAATATAAATTGTAATGTTTGTGTACGATAGCGCAATAAATAAATATTGTATTCTATAAA